>VDFB02105785.1:139976983-141330326 GCA_007258455.2 Sequoia sempervirens
TATATATATATATATATATATATATATATATATTTATATATGTATATGTATTGGATTTATCCATATACATATACAAATGTATATATTAAATAATTTATGTTCATTGAAATTCGCAGTATTGACCAATTTAAAAAAAAAATCGTCGTACGTGATATTATATTTGCCGGAAATTTTCTTTATAAAAAAATTTAGAAAAATAAATAAATTTTAATGTATATTGGGGAGGGCCGAAACCCTCCCCTCACTCCTTATGGTGGGCGCAGCCCTGGTAAGGGTTGCGTCCTCCCCAATAAGGGAGGCCGTAGCAGGGGTTGCAGACTGAACCTTGTATCGATTTATCAAAATCACATGAATTTAAATTTATAATTTTATTTCATTTGATTTCATTCTATATAATATATGTTTAATATATATTTTGTATATAATATAATATATTATATATATTATATAAGATTATAATATATTATATATGTTTGATATAATGATTAAGTAATTTATTTAGTTAAATAAAATAATTATTTAAATAAAAATTATTTAAGTTATTTTTTTATATTGGAATAACTTATAAGAGGGCGTTTTAAAATTTGATTTAATTTAATGAAATGTTTTTATTTGATAAATTGATGATTATTTTATTATGAGAAATTGAGAAAGTGGAAATCAGATTAGATGACACAACTTCTTTTAATTGTATGGGAAAAGAATTAAAATCGGGTAGTTATAATTTCTTGCTAATTCTTATTGAATTATTGGATTTAGTAAATCCGAATACTAGATGTTTATATTTCCTGATTTCCTTTAAAGTTGTATTTTCTTTTATTGGGCAAATGGGGATTTTTATGTGATTTCAAGTCTTCCAGTTGTCATCTTTTCAAGGGCGTTAAATTTTACAATGGCTTCATTTGTTTGAACAAACTATGGTAGTGCACTTGGTTTTGTATGGATAATAGACACTTTATTATCATGAACAAGATTGTGATGTCCATTGTGGTATATCTAGTATTATATGTTGATTTTTGTGCACTCTGTCTACCCTAGTTAGAGAACTTAGAATTCCTTTGTTATGTTTAGGGGAGTGGCTCTATGTGAGGGCCGACACACAAAGTGGTGTCAAGGTAACTTACAAAGAGTTAGTAAGTAAGTGAAAATTAAACAACACGGTAGTTGGAATTAAAATCCTTAATAAGATGATTATGCCTCACTTATGGACTCTTGAGCTAGTTTAGTCTTGAGTATAAGATGAGAAGGCCTAGAATGGAAAATCGATGTCTTGTTACCTTAAAAGATATTCGATTCTGCAATGGTTTGCAAATAGGGCTGGGTTTCGTAAGAGGTTACCAGGGTAACCCAATTTGGGGGCCGCAACCTAAGAAGAAACACCAGGGTAACCTTTGCAATGTTGTGATGACACTCCACCTAAAATAATAGTTTACCTTATGTACTTAGCACATTTGATTGTCTTAAATCTGGAAGCAATGTAACCATCAGTTAGTTATGTACTTGTGTCTAGGGTGAATAGGTTATGTCTAGGTAACCATATTACTATCTCCTAGCATGGGGGTGGACCTACGGGTACCACATGGTTGGGTGGAATGTGCACCTTACTCCATTGGGTCCCCAGTTTATGATCAAGGCAACGAGAGCTTCATGGATGGAGAGCTCATACTTGGATACATATGTGTACTTCTTTATTGCATTATTTGAAATCTTGTATTGTAAAATCCCTCAATTGTTAATGAGAAGAACATTTGTAAAATGTAATTGTAACTATTATTGATCTACCTCATCTGATGAATGAGTATTTTTATATCTTTTCAAATGCAATGTAAGAATCATATTTGTACTTTAAACTATCTTGAATGGAATTTCAATTTATATGCATAATGTTTACATTTTAATGTTTATGTTAATTAAATATGTGCAATGCTAAATACTAAAGTTGTCTATGGAAACTCAAGTAGTGTAACGTCGTGTAACTTAGTGAATGTATGCAACTAATTAAGTTAATAATAATACTTTAAAAAAAATAATTCCACTTTTATATACACTATTGCAACATTCCTTAGGTTATAAGATGGGGCATTACACCTTCTGCTCTATCTTCAGAGGATAAGGGGCTTTTGATCCCAAAAAAATGTCAATAAAATTTATATCTCGATTCATTTTCCTAGACTACTTTTGGAATACTGGACAAGTAGATCTTGTTGAGCATTGCAAATCTTTTATTCAATCTATACATATAATCACCATATCAAAGAAATTGTTGTTGTTTGGTAGATTATGTGATTATGTGGTGGACAAGGTTCTCCCTTCCATGATCACTTTATCTTCCAAGCTTGGTAATTGGATAAAACAAATTATTTTTTAGGAGTCTCTTTTGGTCTATCACAATTGCTTCAAGGCCAATCATGTGACAAGGTGGTGTCTAAGCAATAGGAAAATTCATACAATCCAGTAGAAAAAAGAACGAACATCGCTTTCCCCTTGCATTGAGGAATGCGTGATACTTTCAAAAGAGCTACCAAAGTTGAATGGTAGAGATAAGGAAATTAAAGAAAGAAGGGATTTAACTCGGACCTGCATGGTCTCTAGCTCAGATTCATGAAGATTAACCAAAAATTTTCATTTGATGGGATCAAGAATGAAGATGATCCATTACTACTTAAGTCATGATAATTTACTAATTTAGGAAGACTAGCTAGGAAGGGTTGTTTAAAGGTAATGTTGGAAGGGGCAATTTATTGTTTGTTTGAACATTTTAGCTTTAAATCATTTTAATTTAGTTTTTTTTGTTCTTTGGGTTGTATGTTTTTTTTTTTGTTATGTTTAATCCTATGGAATATGATGTTAATTGTCTATTATTTTATAGTAGAATTTCTTTGTCTTGCTCCTTGTTATCACTTTCTATAATTGGTTGTGATCCATTGTTCTTATCTTCTCACCTTGTAAAAATGGTTACAACCCTTTCCAACAGCCTACTTTACCTTTATAAAAAAATATAATTATATTTTAGGCATAATATCCAATAAGTGTTAGTCTTTAGTAGACAAATATAAGATTTAAAGAATAATAATAATTTATTTTTTCAAAAAGCTTATAAAATGGATTATTTACTTGTAACATTTCGTGTTTTTATGACTTAATTTTACCACATAAGATTATTTCATCCTCAAAATAATCTCTTATTGAGAAAATTTGAAACTTTTGTAATTTTATCTTGACTTTTTACCTTGACCTCTATTTTAGGTATTGTTTTTAACTATTAAAATGGTATCAAATAAATCTACAAATTTTCAGTCATAAATTTTGGTGATTGTGTAAAGATAATTGTCATAAATTTCAAAAGAATTAAATATTTTGACATAAAAAAAATCTTTTGTAATTTTGTATAACTTTTTGCCCCAACCTCTTAGTTGAGAAATATTTACAATGTTGGAATGATATTGAATAGACCTACAACTTTTTTGTTATGTTCTTTTAATGATTCCCAATATATTTGAAAAATAATAGAAAATAAGATTTTGACATATATAAAAAATATGTTATTTTATTATGGAACAAATCTAAAGCAATCCATAAGGAAGTGTGAAAAGTGTATAACATAAAAAATATAGGTATGTTCAACATTTTTCTATGGGCTTAAATGACACCCAAAGCAAGGGATGAAGAAAAAAGTTATGCCAAAATAATGAAATATTCATTTAATTGATGAAAGATTGATATTTTCTCAATGTTGAAAATATGAAAAATATATGTAGAAGTGCCTAAAAAGTATAACATGAAGTTGTATATCTCTTTAATAATATATTTCTAATGGATCAATTGGCACCTAAAATGGAGGTGAAGAAAAAAAATTATTATTAAGTTTCCTTAAATAATAGACATTTTAAGTATTGAATAACCTCTCAAAAATTTAAATTTGAAGTGGCAAGTTTAGTCTAAATAAATTGATTTGGAAGTGGTTTGAAGGGAAAAAGGTTCCACATATGCATCACACTAGGGGTTTTAATCTAACCTGACACCTAGTGGACCCCATATCGCATGGTAGAAAATAAAAATGTTGGAATAGTAGGCAGAGGTTGTTTGGGTAGTTTTATAAATTGTAACAAGGGTTCAATCTAACACATAAGATTGAACCTTCTGGATCAAACCTAGATTAGATCGAACTCTACCTATTTATGTATGGATTTTATATTATGTTTGCATTTGACCCAAGAGTGGGACACATTGCTAAGCTCCCACCAACCACTAAAATGCCAAACTAGTTGTATGAATGAATAAACTAACATCTAATTAATTAAAAGTAGATAGAACAAGTTCACTAATACATCATAAATCTTGGGAACTCTCGCTTACATACAATGGTGTATCATTAGCAACTAAAATTATAGATAGTCAAACGAAAACTATATTTAAAACCTCAATATTCTTCTAAAATGCAACCAAATAAAGACATATTACTCTACTTTACAATAAGCATAAAGAATTCACAAAATTTCAACTCATGACCATATTTTAAAAAGAATATTTACTTATGAAAATTTAATGTTGAAATATTTAACCATAAATTTAACCCTAAAAGATAGTACACAAATATTTAAGGTTAATTCAGTTGTCTATTTATGTTTATTTTTATTTTATAATTTATATTTAAATTGAATATTTTTATTTATAAATATTTTTTAATCATAAATATTTTTCTATTTTTATATATATATTTTTAATTTCGAAGAGAATATATGAATTTTAAAAGAGTATATAAATTGTTCTTCTTGACTTCAATAATTAGCAAATAATAATCGTTTAATAGTTTTATCATACACTTTTAATTCAAAATGACATTATTTATATATACAAACACTTTGCTATTATTGTTGTGTGAGATATTTCTCACTGGATGGTGACTACTTCACATTTTTCTATGTAGAAACAATGCATATATAATATATTTTATCTTATTGTGTGATGGAATGAGTGAGAGTATCTTTACCGTATTTAGATTACTATTCCTATCATTCATTCTTTGTAAGGCTATTGAAATGGCTTGTACAAATCCAACTCCATAAGATGTCATTGAACTGTCTTGCGTTGGTGTTATTTTATCGATAAGATCAACTAAATTTTTCCTCCCATCTTGAAACTCCCCTAACTCTGGATCCTCATGAATGCTCACCTAGAATCAAGCATACAATTATAAATAATAAGAGCAATATTTTAGTAAATTGATATTTTCATTAGATTCATATTTATTTTCACATAAAAAAATTCATGGCAGAACAATGACATTGTAGGTACAAAACTTCATAAACTACCTTTCCAATTATACGACAAGAATAAAAACCAATATATATACACTATTATTATTTTTTTCTATAAATTAAAATCATCTTTTTTTTAAGGAAGTCTATTTGGAAGTTTAATGATTTTGAACAAGGTCTATTTAAATCTTATTTGCTTTATTTTTTATTAAGGATAAAGTAAATGTTTTTAAAAGGTCATGATTCTTTTATAAAAAAAATGTAAATTCAACAAGACTCAACCAAATTCATTAAATTATAATGAAAAATAAATAGCAACAAGGTTGCGCTCTAATAAAAAACTAATAACTCATTGAAATGATCAAACAAAAAATGACAACCACTTGAAAAAAAAAACAACATTGACCAATTAAAGATGACATGAATTCAAAATGGTCCAACGAGTTTTGGATACACTATACCTTCCTATTATTTTATCAATCCATAAATCTCTCCTAAAAAAAGTCCTAATATTAGAAATCAAGCATGAATCAAAAGAGGGCAAGAGATAAGATGAGAGATTTTCCTAAGCCACATGTTTGAAAGAGTTTTTTCTCACTTTGTATAGTAGGGAGCATGATGTTTCAAAGGTATTCATAGGGACTTTGCAAGTACATTTTATTCTTTGTTCATATGATAATACATTATGGATGTTTTTGGAGGCTAGATTTTTCCTTCATGAGGGTTTTCCCAAGGTATGTATTGTGTCATCTTGGTTGTATGTTTGTTTATTCTCTTACATTACAAATTGTAGATACTTGTTTACATATTTTTCTTTCATGGAGCTATGGAAATATTTGAGTATAGCTAACTTTTTTTATTTCATTTAGTATTAGAGGGGCTAGTTGTCAAGTTGTGGGAGGAGATATTTATAGTATTATTAACCACTCAAAATAATATTATTTTATGCATTATTGAGTCCATGGATTTGGAGGAGAAGAATGTAGGAACTTTCAACATTAAAGTTATTTTTGTATACTTATTATAAATTTAGATTTTGATAGATATTTGACAATTGCTTTTATTATTTGTGCTCTTACTATGATGGTTTTAGGAGTGAGATTTTCTATAGACTCCTTGAACAAAAATGAATGTCACCATTGATTCGTTAAGGCCCAAAAAACTATATTTTCATATATAGCATCACTATATTTGGGGAACTCATTTGGGAATTTTTAGTAGTATGGAGATAAATATGATAAAAATATTTCATAGAACCATATGGAATAGATATATGAGATATATCATAGTTGCAATATATAGTTGAGCATAATGTTTCCATTAAAATATATAACAAAAATTGACAAGATTTTTGTATGTCTACAAAATAGTTTAAAAAAAAACTATTTCCATCTTATCATTAATATAACATAAACATTTTTTAGTTTAGAGGGGATGGAACATAAATGGGGAAAACTCCATGTCCTATGGTGAACCAATCAATTGGGGCTTAGTCCTTATACATAATTCGGCACAACCCTTGATTATGGCTAGCATATGGGCCTATACCCAATGCCTCCTAATTTTATTGTTGATGTACCACCACCATTGATAGACCATGAACCCATCACCCAACAAACAACTATGCTTAGTTTAAATTCCATAAATGGGATGGTAATTTATAGAGGGAAACATTCACTCCAAAATTCATTTTTTTTACTTCTTATAATCAACATAAATCAACATTCATTTTGTTTGTTGTGAACCTAAGTTTCTTCCATTAGCCGGTCTTAGGGCAATGGTGCAGGAAACTGATGGGAAAGGATAGGACCCTCGGTGTAGTGCACAATGCACCGATATCCTTCCTATCAGGGATGCACTATGAACCCTTGTGTCATTGTGTGATGTGATTTCCAGTGATGTGAGTTATGTGTGTGGTTTGTGGCATGTCTCGGCATGGTTGTTGTGTGCTTACTCTTATCTATTTAATGGCTTCCTGGAGTAAGCCATATCCTTGGGGGGGAGGATGTAATACCCCCATATTATTAATACCTTTTAATATTATTTGTTACTTTTATGTGTGAGCTTGATGCTAGTTCTTATGGTGATTAGTTCACCGTCTTGGTGTGTGAGGATGCCTCCTGTATTTGGGAATCTTATTTCTTTTTATTTACTGGCTTCCAGGAGTAAGCCGATTTTATGGGGGGGAGGATGTAATACCCCTCCTCTTACTGGTTGGATTTATTATCTTTCTATGCATTCGTTTGTTACTTGTGACTATGATGGTACTGTTATTGTGTGAGTTGGATAGTTAGACATTTGATGATGTTGTTATTCCATTAGTAGACTGTTGGTGATTATGTTTATACACTTGAGGATTTGATTACTTCATATGACATTGTGGTTAGTTAGATGTTAGTTCATTTTCATAATTATGATATGATGCAGTGATTTAATTAGATATGTTATGAGATGATTGTTAGTTAGAAATGTTGATTTATTGGTTATATTATAATTGTTAGAATAGGTGTGATGAAGGACAATATAGCATCACTCGTTCGCGAGTGCCCTATTATGTTGCGATTCCTTCTCACAATGTAGTATTTTGATTTAATGCTTTGATGTTATACATATATATGCACATGTACACAACTTCGTTTGTATGCAGAATTTGCAGGTACAAGTCTTGATTCCACCTGCTTCGGCAGGACAGGGCGAGCACCTATAGCCCAACAGTTAAATGTTGAAACAGAGGTGACGATGAAGTCCTCCTGTCCCATGATGTTAGATCGTCTCATTTTGGTATGGTTGATTTTTATGTAATTGTCGTCATTGTGTGTTGTGTTATGTGTTTTGTCATATTTTATTTATGATGGCATTTATAGTATGATTTATCTTAAGGATTGAAATAAATTATTTATTTTAATGTTGGTACGTTATTTGTTGTGGTATAATCAATTTTGATGATGGAAGTAATTAGTTGTTTTAATGTTAGATTTAAATTATATTAGAATATTTAAATGGTTTAATTATTTTTAAAAATCATATATTGCAATTTAAAAATAATTAAAAATTAAATATGGCTTAATTTGTAGTGCCCTCCGTTTAAGTCGTCGTTGATGTTAAGTAAGTTGACCGTTGGATGGTTATGTCATTTTCGCATGTTTGAGTAGTGTGAAAAGTTGATTTTGAGGTGTCTTGATTTTTTGATTATTTTAATTAATTAAATTAAAAAGGATTAAAAGGGAACTTAATTTAATTGGGAAGTGAAATTATAACTGAATGAACTATATTAGTAAATGATACGATAACTATTTTGGATGGTCAATTATTAAATTAAAATAATAACTAAAAGAAGTATGAGTAATTAAACAATGTGATAAAATAAGATTTTTATTAATTTCTTTGTGAAATAAATAATTAAATAAATGTTTTAATATAATTAGAGGTTATAAATAAAAAGAGGATATTGCAAGGTAATTATCATTTAATGTTTAAATTCGATTAATAAATTAGTAAAGTGAGAAAATATTAGCAAGAATTAAATATTAAAATTGTAATTGAGTCTAAATAAATTAAGGTGAAAATATTTATTTGTAACTAAAAGAAAGATTAAATTATTAAATATTTATTGAATATTTAATAGATGACCTATTTGATTTATATATTAAAGAGTAAATTATAAAATAATAATAATTAAGGGTTGTGGCTATTATTCATTCATAATTGCTGGAAGTTGAACGGTTTCCCGAGAGGAGTAGATTCCTCCTTCATCATAAGGGTTTTTAGTTACTCATTTTGGAGGGAGAGGGCAACAAGCACAAAGGTTGAATTGTTCTTAGCAAGTAAAAAGTTTCAGAATAAACAAAAGAGCAGGGACATCACCATGTTTCCAAAAACCCGGCAGGCATATTATCCGGGTATTTTTCTCTATACGTTTTTTATTTTTTTTCAATTAGTAAAGGATTGTTTTGGTTGTTAAATCCTTAGAGAATATAGCCATTGGAATGTTCTTGTTGATGATCTATTTATCGTCCATCTGGCAGTTGAGAAAATTGAACCTTTGCTTATATTTTGCTCTCTCTGCTTGTTTTGTAACCAATCTTTGTTTGGGCATTTGGCCCCTTGTATTTTGTTGTTTCTACTATTTTCCTTAACCAATAAAACATCTATCATTGATCACTTAGATTTTCATGCTCTGGCTTGCATTATTTTTTCTATCATACCTGGCATCAACTTCTTGTTGGAAAAAAAAAAAAAAACGTCCAACCTACTTCTATCCTTTTCTCTACCACTGAATTTTCCCCAACTATAGCGTTGATATTGGTTTGGCCTGCAGTCGTTCTATTGTCTTGTTGCTCCTTGCATTCCTAATTCATATTAAACTCGTTTCTCCTTGCTCTTGATATGACCACCGTAAACATAGATAATCTGCTTGAATTGGCTGGCAATCTTTCGCAATTGCTGCACTTGAAAATGTTATTTATCCTGCTATTTAGCCAAATGTTTGCACCTCGCCTTCCTCCTTTCCTTATGACTGGTAGATAATACTTTGGATTTGATAACAATGCAAGGAAATGGCGGTATTTCCATACTCCAATTCTCACTTTCTGATATACTTGGCAACCTGTCACAGCCGCAATGCTTGAACATGGTAGGGTGTATAGAATTAAATAAACCCTCAGATTTTATTATCCAAAATCCCAAATGTTGTCCGCAAGACTATGGCCTCTCACATTTTTGCAACTGTAACCATCTCAAACTTGGAGGAAGCTTGGTTCGTTGTCTTCTCTGATGCCATCAATGAACAGATTGTTCAAGCGAAGAAATTGAGGACCAATGAGCAGATTTTTTTAATTCTCTTGGTCTGTGCAATGTTTGAAGCCCTTGCCAGTTACCTCCGTTCAGTGGAAGCTGAGAGAAATTGATGTTATTGGATACAGTGCTTAGATGAGCTCCTTCACACAATCTGGTAATCTAAATTTATTAAGTCTCTCTAAAACCATTGGCAAACCGTCACAGCAGCAACGTTTAGACTTGCAAAGAAGTAGTAAATTAAATAATCTCTCTCTATTTCATTGTCAACCCATCACAGTAAAGCACGTGAACATGGTAAGGTATATAGATTTAAGTGATCCCTCTGCATTCTTTGTTATACTGCCTCAGCCGCTTAATAGGTAGTTCAAAAGTTAACTGATTTCTTTTATTGTCAATCTGTCTGCTCTTTTCCATCCTAGTCTGTGTATTTAACACCAGATAGTATGCCTCTTCATGCCCTTAATTTGTAATTTAATTCGCTTAATTTTTTTCTTGTTGTTCTTTTTATGGAAATGACTTAGGGTTCTTTTGATGCATAATTCTTCTCTAGGTGAAAATAAACATATTCATATAAATAAAGTGAATAAAATAGTTTCCTTTTCAAGTATATTGAAATAAGGGGAAGTAAGTAAATATATATATATATATATATATATATAATAACAGCATCAATAACCATTGGTATAAATCAATGTTAGAATTAATCGTGAATGTCTAAATTTAATCCCTGTAGATCAATCTTGAAATTAATAATAATATTGGTATATTGTTTTAATCTTGTACGAATATTAAAGTAATACCTCTAGGAAACATTGATAATAATCAAACAAGATTGCATAATAATGTATCCCACGTCTATAATAGCATCACTGCCAGTTAAGATGTGTAACGAATAAATCCTAATGTATAATAACACAACGGTGAGGTGTAAATAAGTGTTGTGAACATTGGACAAGTGCTTTCAAAATTTAGATTAATTATTGATATAATAAATAATGTATTATTAAAATAGGTTAAAAGTTTTTAACGTGAGATTTAAATTAAGGAAAATTATAATATAAAGTATATCTTGAATTTCTTACATGTTCTCTTAATTGGTGATTTAATTTTATAGTATTAATTTCATGATATCTTTTAATTGTTTTATATTTCTTTTAGAATGAAATAAATGTTATCTTAATATCTAACTCCTCGCATGTTTTTAGGATTGGCTAATGGATAGTCTGGGCAAATAGGTAGTTGGTTACTTGGAATAAAATATTGCTACAATTACTTGTGAATTATTGTGCCAGGGAATGAATTAGGTAAATAATTAAAGTGAAAATGGTTATTTCGATAGGTTGCTTAGTAAAATATTATTTAACAAAATATTTTAACGGAATAAACATTATTGAATTAGGTATTTAATTTTGTTGTAGATAAATGAACTAAATGAACTGTGTATTTAGTTAAAGTAAATTGATTTAGATGGTTAATTAAGTTTTAGGGTTCACTAAAGGAGATAAGTGATTCTACATTTACATAGTTCTTTTACTTGAAGGTTAAATGATAAAGTTATTTTTAAGTGAGGATAAATCCCAGGTTCATAGGTTAATTAAGTTAAATGATACTGATTAAATGTTAAATGGTTTTACCTTTTTTGTTATCTAATGAGTCTGTGAATAATAATTATTTACCAAACTACTATGTGAAATAATTTATTAGTATCATCACCTTAGGATTATAATAAAGTTGTAATTTATAGAATTGTCATCTTAGTATTACATTTTAAAGTTATAATTAGGATTCATATTAAACAGTCGATGGAGTTGGTTATCTTATAAACGATATAGTTATGTTAAATATAATTATTTGTAGTAAATACTCTTTTAATTAAATTAAGTGGATACCTTAAAGTAAGTGATAAGAACGTTGAAATAATGCCTAAATTAAAGGAATGTCTTTATGGTTATAAGGTGTGAGTGATTGTTGTTTTAAACAAAGTATTTTGATTATTGGTTTAAGTGTTATGTAATTGATGGGTGTGATGTGTGGGATATTTATGGAGATGTCTCGATGGCCTGTTCATGGTAAGTGTTTTAAGATAGTGTTCTTCAAGGTTGATGTGTCTAATGGTCCTTGTATGTAATTATGTGTGTAAAATGGGAACCCGTATTATTGTTCGTGATTGTTTTAATTTGTGTTTGGAAGAGTATGCTTGAGAATTAGTGTCTTGTGGCTTATAACATCAGATTATATCTTCACTTTGCAATATTGTGATATCCTTAAATGATGAAAATGTTTGATCATTAGAATAATGTTCTTTTTAGATGGTTTCAAGTTACTTCTTATTGAATGAATGGATATATTATATTTGAATTAGTGGTTTTATGTATTGTCTCGATAGGTCCTTTCAATGTGACTTTTCGTGAGCTGATTTTGAGTTAGGGACTTTCTCTCATTTAACTTACATTTCTATATGTTTTCTTTTGCTCTCTACCTAAGTGGTAATTTGGTTAAGGTTATCTTTGTCATGATTGACAGTTCTGCTTGAGTTGTTAATGAGTCAAATTGAAAAGTTCTTGAGTTATGGGTATTCCGAGAGGAGAAAATAGAGGTTTCCCTTGGATTCTCGATTTAGTTCGTATCGAAGTTGTTGGTGTTGTTGAGTGGAGTTGTTGATCTTTTTTTTGGTGTATTTTCTCATTATATTTATATTGGAAATAGTCCTTTGAAGTCTTGCAATTATTGCTGTCAGTTCTTTGATGGGGAAACCCTAGTGTAACTTTATGAGAATCTTCCAAAGGTTTATTTTAATATTGGTTAATGTTCCTCCTTTTATGTGCCCTTGTTGTGGCAAGTATTTTGGTTTCATGTTTTTGTAAGGGTTGTACATGAAACGTTGAGATTTTGATTATGTATTTATGGCAAGATGGGTAATGCCTTGCACGCTTCTCTGTTGTGATCTAATGTACTTGTTATATTGTACAACCCTTGGATTTGGTTTTTATGTTTTGAGTGTCTAGAGTGGGAGTGGCTCTAAGTGGGTGGTCGGCGCACAAAGGGGCGCCAGGATAGCCCTCGCTAGAGTGAAATTAAAAAAAGTGATAATTTAAATAATTAATTAGGGGGTGCGTAGAATCACATTAAAAAGATAATTGATGCCTCTTCCACCTTTGAGTGCTACCATAGACTAAAGGGGATTGAGAAGGCCGTGGTTGGCAAGATTGTTGCCTTGTCCTCATGAAAGGTTAACGGTTCCGCATGAGCAACCCTATGGAGCGGTACCTTGAGATAGGAAGCCTGGATAACCATAGATGGACGCGGCTCCTAGCGCTCGGTATGCCTGGATAATTCGTCAGTAGACGGAGGCGGCTCCTTGCGATAGTGGTAGCCTGGAGAATCCATGTTAAGCCATGCAATGACACTCTCCTCTAACACTCCTTCTTATGTTGTTTCTTTGGAAATCCTCTGGAAGTGGGTCTTTGTCTTGAATTGATGGATCATAGTTGTTTTGAATTGATTTATGGTTTTACCCTATTTGATCTTTGGTGTATTCTTTGGTCTTGTATAAATCTTGTTGATAAATTGGGTCTCGACCTTGTACTCTTATGGTACTGTGATATGATGTTATTGTGTCGGTTAAAGATCATCCTTTGGTTATTTGTTTGCTGGTTATTGCTTTGATTTATGTGATGAGATTTATGACTCTTGGATGTGGTTGATTATGTCATTGTAAATTCCTGAGTGTTATGATACTTTTGTATGACGTTGAGTCTTGTGGTTCTCTGCTTGGATGTTCTTGGTTGTGGTCTCTTTCTTGTTAGCTCCTAGCACGGGGGGTTGGTCTTCGGACTCACATGGTCGGGTGGAACGTGCTAAGCACCCCATTGGGTCCCCAGTCGAGGACCGAGAGGTGTGGATTGGTGCTATTGCAATGACTCCAGAGTTGTATCTGTCTTGGAGCCAGTTTTGATACTTGTATTTCTCTAATTATTTGTATCATGGTATCTTGTGTATGGTTTCCATTCATATTTGGAACACTCTTGTATCATTGTACTTCTTAAACGTTGTACTGTAATGAAATAGTAAACTTGGTGTGGATATTGATCATGGTAGTTGTTATTCAATGTGTTATGTTAATCATGCATATGTTGTATTTATGTGCAGATGGTTTCTTATCAATGAATTTTTCATGTATGTGTTATATTTATTGTTGTTTACTTTCTATCTATGGATTTTATTCTTCATTGATGTTGTATGGATTTAAGTCACGTAATGAATCTTCGTGTACCCCAAGGGATGTATGTGTTAATGAATCTATTTAATTGAAATTCGTGATATGACTTGATGTGTATTACATGTAAGTTATGTGTATTTTAAAAAAAAAAATTGTGCTGTAATTATTGTGTTAATGTCCTTTGGGGTTCGCATGGTGGGGCGTTACAACATTGGTATCAGAGCATAGGTTCATACACTGGGCACAGTGTGCTCACAATGTAACCTTGCACTTAGACCCGTGCATCTTGAGTTTCACTTTTCTGTTGTCATTGTTGTGAACCTGAGTCTCTTATGTTAACTAGTGTCGGGTCGATGGTGCAGGAAACTGATTGAAAGGATAGGACCCGCGGTGTAGTGCGCAATGCACCGATATCCTTTCTGTCGGGGATGCTCTATGGACCCTTGAGTTTTAGTGTGAAGTGTGTCTTGGTGATGTGTTTTATGTGTGTGAATATGTCAAGTGTGTGTGAAATCTGCAATTTTGTTATCTTTGAGTGATGAATTATGTTTTCGTGAATCTGTGAAGGTGTAAAATTTTATTGAAATTGATGTGAGATTTGGTGTGAATAAAGGTTAATGTGGAGTTCTTTGTGTGAAAATTATGAGTTTTAACAAAAATATGAGGTTTGGTGGATAATTATTCTATGATTTTTAGCAGAATATAGTATCTTGAGGTTAAAATGCAACTTGAATTATTGGTACTAATGTGCAATGTTCTATGATAGCTTTTGATTTACAGGAACTTGGCTTCAGAAAGCATAGTGATGAAGGTAATGTAATTGTAATATGTAGGTATAGGTACTTATAATGTCAAGTAGTAATTCATTGTGATATAGTAGATGGGTTAGGTTTATGGTTAGCATCCTTATGAGAATATTGTTTAACTAGTAAGAAGCAAACTATTTACGAGTTATTAGAATTGTTTTGACTATTATGTGTGGTTAGTGGGAGGGACAGTGTGGTATCACTCGCTCGCGAGTGCCCTACTATGCTGGGATTTCCTCTCATGATGTATTTGTGATATATATATATCGTGCACAACGTTTTTTTTCATGCAGGATTGCAGGAATTAAGTCTTGATTCTACCTGCATTGTCAGGACTGGGCGAGCATCATAAACACCCAATGGGCTTGACGTTGAACATAGGAGCTGACAAGAAAGTTTCCTCGACTTAGTTTGTCCACTCCGTCCTAGTGTTTGGAAAATTAGTTTGGTTGCAACCCCATTACTATTATCATTTTGGTATCATTTCCTTATTTTTGTTTGTTTAATTTTCGTTGCTTACTTGATGATGTTTAATTGATGTTTTGACTTGTGGTGTTGATGTGCTTATGTTTTTGTTAGTTTATGGATTGTGCCTGAGCTCAACTTCCAGGAGTAAGTTGAAGCCAAGGGGGGGAGGATGTAGTGCCCTCCGTTTCAGTCGTCATTGATGTTAAGTAAGTTGACCGTTGGGTGGTTATGTCATTTTCACATGTTTGAGTAGTGTGAAAAGTTGATTTTGAGGTGTCTTGATTTTTTGATTATTTTAATTAATTAAATTAAAAAGGATTAAAAGGGAACTTAATTTAATTGGGAAGTGAAATTATAACTGAATGAACTATATTAGTAAATGATACGATAACTATTTTGGATGGTCAATTATTAAATTAAAATAATAACTAAAAGAAGTATGAGTAATTAAACAATGTGATAAAATAAGATTTTTATTAATTTCTTTGTGAAATAAATGTTTTAATATAATTAGAGGTTATAAATAAAAAGAGGATATTGCAAGGTAATTATCATTTAATGTTTAAATTCGATTAATAAATTAATAAAGTGAGAAAATATTAGCAAGAATTAAATATTAAAATTGTAATTGAGTCTAAATAAATTAAGGTGAAAATATTTATCTGTAACTAAAAGAAAGATTAAATTATTAAATATTTATTGAATATTTAATAGATGACCTATTTGATTCATATATTAAAGAGTAAATTATAAAATAATAATAATTAAGGGTTGTGGCTGTTATTCATTCATAACTGCTGGAAGTTGAACGGTTTCCCGAGAGGAGTAGATTCCTCCTTCATCATAAGGGTTTTCAGTTACTCATTTTGGGGGGAGAGGGCAACAAGCACAAAGGTTGAATTGTTTTCAGCAAGTAAAAAGTTTCAGAATAAATAAAAGAGCAGGGACATCACCATGTTTCCAACAAGCCGGCAGGCATATTATCTGGGTATTTTTCTCTATAAGTTTTTTATTTTTTTTCAATTAGTAAAGGATTGTTTTGGTTGTTAAATCCTTAGAGAATATAGCCATTGGAATGTTCTTGTTGATGATCTATTTATCGTCCATCTGGCAGTTGAGAAAATCGAACCTTTGCTTATATTTTGCTCTCTCTACTTGTTTTGTAACCAATCTTTGTTTGGGCATTTAGCCCCTTGTATTTTGCTGTTTCTACTATTTTCCTTAACCAATAAAACATCTATCATTGATCACTTAGATTTTCATGCTCTGGCTTGCATTATTTTTTCTATCATACCTAGCACCAACTTCTTGTTGGAAAAAAAAAAAACGTCCAACCTACTTCTATCCTTTTCTCTACCACTGAATTTTCCCCAACTATAGCGTTGATATTGGTTTGGCCTGCAGTCGTTCTATTGTCTTGTTGCTCCTTGCATTCCTAATTTATATTAAACTCGTTTCTCCTTGCTCTTGATATGACCACCGTAAACATAGATAATCTGCTTGATTTGGCTGGCAATCTTTCACAATTGCTGCACTTGAAAATGTTATTTATCTTGCTATTTAGCCACATGTTTGCACCTCGCCTTCCTCCTTTCCTTATGACTGGTAGATAATACTTTTCATTTGATAGCAATGCAAGGAAATTGCGGTATTTCCATACTCCAATTCTCACTTTCTGATATACTTGGCAACCTGTCACAGCCGCAATGCTTGAACATGGTAGGGTGTATAGAATTAAATAAACCCTCAGATTTTACTATCCAAAATCCCAAATGTTGTCCGCAAGACTATGGCCTCTCACATTTTTGCAACCGTAACCATCTCAAACTTGGAGGAAGCTTGGTTCGTGTGTCTTCTCTGATGCCGTCAATGAACAGATTGTTCAAGCGAAGAAATTGAGGACCAATGAGCAGATTTTTTTAATTCTCTTGGTCTGTGCAATGTTTGAAGCCCTTGCTAGTTACCTCCGTTCAGTGGAAGCTGAGAGAAATTGATGTTATTGGATACAGTGCTTAGATGAGCTCCTTCACACAGTCTGGTAATCTAAATTTATTAAGTCTCTCTAAAACCATTGGCAAACCGTCACAGCAGCAACGTTTAGACTTGCAAAGAAGTAGTAAATTAAATAATCTCTCTCTATTTCATTGTCAACCCATCACAGTAAAGCACGTGAACATGGTAAGGTATATAGATTTAAGTGATCCCTCTGCATTCTTTGTTATACTGCCTCAGTCACTTAATAGGTAGTTCAAAAGTTAACTGATTTCTTTTATTGTCAATCTGTCTGCTCTTTTCCATCCCAGTCTGTGTATTTAACACCAGATAGTATGCCTCTTCATGCCCTTAATATGTAATTTAATTCACTTAATTTTCTTCTGGTTGTTCTTTTTATGGAAATGACTTAGGGTTCTTTTGATGCATAATTCTTCTCTAGGTGAAAATAAACATATTCATATAAATAAAGTGAATAAAATAGTTTCCTTTTCAAGTATATCGAAATAAGGGGAAGTAAGTAAATATATATATATATATATATATAATAATAATAATAACAGCATCAATAACCATTGGTATAAATCAATGTTAGAATTAATCGTGAATGTCTAAATTTAATCCCTGTAGATCAATCTTGAAATTAATAATAATATTGGTCTATTGTTTTAATCTTGTACGAATATTAAAGTAATACCTCTAGGAAACATTGATAATAATCAAACAAGATTGCATAATAATGTATCCCACGTCTATAATAGCATCACTGCCAGTTAAGATGTGTAACGAATAAATCCTAATGTATAATAACACAACGGTGAGGTGTAAATAAGTGTTGTGAACATTGGACAAGTGCTTTCAAAATTTAGATTAATTATTGATATAATAAATAATGTATTATTAAAATAGGTTAAAAGTTTTTAACGTGAGATTTAAATTAAGGAAAATTATAATATAAAGTATATCTTGAATTTCTTACATGTTCTCTTAATTGGTGATTTAATTTTATAGTATTAATTTCATGATATCTTTTAATTGTTTTATATTTCTTTTAGAATGAAATAAATGTTATCTTAATATCTAACTCCTCGCATGTTTTTAGGATTGGCTAATGGATAGTCTGGGCAAATAGGTAGTTGGTTACTTGGAATAAAATATTGCTACAATTACTTGTGAATTATTGTGCCAGGGAATGAATTAGGTAAATAATTAAAAAGAAAATGGTTATTTCGATAGGTTGCTTAGTAAAATATTATTTAACAAAAGATTTTAACTGAATAAACATTATTGAATTAAGTATTTAATTTTGTTGTAGATAAATGAACTAAATGAACTATGTATTTAGTTAAAGTAAATCGATTTTGATGGTTAATTAAGTTTTAGGGTTCACTAAAGGAGATAAGTGATTCTACATTTACATAGTTCTTTTACTTGAAGGTTAAATGATAAAGTTATTTTTAAGTGAGGATAAATCCGAGGTTCATAGGTTAATTAATTTAAATGATACTGATTAAATGTTAAATGGTTTTACCTTTTTTGTTATCTAATGAGTCTGTGAATAATAATTATTTACCAAACTACTATGTGAAATAATTTATTAGTATCATCACCTTAGGATTATAATAAAGTTGTAATTTATAGAATTGTCATCTTAGTATTACATTTTAAAGTTATAATTAGGATTCATATTAAACAGTCGATGGAGTTGGTTATCTTATAAACGATATAGTTATGTTAAATATAATTATTTGTAGTAAATACTCTTTTAATTAAATTAAGTGGATACCTTAAAGTAAGTGATAAGAATGTTGAAATAATGCCTAAATTAAAGGAATGTCTTTATGGTTATAAGGTGTGAGTGATTGTTGTTTTAAACAAAGTATTTTGATTATTGGTTTAAGTGTTATGTAATTGATGGGTGTGATGTGTGGGATATTTATGGAGATGTCTCGATGGCCTGTTCATGGTAAGTGTTTTAAGATAGTGTTCATGGTAAGTGTTTTAAGATAGTGTTCATGGTAAGTGTTTTAAGATAGTGTTCGTGATTGTTTTAATTTGTGTTTGGAAGAGTATGCTTGAGAATTAGTGTCTTGTGGCTTATAACATCAGATTATATCTTCACTTTGCAATATTGTGATATCCTTAAATGATGAAAATGTTTGATCATTAGAATAATGTTCTTTTTTGATGGTTTCAAGTTACTTGTTATTGAATGAATGGATATATTATATTTGAATTAGTGGTTTTATGTATTGTCTCAATAGGTCCTTTCAATGTGACTTTTCGTGAGCTGATTTTGAGTTAGGGACTTTCTCTCATTTAACTTACATTTCTATATGTTTTCTTTTGCTCTCTACCTAAGTGGTAATTTGGTTAAGGTTATCTTTGTCATGATTGACAGTTCTGCTTGAGTTGTTAATGAGTCAAATTGAAAAGTTCTTGAGTTATGGGTATTCCGAGAGGAGAAAATAGAGGTTTCCCTTGGATTCTCGATTTAGTTCGTATCGAAGTTGTTGGTGTTGTTGAGTGGAGTTGTTGATCTTATTTTGGTGTATTTTCTCATTATATTTATATTGGAAATAGTCCTTTGAAGTCTTGCAATTATTGTTGTCAGTTCTTTGATGGGGAAACCCTAGTGTAACTTTATGAGAATCTTCTAGAGGTTTATTTTAATATTGGTTAATGTTCCTCCTTTTATGTGCCCTTGTTGTGGTAAGTGTTTTGGTTTCATGTTTTTGTAAGGGTTGTACATGAAACGTTGAGATTTTGATTATGTATTTATGGCAAGATGGGTAATGCCTTAGATGCTTCTCTATTGTGATCTAATGTACTTGTTATATTGTACAACCCTTGGATTTGGTTTTTATTTTTTGAGTGTCTAGAGTGGGAGTGGCTCTAAGTGGGTGGTCGGCGCACAAAGGGGCGCCAGGATAGCCCTCGTTAGAGTGAAATTAAAAAAAGTGATAATTTAAATAATTAATTAGGGGGTGGGTAGAATCACATTAAAAAGATAATTGATGCCTCTTCCACCTTTGAGTGCTACCACAGACTAAAGGGGATTGAGAAGGCCGTGGTTGGCAAGATTGTTGCCTTGTCCTCATGAAAGGTTAACGGTTCCACATGAGCAACCCTATGGAGCGGTACCTTGAGATAGGAAGCCTGGATAACCATAGATGGAGGTGGCTCCTAGCGCTCGGGATGCCTAGATAATTCGTCAGTAGACGGAGGCGGCTCCTTGCGATAGTGGTAGCTTGGAGAATCCATGTTAAGCCATGCGATGACACTCTCCTCTAACACTCCTTCTTATGTTGTTTCTTTGGAAATCCTCTGGAAGTGGGTCTTTGTCTTGAATTGATGGATCATAGTTGTTTTGAATTGATTTATGGTTTTACCCTATTTGATCTTTGGTGTATTCTTTGGTCTTGTATAAATCTTGTTGATAAATTGGGTCTCGACCTTGTACTCTTATGGTACTATGATTTGATGTTATTGTGTCGGTTAATGATCATCCTTTGGTTATTTGTTTGCTGGTTATTGCTTTGATCTATGTGATGAGATTTATGACTCTTGGATGTGGTTGATTATGTCATTGTAAATTTTTGAGTGTTATGATACTTTTGTATGACGTTGAGTCTTGTGGTTCTCTGCTTGGATGTTCTTGGTTGTGGTCTCTTTCTTGTTAGCTCCTAGCACGGGGGGTGGGTCTTCGGACTCACATGGTCGGGTGGAACGTGCTAAGCACCCCATTGGGTCCCCAGTCGAGGATTGAGAGGTGTGGATTGGTGCTATTGCAGCGACTCCAGAGTTGTATCTATCTTGGAGCCAGTTTTGATACTTGTATTTCTCTAATTATTTGTATCATGGTATCTTGTGTATGGTTTCCATTCATATTTGGAACACTCTTGTATCATTGTACTTCTTAAACGTTGTACTGTAATGAAATAGTAAACTTGGTGTGGATATTGATCATGGTAGTTGTTATTCAATGTGTTATGTTAATCATGCATATGTTGTATTTATGTGCAGATGGTTTCTTATTAATGAATTTTTCATGTATGTGTTATATTTGTTGTTGTTTACTTTCTATCTATGGATTTTATTCTTCATTGATGTTGTATGGATTTAAGTCACATAATGACTCTTCGTGTACCCCAAGGGATGTATGTGTTAATGAATCTATTTAATTGAAATTCGTGATATGACTTGATGTGTATTACATGTAAGTTATGTGTATTTTTTAAAAAAAATTGTGCTGTAATTATTGTGTTAATGTCCTTTGGGGTTCGTACGGTGGGGCGTTACATAATTATTTTAATCAATTAATTGGTGGTGGATAATTATGAGAATAATTTATTTAAAATAAATATTTAATGTGAGGTGCAAGAAAAGTTGCAAAAAATGAATTAAAGCAATAAAACAAATAAAAGAATAAAAATATTGTGTGAGCCAATAGGAATAGAGATCTGGGAAAAAGCCAGCTTTTAAAGAATTGATTTTCTTTTAATTTGGATTTTGGTGAGTTTTTGAGGGGATGGGCATTATATTTTTATTTAATTATGAATTTTTGGAAGTTTTTACACACACATAGTTATTGTTACAGAGTTGTGCAAGAGATGGGCTTTGTATTCTAAAATTTTTGGAAGGGTATTGGAAATCTTCTGTTGTATTTGGAGAGTTTTAGAGAGAGATTGTCAATCTATTTCTGGTGAATGTTCTGGAGAGTCTACTGAACAACAAAATAGGATTCAAGTTCGAAGGTGAAGTTCTATGGAGGAGATTCAGAGGCACGATCAAGGAACACCTCGAGGGCATTAGAATCAACCAGGCATCTTTAGACTTTCGAATAAGCGCTGGACATCAGGTTCCTCTTATGTTTTCCTTCTAGTACTTTCTTTCTTTATCTTTCTGCTTCAGAGAAAACAAAAACAAAATTTGTTAGACGTGATTTGTGTGAATAGGGAAAAACTGTTGTTGAATTGAAAATTAGGAAAAGATATTAGATTTAAACTTTTGAAAAGAGAAGAAAATATATATATAGTATTGAACTATTCTGTTAAGACTTTTGGATTATGAGTGTTAGTTGATGTGGGAACCCGGTTGTCAATTTGTGAAAACATCATTTCAGAGGCATGTTTTAGTTTTAATGTACTTCTCATCTTGATCACACTTTCAGAGTTGGAACTTGTGGGTTTTGTGCTTGGGAGGGTTGAACTGTTCTGTTAAGACTTTTGGATTATGAGTGTTACTTGATGTGGGAACCCGGTTGTCAATTTGTGAAAACGTCATTTCAAAGGCATGTTTTAGTTTTAATGTACTTCTCGTCTTGATCACACTTTCAGAGTTGGAACTTATGGGTTTTGTGCTTGGGAGGGTTGAACTATTCTGTTAAGACTTTTGGATTATGAGTGTTACTTGATGTGGGAACCCGGTTGTCAATTTGTGAAAACGTCATTTCAGAGGCATGTTTTAGTTTTAATGTACTTCTCGTCTTGATCACACTTTCAGAGTTGGAACTTATGGGTTTTGTGCTTGGGAGGGTTGAACTGTTCTGTTAAGACTTTTGGATTATGAGTGATGCGAGAGGGTTAATGCCTCGCGTGTTCTTGTTGTGGTATTATGCTTTTTATGTTTAGTTCAACCCTTTCCTAGTTTTGATTTATGTTAGGGGTCATAGGGAGAGTGGCTCTTCATGGGCACCGGTGCCTCGGATGGAGGAAGTGCCAGGGGAACCCACGTAAGAGTAGTTAAACAAGTGATAACCTAAAAATAGAATTTAGGGGGATGGGTAGTAAAACACATAACAAGATAAAAACATGCACCTCACCCTTGCCGTTAGCACTCTCAAAGGCTATGGATGGGTGGGAAGACCTGGTTGGTAAGGTCACTACCTTGTCTCTGTGAAAGGTAAGTGGCTCCGCATGAGTAACCCTATGGGGCGGCACCTTGAAATAGGATGTCTGGATAACCATAGATGGAGGCGGCACCTTGAGCTAGGTTGTCTGGATAATCCATGTATAGATGGAGGCGGCACCTTGTGATAGGTAGTCTGGAAAATTCATGTAAGGCCATGCGATGACACTCTCCCACTATGCCCTTTTTTTCTCTTATTCTTGTTGCCTCTAGAGTTGTCTATTATTGTTGTTGTTTATTGATGTGGATGAAAGGTGCCTTTGGCTATTTATTGTTGGATGATTTTGCAATCTCATTTGGAGAGCTTTGGATTCTATTGTTGTCGGCACCTCTTATGGTTATTTAGTGTTGATCTATAATATTGGCAATTGATTCTTGTTTGACATTTCATTACTCTTGTTGTGGTTATGTGTTGGCAATGTTATGGGTTATTATCTTGTGATTTGTTATCCTTTTGTGGAGTCTTGTTTACCATTGGTTCGGTTTGACATTCATGGTCGGGTTCACTTCCTCGTCACCTCTGAGCACGGGGGGTGAGTTACTTGTAATTCACATGGTTGGGTGGAACGTGCTCCGCACCCGTTGGGTTCCCCGTCAGCTTCTTGTCTTCTCAGCATTTCCGCAGTGGAGTTGTGCCAGTATTCTCCTGTATTTCATATTTCATTATTCTTGTATCAATCCCCATGTCGGGAAATTCAATGTAATTCAATTATCAGAGATTGTAATGTATTATTATAACAATGATGTAATAGTTAGGATCATTTGTAACTCTTTTAAGAGATGTATCATGGATGTATTTATGCGATGTTTATTATCCTCACATCATGGTTTTGGATGTATCCTTATCCTTGGTTATCATTATAAATGATATTGTTGTAATCTTTATTTTTATTATGTTTAGTTGTTGCGATGTAACCTCGCGTGCCCCAGAGAACTAAGTGTGTTAAAGTTATGTAATGTGCTATGTGATGATGGTTGAGTGTTATGGCATGTTTAATTTAATTGTTTAAAAAAAAAAAAATTATTTGCTATGTGTGTGTTCTCTGGGGTTTGCACGACGGGCATTACAGAAACATTCACTCCAAAATTCTTTTTTTTTACTTCTTATAATCAACATAAATCTATTTCCAAGCACATTTCTATCATACCAATGGTAGATAGAAAAATTAGTTTCAAGCTATTTTTTCTTTCCTTATTCTATTAGGTCATATCTTGTGTATATAGTGTCTAATTTTGAACTTCTTATAGGTGTCAAAGATATTTTTTGGAGCACTTCATAGTGGATAAAGTTTATAACTTTCTTTTGATTTATTCACTTACATATATGTTTTATTCATTTATTAGTTCCTTTGATTTTGATAAATTTGTGAGTTTTTAGCAAATTAAATCTAGCAATGATTTTGAATTTGAGTCTAAGAATTTATTTAAATGTTTATCTCTGATTGTTCTTAATTGAAATTTTTATAGATACATTACTAAACCTCTATGTTGCATTATGACATCTTCGAGTTGTGCAGTGTTGCAATCTATCTATAATTATATATTGCACACATAACTCAAATGTGGTCAAAACTATACCCATAGATATTTAAGCATAGATGTAAATTTTATTTGGTGGTTAGTTTGGCCACTTGTTTCATTGGTTTTATTATCATTATGTAGTAAAGAGAGACAATGTTTCTAGATAAAATTATATTTTTAGATCTACACTTGTTGACTATATGGTATAGATGCATGAGATTCGGTGGGAATTTGGTGTTGGTACATTTGGTGGTGTGATGCAAGAGTATCATTTTATATTGTTATATATTTTGATTAGAATTAATTTTTAGGTTTTCAATCACAATTTAGGAGGCTTTTATTTAAGTTTGGACAAATAAGTAGTCATAAATTTTAATTTTTGGTGTTTTTATTCAATCCCAAGTACCTAATTAGGGGTTCGATTGCTTAATTTGTAAACTTTGGGTTTCATGCAATGAAAGAGGTGGTTATGGATGATGTTACACTTTTTAAACATGAAAAAAAAGTTTTATGTCATTTTGGGGAGAATCAAATGAAGTATTTGTTTGTAGGTATGTTGGCAAGGTGTTACTAGTGTTCTAGACATTCATTTTTGAAAAATAAGTAAAATTTGAAGTTATTTGTCTAATTTTCATGATTATGGAGTTGTTAAGGGTATATAAAGACCTAATGCATGTGGTTTTAGGTCTTCAAAGAGGATAGTAAATCAGAAAACATTTTTTTTTACTTGTTGCCCTATCAAAACCTTGCTTAAGGTTTTAAGGAAGAAATTTGTGTTTTTGAAGAAATACACCTACACAATTGATAAAATTTGGTATGTAGGTCTATGGAAACCTACTTAATTTTTTTTACCATTTGGGCACTTGTGAGGGTATTATTAAAAATACTCAGTTTTGACAACTTGGAGGGATAATTAGGACTAATAATAGTCTTTTTTAAAGGGTTTTTATTTCATTTTGGAGGATGATATCGTAGTGATATTTGTATCTCCATAAAGGGTGTCTGAAAGTGTGTTTATATTCCCAAGAACCTCCATAAAATCATTGTACCATCAAATTTATCTAAAAATAGGGTTACTAGGAAGATACAATTTGTCAAACAAGTCACTAATTATTGTAATTTTGTTGCAAATCCATTTCCCTCTGAATATATTTGGTGTCATAAATGATTTGGCACTTTTAAAAGAGATAATAAATACTTTATTATGTCTTGGTAAGTCGCATTGAGAAGCCAAAATGGACCACCTAGAAGAGGAATGAGTGGAGGTGGAAGAGGGGGTGTCCAGATGAGAGATATCATTCTTAAAGAGATAAGGAATTTAAGAGTAATTTTGGATGCTAGACTCATAGTAGTAGAGGAACATTAGAGAAGAGTAGTCATCATAAGAAATGTGAGTGATAGAGAGGAAGAACCACAAGTAGTTGAAGAAGAAGAAGAGGTTGAAGAGCTTGTAGATGAAGGAATAGACAAATTGATCAAGGTAATCATGGGATGAGGGTCCAAAAAAAGGTATAGATCCCTATCTATGTAGGTAGTTTAGATGGATAAACACTAATCTATTAGGTTATAGAATTGGACAAATACTTTGAATATGAAAATTTTCCTAATGAAAACACCGTTATTTTTTCTTGTACGGATTAAAAGACTATGCATATCTTTGGTGGGATTTAATACAAGATGAGAGGATAAAGAAAGGTAAGCATAAAATTAAATATTTGGATGGAATGGTAGAAAATATTAAGGAAATTTTCCTTCAGGTATTGACTGTCAAACTAACCTCTTCAACAGTTTTTAAAATTTGAACCCAAAAGAGATGAGTGTCAAAGAGTATCATAGGATACTTATTATAGATTAACCATTAGTTCTAGACATGGTGAAGAAGACATGGAGAATATATCTAGTTATCTCAATGTGTTAAAGTGTAAGATTCAAGATTAAGTTAGCCTAATAAACCCAAGTACAATAGAAGAGTGTTACTAGCTTTCTATAAAATTAGAGGATAAGTTGAATAGAAAACATAATTAGAATAGTAGGGTAGAGGAAAAAAATTTAGAGGTAGAGGATAGAAAGGACGAAGAATTTCATTTTAAAAAGAAAATTTAGAACCAATTCTTTTCCAAGAACAATCACATAATCCAAGAGGTGGATTTAGATGAATAAGATCCTATCCTAGTGTTGAACACACATAAAGAGGTAGTTGATTTGATAGTAAACAATTCAAATTTAATAATTTTGTAGGTCATAGGTTTTGGGAATGTCTAGAAGAATTAAGCAAGCAAGAAACTCAAGGACTGATGGAAAAAATCAGGTAGTCAGAGCAAGAGAATAATGTGTAGGATCTCCATCCCATTTAGAAGAACCTAAAGTTGGAGAGTATTTTTTGATGAGAAGAGTGCTAATAAAATAACCCAAGGATAAATAACCTACCCAAATAAAGACTTTTGTTAAAGACATCATGCAAATACCAAGGTAAATTTTGCAAAATGGTTAGTGATTTAAGTAGCACTGGTAATTTAGTTTTAGTAGAAATGGTAGAGAAGCTTGGGTTGAAAATAATTCCACATCAAACTCCATTTACAATTTTTCATGGCTTAATAAAGGATGTAATAAGTGTTAGTAAGTAAATAATATTGGGTATACTTTCATATTCAAAGATATAAAGATAAGGTTATATGTGATGTTATTCCAGTGAATGTGTCCTATGTGCTATTGGGAAGGCCTTGGAAATATGATAAGAAAAAAATCATGATGGGAGAGGAAATACTTATATTGTTGAAAAATATGGTAGAAAGCATACCTTGCTTCCTTTGAAAGAAGAAGAAGATGGACAAGTGACTAGTCCTAGTTCCTTGATGGTGAGTGAGAAATAATTATTTAATGCAATGAAAGAGGAAAATATGGGTTTTTACTATTAATCTTACCTAGAAGTGTTATGACATCAACCAAATGAATGAGCTACCTCAAGAGATACAAACCATGTTGGAAGAGTATGATGATATAGTGGTGAATGATCTACCCAATTATCTGCTACCTATTAGCATTATTAGTCATCATATTCCAAACAAAGCTTCCAAAAAGATGACTTCACAAGAAAATGAAGAGATCAAGAAGCATGTGAAAGAACTATTCAACAAAGTTTTGATAAATGAAAGCCTTAACCCATGTTTAGTACTAGTTATATTGGTTCCAAAGAAAGAATAATATTTGAGGATGTGAAAAAATTCATGAGAAAATAAAAAATATTACCATTGGGTTAGGTTCCATCTTCTTAGAATAGATGATTTGGTTGATTGTTTGTGTGGATCTAAGTACTTTTCTAAGATTTATCTAAATATTAGTTATCATCAAGTAAATATATATAAGAGAAGGAGATGAATGGAAAACTACCTCTAAGACCAATGAGGGTTTGTATGAGTGGCTTGTTAAATGCCATTTGGTCTTACCAATGCTCCAAGTGTACATCTATAAGATAAATGAATAATGCTATAATCTCTTCATTGGTAGATTTGTGATTTTTTATTTGAATGGCATATTAATCTATAAAGGAAGAATATCTCAAACACCTTAGGATGGTAATGTAAATATTGTGATATGAAATATTGTTGATAAATATCAATAAGTGTTCATTCATGGGGATAAAATTAGTGTACCTTGGTTTTGTGATTTCTTAAGGCTAATTAATGATGACAAGGAAAAAGTGAAATCCATAGCTAATTGGCCAACTCCCAAAAAAAATTATGAGGTAAAATTTTTCCATCATTTAAAAGGTATTTATAAGAAAATTTTCAAGAAATTTAGTTTAATTTGTGCACATCTCATAGATACTCTAAGAGGCAATAAAATAATATTTTTTTGGATTGATGTTGGTGAAATAAATTTCTAGATTTTGAATAATAAAATCACATAACAAGTTATACTATCACTTATTGATTTTAACAATCTTTTCCAAGTTGAATGTGATGCAAGTGGGGTAGCCATTATATCTGTCTTAAGTCAAGAAGGTAAACTTGCTAGACATAATTTAGTGATAATTTGAATGATGGAAAAAAGATGTAATCAACTTATGACCTTTAGTTTTATGCTTTGGTTCAATCTTTAAGGAAGTTGAGACATTATTTGATACCTAAGATTTTTGTTATTTTCAATAATAATCATGCACTAGAATTCATAACCATCCAACCCAAATTAAGTCAAAGACACATGAAATCGGTGGATTATTTTTAAAATTTCACTTGTGTTATCAAGTACAAAAAATACCAAGCCAAAAAGGTAGCATATTCTTTGAGTATGAGAGCCTTACTCATAAGAGAAATTTAGATTGAAAGTGGAGGAATAAAGTCTCTTGAGGATTTGTACAAATTTGATTTGGATTTCCAAGAATCCTATGAGGTTTGTAAAAAACCAACTATAAGGAATAGAGAACCTTGGATGGACTATGTGTTGAAATATGGATTAATTTTTAAAGGATCACAGCTATGTGTACCAAGGATTTCTATGCGAGAAAATTTTATTAGAGAAAAGCATTGTGGTAGTAGTTTTAGTAATTTTAGATAATACTTTAGCTCAACTATGTGCTCATTACTTTTGGCCTAAAATTTAATCAAATGTGAGAATGTTTTTAGAAAGGTGGAAAATGTGTGAATATTCCAAGGGAAAGAGTACAAATGTAGGTCTTTATTAGCCTTTATCGATCCCAAATAGACATTTGGACTCCATTAGTATGAGATTTTTATTTTGAGTGTACCTAGAACCCAAAGAGAACATGATTCAATATTTGTTGTAGTAGATAGTTTTTCTAAAATGAATCATTTTATAGCATGCAGAACCACTAGTGATGCTACTCATATTTTTGATTTTATCTTCAAAGAGGTGGTTAGATCACATGAGAAAAGAAGTGTTGAGGGAGAGTATTTTGACATTCCTATGCAAGAAGTACATTAATAAGTCAATAAATAGTTAAAGGAAAGTGTGAGTAAATATAAGAAACATGCACACCTCAAGAGGAGAGAAGTTAGTATTCATATCAAGGAGACATGGTATTTGTAAGGAAGCTCAGGTAGCAAAATAACTTCCTACACTAATCTTGAAAGGATGATAATGCAAAAATTTATAGATCTTTAATAGTTAAAAAAAATTAAACATAAATAAACATAAATATCATGCATACCACAACATAATGATTTACATGGGGAAATCCCTTTTGGGAGAAAAACCATACACTCCAAAAATTGCCCAATATATTATTCTGAAATCACAAGTATTACAATATACTTGCATAAAAAGCTTCTTATGTACAAGAGTATCACCACCAATGATTAAGAGATGGCATGACTGCTATCAGACTCTCAAAATACACCACCATCTACAATCATAGTACAATTCCCTCATTAAATAGGGTTACATTCTAGGGAAAGATAGGCCAACATAATATCTACCATGAGATCTAAAACCTAATAATGAATGGTCTAGATTTACAATATATCATTTTAATATATGTCGGCCATTTTAGGAGTTTCCTAAAAAGTTAACACACTCATGCATTTCACTCCTCAATTCCACCCCGTGCTCCCATTGTATATTACACCTATCAGTGTAACTAGTAAATTTATATATATCCCATTAATAATAACCTTAATATAATTGCAAGGTTGAGACACATTTTCCAAACAAATCTCCCACTTGTCAAACGCCTTGCAAGAGCAATGAGACAAAGTAAACATTGTCTCTTAATTGATAGGGGTCAAGAGGGCCATAGTCTCTGAACACCATATAAAATTCTTTGTGCTCACATGCTTAGTTAAAGAATTAACAACATTCATCAACATCTCTACCTTAACTAACTTAACCCTACCATCTTTGATTATATATGTAACAAAATGATATGTACATCAATGTGCTTGGTCTTGACATGAAATGTTGGGTTCTTAGCTAGACGTATCACACTCTAACTGTCACAATAAATTATCACTGCACCTTGTTTTATTTTAATATATGAACACAACCTCTTAATCCAAATGGCTTCTTTACAGGCATAAGTAGCTTCCATATAATCTACTTTAGTAGTAGACAAAGTAATTACTCATCCAACTAATTGTACCACCAAGTAAAGTTAACACATAAGCACCAATGGATCTTGTACTATCAATGTCACTTGCCCAATCTACATCTACATAACCATGAATATCAAGGAAAATTTCATCTTCAATCATATTACTATGATAACATAAGAAATAACCTGAGGTACCCCATAAATATATGAAGACTCTTTTAACTACATCCCAATGAACTCTACTAGGATTAGATGTATATCTAGAAAAAACTCCCACTACTTGGGCAATGTCTGGTCTAGTACAAACCATAACATACATCAAAATTTCAACTGAACTCTAGTAAGGTATTCTACTGATGTCTTCTATCTCTGATGGAGATATTGGACAATTTGAAATAAATAATTTTGTTCCAATTGAAATAGGATGTTCACATACATTTGGTCTGTAATCCTACATATCAAACCTCTATAAAATTGAGTTGAAATTCTTACTTTGGCCAAGTGATAACTTTTTGTTCACTCTATCTCTTTTAATTTTCATCCCAAGAATGTGTTTAGCTACACCAAGATCTTTCATTTCAAATTTAGCAGCAAGTTGAGATTTTATTTTTGAAATCATACCTTTCCCTCTATCAATAAATAACATATCATAAACATATAATGCAATAAATAGGAAACACTCACCATTAGTTTTGTAATAAACACAACGATCTAATTTAGAATTCTCAAATCCCAAACTCAACACATATGTATCAAATTTTTGGTAACACATCCTAGGACTCTATTTTAGGCCATACAAAGTTTTCTTCAATTTGCAAACAGACTTAATTTACCTTTCACCATGTAGTGCTCAAGATGTTTCATATAAATATCCTCCAACAAATCACCATGAAGGAAAGTAGTTTCACATCCATTTTCTCAACCTCTAAATCATAAGCAATAGCAATAGAAATACAAAATCTAATGGATGTCATTTTTGCAACAGGAGAAAATATCTCACCATAATCAACACCCTCAACTTGAGAGTAACCTTCACAACCAACCTTGTTTTGTACTTCTCAATATCTCCATCTAAACCAATATCTTTCTTGAACACCCATTTGCAACCAAGAAAGGTTAATGGCACGGAATCTAACTTGAGATAGAAGTGGATTGATTGGGCTAACAAAGACAACCGGCTTAGGATGGATGAAGATCTGAAGTTGGTTTTGATGGATGACGATTAGAGATGAACACCTAGGTCAATTTGGATAACCTCTCTAACAAGGTTTCAATGGGATACCAATGGTCTAAAACATGGAAATGATAATCAGAAAGTGAGTTCTGAATGGGTGAACAGATGCACGAGCTTAGGGGATAATGTTTATGATGGCGAATGGATTCTCAAAATGAGTGGTCAGATGTCTGAGATGAGAAGCCGAATGATCAAGATGGCAGAGTGACAGTCCCGACTAGCGAAGTGGATAAAAAAGTTGATCAATCAAGGGTCAAGTCCACCCCTATACAGGGTAGGTCTGCCCAAGGAATAAGAACTGATCAAATTTGGTCCAAATAGGCCTGAAACAAGTTGGTCAATAGGTTAAGTCTACCCCTGAATGAGGGAAAGTCCGCCCAAGGAGAAAAACAAATCAAATTAGGTCAAAAAAGGCCTGAAATAGGTTGGTGAATAGGTCAAGTCTGCCAATAGATGAGGGCAAGTCCACCCAAGGAGAAAAACTAATCAAATTAGGTCAAAATAGGCATAAAACAGGTTGGTGAATAGGTCAAGTCCACCCTTGGATGAGGGAAAGTCTGCCCAAAGAGCAAAACTGATCAAATTAGGTCAAAATAGGCCTGAAGCTGGTTGGTGAAAAGATCAAGTCCACCCCTAGATGAGGGAAAGTCCGCCCTGTTAGAACTATAAAAACCTGATGTTTTTACATATGATTTCACCTATAAGCTTCCATATCTAGTCCTATCATGTGCATATTTCATCTATATTTTTCCATATTGTCCCTTTGAATCCTTTGGGTCTTGCATTTTCCAACTTTTGGTGCCTATAAACATAGGTCTTCTATTGTCTTCCTCGCCCATTGAGCATTTTTTTCCTGCATAAGTCCATATTGCCTATCGGCAGGACTTATCATGTGTCACAGCGACAGGATCTTACTTACAGGTGGTTGTCGGCGAGACCTTGGTTTTGTTTCGACGATCGGGATGATAAACATATCGATAAGAGCTTAGAGTTTTCAGCATTGCATCTTGGCAAATGTTTTTGGGTTTTTCCAACTTGTGCTTCAATGTTCATTTTGGCTAGACATGGCCTTCAGTGAAGGGTTATAATGACTTCATGTTGTTTCACCAACTGACAATGCAAAGGGATGTTATTTTGGCAAGAGTCTGGGGGTTTCGGCGATATCTCATAGCGAATTCACCTTCGGTGAAACATTGTATTGTCTACATAGGGTTTCCCCGACAGTCACAGGTTATAGCGACATACATATGACAATTGGGCTCGTCGGCGAGAGGAGTCATAAGTTATGGCGACCTGTGAGGATTGAGGAGGGTTTTCGGTAAAACGTAGAATGGTCTATATAATGTTTCACTAACCCGGACAAGCTATAGTGATACAACGAAACAAATGGATGGTCATGGAAAAGCACGAGGAGCAGGGGAGCTCAGGCATGAGCGATTAACGATATAAGTTTCCTTCAACATACCTGTAGGGATTTCTTGCTGATTGTTCTGCTGGTAAAATTGGAATTTCAAATGCTTGTGATGCAGATTCCGGAGGATCAACCTTAATCAACTTGGAAACCTGCCTTCAAGAAGTATCCAGAATGATTAAAATGACCACATAAAGTAATTCAACCAGCCTTCCAAGTTCTACAATCATCAGAAGCACAATTTCCCAATTTCACTCCTAAACCCCAGTTTTAGTGCAAACCAAGTTTAGGCATTTTCACCAACATTTTCCAAAACACCTAACAAAATCAAGGATGATTAAGATACCCTTTTGCAAGTTATAAAACATACAGGAAAACCAATATCAACTCTTTTGGAAAAACTCAAAGATCCAATACTCCTGCCATGGAAAAGGCTAGTGGATTAGCCCACTTTTACAAAGAAAGTACCCTTTAAACTCCACCAAACTTTATGAAACCTTGGGGCAGCAATTAAAATTCCCAAAAACTACTAAATCCACCAATAGTTTCCATAAATCACTCTTCCAACATAGCACAGCCTAAAACCCTTGATTCTAGGCCTTCAAAAGGAGGGTTTATTGTAAATCATACCTCCAGACCTTTCCAGATTCTGCCACCTATTCAAACACGCATAATTATTCCTGCACAAGCTTTAAACTTCATCACATAGGTTATTTCTTCTAGAAAACTCATAAACCATCATTTAGTTCCTCACTTTCACAAGGAAAATCACCCAAATTCTATCTAGGGCAACACCCAAAACCCACAAGCACACTTCCTCTGACCTTCAAATAATTTTGAAATCTATTTTACAACAAATGGGTCCATTCCACCGAGTTACAATTGCTACAGTAGGTGGAATGCCCTAAAAACTCATTTTAATACTCTCAAATCACCAATTTACACCAAAACAAGGCAGTTTCAGTAAAACATCAATAAAACCCTCAAAACTTAATGAAAATTCACCAAACCACTTTCAAAAGAAAGCTGACTCTCTCCTCTTTCCAACCATACCAGGGTTGAGCCCGTACAGATCGTATAAAGGTCGTACCACACGTTTTAGCAGCAAATTTACACACAGAAATTTCTAGAAAGCAGCCTATTTTTCATTATAACTTCAAAAAAAATGATTCAACAACCATACCTCGACCATGAGAGGCTTATTTAACATCTAACCACCCTTACAAACATCCTCCAACTAGAATTTTAATTAATTGGACATTGGAAACCAACTTTTTACCAATTAGACCCCTAATTGCCTAGTTTTGCACTTTTAGAAATTTGTTGACAATTAGTACATTTTTATGCAACCTTTTGCATTTTTTGAACTAAATAAAATCAAAGACCCCTAATTACATCAGTAATAGTCTCAAAGACCTTATTTAACATAAAAATTACTCATACTATCACTAACTCCTAGACTAACCCTCATAGAATGCACTTTGCAATTACATGTTGTTAGGTGCCCCTGCACCAGCTTGTTAGCCAACATATAATTTTCTTCTGTGGCTAACATGAGTGCCCGATTGTAACGGTTGATCAATATGGGTTTTGGCCGACATGGTTTTGAAGCATTTGGTTTTCTTAATGTTGGGTATAAATATGCACCCAGATTGTAATTGAAGATCATCAGATTTTAGATAAAAGGCAGTAGGCAGTCAGATGGCTACAATAGGATAATTTTTTTTTTTCAGAGACTATGTGCATGATTTCAAATGGTGGCTTCAAATAAAACTAGTTGATGTGGCAGGTTGTTTCTAGTATCAATTGTATGTTGAATTTATTGAAAAGCATTGCTAAAGCTATCTCCAAGTTGATTATTTCTGGTTGTTTAAATTGAAATAACAAGTCTATTCTCAGTTTATAGGTGCACATTTGTTGTATCTGTGTGATTAATTGATTGGTTCTCTCAAGTAGGGATTAAATCCTTTTTGTTGATCATAGTAATCAGGGGGAATTCATCTAGATTCTTAAAGTAGAGCTTAGTAATCATATTCCTACATTGTTTATACAAGTTATAAACAGATCATATGCCTACAATTTGATTTTCTGCTAGAATAAGTTGCTCACCTCTGATTCATTTGACTCCGCATACCCAACAAGGCACTAGTCTCTGCATTTCATCATTTTTGAATTCGCTTAATCTCTTTACATCTGTTAATCAAGTATTTTAGTATTTAGATTAGAAGATTGCTATCAAGTTTGATTTCATTTTGTTCACTATAATCTGCCATTGTGGACAAAAGCATTTCAGAAAGATAATCATAATTCAAGTCTGCATTATTCAGTTAGGTACACCCGTTTAGGTCTAGTAGCACCTGAACAGTAGAAGGTTTGATTGTTTCAAACCTTGTTCTGTTACCCTGAAACGTCATGAAAGCTTGGCAACCTTTCATGGTTCAAACCTGCATTTTTGAGAGCTAACAAATTGGGGACTCTGCTGGGGAAACATATCAAAAAATTTAGTTGAAGACCACATTATAGAGTCATTAAAGAAAAGGTTATAATTTGAGAAGATTCATAAGAGGTGATTCCACTGGGGAAAAGATCAAAAGTAATCATTTTCCTACTTTTGGAAAAGTAGGTGGCGACTCTGAAAGAAACATTACATTTGTTCAAATATGATAGGAAAAAGATCCTCAATGATCTGAAAATGGAGGGTAATTAGGGCGGACCTATTGATCATGACACTCCTCAAGTTGATTATGAATCTTTAACTTTTGAGGAGGTCAAAGCACTGTATGAGTCTCAGAGAAAGGAAATAGAAGAATGGTAGAGGAAAAGGCTACAATTGGACTAGAATGAATATACAGATGCAGGAAGATATTGGGCCCCTCAAGCACCTGATATTACAAATGGAAATTTCTACAATGGAGGTGATACATATCATACACAGTAGAGCACTTATCCTCAACAGCCATTAAAGCAAGAAAATGCTTATCCTGTCTGGACAAAGATTGGAAAATTATCAAGAATGCCAGTGCGATCAGTGTCAAATGCAATTGGCAGTTATCAAGAATGTCAATGTGATCAATGTCAAGGGCAACACAATTTTGATTCACTTGGAGATATTAGCTAGAATCTGCAAATAGGTATGTATCAGAACCAACAATCTAGAGATGATGAATATTTCAAAAGTCTTTGGGATTCTTTTCTTGACATAAGGAGGTATGGTGGAGAAGATTTCACTTCTCTGTACAATAGAATGAGAGAAATTTGTATACAGTTACCTTCTCACCATAGGCCTACAAGGACCATGTTTACTGAGCAATTCATAAAGGTATCAGAGCCTAATTCAGTTCATTGGTCAGAATTATCAATACAACAAGTTTGTGATCACTTGAATAAGTTCATTGATGCCATGGAGAGGAAAGGGTATGGGGACACTACCAATGTTGATTCCAATTGTTGTATTTCTAATGAGTATAGAGGAATTGATCAAGCAATGCATCCAATAGATGATGAGGTATGTGCAAGTCAGTATGATTCCTGTGATAGCTTGCATAATAAAGATGAAGGTACAAGATATCTCTCTTGCTTGACAAATTGTGACAGGGAGAGTAGTGTGTGTTATGAGAGATCAAATGAGTGTTCATATTTTGAAGATACACTTGAGGATTTTGATCTGCAGCAAGGGGATCCTTTTACCTCTTATGAGGACCAGGATGAAGAGGCAATGGGAAATGTTGATAGTGAATTTACAATGCCTCTAGTTGCATTTGAAAGCTACAACGATACATACGATGAAGAGGAGGGTTGTAAATTTGAGAATGGTTTCCAAAAAAATTTAGGCCTATGGCATGATGAAGATTTAAAAGAGGATCAGATAATTTTTTGCAAAGGTTTTCCCTAGAATGAATTTCAGGTATTTTCAGATCCACTTGATGTTGAGCAAAAGGTATTTTTAGATAAACAAAGTGATGTATCAAGTTATGGAACATGTGACTGTGCTGGTAATTTTTCATTCTCAGTTGATCATGGGCCTCTTTTTGATGATGAAAAAGGTGATGAGTATGACTGTAATAATGAAAATGTGGAAAAATGTTTACTCAGCTGTGAGCAAATTTCAGATTTGCTGACTCTTGACTATCAAAGATATACACATGAAGTTGATCCTGAAGTTCTTTATCCAACTTGCATTTGTTTTGACAGTGAAAATTTTTTGTGCAATGATTCATATGATTCTCAGTGCCTTTCTCAAGTTGATAGTGAAACCTTTGAGGTTGGCCAAATGCATGTGTCTGTTCAGAATGAGGTATGTGTTTTTGAAATTTCTAACTCATGTGGAGAAGACATTTTCCTGCATACCAAGGATGATAATGTTCCAGATTTGATTGGTTCATATATGCATGATATTGAAAATATGAGTCATGATCTAATGTTGATTCCAAATAATGATACTGGAGAGGTGCAAAAGGTTTCAGAGTTGTGTGTTTCAGACAGTATTGATATAGCAGAACACTTTGTTTCTCAAGTGAAGCACTATGATGATAAATTTTCAATACAGCTGGGAGAATGTTTCATAATACATGATAGTGAGAGAGATAATATAAAATGTTGTATTTCATATGCATGCATCTTGTATGTTGGTAATAATAGGGGTTTGTCCCAAGGTGTTGAAGAATTTGAATTACAGGATGATGTAGGGATTTTGGGCCAAACTGAGCACGATGATACTCTGAGAACTTGTAACAACAGTGACAGGAAAGATTGCATGATTATTGTCAAAAATAATCTGATAAACTCAAGAGAAAACCAGGTGTTTGACAGGGGAAAGCTTGGTTTGAGTCTCAGATTGTAACAGCTCAAAATAGATGAAGTAACACAGAGGATTAAGGGTTTCCAGTGCATGGACAACTCTTGCTTGTCCTTTTTAAAATTCTTTTCCATGCACAGTAGTTTAGGGCTTTGCATTCATCTCCATCTTGCATTCAGTTTGCATTCATTCCTTCATTTCCATTTAAATTTCCATTTCTACTCACTGGTTCATCATTTTATGTCCGGTCTGTGAAACCAGAGATTTTGGATCCTTGCAATGATCTGACTATCATTCATTCCCAGTCGGAGCCACTATTAGAACTGTAAAAACCTAATGTTTTTACATATGATTTCACCTATAAGCTTCCATATCTAGTCCTATCATGTGCATATTTCATCTATATTTTTCCATATTGTCCCTTTGAATCCTTTGGGTCTTGCATTTTCCACCTTTTGGTGCCTATCGGCATAGGTCTTCTATTGTCTCCCCGGCCCATTGAGTGTTTTTTTCCTGCATAAGTCCATATTTCCTATCGGCAAGACTTATCATGTGTCATAGCGACTAGATCTTACTTACAAGTGGTTGTCAGCAAGACCTTGGTTTTGTTTCAGTGATCTGGATGATACACATATCGACAAGAGCTTGGAGTTTTCGACATTACATCTTGGCAAATGTTTTTGGGTTTTTTCGACTTGTGCTTCAATGTTCATTTTGGCTAGACATGGCCTTTGGTGAAGGGTTATAACGAATTCACATTGTTTCACCGACTAACAATGCAAAGGGATGTTATTTCAGCAAGAGTCTGGGGGTTTCGATGATATCTCATAGTGAATTCGCCTTCGGTGAAACATTGTATTGTCTACATAGGGTTTCCCCGACAGTCACAGGTTATAGCGACATACATATGACAATTGGGCTCGTCAGTGAGAGGAGTCATAAGTTACGGTGACCTGTGAGGATTGAGGAGGGTTTTCAGTAAAACGTAGAATGGTCTATATAACGTTTCATCGACCCGGACGAGCTATAGCGATACAACGAAACAAAGCAACATTTCTTGGCTTCGGTATAACAAATGGATGGTCACGATGAAGCACGAGGAGCAGGGGAGCTCGGGCATGAGCGATTAACGATATAAGTTGCCTTTGGCATACCTGCAAGGATTTCTTGCTGATTGTTCTGCTGGTAAAATTGGAATTTCATATGCTTGTTGGCCGACATATAATTTTCTTCTGTGGCTGACATGAGTGCCCAATTGTAACGGTTGATCAATATGGGTTCTGGCCAACATGGTTTTGAAGCATTTGGTTTTCTTAATGCTGGGTATAAATATGCAACCAGATTGTAATTGAAGATCATCAGATTTTAGATAAAAGGCAGTAGGCAGTCAGATGGCTACAGTAGGATAATTTTTTTTTTAGAGATATGTGCATGATTTCAAATGGTGGCTTCAAATAAAATTAGTTGATGTGGTAGGTTGTTTTTGGTATCAATTGTATGTTGAATTTATTGAAAAGCATTGCTAAAGTTGTCTCCAAGTTTATTCTTTTTGGTTGTTTAAATTGAAATAACAAGTTTATTATCAGTTTATCGGTGCACATTTGTTGTATCTGTGTGATTAATTGACTGGTTCTCTCAAGTAGGGATTAAATCCTTTCTATTGACCACAGTAATCAGGGGGAATTCATCTGGATTCTTAAAGTAGAGCTTAGTAATCATATTCATGCATTGTTTATACAAGTTATAAATAGATCATATGCCTACAATTTTATTTTCTGCCAGAATAAGTTGCTCACCTCTGTTTCGTTTGACTCCGCATACCCAACAAGGCACTAGTCTCTACATTTCATCATTTTTGAATTCACTTAATCTCTTTACATCTATTAATCAAGCATTTTAGGATTTAGATTAGAAGATTGCTATTAAGTTTTATTTCATTTTGTTCACTGTAATCTGCCATTGTGGACAAAAGCATTTCAGAAAGATAATCATAAGTCAAGTCTGCATTATTCAGTTAGGTACACCCACCTAGGTCTAGTAGCACTTGAAGAGTAGAAGGTTTGATTGTTTCAAACCTTGTTTTGTTACCCTGAAACGTCATGAAATCTTGGTAACCTTTCGTGGTTCAAACCTACATTTTTGAGAGCTAACAAGCCCAAGGAGCAAAAGTTGGTCAAAATCCACCAAAAACAAGCTCCAAAGGACTGGTTTTTAGGTCAAGTCTACCCCTAGATGAGGGTAAGTCTATCCAAGGAGAAACATTTGGTCAAAATCCACCAAAATAGGCTCCAAAGGACTAATTTTTAGGTCAAGTCTGCCCCTAGAAGAGGGAAAGTCCACCCAAGGAGAAAAATTTGGTCAAAAATGGCCAAAACAAGCTCCAAAAGCACTACTAATAGGGCAGGTTCACCCCTAGATGAGGGAAAGTCTGCCTATGGAGGGTTTAACTTGACTTTTGACAAAAAAAGGACCAAGGCAAAGGACTGAAAACACAACAGTCATCAATCAAAAGGCTATGGAAAAGTGAAGCAAATCAGACAATCACTAGTTTCGCACAAAGAAGACAATTCAAACAATCACAAGCCTAAGTCTAGTAAAGAGGATATGGTCACCAAAGTCGTCTAATCTAGGATGAACATGGTTACTAGGGATTCCTCGATATACACTTGGTACGTGAGGCCCAAACCTTGAACACCAACCTGTTACAAGCATGAGTTGGGAACCTAAAAGGCTCGGACAACTCTTCACATCACCCCGATGCTTTGCCAATTACAACATGGTTGGATTGAGGTACAACTTTTACTCTCCCCCCTTTATATACCCCGCTAATACGTGTGGTTAGAATCATCCCTTAGGGTGATGAAAAGCCCAAGCAGGTCCCACTAAGAAAAACAAAATGGGTAGACTCAAAGGACATGGCAAGCTATGATTTCTCGTCACCCAAGATCACCAAATGGTGCAAGGGGATTGGATACATCAAATAGCTCATCCAAAAACACAACATACAAGGTTGATTGACACCTTTTAATTAAACTATGTTCCTAATTAGGGGGTAAGAACCCTTAAAACAGCTCAAAATTGCCCAAAAAAATAAAATTTTACCTTTTGAAAAAAGTTGTCTGGGGCAAATTTGGCTATCTGTTAGGTCAGGTCCACCTATCTATTAGGTCGGTTCTACCTGTCTATTAGGTCAGGTCCACCCCTCCATGAAAATTTTCCAAAAAACACTTTCTGCAATCTGGGGAGGGCAGGTCGGCCCTTGGAGAAGGTCAGGTCTGCTTGTGGAGGGCGGGTCCGCCTGTCTGTTAGGTCAGGTCCACCCCTCTGTAATTTTTTTTCAAAAAGACACTTTCTGTACTCTGGGGAAGGTAGGTCTGCCCCTAGAGAAGGCCAGGTCTTCCTGTCTGTTAGGTCAGGTTAGCCCCCCTGTAACCTGTACCTGCAAAAAGTCAAAACACATAAAACGTAAAAGCAAGAGACCTATTTGTGAGTCCCACCGGGCGTGCCAGAAATGTGATAGGTCAAATCTAAGTACTAGAAAATGAGTAGCAAACAAATTAATGCAAAATAACACTAAAACAACCTACACCTCAAGATTAGCCTAGTTGGATTCAATACAAAGTAAAAATGACAAAATGAAACTTTATACCTTGTCTCAAATCGATCCTTTGGTTGTCCCTTTGATCTTTTGTGTTGTATGCTCCTTGGATGGCAAGAGATTCAAGCTAGATGATGATATGAACATGGATACTAGTGGGTGCAAGCATGAAAATGGCTAAGTATGGATTCTAGGAAAAAATTTCAAGAGTTTGGCTACAATGCATGATCTCCTTAAAATGAGAGAAAAGAGGGGGTATTTATATAGATTTTGGAAATCTCTAGGGAAATGGATGGTCAAGATTGAGCCACCAAGATCAAGATGTAGGGCTAAGGTGAGTTGAGAACTCACAAACCCTCACATCTTGACATGTGGCATATGATATGGTTTAAAAAGGGTGATGTGTACATGAGGTGAAAGGATAGTACATGACATGGAGGGGGGTACATAGTACCTTGGGATTGGACAAGATCTCCTCATAAAGGAGGTACTTGTCCCCATGTGGGGGAGAGGACAAGTGGGGAATTAAAAATTCCTCAAATATTCTCATGGGGAAGAGAGAAGGAATTTAAAATTCCTTTAAATGCATTAGGGGATTAAATGTAAATTAAAAATTGACATGGGGAATGGAGATGCCTTGTTCAAAAAGAGAAAGCTTTTAATGAAGTTGACTAGGGACACATTTCATAAATGATATGGGGATTAGAGATGACCTAATTAGGTGATTAAGGTTGTGCAAGTACTTGATTAGACTAATTAAGGACTCATTAGAGGCAAGTGGGAAATTATGGAGGATAGGACCCTAATGATGATTAGGGATGTGCACATCTTAATCATAAATTTATTATGACTAAGAAAGAGGGTTAGATTACTAAGAGGGATTAGAGATCAACTTGCAAAAGTTGGGGGATGTGAAAATGAGAGAGAAAAATAAGGAATAAAGATAATATGACCAAATTAAATAAAGTGACACATTTATTTAATTTAGAGAGGAAAGAGGGGGAAAGTATTTATTAAATTAAATACCTTGGGAAACCTTTTGCAAGAAACACAATATTAATTAAATGAATGATTTAATTAATACCGGCGAAGAGGACAATTTTAAAAGAGAAAAGGGATGATTAAGAAGATGGCTTTGACCATATGGAAGTGGTCAAATTTGGATGTCTACAGTACACCCAACCATAAAAACCTTTTTTGGATTTGTTCAATTTTCTTCACAATAAAGGCAGGGATGTTAAAAAGAGACAAGTAGTACATTGGAATGTTTTCAAGCAAGGATTTTAATGGTTGGAGCTTCCCATCTTGACTTATAATTTTTCCTTTCCAATAGGCCAACTTCTTTGAATTCATTCAATAATATGGTTCTAGTAGTTTCTCTCCAATTTTTAGAGATCAGAGGTAGACCAAGGTAGGTTTCCAACAAAATAGCTCCCTAACAGCCCAAAATTCTGATAACACTATCTTTCACCATTTGGTCAACATTAAAGAAGTATAGCTTATTCTTATTTTAATTCATATACTGGCCCAAAGCAATGGCATATTCATTTATGATGCATTTTCAATGAATGGATTCTCCAACCAAAGCTTCACCAAAAACGATGGTATCATCAACAAACTACTAATGAGAAGCAAACTGGAGTGAAGAGGCAACCTTGACACCTTTTATCACCTTTGAATCTAGAAGCTTTTGGATGCTTCTACATAGGACCTTAACAACAAAAATAAAGAGGTATGTGGAGAGAGGGTCCCCTTTCCTAAGACCATAGCCACAAGAGAAAAAACCCTAAGGAATTTGATTCACCAAAACTAAACACTTTGGGGTAGTAACACAAGCAGTGATTAGCTTTATAAATCTACCATTAATTCCAAAATTTGTAAGAACATCAAATAAAAAAGGCCACGAAACTCAGTTGCCATATTCTTTAGAAATGTCAAGTTTCAAATCCATTCATGCATTTTTACTAAGATCCATAGAGTGGAGAATTTCATGGGTAGTTATTGCTGCATCCAAAATATTTATTCCTTAAACAAATCCTTTTTGGTTAGGAGCTATCATTTTGGTAATAACAATGTTAAATCTTAACACAATTCTATTAGTGTAGGAAGTTTTTTTGCTTCCTTAAATTTCTTACACTAAATATATTCAATATGGTAATTACCTAGCTACACTTTGTGGCAGTTAAAATGGGAGAGGAGTAGTGTATGATTTTTTTGTGTTTTTGTCAAATTTATGAAGCCATCTTGTTCTAGTTATTGCAAACACTGCCACCAAATTCAAGATGGATGAATTGGTTGCATTTTTTATTTCAAAATAAATGATAAGGAATATTGTTTATTCAACTAAGGATGACCTCACAATCCATGGAAGATCCAAATAAAAGGTAAAAAATAAGGACATGAAGCAAAGAAAGTCTAGATCTAAAAAATATGGGAGATCCATAAATCCTAGTAATTGCAAGGAAATATTTTGAAGCTACAACATAATTGGACATCTATTAAGAGATTTTAAGGAGGAGAAGGAGAAGAAGGAGATGAATAATTTAAATTCTAATGATGATACTAAGATATCCTCCCAAGATGAATGCAACTTTTTAATTTCTATCTTGGTACTCATATATCAAAAGGTTCATGATTGATAAACTTTGGTGTCACTTTGCATAGGACCTTACATGGAGGTTTATTTATGAAATATTAAGAATATGATGGAAGGAAGGATTATCTTGGATAAAATTCTCACCTAAATATTTTTTATCACAACAGATTCCTAATTCTAAGACTCTTTTATAGACAAGTGAAGTGTATCCATGGTGTACTGCATATTTCTAGTTTCGTATAAAACTTATTTTCCATAAGTAAATTTAATGATCTAGTTGTAAAAATTGTTTTATCAATTGGAGAGCATCAGATAGTAAGAGGAATTATGGGTTTTTTGTTAATTTTGGTGCACTATTTTAGATATATGCATGCACAACTTAATGTAATGGTTCTTCAAATCCAATAGTGAAGAAATATGTTGAATCTTTACCATCATCATTAGAACCAACAACAAAGAGGTGCACTATTTCCACTTCTAATTGTCATAATTTTTGGGTAGATAATGGTTTTCATGCTTTAGAAACAAAGCAGATGGGTATTTGCAAGATCATCATGGAAAAAATAGGCCCTTAAGTGGCAAAAAATTTAGAAAAATCAGAGTAAGGCAACTTGACGTAAAAAATTGAATAAGTTATCTATATTATTTCAAAAATATGTAAGAATAAACTTTGTAGAAAATTGAATGTAGTTTCTAAAATAATAGGTTTTTTTTTTTTTTTAAATCTATTTGGTGAAATTTTGAAATTTCAATGCAGTAGTACTTAAATTTTAGGGGAAAAATAAGAAGTAGGTGTCTATCTGACCACCCTAACCATAATAAAATGATAATTATTTTTTATAATATTTTATATTTAAGTAGAGGACTTATGTCGAATGTGATACATATTTTTTTGTAATTTTTTTCCAAGTAAATAATTAATTATGATTTTTTTATTACAACTTTTAAAAAATTAAAAACTTGTATGTCTAACCACCTTAACTTGGTCAAAACTTCATGATTTTTTTTTTTAATCTTATAGTATCGAAGCATAGAATGTGATACGTTTGAAAGCTATAGATGTTTTTCAATCAACCAATCAATCAGGACTTTAGTTGTAATTCAAATAGAAAATAAATAATAATAATTTATTAAATTCAAAGTAAAGAATAATTTATATTGGTGGAAAGTTGAAAATCTCCTTTAAAAACCCTTTTTGTTTCATCAATTTTGGGTAAAAAAAAAAGACGTCAGCCACATACCCTACAAAAACCCATAATATTGCCACTTTTTGGCCCATCATGATCTTGCACATACCTAGATAGTAGAGAAAATAATGTTATACAACCTTGTTGAGTGGTTAAATTATTGTAATCTTGAATTTAATTTAGACTATGGTCATTTTTAAATGAAAAATTGATTATTTTTACTCTATTTTTCATAAATATCCTAGGGTGTTGGATTTAATCCATTATGATGTAGTTGGTCTTATTAATTTTTTTTTATATTTAAATATATTTATTATGTTTATTTCATTGATGATTATATAGGTAGGAAGATTCAAATTTTAAGGACTAATAATTGTTGTAAATTTTGTTCAAAAAATATTTAATAGGTTCTATAAGGACCATGGTATATAAATGCATAAGAAAAATCCATACACTTCTCAACATAATAGAGATAAAAAAAGTAATGAATAGGATATTGATGGAGAGGGCTAGTAGTATGTTGAGTGGGGCTAACCTAGAAATTGTTTTTGGGTATAAGTGGTCTTCATAGCTTGTTAGTTGGTTAATCTGTCTCCTACACCATCTCTTATCGATAAAACACCTATGAAGGTGTCGTTAGAAAAAAATAAATCTTTGAGATATCTTTGAGTCTTTTTTGTGAGACATTTGCACATGTACCTAGTCTATGGTCAAAGTTTAAGAAAAATGCTATAAAATGTATCTTCATCTGCTATGGTGCTAGTGTGGAAGTATAAAATATTTAGGACACTATAACTAAGATATTTTTGTATAGAAGAAGTGTAATTTTTGGATTTCAAGTATTTTCCCATAGTATTATATTTAGAGAACGATGTACAAAAACATATGGTTCAACTAATCCTTAAGGGTAAGAAATTTGAGGTAAAATCCCATGAAGGACCTAAAGAAGAGGAGAGTTTAGAAAGAAGAATTTAAAAAATGTGATGAGGCTTAAGTAATATTTTTTTATCTATATATCCTAATTCCCATTTCACATTTACTATCAAAATTATCAAAATAAAATATATATTAATTGAAATATATATTTGTAACTCAAGATTATATGAGAGGCCATAAATTGAAAATAAAGCTCATTAATTTATTTACCCAAGAAAATTTTACACCACCTAGGGCTTCTTCAAAAAATTGAAATCAACAAGATTGTAGTAAAAATAGTTTGAAATTAGAAATAAATATTAAAAACTGGTCCTTAGTACATTCTCTCTAATCTTTGTTTTGACTATTCAATTTTGTATCTACCTTTTACACCACCAAGAGTTCTCTTGGCACTCAATTCACCATGTCATCTTCAATGAGTTTTTCATCTTTGTCACAAGGGAACATAGTAATATAATCCAAATGGGAATTCTAAAATCCTCTAATTCACATTCTATAATTTTCAATTAAGGAAAAAAATAACAAAAATAATCTAAAAATAAGGACAAGCAATAGAAAAAAATTATACCTCAAAAGTAGCCAATGAGGCCTCTTATTTAAAAGGAAAATAGCCTTATATGGAGAATGTTAAATTTCTATATTAGAAAATACTTGGTCATGATGAACATAATTGTCTAAAAAAATAGATATATCACTTGAAACACATTTAAAAAAAAATAATATCAATATTCTTGAGTCGGTAAACCAAATTTCATGTGAGGGATGAAAGGAAATATGCATGCACCAAAGATAATTTCCACATAACCCAAATAGACAAATCTATGCAAACAAGTATTCAAATCCATATACAAAGGAATAGACAACATACCATCAAAATTGACACAAGATATACCCTAGGAAAACCCTCAAGAGGGAAAATCCCAGCCTTAAAATGCATCCATCACTCATGTATTATTCATCAATAAAGATTACAATAAATCTTCAGAGTTCTCCATGCATACTCTTGAAACATAAAGCCTTCTATATGCAGCCCATGTGAACAAGCATGTAACCACACATCCCATACCATGATTCAAGCCTCACAAATGCTAACAAGAGATGATCTCAACCCATTAGCCAAATATCAAAGTAGCTAATCTTTGACAAGTACCCTATACTTGATTTTATAGAAAAAAGGTCACACAAAACCACCAATCGGTATTACATAAAACTATATGACTAATACTATGAGGTTGCAAAACTATTAACCCTGACATTTTTTTTTATACGAAGTTTTCCCAATATTAAATATTTTCCCAATGTGCAACCCCACATTAAGTATTTATCACAATGTTACATACAAAAAAAAAACTTTTGCCAAGAATTCTAACCCTATGTGATACATGCATCCCCAAATCCCCTAGGTGTACCACATAATAATAAAATTATATTACATTATAACATTATGCAAGGTGCACAACTCACCTTTTCCTAACAAGGGGTCTAATAAGAAAAATGTAGATAGAAAGAAGAAATGAAAGGGAAAAAATCCCATAGAAGTTGCTTCTACACCATGCACTTGGGTTCTTTATTTTAGTTCTTCACACCACATAATTTAATACATCCCTCAATAAAATTTTGTGGTAAAATGAAAGAATAGTTATTTATGTATTGTAGAAAAATGGATCTTTGAACATTTTTATGGTCATTTAGGTAGTTTTCCTATGATGCTTGGCTTTTCTTAGATTTAATGTTCTAATGTAACTTATACATTCACATTAGGTCTTGAATATTCAAATTATTAAGAATTTATGATGTCTTGAAAGGGTGTTGTGAAGTGTTGTAACACATTTCTACACTTATCTAGACTCTTCTTATTATAATTCATCTAAATATTCCATTTTTATCCCTTACCAAGTATTATTCTAAAGTGTTGTAAAGTCTTGTAACAAAATTTCACACTTTTCTAGGCTTGTCACCACTAATTACACCTTTCTTATGTTTTATTTGGCCCCTTTATGCACTTACAGGCCTTAATTAAGTATATTTTTTAATATAAAACTGATAAATATCATTAATGCAACTTAATCCTCGACACCCACTTGCATGCATTAAGTGGGACCCATTTGCCATGGGTGGAAAATGAGTCCCTCTTGGCACAAAATTCAAAATAATTTCAAATTTCCTTCAGGTTTTTATTCATTAAGACCTAAGGTTAGCCTGTGATGTTGTATTTTTGGGTAATTAGGGCATAAGTGTGTATAAATAAGTGTCTTTCTATCTATTTTAACCACCATTCACCTATTCATTCAAGCATTCATCCTTGGATTCAATTCATCTAAGCATCCATTTGAGCATCTTAGCATCATTTAATCAAGTATCTTGGAGTAGCCATTGACATATCTTTAGACTTCAACAACAAGAGTTTGGTGAGTTCATGACACTTTCATGTTACTTGTTCATCATTCCTTTCTTATTTCATTTCATTTCATAGGGTTTAATTAGCAAAGTGGGGTTTGAGGAAGGAAAACCCCTATACTCTAACCCTTAACCATTTTCCCCCTCTTTGCATGTGTGTTTGTAGGTCTTGCAGGAAGATTTTTCAAAGAGATAGGTGCTAAAAAGTGGTCAACAAATCATCAAAGATATTCAAGCCAACAAAGACCTAGTTGAAGCTTGGAGACATCAATAAGCCCATTTTCTACATATTTGAATTTGTCAACCCGACAAGCAGACAAGTACAGATCTGGACCAACAGAGTTGACTTTAGAATTTGTAGATTTCTATAGGTGGACTAATTCGCCATCTATGGTGAATCAGTCCCACTACTAGGCTAGAGAAAGTGTTTTCTAAGGTTTTCATTTCTCGAAACCCTAAAACCTATTTCAATAAAATTTACCAAAAGCAGGATTAATTCACCATCTATTGTGAATGAGTCCCAATGGTCATCAACAATAATTTTTGAAGCATTTGATAACCTTCTAGCATCAAAATTATACCTCGAGGTTCACTCCATCCAGTTTCATTAAGTTTTGTTTCCATTTGTTTATGTTTCTAGTTCAATTGTGCATATCACATTATAGTTTCAAACATGTCATATTTCTTAGGTTTTGCATAAATATTCAGTCTATCTCTTTAGTTTATTGCATTTAGATCATTACATTTAGGCATATATTTTCATTGTACTTGCATTAGTTTTAGTGAACCACCTAGATTTTTGGGTCTATCTCTCTCCTTTAAGTGAAAAACCCTAATTGAACAAGAGATTCATAGTAGCTTACACAAAAACCTATGGTTCATTTTTGTGAACTTGCATTATAAACATTATCTTTCTGATTTACATCTACATTTACATCCTAGGACTCATTGCATTATTTTGCATAGTAGCTTTTGCATAGTAGCTTTTGCATTATTTTGCATCCTAGGGTTTTCAAATTTGCATTAGTGAATATCTCATATAGATATCATTTTTGCACTTCAAAACATTAAAAATACTAAAATTTTGCATTTGCATCCTATTTTTGCATTAGAAATCCATCAAAATCATTTTGAATTTTTTTAAAAATCACAAAAAAAATCACCCCTGGACTCATTTGCCACCCTGGGCGAATCAGTCCAATTGCACTTTTTGCACAACAATTTCTGTTATTTTCACAAGCATTTTCTACATTTCTATTTTTTGTAATTGCATCTCTGTCACTATTTTAAGATTCACTATTCTATTCAATTGCTTGCATTTGTTTACTTTCATTTATTTGCATTGTGGCCTTTTTCTTTAATAACTTTTGTATGTCTTTGAAATCCTTAGTTGACATGTCAAACTATGGGGTATGTGCAAGATCATGATGGGCCAAAAAGTGGCAATATGATGTGTATGTGGCTGACAACTATTTTTTTACCCAAAATTGATGAAAAGAAAAAGGGTTTTTAAAGGAGATTCTCAATTTTCCACCAATATAAATTATTCTTTACTTTGAATTTAATAAATAATTATTATTTATTTTCTATATGAATTACGACTAAATTCCTTATTAATAGGCTGATTTAAAAACAACTATAGCTTTCAAACGATATCACATTATTTGAATCTAAAACATGTGTCACATTTTATGCTTCACATACTATAAGATTAAAAAAAAAATGAATTTCATGAAGTTTTGACCAAGTTAAGGTGGTTAGACATACGATTTTTTATATTTTGTAAAAGTTGTAATAAAAATTCATAATTAATTATTTACTTGGAAAAAAATTACAAAAAAATGTGCATCACATCGGGACATGAGTCCTCTACTTATATCTAAAATATTATAAAAATATATTATCATTTTCTTGTGGTTAGGGTGTTCAAACATACACTTACTTATTTTTTCCCTAAAATTTAAGTACTACTGCATTGAAATTTCAAATTTTCACCAAATAGATTTTGTTTTTTCAAACAAACCTAGTAGTTTAGAAACTACATTCAATTTTCTACAGATTCTATTCTTACATATTTTTGAAATAATATAGATAACTTATTCAAATTTTTATGTCAAGTTGCCTAACTCTGAGTTTTCTAAATTTTTTTCCACTTAAGGGCCTTTTTTTCCATGATGATCCTACACATACCCAGAACCATCATCAACATAATAAAAAAAAAATCCACAAATTAATCCTCAAAATAATATGTAGACCATTTATGAAGTTAACCAAAGTCCAACAAGTACAAAACCATAACATTGTTATCATGAAATAGTACTTCAAGATAATAAAACTAAACACAAGCAAATTCAGAGTAGCCAGATAACTAGGGAAGAAAGATAAGTCCTAAGGCTACACCCAACATGGCATGATGCATGAGTCCATTATATACCTACATATTCTTCCACCCCATGATTCCACCTCATAGCTATCCAAAATGTAGCAACACAACACACAATCACCATAACATCCCCAAGAGTGGGAAAAAAACCAAAATTCTAACCAATTATTGAAAATTTCAAAACATTTTGAAACCAATAGATGATGAGACAACCATCTCACAAGAGTCTTAACTCTTAGATAACCAAATTCAAATCTAACAGGCCAATAGGCCACCCTCCAAATAGACAAAACAATAGCCTGAAATAGCAACCACCCCAAGGGTGGGTAAGAAAAACTATACTTCCAACATATACAAGAAATATTAAGAGGATCCTAAAACCCAAGCCACTAGAAAATAGAAAATCCTATCAATACTCCTTGATAAAACCATTCCACATCGAGATTTTTACTCAAAGTAACCAATTCTGAACCAAAAACAACATTAGCATTGATGGGGTATAGAACCCCTATCAACTTACTTTCCTCTCCATCACTATAGAAGGAAGCATATCCCATAAGTAGAACCACCCAAAAAAAACACTTGTTGAACACCAACACCTGATAATGAAGAAAACCAACACATCAAAACTCCCCACCACAAAAGAGAAGTGAGAGAGCCCAACAAAACTCTAAGGAGTTAAAGCTAACCCAAAGCACCACCTCAATTGGAATCCAAACAAGGCCTTCTTCTTCTTGTTCCTTCTTATCTTCACATAGGTCAGTATACAATCCAAACCAATCATAAGATAAAAAAGCTTCATGGAAAGTAAAACAAAGTAGCAAGCCACCCATAAATTTTCACCACAACAACTATCAACAACAGCAACCCTAGAGGTGAACAAGTCGCTTGAGAAACAAGCCTTACATCTAGTAGAAAAAACCCTTTTGAAATAGCCATTGTAGAATAGACTCCCCAACCAGTAGTTTAATCCCTATAAAGTCCATGAACCTTGATACAACCATCCAACAATAATCCTTTCATTCAACGAACTCATATCTAAGACAAAAACAATAGGAATTATGTAGGTGAATAAATTAAGCCACACCATCCCACTTGCCTCTCCACCTCTATAGGAGGAGTCACTAAGATAATCCTATTCACAATAACAAATAGTCTCTAGACCACAAAAACTCCGCCTCAATAGGAGTGGACTCCACCTCAAAAGGAGCTATAGAGGATAGGACTAGCTGAAAGAGCAAGAGCACCCCACCACACCCTCAGAATCCTCATCCACCTGGATAGGAGAGGTCTCCACCATGATAAGAGAGGTTTCCACCTCCATAGGAGACACATTCTGCAGAGATGAGAAGTAATCCCACACTTTAGTGGAGAGAACAATCCTAGCAACCATAGGCGAGAGAAGCATCCAAACTTTAGGGTACAACCCTTCTAGCAACGAAATGCACGAGACATTGAAGATCACCACACCTTTGAAGATCATCAATGAATAGGCCACTCAAAGAAAAAGAAGACCCACAGACAGACCAAAGTTGAAGGCATGAAAGGTAGGAACCATCAGCAAGGAAACAGGGGAGGGACCCTTCCATGATAGCGCATCAAGAGAAACTCTGAAACTAGCCAACGGGTTGACTAACCAAATGCACATCCCAAACAAAGATATGTAGAACCAAGAAAAATAGAAACCCACTATTCTCATATCCACACATGGGGAGATCCCACCAAACATAAACAAAACTAGGCAAAACAAAGAGACCACAACAACAACAAAAGATATTAGGGTCCTCACCACAAGAACTAGAAAAAAACCCACACTCAGGGAACCCTCCAAGTGCATGAACGATCCTACACACAAGCTTAGGAAGCTACAAAAAATCCTATAATCAGCACAAGAGGAAACCCAACAACACCTACCTACAACCGGGGCAAGCACCAAGCAAAAAAAATAGTCCAGAAAAGAAAATTGATCACTGCTAAAGGAAACACAAAAGCTCCCAATCACAATAGGGACACGAACCAAGCAAGGTGAATAGAATAGTAGTGAGCACACATAGGCACAAGGAACCACCCACCCAAACAGAGGAGGGAGCAACCACAAAGCAACAACTTCTCCAACAACCAAAATGGCACCAGCAAAATCGAGCCTGGCACTAACATGGCCCTTTATGAGGAGAAAGAAGTTGAAAAGCTCACAAGAATGGAACATGCACTTGAAGGAGCCGCAAACACCAAAGAAATATCTTCCATTGAAAGAGAGGAACCACCTCTTCCAAACAGACCTAGAAATAGAGGTGCTAAAAATCCCATAGCCACCAAACTACTAGACATCAAAGAAAGGTTTGTTGGCACAAGCGATAGAGCCTTAACCTCAACAAGGCCTCTCAAAGAAGGCCTAGAAACAACATAGCTGATTCATTCACCCACGCAGGCTGAGGAGACAAAGGAGGTCAACTCCCTAGCTAACCCACCTTCAAAAACCATTGAATCATCCCCCCATGGTCTCAAGCAGTGAAACCAAATAGGGGTAGAAAAAACTAACATAGAAACACCCCACACATTAACAACAAGATCATCACTTGCAAAGCATAGGAGAAGCCAAAAGGACCTCCCCCAAACATTTTCTAGGTAGAATCATAGCCAAAGGTCATCATCATCCTCTAAATCTTCTCCACCATCGCCCTCTCCTTTAGAAAATTTTAGAAAGCCAGAAGTCCAAACATGTTGAGCTATAGAAAAAAATTTGAAAAGTTGTTTGAGAGTCTCTTCATACCCATAAAAATTATATCAAGGATTTGAAACTCTCAAATGGGTTAGTCTAGAAGCAATGGGGGGGGGGGGGGGCTTAAAAGAGTTTATACTAGGAAAAGTGAGCCAATCTTGGCTCAAGAAGAGAAAGAATTTTGATTTTCAAGCAATTTTTGATCTATTCCTACCCATATATAATAATTTGATGCTTTGGTATGAAGGATTTCCTATAAAAATGAATCTATTATGTTTGAATAGCTAAGAAAAGGCTATACAAAATATCCAAATGCTAAGGATCATGCTTAATATTATTTTCCTCCACCAAGAGAGTGTGAAAAGAATCATAATAATATGACCTTTAACAAGATGAGCTGAATAATTGGGTAAATAAATAATTTTAACTTGACCCTAAGCAATGAAATTGATGAGAAGTTGTGTAGAACCTTTAATAAGAAACATATACAAAGCCAAAAAAATGGAACCCTTTGAAAACAAACCTAGATAGGCTAAAACCATTATATTTATTACCACTAACCATGAGACAAGCTAAGGAATCTACAAAGATTATATGAATAGATTGAAGAAATTGAGGACCAAATCCTAGAGATTGAAGCATAGCCGAGATAAAGGTCCACTAAATATGTTGTAAGTCTTAGAAAAATAAATCTTGATAAAAATTGATTTTTAATGAAAAGATTAGGCTCATTCTTTACCTTCCCACTCTAGAATGATTTCATCTAGAATAAATAAAGATTTTATAAAACAAGTTTTCTTAGGATGACAGTTTGAGGAAGGATATGACTAAGCTTAAATGCAAGAAATTTGGCAATGATTTTATAGGAGACTTTAAGCAAGGTAATTGGTCTCCAATTATAGATGCCCTATGAATCTCTATATTTGTGTATGAATTTTATATTTCCTATATTAATAACCTTTCTTAAGGAATTGGAATAATATGCTTCAAGATAGACTTTATGCAAGTCCTCCCGAAAACAATCCCAAATATTTTTGTAGAATTCACAAAAAAAAGCATCACAACTAGAGGCCTTATCATTAGCCATTGTAGACATAACTTTCTAAATGCTACTAATTGAGGGAAATTGATCATAGAAAACTTTTTAAGAAGAGGAAAGATGATAAGGAAAAATATTGAGGAACTCTTGAAAATCATGATCACATTTAGGAGAATTTTCTTGAGACTTAAAAACTTATTAATGTTTCTTGAAAAAAATGTAGAGAATATCTAGGATTTTCTTTAGAAAATAATGATCATTTTTAATCTATTTGATACCTTGGGTAGTATGACAAGCTTGAAGAGTTTGAAAAAATATTTAGAAGCTTTGTATTCCACATTCATCCAATACAATCTAGATTTAATTTACACACATTTACCAAAATTATTATTAGAAATTTACTTCTAATGCTAGATATTATCTTCTCACACCTTCAAAGAAAGATAAAAAGGCCAAAATTTGAGAGCAAAACTGGCATGGCAAAGATCTGAGGTGGTAGTCTTGTATGCATAGTGATGAAAGATATCCATTTGCTAGTCATAGATGCAAAGAAACTAAGTGGTACACTTGATGTCCCTACTCCTCTAGGAAATCCACCTACTTAGTTGAGTAGGCCTATCCTTCAATTTCCACACTAAAAATATGTGGTCCAACATGGATTGAATGAGTCAGAAAAGAGCATTAAAATAAAATTAAGAATTAATAACCTTGGGAACAATAATCTCTCATTGAATATTGAACTTGATGGGATAGTGGTTGGATAAAGTAAAATATGGAAATGGCTCAATTAGAAGAGGAAAATAGTTGGTAAAATAAAAGAATGACTAAGAAAAATTATATTACAATCAAGGTATTTAAATACTTTATTAGGACCAACCCAAAAATTATCCCTCATACACCAATGCATATCATTTTGATAATAATCTGTATTGGGATCAAATTGGTCTAATTTATTGTGCATATAGTACCAAGCCTCTCTTTCACTAAGCATCCAACAAAAAGTAAATTTCCTTTCTTCATAATATATCATCTCGACTATATTAAAATACCCACACATAACCCAAGTAATGATAGGAATTGTATCAACAATCCACCATCACAAAAGAGATCTCTCAATAGTATTATTTTAAGCATAAATATAGAGAATACCAAAAGAATAACTTATATTTTAGGAGGGCCTAGAACACCTAGTTCAGGGGGTTACAACCCTAATCAACACATGCTATATCCACCTAGGAAAAAGAAAAGGTGATGATCCCTCTACATGACCTATGTCATGATTGCTACAATAAAATGAACTAGTTAGCCAAATAACACAAAATGTTGCAAAAAGAATTGTTTTTGAAATTTTGGCCTGTTATAAATAGAGGATATCTAAATCTTGAAATTTATATCCAACATATCTTAATACATACTTAATAAAGAGGGATCAATCAGACCTCAAACATTCAACGAGATAAAATTCATTGACAAGTATGAAGAGGCATATAATTATTGCTATCTGACTCTTTAAGATTAGAAAAGTGATTTTATAAAAAATTCATCTTGATAAACACTCCCCAACTAGATGTTGAGAATTCACATCCTCATTTTTCTTTTAAATAAATTCTCCTTCATCCAAGTACCCTTGTGGACTATAAGATCAATGTAGACTAGAAAGAGAAAGGATAGAATGAACAACATTCTTCAACTATGAGGATAGATTCTAGATGTCGATTGCAACATTCTAAAAAGATTGGGTCAATTGGAAGTGAACCAAAATGAACCAACAATTGTTGTAGGTTCTATGGACTTCTCTTGTACTCTTAGGATCTTTCACCTAAAAGGAGAGAGATAAAACACCAAAATTGAGGTGGTTCATTCAAATTAAGGAATATATGATGGAATTGTGTCTAAATGCAATGATATATATGCAATAAACTGATAAAATGGATTGATTATTGAATGGAAACTAAAGAAATACAACTTGTTTGAAAACACATTATGTAATGCAAAAACACCTAAAAATGTGAACAAAACTAAACAAAATGGATGAAACTGAAAGTGTGTGCTTGAGATATGGATGGAGACTAGAAATGACTTCTGGAATACCAATTTTTAGGCCTGGTGGGACTCATTTTCCATTTTGGGCAAATCAGTCCCAATTCTGTGAAACTGTTGCGGAACCCGTTTCAGAGAAATGGGTGTCTAAAAATGTAGAAAGCCAAAAATAGGCCTGGAAGTGATACTCATTCACCACCCATGGTGAATGAATCCACTTTTTAATTTTTGAATATTCAAAGGTGGAAACAGGAGCCTTTGGTCCGCACTTTGTGCTTCTCTATGTGTCTGGTTCTAAAACTATCGGATTTGGGCTTGAAAGTGAATTTTTAGTGATGTTTTTCCTTGTTCAATGAAGAGATGACTTGAACAACTTTTCAAATTGATCTTCAATTATTTCCAAGCTTCTAAGATTCCTAAATCTGCAAACACACAAGAAGAGAAAGAGAAATGTTGAATGTTAGGGCATGGGGGTTTGCCTTGGTCAAACCCCTTTTAGGTAATTAAACCAAAATAGAGAAATAATATAATGAAGCATGCAACAATGGAGTTAATACCTTTCCATTAAGATTGATCTTGAATTTATACAACAAAAGATGGAGAATCTGCCCTTGAATGTCTAAAAAGTGTTATCTTAATTACTTGAAATGATAAAACCCTAACTTGCTTGACTTGAGATGGAAGAATGATGGATGAATAATGAAGAATGGTTATGATTTAGGGTTTTGAGACTTGATTTTATAGGAAATTCACCTTATTTTCCTACAAATTGGATCCCTAAGGCCAACATGTAAAAATAATAAACTTAAATTTCAATTTTTCCTGCTCAAAGGTCAAAATTGGCCCAAATGAGACTCATTCACCACAAGGGAAAATTAGTCCTAGTGGGGCCCATTTGACAGTGAGGATGCTAGGAAGTTAAGAAATAAAGTTTATATGGTGACTTTGTCGGGTATTTCATCAAACATTGCCTCAAGGTGCACAAAATGGGGTAATAGGGGCTTATTAATGATGATGTGAAGGTCAATTAGGGCTTGGGACACATAATTTAATGTGAAAGTGTGATTAAATACACTTTATAACACTAAAATGAGGTCCACATAGCCTAGAAAGGCATAAGAACCAATGTGAATGTGTAAAACACATTACAACACTAGGTTAAAGTTAAGTTTATTTTACAAGCCTTCTAGATTAATGTGACAATGTATTTAAATACATTTTATAATGTTGAATTAAATGAAATTGGGTTCATTAGGTCTAGAAAGGCGTGAAAATATTTTACAACACTTTACAACACCTTTACAAGACATCGTTAAATGCATTTGAAGGGGTCCAAGACCTAGTGTGGATGTGAAAAACAGCTCACAACACCAAATCAAGGCCTCATTAAGTCGAATTTATCATCAATTATTCCCCAAATAAGCAAGTTGCCTTTTTTCTACGGTATAGGAAGGTTTTCCATTATATAGCTACCTTTGTCCTATTCTTTGAAGTGTTGCAAACCACCCTATTTTTGACCTTCATAGTTGGGTGATCAATATTAGCTTGAGTTTTTATCTAACACTAGAACCAACATTTTTATTTTTTTAGTTCTTAACTATAGTCCACCCTTCATCATTTCTTTAAGTGGGGCCCCAATGGTATGGGAAGTGGGATTATTACAAGGAGAAGCTAAAGGACAATCCATATTCTTATGGTCAAAATACTAACACCTAAAGCAAGTATCTAGTATATTAAGGTAAAGAACACACTAAGTGTGAAACATTTTCCTAGTTCATTTTCAGATAAAAGAACAATACCATAGACTCAAGTCTTCAAAGTGTAGAATTACTATTCTAGACCTAAGGAAAACTTTTCTCAAATATTTAATATTTCTAGTCCCACAATACCTTGAATTCAATGTCTATAACAAATTTTGGATGCCATCTTCATAATTAAAACTAAGTTCATTTTCTTTCACATTTACTTTTTCTGTTTTAGATTTAACATTCAAAATTTCTAATATTCGTCGCTTAACAACTACCTTATCTAAATTAAATTAATTTTCAAAGATAAAAGAGAGACAACACGTTTGCTAAGCAGATTTGAAACAGCAGCATAAGAATATATCTATTTTTATTGGGGATGATGAAAGGTACGTACTTCTCCAGGGTAAAAGCGGGCTACTCCATCGATGGAACCAAAGTAAAAGAGTTCATCGACATCACTAGTATCATCATTCTCAGAGGCGAGAGCCTTCACAATGCCCGTAAAATCCCTCGTCATGCAAATTGTTGAACACATTTCATCTGGGACTTCAGATGTTTTAGTCGTAGATGTTAGCTTGGGAGCCATACTAGGTATACAGTGACAACAGAATCTCAGAAACCAAAACATTAAATTGATAACTACTTAATAAACGGACAACTACTTAAAGGGTGCTTTAACTTCTCCCCACCTTAAACACAGAAAATTCTGTTTGTTTTCAGCCCTCTTTCAATAATTCCAGAACAAAAGACAATTCTTTCCTTGTCAAGTATGACAGGATTCGTGAGTATAAGTACATTAAAATCCCTGATTAAAAGAATTAAAGTTTTACCTCACGTAACTCATTGCATAGTTAACCTGACGAGAATTGCAGCTACCAGTAGAAGATGAGTAGTACGGATTGGGTTCGATTTGTTGTTGGCAGGTGAAACTATATTTAGTGGGTTCGTTAACTTTCCCTATTGGAGTGCAAGCGTGCCTTGAACATGTGGCTGATGAACAATTAGCAGCCCAATCTATTGAAACGTCAAAAAGAAAAGGATAAAACAGACATTTAATAAATCCATATCTTGAAGGCCACAAATCTTCAGAGCTAATCAAGAAGATCCAATGCTTAAACAAACAAAAAGGAAAAGTGAATCACTTCAGATAAATGATGGGTCTTTAATAATTCAAAATCAGCCAACAAAGTAAAACTATAGACAGAGTTTCTACATTTGAAAGATTTGTTTTAGAAAGTATTCAACAACAAAAGGAAAAGAAGCGTAAGGAAGTCCATTCTAAGGAGCAGGAGGAAGTCCATTCTGAGCAGCAGGAGGAGGTTCATTCTAAGGAGGCCTTATGTGCACAAGTTGATGGCATTGATGTGATGTGAGGAATGAAACTGAATGATACTTGTTTTTGTATTTCCCCACCATATCACTCCAAGAACAAAAATATGATAAATATGATAATTTCAATCTAGTAAATATGATAATTTCATGATAGCAATTTTGACATTAATATTTTCAATTATATTGCTCAATTTGATAAAAATATATATATATATATAATTCAAACTATCAAATTAATTTATTGATAAAATCTATTTAAAAAAAATATGAAAAAATTATAATTATTTAGATCAGAAGAAATGGACATATTATTTTCATACAACAATTATAAATTGCAAACTACATATGACTATTACTAATTTATTCTTCTTAATATTTTAATCACTTAATAGTGATAGCTAGCATTGTAATGCAAGAAAGGGGTAAGCACTTAAAGTCCCAGTTGGATCGCCTCAATGCTCCATTCCACTTTACACATTCCTATAGCCTTTCTTCGATCTTCCATGTTACATCTTTCCTAAGGCTAGTAGTTTCATCTATGATAGGAATCATTGTTTGGGCCTTTGCATGCTATGTTTACACCATTTTTTAATCAACTTTGTCATCCTATTTACACATTTCATTTCCACTGCTATATTGCCTAGCTTTAAATGAAAACTATTAAATGAATTTCAACTAAATATTATGAAAACAAAATACATTGAAAATATATCATATACTATAATAATTTTACAATGATCATCAATGGAAAATATAATTTCCAAAAAATCTAAGGGTAAATAATTGATATCATATAACTTTGTGAGTTAAAGCGAAATGGAAAATACAATTAGCATGAATCAGCAGCACAATCGTGCATGGTCAATGCACTGGGCATGAAATGGAGCATTATAAGATAGCTATGGGAATAAGAACTCCTCAAAATAAGCTGTCCACATGGGAAAGCAGTAAGTAATAACAGACAGTAGCAGTTGGAAACAACACTGCTCAAGAGGACAGTTACAAACCACAGTCCGTAGCTGTACAGAGAATGAGGTGGCAGTGTATAACCAAACTGCAGCATAAAATAAAGCATAAACCAGAGCAATTTCTCGAGGGAGAACACCCAACAACAAAAAATAGACGCTGAGGAAGAAGAATTGGACGTTGTGTCCATTACGCTACCTCTAATCTTTGAGGAAGTTGAAATGACAGTAGATAGAGCAAGATTGATAGATAGGTAGGGATGGATTTGTAGAGTTTGAGTACAAATAGCTTGTCTTTGTAGTCGAAGCTGAAGCAGAATTTGAGTTGGTCCCATGATTTTCAATTGAGGCTTGTTAAATCCCATAGATCCCGAAATACTTGGATTTTTTCATTTTTCAATAGGCATTTACATTTGAGTCTGGAATGACACCAATTGGTTTGTCATTCAGCCGATTGTCCATTTCCACCAGATAAGACTGTGATTAAGAAACTAATCAAATAAAGAAAATTTCAGTGAGACCAACTACCAATCCTTCCAAATGCTATTGAGGAGGTTGAACCATTGGTCCAAACAAAAGACCAAGAAGACTCTGATCATTCCAATTAATAGTGTCCCATGAGTTACACGTAATGGCAATTTATATATAAAGGCAAACTAAGTGTTTCAAAGTAGCATCCCCTTCAAAAGCCCTCAAAATCTATTTGACTGTTCACCTCTTCAATGATATCCAAACCTTCTTTCTCCTTGAAAATAATGGAATCCAATCAAGAAGTGGTGAGCATGCATTTCTTATTACCCCATTTGGCCCATAGTGGGGTCTTATAGTGGGCATAGGAGTTTATGGTAGTGGGGCTGTTAGAGGAGCATTTAATTAATCAAAACATATTCAAATTATTCTCAAAAAAGTACTTAAATACAAACCAAATAGTGTTTACAATATATTTGTTTTATAATTAGTTTTTATTTGTCTCGAAAAGATACTTGACATAAAAGTCTTATAAATTAGATAAAACATGATTTGCATCAAAGATTCTATGTACACAATCCATGTTGCTAAGATATGTAGCCTTTCATATATTATTATGGACATCTATTAAAAATAAAATATTTAATAGTCCCACCTACATATGCCATGACCACCCATAATAAAGTTCTATGGATTCAAAAACAAAGTTATTTCTCAACACAATACATGTCCAACTATCCCATCATAGAATTGGATATGACTACTAGTATATTATTATTTTCCAAATATAAAATCTTCTTCAAACAAAACACATGGTCTAGTGTCCCATCCATCATACTCAAACACCCACTTACTAGTCACTTCTTGCTTTAATACCTACATGCAACCCACTCGAAGGTGTAAGGTTCACCAATGAATCTATCAAAACAAAATGATAGAAAATAAAAAAATTTAAGACCATACAAGGATTCAACCAAATCAATCAACTCTCAAACTTATTGACAAACAAAAAACTTTCTAGAGCCCACAAACAACACAATCGATGGTGTACGGCTTACGGATCAAGAGAAGAGAATATAAATTTAAGACTCCATACCAAACAAGTATTCAACCAAATCAATCCCCTCTCATTTAAATTACGAATTTAATTTTTTAAACATCCATTCAATCCATCCATTTATCTTATTTGAATCAATTATCAATTTCATTTTGTATTTTGTTGTATGCTTCTCTCTTGTTCTATATTTTACTAGTTGTAGTGATTTAAGAAGAGGAGCCAATAGTAGATTAATTACAAAAGAAATTGAATATTCTTCCAATTATTGTACTAGTTTACCATATTTTATTGTATATTATGTATGCCTATATGTTCTTTATCATCTTAATGTTGTATCCACTATACTTTAACTGCATAAATGTCATTTTTGTTATTTTCTATATGTCCTTATATTGTATAGGATGCAAATGTTGTAGCCACTATACTATAAGTGCATAGATGTTGTTTTTATTTATATTAATATGATTGTATTAGTTTTTCAAATGTTAATTTATTTTATAAATGAAAAAAATAATTCCTATGAGTTTTTGAGTGTTTGTTGCTTTCAATGAGCTCCACGATTTGTGTTGTTTTTTTTTTTTAATCAGAGTTCTAATATTTGTTTTTGTGTTATTTATATTTGTATCCATTGAATCTGCATCATTATTGTAGTCTCCACCTGTAATTTTGGTTTTATCCCATGAAATATAACATCAAGCATAGAAATATTAACAACAAAATAGGAAACTTATAATAACTCAAAAAAAATGTAGTACGAGAAAATCATGAAAATTGCTTAGTAACAATCTACCTAATCTAACCATAAGTAATTGAAACCTCATAGAAAAAATCTACACATTTCCACATTTCCCTAAGGAAATAAAGCACTCCACATTTCCCTACCTATAAGAACCCTCCTACCACAACTCACAATAAGAACAAAAGACACTCAAAATTCACAATAAAAAAATCAAACCTACAAAATCAAACCCTACAAAAGATCAATAGGGAAACATAGCAATTCTTAAAACTCACCCTTGAAATACCAAATAAAAAAGAAAAAAATTGAAACCAATTAACACCAAAACTGAAAAATAACCTTCCATTGAGATATTGACCAATTGAAAACTTAACCTATTAAATACCAAATTTAAAAAATATCCTCCAAACAAAAGCAATTTTTGACTAAATCCGAAGAAATCAAAGCCAAGATTGAGAACACTTTAACCAAAGAAAACATAGAATAGCGAAGATTAATTCCTTGAAAACAAGGACAATTGCTATAAACCCAAAAACCAGTTATGAAAACAAATCCAAGTTTTTAAAAGCAAAAAAAATTGGGTGTTAGACCACTTACATTTGAAACATTGTATATTAGATCTCTTAGAAATATCTCCTTGTTGTTGTAAAAATGTAATGATAATTAGACTCAAAAACTGATTAATCCTATCTGAAATGCCTATCTTAGAATTTTCAAAATAGATGTTACTAATTAATCAATATAAATTATAAAATTTATTTTTGAAAAATATATATTTTAAAATAATAAAAAATAGTGAAAAATCAGATAAATAAATTTGATAAATAAATAAATTTTAGGTTATATATATATATATATATATATAATTTGTAAAATTTAATTTTCTATATCTATCATATTTACTAGGTTTACTTATAAAAATATCATATTTCTAATTAATAAAGTAAATGTTCTTAGTTTGGCTGTCTAAGAATTTTGTTTATAGTATGTTGTTTATGGATTCAATTGCGTGAAATTTGTGTGATCTGAAATGTTATGCAAACAAATCTCACACAGTTGAATCTAAAAAACAACACACCATATTCAATGTGTTAGTTTTCTGAAGACTAAATTTAAAAATCAAGAAACTTCTATTTCAAATTAAGAAAAATATAATTCAAATAGAAATCAAGAAACTTCTATTTCGAATTAAGAAAAGTCTAATTCGAATAGAAACTCCTCTTATTATCCAGAAACTTCTTCTTTCGAAAAGCATTTTATAAATATGTCAATATTTATCTCTCCTATGCATTATTGATGAAGTATGATTTTCGAAAAGCTCCTGATGTAAAAGATTTTCTGAGATAATAAAAGCTATTGATCCTTGCCCTATGGTTTTTCCTCCACATTGGAGGTTTTCCACGTAATCTCTGTGTTATTGTCAATGTCTTATTTGTTGTCTACTTTATTTACTGTGTTTTAATTTTATTGCTGCTGTTATTATCCAGAAACTTCTTCTTTCGAATTAGATTTTTCTTAATTCGAAATACAAGTTTCTTGATTTCTATTCGAATTAGATTTTTCTTAATTCGAAATAGAAGTTTCTTGATTTTTAAATTTAGTCTTCAGAAAACTAACATTCTCCCACTTGAAGCTAAATTTAGCCTTCACAACTATCATTTGAAAAAACTATACAATCTCAAGATAATTAAGAAAAATCTAATTCGAATAGAAACTCCTTGTATTATCCAGAAACTTCTTCTTTCGAAAAGCATTTTATAAATATGTCAATATTTATCTCTCCTATGCATTATTGATGAAGTATGATTTTCAAAAAGCTCCTGATGTAAAAGATTTTTTGAGATAATAAAAGCTATTGATCCTTGCCCCGTGGTTTTTCCTCCACATTGGAGGTTTTCCACGTAATATCTGTGTTATTGTCAATGTCTTATTTGCTATCTACTTTATTTACCGTGTTTTAATTTTATTGGTGCTATTATTATTTTTATTCTGGTTTAAATTACATAACAACTGGTATCAGAGCAAAGTTGCTGGAAGATTTGGTGTGTGTAGGTTTTATTTCTCTCTTTCATTGAGCAACATGGAGGTCACAATGAGTGACATGGAGAAGTTAAATGGGGCTAATTTTTCCCTATGGAAATCCCAAATGGAGGACATATTAATTCTGAAAGATTAGTATTTGCCACTTGAAGGAATATCAAAGAAACCCGCAACGATGACAGATGAAGATTGGAAAAAGTTGGATAGAAAGGAAGTTGCAACCATTCGTCAATATTTGGCTAAAAATGTATATTTTAATGTTGCCGGAGAGAAGATAGTAGCAAAATTATGGAAAAAGCTTCATGATCTATATGAAAAGAACACAGCATCAAATAAAGTTTTTTTGATGAAAAAACTATACAATCTCAAGATGAAGGAGGGTGCTTCTGTAGTAGAACATTTAAATGAGTTCAACATAATTACTAGTCAGCTTGCCTCTGTTAAAATCACTTTGGATGATGAGATTAGAGCCATCTTATTAATGTGTTCAATGCTAGAGAGTTGGGAGAATTTGATCGTAGCTATTAGCACTTCGGCACCTGGACGAACTCTGAAGTTTGATGATGTCAGTAGCAGTTTAATGAATGAGGAGCTGCGGCGTAAATCAATGACAGAGAACTAGGGAGGAGAGGCCTTAGCCCTAGCTAATCGTGGTAGAAAATGTGATCGAAACCGACAAGGGCGTTCGAAGTCAAGAGGAAGATCAAAATCAAGAAGAGGCAGAATTACCTATTATCATTGTGGCAAATTGGGACACATGAAAAGAGAATGTTGATTTTGGAAGCGAGAGCAAAAGGAACAAAAACCAGCAAGTGCAAATGAAGATACTACGACTGTTGCATCAGATGGTGAGGTATTAATTACTGTTTCATATGAGGATGCATGCCTTTGTGCTTCGAATCATGATATTGATTGGATTTTAGATTCTAGAGCCTCCTACCATGCTACCCCAAGTAGAGAAAATTTTATTTCTTATAAATCTGGTAATTTGGGTAAGGTTCGCTTGGGTAATAATAATTTATGTAATATTGAGGGAGTGGGGGATGTTTTAATAAAAATAGAAGATGGTTGTAGTTTATTGCTTAAACAGGTCAGGCATGTACCAAAGCTTGGAATGAATCTAGTTTCAGCTGGAAAGCTAGATGATGAAGGCTTCCATATAGTATTTGGCAAGGGATGCTGGAAAATTGTAAAGGGTTCGCTAGTTGTTGCAAAGGGGCAAAAAATAGGCACTCTTTATACATTAAAGTCAAAGTTGCAAAAGTCAAATATTGCTATTGTTGCAGAGGAGCCTACAACAGATTTATGGCACAAAAGACTTGGACACATGATAGAAAGAGGCCTAAAAATACTTGCTGAGCAAAACCTTTTGCTTGGAATAAAAGGTATTGAATTTAAATTTTGTGAACATTGTATTATGGGTAGATAGAAAAGAGTGTCCTTTTTAAGGAATAATTCGAAAAGGGATACAAAAATATTAGATTTGGTGCATTCTGATGTTTGTGGCCCATTTAATATAAAATCACTAGGTGGGGCTGCTTATTTTGTAACTTTTATTGATGATGCATCAAAAAAGCTGTGGGATTTCCCTGTTAAGAGTAAGGATCAAGTTTTAGATGTTTTTCAAAAATTTCATATGACTGTTGAAAGGGAAACTAACAAACTATTGAGATGTATTAGAACAGATAATGGTGGGGAGTATTGCTCCAAAGCCTTCGAAGAATATTGTAGTAAACATGGGATAAAGCATGTAAAAACAGTTCCTCTCACTCTACAACAAAATGGAATAGCTGAAAGGATGAATCAAACAATATTGGAGAAGGTGAGAAGTATTCTTTCAAATTCTGGTTTGCCTAAACATTTTTGGGCACAGGCTGTCTAAACTGCTTGTTACTTAATAAACCGCTCTCCCACAACTTCATTAGATGGAGGCATTCCCGAAAAGGTGTGGACCGGTAAGGAGTTATATTATTCTCATTTGAAAGTTTTTGGTTGTGAAGCTTATGTGCACATTCCTAAAGAACAAAGGTCCAAGTTGGATGAAAAATCATTGAAATGTATTTTCTTAGGATATGCTAACAATGAGCTAGGTTATCGGTTGTGGGATCCTCTAAAGAGAAGAATTATCAGAAGTAGGGATGTTATTTTTAATGAAGGACGAATGTTTAAAAATACTGAAAAAAGTGTGGAGATGCAGAAATTTGTTGAAATTATAGGACAACAAGAGGAACGACAAGAAAATCTACCACCTTTACAAGAAGCCATTGCTGGAAATAATGACCAGCCATTACAACATAATGGGAATGAGGGACAACAAGAAGTAGAAACCGTGCAAGATCCATTACAAGAGATTCCAGTTCGCAGATCTACTAGGCCTCAAAAGGTTTCACAGAGATATCCTCTCTCAGATTATATTTTATTAACTGATGAAGGTGAACCTAGTTGTTTTCAAGAAGCTTGTCAAGATGAGCATAGTAAAGAATGGCAGAAAGCAATGGAGGATGAAATGGATTCTTTGCAAGAAAATAGAACTTGGGAGTTGGTAAAGCTTCCAAAAGGAAGAAAAGCTCTACGAAACAAATGGGTGTACAAGATCAAACATGAGGGTGATGAGAAGAAGAGATACAAAGCAAGGTTGGTCGTGAAGGGATTTGCTCAGAAAGAAGGTATTGACTTCAATGAAATTTTTTCACCTGTTGTTAAAATGTCATCCATTAGAGTTATTCTTGGTCTTGTTGCTGCTCTAGATTTAGAATGTGAACAGTTAGATGTAAAGACTGCCTTCCTTCATGGAGAATTGGAAGAGGAAATTTATATGGAGCAACCAGAAGGCTTCAAAATAAAAGGTAAAAAGAACTTGGTTGGTAGGTTGAAGAAGAGCCTCTATGGGTTGAAACAAGCACCTCGCCAATGGTATAAGAAATTTGATTCTTTTATGTTGGAGCATGGTTTTAATAGGCTAGAGACTGATCATTGTGTCTACATCATGAGATATGATCAGGACAAGTACATTATATTATTGTTATATGTGGATGATATGTTAGTTGTTGGACAAGATAAGAATATGATTAACAAGTTGAAGAAGGATTTGAGTAGCCAATTTGCAATGAAGGATTTGGGTCCAGCACAACAAATATTGGGCATGAAGATCATTCGTGATAGAAAGATGAAAAAGTTGTGGCTGTCACAAGAAAAGTATATTGAGAAGGTGCTTGACCGATTTAATATGCAATATGCCAAACCAGTTGGTACACCTCTTGCTTCCCATTTCAAATTAAATTATGCTTCATGCCCTTGTAATGATAAGGAGAAGGAAGAAATGAAAAATATTCCTTATGCTTTAGCAGTTGGTAGTTTAATGTATGCCATGGTATGCACACAACCGGACATTGCACATTCAGTGGGAGTAGTTAGCAGGTTTCTTGCCAATCGAGGAAAACAACACTGGCAAGCAGTGAAATGGATGTTAAGATACCTTAAGGGTACTCGTCATTACTGTTTATGTTTTGATCATGCTAATATGGTGCTTGAAGGTTTTACAGATGCAGATATGGCTAGAGATGTGGACACTAGAAAGTCCACCACTGGTTATCTATATACATTTGCAGGAGCAGCAATGTCTTGGGTATCTAAGCTACAAAAAATAGTAGCTCTTTCCACAACAGAGGTAGAATACATAGCTGCAACTGAAGCGTGCAAAGAGATGTTGTGGATACAACGATTTCTTGGAGAGTTGGGCATAAAACAAGACAAGTATGTGCTATATTGTGATAGTCAGAGTGCCATTCACTTGGCGAAAAATCTAGCTTTTCACTCACGAACCAAACACATTGACTTAAGGTATCATTGGATTAGGCAGGTGTTGGAGGAAGGAAAGCTACACTTGGAAAAGATCCATACAGCTGAGAACCCTGCATATATGTTTACAAAAATACTGCCAAAAGCCAAGCAAGAGTTATGTAGGAGCTTGGCAGGCCTACAGATGACTTGATGCGTAGGCTTGGGCAAGGATCAATAGCAAAAAGGATCATCTACAATTGCAGTTTGCTATCCAGGAGCCTTGTAATTAGCTTCAAGTGGGAGAATGATAGTTGTGAAGGCTAAATTTAGCTTTAAGTGGGAGAATGTTAGTTTTCTGAAGACTAAATTTAAAAATCAAGAAACTTCTATTTCAAATTAAGAAAAATCTAATTCGAATAGAAATCAAGAAACTTCTATTTCGAATTAAGAAAAATCTAATTCGAATAGAAACTCCTTGTATTATCCAGAAACTTCTTCTTTCGAAAAGCATTTTATAAATATGTCAATATTTATCTCTCCTATGCATTATTGATGAAGTATGATTTTCGAAAAGCTCTTGATGTAAAAGATTTTCTGAGATAATAAAAGCTATTGATCCTTGCCCCGTGGTTTTTCCTCCACATTGGAGGTTTTCCACGTAATCTCTATGTTATTATCAATGTCTTATTTGTTGTCTACTTTATTTACTGTGTTTTAATTTTATTGCTGCTGTTATTATTTTTATTCTAATTTAAATTACATAACAATATGAACTATGCAAATCTGATATCTTTAACTTTAATTATGTTTCATGTTTTTTTAAATCTTATTTGAATAGTATGAATTTTTCCATCCACTTTTTCATAAATATGTGTCACATTATTTTTTAAATTATAATATATACACTGTTCATTGAAAACAAATGGTTAAGTCACGTGAAGGCAGTTATAGACACTTGTCAGAAATGCATCTCACGTGTTTTGTCGGTAAATTTTTTAACTGTGTTGGCAGTCCCAGCAAGTTGATGGACGGTGCAGGGTCGAGTCTCTCCCCTACTTTTACCTTACATATCATTATCATCGTACCAGATCGACTATCGTGGCACATTGAATTCAATTCAATATCTCTCAAGTCGCGAGTCAATTTAATCGTTACAAATTCTGGTGAGGATTAAGTTAAAAAGCTTTGCATCGGCTCAGATATATCAGATAACAGAAGCATGCATACCTGTCCCTTTAAAATAATAAACTTCACCAAGGGTGGTCTAACGAGACTTTTATGCTTTCTTCTGGTCTTCCATGGATACACAGTGGCTCAACTTCCTTCAGATTATTTTACTAGAAAGGAAGAACAAGTTAAAAAAATGGTAGCTGAGATTTTAAAGCTTGATAGAGCTAGATGCGGTACTTCAATCATTTCCTTCAAACCAGATTTTCTGTTTTTTTTTTTAATTGTAGTTTATTTTCTTTATGTAATACTTTCTAAAATGAATCCTTCAAATGTAGAAACTATCATTAGTTTTACTTTGTTGTCTGATCTTGACTTATTTAAGGCAGCTTCAGGCAAATTCATCATCAGCAATTCACTTCCAATCATTCATCATCATGACAAATTCATCTCTTGGAAAATTCACCCCCACAATTCATCGCCTGTGAAATTTATGGTGAATTTTCCACGGCAATGAGTTGCTCGGGGTGAATTTTCCACAGCAATGAATTGCTGGTGGTGAATTTTCCATAGCGATGAATTGTTAGAGACGAATTATCGACTGGTGAATTTTCCTAGAACCATTTACGACTCATTGTTCAATTTTTATTTTGTTTGTGCAGTTAGTTTAAATATTGGATCTTCTTGTTTAGCAATGGAGATTTGTGGCCTTCAACATATGGATTTATTAAATGTGTGTTTTTCTTTTTTCTTTTTGATGTGACAACAGATTGGGCTACCAATTGTTCATCAACAAACTGTTCAAGACACGCTTGCACTCCAATAGGGAAATTTAACGACCCCACTAAATATAATTTCACCTGTCAACAACAAAATGAACCCAATCAGTACTGCCCATCTTCTACCAGTGGCTGCTATTCTCATCAGGTTAACTATGCAATGAGTTACGTGAGGTAAATCTTTAATTCTTTTAATCAGCGAATGCCCAAATAGTTTAAATTTTGGGATTTTAGCGTACGTATTCTCATGAATCCTGTCATACTTGACAAGGAAAATATTTTCTTTTGTTCTGGAATATTGAAAGAGGGCTGAAAAAAAACATACTTTTCTGTGTTTAAGGTGGGAAGAAGTTAAAGCGCCCTTTAAAAAGTAGTCAGATTATTTGGTGTCTATTTTCCACATACTAACTTCATGTCTTGCAATTATTAATTTTTTATTTTCTGAAATTCTCTTGTCACCGTATAGGATGGCTCCCAAGGCATCTATATCTGAAATCCCAGATGAAATGTGTTCAACAATTTGTATGACAAGGGATTTCACGAGCACTATGAAGGCCCTTGCCTTTGAGAATGATCATGCTAATGAAGTGGATGAAGTCTTTTACTTTGGATCCGTCGATGGAGTAGAACGCTTTTACCCTGGACAAGTACGTACTTTTCTACTGGTTCAAATCTCCTTAGCATGCAAACGTGTGACTGCAGGTGCATTTTAAGTAGTACGACCTAGTAGCTCCTTTATCTTTGAAAATCCAGTTCATGATTTTTTATTATTTGTAAAATGTAGTGGTAAATAATGTAGAGATGATTAACTTAATATTATAAAAAGGAAATAAATAAATAAATAAAAACTCGTGTTATTATTTAGATTATTTAATTAATGTAAGTAATAAAATCATATATTAATTTAGATAAGAGAGTTGTGAGTGGTGAATATTAGAAAATTGGAATGTAAAATTTTAAACATGACAGTAAATGTGAAAGAGAATGTACTTAGTTTTAAGTAAGAAGATGGCATCCAAAATTTGTTTTAGAAGTTGGATTCAAGGTAACATGAGACTAAAACTAATAAATCTCTGGGAGAAGTTTGCCTTGGATCTAGAATAGTCTTTCCACACCTTGGAGAGTTAGGTGGGTATTGTTCTTTTATTTGAAAATGGTTTGGGGAAATGTGTAGTTTTAATTCTTGTTGCTTAGATGTACCTTTGAAGAGTTGTTATGTTACTATAGGACACATTCTCCTAGATCAACCCCTAGAAAATTATTTAATGGTTTGAAGACAACAAACTCCAAATATCTAAATGTGCCTAGGACAATATGGTGCAAATCTACAATTCATCTTAGTACACCAAACTAAAGTGTTCCTTCTCTAGATGTGAATGATATGTGAATAATGCTTAAAAGATGAGTACACAATATGAGATATGGGATGGATGCAAGTGAATGTCTTTAAATATAAGAACATAAGAATAAATTGTGCAAATATGTGTTTAATTGACCTTACTAATGAATAGGAAAATGGATACATAAAGATATCACTCTTTTTCCACTCAATCATTCACTAATATCCTAGGGATCCCAATTGGATTGACTAAAAACCTCACAAGGTGAGTCAATTCATAATTACGAAGGGACCTAGGAGGGGTTTCTTTAAGTTCTAAGGGGTTCACCATCAAACAAATGCTTGGAAAACACACTGTCATATGTAAAATGACCTATAACTAGAAATGTAAGCTAAATGAAAGAAGCAAATAATGAAATTATGCAATAGGGAGATAGTATGTGTGTATCTAGGAAATTTGGAGATGCTATGAGGATTCTGGAAATGTGAAGACACTGTCAAAAAGTGTTGTGGAGGACTAAGACTCCCAGGATGGCATATTAGTCTCATGGCTATTTTTCGAGGAAAATACAAAGTCTTCAGATGCCGAAATAGAATCCTGAAGAATCTCTGAAAAAGTACCCTGTGGAGGACTAAGACACCCAAGGTGGCATATTAGTCTCATTCTGATTTTTTGAAGTATCTAAATGTGGTCCTGAGCTCCAAGGTTTGTACTTGCTTCTTCTTAGATATGAGGTCCTGAAACTTCCAAATCTAGCTTAAAGGTGAGTTTCCATGAAGATAACTTTGGGATGCAACTTCACAACTTTTCATTCTTGCACTCCAAATGATCTTCAAGTCTTCAACCTAGACCTACAAATACAAACACACAAGAGAGGGAAAACTTGTTGATTGTTAGTGGATAGGGGTTTGCCTTGGTCAAACCCCTTGTAGGTAATTAAACCAAATGATGAAATGAAGCAAAAAACATGAAACATGTAAATGATATCACCTTGTATGATGTCTTGTGAAACAAATCTGTAATCTACCATGTAGTGGCCATGACGAATGTAGATCTTGGATCTTGGATCTTGGAATATGATGTGAACAATGGTTGCAAATAGATCTTCAATGCTACATCCACAATCTTGGCTCAATAATATGAATGGATGCACTAAACCCTTGACATGATGCTTGAATCTTGATGATGGATTCCAATACTTGATGAATTGCTCTTGAATGCTCTTGTGGGCTCTAATTTGCAATTAGGAATTCTCTCACAAAATTATTGATTTGAAATGAGTGAAGGAGCCTTGTATTTATACTTATTTATGCTTAATATCCTGAAATTACACCACAACAAGTTGACATATGAAATCATTAATTAAAGGAGGCTAAATCCTACCCAAATTTGAAATTGAATCCCAAAAATAAGCCAAGGAGGACTAAGAAGCCCTAGGTGGCATGTTATTCCCAAGGCTCAATTCTTAAGGCACAGACTCTAAAAAGGGACCTATTTTGGTGTTTTCAATATCAGGTCCCCAAGACCCATGGAGGAAAAAGACACCCTAGGTGGCATTTTATTCCCAGTCCACAAATTAGGGACACATAGATAGAAACATTAAATGATCATTTATCTTTTGAGGTTTGTCAGGATTTTCCATAAAAATATATAGTTCATAGGGCTTGTGGATGCAAAATAGGACCAATTAAGCCATAAAGAAGCATAAATGAAGCAAGGTGGGCCCAAAGAAGTGTGAAAATGCAAGGGTATGCATTTTGCTACACTACATTTATCCCCCACTTTAGTGAGAGGATGAACTTGCTTCAAACTCACACTAAAGTAGCCAACCACACAATCAAGAGGGGTTTGAATGTACATTCATGTTAGTAAGATAGGATGACAATGATCAAGAGGGATGATCAAGCCCCCAAGGTCAAGATCCTATAACAAACCAACATAGAAACAAAAGAACACATATGTGGATGATGTATGAAGCCATAATTAGACCACCAACATACACCATCAAGGAAAAGAAAAAGGAAAAAGGAAAAATGCAATGGATCAAGCTTCGACTACTCATCCAATGCGATGGACTGGGTCTAGGATGTTTGTCCAAAAAGGTTTACAAGTGGAACGCGTTGTCCACTATGCAAACAAAATGCACACTCACAAGGGCTAGTGGGAGCTAGGTGTCCACTAGGTGAGACCTAGGAAGTCCATATCAATGTCATACCCCCATGACTATGATAAGGACAAAAGAAAATACACACTCACAAGGGCTAGTGAAGCTATTTGTTCACTTGGTGAGCCCTAGGGGACCATATCAAATCCATACCTCCATGACTTTAATAAGGTACCAAAATGCATGCTCATAAGGGATAGTGAAGCTAGTTGTTCACTAGGTGAGCCCCAGGAAACCATATCAAATCCATACCTCCATGAATTTAATAAGGCACAAAAGAAAAGAAAATACAATGCAACAATAAAAAGAGATGTTCAAAGGGATTTTACTTAGTTCATGTGAGGTCTTACTCCTAGGGAACATTGTGCTTAATGTTTCCAAGAGAGGACAAGTCAAAGAAATATCACACTCTCAGAGGAAATCAGAACCAATGACACCATCAAGAAAGGACGCATTGAAAGAAGAAAGAAAATCACACAATGAAACATGCAAACAAATGCAAATGAAATCATGCCAAAATAATGTCAATGTATTCCCCCACTTTAAAGGAATTGCTAACACCATGCTATGAGCACTTACTTTAAAGTAGCCAAAATGAAAAGGAAAAGAGGGTATGTCACATGCAAGCTAACTTAAGGCATTTCATCCACATCCCAAGATTTCTCATGCATATACATGGAAGGTGGTCAACTAGCCAAAAGAGTCAACAACAAGTGACATACGAGGAAAAGGCTATCTAACCCCTTTCCCTCACTTAGTGCAGGACAAGGGTGAGCCAAATAGAATGAAAATGAGTATTAGGAAGAGGAAATAGGTGCTTCAACACAAGGAAGAGCACCACACTCCTCGAGATGTTGAATTTTGTTACTTAAATCCTTACATTCATTAGTAGCATGATCGTGAACTCTGTGATATGCACAAAAGGAAGTCTTGTAATAAAATTTCTTTCAAGCTTTTGGAGGGAGAGATATCAATCGATCCTGGAGGAGTCTCAACAATATATTCTCTTGATCAATAGTAGAAGGTGTTCCTTTGTTTTTGCAAGATATCATATACACACTAAATGATAAGGCTTTAGATGATAATGTAGATAAGCGTGGTAAACCTAGATCATTCTTGAAAGAGTATGGTAAGTCAGTTTGCTTCGTGTGTTCATTGTATCCATGTGAAGGAGGGAGATTATATCCAATACCATAACAATCTTCCAAGTCAGATGAAGGGGGTTTATGCTTCTAAGAAGGATCAACTTCTTCATGAGAACACAAATCATTTTTAAATTTATGCATCGTCCCCTCATGAGGGATGGGAGTTATATAGCCCCCATCACCACCATGGGTTAATGTTGTAGAATTAAGTTGAGTGAATGAAACACAAGGTGGTTTTGGTTTAGATTGTGATATTTTACACTCTCCTATAAAGGAAGGTGTAAAACCCCAATCATCATTAGAACTTGTATCTGAAAATGAATTGTTGGTATATGAATCTTTGGACTTTGAGGTGAGATTTTGGATTCTCTATTGGAACAAGGAGTACAATCTAACAACCCCCAATTATAATTAAAGAGTTTTGCTGTAGGTGAAGGATTAACATAAACTTGGATAGGTTCAACTTTTGATTTTGGAATGAAAGTATTAGGAGAGTTGGAAGTATTGTGATTATATGATTCATAGCTTTGTTCATTTGAATCAACCGTGTATATCTTGTTGTTGTATTCAAATTTCATTATACGGTGGAAAGTAGAGGGGACTCTTTTCATAGCATGAATCCATGGTCTCCCTATGATAAGATTTTATGAAAGGGGTCCTTGCATGATATGGGTAGGGGTAGGCAACAAAATAGGTCCGACCTCAATAGGTAATGTGATCATTCATAGTGGTTGCCTATTAAAATTGTCAAAGACACAAATATGAAAATCCTTAAGTTGAATGAGCCTTTTTTCCATGCCAATTTTATCTAGGAGTTCCATGCTACAAACATTAATTTTTGCTCCATTGTCTATGAGAGTGCGCCTAACTACAATTTCATTAATGATCACCTTTATCATCAAGGCTTCATTCTTGTTTTGAGTCTCAAGTGAGGGAAATTCATGTTTAGGGAATGGAATTTTTGATTGTGTGACTTATGTGTGATGAAAGGAGGAGTTTGTATTATTCAATTTCATAGAAGCTTGGGTCTCCTCCTACTTTATTTGTAACATTTCTTGAAATAGGAACTTGTATGTAGGTGATAGTTGAGTAAGTTGCCATATGGATATATTATCATGGGTCTTCTTAAGATCTTCAACTATATTATGAAAAGGTGAATGAGGAGAATTAGGAAAAATTGGTGTAATACAAAAAGGGGATGTGACTTTGATCAAGCAGTAGATGCAGAGAACAAGGGGAATGCAAGACAAATAAAGAGGTACAAAGTAGAAGGATTGTTGTAGTGTGGGAAACATACATGTAAGTGTAGTTGCAATAAGCTACAACATAGAACTATCATTAATATTGGCATTGTAAATCTAATTGGTGGGTACCATCAAATATCTAGGTAGGTGCTCAAGGTAGGGAGTGGGTGCTTCCTTGGAGTGGGTGCTACTAAAATTACAAAATTGGTGTCTCCATAGGGTTGGTACCCTTAAATAATTGTAACTAAACTTTAAAGCTTGTGAGGATGAATTAGGACTGTAGAACCAAGATCCTAGTACCTACAAGACACAACAAGCAAACACATTAGAAGATTCAAATGCAAGTTAATATCTAAGTTCCCCATAAAATCCATTAACAATTTTCAAAATAAGAATGAAAGCAAGAATACAATGAAAATCAAGGAAGATAGATTGAATCCTATTAAAAAGCAAGTGAACTCTTGATCTTATGGGGGAGTTGGTGTCAATTTGATGTGGAAATTGGCCCTTTCCCAACTCCTATGCAAGCTTTGATGATTTGATGAAGATGTGATCCACTTTGTTGAAGATTCAAGTGTCCTCCATGATGAAAAACCTGCAATAACCTAGCTATGACTTGATAAAATGGATGAAAATTGCTATGCTTGAGGATGGATTTGAGTATAGTAAGTTTTCTCAAATTGTGGATGATCAAATGAGGAGAGAAGCCTCTTATTTATAGAATGATAAGGTGGAGAAATGCCCAAAATGAAGCAATGTGGAACTAACTTTCAACCAATGGAAAGATGCCACTTGTCAAGAGATGGATACATGAAGGATGTGCACATTTTGATGAATGTGCCCATAAATGCATTTAGGTGAAATTTGAAAATAATGAAATGACATGGAAGAGGGAAAAATGAATGACTTAAATGCCACTTGGATCAAGGAAAAATGACTTGTAAGATGAAATAAATTCCTTGTTGGAAGGACTAAGTCCACTTGGAGGGATTTCAAATTTGAAGGAATATTCCTCTATTATGCCATGTTGAGGGAAAATAGAGATTTAATAAATGAATTAAATCTATTTTCATGTGCAAGTGGAAAAAGCTAGAGGATGGGACATGGATTAAAATTAAATTAATCAAGGGTCAATTAAATTAATGAGGGATTAGATGATGTGACCAATTTGACTTAGATTTATGGGTTGATTTAAATCAAAGATGAGAAGAATGTGATTTTAGAGATAGTTAAATAAATATATATTTTTTATTTAACTAAAGGGGGTGATTGGTTAGATTAAATCAAATAAGGTTTTAATTTATTTAATTTAATGAGATAGAAAATAAAATTAATTTATTTAATTAATATAGAGCTAGGGTTAATTAGATCAGATTGATTAATTTAATTAACAAGAGAGAATGACTTAATCAGATAAATGATTTATTTAGTTAAGAGAGGAAAATTGATGAATTTAATCAAATAAATGTATTCAATTAAATGGTTAGACAGAGGGATGATTTAGGATGTAATGGTGTTAGTAATTGGGATGAAGTATGTTTGTATATTTCCATGTCTACAAGGACAATAGATCCTAGCATCATTTCTCATTGTGGTTTTTCCCAACCTTGGGTTTTCCACATACATTTGGTGGTATGTGTTGGTTGCATGAATGTTCTCTTATGTGGTTGCTTGTTAATGGTTTATCGACACATTAAGAAGTTACATAGTTTTTCTACACTAAATATATTGAGGTAAAAATCTCAATATCTACTGATTCACCCCCCTCTCAGTAGATCGTTGTCTTCCAACAACTTTTTCTACTATATTCTATAAGGAACTTAGGATTAAGAAGAGGGTGACAACCCTTATGGGTAGAGATAAAAATGATCTAGAGAGACTCGGGTGTGAGAGGGTTGAAAAAGAAGACGAGATAGCACACAATTTGGGAATGACCCCTACTCTAAAAGAAAATATTGAAGGAGATATGAAGATGAATGATGCTCAAAATGAGCATGAGGAAAAAAATAATTTGCATGGGATAATAGACCTCTGGAAGTGTAAAACATGACAGAGAATAATTTTGAGGAAATAAAAATCAAAGAAGACATTGCAAAGGAGAATACTCCTCTGGTATCTAAATAATATGTTGAGAATATACAAGGGAAATAGGAGATAGTTGCTCCTCTAGATAACACAAACTAGTCTGTTGGAGAAGGTAACGTAATTAAGAATGGTGAAAAGGAGAATGGTGATGTAGAGAAGAGGGGTGACTAGGAAAATGAGAAGGAAGATGAGGAAAAGAATGAAGATGCATCTAGAGATGCAAAAACTGAAGTAGAGGCACAAGTGTGCTCTGGTAAGATGGAAAATGAACTTTGAAAGAAAAGACTACAAAGAGTATGAAGACTATTAGTGAATTCTCTGGAATCTCCATAGATTCATTGAAAAAACTACTAAGCATACAACTCAATTTCCAGTCTATTATATGAGCACAACTGCTACATTTACCTATGCAATAGGGGAATGTGGACCTTGATAAGGTTTCTCCACTCTGCAAACTTTAGTTTGGAGATGTATTCAATGCATCTACCCAAAAGGAGATTATAGATACCCATTAAAAGAGTGGAGAGATAATAGATGAAGCTATAAAATATCTTCAAGAGTCCATACTTAATGCAAACATTGACACTTCACTTTTTTGGTATGGAGAATTTGAAACTATTAATTGATTGTTTTAAATAATGTTGCTAGTCTTAAAGGACAAGTTGAAAATGAGATCGAAACAAAGATAAATGTCAAGAAGATGTTGGAGATTACTAAGAAGTGTGCACTTGCACACAATAATTTTAAAGAAAACCTCAAGGGTGCACAAGATTTTGTGAATGAAGTGAAGGCTCTATTTTAGTTTTATATGAAGTAGCTTGGAGACACAAAAAATATCAAAAATGATATGGACCCAATTGAGTCCCAAATAGAGAGAGCTTGTAGTTCATATGATCCTACACAATACCTAGATGGAAGCATAAGGTCAGTAATCAAGGACTTGCATGAGAAATATTTCCAACTAAAAAGAAAAAATGAAAAAATTATTATACAATTTGGGAACATCAAAGACTTGGTGAACTCAAAGTTCACATTAGTTTCCAATGCTCTAATGTGTGATAAGAAGTATATTAAGATCAATCTAGTACCCAAGACTTTGGAAGAAGGAGAAGACACAGTGATGGAGCTAGAGACTCAGTGTAGGATGCTTGGCATAGCCAAGAAGATTTGGGAGGAAGGCAAACACGAATGGAAACTTCATGTTAGAAAGCTTCAAGAGTTAACCTCCTCCAATTAACAGTATTTCCATTTCTCTATGCATTTCTCATAATATTGTTTTAAAATTCAGTGTACATATGTGGACTGTGTACAAAGGATTTTGATACAATTTTTTTATATGGTTTTGGTGCATAACATCCTTAGGGGTAATTACATCAAATTGTAGTTTGTATATATATTTATTATGCCAGGGAGATTTAGTGTACATGAAGAATTGATACATATACCCATTTCCCTTGATGTCAAAGGGGGAGGATGTTTTTGAGATGATTTTGGCATGTTTCCATTAATGAAAAAAAGGGGTGTTTGTTGGAAGAATGGTGAGATGTCATTGATGTTGTTGTTTGCAACATGAGCATGTGATATCGCAAGGCACAAAGAGTTAGGAATTACAGTGTTGTAATTGATGTCAGAATTGCATCTTGCTTTGGAAAACATGATGGAAATCATTTTGGTTGGCTCTAACATGTTTCAGGTCGTTGGTGTAAGACAATTTTTCTATAAGGTTTGATCTAGTGAAGGAATCTATGATGAAAAATGACTAAGTGTTTATACTAATGATTTTGTATACAAAGCATCTAGGGTTTGGGTCCTCATTGGTCTACTTTTTAGTGATTTTCTCTATGGCTCTAGTATATATTTTTTGGCTTGTAGAAGCATCTAATTCAATAATTTCATCTTGTTTTGGCTTTTGGTGTGAAATTTATGAGTAACAAAAGTTCAACTTAACAATTATTGGTGTTTTCTAGTTTTGTGCATTTGAGTTGGAGAATCTACACTCCTTTTCTGATTAGATTTATACAATACAGATTTGAGGAAATTTTGATAGATGACAATAGAGTGTGTACTCTAGATGGCATAGTGTTTTAAATTTTTCCATGTTTGAATATGGGTATATAGTTGGATAATTTTTGTGTTAGGTCTCTTGTTGTTCTAACGTAATAGGTTTGAAGATATGCAGAGCTTATTTAAGTATTATGAAGTTATGTGGGAGCTATTATAGGTCCATTCCGACCTATTTCAAATGGTTTTGACATTTGAGTCTTGGCACGAGGCGTGCGTGGAAGGATTTTGAGTTGACAAGTTATATTTTGTATATTTTGAATGATACATATAATTAGGCCACCCTAATTGATGTTATGAGTGAAGAAAATATATAAGTAAGATCATTTTTTGGTATTTTTATGATGAGGAGATATGAAATGAATTAGTGAATACAAATTGTGTGATGTTAATGTGAATTCAGAGCAGAGAAAAGAATTAAGTTGGATTAGTATGAAGAGTTTTGAGTCTCTATTTTGAGCTTCAATGGAACTATATTCCAGCATATGGTAGATGCATTTTGTAATAGTTCAACACTTGGTTGTGTACCAAAGTATCTTCTATCTCTTTTCTTTTCTCAGTGGAGAGTGAGTCCACCTAGAGTGAGCACCTCTATAATATACTATAACTGGTTAAATATATTGTGATCTAATCCTCATCGTGGTTTTTCCCATTTTGGGTTTTTCACATAAAAATATTGGTGTTCATGTGTTATTTGATTTTGTTAGATGTTTTGATTCTTTCTTTCATTACTACAATTGAATATTCTTTAACTATTGGGAACTTAAATGTTTAAGTGGTTTAAAATAATATTGATTTTACTCTCCCCCTCTCAGTATTTTGGGTGTTCAATAGTTTTCATTAATAAGATCCCATAGATCGTGATCTATCAACAATTCTTCCACTTTTCACTTTAACATCTAAAATTTTGTGCCTATAATTTTTTCTAGTTCAATCCACCTTGATGTGCTTTCCATATTTACTTGTAATAAAAATCACAAATTTCTCCTTCTACACAAGCTCCCTCTCAAATATTATTAGCTCAAAAAACCTCTACATGACTAGAATCAAAGGTGATTAGGCTTTGAGACCACTTGTAAGGAAAAAAGTGTGCAAAATACTATCTTATATATATATATGAAGTAGAGAAATAAATTAATGAATATCTATAAAAATAATAAAATAACACAATGATTTACATGGGTAAAACCCTTTCAAGAGTAAAACCAAAAACTCCAAAACTTGTATAATATGTTATCAGATTTACAATAGTATTACAATACAATTGTAGTGAAATATTTACAAGAGTAATTCACCAGTTTTTCAAAATGGAAGACTTTTGATAGTATTTCAAAAACATTTGTGTACCTACAAAATCTCATATCTGAACTACTTGTTCAAGTACCAAATTAAATAGAAGATTCAAATACATAAGAAAACCAAATCAAATTCAAACCAATGAGATGAAACTAATATCAAATGTGGTACCCAAATTGGATGGAAAAATATAATTCCCAAGCCGAGGGAGTAAAATCCACTACAAAAAAGAAAAATCGTTACACTTGTCATATATTTTCATAAACTCCCCAATATAACACTTTATTTTTGGCTTAACAATATCCTCAAACAATGATTATGACATGCATAATAGTGCTATTCAATATTCCCAATAAATCCCTCTATTCTTGGCTTTTATACATCACATGAATCTTTCATATACTATAACAAAATTCTACAAAAGAAGGGTTCTCCAAAAATGTTAAATATTTGTAATTTAGATAACCTCTTATAATGTCAATAAAGTATTGACATATGACACATATTGTCCCATCAAATTCCCTCACTCCATTTTGGTAGAGCATTATATTAAATAATAAATACAATAAAATATTAAACAATAAAAAAAGAAAATTTAGGAATTATGAAGACTGAAACACCCTAATTCCCAACACTTTGCATGCGTATGCCTTTAAAATCTAGGAATATAATTTTGTGTGGATATATATATTTTTATAGAATTGAACTGTTTATTTAATATCATTCCATCAATCTTTAAATGTAATGATTTACATGATCTAAAAAGCAAGACTACAAAATTATCATAGTATATAAAAATAAATTTGAAGATCTAATATTATGTTTCTTCAACTTTTATAATTGTATTTATATAATATCACTATGATAACATATAATGAAATGAAGAATGAGTTAAATGAATCTTAATTTATAATGTTTAAGTATTGTATAAACAAAAAATTTAACCACAATAAATTCTAAGAGGTATATTCAACTAAAATGTGTATTGGCCTTCTCACTTAACTAATTTTTTATAGAATATCTCAATTTTATTTTTTTAAATAATGTAATAATTTATAATCGTATATTTTTCTCCTTTTGGAGCTCTAAACCTTTATCTTCTCTTGCTACTTTTTCCATCAATATAAATTGTGTTTAAAGAATATAGTTTCAACAGATTTTTTAATAAAATGCATGTTTAGCTAAATAGTTTATAAGTCTTATGTGCAAAATTATTTGTTTTGTTTCAAGGAACTAAGCGATCAAGAGAATGAATCCAAATGCTACAATTATGATCCAAGGAAAAGATCATGGTATACTCTAACCTACAATTATGCATGCAAGGAAAAATAATTGTTTTATCAATAATCATGGTTTATAAGATACAACACTTGGTCATAGTAGATTTATGAAATTAGAAAAAATTAAATTGCTTTGATGTTTTCTAATCATGTAATTTTATATGCTCATGGTTTTTTTTATTGTATACATAGACTCTCTCCCATGTGGCCTAATTCTATGTAGGATCCTTGAGTATATTTAACTTGAGAAACCTTCTTCTTATTAATTAATAGTACAAAGTAATCTATATTACATAAAATGTATGACATTATATTTTTTTTGGTTTGATTTTATTATGGTATATTTGGATAGTTAACTCTTATCAAATTTTAGTTTTATCTACTAACCTCTTGAACCTTAGATTTTTGGCACCCTAGATCATTCTATCACTTCTAGGGTTTTTCACCTAAAAGAAGAGAGGTAGGAAAAAAATGCTAAATAGGTTCATTCAAATTATGTTATGTATGATGTTGTTTAGGCTAAATGAAGGAGAATGATAAATTAAAAAATGCAAATGCTATCAACTTACCAAACCATTTTTGAAGAAAATATGAAGCTGTGTCAATGGATGCTCCAAAATGCTTGAGATTGCTTGAATGTGATGTGTGAATGTAGGAGGATGTAAAATGAGGTGAAAATCACTTATTTATGCAATCTTGTGCCTTAGTAACCTATGGATACCTCATCATAGGCCGACATCAAGTGATTTTCAATAAAAATGTGAAAGGAAATTTAAAATATTTTGAATTTGGAGCCACGGGGGACTCATTCGCCATCCATGGCGAATGGGTCCCACCTAGGATCTAAAAATGGGTGTCGGGAATTAAGTCATATTTAATGTTATTTGTCAAGTTTACATTCAAAAATACACTTAATTAAGCTTTATAAGAGCATAAAGGGGTCAAATAAAGCATAAGAAAGGTGTAAATAGTGAAAATATGCCTAAAAAAGCATGAAATATTATTACAAGACTTTACAACACTTCAAAATAGGACTTGATTAGGAATAAAAGGGAATATTTAGATGAATTATAATGAGAAGAGTCTAGAAAAGTGTAGAAATGTGTTACAACACTTCACAACACCTTCACAAGACATTAATAAATGCATTTTATTCAATTTACAAGGGTCCAATACCTAGTGTGGATATGTAAAACACATCACAACACTAAATCAAAGCCTCATTAAGTCAAATTTATCATGAATCATTCCCATGTCAAGAAAGAGGTCCTTTTTTCTATGGTACACCTCTCTAGAATTGTTAGTGAAAGAAGTCAAATAATTATCTTCCAAAAACCATGAGAAGACCCCTATTTTGCTACACCAAGGGATTATTTTTCATTTATATTAATTTCACCTTTTTTTTCCTCTCTAATATGCATAAGGGCATGCCTCATAGATGAATACCTACTTGTGAGTCCTAGAAAGCAAGTTGATTCTCCCATGCTAGAGCTTGTAAAAGGAAAATACAAGGCTTTGTTTTGTTGATGCCCTTCCAATCTAAAGTAAAGCATAAAAATAAATACCCCAAGCTAGATACCAATTTGGAATATTCACCTTAGACTACTACTAAACCTTGATCCAATTAACAAAAGTATTTGTGTTCCTCCTCGCTAAAGGAAGTAGTTGTTGGCATCTATAACCTAAAAAAATTCCCCTAGAGGACTCATATTTCTAGGTCTCCTAGTAAGTGGAGCCCTATAGGGAACCTTAATAACTCCAAAGCTAAAAGACCCCAAAAGAAGCCCCATATAGGTCATTGAAGAAGAGGATATGTTAGTTGGTGAGGAAGAAATTTATGGAAAAGAGATTGTGAAAGCTAAGGAGAAGAATGGCAAGAGAAATAAGGCTACAAGAATTGAGGATGGGGTGGGTGGTTTAAGTCCAAGTAGAAGAAGGTCCAACTAGATTGTTCGTTGGCCCACCCCTAATCTCACTATTAGGGAAATTTCTAATGAAATAGAAAGCAAGGAAAAAGAAACAAAACAATATTAAGATGAAAAGGAAGAGAACGAGGAAGATGAAATTGAGGGCCCAAGTATGTTTTCTCAGTTCTATTTTTATTTTCTCTATTTATGTTCTTAAAAAAAACTCTAAACTATTTTGTTGTTTAAGTGTTGTTAATGGTCTATGTATGGTCATGTTTGATCTACCCTTGGGGCCCTTTCTTAAAGCAATCAACACCTTCGCATAACCTTTAACTTTCTCTCAATTATAGTTTGTTTCTTATTTAATCAAAAAAATATAGCGTTTTAGTTTATGATGGGACATTTAATATTAAAAAAATAAAAATATGTTGTTAGATATTAGAGTTGGAGTGTATTTTTTTACTTTTTTAGGTATTGAAGGTAAGAAGATAATGTAAAGAGTTATGTTTTGGATGTAATAGACTTAATGTAGGATGAGTTAAAAAATGAAATTTATTTTTACTTTTTTCTACTTTGATTTTTATGAGTGTATAGAGAGGATTTGGTTATGCTATTTATATGGATTTTCAAACATGTATGCTTAGTCTTATGTAGTCTAATTGATGAAAGTTTTTTGTATACTATAGAGGTGACATAGGTTTTTTTAAAAATGGATTTGATATGTAATCCTTATAGGAAAATATTAAGGAAATGGGAAAGAAATCCCCTTATGAAAATTTTTCCAAAGAGCCTCAGATGTCAAATTAGTGTCTCAATAAGCAATGGTAAGAAAAAAATCTTTACCTTTTTAAAAATAAATTATGTTTCTTTTTAATGTTTTTGAGTAGAGGTAAAATACGGGTTTTGAAGGGACCTGAAACCCTTTACATCAGAAAGCAGCTAAAACTTAAGAAAACAAAATTAAGCAAAAAACAACCCAACAACAGTGACCAGACAACAAAAATTCAACCAAAAAGGAGAACCCCAACAAGAAACTCTACATTTTTTTCAAAATATTTTCTGCCTCCACATCACTTGTCACAACCTTCTAAGCATCATCCAAAACATCAAAAATTTCTTTACCAGATGCCCCAACCTAACCTTTAGTCTTGTTCCTAGTCCTAGCACCAAGTCCATCTGTATTCACCTCAGTAATCAAAACAATACCTTTCTCCCCATCCTTCCTAGCAACACCCTCCTCCTCCACCAGCTTACCAGAAGCACCGATCTCTTCAACATGAACACTTTCTTTACGCTTCTTGGAACTAACCACATGAAAGCTCAAACTAGTAGAATCAAATTTACCAACAGATTTAGACACTTCCTCGCCTCTCATCACAGTATCCCAAGTTTTCTCCATTTGATCCTCAAGGGTGAGGATTCTACCTTCAAGATTTTGTTTCATTGTAAGAGTTTCCTCTGCAACAATGTCCACCACAATGTTTAAAGAATCAAATAATTCATCTATCTGGTTTTCGATAGAGGAATCCTCAACCTTACTCACCACACCCCTATTTTTGGCATTAGTTTTATTGAGTTCATGAATAAACCATTTAAACAGTTTGAACAAAACAATGGAACCCTCACAAATAGTTCCAAGCACATCAGACATTTTTTCTCTATCAATATTAAAAACCCCTTTCCCAAAGCATCTTCCTCCTCAGAGGAACTAACTTTGTCCTGACTAGCATAGATTTCCTTACCTTTCCCAGTAGCAACTAGAGTCTTGATTTTGTGGATGGAGCTCGCAATCTCCTCTGCCACAACCTTTCTCTTCTTTAGCCTCTCTAATTCCACATCCTAAGTTTCCATAGCAACATTAACATCCCCAGACCTACCTTTCAGCTACAAATCTAGCTTAACACTTAGGGAATCATTAGCATAGAGGTCACCTGGGATAGTGAGAGGAAAGTCCCTCTCTAGAATTTGACTCGTAGTCCTCAAAACTTGTTTCTTATTGCTTCCCTCCTTTGAAACCTTCTTCTACTTGGTAATAGGGGGTGGAAAGGAAGCCTCGCCATACAAATCATTCTTCTCCTTCACACCCCTACTCGAAAATCAGCCACCACCTAATCACTACAAGTCACATAACCCTCGCTAGCACACGAATCCCCTTTTTTCATCTTTCCCATAGTAGGGGATTGGGGACCCAACTCCAAAGAAGAAAATTAATTTGGAACAACATCCACATCCTCCTCTAAATCTAACTCTTTTTCCAAAATCAATTTCATTTTCTTTACTTTTTTTATTTTTATTTTTATTTTTGGCTCCTCTTTAGAAACAGTCTCATACTCCTTTGCAGGCTTAGACTATTTACCCTTTAGGGTAACAATTGGCTTAGCTATGTCAAAGGTCTCTGCATAATAAAAAATAAGAAGGATTAAACCCACATGCAATTTACAATATTTTTACTATTTTTCTTATGATCCATAAGACTCGAGTCTAGAGACATCATGAGATATTAAGGAAAGGAAATACTCTTCTTGTGACATAATTGATTGAGAAAGATGAAATGGTATGCATTTACCATTGAGAAGCCACCTTCCAAGGTTATGAAACACATTAGGTCTTCCTCAACATTTCTCCATAATGCCTTAAGTGAGCTTCTCTAATAGCCTCCACTCCTAGCAGTCCTCAAATCCTTAGCTTCATCTCCCTTGAAGAAGATTTGCATTGTGGTCTCCAACTCCTTTTTATCCATAAAAAATTTTGTACCATCCATAGCCAGACCAATAATATTACATTAAATTCTTCATTGACATCAAACTCCGTTCCATATAGCTTTAGCACCCTGTCATTCCATCCTTTAGCAAATAACACTGTAACCTAAGGATTATTTACATGTAATTTCTCTGAGTAAGGAGTTAACCCTCCTTTCTCCAACACCTACCAATCCTCCTCCTTCTTCTTTACTTCTTCACATGAGAAAATATTTGCACAATTTCTATCTCCACCCATATCACTGAAATTAGTAGAAGGTAACAACTTGAGGGCTCTAAGCACAGTGCAAGGAAAACTCTAGAAGACAATGATATGAACACCTAGAATCCATGTGAGAACTGAAATGAAATAGGGGAGAATAAAAAACATAGACTTCTATTCCCTACAATACCTAGCCCTCATGCCATTCACTTGATTCAAATCTAGCTTACCATCCTTTCTCATAATAATTGGCCACATGAAGAAAGACATGCATGCTACCAACCATAATGAGAACTTAAGAAAATTAAAATTGGCCATCATAGTTAATAATAAAAAAAATTACATCAGATCATCACCGAATAGATACAAAAGGCTTCATGGAATGTTTATAGAATGAAGTAGTGAGCAAAAGCTAAAACTAATTGAAGAGTAGACAAATACACCAGTAAACAAAAAACTGACACCCATAAGAGAGCCAAACGAGCATAGCCATCACTGAAGCTTTCTGAAGAAGATATCATCTTAGAGATAAGATGAAAGAACATCATAGAGTGAGGGTCATCATATACATTCTTTATTAGGAAGTGAATTGCATCAAACAAAGATATTTCCGTGCAAAAAACTGAAGCACTAAGATGAGGCCAAAGAGAAGATAGTTGTGAGTAAAATGCATGAGGATTATCACGAACCAGAGAAGAAACCATAAGTTGCCACAAATAGGAGTTGGCCCAATCATTGAAAACTATATCTTTGTCCAAAACCCCCCATAATGGAAGGGCCCTTTCAAAGACAATAATTATCCAATGCCTTCGACAAGGCGGATAAAGAGAACAATGTCGATAGAAAAAAAGAGCCAGTCAAAAACTTTACCAAAGTTAGCAACCAAGAGAGAGCCATATCATTAAAAGAAACATAGAAGCCAATTCATTAGGTCATTCCAGAGGAAACTTCTTAATCTAATCAGAACCAATAACCAACGGTAGAGCATTCTCCACCTTATTACAATGGAACATGAAAGTATTACGGAAATTATTAATAGTGATCCCAGGAGGGATGAACGCACAAAATCTCTCCTCCATCAAAACCAATAGTAGGAACCAAAGTCAAGCAAGAGAAAAACAAGCCCATAAATGAGCATTGAAGATACCCTAAAATAGTCACGTTTTAAAAAGCAAAGCCACATGCCAAATTAATAATAAAATCTTGCAAGCATTTATTGCAGATACAAAATATGTCTTAGGTACATAATTCGCAGGGAGGAACTAAATGCACTTGCACATGTGACTGCCAATAAAAAATTAGACATTACAATAGTATATGTTCACTACTTAGTCTGTAACCAACCACTAGTATATGTTCACTACTTAGTTTGTAACCAACCAACAAAGAAAAACAAATTTAAACATATATTGGTGCAATTATGTTTTCAAAACAAGTCAACTTGCACAAAATAAAGTCATTACTAAATTAAATAAGATATAGTGATGTTTACAATAACCACTCCATGCAAGTGGCTTAAAGCTTCCAATGCATTATATTTACGTGTATACATAAACATTTAATGGTGCACAATGTCACATAAATTAAAACATTATAAACAATTAATGGTGCACATTCTAACATAATACAAAACATTGATCAACTTTATGAGCTATCAATTGCACATTCACCCACACTTCCCTTGACATCTTCATGCATTAACTCCATCTACTTCTGGTACCTGCATAAACAGTTAATGGTGTAAGGCTCCCTAATATACAAAAAATCATAGTATATTTCATATATCTGACTGAATTTAATAAAGCCACCTATTTTGACAATTAAACCAAATATAAAATTGATTTCCTAAAGGCCATGATAGAACTCAGGCATAGATGACCATTACAAAATGAAATGACAGATTGTTTCCCACAAAAATTCAAATTTGAAACTCAACCACCACAATTCAATGCAGTCAATTTACCCATTCGAATGATTTTATAAGAGGGAATTTCCAGGGTCATTTTCATTACAAATTCTCATCTGCTTTCACTGAATATCCTCTACATACTTTAGAGCTTACTAAGGAAACTTCTCCACATTCCTCTTAAAAGGGAGCTTATTCAGGTCGGTACACCCAGAATAAGTAAATTCAGGTTTTTATTTATCAGTATATTGGATTTACATTTATGTTGTATATTTCATTATTCAATATTCTCTTCTATATTTACGTACTCAATTATTAGCATTATTTTTAGCCTCTTTGTTTTACATTTATGTTATCTGTTTCAATATTTAATATAATCTTTTGTATTTAAGTACTCACTGGTTTCATTATTCAATATACTCTTTTATATTTATCAAGCATAATGTTTTATTTATTCAATATACTCACTTTTTACATTATTATCAAGCATAATGTTTACATTTATGTTGTAGGTTTCATTGTTCAATATAATCTTTTATATTTATGTACTCAATGTTTACATTATTTTCAGGCATACAAATATTTTTGCTTCCACTCAGTTGTTCAACTTAGAATTATCCATTATTTAATAATATTGTAGTTACATTATATTATATTTATGTACTCAGTGTTTACACTATTTTAGGCATATCAATAATTTTTCTTTCAGTCAACTATTCAACTTAGCATTATCCATTATTTAATCATATCATAGTTACATTTTTTTCACCTGCATTCATGATAAATCAAAGATAATAATAGCAGCATTATACCATACATAAAATATAATAAAAACAACATTACCCATTTTTTAATCATATCACAGTTATATTATGAATCCCTCTTTAATAATCATGAAGTTCAATGGGTTTACAATGTTTGTCCCAATTTATTGCCCAGTTTTTGGATTACAATTTGTAGACAAATATATATATCATGTCATGTATGGTTTCATCATAGCAGATTGTATATATATATAAAATCTGGTAAGAATATGCAGCATTCTCTATAAATAAAATGATATATTCTTATTAGATTGTATACATGCATACATACATACATACATCATATATAATCTAATAAGAATATATCATTGTCTACAAAGATGATGATATATTCTTATCAGACTGCAGACATACATACATACATACATATACATATATATATAGTCATGCCATGTAATGTTTACTCATATCAAGCCTTGTAGAGTTTACATGTGACCAGTAGAAATTTGATCCACCTCTCTCACCTGTAAGATTGTTTTTTCAATAGTGGATTTTGTTGGGTTTGATGGTGTTTGAGTGCATTTTGGTGTCTTTAAAAATCATTTATGTGTATGGCATTAAGGGTTTGACTATAATCATTTCTACTTACATGTGACTGGTAGAAAAATGATCCCTTGTGAATTATTCTATCTATGACACCGATGGTTTGACTGCTATGCCTTTTTTTGACATTATTCTATGAAGTAATCACATGTAATGTGATTTAAACAAAACATTGACAAAATTTTGACCAAGTATAATCATGAAATTTATTGGGTATATAATAAGATACGTAATCTTCAAAGATTTTTTAATTTAATCTTATATGGAGCTGCATAAAACATCTCCACCTCTCTTCACCTACAATATTGCTTGTTCAACAGTGGGTTTTTTTTTCCATTATTCTAAGAACTAATCACATGTAATTTGATTTAAACATAACATTGTCAGAATTTTCACCAAGTATAATCATGAAATTTAATGGGTATACTATAAAACGCCGGTATAATCATGAAATTTAATCACATGAAGCTTCATAGACAATGATATGTTCTAATCAGATTAAATATATATTTTTGCAGAGAATGACATGTTCTTATCAGATTGTATATATATATCTATGTAGACAATCATTTATTCTTTGTTGCACTAACAAGTTATTCAATTTTTACTATCTATACAGGTTAAGTGGAAAATTATGGCACCTGCTAGAAGGAATACAAGGGTTGTAGGAAGAGGAAAATGTGCAATTAGAGTAACTTGTGGGGTGCACTTCATTGAAACAAAGCCTGATGAGGAATTTCATGCAAATCCTAGCCCAAAAGATGTTCCTGACTCTATAGATGAAGCCACCAACACAAGAGAAGTCAGACCTCTTTTTTAGCCAAATGTTGAACCTGTTGTGTAACTTCCCTCACCTATACCCATTAGGCAGTGGACATATGATGATATGGAAGGAGTAGTTAAGAGTGTTGAAGAACACATGTCAATCAGGGCAGCAACAATCAATTGGGGTATGCCACCTAGCAGTTTGAGGGTGTGGCTATTAGGAAAAACCACCATGAAGAGGAGAGGTCCATGTACAATTTTAACTGAAGAGGAGGAGATTGAAGTTGTCCAATGGTGCAAGGAAATGGAAAAATTGGGCCACAGACTACAAGTAAATCAACTACAAGCCACAGTTTCCCAAATAACTGCAAGTCGACCCAATCCTTTCACAAATGGGGTCCTTGGGAGGTCATCATGGGTAGGATTTCGAAGAAGGCACCCAAATTTGACAATCAGAATAGCTGAAGGAGTGGACAGTGATAGAGCGATTATGGTTTGTTCTTCTATCGTGCAAGCATTCTATGACAACTCAAGAACTTGATCAACCTTAACCATTATGGAGCAGGTCGAATATGGAACTGTGATGAGACTGGTAGGAACTGTGGCATGATAGTTATTGCCAAATTGGGTACAAAATGTGTTCCACATTTGGTTTCAAAAAGTAGAGAGTGGATCACATTGTTGGCTTGTGTAAGTGCGGCTGGGATAAGCATTTATGGGTTCTACTTGTTTAAATCAAAGAGGCAATGTATGCAAAACTATATCATTAATTGTGAGGTAGGGGCATTGATGGTAGTCCAAGAACATGTGTGGATTACAAAGGAACCATTTTTCAAATGGTTAGACCATTTTGTAGCTAATATCCCTGGTGGGGTTTCACAGACAAATAGGGCCCTTCTCATTTTTGGCGGTCATGGAAGCCATGTGGCTTTCAAGACCATTGAAGAATAAAAAAAATAGGAATAGACCTTCTAACGCTGCTTGCTCATACCAATCACAAGCTACAACCATTGGATGTCAGCATTTTTGCTCCATTCAAGGCATATTTTAGAGAGGAAAGAACCATTTGGCAAGCTGCAAACCCGCATATTGATATTGGAGGTGAAGAGTTGGAAACTCTTGCAAGCCAAGCTTTCAGAAAAGCCTTCAAACCAAGCAACATTATTAGTGGGTTCCACAAAATAGGAATTTGTCCTCTTAATCTATCAACCCTTGAAAATGACATGGGGCCAAGTGAGGGCTATGTTGTTGAAGATGATGTTGCAACTCCTACAACAGAAGATGAACTAGTCACAATGGAAACTAAAGATGATGTTATGGTAGTAGAAACATGCTTGCATCTTCTTGGTTACAATGAGGATGTAATAGATGGTTTTGTGAGGGAATATGATGCAAGGGAAGTGGTAAGTGATGTTGCAGTAGAATGCAATGGGGGTGATGAGACTACAACACACATTCAACTAGAAATCCAATAAGTTTTAGCAGATTTCCAACCAAAAGTTCAACTAGTTATTGCACCCTGCACTGAAGATATAGCCACTACATCAGCAGGCCTAAGTTTTCCAACTCAAGTTAGCCAATAGAAATAGATGCATGAAGCTGCCACAAATCTTGAAGTGCAAATAAATCCAACTAAGGAAGAAGTTAGCCTCTATATGCCTTCCCCACAACACATTGATCTAGCTGAAGTAATACATTACTTCACTATTACAAGGAATTGGCAAGAGCATAGTGATGGTCAAAGTGAAGATGGCAATGCTATTAGTGTGGAAGAAGCTGAGTTTGTGCCATGCACCCCACATTGTGGATCACAAACAACAAGACCAAATAGAAAATTCTTGAAACTTCTAGTGTAGAGGGTGCAAGGAACATCACGAAGAGGTCATTTGGGAGTGCTTCGCCTTAGTAGGTAGTCCCAAGTACTAACATCAGACGCCTTCGTTGAATTGTTCAGCCAACAAGAGACAGAGAAGAAAAGGAAAGAGGAATTGCAGCAATGTAAGAAGGAGAAGATGTTGCGGAGAAAAGTAGACCGTGAAGCAAAAGCAATTCTAAAGGAAGCAACAAGGGATGAGAAGCAAGCAAGGAAAGTGATAGAAGATGAGCAGAAAATGATAAGAATGTGAGAGAAATCCATTAGACAGGAGCAGGCCAAGGATAAATGTCTACAAAAAGGCAGCAGAAAAGAAAGAAAAACAAGCAGAGAAGAGAAAATGTAAGTCTACAGTGGGGGATCATATACCCTCCCAACATCCTATCATGCTTGATATGATGAGAATTTTGTCACCAACCTTTACAGCCATCAACAATATGCAGGTTGGGAGTGGCTCACAAAAAATGGGATTGACTTTTGATGCAAGCCAAGCATTACTTGCTCAAATAGTAACATGCCTTCAAGGAGGTATTAACCAAGTATCACCTCCTACAAGTGGACTTGACTCAGCTATTGGTAGATATATCATGCCACCTTTTCCTAGAAATATGGATAGTTGATTATGTGCATATTCAATTTTGTTTTTTGATGGATGTAGTAGTATATTTTGGTGATCTGGTTTGTAAATCAGATCTATTTATCTCCTTAAAGTTATAACTGTGATATGATTATAAGATGTGACAATGCTGATGTAATTATGTTTCAAACCTCACATATGTTTAAGGGGAGAAGATCAATACAAGCTTTGAGTAATATTTTCATATGTTTCAAGTATGTTCAATCCATCTTTTTCTCTCGCACCACCCAATCAATTATTGCAGTTTGATTCAAAATATAACTATGATATGATTATAAAATGTCCTAATGTTGTTGTTGTTTGTTATTGAAACCTCAAACTTGTATGCCTTATATTTTTTATGATGGTTTCAGCCTTCTATTTTCTATGGTCTCACTAATTACACTATGTTTCAGTCTTTTTCAATAAAAAATAATCACAAAACTTTGTTTGCAAACACAATTTGGAGACAATGATATATTTTTTGTAGACAATGATATTATATTATAAGATTGTATATATATATTTGTAGACAATGATATATTCTTATCAGATTGTATGTATATATATACACACACAATGTGATAAGAATATATGATTGTTTGCAAATACTAACCTACCAAAAAATCTGTTGGAGATGATGAGTTTAGGGATTAAAGATGCTCGACAACGAGAGGTTAGGTAAACCCATACATTTGGTTTGATGAAGGCATATGACTACAATGATATATTCTTAAGTAGCATTTATCAGTATCAAAAATTAATGAAACTAAATGTTAATTATTAGATAATCAAGAACAAAGGAGTTGGCCATGTCAAAGAACCCATAACACTTGCAAGTGAAGCATATTTGTCCCCATGTGTAGAGAGATTTATATATTTCTTTACTGTCTGGAATGTGGGTTTTACATTAACCCCATTAACCTGTACCCTTAAACCCCTCAACAATTTGGGGCAAAATCTAAAAGCCCAAAAAAAAATTGATTATATTGGTGTTTGACAATAACCCATTAATTTTCATGATTATTCTTGGTCACAATTCTGTCAATGTTCTATTTATATCACATTACATGAGATTAGTTCATAGAATAATGTCAACAAAAATCATAGCGCTCAAACACTAACGATGCCAAAAAAAACCCACTATTGAATAAGAAATCTTGCAGGTGAAGAGAGGTGGAGACGTTTTATGCAACTCCATATAAGATTAAATTAAAAAATCTTTGAAGATTAAGTATCTTATTACATACCCAATAAATTTCATTATTATACTTGGTCAAAATTTTGTCAATGTTCTGTTTAAATCACATTACATGTGATTACTTCATAGAATAATGACAAAAAAAGGCATAGCAGTCAAAACATCGATGCCATAGATAGAATAATTCATAAGGGATCATTTTTCTACTAGTCACATGTAAATAGAAATGACTACAGTCAAAACCTTAATGTCATACACATAAATGATTTTTAAAGATGCCAAAATGCACTCAAACACCATCAAACCCAACAAAATTCCATTGTTGAACAAGCAATCTTGCAGGTGGAGAGAGGTGGAGATGTTACCTGCAGTAGAATGAAGCCAGAGGTCATCACCATGGTCACAGAGAAAAATTCGATGACGGGAGAGAGGATGCAGCAATGAAAAATCTATAAAGATGAGTTTAGGGCTTAAATTTTCCCAACAACCCACGGTTAGGTTAACACGTATGCATGGTTTGATGAAGGCTTAAGGGGTACGTGGTTAACTCATACACATGGTTTGATGAAGGAATATGGGGTACGTGGAGAACATTTTAATGTGATGAGGTTGAGAGTAAAGGGACCACCTCCTAGCAAACCCACGTGATATTTTGATGGGGCCCACATGCAAACGTAACTTGAAATAGGTGAAATGATAATTGTAAATAGGTATTTTTTAAAAAAAAATTGGATTTGTAATGAATGGGAATGGGAAAAAATAATGAAGATGTAGGGGACAGAGATAAAAAACCCCCTTTTTGACCACCTTTCGCTTTATGAGTTCCATAAGGCATGTTTGAAATACCCAGAAGACATTTTTTTCTTTTAAGGTCCTAACTCGATTATGAAGAATCCAAAAAAAAAATTGAAATCAAACCTATTTTGCACTTTGCACGAATGCGCAAAGTTAGCCCTGATGGCTACTAGGGTTTTACCCCTAATAAACCTTGAGGATGCCAAAAGAGGGTGGCATGAAAGCCCATAGAGCCAATGACATGTCACAAGTCCCAAGCAAAACAATACAATACAGTGAAAGGATATGAGCCTCAAGAAGAGCCAACAATCACATCCAAAGAAATCATCATCATCACCCCAAAAATATGACATTGATTATCAATAGACAGATTATTAAATGCTACTTCCCACTCCACATAGGTCAACAAGTAGGAATCAATACCCACTGGAAGGTGGAGGAGAGGAACAATAATTTGGGCTAGACAAAGAACTCGACAGCCAAATAAAATTACCTTACCAACCAAGTGCCATCTCAAAACAAAAATACTTTGTCAACCAAGTGCTATCTCATGCTAGCCAACCAATAATAATATATGCCACAAATCATTGGTGGCAATGAAATTCTACTCTACCTAAACCTTCTGCAAGTGGGAGATTCACGCATGGGCCTAGAGGAAGGATAGGTGTAAGCCACAATACAATCAACTATATAAAATAGAATACAATAGAAGACTTTTAACGTCCACTAGACAAAAATAAAGTCTGGGATAGTAAGTCCTGTTATTTTAACATTGTGAACTGTTGTTCTCCTACTGTTTAGTTTGATAATGAGCTCTCCCATTTTTCCCACCAATTCCATGTTGAATAAATCTTGAAAATTTGCATATGTTAACCCACTTATATAGCTTCCTTTGATGTCACTGTAAGCTTTACAATCTAGGATAAAATTCTTTCCTATTTCCACCTACCCTATAACACATAAGATACAAACCGTCTCTTCCCAAAATTCTTTTGACCTTTTCACGACATGATGAAAACCATCCCCCAGATAAGAACAATGTCATGAATAGGATTAGAAGCCACATCATCGAAACTTATGGTGAGAACATTAACAAAATCCAACCACATTAGATAGAACCAAACATGCCATGGGACAACGATATGCCATAAAGCAAAAGGTTGCATCGAAATAAATACAATAGGGAAGAGCATGTAACTGCAAGTATGACAAAATTTTAAACTCTTGTAGCATACCAAAGGTGGAGGAGCCACCACACAACCATTATAAACTTTGTTTTATAATCATAGCCATGTCCTCGTGTGAGAACAGAACAAGTGGAGGTGAACAATCAATAGCTCTGTTAGCCAAAAAAATCCACCGTATCATTAGCTTCCATGTAGCAATGACATCAGTCAAAATATGTAAAATTTGAAGCATGGAAGTGATGTGATCAAGAAAATAATTCAAATGCCAAGTATTTGAAGACTTTCAAGAAAGTGGCTCAATCACCACTTATGAACCAACCTCAATAACAATATGGGATATTTTAAGATTAATTTCCTCTTCCAAACCAATGAGTAAAGTATTGAATTTTTCCATGTTATTAGTGTCAAAGTTCAACATTTGAAAAGTAGCCCTGATAATTTTTACATTGTGATATAAATTATGATTATTTCTTGCGGCACCATCAAAATTTTGTTTGACCATCCCTTCAAGAGGAGGGGTCCACATTATCTCCTTTCTATTTAATTTAGCAAGCAACCAGAGAATCAAACCCTAAGAAAGAGGGGGTTTCAAAAGGGGCCAATATTTTAACACCCAAGCATCCCAAGAAGAGCAAGCATACTTCAAGTTTAGACTCCTCAAAACAAAGGAAATGACTACCTCAAAAATTGTTGATTCAATCTTCGGGAGAACTTGATTTATATTCAACACTTTCTTTCTAAAAAATCTTTCTATTCCTCTCTAACCATATTTTCCAAATAATAATTGACAGACTCAACTCCCAAATGCAACCAAATACGGAATTTTTATAAAGAGATGGAAAAAATTTAAAATTTTTCAAGAGAGAAGAATGAAGTGGACCAAACCAACCAAGTTTCTTTTGAAGCCGGACCCAACAATTATTTGCAAAGTCACATGATAATAGAATATTATTAGTACTTTCATAAGCCTTACCACATAGAAAATAAGGAAAAAGAGGTGTGATACCAAGACAATCCAACCTCATTGCAGATAAAATCCTTTCTTTGAGATTGAGCCATGTGAATGCTCTAGATTTTGGTAGAATAGCAAGACCCCAGCATAAAGAAGGACAATCAGAAGATGGATGAGGAATAACTAGAAGCCTATAGCCATCTTTAACATTATAGGAACCTGATTTAGACTTGACTCAAATAATTTCATCATCCTTATTAGATACCAAAATTTTCCTCTATGTAAATTCCTTTCATAGAGACACCTTCAAATCTTGGGAAACAAGCAAGAAGTCAAAATACTTATAATGCATTGAAGGAGGTGAGGAATACCAATCAAAAACCATGTATTTTTCCACCTTGTAGACCCATATATGTTTGAGAACAAAAACATTTCAATTCCATTTCCCAAAATCTTTGAGAGGTTTGTGTCCATTCCATGCATCCTCCAAAAATAAAGCTTTTTTACCATTGTGGATTACCCAAGACAGATGAGGTAAGATGATAGATCTACAAGATGAAGTAAAGTTCAAAACCTTAGAACCGAGAGGAGGATTACATAAAGTGAATATCATTTCCATTTCGAGGGATTCAAGGTACTTATACCTCATAATTTGACACCACATTGAATCTGAGTCAAAATATAGCCGATCCATAAAATCTTCACCCCCAGTGCCTTGTTCTAAAAAAACATATCCTATAAACTAGATCCTCCCATATCTTTTGGGAGACACACTTTTTCCCAACCAAAAAGAGGAATTTTCTTCTTTACTGTAACATTTTCAGCCCAAAGAAAATCCCCAAACACATTTTGAATAGCTTCAAACTTACCTTTAAGCACCTTAAGGATAGACATCAAATATATTGGAAGGGATTAAAGAATAGACTTGATCATGACCAACTTACCAACCAAAGAGAACCACTTTAATTTCCACAAGGAAATCCTATTTGACATAGAAGAGATGATTTGATCCCAAAAGCTATGATTTTCCTTTCTAGAGAAAAAAGGAACCCCAAGATATTTGCAAGGTAGGTAATCCTACTTAAATCCCTAGAAATGGATGAGTTTACCCATAACCAAAGGGCACACATTTAGAAAACAATTTTAGATTTATAATTATTTATTCGCTAACTTGAATAGGGAGTATAAGTAGAAAGACCATTTTGCATATCTTTAGCCTTAGATAAACTAGCATGAACAAATAACATGGTGTCATCCATGAATAAAGAGTGAGTGATTGGCCAAGGATAGTGATTAATCTTGACCCCCTTCCAGAGATTACTAGAGTTAGCTAAAAAAAATTGCTCTTCTCAAACCCTCCACCATGAGGATGAAAAGAAATCGGGATAGGAGATCCCTATAGCTAACCCCCTGAGTAGTAGGAAAGAAACTAAATGGATCCCCATTCACAAGCACACATTTTTTTCCCCCAAAGATACAAGAATAATTTCATCTGCACAATCTTCCTAAGAATCCAAACTTACCTAGAACCACCAATAAGAATTCCCAACTAAATTTTTCATAGGATTTCATCATGTCAAGCTTTAAAATAACGAGAATCTCATGATGGAATGAACAACCTCATGAGCAAATATAGCACCATTAGTAGTTTCCTTCACAAGCACAAAGCCCCCTTGCTTGTCTAAGATAATCAAAGGAATGAGAGTGGATATCCTGATGGAAAAAGCTTTTGTAAAAAGTTTATACTTGAAGTGTTACAGAGAGAAATGGGCCTAAATCTTCAAGAGACAAGACAAGACAATCCTTTTTCATTTCCTAGAGCTTGGTATGCAAGGTTAGATAAGTATTTAATACAACAAGGATTCAATAAAGGTATGATAGATAATAACCTTTGCTTTAAGGTTAAAAAATACCAAATCTTGATTATATTTGTGTATGTTCATGACAATTTTTGAATGAAATGAAGCTATGTGCAAGAAATTTGTAGAAAATATGAAGAAAGAGTTTGAGATGTCTATGTTTGGGGAGATGAATTCCTTCCTTGGACTACAAATCATTCAGATAAATACAAGCATATTCATTTCACAATCAAAGTATGTCAAAGAGATGTTGAAGAAGTTTGGAATGGAGGACTCCAAACTAGTATGTACTCTTGTGGTTATTGGTCGCAATCTAAGTAAGAATGATGAATCCCCTAAGGTTGATAAGAGAAAGTACAGATCAATGGTTGGTGGACTACTATATCTAATTGATACCAGACTGGATATGATGCATGTGGTTTGTTTTGTGGCTAGATTTCAAGAAGATCTTAGAGAGTCACATGTTGTCATAATGAAGAGGATATTTAGATACTTGAAGGGCACTCTGGATCATGGCTTGTGGTATCCAAAGGACACTAATTTCACATTGAGTTCTTACATAGATGCAAATGGGGTTGGTTGTGTGTATGATAGAAAAATTACAAGTGGTGGTGTAGTCTTTCTTGAATGTAGGTTGGTGCCATGGCTAAGAAAGAAACAAGACTCTATTTATTTATCTCTTGTAAAGGCTGAGTACATTGCAACAACATCTTGTTGCACACAAGTATTGTGTATGAGGCAAAAATTGAAGGATATCAAAGTAGTGTATGATGAGTTGATTTCTATATTTTATGATAATATAAGTACAATAAAAATTTCAAAGAATACAGTGATGCATTCAAGACAAAACATATTTCAATTAGATATCACTTTTTGAGAGATAAGATTGTGGAGAATGAAGTGAAGCTTGAATATGTTCCTACAAAGGATCAAATTGTTGATATATTCACTAAGTCTATTCCTAAGGGTACTTTTGAGTATCTCTAGGAGAAGTTGGGGGTTATTTCCCCTCCTTTGAATTAGATGCATCAATCCAGCGGGTTTCAAGATTCATTCTTTTTATTGACTAATGTTGATGGATACCTATTAGGAGGAGTAGGTAGTGGCATTGATTTTTGTATTCAGGGGGAGTAGTGTTGTCATTATGCAATGGTTGTTGATACAATATATATTGAACGTATGCTCCTAAGGGGTAGTATTCAAAGAAGTAAAGAAAAATTCTTGTAGAATAGTTGTAAGTAGGTTGTTTGATGACAAAGGAATATAATAAAATAGTATACACATTATGTCCTTTTCCATTGATTTCAAGGAGGGAGAGAGTAATGTGAAAAAGATCTAAAGGGGAGAGTGAATCATAAACAGAGGGGGAGAAAAGAGAAAAGGACACATGTATGTTTAGAGATATTGTTTCTTTGATGGTTTTTCACATCATGTGTTTCCATCAATGAAAAATGGGGAGATTGTTGCAAGTATGAGAAGTTTTTGTTGTCATTTATGTTAAATGTATGTGTTGAGGGAGATTGGTGTTGAAGATGAATGGTTGTTGTTGTCTATTCTTTTATTGTTGTATTATATTGTCATTAGTTAAGCTAATGGTGTTAACCTCTAGTGTTTCTTAGATAAGCTTCTATCTATGGATGTAGTAGTGTTGAAGATGATGAGGATGTGTCTCTAGTTCTTGGTTTCCAAGTGATTTTGAGAAAATTTTCTAAAAAGATGAAACTATGTGTTACAATGTTGTACTAGGTTACAAAGAGATGTTCTAGTTTTGTTCCACATTTCTTCTAGTTTGAAGATCTTCCTATGAAATTTAGATATTTCAAGAGGTGTTTTGAGATTATATATTCAAAATTAGGTCTTTTGGATTTATGTGTAGAAAGAGATGTATTCACTAGTATGTGAACTAAGTTTGTAATGTTGTTTTCCGTAGTACCTGGGAGAAATTTATTTGCTCCACATTTCTCCACAAGTTGATATTTGGTCTTTCAAATTTAGAAATTGTTCATATTTCTTATATCTTTCATAATTCAAGAGTGTTCATGATTTGGTGTAGTACATAGTGAGTTTCATGTGTCAGTGTGCATAGAAGGTAAACTGGGTGTTTAGGATGAATGTGTTTTACTAATGCAAGTTGGTGAGAAGAATTTGTTGGATCTCAAGTGGTTCATGGATTGTTCTAGATTTTATAGAAGCATTTTAAATGTGGTTTGCAAGTAATCTTTGGGTTTGAGTAAGTTTGTGCTTAACTAATTGATGGTGTTTGCACAAGTAACAACCAACCTAGTGTTTACACTACATGCAGAGGTGTTTAAGTATTAATGGAGGAATAGCGTAGTGTGTGAAAGTTAATTTGGGTCTGAACTATGTTGTATTATGCTCCACTTTCATTCTTATCCACTGTAGGAATGTTTAATGGTGACCTATTTTTTGAATTTATAAGTATGAGGAGTGTGTGGCCGACTTGAAGATGTTTTTCAAGTTGTAAAAATTATAAGTATAAGTTAAGTTTTTGAAGGAGGATGTGATATATGGAAATAGATGTGTGTTTCATGAATGGTTTGAAGTGCAAAGTTTTACAGTGGGAAATTAAGTAGAGAAGTGTGAACTTTCAAGTGTTGGATTACAAGATTTAGTGAGTAGAAGGTGTTTGCAATCATTCAAACAAACTATGAAGGTGTTGGAGATTTTGTGGTGGATTCTCTATTGCAATGAGATAATGTTATCTATGTAACATTTCTTCTCTATCTTCTTTTCTTTTTGGTAGTGATCCTTTCTAATTTGGACAATGATCCCTACTGACAGTGAGCCCTATTGTATTCAGTGTTGATATTACTTATATTATGAGCTTATCCTCATCATGGTTTTCCCTTCTTAGGTTTTCCAAGTAAATCTGGTCTTCTCTTGTGTTTGGTGTTGTTTTATTTAAGTTTATATTATTTTATTTTCATGATAATTCATCATAACAAACTTAAGGGTTGTAGTAACAAAAAAAGTATCCCTTTTTCCTTAGTTTGGGAATGAATAATTACATTAAAATGAAATTTATTAGGCCTTGATTTAGTGTTATAAAGTGTTTTAATTGGCCCCTTTAATTCAAATCCAAGCCTAATTAATTGCATATTTCGAGGGATAAAGCCCGACACTCTTAAATGATATTACATAACATTTAATTTTACAAGGTATGTGTCCTAGGTTGGTGACCTAGGATCCATTCACCGCTTGGCGAATGCATCCTCACTAGGTCCTAAGACGCCCTTTTTACATATCATTTCATATTTCTTGAAGTGTTTCCTAGCTAAGTGTGCTAGGACCCATTTACTACATGGTGAATGGGCCCTCACTTAACCCTAGGACCCCCCTTGGAATATGTTTTTGGCAGAATTTTAATGATTTCAAATCCTAGATTTTATTTTTGCTTGTGTTATTTGAATTTCAAGAATTAAGAGTATGATAAGTATAAATACAAGGCTATTTCACTTAGTTTCACCTAGAAAATTTGAAGTTATCATTAGAGTACTTTCACAAGAGCATTATAGAGAATTATAGAGCATTCAAGAAGGTATTTAAAGGTAGATTTATAGAAGTTTACAAAAGCAATCAAGATATAAATCATTATGTAAAAGGTATGGTCCATCATGCATGTTATTGAGCTAATATGTTGATGTAGCATTAGAGATCATATTCAAGCATTGTTTCATGTCAAGTTCATGATCAAGATCTATACTTGTTGAGGCTATTTTATGCTAAGTTTCATATTTGTACTCAAAGGATTCAACAAGGTTTGGTGAGTTCTTACATTGCATTTTGTTGATTCATCATTCCTTTTATACATTGTTTCATTAAAATGTTTAATTACCAAAATGGGGTTTTACCAAGGGAGTCCCCTATTCCCTAACAAACAACATTTTTCTTCTCCTTTGATGTGTGATTGCAGGTTTTAGACTGAAGATCAAGTGGAAAAAAAAAAGCTGTCAAAGTTGTCAAAGTTGTCACCTTTCTTGAAAAATGATGGAAAGTATTCTAAATTTTTCATTTCTTATTTTTAGGAGTTGAACATCTGGAGTTTAGAGTTGAAGACATTGAAGAAAATAACCTAGAAATTGATTTTCCCGAACCCTAGCAGGGACCCATTCACCACTGGGCGAATGAGTCCTTAGTGAGGCCTGAAAAGGTAATTTTTGAAATAGGTACACAACATTTGTGATGTAGAGGAAGGAGATGCTTAAAATTTATTTAATTGACACATTTGGTACAATGATTCATCACAAAGCATAACTGGGTGCATCTTAGTTCATCTTGGAAACATTGCTACAATGGCCTAATAGGCATTCTTGACAAGGTAAAATAGTGTTACACATGAGTTCTTGGACATTTCAATATTTTCATAGCATGTCCCAATGATTCTACACTCAACTGGTCATTACCAACCTATGAAAAGATTTGTTCAACCCTTTAGCAACTAGGGTTTTATGACAGTTTTCTTGCAAAATGTGACACACATTCAACTATTTCACCTTGTAGCCCATCAAATATTGGCCTAGGGCTTGGAAATATGAAAGAATACATGAAAAAATAACTTTCTACAATTTTATACAATTTCTCAACATACGAATCATGAGAAATGATTTTTTTTATCAAATTGGAAACCCTAATTTCTAAACATGACCATCTAGAGCATTTCTATCATAACTTTCTGAAATTAACTCTGAACGAGACCAAAAAACAAGAATTTGAACCCTAAAACATATCTCTAAATTTTCCAATGACTAGCACATCCATTATAGGTCGTAAAATTTTGTACAAGCATAATTTCTTGCTGAAAAACAGTGAAAAATATGCTATAACTTTTGCAAAACATAACAAAAATTGACCAAAACAATTGTAAGTGAAAGGTATCTCATTCCTCCATCTTCTCCAGTTAGTATCCCATCTGTACAAGAAATTAAATATCTGTACAAAAGGAAAGAAAAGGTCTATAATGTTAGAAAATGCATAGAAATGCTTGCTTTCATTCACCCAAAAACTTCAAAATCAGTTCTTCCCCCCTTATTCAAATTTGGAGGGTATATTTATGCATTTACAATCAATACAAATGGTTTTTAATTGTTTCTTGCTTGCATGTAACCATTTTCTTGATTTTTTTCCACCTTGCTAAAGTTGCATGACAACTTTTAGCAACTTTTTGACAATATTTAGCAACATTTTACATTTTAAAACCAACGACCCTCTAACACGCCAAAATGGATTAATATGATCCCAAATAGTCATAAATGACTTTATTAAACATCAAAACACACTAGTAGCCTAGATACTAAAAATGACATAAAGACTTGCTTATGAGGTCTTGGCAACCCTACACCAATTTGACCCTCTTAAAACCTAAATTTTGATTACTATATTGGTTAGGTTTGATTTCTGATATTCATTTATGCATAGTTGAATGAAATAACTAAGTAAAATGAGAGGTTAACCATCTTGATTATATCTCCCCCTTTTTTCATTGTTTCATTTTGGTGAACCTGAATTTTTAAGCATTGTATTTTTCTAATTTTGGAGTCTCTTTTCATATTAGATTAGATTTTGCATTCATTTGCATTGAATTAGATCTAATTTAGGGTGTTTAGTATGCATTCAAATTTTCATCTCATCTAGGGTTTTTAGCATTGCATTGTTGGCATTCTTTAAATATGAAAAACACAAAAAAAAATAGGCATCTTGCATATCATTTACATCATATAAACTTGCATTTGAAAATTGAAAAAAAAATGCATATCCAACTAGGTCTTTTAGTTCATCATTTTGTCACATTTTCAACTTGCTTTTCATGTTACATTTACAAGAAATTGAAACTAGAACTTACTATAGTATAGCTAAATTTGAAAATGACTAGAAAAGACTAGAAAATTTATAAAAATCAAATTCAAAACCCTAATCTATGACCCATTTGCTATCTAGGGTGAATAAGTCCCTAATAAGGTATTGATATGCATTTCTGAAAACAAAAAACTTCATTTTTGTGCTTTTGTTTGCTATTATTAGATTTCTGTTTCAGTTTGTTGAGGTTTTGTTCCACCAATTTCATAGGATCTAGCTTAATTTGGTATATTTAGTGCATTGTGTGATTTCAAAATTGCATTTCCAAGATTTAATTTTTAGATTTTGCATCTATGTGTAATAAAAAAATTACCTTCTTTAGAATCTGAAAATTGCATTTACACATTACATTTTAGGTCATTGCATTGTTGAATCATGGTGAAAAAGGGTGATTAATAGTACCACTCTTCACACACTGTAATCATTCAATAATGTCCTAGGAGTCCTAATTGGATTGACTATCAACCTCACAAGGTGAGTCAATTCTCAATAAGGAGGACCTAGGAAGGGGTTATTTCAGATTTAAGGGGTTCACCACAAAGAAAATGATTGGAAAAGACAAATAAGCATTCAACTCACCAAACCTAATCATGCAAGATAAATGAAAGATGTAAATGATGAAATTATACAAGGAGTTGGGATGTATGTACTTGGGAAGTCTAGAGATGTTGTGAGGATTCTGGAAATGCAAAGAAGCTGACAAAATGTGTTATGGAGGACTAAGACACCTTTACTATTGTCTTAGTCCCACTACTATTTTTCAGGGCAGATGCAAAATCTTCGAATGTTGAAATTGGATCTAGAATAATTTCTAAAAAATACCCTTAGGAGGACTATGACGCCTTTACTATTGTCTTAGTCGGGTATGTGCAGGATCATGATTGGCCAAAAAGTGGCGATATGATGGGTATGTGTAGGGTATGTGGATGATGACTTTTTTTTAACCCAAAATTGATGAAATGAAAAGGGGTTTTAAAAGAGATTATTATATTTCCACCAATATAAATTATGTTTTACTTTGAATTTAATAAATAATTATTATTCATTTTCTATTTGAGTTATGACTAAAGTCCTAATTGATAAGCTAGTTGAAAACATATATAGCTTTCAAATGGTATCACATTTTTGAATCCAAAACATGTGTCACATTCTATGATTCACATACTATAAGATTAAAAGAAAATGAATTTCATGAATTTTTGGCCAAGTTAAAGGTGGTTAGACATACAAGTTTTTATATTTTTTTAAAGTTGTAATAAAAATTCATAATTAATTATTTACTTGGAAAAAATTACAAAAAAATATGCATCACATCAGGACATGATTCCTCTACCTATATCTAAAATCTTATAAAAAATTATTATCATTTTATTATGGTTAGGTGGTCAGACAAACACCTACTTATTTTTTCCCTGAAATTTAAGTACTTGCATTGAAATTTCAAATTTTCACCAAAGAGATTTTTTTTATAAAAATAAACCTAGTAGTTTAGAAACTACATTCAATTTCCTATAGATTCTATTTTTACATATTTTTTAAATAATATAGATAAATTATTCAAATTTTTATGTCAAGTTGCCTAACTTTGATTTTTCTAAATTTTTTGTCACTTAAGGGCCTGTTTTTTCCATGATGATCCTGCACATACCCAATCCTGATCTGAATTTTTGAATTTTCTGAGTGTGGTCCTGAGGCCTGATGTCTGCTCTTCCTTCTCTAATCTCAGGTTCTAAAACCTTCATATTTGGATTGTAGGTGAGTTTATGTGAAGATGACAACTTTGCAATGCAACTTTGCAACTTTGTAACTTTGCACTTCAAATGATCTTCAAGTCTTCAACCTAAATCTGCAATCACAAATATGCAAGAGAGGAAAAATATTTTTGATTGTTAGTGAATAGGGGTTTTCCTTGGTCAAACCCCTTGTTGGTAATTAAACCTTGAAATTAAATAGAATAATGATAGAAATGGTGAATGAACAACATGCAATTCTACAACTCACCAAACCCTTGTTGTAAAGTCTACACAAACTTGTGTGAAATGGTTGCAATGGATATGGATCTTGAATCAAAGGAAGACTTGGTAGATATGGACTTGAAATACTTGCTTGAATCAAAACCCTACATCACAAACATTATCACAACAACACACATGATGCAAGAATGTCTTTGATATGATGCTTGAATCTTGATGATGGCTCCAAATGCTTGAAGAACTGCTCTTGAATGGTTGAATGCTTGAATACTTAGATGCTTAGATTGCTTGTTATGAAAAATAAGTGAAGTAACCATGTATATATAGTTATCTATGTTTAATATCCCAAAATTACACCACACCAAGCCAACATATAAATTCATTAATTAAAGGAGGTTGAATCCTGCCAGAATTTGAAATTAAGTCCCAAAAATAACTCAAGGGGGACTAAGATGCCCTAGGTAGCGTCTTAGTCCCAAGGCATGAAGTTTGGGGCACAGACACCAAACAGAGGCCCATTTAAGATACCTCAAAATTAGGGTCCCAAGACCTTTGGCGGACAAAGATTCCCTAGGTGGCATTTTAGTCTCGACCTAAAAATCAGGGACACTCAGATGAAATCATTAAATTATCATTTATCCATTGGAGAATGTCGGGATTAGAAAAAAAGATATAATCCTTAGGGCTTGTGGATGAAAAATAGGACCAACTAAGACATAAACAGGGATAAATAAAGCAAGGTGAGCCCAAACAAGTGTGAAAATGTAAGGGTATGCATTTTACTACACTACATTTAGCCCCCACTTTAGTGAGAGGATGAACTTGCTTCAAACTCACACTAAAGTAGTGAACCACACAATCAAGAGGGGTTCAAATGTAAAAATGTTAGTAAGATAGGATGACAATAACCAAGAGGGTGGCCAAGCCCCTAGGATCAATATCATACAAAAAACTAGCATAGGCACAAAGAAACACACATGCAGATGATATATGAAGCCATAATCAGATCACAAACATACACCATCAAAGATACAAAAGGAAAGAAAGAAAGAAAGAAAATAAAAATAAAAATTATGCAATAGATCAAGCTTTGACTGGTTGTCCAATGTAGTGGACCGGGTCTAGGCTATTTGTCCTAAAGGTTTACAAGTGGAACATTTTTTCCACTATGTAAGAAAAATACATGCTCACAAGGGCTAGTGAAGCTAGGTGTCCACTAGGTGAGCCCCAGGAAGTCCATATCAAAGTCATACCCCCATGACTATGATGAGGAAAAAAATAAAATAAAATGCTCACATGGGCTAGTGAAGCTAGATGTTCACTAGGTGAGTCCCAGGGGACCATATCAAAGTCATACCTCCATGACTTTAATAAGGTACAAAATGAAAAAATAGGCTCATACAGGCTAGTGAAGCTAGGTGTTCACTAGGTGAGCCCCAGGGGACCATATCAAAGCCATACCTCCATGACTATAATAAGGTACAAAAGGAAAACACAACAAGAAAGAGGGATGTTCAAAGGGATTTTATTTAGTTCATGCAAGGTCTTAATCTTAGGGGACATCATTCCTAATGTCCCCAAGAGAAGACTAATCAAAGGATAAAAGATTCACAACTTATGGGATGTAGTGCATCACATCACCACTAAGAGGAATGTTTAATATGCTAAGATAGATCAAGCTCTTGAAGGACATTACTCCCAATGTCACCACAAAGAGGAAAACACAACGCTTGAAATAAGAAAATCACATCAAGAAACATGAAAAGGAAAAATGCAAAAGAAATCATGCCACAATAATGCCAATGTATGCCCCCACTTTAAAGGAATTGCTAACACCATGTTGTGAACAATTACTCTAAAGTATCCAAAGCATGAAAGAGAAAAAGGAAAAGAGGGTTTCCCCCCATAAACACATAAGGGATCTATGGATTTGAGGTCAATATCTATTTGTGCTGCAATGATATCAGAGAGCTCAGAACTGTCATCATTCCTCAAATACACATAGAACTGGAATAATGACACAAAGAGAGAAAAAACAAAATGAAAAACCTTTTGGGTCAATATGGAAGAAACATAAATTTCTTGATGCCTTGCGTCATCCCCAAAATGAAAATACAAGAGAAAAATGAAAATGAAAAGCAAAGATATTGAAAAATATTTTGGGTCAACATGCAAGAGACATAGGGTGTATCAATGCCTTTCATCATCCCCAAAAGGAAAACACAAGACAAAAATTAAAGGAAAGCAAAGATAATGAAAAATATTTTGGGTCAACATGGAAGAGACATAGGGTGTCTCGACACCTTGCGTTATGCCCAAAAGGAAAACACAAGACAAAAATGAAAGGAAAGAAAAGATAATGAAAAATATTTTGGGTCAACATGGAAGATACATAGGGTGTCTCGATGCCTTGCACCATCCCCAAAAGGAAAAAAACAAGAAAAAAATGAAAAAGAAAAGAAAAGATAAAAGATCAATGAAAATGAAAAAGTATACGACATACAGAAGAATGAAGGTACAAATAGAGGAATACACATAGAGAGAGGAAATATCAAATAGAACATCATGGGGGATCACACTACGCACATGCAATCACACAAACAAAAAGGAAATAATGCAAAAGTATAGTAAGGAAAAGGCGAGTCAACCTAAAGTAGGTCATCCAACTTCCAATCTCAGTTTGTATAATCGAAAGGTAGATAACAAACCTAAGGGACAACAACAATTGCCTTACTAGGACAATGCTATCTAGTACTTTCCCCCACTAAGTGCAAGATAAGAATGATCCAAGGTAGGTGATGGGAAAGGTCATTTAATAGTGAGAATGCAAAGATTCTACAACCATTACATGACAAGAAGAAGAGACAGATTAGGCTATGCAATCACTCGATGGCAATCAATGCCATTGAAGTGAATTTTTTTCAATACTAACTGTCCAATGCCCGACACTCATTAATACTATGTCCAATAGTTCTGTGGTATCAGAAATGTGGAAATTTTGCATCTTTAGGGTATAGCACTAAGATTTTTTTCTTGGGTGGTAATGTTATTAGTTCCTTGTTGAGAAGTATTTGTAATTTCCTTTCACTTTCATGTGGTGGATGAAGGGGTTGTAATTTTTGTAATGTGTAAGGTCTCTTGTGCTCGATAGATTTACCAAATTCTCTAGATTGGATTAGGGTAGGAGGTCTTGAGATGATCTTATCTTTATACTTTTTATTATTATGATCTATTGGGTGTTCAATGGGAAGAAGGATATTCAAGTCAGGAGGGGAATCAAAGATCACTGTACCATCATTACGAAGCCTTCAGTATTCCCTAGGAGGTCCTCTGTTGTGAAGGGGATCTTTATATCATAACCCTTTTGTGTTTTCATTAGTTGGTATTTGCTCTAAAACTTGATGAATTTTATGTTCACTTGTTGTATCACACCCTTGTTTACTTAAGATTATGAATCTTTTTCTATATGTTTCTTCTAGATTGATTGGACTATTTGTTACTTTGCTATCATAAAATGGTTGAGTGTTTGTTTGTGTGGAGGAACTAGTTTCACCTATTGTAGGGAACTTAGGTTCAGCTTGTGTTTCAGGATGTAAGTAACCAAACATCTCAAGAGGCGGTATTGTAGGAGGATTTGGTTGTTTCATGGAGGGATAAAAGGAAGCATTATCTTCAAGGTTGTTAAGGAAATCATTTAGGAACTTGTTCATGTTGTCATCATCTTCTCCAATGATGTAAACATCATGAGGAGGACATAAATTATGATTTTTGTGAGCATGAGAAAGTTCAATTTCTTTAGGGTCATTACCAAAGACACAAATTGAACCATCTAACAAATATTTCAAGGACAACCAAAGCTTTCTAAAGCACATACATATCCATGATGCAAGATTGAACAAATATAGCTGAAATGAAAGAAACTGAGATAATAGTAATTTTGCAAATTGAAATAGAGAACTAAAAGCAGCCGACAAAAGCACATAAAAGAATTTTCAGAGCCTAAAAACTAGAAAGTCAACTCAACAAGGTCTAAGACACCAGTAAGGGTGTTTTATTCCTCTGGTGAAATTCTAAAGTTCTAGGGACTAAAACAAACAACAAATAGCAGAGAGGGGATTCTAAGCCAAAAAACCTAAGAGGGACTAAGATGCTAGGAAGGGAATTTTAGTCCTAGCAGAGTTTTTCTTAGAAAAAAACAACAAAATTTGGATTGTCTACAGTGTTCACAGGTTGCCTATTCAGGATGTTGATGCTTAGAAACAAGAAAATGTGCAAATGGATGCAAGAAAAAGTAACTTATAGTAACAAGCAATTGAATGCAAAGTTAATGCAATTTTTTTAAATTTTGAATGCAATAAGAATGTTTCCAAATGCAATTAAGATGATGAACAATGCACTTTCCAATTTTTGAATGAAATGAAATGATGAAAGAAAGAAAAAAGGAAACCTATATGCACTTTCACTAATGAAAATATGAGAAACCCTAAATGCAATTTTCACTAAATATGAGAAACCCTAGATGCAATTTCACTAATGCAAGATGCAATGCAAGAATGAATGCAACCTAGATCTAGGAATTTAATGAGCTCCAAATCAGAAAATGAATGCTCAAGAGAGTTGGGTTCACCAAAATGAATCATGGTGAAAAAAAGGTGATTAATATTACCACTCTTCACACACAATCATTCAATAATGTCCTATGAGTCCTAATTGGATTGACTATCAACCTCACAAGGTGAGTCAATTCTTAATAAGTAGGACCTAGGAGGGGATTCTTTCAGCTTGAAGGGGTTCACCACCAAGAAAATGCTTGGAATTAACACAAATAATCATTCAACTCACAAAACCTCATAATGTAAGCTAAATGAAAGAAGCAAATGATGAAATTATGCAACAGGGAGTTAGGATGTATGTACCTAGGAATTCTGGAGATGTTGTGAGGATTCTAGAAATGCGAAGAAGCTACCAAAATGTGCTATGGAGGACTAAGATGCCTTTATTGTTGTCTTATTCCTGTTGCTATTTTTTGGGGTAGATGCAAAATATTTTGATGTCAAAAACGGATCTAGAAGAATTTTTGAAAAATATGCTTAGGAGGACTAAGATGCCTTCACTGTTGTCTTAGTCCTGATCTGGATTTTTGAATTTTCTGAGTGTGGTCCTCAGGCCTAATGTTTTCTCTTCCTTCTTCTCTGATCTCAGGTTTTGAAACCTTCAGATTTGGCTTGTAGGTGAGTTTTTGTGAAGATGACAACTTTGCAACTTTGCACTTCAAATGATCTTCAAGTCTTCAACCAAAATTTACAATCACAAATATGCAAGAGATGAAAAAGCTTGTTGATTGTTAGTGAATGGGGGTTTTCCTCAAGTGGTCAAACCCCTTGTTGGTAATTAAACCTTGAAATGAAATAGAATAATGAAGGAAATGGTGAATGAACAACATGAAATGCTACAACTCACCAAACCCTTGTTGTAAAGTCTGCAAACTTGTGTGAAATGGCTGCAATGGATATGGATCTTGAATCAAAGGAAGACAAGTGATAGATATAGACTTGAATTGCTTGCTTGAATCAAAACCCTACATCACAAATGTTAGCAAAAAAAACACATGATGCAAGAATATCTTTGATATGATGCTTGAATCTTGATGATGGATCCAAATGCTTGAATAATTGTGCTTGAATGCTTGAATACTTAGATGCTTAGATTGTTTGTTATGAAAATTGAGTGAAGGAACCTTGTATTTATGCTTATCTATGCTTAATATCCCAAAATTACACCACACCAAGCCAACATATGAATTCATTAATTAAAGGAGGTTGAATCCCACCAGAATTTGAAATTAAGTCCTAAAAATAACTCAAGGGGGACTAAGACACCCTAGGTGGTGTCTTAGTCCCAAGGGATGAAACTTGGGGCACAAACACCAAAAGGGGGAATATTTAACATACCTCAAAATTAGGGTCCCAAGACCTTTGGGGGAAAAAGATGCCATAGGTGGTGTTTTAGTCCTGACCTAAAAATCAGGGACACTCAGATGAAATCATTAAATTATCATTTATCCATTGGAGAATGTCGAGATTAGCCAGAAAATATATAATCTTGTGGATGCAAAATAGGACCAACTAAGACATAAATAGGGATAAATAAATCAAGGCAGGCCCAAACAAGTGTGAGAATGCAAGGGTATTCATTTTACTACACTACAATTGCATTATAAGCCTCTTTCCATTTTGAGTTTACACACTAAGTTTGTGAAACTTGTATGAGCTTTACAACTTGGTTTCCTATTACCAATACTATTGTGAGATGTAGTACAAGACTCAAGTCATCCTATGATACATCATTCATCATGGATCTTTGGTTTTCTAACTCTCTTTCTAATAGTGTTGATAATCAACCCCCTATGGATCATAGTATGCATACCTTATTTCCCATGGTTTCACTTCCTACAACCAATGTGCATGATGTTCATTTCTCGCAATAAGATATAAAAAGACTAGATGAAAGCCTAGAAAACTTTCAAGACTTTATCCTTATTGAAAGCATGGACACTAGTATGATTCCTGCTTTACAAAATCTAAGGAAATTTATTATAATGTGAAATAGAACACAAATTGTCAAAAGCCTCAATTGCTTCTTTCATGAGAACTTAAACAAACAAGAGAATAATAGCATACATGCCTCAATCAACTTTATCAAAGATATACCTCATAAGGGCTCAACCAAAATGCCTCTTGATATCACTTTCTCACAAAAAGTAAAACTTAAACATGCACCCAATGGTCCTCTTTGATGGAACCCCTCAAAAAATTCCTGGTTCCATTTTAAAAAAATTGTATCAATTGGCTTGGACCCTTGTTTTGGCTTAGGTTATGTCCTCATCACTATGTTAGGGTTTTTTGATGATTAAATCCCTCATAATTAACCTATGAATCTAGAAAACCTTTGGTCATTATATTTTCACATTGACCTGATATTCCTGGTCTCTGGTTGTTTAAGTCATCACTTATGCCATTGAAATTGTTGTGTTCACCAGCCCCCTGAGTATAGGTTTGTCAGCCATCAAGTATCTTTCTAGCGCTTAAATTTTCCTATGGTTAGGTTTGATTTTTATACTTAGTGACTTAAGTCTTAAGTCCCCATTCCTAAGGGTCAAATTCCTGTCAGCCTAGTAGTGGCCCCCTTTTAAAAAAATTAACTTTTGTGGCATGTGCAAATAGGGTTTTCACTTTGGCCGTTCTATCATCAAGGATTGATCACCACCATTGGATGATCCCACAATACTATTTTACAATTTTTTCCCAAACTAGACACTAAAATATTTTTTTCTAACTAAATCTTCACTTTCAGGCACCTATAGCGGCTAAACCGTGAGGAATTTGACTAGTGATTTGTGACATTTTGTTTGTAGATTATAAATATATTTTTTTCAAAAATTTTGGAATCATATTGCACTTATTTTTCAATCTCCTTCGAAAACTAGTTTTTCAGTAAACAACATTTTTAAGGAGTGACACTCACATATAATGCATAATTTTTTTCCATGAAGGATAAAATTATATTTTTTTTGGAATTTAGATTTGTAACTATGATATTTAGTGCTTCCAATTAGTTTCTTAGTGTTTTATTGAATATTTTTTCCTTAATCAAGTTTCAAAGTCAAACCAATTACAATTCAGACATAGGTGAACGTATAACACATACCTTTTTTGTATGTATCAAAATTCTTTTTCTTTGTTGGATTAAGGACTTCAATATCTGGTGCACTCATATTTTTAAAAAAAAAGAATTAATAATCTACTATTTTTCCTCATGTGCAGAACATGGAGCTTGATTTTTAGTGAAAAACCTATGTTTAACAAAACTAAAAAACAAATATATAATAAAACAAAAACATATTAAAATTATATTTGTTGGATAGCTCATATTGAGACGACCATCATCCAGTTGGGTCTATGAAGTGTCCTCCATTTTCATCCTCAACCCGAGCTTCGAAGCGCAAAATTTTGGACTTTTTGGTGCCTGAGGGGGAGAAGGGGGGAAAAGGGGGGTTCACTTGAACCAGGGTTCAAGCGAACCCCTTTCCACAATCCTTCACTTTTGGATTTTTTTGGGGAATGGTGGGCCCCATCATTAAATGGGTTTGCTCGAAGGGGACTTCTATCGAACCTCCTTTGGGTTAGCTCGAACCAAAAGTTCGTTCGAACCCCCAAAAACCAATTTTTTTTGCATGGCATCATTTTTTGTAACTTTTCCTTCCTCACTAGAATTGTAAACCACTTTTGTGGGTTTACCCTGTTCCCTGTGTGCCCTAGTGATTTTTTCATTATTATTTTATTCATATGGGTTGTTGGGCTTTAGCCACGTGTCTAGTGCATTGGTGGGCCCCTTCTTGTTAAAGATAGTTGGTGCCATAAAGAAGAAGATCAATGGTAGTTATTAAGAAATGTGGCCACATCTCGACCTATTCACGTGAGCCCTTGTTGGTTTATTTCACATTATTTTAAACACATGGGGTAGCGGGTGATAGCCATGTGTCACATTTGGTAGTGGGACTAGTGCTTCTAAAATTTGACAGACGTGTTGTTGAGAAGGATCAATGATGAACACCGCAACATGTGTTCTCATCAGGACCGTTCCTCGCGTGCCAGTCCATACTATGCATTGAGGAGAGATAGTCACATGGGCTAGTGGGTTGGGTGACATATGTCACTTCTTATGGGACCCACCAGGATTTGGAGATGGGCCTTGTCTTTGTAAATTAGAAGATCGACAGTCGTTGGAAGGTGATGTGGGTTGATCCTAACCACTCCCCGCCATCCCGTGAAGGCCACGTGGAACATTCTAAGGACTTAGATAGTTCTTGGTAAAGATAAGGTGCTACTAGAAATATTAGCCAAGATTATTCTAAGATAAAAATGGTGCTAAATAATAAATGATTCATGGGCACAAATGTGAAATTTGGGAAAAAAAATTTGGACGTCAAATCTATCACGTGCTGGTACATGTGGGAAGGTGAAATTGAAGTAAGGCAAGGTACAGGCTGATATTCTGAAGATAAATCATGATCACTCCCCGCTATCTTACTATGATCAATTGCATGAAAATTAATTCCCATGGGAAAATGGGTAAATATGACACAACAGGTTTGGTTAAATGTTGGGCATGTGATTAATGTGCAAACTAAGTGAATGTTTGTCTCACTTAATTTTTCTAATTATGGAGAAGTTTCAAGTGCATGCATTAATTTTTTCATAATTAATCATCTTGATTGATTGTCCATTGATTCACTTCAAGGCATGATCAATGACTAAGATTCAAAATATGGGTAATTGATTACATGTGTCTTCACACGAGCTTTCCTACAAAATTAATGCAAGGTTTGGTTAAACATTGGGTGTGTGATTAATGTGCAAACTAAGTGAATGTTTATCTCACTTAAGTTTTCTAATTATGGAGAAGTTTCAAGTGCATGCATTAATTTTTTCATAATTAATCATCTTGATTGATTGTCCATTGATTCACTTCAAGGTACGATCAACGACTAAGATTCAAAATCTGGGTAATTAATTGCCCGGGTCTTCAAACAAGCTTTCTTAGAAAATTAATGCAGACACATACTAGTTGCTCTATTTAATGAAGATCACCTGCTTGATTATTCTCACCTTTTTATTGTTTATGAGAATTAAGATTTTGAAAGTAAGTGTGAATTTGAGCTTGTTATTTTTGAGTGGGGTGGTGTCTATGTTCTAAGAAAATTTGTTAAGTTGTTAAGTAAATGGGTAAGGTAAGTGTGAATATCAACCTAGTCTGCAGGTCTAAGAGACTCAACCCTCTTGAGTCTCAGGATGACTCCCCAAAGTGAACAAGATGTGCCTAAAATCCATGTGACTCCAAAGATAAAAGAAAGAGTTGTCAAGAAGTCCCACACAGGATGTTCTCAAATGAGCCTATCATCTGAGAGGCCGAATTATCTCGGAGGAGTTGGCCAAAGGAAAGGAGAAGAAAATTGATAGGCTAGAGAGGGAAGCTACAAGAAGGAATAAGTATCACCAGGCTTACATGGGATGTCATCATTCTCCCATTGAAGTCTCAGATGATTCTTTTGCTAGTGGAGATGAGACTAATTCAGGTTATCGCCAGTATCTCGTGGCCATGAATAATTTGGTTATCATGATGGCTAATCCACTTCCAATAAGGACCCCGAGTGGCCATACCTACTTTGTTACTGATAAGGAAAAGTAGCACCCCATTCCTTCTCTAAGCTGGTGCTTAGTTTTTGGTCATTTGTGTTAACTTGATTTCTTTGGATGATCTGTTGTGATATGGGTCCTTGTTTATTTATGCCTTTGATGTTTATGGTGATGTTTCTCGGTCTGGTGTGAACATTTGCATGTTTTTGGTGCTACGACAACGATGCCTTTTGACCCTAACTAATGGTTTTTGGGAGTTTTTCTTTTGCTCTCCCCTAACTTACAAATGATTGTTTACAACTGATTGGGGAATATTCCCACTTTTCAAATGGTGAAATTAATTTTGGAATGAAAGTGAAATGTAAATTTAATTCAGCCTTATGCTTGTTCCTCCTTTATTCTATAAAAGGGATTTCAAGGCTGATTACAAGAGAGAGGTCAATAGGTAGTTTATCTTGAAGGGGGTTACACACAGTAAAAGAATGGATACCGAACTTTCCAATAATATATTTTAGGGATAAATTCAGTCAATACATTATGGTTTTATGATAATAACAATGATATACATATAACATAAATAGTATGAAGTTTCTACATATTACTCTCCTATGTACAAATTATACAGACTATGAATAATATAATCAATGGTTATCTTATTTGTCTCTATTAGTTTCCAATGGATGTGTTGTATTATTATTGCTTATCATTTCAATGAATGTATGTAATTTCTTGAATATCACAATATTTTTGAAATACATCATGTATTAGGATGCTAGTAAAAATTTAATTGTGGAAACAATAAGTGGGAATATTGTAATGTAGTATTTTCAAGGCTTCAAGTATTGTTAGAGATAAAATTGTTATCTGGTCATATGGGTATTTAGTTTGACTTCATCTGAAGAATATGACACTAGTTTAACAAAGTAATTATACTCTAGTTGTGGTGACCAACTCAACAACCGATCACAAAATAATAATCAACTTAATTGAGAAGCTCTTTTTTGGTGTGTGTGAATCTTAATGAATTACATTCTCTCTTGTTTAAGTTAAATAATTGCCATGAACATAAGCCAAATATTTAGGGTATTGTGTCTCTTAAACATATAAGGAGAATCATTTGTTTATCCTGTGTTTGATACCTATACATACCAATATCTATAAAAGCAGTCTTTAGGATTACCCTCCTAGGTTTTACAGAGCCCGAAGTGAAGAATTAAAGGCCTAATAACCCTTACTTAAGTGTTTTCCAATCCTTTCCCTTACTAATAATTGAATTCTGGCAACTTCATAGGTATGTGGTAAGAATAATTTTGGTTCTAAAAAAATAACCAACAAAAATGGTGACTCCACTGGGAACTTATTTGAGAAAGTTTCTACAATAGATCATCTTGCCTTGATAGATTCATGGACGTTCTAAATTAAAGTTCTAACTAAGAGTAGGTGGTGAATCTGAAGAACTTTGTACCAGTGAAAAGTGGTGGAGAAAAATAATTTAAAAGTGTAGTCAACTGGTGAAAGAAACTTCATATTGTTGAAGTTTTTTCCTCTACAAAGGTAGTGGCGACTCTATGTGAAGAACCTGATAAAGCATGATATCTTCAAATATATCTAGGTATTTTCCCCTATTTTGATTTGCAAGAAGAAATAAATTTGTAAGAAAGCCATTTTTAAGAGATGTGGAAGAAATAATTTGTTCCCTATTAAGTGAATTGAGCACTAGAGAAAGGAATAGTGGTGGTTATTTTACATACTTCTGAGGTGAAATTTGTATTATCTAAATGGGATGTAAGAAGTATGCTTATTTCTAAAACTTTCCTTTTGAGAAATTTTTAATGCATAAGTATATGTGAGTTATGCATCTTTATAATCATGATGAAGTACTTTCTCATTTACCATAAAGTTAATATTTAAATATTTAATAAAGATACAAGAGAAATGTACCATTCCCCTGTGTTTTCTGATAAAACATCAAGTACAAGTATGTCATGCATGCAATTCCTAGAATGCCCTCAAAATAAGTTCTCTATTGAGAGATATAAGTCATTAAGCTTTGGAGGTATCAAAGGTTTTTCTAACAAGATCCCTAATGATATTAGGAAACATTTACCAAAATTTACAGGGAAAAATTATGAGCCAGCTTCCAGAAACCTAAGTGCATTCATGGATTTGATGGGTGATTTTGAGGTGAATCATGAGGATGTTATCATGAAATTGTTTGCTCGGTCATTAAAAGGGGATGCCTAAAACTCGTACTCATATTTACCAATATGTTATATAGCTTCATGGGATGCTTTTAAAATTACATTTGTGGAACAATTTGGTGAAAGGATCAATCCAAATGAGATAAGAAAAATATTTAGGGAAATCCAACAAGATGAAGAAGAGTTAGTTCCTTCTTTTAACGTCGAATTTATGAAAGTAGTGAAGGATATCCTTGAATACTTGAGGCCTAGTGATGCAGAGTGTTTGATTGTGTATTTTGGTGCTTTCGACAATAAAATGAGTTATTTGATAAGGGATAAGGAACCTAAAACATTGCAGCAGCCATATCATATTGCTATGGATATTAAAAACACTATTAAATACTCAATGATGAAGGGATATATGGCTGCAAGTGTCTCTTGTCTGGTTGCACATCATAAAGATGAAATAAACAGGGATGATCAATGTGATGAAAATTTTGATGTCTCATTTTGTTAATTCACATAACATATTGATCATGAAAAAATTCAAAATAGATTTCAACATTGTTAAGATGATGGTGATCAGGAGTTGTTACTTCAGAGGTTGTCTAGCTTAAAGAGGTATAAAGAGGAATAACCATTTGAATTGTTATCAAGTTTTTTGAATTCCTTGTTAGAAATACCTAGGAGGTTATGACCTAAAGATTCAATATGCATAAACATATTATGTGACATTTATGAGCCAGGGCTCAATACTTTTCCCAATGAATTGAAACCTTGGGATTTTGAGAAGATAATTGACTGGATCAAAATTGTTGAGGAAGCAAAGCATGAATATGAGAAAAAAATGAGGTCTCAAAATAGCAAGAGTACTAACATTATTGAAAAAGATCAAGATTTTTCCCAAAGAATGGTTAAGGATGTTTCCGCAGATGAATGTCTACATAATAGTATGAATGGTGATATTGTCATACCTGCAAATACTATTGATGTACTTTTAAAAGCTAATGACCAGGGTAGTGAAGATGAAAATATTGATTATTCTCATGAGGAATACAAAAAAAATTGTGAGGAAAACTTGAAGGAACCCTTCTTACTTGAAGATTATGATTGTGTCAATACTCATGAAATTTTTCCCTTACTAGTAGACAAACAGATTGCACGTAATAGACTCTTGCAAATCAATCTAATTACTTCAAGATCAAAGCATCCTGATGATATGATTGGTGATGAATTTTAGGATAAGAATATCTATACTCAGATTCTAGAGCCTGAATTAAATGATGGGATGAGTAGTGTTGGTCAGCAGGGTCCTGTTTATCAATGTTTACATGAAGCAAAAATAGGGTGTGAAAATTTTATGATAGAGATGGACATGATTGTTTTTAGCCAAATTCCTACCGAGGAAGGAAATGAAAGAATTTACCTAGAGGAATAAAATATTTGTTCAAATTTCCATCAATCCTGCACATCTGAATTAGTAAACTTATCATTTAAAAATGCAGTTAAATACCCTATTACTGATCATATCAATTCTGAATTAGTTGATCCATATTTTGAGAAGTTGTGTTTCCAATTGAAAGATGATGACTGGAAAGAAAAATCAAATTGTGATAGTGATCCTTAAACAAAAACATTCTTTGATATCTAGGATGATGTGAATGATGCCCTTTATGGGAATGATTTCACTTTAGATAAAAATAAAAATGCCATGGATTTTGAGAAATTGACTTTTTAGGAAAATGGAGCATTGGGAAACATGATTGGTTTATATTTCCCTAATGAATATGAACATCATCTTAAATAGGAGCTTGTATATGAGTGTTTCTTGATTATGACACAAAATGAATATCTTACTTTCCCTTATAATGATATTGCACAAGCAGATTATGAGTGTTTCTCTTTCCCTATCCAGTTAGATGAGCATTGGATGGAATATAGTTGCAAGTTGAATTAGATAGAAAACTCCATCAATCATGTGTTTCAATTAATGATTGGTCATAGTTGACAACCTAACATGAATATAAATAAGAATGATAAATTCATAATAGCTAGGCTTAGTGACAGTGACATCAGCAAGGGATGGGAAATTCATGAGAACATTTTTAGCCTTAGCTTGATATAGACAGTGGAAAATAAGGTTTTTGATAGAGACAAGTAGCAACCCAAATTTTAGTGGCCTGAGGCCACCAAGAAAAAGTTGAAGTTTGGTCAAATTTCAAAGTGCATAATAAAAACTTGCAGATCAGGTGAAGTCTTCAGATTGTTGGGATTTAATCTGTCGGTTTAGGTCTTTTGGCCTATGTAAAGATTGTATATATCTTTTGGTGGTTTGGTTGTTTTTTTTTGTGTGTTTGGTCTGCTTCACCCATGATTCTAGGATATCACCATGCCTATGAGAGGTGTGTGTCCCTAACTGGAGACACTAAAGGAACCCCTCAAAAAATTCTTGGTTCCATTTAATTTTTTTTGCATCATTTGGTTTGGACCCTCGTTTTGGCTTAGGGTAATGTCCTCATCACTGTGTTAGGGTTTTGTGCTAATTAAATCCCTCATAATTAACCTATGAATCTAGAAAACCCTTGGTCATTATATTTTCACATTAACCTAATATTCCTGATCTCTAGTTTTTTAAGTCATCACTTATGCCATCAAAATGCTTGTGTTCACCGGCCCCCTAAGTATAGGTTTGTCGACCATCAAGTATCTTTTCAGCGTTAAAATTTTCCTATGGTCAGGCTTGATTTTTTATACTTAGTGACTTAAGTCTTAAGTACCCATTCCTAAGGGTCAAATTCTCATTGGCCTAGTAGTGGCCCCCTTTTAAAAAAAAACAACTTTTGTGGCATGTGCAAAATAGGGTTTTCACTCTGGTCATTTGATCATCAAGGGTTGATCACCACTGTTCCCCGTGCACCTGTGTTGATTTATTCCTTGTTATTTTATTCACACTATCTGTCAGGCTTCAGCCACATTTCTGGTGCATTGGTGGGCCGCTTCCCCTTGGTAAAGATAGATTCTGCCATAAAGAAGAAGATCAATGATAGTTATTGAGCAACATGGCCACATCTTGACATGTCCCCATGCACCTATGTTGGTTTATTTCACATTAGTTTAAGCACACAGGCTAGCGGGTTATAGCCACGTGTCACGTTTGGTGGTGGGAATAGTGTTTCTAAAAGCCGACAGACATATCTTTGAGAAGGATCAATGATGAACATCGCATCACGTGTTCTCATCAAGACCGTTCCCCGCACACCCGTTCGTATTATGCATTAAGGAGAGATAGTCACACAGGCTAGTGGGTTGGGTGACATCTATCACTTTTTATGGGACCTACCAAGCTTTGGAGATGGAGCATGTCACTGGAGATTATAAGATTGAAGGGTCGATGATAGTTAATGTGGGTCGATCCTGACCACTCCCCGCCATCCCGTGAAGGGCCCACTTGTGTCCCATGTTTCTTAGCGGGCAAGCGGGAAAATGTGAAGTGGAACATTTTAAGGACTTAGATGGTTCTTGGTAAAGATAAGGTGCTACTAGAAATATTGGCTAAGATTATTCTAAGATAAAAATGACGCTAAATTAGAACTGATTCTTGGGCATGCATGTGAAATTTGGGAAATATTTTTTGTTTCCGTCAAATCTGTTATGTGTTGGTACATGTGGGAAGGTGAAATTGAAGTAAGGAAGGGTACATGCCAATATTTTGAAGATAAATCATGATCACTCCCCACTCTCTTACTGTGATCAATTGCAAGAAAATTAATTCCCATGGGAGAATGGGTAAATATGACACAATGGGTTTGGTTAAATGTTGGGCATGTGATTAATGTGCAAACTAAGTGAATGCTTATCTCACTTAAGTTTTTTGATTATGGAGAATTTTTAAGAACATGCATTATTTTTTTCATAATTAATCATCTTGATTGATTGTTCGTTGATTCACTTCAAGGTACGATCAATGGCTAAGATTCAAAATCAAGGTAATTGATTTCATGCATCTTCACACAAGCTTTCTTGAAAAATTAATGCAGAAACATACCAGTTGCTCTATTTAATGAAGATCACCTACTTGATTATTCTCACCTTTTGATTGTTTATGAGAATTAAGTCTGAAAGTAAGTGTGAATTTGACCTTATTATTTTTTAGTGGGGTGGTGTCTGTGTTCTAAGAAAATTTGATAAGTTATTAAGTAAATGGGTAAGGTAAGTGTGAATATCAACCTGGTATGTAGGTCTAAGAGACTCAACCCTCTTGAGTCTCAAGATCATTCTCCCTAAAGTGAATGGGATATGCCTGAAATCCTTGTGACTCCAAAGAAAAAAGAAAGAGTTGTCAAGAAGTCCACACGGGGTGTTCTCAAACAAGCCTATCATCTGAGAGGCCGAATTATCTCGTAGGAGTTGGCCAAAGGCAAGGAGAAGAAAATTGACAGGCTAGAGAGGGAATTTTTAAGAAGGAATAAGTATCATCAGGCTTACATGGGACATCATCATTCTCCCATTGAATTTTTGGATAATTCTTCTGACAGTGGATATGAGACTGATTCAGGTTATCGCCAGTATCTCATGGCCATGACTAATTTGGTTGATTATGAGGATGAGGTGGTGATGGCTACTCCAATTTCAATAAGGACCCTGAACGGGCATACCTACTTAGCTGCTGACAAGGAAAAGTAGCACCCCATTCATTCTCTGAGCTAGTGCTCAGTTTTTGGTCCTTTGTGTTAACTTGCTTTCTTTGACCGACGTGTTGTGATATGGATCTTTGTTTATTTATGCCTTCGGTGTTGATGGTGACATTTCTCGGTCCGATGTGAACACTTGCATTTTTTTGGTGCTGCGACAATGATGCCTTTTGAAGATTGATGGGTCTTCCTTGAGTAACGGTTTTTTGGATTTTTTCTTTTGCTCTCCCCTAACTTACAAATGATTGTTTGCAACTAATTGGGGAATATTATCACTTTCTAGTGAAATTCATTTTGGAATGAAAGTGAAATTTAAGTGTAATTCAGCCCAATTCTTATTGCTCCTTTATTCTATAAAAGGGATTTCAATGCTAATTACATGAGAGAGGTTGATAGATAGTTTATCTTTAAGGGGGTTACCAACAAAAAAATAATGGATACTAAAATTTCCAATAATATATTTTAGGGATAAAGTTAGTCAATACGTATATGGTTTTATTATAATAACAATGATATGCATATAACATAAATAGTATGAAGTTTCTACATATTACTCTCCTATGTACAGATTATACAAACTATGAATAATATAATCAATAGTTATCTTATTTGTCTCTATTGGTTTCCAATGGATGTGTTGTGTTATTCTTGTTTATCATTTCAATGAATGTATGTAAATGCTTGAATATCACAATAGGTTTGAAATAAATCATGTATGAGGATGCTAGTAAGAAGTGAATTGTGGAAAAAATAAGTGGGAATATTGTAATGTAATATTTTCAAGGCTTCGAGTATTGTTAGAGATAAAATTGTTATCTGGTCATATGGTTTTTTATTTTGACTCTATCCTAAGAATATGTTACTGGTTTAGCAAAGTAATTATACTCCAGTTGTGGTTACCAACTCAACAGTTGATCACAAAAATATAATTAACTTAATTGAGAAGCTCTTTCTTTGTTTGTGTGAATCTTAATGAATTAGATTCTCTCTTGTTTATGTTAAATCACTATCATGAAGATAAGCCAAATATTTAGGGTATTGTATCTCTTAAACATTTAAGGAGAATCATTTTTTTGTCCTTTGTTTCATACCTATACACACTAGTATCTATAAACACAGTCTTTAGGATTACCCTCCTGGGTTTTATAGAGCCCAAAGTGAAGATGTAAAGGCTTAATAACCTTTTCTTAAGTGTTGGCCAATCCTTGCCCTTACTGATAATTGAATTCTGGAAATTTCATAGGTATGTGGTAAGAATAAGTTTGGTTCTAAAAAAATAACCAACACTCTTTACATAGTTGGAAGAATCAATGACAAGCCTATTGATGGGATATTAATTTATCTCGTCTGTATAGAGAATATTATTACTAAAGAACTCCTATTTGTGCATGAACTCTATCAAGATACATATGAATAGCCGAAAGTATGGATTAAAACATATAATGGTTTTGCTTGTCTTGCGATGGGCTCGATAAATCTCCCCTGAAAAGTTGGACTGAAAACACTAAATGTCTCATTCACCATCATCTTGTCATTAGAAAAATTTTGTGTGAATTTAGGCTATCCATGGCTTTGGTCCATGCATTTCATTGCTTTGGTTGTGAATAAATGTTTAAGGATTCCCTTTGGCAATGAAATCTTTACTATTCATCACAATGGCTTTAATCCTATGTCTTCCCAAGGAAACTTTTCATTGGATTTCTTTTGGCCTGAGCCTATTGAGCCCATTAGACCTCATGAGGACTACTTTTCAAATCATATCAAAAGTTTAAGGCAAAGTACATAATAGAATTATCCCTTAGAAATATTTCGTAACTGGTGATTGAGCCACCTATCCTTGACAAAACTATTATTGAACCAAAAGACCTTCCAAATATCCAAGAGAAACCTATGAAAAATTATACTACCATTTCTTATAAGACACCACAATACAATCAAAACAATCTCGTTGTGCCTCCTAAAGTCAAATTTTTTTACAAACATAGAGAGAAAGTGGTTGAACAACCTCCTATGGTTCCTTCCATTCCTCCACTAAGGGAAGAAAAGAAACCTATAGTTGACAAAATTTCTCCTACACAAACCCAACTTGAAAATAGATTGAAATAAAATTTAAATGCTAGAGAGCATAGGCATAGACATCGTGTTATTGCTTGTATGTTACAAAATCAAGAAGAAAAGAGCAACATTGAGAATAAAAATTCTAACTCACCTAAATAAATGCATGATGATTATATATCCTCACCATAACATAAACAAGAACTTTCTAGAGACATTATCATTCGACCTCCTATTGTGATTAATCTAGATGATGACATTAAAATTGCTAAGATTGATGAACAAGTGCCTAATGAGTTGAATTCATTGGTTTCCTCTTCTATGAGCTTAAATGAAAAATATACTAATAAGAATGTTGAACTTGGTATGTGCCCTAGTTTGGTAGTTGATGTTGTACCTTTGGCTAGTTGTCCACCTTTCATATATACTGCATGAGATTGGGATGCAAATGACCTGCTATAGGTTGACTCGCATGTGCCTTACTAGTCTTTTTCTTTGTTTTATTTTTCATCTTCTTTTATGTGATCCCTCATGTTGTTTCATTTGATGTATCTCTCTCTCTCTCTCTCTCTCTCTCTCTCTCTCTCTCTCTCTCTCTCTCTCTCTCTCTCTCTTTGTGCATTCCTCTATATGTATCTATATTCTTCTTTGTCATAAAATTTTTATCCCTTTTCATTTATCTTGTGTTTTCCTTTTGGGGATGACATGGAGAAATTTAGGTCTCTTTCATGTTGACCCAAAAGGATTTTTCTTTGTTTTCACTCTTTATGTGTCATTATTCTAGTTCTATGAGTATTTTGGGAATGATAACATTTCCAAGCTCTATGAAAAAATTGTAGAAAAGACATACTAACCCTAAATCCATAGATCCCTTATGTATTTCTTGGGGAAATCCCTCCTTCCTTTTTCATGATGTAGCTTTATTTTGGAAACATATGACTTCGAATAGGGTTTTTGGAGGAAATATCTCATGTCTTAAGATTAAAACATTGGCTACTTTAAATAAATTTCTCAAAGAAATGGTGTTAGAAATCACTTTAAAGTGGGGGAATGCATTGATAATATCTTTCAAAATTTTGCATATTTCATGATGTGATTTTCTTTTTCTTGTGATGTGTCCTTTTCTTGGTGGTGTCATTGGGTTTCATGTCCTCCAAGAATGTGATCTTTATTAAGAATACAAATTTCTCTTAGTGGCTTGATGTGACATGAGGCATCCCCTAATCTGCAATTTTTTACTCTTGATTTATCCTCTATTGGATACATTAGGCACGATGATCCCTAAGAAGAAGGCCTTACACAAATGAAGAAAATCCATTTGAAGAAAAACCTATAGACATAATGTTCATAAGTGTTTGGCATAAAGAAAATTGCTAACCTTATGAAGATTGAATGCAACCCTGATAAAGTCCACCTAGCATAACACACCTTTCTTTCTTATGGATCCTTTCCTAGCATTGTGGTGTCTTATTGAAGTTATTAGAAGGATAAATTTTATATGGTATGGGAGCCTAATTTGATTCTCTCATTTGCCACCCTTTTGGGATACTCACCTAGTGGACGACCTAAGGTTCCACTACCCTGGAGTGAGTGTGTGCATTATTTGCATAGTGGACATCAAATTTTTCTTATGAACATTCTTTGGAAAAATAGTTGAGATATGTTCCACATCACATTGGACAGTCAAGGCTTGATCCTTCCTCTTTTCTTGGACAAATAGTTGATATGTGTTAATCACATTGGACAATTGAGGCTTAATCCTTCCCCCTTTACTTCTTGGCCTTTGATGTTGTATGATTGTGTATCTCTATCATTGTTGTATACATAAGTGTCATGAATGTCTAATTTAGTGTGAGTTTGATGTGGGGTCATACTCTCACTAAAGTGGGGGAAAAATGTAGTAACACAAAAAGTATCCATTTTTCCTTATTTTGGGAATGAATAATTAAAATTAAAATGAACTTAACTATGCCTTTATTTAGTGTTGTAATGTGTTTTACACATTCACATTAAGTTTAGGACCTTTCTTAACTAAATGGACTTAATTGTGCCTTATTTTTGGTATCGTAAAGTGTATCTTTACATTTTCACACTAATATAAGGCTTTATTAATTAATTGATGTTAATTTGAGGTTAACTAGACCCTTTAATTCAAATCCAAGCCTAATTAATTATAGATTCTGAGGGATAAAGCACGACACTCTTAAATGATATTACACAAAACTTAAATTTACAAGGTATGTGTCCTAGGTTAGTAAGCTAGGACCCATTTTCCACATAGTGAATGGTTCTTCACTAGGTCCTAGGACCCCCTTTTTACATATCATTTCATATTTCCCAATGTGTTTCCTAGCTAAGTATGCTAGGACCCATTTCCACATGGTGAATGGGTCCTCACTTAACCCTAGGACCCCCCCTTGGAATATATTTTTGGCAACATTTTAATGATTTCAAATCCTATATTTGGATGTCACCTTGTGTTATTTTAATTTTAGGAATTAAGAGTAAGATAAGTATAAATACAAGGCTATTTCACTTAGTTTCACCTAACAAAATTGAAGTTATCATAAGAGTACTTTCACAAGAGCATTATAGAGCATTCAATAAGTCATTCAAAGAAATATTTATAGAAGTTTAAGGAAGCAATCAAGATATCAATCATCATGTTAGGCATAGTGCATCATGCATGTTATTGAGCTAATATGTTGATGTAGAATTGGAGATCCTATTCAAGCATTGTTTCTTGTCAAGTTCATGATCAAGATCTACACTGAATGAGGCCATTTCATGCTAAGTTTTAGATTTTTACTCCAAGGATTCCACAACATTGGGTGAGTTATTACATTGCATTTTTTCATTCATCATTCCTTTTATGCATTGTTTCATTACAAGGTTTAATTACCAAAATAGGGTTTGACCAAGGAAAACCCATATTCTCTAACAAACAACATTTTTCTTCTCCTTTGATGTGTGATTGAAAGTTTGAGGTTGAAGATCAAGTGGAAAGAAAAAGTTTTCAAAGTTGCAAAGTTTTCAAAGTTGTCACATTTCTTGCAAAATCATGAAATTTTTTCTATAGAATTCATTTTCAAATTTCAGGAGCTAAGCATCTGGAGTGTAGAGTTGCATACATTGAAGAATAGAACCCAAAAATTAATTTTCTAAAACCCTAGTAGGGACCCATTTTCCATTGGGAGAATGAGTCCTTAGTGAGGCCCGGAAAAAAACTTTTTGCAATAGGTACACAACATTTGACCCTCTTAAAACCTACCTTTTGATTACTATATTGGTTAGGTTTGATTTATGATATTCATTTATACATAATTGAATGAAATAACTAAGGAAGAGGAGAGGTTAAACATCTTGATTATATCTCCCCCTTTTTCTCATTGTTTCAAGGGTTTAATGAATGAACATTGTGGATCTGAATGCTAATAAGGGTTTTAAAGTTTTAGATTACAACCGATTCACCCCATGTCAGTTATCTTATGCATTTCAACAAAAATGGCATGACTAACCACTTATACAAGCCCTCTTTAGTCTTGAAGGTTGTATTCCTCTCATTTCTTCTTATACATGTTTAATGATACCCACTCTTCATGTCAGTCTTTGTGAAGTACTTTGCTTCACTCAAACAATCCATAATTTCATCCATCCTTGGTAGTGGAAATCTATATATGATTGCGATCTTGTTAATGGATTGAGAGTCTATACACATTCTCCATCCTCTATCTTTCTTTGGTGTGAGTACTGGAGGTACCACATATGGAATAAAACACTCTCAAATCAACCATTTCTTAAATAACTCTTGAATTTGTATGATCATCTCCTCATTTTTCATAGGAGACATTCTATGGGATTCCTATTCAATTAGTTCCTATGGTGAATCATGACGGATTCTAGGTTGGGGAGATGCAACTAGCCATCAAGCCAATCCTAATGACTTGTTTCCTAAGTGATTACATCCTCCATTATCTCTCTACTTTTAGCCTAAGGAAGGTCTTCTTATAGGTTCAAATCCAAAAATTAGTTCATGAAGAAAGAGTAGGGATTGGAGAGCAGATCTAGACTCTAACTTTCTGAAAAAGAAAAATGAGATTGATACACCACAAGTGGCGTATGAGTCCCAATACATGAAATTTTATAGATTTTTGAAGACTCTGAGTCTACATTGCCAGATTTTTATTATAGCCCAAAATCCCTTGTTTGGGACTGATACAACCAACCTAACGTATGAGTCCTAGTGTGCCCTAAATTTGGCATTTGTAGAGTTTCAAAGCTTATTCCAAACACATTCAGGTTTCTAGGTGCACTTTTCTAATTTCTCAATTTCTTCTTTTGTTTTGCATACTTTTTTAGGTCATTTATTTAAAGTTTGCACATCATTATGTTTTGTCATTAGGTCTTGCATGTTACTAGTGTTTCCAAGCCCTAGCTTGGTGGTGAACCTCTGTTTAGTCTCTAATCAGACCCTAGGACACCCTATTGCAGATCTATCCCCCTCATTTCATCCTTGGATTGAGATCTCTAGGGCTTTGTTGAATGAGAGAAGAAAACTTGTCGTTCTATGTCCTAAACCATAAATAGACTGTTTTCCATCTTTTACCTCCATTAACCCCTTTTATTTTGTCCCAATATCCACCCAAGAATGTTCTAGGTGTGATTTCTTCCTTTGTTTTAACAAAAAAAAGTCTAGCCATTAACTTTTCCTACCTAGGAATATATTATATCAAAATTTACTTTTGGTAGAAAAAATTCCTAGAGCCATAAATTTTGATCTAGTTGTCTGATTCACTAATATAACATATCATTGGATAGCTCTCGACAAGATAGATGAATATGAAATTGTCTAAAGACAATTTTGTCTATTTTTTGAGTTTTTTTTAGGCTTTTAAGGTTTCCAAACTTGATTTTGAAACTATATTGGAGAAATTTCTTGGGATGGAAACTTTAATATCTCCTATTTAGTGCATGATATTGAGATAATTCTTTTTCATCAGATGCATCTTTTGATTCCATTCCTTGGGGTAAATTTTTAGGTCAATATGAGCTTGTTTAGGATGAAAAACTAAAAATAGTAAGTGACCAGTTTTGACCTATTCTAATTTCAGAATGCCTTACACCCCTTAAGTGCCATCATTAGACTCAAAACAACAACAAAAAAAGGAAAAATTATTTTTTGGGTGATGCAAGATTGCACGTACACCACTAGATGTGTGTGCCTCAAACACCCAAGGTAATTTGAGAAGTGACCTTGTCACTTCTCTAGTATTGGAGGAAAACCAAGATGGTCAACCTTTTCCTTTGATAGCCATGATGAATATTCAATAGGCCTTCCCTTCCATTTAAGGGTGAGTGCAGGATCATAGGCCTTCCCTTCCATTTAAGGTTGAGTGCAGGATCATAGGGGTCCAAAAAGTGGCGATATCACCCAAAAGTGCTTGACGACATTTTTTTATCTGAATTTGATGAAATGAAAAGGGTTTATTGATAAAATTTTCATCTTTCCACCAATATAAGATATGAATTATTTGGAATTAAATAGATAATTATTATCTATTTTCTACATGTATTCTAACTAAAGTCCTTATTGATGGTTGAATGAAAAAAAATATAATTCTCAAATGATTTCACATTTTTTTAATCCAAAAGATGTGACAAATTCTATGCTTCCCATACTATAGTATAAAAAAAATAAAAAAGTGATTTTCATAAAAAAATTTACTGAGTAATGGTGGTCAAACTAATATTTTTTAATATTTTTAAAAATTTTCTAATAAAAAATTCCTAACTAGTTATTTACTTGTAAAAAAAAAATTAAAAAAATGTGTCACATCCGGGAATGTGTCTACTTATATTGAAAGTTTCAAAAAAATATATTAATTTTTTTCTTGTACTTGGGTTGGTTAGACATACACCTGCTTTTTATTTGGGTGATCCATAATAGTGGTTTACAATTTTTTGTAAATTTGGACAAGTTATTATTTTTAACTAAATATTCGGTTAGAGACATCAGCTAAACTGTGAGGAATTGAAGATGGTGAAACTTGAGTCTCTCATCAAATTTTGTCCTTAATTCTAAAATATTTTTTCAAAATTTTTGGAATCAAATTGCACTTCTTTTTCCATCTCCCACGAAAATATTTTTTTTCAGAAAACAACATTTTTAAAAGTGACACCACTTATAACACATAACTTTTTTCCATGAAGGATAAAATTCTAATTCTTTCAAATTTAGATTTTTAACTCTGATATCTAGTGCTTCCACTTGGTTAGATAGTTTTTATTGAATATTTTTTCCTTAATCAAGTTTCAAAGTCAAACAAATTACAATTTAGACCTGTGCTTATTTGTATATAGCAGTAACTTTTTTTCTATATGTCAAAATTTAATTTAATTTTTTGTGTTGGATCAAGGACTTCAATATATGGTGCACTCATGTTTCAATTTTTTTTTTTTTGATAATCTTCTATTTTTCCACATGTGAAGAACAAAGAAATTCATTTTCGATGAAAAACCTATGTTTAATAAAACTTAAAAAACAAATACATAACAAAATCAAAACATATTAAAATTATATTCATTGGATAGCTTGTTCTGAGGAATGCCATAATCATTTGAAATAAATTTTAAATGAATTCATTTGATCCCCCAAAATCTAAATTAAAAGTGATTTTTATCAGCATTTTGATAGGTGTAAAGGAGACACATTTATAGGTATGGTTTAAAACTAGCGAGGTTCTATCTAAGGGGGTTTGATCTAAGGTGATTTGATCAAACCCTCTTCAATTGGAATCCTTAAAATGCAACTTTTAAGCCTTAAATCATTATATTTTCTAAAAATATGTGATTTCAGCTAAAATTTGTTCCTCTCAGGAACTGTAAACCACTATTATGACAACACCCATTTTTTTCTTGAAAATTTAGTACTACTGTATTGAAATTTCAAAATTTCACCAAATAGATTTACTTTTTTCTAAAATAGGACCAACATCTTAGAAACTACATTAAATTTTCTACAATTTTTGTTCTTACATATTTTTCAAATTATGTTAATAACCTATTCAATTTTTTATGTCAAGTTGCCTAACTCTATTTTTCTGAATTTTCATTGCCACTTAAGGGCCTAATTTGGACCCCCATGATCTTGCACTGACCCTTAAATAGATATTATTCATACTACTTATTTATTGTACTCCTTCCCACATGGATATATGAGATTTCTTCTATCTCTTCCTTCTCTTAAGTAGAAGTTGGAATAATCCACTTCTCCTTTATTAGTCCATCCTTCATATTTCCTTCATGAAACTTTATCGAATCAACAATCTGGAACATAGGGGAAATGTTTATCCAAGTAAAAAATGAGCTACCTCATAAGCATTTCTTAAATCATTCTTTTTCAGGATCTTGCATGGTCAAAATTTGTTCATTTTCAACGTGTTATACATTCCTATTAGGAGCCTTTCTTTACTCAAGTGAACCATGACTTAATTTCCAACCTGAAATTCCTTAAATTGCCTCTTATGACCAGCCTTACATTTATACCAAGAAATCATCTTATTGATGTGATTTATTTTCTCTTCCTATAATTTCCTCAAGTTCTCTAAAAAATATTCTATCTTGACACTACTCTTTTCTCCTTTGTCCAGCTTCCTCAACTCAAAAACATTCCTTAGACCACCCCCATATACAATCTAGAATGGGGATTTTGCAGTACTCATATTGATAGAATTGTTGTAAGAAATTTCTTCTTGTGGTATAATCAAATACCATCTCTTGGGCTTATCTCAATTTAAGCATCTTAGTAGGTTTCCCAAACTCCTATTCACTACCTCCATTTGTCCATCAATATGTAGATGTTGTGCAGAACTAAAATTCAAATCTATTTTCAACTTCTTCCATAATATCCTCTAAAAAAACAACAAATTTGGTATCAATGTCTAAAACTATACTCTTTGGTAGACCATGTAGTCTCACCACCTCTTTGAGAAAAAACTCTGCAATGTGAAGATCACTAGTCTTATGACACAAAATGAAAGTGTAGTGTTGTAAAATTGCAACCTGTGATAATTTCACCTACACTTTTGCATCCACTTTAGTGTTCACTCAATATTTGTGGGGGCTCATTTTAGCCTTTGCATTATCCTTTTTCCCCTTAGTATGCCCAAGACCCTTTTTTAGTATCTATCTTATAATGTTAGCTTCATGTTAAACCTTATGTTTTCCTCATTCCTACCATTTTGTAGCATGATTTGTCTGAACACTAGTGTGGTGCACGACCATCTATGCAATGTGCTATCATCTCATGATATTTCAATGTTCAAATGGTTTTTCCTGAGTGTTTTTCAATTTTCACCTACTTTTGTTAGTGTAAATGGCTCAGGACACCTTGTAATGGTTCGAGAACCTTATTTTCCCTCCTATTCTCTCTTTAAAATCCATATTTTTAATTTTTTTGGTCCTCTTGTTATTTTTTCTTTTTCTCTCTCATTCTATCTTATCTTTCTCTTTCTCTCAAGCTTGCACAACTCTCTATAGCTTGCTACAATAGTCTCAAGATTTTACAACTTTCTTTACAACTCTCTTGGCTCTCATAACTTTCCCTTTCTTTCTCTCTCTCTCTCTTTCACTTCCTTAAGCCTTGCAAGTAATATTTATTTGTCTTACATCTTTGAGAATATTAGGATTTATCACATCCCTTGTCTATTCATTCTATTATCTTCTCTATCTAACTATCTGGTTGTGTACAAAGGTGGAAACACAAAACATGGGTTTGACTGAGAAAAGCCCATAAACAACCCCAACATTTTCTCGTGGTCTTATGTGTGCAGGTGTTGGAGATATTTCTTTGTTGGAGGATTTATTACATGGGTTATTGTGAGAACTTTATATATCCTCCTTATTTTTATCATTGACATTCCATTTATTCTTTTATGCCCTAAATACCCATCCCCATTTTCCCTCTACTTCAAAATGGTTCCCCTCTTTTTTTTTGCCTTGTTTCTTTCTGCCTTGTGTTTTTGCTTTGGTCCTAGGAGGTTTTGTTCTCTCATGCCCTATTTCTTTATTTCCTGTTAGGGTTTGGATCCTCAATCAGATGCTAGAACTTTTGTAAAAAGCTTTGAATTTGATTTGGTTTATTGGCCCCACTTTTCTCACTTTCCTTATCAAGATTCAGGTTTTGAATCAAAATTTAGACCTTTTTCAAAAAGGTCAAGATCTGATTTGGATTCTTGGCCTTAGTATGATTTGTGTCTTGGGTAAGTGCACCAAGATGGTTCCCAAAAAGGGGGCTTAAGTGGCCACTTTTTTTCTGAAATCAGGAAATGCTGACCCTGGACATGAAATTGAGGATAGTTACACTCAAAAAATTTAGATGGAATAAAAACAAGGATCGAAGTGCTCTGATTCTACTTTCTAAACTACTAATTTATTTTGAAAATGGTTGAGATTAAGAGGTTCAAAAGAGGGATGTACACAAATTGGTGTTGTTTTTGTTAGAAAAACATAACATAGCAATTCTTGTAGGACCTGAGCACAGTGAAAATTTTGGTAGTATTTTAAAAATCGCTACGGTCAGAAGTTAGCTAACATCTAGTTGATGCATAATTTTTCTAATAATTTTTTAATGAATATTTTATTTTTTACTAATTTTCTAAGTGGGCACTTCCTAAAAAGAAGAATTTTGGCCATGCTCCCCTACAAATTTTGGAAAATAATTGATTTTTTTTCTTTTTTTTAAAATTTGTAGAATGGAGTCTAGTTTCTAAAAATGTAATTTATTTGAAATTTTGATGAACGGTTAATTTATAACAAAAAAACACCAAACACTACTTTTGGAAAAAAATAGATATACAAACAAAAGAAATTATGGATGAAAGGCTTAACATTATCAAAAAGTGAAAAAAATTACCTTGTTGGATAGCTAAGAGAGAACCTAACATTACCCATGTGTTTGATTTTGTCGATATTGAACTAGATGCAATCTTGATGGTGAGCACAAACCCAATTATGTGAAAAATTATAGAATTTGCAAAAACACGTTTCTGGCCTTGTTGGGAATGCCCTCCAAGCCTTTGGGTTGGTATTCCAAGGAATGTACTTTCACTTTTTTCTTTGTTTATAACGTGAAATAACGTGAGCGCATTTTTTAAAACTTTTTTTCAAAAGTGGCCACAAATTTGGTACCCAACTTCATCCACCCGCCCTCTTGTTGAGATTTGAGTTTTGTATCAGACTTTGACCCTTTTGCAAAAAGGTCTAGATTCAATTTGGGTTCCTAACCCTGCTTTGTCTTTTCATCGAAGCCGATAACAAAAGTAAATTTTAGACCTTGTACAGTTTGGTCATGTTGGTTATTTTTTAAGAACCAAACTGATCTTCAGAAATACCTATGGAATTTTCCATTTCCAATAATTAGTACTCTAAAGGGATTGGCCAACGAACGAGTAAAAGATTCAAAACTTCTACTCCTACACTTTGGGCTTTGTGAAACCTGGGAGGGTGATCCCACAATGTATGCTCAATAATTTTTATGACTACTACTCAAATATATTGTAATTAACAGATAATTCTCACACAAATACTCAACAAGGTAGTATATTAAACAAGTTGGCAGCTAATTTATTAATATCCTTAAACTTGGAGCATGAGAATAATGAAACTCAACACAAAATAACTATAGTGGTACTCATTTGAAGGTTTGTAAATAAAAGCTGATTAGCTGATGAATCAACCGAGAAATTGGATTATGAATGCTTTGCAGGAACCCATGCCTTATCCCAAACACAGAGTCAATCTCAACATATGGAACTAGACAAAAACTCAACAATAGCAACATACAATCTCAAGAAATGCTGCATTACATCACTCATGTATTACATTCATGATATTCACTACTTACAAATATCCTAGTACCTAATTCTTATGAGTTAATAATCTCATCCAAGAATTTACATTAATTCATTGAACTAATAAGAAAGAATGAAATTAAACATCTGTTGAGAAACAACACAGACAAACAAAACAATCCTTGATTACTTTCATTCATAACTCATAAAATGAGTACAAAAGAGAGACAATAGCCATGAAATTGGTATCACTCTGTATTATATTTTTTATATTGTTATCAAAATCACATACATAACAATATACTTTGAACTTAATACAAAACTTTAAATATGCTTGATATTCCATTTACAATTCAAGCTGTTGATTGCAAAACAATGAACCCCTACTTTCCGTCCTTGAATTCCTTCTTATAGAAATGAAGGAGAAAACAAGCCTCAAGACAAAAAGTACACATTTCAATAACCTATTGGATCGCTATAATAAAGATTCATTTTTCAATTACTCTACATTCCCAATCTAGGTGGGAAAAATGTGTGAAATAAAGTAGTCTTCATTTGTTGTTGGAGATCTAGTCCTATTTTCAAAAAGTATCTTCAAATGGTTACCTCAAAAAAAATTCCCATGCACACCAAGTGGAAAGAAAGAAAGAATGAAAGAAATAGAAAATAAAGGACAAAAGATAAGTCCATGTTTGTAGCCCTGCCATCAATTCAATTTGAAGAAGATGCACTATATTTTCTATACTTTAGAAAAAGCCTAATTTGTACTAAATCTAGGCTATGTAATGCATTTTCACCTATCCTTTATTCATCATGATTGTAGACTGATCTTCTTATACCATCAACAACCCATATTAAAAGATCTCAAACACGTATTATATCTTCTTTTAGTAGTGCAAACTTCATTCTATATGCCTCATTGTGAAATATTTGATTAATATTTTCCATTACTCCAATGCTTCCACATCCTCTGGGTTATTTCATGTGGAAATTGTCCACCACCCTATTGGGAATCGTTCAGTAAAGGTAGGGCCTACACAAGATAACAGGGAGTAGTCATGATTGACCCAGGTCACCCGCTATCAACCATTGATTCCCTTCAAAGCTTCACACACTGAATACTTGGAAACACTAGTCCCACTGTCAAACTCACCATGTGGCAATCACCTACCAGCCTACTTGAATATTTTAATGAATAATTAAAAGGAGAAGGCATGTGGGGAATGGTCAAGACATAGCCATGTTACTTGACAACCGTCAATGGTCTTCTTTCAATACCGCCCACTATCTTAAACTTAGACATCGGTCCCACCGATTCATAGAACACATGGCTTATGCCTACTAGCTCGTGAGGATAAAATAGTAAGCAATGAAACAAAATGGATGTGTGGGGAACAACCAAGATATGCTTGTGACAATTGAATAGTTATCAAAGATATTCATATATGCACATGTCAAAATTGTTAGTCTTAAAAGAGGGACCCAACTAGGTCGATGAGACTAAAACCCATAGGATTGAAAACTCAAGGCTCGAATGATTTTAGCATGAAATATTTAGTCAGACTTTGGAAGAATTAAAAAAATGGGCTAATATATAACAACCAATAAGACTAGACCAAAGGGAAGATCACTTCATGTATTTTGATTGCATAAGTCATAACTTAAAAGACCAAGAACCGACAACAAGGAGTCAACATAGAATTAAAACCTTGGAAAGGAGATAAACTCAAGCATTTCTCAAGTAGGATCTCAAGTAAACTAAAACCCTTAAATAATGATAGTAATCAAAACCCTAAGCCCTCAGATACAAACCTAACCCATAATTTAACAATATTTTGAGATGGAACATAAAAAATTTAGGAGTTTCATCAGGTCCGAATCCATTTTCTACTCATGGCCCTGCCATTTTTTGTCTTTGTTTCATTTACTTTTTTGGAGGCCATTGAAGGATACTAAAATTTGTAAAGAGGAAGCACAAATTTGTGAAGAGGAAGCATAAAAATTACTATCATATTGCTTGAAATGGCCAAAAAACACTCAAAGTAAAAAGGATGAGATGAACTCAATTGAAAATCAAATTGGTTGTGAAGCATATATCTATGAATTAGTAAGAGATGGGAACAATTAGAAATGGAATTACATTATAATATAGCTGCATGAAAAATTCTTGGCTTTACAGAATCAAACGGAAGAAATAATCAATCAATATATGATGTTAAGGGACTTGGTGAAGATAAAGCATACTCCTATATCTCATGCCCTTTTCAATGTTGATAAACTACCAGAAACAAACCTTAACCCCAACACTATGGAATAATGAGAAGAGACTATATTGGAACTTGAATTACAATGCAGAACTCTTGCAGAAGAAAAAATACTACATGGGAAGAAGGGAAATACCCCTGGCAGGATATTCTTGATAAGCTCAAAGGATCTACATCTTCAGGTTGATAAGCCTTACCTTTACGATTTTTTGGATCAATTTTTTTTAAAGTCAATATATATATATGTCTAAGGGAGGAATAGGGAGCCTTTGCATGACCTTTTCCATTGATTTCAAAGAGGGAGATATAGTGGAAAAACATTTTGTCAAGGCACTTAGGGAGAGATACTGGATAGATGACTGGAAATTTTTTTTGAGAGACAAGATTATATGTATAAGGGGGAGACAAATTTTGAACAAAAATGTTGATTTTTTTTTTGATATGCATGTTTCCATCAATGACAAAGGGGGAGATTATTCGAAGTTTGGAATTTTTTCATTGATGATGCAGTTTGGCAACATAAGAATGAAGTGTACACACATTGGTTGATCTAGTGTTGTCATTGATTTCAACATTGTGATGACCATCCTAAAATAATATGGAAGTATTTTGGGTGACCTTTGTATAGTACCAGTTGATCCAAAAAGCATGGTTAAGTAGGAATTTGGCTAACTATTTCCTTTGTCATTATTGTATTTTGGTGTGTCAGTTTTTGGGTCCATACTTCACCGCACATTGCTTTAATGTTCTACAATCACAACTACAACTTTGAATCCATAAAATGAAGGAGCATTCAATTTTTTGTAACAAATTGAATAGTTTTCGAGAAGATGTAAATAACAGTGTGTGGCTCTATATATCACAATTATCTTCTAAATAGTATACTAGTTTGGGAGATTTTGAACTTCTTCACGAATAATCATTGTCTTGTGATGACGATGATAAGATAATGAATGTTGGTTGAATAAGAAGTCGATGGGAGATTGAGTTTTGCGGTAGCTTGATTGATGAAATTTCATAATCTCTTGAAGGCTTTGTGTTTAGGTCTATTTTGGGCCGACCTAACACGGTTGATGTTTTGAGGAGAATAATTGAGCAACTCTATCTTATGTGGGATTTATATTTAGGTTCATGTCGACCTATTTTGATCCAAATTGAGTGTTGAATTTGGGCACTAAGTGTGGATGAAATACCTTGAGGATGACACGTTTAGTTTTTTTTGTGTTACATCTAATTAGGTTAGCCTAATTAAAGTTTCACCTAAATGTGGGTATATATATGAGATCATTGTTAAGCCTTTGGAGGAAGGAAGCAAGGGATGATGGTGTGGATGATTATGATGATGGTGTAGAAAGAGTGTGAAAGGAATGTATGATATGTGAATATGGTAGAGTAGATTAGATTCATGACATGTATGGTGAATCACCTACATGTGTGTAAGGTAGTGACAAGTTGACCATATGATGATCATTTTGTACCTCAATGGAGCTAAAATCTGACATATGATAGATGCTATTGTATCAGTTCAAATAGGTAGTTTTTCCAATCCTTCTTTGTACTTACACAGTGAGTTGTGAGATCTTTATTAGATAGTGCATCTTGGTAGTGAGCCTTTGTAATATATTATATTCAGATATAATATATTGTGAGCTAACCCTTATCATGGTTTTTTCCATTTTTGGGTTTTCCACATAAAAATACTAGTGTTCATGTGTCATGAAATTCTGTAGTTGTATTAATTCTTTCATTCTTCATTCTAGTTATTTATATTTATTTATTTGGATGGGTTGTGTTTAATTTATTTAGAGGAATATTGATTCACCCCCCTCTCAGTATTCTAGGTGTTCAACAATTGTTATCAAAGCTTGGTTCCCTAGAAGGAGCTTGACCACTTTAAAAAGATCTTAGAGTTTGAAAATATGGATGATAGGAAGTACCCTACTCCTCCGGAAGAAATTTTTGTAATTGAATATATAGAAGAAGATCGTATGCTGGACAAGGATGAAGAACTAAAAACTGCACTTGAAGATCTTAACAAAATTGAAGATGAGAATGGGAATCTAAAGGAAAATCTAAAAGAAGCAATCAAATGCATCAAGAAGCTGAGAGAGTAGATCAAGAAATTTAGAGAAAGACATAGAGAAGTTAATGAAAATTTGAAGAAAGACAATGAAGACATCATTAGACTGAAAATATAAGTGGAAGAAAAGAAAAAAAATGAGGATTATTCGATTCAAGAATACAAAGCAAGACCAATGAATGAGCTAGACTTGAACAAGAAGTGGTAAATATGAGAGAGGATTTGGATAAAGAATGAATTCATGAGGATAAATTTAAGGAAATTTCTACAAATCTTGATGAGTTAATTACTAGATAGTAAGCATCTAAAGATAAAGGTGGTTTGGGACCTGAAAGTGGAGAAAGCTCTAAATGAGAATAGACATATAACACAAAGATCAGAAGATTTGGAATGACTAAAGACACAAGGAACTATGGAAAGTTCTGAAATCAAAGAAGCAATACTGGAAACCTTCCTACTAGATAACCAAATGCTCAAAGGTACCCATATTTTAATGGTGTTTTATTTTCATGCAATAAATTTGGATATAAGGCTATAGAATGTAGAGGTAGAATGAATAAGAATGTTGGATTCTTTACTTGATAATGTTTTGTATGCAATAATTTGGACATAAAGTTGTTGAGTGTAGAAATCAAATGATGAATGGATTTAATACTACTAGATCTTTCAATGGATACTATTATACATGTAATATATTTGGACATAAGGCTAAATAGTACAAAACAAGATTAAATGGAGGCCAGATTGGTTAGGGAAAAATTGTATGCTACAACTATTAAAAAATTGGACACGTTTGAAGATTTTGTAGAAATAAGAATGGACAGTAGAATAATTTAGGATAGAGGAATAATATTGTAAATAAATTTGATCTAGATGAAGTAAAGAAGGAAATGGAAAGTTTATGGAGAAAGAAAGAAGAGATTGAGGATTTGGGAGAATCTATACCTTTCTCCAGTGTAGGTGTTCCCTTCTGTAACTAACCTAGATCTATGACTTAGGGGGATATTTATTGAAAATTCATATAGCCCCCTTGTTGATATGTCATGTCATGGCTTGACATGAAGAGACAAGATGAAGAAAAATATTTTGGAGCTATTGGTGAAAATTGCAAGAGAAAATATTTCAATGTGGGAGTTTACATAGCTTATGAAAGTTGTGAAGAGATGAGTCAAATCAAGGGATTAAAACTATGCTTAAGAAGAAAAAATCATTTCATTATACACATGTGAAGGAGAATTAAAGTGAAGAAGAAGAAATGGAAGAATTTGATGCATCTCTCAGTAGCAAATCTTCAAAACCCTAATTTTCTCCAAGTGAGTATAAGAGGTATTTTGCGTACTCCTAATTTTATGGAAGTTTTATTTAGCATTCTTAGATGTAATGGAAGGACTAAAGGTTGTAAATGTATTAGAGAAACCACAACCTAAATTGAAGAATTATTCTTGGAAAGTTTTATTAGAAGATCCAATGGGTGCATTTTCTTACACTCCCTTTGGAATTTTACCAACTGAGGATATTTGTTGATAAATTCATGAAAAAATAGAAGAATTTTCCCTTAACGAACTAAGCATTCTATGGAAAAGAGAATTGGATGGAGATGATGATGTAATGCCAAATAAAATATTTGCACAATAGACAACAAAGAAGATTAGAAGCACACATGCATACAATACTAAATCTAAAAAGCAAATTAATTCGTTAAGCAACAAAGAACATGGGAAAGTAAAAATGTAATTAAAACTAGAACAATCTCACCAATTCCAAACATATTTCCATGATTCATCTCGATTTCCCTTCTCCATTTTGCTTGTGTAGTATAATTGCCCTCAGATTTTCAAGTTTGTGCAAGTATAGCCTAAGATAGTGATTAGCAAAATATCAAAGATTCAAAACAAAGTGCTCTCAAAAGTTATAAAAATTCGCGAGAGAGATTGGAATGAAGAATGACAAATCAACTTATAGAAAATTGATTATTCGAATGAGGCCAAGATTGAAAGATCAACAGACGGTTAAGATTGACTTATTGGACATGCATTTTGATAACTGTTAGTGATGACATGAGTGATTCGAATTAGAAATAGAATTAAAGATTAAATAAATGATTTAATCTTCAGTTCGGCATTCGAAAACATAAGAAATATCTTTGCATGACAAAGATGAAGATTGATTATAACGACTCTTGTTCAAACACACACATCATTTAATTAATTAAATAAGAATATTTAATTAATATGCATGTACCAATTGAGTTAGAATGGGCGATTGACTAATTTGATGAAGAGATTACTCGAAGATGCCACTCGGACATCAAATGAAGAAGTTAACTGAACGATTAAAATAGATGTCGAGTGAGTAAAAGTGAATACTTAGATAACTCACATAATTATCTAAAATATAGAAGAATGCATTAAAATAGAATCAATGAATTAAATAATTCATTTAATTCAAAACTCAATAATTGAAGAATAATTAAATAAATAATATTTATTTAATTAAATGATAAAGGGATTTTAAATGAATAATTAAATAAATAAAGAACTTATTTAATTATAGTTGAAATATGATAAAGAGTAAATTAAATAATGATTTATTTAATTTAACAAGACAGAATAAGGTTAATTAGTAACATAATTAAATAAAAGCATTTATTTAATTAATTAGATAGAATAAAGAAAAGTGTGAATTAATTAAATAATTAAGATTATTTAATTAATAGAAGAAATAAAAAGAAGATGAATTAATTAAATAATTAAGATTATTTAATCAATAGAAGAATTAATGTTAAGGTGAATTAATTAAATAATTAAGATTATTTAATCAATAGAAGAATTAATGCTAAGATGAATTAATTAAATAATTAAGATTATTTAATCATGACCATGAATAATAATAATTATGAAGAATATTGAAGTCGCAGGCCTAAACCAAATTTCGGTGTCTACATTTGCTCCTCTTTGATACAATGTCACTCAGGCATTGTGTCAAAGAAAATCGATAACAAATATGGCCCAGTCATGCCCCAGTGTAAAATAGGTGAAGGTATGCCCCCTCGAGAGGATAGGTGGGTTCAAAGAACATGAGTGTGCTCTCGAAATTGATGAGAGAACTAGAAGATGAAAGAAAAAAGGATAGAGGAAAATAGATAAGGGTGGTGAAGATGTAGAAAAGAAGAAAATGTTAGTACGAAAAGAAAGATTGAAAAAGAATGAAAGACAGGAGATAGATGTTAGTATTAGCAATCTTCGATGTTTTGTTGTATCACAAAAGGTACTACACTTTATCATCATTGGGCGGGACTAATACAAATGGAGAAAAACACCATGATATGACATAAATCAAGGTGTGCAAGGTCATCCACTTGCTAATAACAGACACTCACAGACAAGGATTGTCATTAACTCATACTAAGGGCACAAGTTGCCCCAGCCTTTTTGTCAAGACAAACCACAGACAGCAAACAAAAGAAAAGATAGGTCATGAGACGTCATTGCTCCTATAAATCCTTCATGGGACATCCTTGAGGAAACTAGTAACATGACTCAAAATAAAATTTAAAAAGACAATCGACAGACAACAGTCAAAGAAAATAGAATTATGATACATCGTTGCTTCTCTAAATCCTTCATGGGACATCCTTGAGAGAGCTAGTAACATGAATCCCAATCATCAATTCAAGATAAATGATAAGATAAACAAGCCATAAAGTCAAAAATCCAGTAAAATATTCGCCAAAACATGATTTATTTGTTTGATTTGTTGATTGATAGAAGGATTGATTGATAGAGCTTGATGTCAGGAGATACACATACTGGATAAGACTGTGAGTCTGGTTTCAATGTTATGACTATCTGTATAAGGCATGAAAATGCCTGGTTTCAGAAAGACATGTTTCGTATATGACATTGAGTCAGATGTCGTTGATGTGATAACCTGTGTAAGGCTATGTTTGATTGATTTGACCTTGTCAATTATGCAGGAAGGACTCATCCTGAATAAGACATAGGTTGATTTTTTGACCTTGTCGATTATGTAGGAAGGACTCATCCTGAATAAGACATAGGTTGACTATTTTGATAATGTCTGTTTCCAAGAAGGACACATCTTGTAGCAGACTATAGTTGATCTATTTTGATTGTTTTGTTTGGCAAGTTGTTTGATTTGACTTAGAGATATTGCTGACTTGTTCACCAGAATGAGGCATGACTTGAGACGATGCATGGACAAATAACTGTGTGTGACGACAAACCCTAAAGGACTAACCTAGTGCGGCCTCGGGGGCTCATCGATTGATGGCCTTGCCTACGTTATACACGCAGAGACCTCATAGTTTGAATTGACTTGACCGACAAGACTGACTACAAATAGAAGACGTGTGTGAAAGTGAATGCGACGAACCCTATTGGACTAACCTAGTGTAGCCTCGGGTGCTCATCGATTGATGGCCTTGTCTATGTTATACACGCAGAGACCTCACAGTTCGACATGACCAATGACCTTGTCATATAGACATATGGATTAAATCATGAATTTTTATAGAAAAACCTAAACAGACTAACCTAATACCTCGGGGGCACATCGGCAGATGGCCTTGCCTACGTCCAGTCGCAGAGGCAATGTAGTTCGACATGACCAATGACCTTGTCATATAAACATATGAATTGACTCATGAACCTATACGGAAAAATCTAAACAGATAGACCTAATGCCTCGGGGGCACATCGGCAGATGGCCTTGCCTACATCCAGTCGTAGAGGCAACGTAGTTCGACAAACGACAAAGACTGACAAGTGCGACTGACTCTGACTCTATTTTTTTTTTGGATTTTTTGAATGTTTTGATTTTTTTTATCTTTTTGAATTTTTTGATGTTTTTGTGTTTTCTCAGGTCATTTTGCGATGTTTATGGATGTGTCCATGGTTTTACATCTTCACCATAGCCAATGTAAGAACCAATATGACACATGGCAAGTGTTTGCCCCTAGTTGAGTATAAGACCAATTGATCATGAATAGGGTAAGATGGGGTATATGAAATGCACTCAATGTCAATTGTTCCAAGTTATGGGAAAGACTACCACTTATTATGAATGGTATATACAAGTGATGGGTATGAAAGATAAAAGATATGTACAGGGATAAGTAGTATGTATAGGGAAGTGGACTATGTATAGGGATCATGGACTATATACAATGATAGGGACTATATACAGGGTAGATTAGAATAATAGTAGACAAAGGAGCAGAGTTGAGTACACATGGTGCCTGTTTGCCAGGTTTTCGCCATGGTACCTATCCAAAGTGCCACCGAAGTGGTTTTCACTATTGGATGAATGATTTGTCTTTACTATTTTCTAGATTATCTAATTTTTTTGGTGTTACCAAGACGCCTGTTTGCCAGGTTTTCACCTTGATAACGATTTTTTGTGATTTTTTGATTTTTTTGTATTTTTGCTAATTAAGACAAAGGCTCCCAGAAGCTATGCGTAGAACTTCTTCAGATGCATACTATTGATTTGTGAGGACAATGGTTCCCCTTTAGGAGTAGAGAGTTGGTACGCTCCTGATCCAAAATCTTCTATGATAATATAAGGTCCTAACCAATTAGGTTCAAACTTTCCTGGTTTGTCTCTTTCTGCATGATTCTTTGGGTTCTCCATTAAAACCAGGTCACCAATGTCAAAGTTTCAATTCAATACCTTTCTATTATAGCTATGATGAAGGCGATTCTGATATGCTTGGAGATGGTCTAATGCCTTCTATCTTCACTCATCCAGAAATTCTAGCTCATGGAGTCTCGACACTTGATACTCTTCATCATCAATGTGGCCTTTCAGGGATACCCTTAGGGAAGGAATCTTGACCTCAATAGGAAAAATGGCTTCAGACCCAAATACAAGTGAATATGGGGTAGCACCAGTGGGAGTACAGATACTTGTATGATAAGCCCATAAGGCAGGGTTAAGCTGTAAATGTCAGTCACGACCAGCATCATTGATAGTCTTCTTAAGGATTCTAATGATGGTCTTGTTAGATGCCTCTACTTGGCCTTTACCTTGTGGGTAGTATGGAGTGGAAAAGTGATGTTGGATATGAAATTCATCACACAAGTGACAAACTTCTTGGTTCTTAAATGGGCAGCCATTATCAGTGATTATGGACTGAGGGACACCATATCAATAGATGATATAGTTCAGGATAAATCTAGAAATCTGTGTGCCGGTAATGTATGTCATAGGAATGGCTTCAATCCACTTCGTAAAGTACTCAGTGGTAGTGATAATGAACTTGTGTCCATTAGATGATGTGGGGTGAATATTACCTATGAGGTCGAGTCCCCATTGGGAAAAGGGCCATGGTGACATTATAGGACGAAGCTCCTATGCTGGTCATGTATCAAGTCTCCATGAACTTGACATTGGCGGCATTTTGTTACAAAGACATATGAGTCTTTTTCCATAGTAGGCCAATAATAACCCAATCTCATAATATTTTTGGCTAAGGAAGGACCGCTAGAATGGGAACCACATATACCCTCATGCACCCCATGCAAGGTTGCTTGTGCTTCAGTAGAATCAAGACATCTTAGTAGGGTATTATCTAAGGCACATCTATATAGGGTGTCTCCGACGATGGTGTATTTGGCTGACTTGCGAAGGAATGTTCTACGTTGGTTATTTGATAGGCTAGTGGGTATGACTTCGGCATGAAGGTAATCATACATTTCTTTGTACCATGGGGAATCGGGACCAACAATATCACACACCATTTCAGAATCTGGGACATCATAGGATGGGACCAAAAGCTGTTTGACCAAGAACTCCAACTTAGGAAAATTGTTAGGAATGTCAAAAAGTGATGCAATTGTAGCCATAGCGTCTACTACCCTATTTAAAACACAAGGTATTTGATGAAATTCAACTTTTTCAAAGTACTCTTTAAAGCTATCAGCCATGCACTTGTATGGAGCAAGCTTCTCATCCTTAGTCTCATAATCATCATTTACCTGTCTGATTACTAATTGAGAATCACCATAAACCTATAAAACCTTAATTTTCCACTTGATCGCCATGTGTAACCCTGTCACCAGAGCTTCATACTCTGCCATGTTGTTAGTGCATGGAAATGCAATCCTGAATGACTTAGGGATGGAATCACCCTGTGGTGTGATAAACAATATACCAGCTCCTGAACCATGATTTGTATGTGAGCCATCAAAGTACAATTTCCATGTTAGGTTTGTGTCAAATGTGAATATGAACTCATTAGGAAAGTCTGCAACTAATGGGTGATCTGCCTGTATGGGTGCATCAACTAACTGATCAGCAATGACCTATCCTTTAATAGCTTTTCTTTCTACATACTGGATATCATACTTACTAAATATCATAACCCATTTGGCCAGTCGTCCTGTTAATGCTGCCTTGCTGAGAAGATATTTTAGAGGATCTATTTTAGCAATCAACATTGTTTGATGGTTTAGCATGTAGTGCCTTAGTTTTTGGGTAGCAAATACTACTACAAGATAGACACGTTCAATGTTACTATAGTTGAGCTCATAACCAACCAAAGTCTGGCTGATATAATAAACTGCCCTTTCATGACCTTCATCATCATTTTGTGCAAGCAATGCTCCAAGTGATGAATGGGTTGTTGTGATATAAAGAATCAATGGTCTCCCTTCAATAGGTGGCATTAAGACAGGTGGTGTAAGTAAATATTATTTAATCAATTGAAAATTCTCTTCACACCTAGCTATCCATGCAAAGGGTGCTCCTTTCTTAAGTAGATGTTGAAAAGGATGTGTCTTGTATGCTAGTTGCACTATAAATCTTCTGATAGATTGCAACCTTCCCTGTAATGTCCTTAGTTGACTAAGATTTTTGGGTGGTGGCATGTCCATGATTGCTTTCACCTTAGCAGGATCTACTTCAATGCCTTGTCTAGAAATGATATAACCTAACAGCTTTCCTGACTTGACTCCAAACACACATTTCTTTGGATTGAGTCTCACATTATACTTCTCCAGCCTCTGAAATATCTTATCTAAAACCTGCAAATGTTCTTCCCTTGTCTTGGATTTTACAATAAGGTCATCGACATAATCCTCCATACAAGTGTGTACTAGATCATGAAAGATAGTAGTCATCGCACGCTGATAGGTTGCTCCTACATTCTTGAGTCCGAAGGGCATAACATTCCAGCAATACATTCCCCAAGGACAAGTTAAAGTTGTCTTATGTTGGTCTTCAGTTGCAATTCTAATCTGGTTATATCTCAAAAATCCATCCATAAGGGACAACATCTCATATCCTGTTGTCATGTCAACTATCATGTCTATATTAGGCAAAGGGAAATCATCCTTAGGACAAGCTTTGTTGATATCTCTAAAATCAGTGTAGATGTGGATGCCCCTAGTTGGTTTAGTGACTGGTACAAGATTGGAAATCCAATCGGCATAATCAATAGATATGATGAAACCAACATCTAACAATTTATTGAGTTCTACCTTGACTAATAAAGCAATCTGTGGATGCATTTTTCTCAACTTCTGTTTCACTGGTTTGGCACCTGGTTGTAAAGGCAAGTTATGTAGAACAAGTTCAGGATCCAACCTAGGCATGTTAGCATATGACCAAGCAAAATTTATCGATCTCTATGCAAAGTAGTCGTGGAATTCTGATTTCTTTTCTGTTGTCAATGACGCTGCCAAATAAACCAGTCGAGGATTATCTTTTGTACCTATGTTGACTTCTACTGATTCTTCAACAAGCATGGGTGACTTTTCCTATGCAATAGAGAGAATGTTCAAACCTCTATCCTTAGGCACCTCAGAGAGGTTTTAACCTTCGGATGCGTCCCTTCTTTTTACTTTTTCATTGTCTAGAGGTGCCTTTCAGTTTTCACCTAGAGACTCATCCTTTTTATTTTGTTTATCCTTTTTCTCATTTTTGTGACTGGAGGGTTGAATAGATTCCCCAAAATATGCCTTATTGTCCAAGTCAATGGTAAAACCAGCTTTATGATCTCCATCAGGTATGCCTTCTCGTAATCCCATGAACTCAGCTATTGCTTCGTCATTCTCAAAAATGTCTAAGATGGGTGTGTCTTGTTGATCCCAATCAATGAGTTGGGGATAAACTAAGGGCATGTCATCGTCAGAGTTATCAAAGTCTAATGGGGTCAAGGTAAATATTGAATTATTCATGTGATTACAAAAGTCTTGTACCAAGTCTGTTTTTCTCTTGGGTTTGGGTCTAGGTGGATGAATAGGTGGGCCTAATGCCAAGGTTTGACTATCAGAAATAGGTGGCTGAGGTTGCCAAGAGGTAGTATCAAGTGGTTCCCAATATTAGTGTTTAAACCATTCCTCTTTTGTCATTTTCTTTGGTGGAGAGGAATTTAAGGGATTCGGTGAGGAACTTAACATCAAGTCCAGTTCTCCAAATAACTTGTCAAGGTCCATGGAGGAAGTAGAGGATAGGGAATCCCACTCATAATCATTAGAGTTGGGGGAGTTAAAATGACATTGGTCCACTAGCTTGTGAGATGTCTTAATATCTTTTGAAGCATGTACTTCCTCAAGTAAGGGTAATGGAGTACTAGGAACGCCAATCTAAATCAGTTGAAACCCTAGCCCTACTCCTTTTGGCCATTGAGAAACGAATATTGGTTCAATTCTGCCATCTTGGTTTAAACCTAAACCAGTTTGTCCATCATATCCTTTTCTTTGCATGATTTTGAAACCCTTTCCATATAGACTTGTAGGAATATGAGCAAGTAAAAGGGGTTCTTGATCATCTTCCTTATACAGCCAGGAAGTGACATCTTCTGTATGTACAGCCTCTTTGCTTAATTCACCCCATTTAGTGAAAGTTGTTGTGGGGGGAACATGTATAGTGATCATAGATTGTCCCCTACCTGTTATAAGTAACCCATATGACTTAGGAGGAACCAAATGGCTAACATAATAAGAAGTCTTCATGTAATACTCTCCACAACCCTTGTCTTGGATCTCGACCCTAGGAGTGGTAGGAAGTGAGGGTGAAACAGATGTTTGAGTTAGTGTGGATGGGTCAAAATAAGAGGATAGATTAGATGGTGAGGCCTCTTGGTTGACTGGCATTTGACATTGAGGGATCTCCTTTAGATTGGTGCAATACTGGAAAGGATCGGAATCACCATCTATAGTTATTTTGGTGCCATTGTAAGGGAATTTAAGACACTGATGATACGTGGAAGAGACTACCTTCATGGCATGGATCCATGGTCTACCTTGTAGAAGGTTATAAGGGAGGGTGAGATCCAAGACCTGGCACTTTGTCTCCATTATCGTAGGACCAATTCTGATAGGAAGTGTTACCACCCCCTTTGATTTTCATTCTTCATCATCATAAGCCTTAATGACAATACTCTTAGTCATGTCTACGCATGCTTCTAAGATACCTAATGCCTTAATCAGTTTTAAAGTGCATAGATTTAACCCTGCTCCTCCATCTACCAAAACTCATCTAACTTTGGTGTCATCAACAAGGACTTCTAGATGTAAAGAGTCATTGCGGTTCGTCTTGTCCGTAGCATAGTCTTGTTCAGAAAACATATCATGATGATTATTGTTCAAGTAGCCCACCATTTCCTGGAAACAATTGACATCAAGGTCATTAGGGACCGTGGTGTTCTGTAAAGCCTTATCAAGGATAGACCGATGCTCAGGGGAAATGCGCGACAATTCCAAGATTGAGATTTGGGCTGAGGTTTTCCCCAATTGGTCAAGTAGGTTATATTGTAACTTGGAAGGTTGGGGTGTTTTCTGTGACTGAGGGCCTGGGATAGTAAACTTAGTACGACGAGTATTGACCGCACACTCAGGATGAGCATTGATAGTAATGGTATTGATGTTTTGATCAGCGGCACAAAGGCAATGAATGATTTTTCTGCTATCATAATCATGTTTGATACTCGCATAATTGGCTGACATACTGGTCTTAGTACTCGAACTAGGGATAGTTCCTTTCCCATGGTCATGTAGTGGGTCTGAAAAGACTTGATGATCAGTGTTCGATGTCTTTTGTTTTTGTCCACTAACTTCAATAATTCTCTTGTCAACAAGATCCTATATGATATTCTTCAGTTGTCGATAGTTTTGTAGGTTATGTCCCTTAGTCCTATGATAATCGCAAAAGGCATTGTCATCCCACCAAGCTGGTTTAAATTGTCATGGATCGTATTGTCATGGTTCTTGCAGTTGTATGAGGTTGTGTTGTAATAGTTGTTTGAACACCGACTCAATGGGTTCCCCTAAGGGAGTGAACTCACATTTTTGAAATCTCCTTGGTTGTGGACATTGATTATTTGAGACCATGTTAGGAGGTTGATTGACAGCATTAAGCGTGTTGGTAAAAGTATGAGGTCCTTGCTAATGTGAGGAGGGGTCCTGCTTGTAATGTTTTAGCATCAACCACCCCATCGTTGGTGACATTTTTTTTGTGAGACCATAATCTATTTCTATCAGTGGGGGTGTTTTGTACGATCGGGTTTCAATTGGATGTTGTCATTTTGATTTCACCCTTTTCAATGAGATCCTTCTCTATTATCACCCCTTTTTCCACTAGTTCTGAAAAAGATATGAAACAATGTACCCTTAAGTTACTCCTGAGTTTTGGATGAAGGTTTTCTTGGAACATTGTAACCTTTTGTTTTTCGGGTATCTCAACAGGACACCTACTAGCAATAGTTCTCCATCTCTGGAAGAAAGCAATGAATGTTTCACCTTTGTCTTGCATTATGTGGCACAAGGTTGCTATATTTATATCATAGTCAATGTTGAAGGAGAATTGCTCCACAAATTTCTCGACTAGTTCTCCCCATGATCTAATGCCAAAATCTAGACTCAAAAACCATTCTAGTGCAATTCCTACAAGACTTAGTGGAAATAGTCTCATAAGATATGTGGGGTCGTAAGCGACATCTATGCATATGGTAGAAAATTCCCTAATATGTTCTACTGGATTTCATTTTCCATTGTACTTAGGAAGATTGGGTATGACATATCTGTGAGGGAAAGGTGTCATGTACAATGATCTATGAAAAGGGAATGGCCATATGTCCTTTGTTGACAATGATTTCTTAGTTGACACTGACATGTTATCCATTTGCGTTTGTAATGCATGCATTTGTGTTTGTAGGATGTCAACTTGGGTCAAAGATGTGCTAGGAGGATTATGTAGATCCATGTATGTATTTTGAAATCCAAAGTCTCGTGATGGGTTTTGATTGAACGTTGGCATCTGAGGTGGATTCGGATTCGGAATGTTGGTAAATGTGTTCTAGTTTGGTATCTACCTAAATTGGTATTGACCTGGGTTTTGTGTAAATGGATTTCGAGCACCACTCTGTGAAAAAGGGTTCTGATTTAGAATCGATGTGAATTGGTTTTGACTTGGAATTTGTGTGGATGGATTCTGACTACCAATCTATGAAAAATGATTCTGATTCAGAATCAACATAAATTGGTTTTGACTGCTAGTCTGGAAGAGTGGATTTTGATTGCCATATTGGAAGGAGGGAATTCCCCCTATTTGTGTAATCCTTGGTATAGTACTAGTGATTTGAGCACTAGGTATGGCCATCAACTGTGGTAAGGTACCCATGATACTAGCAGTAGGTACAGTCGTTAATTGTGCACTTGTGACTCTGACAAAAGATGTATGGGCTGACGTTTTAGGTCTTTTACTCCCAACAAGAGGACCGAAGGGATTGGATGATGATGCCCCTACAGTGAAATTAAATCCCGATGTCATGCCAGACATACCAAATGGGGAAGTATGGACCGTCGTACTCTGTGTAGACGTGCTAGATGGCATAGTTGTGCTAACCTAAGGTATAGTAGTACTAGCAGTTGTCATATTTGTCCCTTGTGTAGGTTGAGTTTGTAAGGTGCTAATGTCAAATCCTGGAGGTAAGGTACCACCTTCAGCTAGCAATTTTCCTAAAAACCGTTGATGATCATTTGCTAGGTACTCATCTACAAAAGAGGCAAATTCAAGGTCCTGTGTGGTAGCCTCTATGTCCTCTACTGCAATATGTCCTTGAGTGTTTCTAGTGGTGAATTTGTCTAATAGAGTCTTATGAGGTCTTGAAGAAAATGGATTGATAAACTCATTTGGGTTCGACATGTTTTCTCTCTCTCTTCTCTTAGACCTAGTTTCAACCATGTAAGACAAGCTCAATATGTAGGAAATGCAAGACTATATGTATGAACAGTATGACCCTAGTCTATGTTTTTGGGATTTTCCTATGGAAAATAAGGGATGTCCTATGATGACACTATTCTAGACTCTAAAGATGCAAAAGTCTAAGTAAGACCCTAAAGTGATCAATTCTATAAACCCAAGGTGAAGGAACCAACTACCTAAAGTCAAACCAAGGTATCAATTTAGTTAAGTCAAGGAACCAATGTAGGACGAGGATCAAAGACAAGCTAAGTTTCCTAACTAGACTGATGAGCTAGGAAGACTCTCTGTAGGAAAAAGTATAAGATCATAAGACTAGGTTCAATGACAAATTTTGTTGACACTATGACTTTTCTAAAGTATAGATGGTGGACTACTCCTAAAGTTCGTAAAAGTGACCTTTCTAGAAGTCTAATGCAAGGTGATATGTACCCTAAGATGAAACTAAACTCTAACTGAAGACAAATATGGTAACGACTAAATGAACCTAAAGGATGCAAAATTGAGCTAGTCATTTCAGGTTTCCATTTCAAAGACTGTTTGTGTGAAGACAACTGAAACTGGTATAACCATGTTGACTGGACAGTGACCGTGAATTTTGGTTTTTTGATAATTAGACAGATGCGTCGCAGGATTTAACAGATGTGGTTCAAGTTTAATAGTTGCGGTCCAAACTGACAGATGCGACTCAAAATTTACAGATGCAACTCTGACTGACAGATGCGACTCAGAATATAACACATGCGGTTTTTTTAAAGCAAATGCAAGCCAAACTGACAGATGCGACTTAGAAATTAACAGATGCGACTCAAAATTATAGTTGTGACTCAAAACTTAACAAATGCAACGCTAAAATCAGATGCATGTTTCTGGTGAACAGTTGTGACTCTCTGTGAATTTTCAGTGACATGAAATTTAATCTAACTCTATTTTTCGTGATCAAATTCTAGCAATCAAAGACAATCGTAAGACAAAGTGTTTTCAATTTTGATTTTGGACTCAAAAAATGTTTAAAGTGATAACAAACAAGCACATCCTAATAGGCCAAATGCCTAGGGTTTGTGTACTTGGTATAGCCCACCTATTATACCTCGGATTGGTGATGAACACCTTTCCTTCTCGAGAGTGAATAGCTTAGGAATTTGGTGGCATTGGCTCCCCTCCACGGCTCATTAACGTCTTTCGAGCACACCAATTCTGAATTCTTTGGGCAATGACCTCCCAAGAACTGCTATCTCTACTCAAGGGGATCAGTAGTGAGTATCTTTGGGCATGATATTGTACCCTGCACTAATACCAAACAACGACCACAAATAGGTTGGTCTCTAAAACAAAAGGTATTTAATTCGGGCATTCCGTTCATGGGGTGTGATCCATACAACGTGAGTCCCCTTTTAGATCCATCTCGTCGAAACCACACTCATGATTCTTGGGGTTCCCCAAGAACCCACTTTTATATACCGACTGGAAGTCCCTCGAGTTCAGGGTGCTACCGGTCTAGTTGTCCTAGGGTGAGTACTTTTTCCCACCAGAGCATGCCCAAGTTCTAGAGTTGGTAACCATTTCTCTTACACCCAGGATCACACAGATGCGCAAGGGGAGATGATACTTCGATATACCAAGTCGTAAGGGTAACCAAACTTGTGCTTTTACACCAAACATAGTAGACACTTGTTAATTTTAACCAAACAAAAGATTTGCTACGCTACCAAACAATATGTTTCAAAATTTAACTAGGGTCTTTGACAAGCGTCCTGCAGAAGATCTCATTAGTAATTTTCAATATTGTCTTCGTCAATCGTCCTGCAAAAGCTTGTTAACTCCAAATGGCCATACGCTGAAAATCAAATATCAGTAACATGAAAATCAATTGAAAATTCCAAATTTCCGAAAGCAAAAATAAAATTTTACCAGTCAATTGCATTGCTTTGTTACCAGTCAAATGTGTCATTTCCTTTTCAGTTGCGGCTCGAGAAATCAATTGTGGTTCAGAAAACTTCAATTGTGTCATTTCTCTGTCAAATGCGGTTCAAAAAGTCAATTGTGGCGCATAAAACTTCACATGTGTCGTTCCGTATGAAAAACCTGCAAAACAAAATAAAATATCTACGGATCCGCAAAGATGGTGTCTTCACGTCGGGTTCACCAAATGTAACTTCAAATAAAAGCTTCGCATAATAGACAAGGAAGATTAGAAGCACACATGCATACAATACTAAATCTAAAATGCAAATTCATTCATTAAGCAACAAAGAACATGGGAAAGTAAAAACATAATTAAAACTAGAACAATATCACCAATTCCAAACGTATTTCCATGATTCATCTCGATTTCCCTTCTCCATTTTGCTTGTGTAGTATAATTGCCCTCAGATTTTCAAGTTCGTGCAAGTATAGCCTAAGATAGTGATTAGGAAAATATCGAAGATTCAAGACAAAGTGCTCTCAAAAGTTATAAAAATTCGCAAGAGAGATTGGAATGAAGAATGACAAATCAATTTATAGAAAATTGATTATTCGAACGACAGGCCAAGATTGAAAGATCAATGGACGGTTAAGATTGACTGATTGGACATGGATTTTGATAACTGTTAGTGATGACATGAGTGATTTGAATTAGAAATAGAATTAAAGATTAAATAAATTATTTAATCTTCAGTTCAAAATTTGAAAACATAAGAAATATCTTTGCATGACAAAGACGAAGATTGATTATAACGACTCTTGTTCGAACGCACGCACATCATTTAATTAATTAAAAAATAATATTTAATTAATATGCATGTACACACAATTGAGTTAGAACTGGATGATTGACTGATTTGAAGACACCACTCAGACATCAAATGAAGAGTTAACTAAGCGATTAAAATAGATGTCGAGTCGAGTAAAAGTGAATACTTAGATAACTCACATAATTATCTAAAATATAGAGGAATGCGTTAAAATAGAATTAATGAATTAAATAATTCATTTAATTCAAGACTCGATAATTGAAGAATAATTAAATAAATAATATTTATTTAATTAAATGATAAAGGATTTTAAATGAATAATTAAATAAATAAAAAGAATTTATTTAATTATAGTTGAAATATGATAAAAGTAAATTAAATAATGATTTATCTAATTTAACAAGATGGATAAGGTTAATTAGTAACATAATTAAATAAAAGCGTTTATTTAATTAATTAGATAGAATAAAGAAAAGTGTGAATTAATTAAATAATTAAGATTATTTAATTAATAGAAGAAATAAAAGAAGATGAATTAATTAAATAATTAAGATTATTTAATCAATAGAAGAATTAATGTTAAGGTGAATTAATTAAATAATTAAGATTATTTATTCAATAGAAGAATTAATGTTAAGATGAATTAATTAAATAATTAAGATTATTTAATCATGACCATGAAGAATATTGAAGTTGCAGGCCTAAACCAAATTTTGGTGTCTACATATGATACTCTAAAACTAGAATATAGAACCCTAAATGAAAGAAAATTGGATGTGTGGAAAAAGTTCCCATGGTTTGAATATAAAAAGTACATCTGAATGGTATTAAGCAGAATCCATGGAGAATCCATTTGGATTGATGGAAAATATTCAAAAACCAAGGAATCTATTAGTGATGTATCTAGTTTTTGGTCCTTCAGATCAATTCCAAGATGAAAATCTATCAAGGTCAAGGACTTAGTGGAAAAGACAGGTGCTAATCTTAAAGAAAAAGAATTCACTTTGAAAACAATTAGGAATCTGACCATCTGGTACGCTACAAGACTTATTGGATACAAAATATGTCAACCAAATGATAACTATATAATTTCTACCACAACCATTCACATTGCACATAACACAATTGAATATGGTGTTGATTATGATCTATGTGAGTTACTTCGGCAAAATTTGATGAAGAACCTGAAGGAAATCAAAAAGGGAAAAAAACATACATTTAGGTATGGTACTTTGATAATTTGTTTACTCTTCTATTTAATGAAGAAACTATAGGTAATTGAGAAATTGGAGTGGACAAGGATAAAACTGGTTGCACATTAGATAAGAAATCTCATGAGAAAATTTGATGGTGCAAATGTTCATAACAATGCTCTTGCAGAATTATTTGGGATGTTTTAGAAGAGGATGAATGAAAGGATAAGAATACCTAAGAATGTATTGGAAATATTCTTTGAATAAATTAATTTTTATCTCTACTAAGTTTTGTTTCATGGAAGCAATTGAGCCTATAACTATTTGGATATTTGATTTGGATTATGAAGTAACTAAGGAAGAAGTTGTTCATTATGTATAAATGCTTTTAAGAATCCCTAAAGACCTTAACATACCAAAATTAGCAGAAAAGACTAGAATTGAAGCCTCCAACAGTTATAGGAGAGCAAGAAAGAAAAGGAAGAGCTCTGGCATTTCCTCAGCTAAAATTAATCAAGAGGTTACAAATCAAGAAGCCACTAACATAGAGAAAGGAAGGATGCATACATATGATGCTCAACACGAGCATGGAAGCATAATCAAAACCATAAGAGCACAAGACATGGATGAGGCCATAAAATCTCTACAAGAGGTAACCCCAAGAACAAGCATTAATTCATGATTGTCTACTATAGAAAATTTTAGAAATTTGGTTGATTCATTGAAAGCATATGTTTTTGGTTTAAAAGAACAAACTAAAAGTGGACCACAAGCAAGGATGGCAGAAAAGAGTCAAGAATATCAAAAGGAAATGTATAGATGCACATCACAGGGCCATGAAGGAATTGAAGGATACTCAAATTTTTGAATAGGAAGCACAAAAATTGCTATCATGTTGTTTGAAATGGCCAAATAACAATTGAATTACAAAGGATTGTTGCAAGTATGAGCTAGTATGGTGGTGTTGTCATTAATGTTGTCATTGATGTCAATACAGTTCAATATGTTGTAGATTGTGCATGTATAGTTGAGATGTTGCTGAGATGTTGTGAGTACATGGAGCTATCTTTATGTCATTGCAAACGTGTTGTGTTGATGAGTTTACAAGTGCTTTTGAGAAAACTAATAAACAAGAGAATTTAGAGTGATGAATTTGTTAAAAATGTGCTTAGTTATGTGCTCCACATTTCTCCTATGTTGATCCCATCCTTGTGTGGATCTGAATATTTGATAATGTTGATCTTGTGGTGATATATTCTAAGTTTTAGCTTCTAGTGTGATAGTGCATGAAAGTTTCATTCACCGATGCATGAATTGTTCTAGTAGAGTTGATCTTTTGTGGATTGAGAGAAATGTTTCTTCTATGCAGTCCTTTGCTATTTTGTTTCATATCTTGTAGATCTTGGATATGTCTTGAGATGGTGTTATCTAGGTTTTGGAAAAGAAGGTTGAAGTTTGGTGATCTGAAAGGTATGTTTTGGTGTTTCAGTATGGGTTTGCACAACCCGAATGAATTGGTGAAAGTGTTTAGAGTTTGAAGAATATTGCATTTGTTGTGGATGTATCTGAAGAAATTTGAGATGTATTCTCATGCATAATGAAGTGTGTTGTGGATTCTGTGTGTCATCTTCTTGTTGGGAATCATATACATCAATGTTCATTTGTGTTTTCATTAGGTTTGGCCTACCTGGTGTTTACACTTCATTTGAAGAATAAAATTAAATTGAGGAAGCATGTGGTTGATTCGAGTCATTATTTTTGGTCTTGGTTAAATGTTTTATTGGTCTACTCTAATTCCTTTCCACTACGGGAATGTTATGTTTCTAACCTAATTTGAATTTATGAAATGAGGTATTTGTGGCCGACATTGGAGAAAGTTTCTCAGGTTGAGGATGGTATAAAATCAAGTGAAATTGTGAAGAATTGTATTACAGTGTGGTGCAAAGTGATGAAAGTGAGCCACAAACATAAGAGCAGAAGTGTATGTGAGTGAGTTGAGACAGTAGTACTTCATTATGTTTGATTCCTGAAGGCAATGAGCTAAAGGTTTATACAATCCTTATTCAAAGTTGTGGATGTGTGTTAATTGTTGTGGTTGATCTTTTGTTCTCTTTTGCATCTGTAGGAAGTGAGCCTTTGTACTTGGACAATGAGTCCTCTTCTAGGCAGTGAGCCCTTGGCAATGATCCTCCGTATTCAGTTTTATAATCTTTTATACTATGAGTTAACCCTCACCATGGTTTTTGCCTTATTGGGTTTTCCACGTAAAAAACTAGTGTTCATTGTGTTGATTTACTTTCTATTATTTTTGTTTCATGCTCTTACTCAATAACATAATAGTGTGGTTGTGGAATTGATAAGTGTTGAAGTCTTAAGTTTATATTTTGTGACAACTAATTCACCTCCCCTCTCAGTTGTCCTACTCCTATTTAGCAATTGGTATTAGAGCTTTGGTTCCTTCGTGTAGAGCTTAACCGCTTAAGGAAGATCTTATGGCACATAAGTTGGCAATCCCTATGTTTGATGGAACTAACTACAATTATTGGAAGGGATATATGAAAGGATATATTATCTCTCTTGGTTTCAAGACCTAGAAGGCTATTGAGAGAAAGTATACACCCTCATCTGGTTGTCTTACTACAACAGATGAGATTTATGCTTATGAAGAAAATGAGAAGGAAAAGTATACTATTTGCAGTGGCTTATCTAAAAATGAGTGAGCTAAGGTTCTTTCTTTGGATACTACATATGAAGTCTAGAAGAAGTTGGAAGACATGTATGAAGGAAATGAAATAGTGAAATTGACAAAGAAGTTGGTGGCAAAGCGTAGATTTGTAAATATGGAAATGGAAGAAGGTGAGGAATTTACTAGCTTCTTTTAGAGGGTTGAACTGACTGCAAATGAATTTAGAAATCAAGGAGGAAAACTATCAGATGAAGATATAATTGAGAAGATCCTAATCACCCTACCAGATTGCTACAGTGATAAGATCTCAGTTATTGAAGAAATGTATGATCCTAAGAAGTAAACTTTAGAATAGTTGTTTGGCACCTTACAAAAATTTGAGATGAGAAAGTTCTAGAAACAAGACAAGATAGAAGAAAATACATAAATAACATTTAAGGAAATGAAGATTGAAGGTGAACCAGATAGCGATGGTGATGATGAGTTGGAAGCAAACTTCACCAGGAAGTTGAAGAAAGGCACCAAAAAGTATAAAGGTAGGTTACCCTTTAAATGTTTCAGTTGTGGTAATATTAGTCATTATGCTCCAAGATGTCTAAATAGAGTTGTACATAAGAAGAAAAATGATTATAAGGATAAGGATAGAAATGATAAGAAATATAAGGTGTTGTACTATGTTAAAGAAGAAACAGGAATTTTTGATGATGAATTTGAGAAAGAGGTTGATGATAGTGAATGTTTATTCTTAGCTTTTGAAAGTAAATCTGTATCCACTAACCTTGGAAAGTGTGTAAGCAAGAAGGCTTTGGAGAATAAGAGGAATAGGATGGAAGGTACTTTGGTTACCACTTTACATGCAAGACAGGATGAAGACTACTGGGTAATTGATAGTGGATGTTCCAATCACATGACCAGAGATAAGAGTAAGTTCACTACACTTGAGAAATATGATGATGGTTTAGTTATGTTCGATGATGATTTAGGAGCTCATATTTGTGGGAAAGGTTCAATTAGCTTTGATGGAGTGCATAGGACTGATGATGTATATTATGTGAAGGGTTTGAGGCATAACCTTGTGAGTGTTAGTCAGATGTGTAGCAATGGTTTTAAACTTGTGTTTTAGAATAGTACCTGTGAAATCAGAAAAGGATCCAGAAATGGAGATATGGTTGCTGCTAGAAGAAGAAATCATGGAAACATCTATCAACTTAAGGGAGTTGATGGTCAATTCCTTGTATCTTAAATCAGTGAAAGTTGGTTATGGCAACAAAGAATGGGACATGTAAATTTTGATAACCTAGTCAAAATCAGTGCAAAGAAGATTGTTTGAGGGCTGCCCAGAATCACAAGACCTGCTAATGTTATTTGTAGAAGTTGTCAATTGGGGAAACATACAAGATGCAACTTTAAGGGAAAAGAGCACTCTACTACCAGAATGTTGGAGTTAGTTCATACTGATCTTTGTGGTCCAAATAGAACTCGAAGCCTAAATGGTGACATGTAATTCATGTTGCTTATTAAGGATTATACTTGAATGACATGGGTTGATTTTCTTAGAGAAAAAACTCAAGCTCTGGATAGGTTTAAGGTATTCAAAGAAAGAGTGGAAAATGAAGTAAATTTTAAAATCAAGTGTTTGAGATCTGACAAAGGTGGAGAATTCACTTTTGGTGAATTTAATGCATGCTGTGAACATGGCATAAAAGATAGATTTCGGCTCTGAGAACCCCTCAGAAGAATGGAGTAGTTGAAAGGAAAAAAAAGATAGTATAGGAAGCTGCTAGAACCATGATGAAAGAATCAAATGTACTAGATGTGTACTGGAGAGAGGCGATACACATTGCTATTTATGTTCTTAATAGATTTCAAATCAGATATAACAACACAAAGAATCCTTTTGAGTTATGGACTAGTAAGACTCCTATTGTGAAGTATTTCAAGGTATTTGGAAGTAGACATTATATTAAAAGAGATGATGAAAATATTGGAAACTTTGATGTTGGATGTGATGAAGGAATCTTTCTTGGATACTCTACTACTAGAAAAGCATATAGATGCTTTAATAAAAGATTGAGAAAGATTGTTGAAAGTGTTAATGTGAAAGTTGATGATGACTTAATAGACCTATTGAGATAAGTGAAGTTGACTTGATGATCCTATATGTGGAAATGTACCTGAGGATAATAAGGAGAAGGAAGAAGAAGAAGAGAAAGAAGGACAAATGGAAGAAGAAGAAGCTAAGAATGATCCAGAACATGCTATAAACAAGAATCGTCTAGAGGAACAAATAATTGGAGATAAAAGTGAAGGTGTGAAGACAAGAAGTAGAGTTGCAGCTGAGGTAAATCTGTGTTTTCTCTCTAAAGTTGAACCTAAGTTTGTGAGTGAAGCATGTGAAGATGAGAGTTGGATGAAAGATATGAAAGGAGAGTTGCAGCAAATAGAAAAGAATCAGACATGGGAACTAGTCCCTAGGCCTGTGAATAAAAATGTGATTGGCTCGAAATGGGTGTTCCAGAATAAACTAAATTAAAGTGGAGAAGTTGTAAGGAATAAGGAAAGACTTGTATGCAAGGGATATTCACAAGTTGAAGGTATAGATTTTGAAGAGACATTTTCCCCTATGGCTAGAATGGAAGCTATTAGGATGTTTTTGGCATTTTCTTCCCACAAGGACTTCAAAGTGTATCAGATGGATGTTAAGTCAACATCTCTGAATGGTGAATTGGAGGAAGAAGTGTATATGGAACAACCTGAAGGGTTTCAGTTATCTAACAAACCAAACATCATTTGTAAGTTGAAGAAGGTGTTGTATGGACTAAATAAATCTCCCAAATATTGGTATGCAAGATTGGATAGATACCTGAAAAGGCAAGGATTCAACAAAGGTTTTGTTGACATCAATCTTTACTTCAAAGTGAAAGGCAAAAAAATGTTGATAGTAGTTATATATGTTGATGATATCATTTTTGGTGGAAATGAAGGCATGTGTAAAAAGTTTGTTGTAGAGATGTAGAAAGAATTTGAGATGTCTATGATTGGTGAATTAAATTTCTTCCTTGGTCTACAAGTGAATCAAACTAATAAAGGGATATTCATTTCACAATCTAAGTATGTAAAAGAGTTGTTGAAGATGTTTGGGATGGATGATTCCAAACTAGTTTGTACTCCTAGGTATGTGTAGGATCATCATGGAAGAAATAGGCCTTTAGTGGCAAAAAAATTAGAAAAATTAAAGTTAGGAAACTTGACATAAAAAAATGAATAATTTATCTATATTATTTCAAAAATATGTAAGAATAGAAACAGTAGCAAATTGAATGTAGTTTCTAAACTACTAGTTTGTTTAAAAAAAAATCTATTTAGAGAAAATTTGAAATTTCAATGTAGTGGTACTTAAATTTCAGGGAAAAACTAAGAAGTAGGTGTCTATCTGACCACCCTAACCACAATAAAATGATACTATTTTTTTTATAAGATTTTAGATATAAGTAGAGGACTCGTGTCTTGATGTGATGCATGTCTTTTTTGTAATTGTTTTCCCAGTAAATAATTAATTATGAATTTTTTATTACAACTTTTAAAAAATCTAAAAAAATCGTATGTCTGACCACCTTAACTTGGTCAAAACTTCATGAAATTCAATTTTTATTTTCTTAATCCTATAGTATGTGAAGCATAGAATGTGACGCATGTTTTCAATTCAAAACATGTGATACCGTTTGAAAGCTATGGATGTTTTTCAATTAGTCTATCAATCAGGACTTTAGTCATAATTTGAATAGAAAATGAATAATAATTACTTATCAAATTCAAAGTAAAGCATAATTTATATTGGTGGAAAGTTGAGAATTTCCTTTAAAAACCCTTTTTTTCATCAATTTTGGGTAAAAAAAGTCGTCAGCCACATACCCATCATATTTCCACTTTTTGGCCCATCATGTTCCTGCACATACCCTCCTAGGGTAACCGGATGTAAACTAAGCAAAGATGATAAATCCGCTAAGACTTATTAGAGAAAATACAAATCTATGGTTGGCGGACTACTATATCTTATTGCCACTAGACCAGATATTATGCATGCAGCATGTTTAGTTTCCAAATTCCAAGCAGATCCTAAAGAAGCACATGTTACAACTATAAAGAGGATATTTAGATATCTTAAAGGTGCATCAGATTATAGATTAGGGTATCCCAAGAGTGATGATTTCACCCTGAGTGCTTATACTGATGTTGATTGGGTCGGATGTGTAGATGAATGGAAGAGTACTAGTGGTGGTGCTTTCTTTCTTGGTGGAATACTGGTTTCATGGTTGAGTAAAAAGAAAGAATCAGTTTCTTTATCCACTACAGAGGTAGAATATATTGCTGCATCATCCTATTGCACATAGGTTTTTTGGATGAAGCAAACTCTGAAAGACATTGAAGTGATATGTGATGAGCCTATTTCTATTTTCTGTGACAATACAAGTGCAATAAACATTTCAAAGAACCTAGTTATGCATTCAAGAAAAAAACACATATCTATCAAATATCATTTTTTGAGAGAAAAAGTGTTGGAGAATGAAGTCAGATTGAAGTATGTGACCACAAAGGAACAAATTATAGACATATTTACTAGGTCTCTTCCGAAGGATACTTTTGAGCATCTTACGGAGAGGTTGGGGGTCATTGGCCCTTCAAAAGTGCTCATGAAGGTGCATCAGTCCAATGAATTCACAGATCCTTTATTTATCTGGACTGATAAATGGGTCTACTCTATAGGGGGAGTAGAAAATATTTTCATTGTTATAGTATGAGTGTGCTCCTAAGGGGGAGTGATCAGAGTCGTTGGTATTTACCATTGATGTCAAAGGGGGAGAGAAATTCATGTGAAAAATAGTTGCAGAGGAAGAGAAGGTGTTCTCCTAGGATATTGTGAAGGATGTTGTCTTTAATGGTTTTTCACATCATGTGTTGCCATCAATGAAAAAGGGGGAGATTGTTGCAAGTATGATCTAGTTTGGTGGTGTTTTCATTGATGTCAACATAGTTCAATATGTTGCAGATTGTACATGTATAGTTGAGATGCTACTGAGATGTTGTGAGTACATGGAGCTATCTTTATGTTGTTGTAGATGTGTTGTGTTGATGAGTTTCCAAGTTCTTTTGAGAAAATTAATAAAGAAGAGAAGTCAAAGTGATGAATGTGTTCAGAATGTGCTCTGGTATGTGCTTCATGTTTCTCCTATGTTGATCATATGCTTGTGTGGATCTAAAGATTTGATAATGGTGATCTTATGGTGATATATCCTAATTTTTAGCTTCTAGTGTGATAGTACATGAAAGTTTCATTCACTGGTGTGTGAATTGTTCTGGTAGAGTTGATCTTCTATGGACTGAGAGAAATGTTTATGCTTTGCAATCCTTTGCTATTTCATTTCAGATCTTGTAGATTTGGGATATGTCTTAATATGGTGTTCTATGGGTTTTGATGAAGAAGGTTGAAGTTTGGTGATCTGGAAGTCATGTTTCAGTGTTTCAGTATGGGTTTGCATAGTTCAGATGAACTGGTGAAAGTGTTGAGAGTTTGAAGCATATTGCATTTGTTGTGGATGTATCTGAAGAAATGTGAGATGTATTCTCACGCATAATGAAGTGTGTTGTGGAGTATTTTTGTCATCTTCTTGTTGGGAACCGTATACATCAATGTTCATTTGTGTTTTCATTAAGTTTGGCTGACCTAGTATTTACACTTCATTTGAGGAATAAAATTAAATTGAGAAAGCATGTGGTTGATTCGAGACATTATTTTTAGTCTTGGTTAAATGTTTTATTGGTCCACTCTCATTTCTTTCCACCACGGGAATGTTGAGGTGCTGACCTAATTTGAATTTATGAAATGAGGTATTTGTGGACAACCTTGGAGAAAGTTTCTAAGGTTGAGGATGGTATAAAATCAAGTCAAATTGTATGAAAGTGTGATGCAAAGTGACGAAAGTGAGCCAAAAATCATAAGAGTAGAAGTGTGTGTGTGAGTGAGTTGAGACAATAGTACTTCATTGTGTTGGATTCATGAAGGTGGTGAGCTAAAGGTTTATGTAATCCTTATTCAAAGTTGTGGATGTGTGTTAATTGTTGTGGTGGATCTTTTGTTATCTTTTGTATCTATAGGTAGTGAGCCTTCCTATTGGATAGTGAGTCCTTTCTATAGGAAGTGATCCTTTGTACTTGGACAATGAGTCATGTTCTCGGCAGCGAGCCCTTGGTAGTGAGCCTTTGTATTTAATTTTATAATCTTTTATATTGTGAGTTAACCCTCACCGCGGCTTTTCCCTTATTGGGTTTTCTATTTAAAAATATTGTGTTCATTGTGTTGATTTACTTTATGTTATTTATGTTTCATTCTCTTACTCAGTAACAAAATAGTGTGGTTGTGGAATTGATCAGTGTTGAAGTCTTAAGTATATATTTTGTGACAATTGATTCAACCCCCCTCTCAGTTGTCCTTGGCATGTTTAACAAGGATGAGATGAATTGAAGTGAAACTCAAATTGGTTGTGAAGAATATATATATGAATTAGAAAGAGACAACAATAATCAGAAATGGACTTTCATTATGCAGTTGCATGATAAATTCTTGGTTTTACAAAATCAGAGGGAAGAAACAATCAAACAATTTATGATGTTAAGGGACTTGGTGAAGATAAAGCATACTCCTATATCCAATGCCCTTTTCAATGCTAATAAACTACTAGAAACAAACCTTAACCCCAACACTATGGAAGAAGGAGAAGAGACTTTAGTGGAACTTGAATTACAATGCAAAACTCTTGCAAAAGAAAAAATACTATGGGAAGAAGGGAGATCAACTTGGTAGGATATTCTAAAGAAGCTAAAAGAATCTACATCTTCACGTTGATAAGCCTTACCTTTACAAGTTCTTGCATTATATTTTTTTGAAAGTCTAGGTATGTGTAGGATCATGATGGGCCAAAAAGTGGCAATATGATGGGTATGTGTAGGGTACGTGGCTGACAAATTTTTTTAACCTAAAATTGATGAAACAAAAAGGGTTTTTAAAGGAGATTCTTAGCTTTCCACCAATATAAATTTTGATTTACTTTGAATTTAATAAATATTTATTATTTATTTTCTATTTGAATTATGACTAAAGTCCTGATTGATAGGCTGGTTGAAAAACATCTATAGCTTTCAAACGGTATCACATTTTTTGAATCTCAAACATGCTTCACATATTATAGGATGAAAAAAAATTGAATTCCATGAATTTTTGACCAAGTTAAGGTGGTCAGACATACAGGTTTTTATATATTTTAAAAGTTATAATAAAAAATTCATAATTAATTATTTACTTGGAACAAAAATGCAAAAAAAATATGCATCACATCGGGACATGAGTCCTCTACTTATATCTAAAATCTTATTAAAAAAATATTATAATTTTATTGTGGTTAGGGTGGTCAAATAGACACCTACTTCTTAATTTTTCCCTGAAATTTAAGTACTACTGCATTGAAATTTCAAATTTTCACCAAATAGATTTTCTTTTTAAATAAACCTAGTAGTTTAGAAACCACATTCAATTTGCTACAAATTTTATTCTTTCATATTTTTGAAATAATATAGATAACTTATTAAAAAAATTATTTCAAGTTGCCTAACTCTGATTTTTTTGAATTTTCATTGCCACTTAAGGGCATGTTTTTTCCATGATGATCCTGCAAATACCTTTTCCATGATGATCCTGCAAATATATATATATTATATGCATGGCCTTTTCCATTGATTTAAAATGGGGAGAGATAGTGGAAAAATATTTTTGTTAATGTACTTGGGGAGAGATAGTGGAAAGATGACTGGAAATCCTTTTTGAGAGACAAGAATATATGTAGGGGGAGACAAGTTTTGGATCATGTCATTGAAAATGTTTTTGATATGCATGCTCCCATCAATGAAAAAGGGGGAGATTGTTGGAAGTTTGGAATTCTATCATTGATGATGTAGTTTGGAAACATGAGCATGAAGTGTACATACAATGGTTGATCCAATATTGTCATTAATTCCAACATTGTGATAACCATCCTAGCATAACAGGGAAGTATTTTTTGTGACCTTTGTATAGTATCAATTGATCTAAAAAGTGTGGTTTATCAGGAATTTCACTAAGTCTTTCCTTTGTTAGTATTATGGTTTAGTGAATCAATTTTTTGGTCCGCACTTCAGCAAACGTTGGTTTAATATTTTACAATGACAACTACAACTTTGAATCCATCATATGAAACATCATTCAATTTTTTGTGGCATTCTATATAGTTTCTAAGATGATATGAATAGTAGTGTGTGGCTCTATATTTCACAGTTATCTTTTCAACAATAAACCAGTGTGGGAGATTTTGCATTTCATTGTGAATAATTATTTTGTCTTGTGATGATTAAGATAAGCTAATGAATGTTAGTTGATTAAGAAGTAGATGGGAGATTGAGTTTTGAGGTAGCTTGATTGATGAAATTGCATAAGCTCTTGAAGACTTTGTGTTTAGGTATATTTTGGGATGACCTAACACAGTTGATTTTTTGAGGAGAATAGTTGAGAAACTCGATCTTATTTGTGATTTATATTTAGGTTCATTCCAACCTATTTTAATGTAAATTGAGTGTTGAATTTAGGCACAAAGAGTGGATGAAATACCTTGAGAATGACATGTTTAGTTTTGTATGTTAATTCTAATTAGGCCAACCTAATTGAAGTTTCACCTAAATGTGGGTATATATATATGTGTGTGTATATATATATATATGTATATATATGTATATATATATGCATATATGTATCTATATATATATATGTGTGTGTGTGTGTGTGTATGAGATCATTGTCGAGCCTTTAGATGAAGGAAGAAAGGGATGATGGTGTGGATGATTATGATGATGGTGTAGAAAGAGTATAAAAGGAATGTATGATATGTGAATGTGGTAGAGTAGAGTAGATTCATGACATGTATGGTGAATCATCTACATGTGTGTAAGTTAGTGACAAGAAAACTCTATGATGAACATTTTGCACCTCAATGGAGCTGAAATATGGCATATGATAGATCATATTGCATCAATTCAAATAGGCGATGTTGCCAATCCTTCTATGTGCTTACTCAGTGAGTTTTGAGCTCTTTTCTAGATAGTGTGTCTTGGCAGTGAGCCTTTGTAATATCTTATATCTGGATATAATATATTGTGAGCTAACCCTCATCATGGTTTTTTCCCTTTTTGGGTTTTCCACATAAAAATACTAGTGTTCGTGTGTCAAGCAATTTTGTAGTTGTATTCGTGCTTTCATTGTTCATTGTAGTTATTTCTATTCAGTTAGCTGGATGGGTTATGTTTAATTGGTTTAGAGGAATATGGATTCACCCCCCTCTCAATATTCTAAGTGTTCAACATTTTGGACCATATATATATATATCACAAATATTTTTTCTTTGGGTGTCATAATGTAAAAATCACGAGTTTAGTAATGGTTACAATACATAATTCAATAAAATATACTTTGAATTATATATAAATTACATAGTTTATAGCTTCAAGTAATAATTTTAGTTCTCCTTGAGGAAATTAGATGAAATAAAATGATGCATAGTGGCACCTCAATTTTCAAGGATTTTCTTGCTTGCAATATTTTTCCATCAATGTTTTATAGATCACAAATATACATTTTTGAAAAAAAAAATCATAAACATATATACACACACATACGATACATGGTGGCACATCAATTTTCAAGGATTTTCTTACTTGCAATATTTTTCCATCAATGTTTTATAGATCACAAATATACATTTTTGAAAAAAAAATCATAAACATATATACACACATGATACATGGTGGAACCTCAATTTTCAAGGATTTTCTTACTTGCAATATTTTTCCATCAATGTTTTATAGATCACAAATATACATTTTTGAAAAACACACATGCACTCTCTCTCTATTAAACTCTTGTAGTTTACAATTTCCTCTTCAATTGCAATACTACTAAGTTGAGTGCAACCAATTAGTAGTGAAAAAGGCAAAGGAGTTGTATCTGAATTACAATATATCCCTTATCTCACATAATCAATTTAAACTTATAAGGAGGGGCTATCAAGGTTTTATAATAGAGCACATATGTATCTCAGCATTCCTTAGTCTTTGATAAAAAAATGAGGCACATGAAGATGCTACATAGGAAATGCATGATCTAACTAGTTAGATTTTTTCCTGCTATGATTCTAGTTCTAGTGAACTAATTGATGAATTTATCAATAAAGCGAAATGTACAAAAAATTATATTCATATTCCATATAAAGTTACAAGTTTAACTATTGATTATTATTCAATATTAAATATATGTAATAAATACAATCTTTTTTATTTATATATTTGGCATATTAAATTTAATTATCAATTACTAATTATATTATACTTTTACTTATATATGCATACATAAAACAAAAAAATGTATTAACATTTAATTATAAATTATTTATTATACTATGTGTTTATGTGTGTTTATATACATATGAAAATGCATTAAAATACAATAAATTCTAATTTTAAAAATAGTTAATTAAAATAATTAAATCTAAAAGCATTTCCTAATCCAAAATCAAAGATCCATAACTTAAAAAAAATATTCCAAGATATGTTCTAGACCAATATAATATTAAGATTAACATTTTTAAAAAAATTAAGATGAAAATTCCCCATGGATTTTCTATGTATTTTCTTAATTTATAAGTTTTATTTATTATTGAATGGAGCTAATATTTTAATTGAAACTTTAAATTATTTTTCAAACTTTTTGGAGCTTATTTATTGAGTTATATATTTTTCTTTTTGATGTAGGTATAATGGTGCAATATCGTTGCAAACATACCTTATTGTTCTTATTGATAATTGTCAATTTTCTAATGTTCAAACCAACTCACCATCATTGCATACTGCTCTCGAGGATGCTAAAGAAATAGTTGAAAGGCTAATATACACACCATCATCTGATGATATGTTAGATGTGATTACATTCAATGAGACAAATGCAACTACACTAACCCCAAGTCTGGTATGTTCTATAGTTTTATATTTAGAAGAGATTACATTTATTTAACATCCATAGATACTAAATATAGTTTCACCAAGATTTATATTTCCTAGATGAATCAATATGTTTTAAAATATGGAAAAAATTATTTAGGGGATTTATGTGGAGTATTATTAAGAAAGATCATAGATTTTTTGTATTTTATTATAATTTTCAATCATTTCTTCAGTATTGCATTTAGTTTGGTTTAGTATTTTAAACTATTTTTTATTTATGTTTTCAATATCATTGGTTTATAAAAAATGATTTAGATGAAATAAATTTTATGTTTTTGAAACTCATCTTGACTAATGGTGTAGGAGCACCCAAGCAAATGAAGGATACAAATGGAGGTCAATATGATAAGTATAAGTGATAGGTTTTTTTGGCACTACATAGGGTCTATTAGTATTAAATAAGGTTTAATGAGACCATTTATTAGGTAATTGGGTGGTTTTTGAGTCATTAGTGTCAATTAGGCAAAAGTTACAAAAATGTAAAAATGTTGTTAAGAGCAAAAATTGCAAGAATGCAAATTTTAGGAATAAGAAGGGTCATGGTATTTCAAAAGGTAGTTATAGATGTTTTGGTGGTTGGAATTTGGATTAAATATGTATAAAATCCTTTGAAAGGCTCGTGGGGTTGTTGTTGAAGAATGTATTGATCCCTTCATATCTAATACAATGTTATTTTTTCAATTTTTACTATTATTTTGCATTTCTCTGAGATTGTACATACCCGTACAGGTTGTAGATGTTTTGAAATTCATTGTAATTTATAGTAGAATGTTCAAGCTCTCTTTTGAATCTAGACATTAAAATTTGAGAGAGATTTCATTGATTTTCTAAAGCAGACTGCTAAAAAACTAGTCAAGGGTCTGTTTGGTGTTAAAATGACATACTAAGTCATTCCACCTACTATCAAAATATGTATCTCAATGGAATGAATTATCTTATGTTAGGTTAGATTTTTTCTAGTACTAAAAGGAGGGATCAAATAGTACAAATTATGCAAGTTATCATGCTACTCTTGAGACAGGTGAAGATTTGATGATGAGGAAGACCATACTTAAGGAAGCAAAAGAGATGGAGCCATTGCAAATAAAGAATCTTTTCAAGACAACATGTAAGTGCAAGAACAAGGTATGCAAAATTGTTATTGATTCAGGCTCTACTGAGAATATGGTGTCAAGTGAAATGGTGAGTAAACTAAATTTGTAAAAGATTCCTCATGAATTGCCATATAAGGTGTCTTGGTTGAGTGATGGGAAATCTCTTTTGGTTAATGAATAAGCTGTTGTGGAATTTCAAATTGGAGGTTATAAGGATAGGGTAACTTGTGATATTTTTCCCATGGATTGTTGCCACTTACTCCTAGGTAGGCTCTGGCATTTTGATAGGCATGCATTGTATGATGGGAGAGAAAATACATACACCATAGAGAAAGATGGATGTACATTCACTTTGACTCCACTTGTGGAAGAAGACGAAGGTAAGGCTAAGGTAATCATATTTGGAAAGAAAGAGCTTGTATAGGTTGTGAAAGAAGACAAAAAGATGGGTGTTACAATCAGTTTGAAGCCTAAGAATGCTCTGACAACAGGTGTGAAGGTAAATGTAAGGTTGATGGATGGAATGACAGTGAATTGGAATGATAATGTTTTGATAGGAACCATGGTGTGTCCTTTGGTTAGGAGTAAGGTTACAAAGCATGAAGGATCTATAGGGATGGTAGGATGTAAATCTGATCGTACAGTGGTACAAGATGCTAATATGACAGTGGGACTGATGGCACTAATGAGAGGACAAAGTGGACAAAGAATTGAGGGTAGATGCAAGCATGAAGATAAGATAAACGGGAATAAAGTAAAAGGAACTATTGGTGAGATTTTTTTTATAGTCATGAAGGTAGAAACATCATTTGGTTTTTATCAAGGAGTAGATAAAAGGCAGACATCAAGTTAGAATGAAAAGATGGTGACTTATTCAAGTGAAAACAAGGTCAAGGATGCAGGGAAAATTACAAGATCACTGTATCTGAACCAAGGAAGGAGATTTTTAGACTAGAGAGTGTGTGTAGCTGGGATGAATCATGGTACAAGGCACAACTCATGTGACATAAGTTATTTTTCAGTGGGGTTGTATGGTGCAGGAGCACCCAAGCAAATGAAGGATACAAATGGAGGTCAATATGTCAAGTATAGGTGATAGGCCTTTTATGGCACTATATAGGGTCTATTACTATCAAATAAGGTCTAATGAGACCATTTATTAGGTAATTGGATGGTTTTTGAGTAATTAGTGTCAATTAGGAAAAAGTTGCAAAAATGTAAAAATGTTGTCAAGAGCAAAAATTGCAAAAAAGCAACTTTTAGGAATAGGAAGGGTCATGGTATTTCAAAAGGTAGTTATAGGAATTTTGGTGTTTGGAATTTGGATGAAATATGTATAAAATCCTCTGAAAGGCTTGTGGGGTTGTTGTTGAAGAATTTATTGATCCCTTCATATCTAATACAATGTTATTTCTACAATTTTTACTGTTATTTTGCATTTCTCTGATATTGTACAGACCCATACAGGTTGTAGATGTTTTCAAATTCATTGGAATTTTTAGTAGCATGTTCAAGCTCTCTTTTGAATCTGGTTTGAGAGTATAGCTTTAAAATTTGAGAGAGATTTCATTGATTTTTTGAAGCAGCCTGTTAAAAAACTAGTCAAGGGTCTTTTTGGTGTTAAAATGACATACTAAGTCATTCCACCTACTTTCAAAACCTGTATCTCAGTGGAATAAATTCTCTTATCTTAGGTTATATTTTTTTCTAGTTTTGAAGGCAGAGGAGACAAATTGTGAGATTTGGGTTGATGCCCTAGGGCAGAACAATGTGTTTTTCCATGTGAAATTGTGGTGTTAAGGTACGGTTTTGGATAAAAAGTTATGGAATTGTCCATGTAATGGACTTTTTAGTTTATGTAGGGTAAGTTTTATGTGTTGGAGACATTTTTTGAGTTAGAATAGCCTGAGTGTTATGACTTTGAGTAAACCCTTGTCATTTTGCAAGTATAGTGAGGGTTTGGTGGATCAACATCCTAGGAGTCTTGAATCTGGGAATTGATGATGGATTTTGTTGTTTTGGAACACAAGTAGTGATTTTCTATTGAGTTTGAGTGAAAAATTGATGTGTAAGAGGCACCTCCTTTGTAAAAGAGGGCTAATCGGTGGTTTTAGGATAGGGGCAGTCTATTGGTTTGCAGTATTGTTGCAAAGAAACCTCTTGAGACCTTTTGGTATGTTGTGTGGGATTCTGTGGTATGTCTTTATTGGTGTTTGGTTGAAATTTATATGGCCTTCTCAAAAATATATCTCCAAAAGTCAGTGTTTGAGGGCTATAAGCCTTTAGGTGTGTGTTTGTGAAAAGGGGTGAGGATTGTGTTGCAAGGGCTAGTTTCTTGTCTAAGTCTAATCATTTTGAATTGGTTAGGGGTATCCACCACCTAGGTTGCTATCAACTAACCATAAATTCAAAATGTTTTATTTTAAAATATTAAACACATTATAAAATAATATCAATAAAGTAGGTTAAAAAATGAATGCTCGCATTTAAAAGAAAATAAAGGCAATATAAATACAAAAAATAAAGGAGAGGATAATGTTTAATGTGTACAAGACAACAAACATGCAAAATTTACATAAAAATAACTAAAAAAAAAAATATTAGGATCCTTTATGTAACATATTACTATAATAAGATAAATATAGACAATATGTATTGGAAATTGAATAAATTATTATTCTATTGAAGTCATAGGACTATACTGTTTGGATTCAATTTCATAGATCCAAATTTGGCTTGAGTCCTAGCTCCTTTGTGCACTTAGGCCATATTTTTCCCATCACATAGAACAAATCTTAGAGATCTATTTAAGGGTAAAAATTTGTGAATTTTCTCTAAGTGTTGTCCTTTTTCATCCCTCATATTCCTATCTTGTATTAAAAGTTGTAAAGAATCCTAAAAATTTCTAATAATAGCTCTAATAATAGAGGTTTTGTGTTCAAAATTTCAAAGGATTTTGTTGAATGTTAAGAGTTTAAGAATTTCCCTTCCTAGCTTCTCTTTTAGAGTTTCCCTTTTTGGTATTATTTTTTCTCAAATATTCCTTATTTCTTTGTACCTACTACATTATGATAATTTATCATGTTGGCATATCTTTCATTCATTCTACACTTTCTTTCTTTTTCCCATGTTTTCCTTGGTACCCTTGATCCCTAACTTTTGATATTTATTTCTATTTAATTTTAGTTGAATTGGATATGTGAGGATAACTCTCAAAGTTGCACTTATAGCATGAGTTATGATCCAACCAAAATATTTGAGAATTTTCTATAGGTTATCTCATCAAGATCACAGGTTTAAGTGTGCACTTATTTGGGTATCTCATAATATGTACTTCTAACTTCAATCCATCAAAATTTCACAATATTCATATTTTTAAGGATTATGATTTTAGAATTATCCTTTTTTGCATGCCTTAAGGGATAAATTCATTGGTACATCAATAGTCCTTAACTCCCCATAACTTTCCTTTACATATCCTTTTGGAGTCAGAGATATGGATAAAACCTTATCTATTTACTTTAAGAATGAAGCATTCCTTAATTATAATCCTTTATTCCCTAATAGTTTTATGTGTTATGATTTATTCTCATCCCTTGATCCCCCAAAATTTGAAACCCTCACATTTTGCACTATTCACTCCCACCTATCTCCCTACATTAACCACAACTATTCCAAAAGGGTTTTTAGTTAAAAAAAATAGTTCTCCATCTTAAGGGCATATTCAAATATAATTTTAGTGGTGAAGGATGAATAACACCATGTCACTTTTAATGGGATGGGTTTTTATGACATGAATGATTTTCATGCAAGCTCAAGGAACCTTTTTAGTGGATTTTGTAGGATATCAATTTGTTCTACACATAGTATTAATGATATTTTATCTTGAATTTAGTTATCACATGTATTTTAGTGACCAAAAGAAGTGTGTTATAAAGAAAGGTTAATTTTACATCAAAAGTGTTGTTTTAGAGCCTATTTTCTAGTCTAGAAATTCTTGTAGCTAATTTTAGGGAATCAAATGTTGGTTGTATAAGCTACAAATATTGTGTTACCTCCTATAAAACATATAAAATGATTATTTAAAACATATTTTCATAGGATAATATGTATCCATGGAATATTTTAAAGATTCAAAGAAATTCATAGTCTCAATTGTACATTTACTTTTACCATATTTTTGTGTAAATGTAATAAGGGTTTAATATATGTGTGACAACATATAATGTATTTGTTTGATTGGGAAAAGGAATTTAGGTCATAAATCACACTTGTCCCTATTTTTGGAAGGATTAGAAGTTATCTTAAATCCACCTAACTACAAACTTGAATGGAAGAGTTATAATGGTGGACCAGGATTCTAATACTTGTTTTATGTTTTGTATTTGTGGGGTGATTGATTTCATGATTGATAAATTCACTAAATTTGAAGATGAAATGATGTTCCTAGATGTTATTCCAGTTTTGGTCATTGAAAATTTAAAATAAAATCCTATTAAGATGCTATTAATACATGTGGTGATGGACACAATTTTGTACGACACATTTCTATTAAATACTCTTTACTACAAATGATTTTTCCCCATATTTTCAACGTAACAATAGAGCATTCACAACAAGGAAGATTTTTTAATTACAAGTTCCTTGCTACATATACAAGAAAAATGTGGAAGTTATGGGTGGATACCACCTTGGAGAGTTGGTTAATAATTTTAGGCATGGATCTCTTGTTATGTGCCTACTTGATTCAGATTATGCTCAAATTAGTACAGTTACATTTGTAATAGTTAATGAAGTGATTGGTATTATTGCACCTCTTCCTCAAAACAAATATCTATTTCTTAAAAAGTTGCAACAAGGTCTTGTTAGGATGATAAAAGGAATAGGTGGTTTGCTCCATGAGTAGTAGAACTCATTCAATAATGAGAAGAGGTCACTATCTTCTCGATGATGGAGACTTTCAAATTCACAATATAAGTGCAGAACCTCATGGATAAAAATAACGATTGTAATGATAAGATGTAGTACCAGTCTCAAATAGTTCAATCACTACACAAGCTTCAAAAGACTCTAGAGGAAAGGAGAAACCCATGATTCCAAGGAGTATTAGTTAGTGTAGTAACATAAAAAGTATCCCAAGGTTTTCCTTACTTAATTTTGGGAAAATTCTCATTGAATTAACCCAATTTTTCCTAGGTCTAATGTTGTAATGTGTTATACACATTCACGTTGAACTTGGGAACCCTTTTAATAAAATGTACTTAATTTGTACCCTATTTAGGTGTTGTAAAGTATTGTAACACACATTCACATTTATCTATGGTCCCCTTAATTAATTATGGCTAATTAGAGTTAATTATCCCCTTTAATTCAAATTTAAGCCTTATTTGTGACACCTTCTGAGGATCCATCCTGACATCCATAATTAAAATTGTAAAACATTTAATTTGGAAATTTTAAGGTCCTAGAAATTGGTGCTAGGACCCATTCACCCCAAGTGGTGAATGGGTCCTCCCTCTATAAGACTCCCCTTTCTTTGCGTCTTTGACATGGGTTTTTGATGTTCTTTCACCCCTTAAAGGCAAGGTCCTGCAATCTTATGCCAGGACCCATTTGCCCTAGGTGGAAAATGGGTTCTCCATTAATAAGGACCCCCTTTTTGAATTTAATTCTAGAGGGGTTTTAATGATATTCATTTCCAGATTTGGTGTCGGATTGAATTATTTGAATTTTAGGGTTAATCTCTAGATTTAGTATAAATAAGCGGTTAATTCACATTGTTTCTCCTAGAAATTTTACAAAAGGCCTAAGAATTCAATTTTTCAAGCATTAGAGCATTACAAGAGCATTTCAAAGGCATTTCAAGGAAAATTATCAAGGTTTAATTGCACCAATTCAAGATCATTTCATCATGACAAAGACATAGTGCATTCATGCATATTGTTGAGCTAAGATTGTCAATGTAGCATTAAAGATCTACTTGCAAGCATTGTTACACATCTTATTCAAGGATAAATATCTACCTTCTTCATGGTTACTTCATGTTAGTTTGCAGATTTATATTCTAAGAAAACACCCAAGGTATCATCAATTACATATTTCATGTTTCATGCTTCAATTTCCTTATTTCATCATTTGGTTTAATTACCTAAACAGGGTTTGACTTAGGAAAACCCCTATTCACTAATAATCAACAAGTTTTTCCTTCCCTTGAGTGTGTGTTTGTAGATTTACAGGTTGAATATCAAGTGGAGAAGAAGTTTTAAGAAAGATTACAAAAGTTGTCAAGTTGCAAAGTTGTCATTCAAAATGAAAGAACATGGAATTGAAGCTACAAAATTCATTACAAGTTTTTCAGAGTTGAAAACTGGGAATATGAAAATGCAAAAATTAATGAAAATAACCCAGATCTCAATTTTAGAAACCCTAACAGGGACCCATTCACAACTAAAGGCGAATGAGTCCTTTGTGCCCTAAAAATAGGCTTCTTGCAACAAGGTACACACCATTTTAAGCTATAAAAACTCCCCTCATAGTTTCTATAATAGTTAGGATTGATTTTTTATTGTTATTCACATCTTTTCACACACATAAATGCACCTGTTTAATGGTGGAAGATTAGTGGTTCATCATCTTGTTGATTCATTTTGATGTAAACCCTACTTTCACCATTTAAACATTTTGGTGAACCCGACTCATTAAATATTGTAATTTTCTAATTTAGAATTCTTTCATTGCATCCTAGGTTAGATATTGCATTCATTTTCATCTCATTTGCATTGAATTATATCTTATTTAGGGTTTCTTGTTTTGTATTTACAATTTGCATCTCCTTTAGGGTTTAGATTTGCATTGTTTTGAATCTTTCTAAATCTAAAAAATACAAAAACAAATCAGTCATTGTGCATATAATTTAGATCTCAAAATTGCATTCCAACCTAGGTCTGTGCATACATTATTTCATTGCATTTTCACATTTTATTTCTCGAAAAGATGAAATTGGAACTTACTGCCTTAGACCTAGAACAAAAAGACATCATTGAAAGCTTCAAAACCATCCAAAAATAGTTTTAAAATACCTAACCAGGATCCATTTTCCCTTATTGGAGAATGAGTCCCTGATTAGGTCAAACCTGAATCCTTTGGCATTTGAAAAGGCATTAAAAATCACTTTGAAATTAGTAAAAACATCTCAAAAATACCTAACCAGGACCCATTCACCCTTACTGGTGAATGAGTCCCTGTTAGCTATTGATTTGCATTTTCTAGAAATTAAAATCTTTGTTTTAGGCTTTTGTTTGTTGTTGTTACTTTCCTATTTTAGTTTTCTATTTTTTGCTTCATTTAGTGCATTGTCAAAAATTGAAATTACATTTACAACATTTCATTTTTAGTTTATTGCATTATATAATCAATAAGTTACCATGTTCAGATCTAAAATTTTGCAAATGGATACATGTCTAAGCAATGTGTGGAAACCATTGTTCTCTTTGGTGGATGTTTCATGTTGTGTCATTGGAAATAACCCTAATGCACTTGAACCTAATCATCCTCACACAACTCCTAATGCATGTCCTCGTGATGTTGACATCATTAGAGAAGATGATGCCAACATGAATTAATTCATTAATGATTGCATTAACAACCTTGAAAATAATGCATCCTCTTATCCTTCACTGAAACAACTAACACCCCCTACCATCCCATCACTTGAGGAGTTTGGCCTTTTACATCCTGAAACTAAAATATAAGTTGATCCTAGTTCCTCTAACCAAGCAAACATTCAACCATCCTATTTCAATAAAGTAACCAAGACATCAATTAACCTTGAAGAAACATATGGAAAAGGATTCATAATCTTAAGTAAATAGGGATGTGATAGAACAAATGAACATGAAATCCATCAACTCTTAGAGAAAATTCCAACTGAAGATACCAAAGGGTTAGGATATCAAGATCCTCCCCTCGACATAAATGATCTTCTTCCTAAAGAACAACTGAGGCCTCGTCACAATGATAGGTATGTCTTAGATCCTCCTCCTGACATAAGTATCCTCCTTCCTAAAGATAAACCAATGCCTCCTAATGAAAATGATAAAGAAGACAAGGTCATCTCAAGTCCTACCCTATATCCACCTAGGTAAATTGGTGAATCTAGCGACTACAAAAGGCCTTAAAAATTAAAGTTACAATTTCCTTATCCACCAATTGTAATTGAAAGTAATTTATATATACTTCTACATCATGGACTTATAACATTACCACCCATGCGAGAAACACAACAATTATATCCTAAAGATGAAGTGGTTCAACATTGTCGATACCATAGAACTCTTAGACATAGTACAGATGATTTTCATTCTTTACAATGAATATTTAAACAAATTGATATCATAGAAATAGTACCTTAACACATGCATTCCAGTCCTTTCCATGTAATATTTGTAGGATATTAATTCTCACTATTACATGTTAAACATTCATTGCAAATCATTTTCTCTGATGCGAGGAGCTTATTCTCATTACCTATCTTAGTTCATTCTTTCCTTGCACTAAGTGGGGGAAAGAATTTGATAGCCTTCCCCTAGTTTGTCACTTTCTCTTGTCCCTTTGGCTAGTTTTATGCCTTCTACTTATACCGACCAACATTGAGATGCAGACAACCTACTTTAGGTTGACTTGCATGTGCCTTACTAGAGTGTTTTTGCATTTTCATGTTCTCTTTATGTGATTGCATGTGCATAATGTGATCCCATATGATGTTTCATTTGATGTATCTCTCTCCTTTTGTGCATTCCTCTATATGTACCTTTCATTCTTCTATATTTCATAAAAAGATTTCATTTGTCTTGTGTTTTCCTTTTGGGGATGATGCAAGGCGTAGACACATTTAGGTCTCTTCCATGTTGACCCAAAATATTTTCTTTTATCTTTTTCATTTGTCTTGTGTTTTCCTTTTGGGGATGACGCAAGGTGTCAAGACATTCATTTCTCTTCCATGTTGACCCAAAAGGATTTTTCTTGGTTTTTTCTCTCCATTTTTCATTCTCCCAGTTCTATGAGTATTTGGGGAATGATGAAAGTTTCAAGCTCTATGACAACATTGTAGCCAATACATACTAACCCAAAATCCATAGATCCCTTGTGTATTTTTGGGGGAACCCTTCCTTCCTATTTCATGACGTAGCTTATTTCGAAAACATTTGACTTGGCATAGGGTTTTCCAAGGAAAGCTCTCATGTCGTAGGGAAAAAGAATTGGCTACTTTAAAGCAATTGCTCATAGTAATGGTGAAACAATTTCTTTAAAGTGGGGTCATACATCGATGAAATATTTCAACATATTTCATGGCATGATTTTCTTTTTTCTTATGACTTCCTTTTCTTGTTGGTGTCATTGGGTTTTTGGGAGTAAATGGTGACTCCCCAACACCCCCAGGAACAATTGCTAGACCAAAACCACTTCCAAAAGAGAGAGAATGGCAAGAAAGTTTGCTTCACAATGCAAGATTGATTAATGGTTGAATATTGATTAATGAAAATGTACATGAGATTCCTTGCTTATAAAGGAAAGGTTGACAGATAGGATTAGACAAGATCATGACAAGTGTCATAATCCTATGACATGAGACAACTAACTACCTAGGAATCAAGCAATATAGCTAGATAAGATAAGTTCTAGAAAATCCAACTAAGACTTCTAGAAAGAATCTTTTATCCTAAGTAAACTTAACATGTGAATATGTCCCCTAATTACCTAGTGAGTGAGTTACCTAGGTACAAGAGGAGAAAAGGAGAAAACCCAATGGGCCAAAACTCCTCTCCAAAAGAGAGAAAACAAAACAAAACAAACATGAGGAATGGAGGACTCAATGATACCCCCCAAGGACTGCATCCATCATGTATATACAATAAATTACCCCCCCATAAGAGGGAAGTAGAGAGTTAAGATGTCCCCCCCATGATGAAGAAGCTCCAATGCTGATGAAGAATGCCTTAAAATAAAAGATGAACTAATGTCTGCAAGCAACACATCTTCCCTTAGGAAGAAAGAAATCCATAAGCTAATGATGAAGCCACTCCATGTCCAACTAAAAGGAGGAAGAATGAATGCTCAACATGTATGCCTCTGAAAACTAAGTTGGAATCTCCAAGCTTGAATGAGTCACAACTTGATCATGGTCAAACTCAACCAAGAAACATGAAAAATCAAGTGAAGGAGAAGACTCATGAATGTCAATCTCCAAAGACAAAGTAGATGGTATAACAATTGTGTTGAAATTTTCATCAAAGAGGAGAGAAATCCCATCAAGTGTGTCCTCCAAATCTGTAGTATGAGACTCCATGAACAAGTTAGAAATCCTTGTCAAATACTCATCCCACAAAACAAGATCTGAAAAACTATGATCATCCTGCTGAATAGAAGCTTCAATGGCCGAAGAAGTAGGAGGTGGAGGAGTAGGAAGCTTAGCACTGGTCTCTAGAATACCAAGTTGAAGATGACCAAACTTCTCCTCATTAACATGGTTCACACTCAATGAAGTGTGTGATGCAGTCAAAGGAACATTATCATCTTCTAAAGCAAAATTTGAAAAGGAATATACATGAGATGAATGATCAGCCATCTTGATAGCAACAATATCCCTAGTCTCCAAGTCCCTTAAGTACACTCTATCTGGAGTGAACTCAACTATTTTACCTTGATCCCCATGAGTAATTTGATAGATAGAAAAGATATTGGTGGACAAGGAAGGAACACAATGTACATCATTGAAGGTCCCTTCCCCCATATCAATAGAACCCTTCCTACTTACCTTCATCTATGTATTGTTACCCATCAATATATGAGGTGAATTACAAGGCTCAAAAGAAGAGAACATATCCATAGAAGATTCCATATGATGAGATGCCCCTGAATTAAGAAGCCATATATGAGATTCAGGACTTGCAAAGGCCAAGAGTGTTTGTCCTTTCATTTTATGTAGCCTAGATATAGATCATGTATCATGTGACTAAGATGATGATGATGGGGCTGTCAAATGAGATGATGATGAAGAATTAGAAGACATTGATGAGGGCAGGTGAATGTTATTCTTTTGAAGGTGTGTGATTTCATCAATCTTCTTATTATAACATCTATGCTCATCCTTTCCTAACCTTTTTCAATATGCACATTTAAGCTTCTTTTTAGATGATTCCTCTTTTGAACAGGATGTGGACTCAGGAGTGTTATGTGAAAGAGGATTTTTACCTTGATCATGAGCCTTGGGAGCCTTGTTTTGCTTCTTACCTTTTCCACTTGAAGCCTTTGTATCCTTTGCAACAAGAGCATGAGATGTAGAAGACTTCAATGTGCCCATGTGTACCAATTTTTCTTGTTCCCTTATGAGTTGAGCTGCAAATTCATCAAGAGAAGGAATTTTGTATGCATTTCCAAGGGCATCCATTGTAGCATAGAATGTAGAAACAAAAACTAAATAATCAGGACCAAGATTAGCAAGAATAGAAAGAATCAATTGTTCATCCTCTTTAGTGACCCCACATTTAGATAATTGCAATTTGAAAGAATTGAGCTTAAAAAAGAAGTCTTGTATATTGTCAAAATCTGAAGGATTGAGACCCATTAGTTCTTTCTCCAACTTAAATTTCCTCATCTTATCTGGCTTACAAAAGAGATTCTCTAAAGTAGTCCAAACTTCATTAGGATGAGTGCAAGATGCAACATGATATCTAAGATCTAGAGAAATGGACAACTGTAGAGTACCAAGAGCTTCATCCCTTCTATCAAGCCATTTTATTTTCTCTTTTCCTCCTGCGGGTTCTAATCTTGACCAAATGTTATTCTTTGCAACTTCAATTTTAACAAGAATAACTCCATTTGAGATCTCCACTCATTATAGTTTGATCTATATAGGATCTAGACTAAATTGCGGTTTGAATGCTTAATTAAAAACAACTTTGTGGAATTTTAATACATGCATACACTAACAAAATTATGCATCAAACTTAAGGTGAAATAAACATAATTGAGAGAGAAGAAGATAGAACGTGCAAACATAGTTTGATTATGGAGTTCACCACAAATGTGACTACATCTCTCGGTCAACTCCAATAGAGTATGACCAATCCGATTAATCTCCAAAATCAATTACAATGCACCAAGCCCTTTTCCTACAAGCACTCCGATAGCATAACAAAGCTCCATCGTATGGAAATGGCTCAAAAGAATCTCCACAAGTTCCCTCTTGCGTATCACCTATTCTCCACTATGTCACCTACATTCATTGAACTCCTAAGAGCTTACACATCCCCCCTTTTATACATAAAATTAGCCCAATTTGGCCCTTAGCCAAAAGATTCACAATAATCCCCCCTATCTCCATTTTTACATATAAATCCATATTAAAAATCCCTTAATATTTTTTTGATTTAATTTAAGCCCCTTAATTTTTTAACTCCCGGGCTTATTTTGTTTGGGAAGGTTTTTGGTTAATACTTAAAAGGATTATTTGTTAAAATTTGGAGGGATTTGCTTATATTTTTAAGCATTCGGTTTCAACTCACTTAGTAAAGCCAACTGATGCCAACAATATATAAAGATTGTTCGGTGGCCCAACGGCCGCCATACCTTTAAGAAGCCCAAACATCACGGGTTCAACTCCTGGCAGTTAAAATTCTAAACATATGTCAGTAAATAACTCAACAAAACTGACCGCCATCTAAATATAGTTAAACACACCTTGTTTGGTGGAGCGGCTATGCGCAGGTTTCCCGTGCGGGAGGTTGGGGGTTTGAAACCCCCCCAAATATGTTTTTTTTGTAAAAAAAACAAACTTATATATACACCGGATGAAGAGAGATAGAAGATAGAGCCACGTGTCACACCAAGAGGGTGCCACGTGGCAAGCTCTAATTGGAGGATCAAACTGACGTGTCTGCCAACTGTTGCTAATGAGGCCGATGACTGTATGCTGATGTGTCCGCTGACTGTGCTACGGTTGCCACATGTCACTTTATGATTGTCTCCATACAATGTTGATGTGGATGACATGTGTCAAATTCTGACTGGTTCACTTCACTGTCCGTGCAGTACAGAATGATGACGCCAGCATTCCGTATGGTCAAAAGTCAATATTCCTTGCACAAACTTTGACTGACGATAAGTTGAGCATACGATGTCAGATTTTGATGAAACAAACACCATCGGAATCATCTCGATGAACTCTTTGCGATGACACTAGTTCCATTAATTTTGGAAACAATCTTTTTTTCACCTTCTGGATGCCCTCTAATACCAGTTTGACCCATGGTTTGACTGGCCATAACTTGCACAAATGGACTCCTTTTCGCTCTGTTCAAGTTGCGCTGGAATCAAGAAATCAAGCTCTTTTTGATGGTGCAAATTCTAGAGAGAAATGAGAAACTTCAAATTTTGGTGAAGATCCTCTGGATCAGGCCTCCCCACTAAAGATCTTTTGGACCTCCAAAAGTGGCATTTATTCTGACATTAAGTGAGGACTTGGCCTCCCCACTTGTCCTGTATCCTCTGTACATCTGAATACCTGGATCACAAGCATAATCAAGACTACAGAAATATTGTTGAACATAAACATAACTTTATCACTTCCATAAGCATCTACATCAAATGTCGTAGCCACTAACCAACAAAAATTGACTAGCATCAAGCTGAACAATAATGCAGAAATGAAAGAGAACAAATAACCAACAATTTGATCCTTCTCAACAGGAACATTTTTACCCAAGGGTCCATCAATTTTTTCAATCATCATTCCCTCATGTTGTACTACGGGTGCATCCTGCAACATCTGACCCTAGTTAGCTACTCCAAGTTCAAGTTTAGAACCACCTGTACTGACAGACATAAGAGTTAACTCTTTACTTGCATTAATTAACCTCTTTAACTGTCATGTGTTTGCAAAAGAATGATCAGTCTTAATCATGTGAGAATGTACAATATACTATATGCCATCTTTAAACAAGTGATAATGATTCTTTTCCCTGTAGAAAATTGCTTTTTTGTCATAAAGATAAGGGCTACCAAGCACTATCCCACAAATATCCAGTGGAACCACATCAAACTGTACTTCATCCACAAATTTACTAGTGATTGTGAACCTTAAAGTGCATTATTTTGTTACTTGCAACTTATCATTTTCACAAATCCAGCCTAGTGGATAAGGTTTCTTATGTTGTGTAGTTTTTAATCCCAAGTTTCTTACAACACTTTCAGAAATAAGATTAACCTGAGATCCACTATTTATGAGTGCATCAATTTTAGTGTTCTTAGCAACAACCCTTAAATGAAACAAATCATTCCTTTTCTTATCTTCAGAGAAATCATTAACTATAGAAGTAGAAGTACAACTAGGAACAAAAACACCAGAAATAGGAGCTTTACCTTTTAGACCCATAGTTGTTATCTTAGTCTCATCATCTGAATCTGAACCAAGATCCAAAACAACATTCGTGGCTTTCTCCTTACCTTTTTGTTTCTGATTATGTTTTTGAGCCCACTTAGGCCTCAGTTCAGGATGCAACTGCCAACAATGTTCTTCATCATGACCCTTCCTATCACAATGAGAGCAAACAAACTTATCATCCTTCTTAACTGTAGTTGTCTTCTTTCCTTTCCCTGTCTCTGCAACCTTAGAAGATTTCTTTACATCATTATCAAACTTATCAATAAAAGATCCTTTACCCCTTGATTCTAAGTGTGTAGCTTGAACAGACACTTCATCCAGATTACAAGGGTTCAATACCAAAATAGAATGGCTAAGGTAGGAATGCAGACCTCCTATGTACTTCAACAAAGTGTCTTGGGTGTACAAAGGAACATTCAAAGCAATAGCCCTTTTCCTAAATTCATGGGTGTACTCTTGAATAGATTGACCCTTCCCTTGCCTAAACATTTTCCAGTCCATCATTAACTGTTGCATATGTCCTAGGGGATAAAACTACTTCTTAAGAGCATTAACAAATTATGTCCAAGTTAAACTGACCCTACCATGTTGTGAAACTTCTGCCTTAGTCTTACTCTCCCACCAGGTTAAAGCTATACCTCCTAATCGAAGAGTAGCTAATTGGATCCTATCAACATCATCTAATAGGTTTTGGACTCTACAATAGACTTCTACTTGCTGAATCCAATCATCCAATTTTTCAGCATTTAGTTCACCACAATACTTAGGCAAGTCAAATTTTACATCCAATTTAATTTTAGGCTTATGCCCACTCTTGAAAGGATTAAAAGAAGTAGAATCAGGAGAAGATTGAGAAGAAGGAGAAGGAGAAGAGGGAGGAGAAGAAGAAAAGGGGTGATCTGGTTGCTTGCCACCATCTCCCTGTTGTTTCTCTTTCTTGTCTTCACGAACATCTTTCTTCGATGAACCTCCTTCACGTTCCTTTCGTTCTTGTCCTTCTTGGAAAAGAATGTCCACCTTAGCCTTCATCTCGAGGAATGCTCTTCAAAATTCCTGCTCACTGATTTCTTCAGGAACCTCCATTCCAGACAAGGACATCTTCGAAAAAGTTCTTCACTTCTCAATCTCAGGATCAAAGTCTTCGAGCTTGCCTTCACCCTTCTGAATCTTGGATCTCATTAGCATTCAAGAAAACAACTGCAATAATAGTCAACTAAGCTCTGATACCAGTTGATCTGTATAGGATCTAGACTAAATTACGGTTTGAATGCTTAATTAAAAACAACTTTGCAGAATTTTAATACATGCATACACTAACAAAATTATGCATCAAACTTAAGGTGAAATAAACATAATTGAGAGAGAAGAAGATAGAACGTGCAAACAGAGTTTGATTACGGCATTCACCACAAATGTGACTACATCTCTGGGTCAACTCCAATAGAGTATGACTAATCCGATTAATCTCCAAAATCAAGTACAATGCACGAAGCCCTTTTCCTACAAGCACTCTGGCAGCATAACAAAGCTCCATCGTATGGAAATGGCTCAAAAGAATCTCCACAAGTTCCCTCTTGTGTATCACCTATTCTCCACTATGTCACCTGCATTCATTGAACTCCTAAGAGCTTACATATCCCCCCTTTTATACATAAAATTAGCCCAATTTGGCCCTTAACCAAAAGATTCACAATAATCCCCCCTATCTCCATTTTTACATATAAATCCATATTAAAAATCCCTTAATATTTCTTTGATTTAATTTAAGCCCCTTAATTTTTTAACTCCCAAGCTTATTTTGTTTGGGAAAGTTTTTGGTTAATCCTTAAAAGGATTATTTGTTAAAATTTGGAGGGATTTGCTTATATTTTTAAGCATTCGGTTTCAACTCACTTAGTAAAGCCAACCGACGCCAACAATATATAAAGATTGTTCGGTGGCCCAACGGCCACCATACCTTTAAGAAGCCTGGACATCACGGGTTCAACTCCTGGCGGTTAAAATTCTAAACATATGTTAGTAAATAACTCAACAAAACTGACCGCCATCTAAATATAGTTAAACACGCCTTGTTTGGTGGAGCGGCTATGTGCAGGTTTCGCATGCGGGAGGTTGGGGGTTCGAAACCCCCCCAAATATGTTTTTTTTGTAAAACAAACAAACTTATCCATGCACTAGATGAAGAGAGATAGAAGACGGAGCCACGTGTCACACCAGGAGGGTGCCACGTGCCAAGCTCTAACTGGAGGATCAAATTGACGTGTCTGCCAACTGTTGCTGATGAGGTCGATGACTGTATGCTGACGTGTCCGCTGACTGTGCTATGGTTGCCACGTGTCACTCTATGATTGTGTCCATACACTGCTGATGTGGATGACATGTGTTAGATTCTAACTGGTCCACTTCACTGTCCGTACAATACGGAATGATGACGTCAGCATTCCGTATGGTCAAAAGTCAACATTCCTTGCACGAACTTTGACTGACGATAAGTTGAGCATATGATGTCAGATTTCGATGAAAAAAATGATGTCGGAATCATCTCGACGATTTCTTTACGATGACATTGGTTCCATTAATTTTAGAAACAATCATTTTTTTCACCTTCTGGACACCCTCTGATACCAGTTTGACCCAAGGTTTGACTGGCCATAACTTGCACAAATGGACTCCTTTTCGCTCTGTTCAAGTTGCACTAGAATCAGGAAATTGAGCTCTTTTTGATGGTGCAAATTTTGGAGAGAAATGAGAAACTTCAAATTTTGGTGAAGATCCTCCAGATCATAGTTATATGGAGTTAGAAGTAAAACTTTTAGAAAATCCATGATACAATTAGATATAACAACAAATTTTCCTTCACAATACAAGAGATCAACCCCTTTGTCCCAAACAAAATTACACGTTTTTTGCAAATTTACAAGAATGTATCCCAAACTACCAAATTAGCTACAAACTGAAAAATATGAAAATTTTGAAACAAATATACAAAAAGTGCATGAATATAACTGAAGTGCTTTTGAATATCTTCCTAATGCTGCAAACTTGGAGAAAATTGGAGATCGAAGCACACAGATATGAGCTCAGAGGCAGAAAATGATGATCTGGCTTCAACCTAGAAAAAATTGCACAAAATTGCAAAATTTCTACAAAATATCTACACCATGAAAAAATTCAGATGTCCACCTTTCCGACTATATTTCATTTGAAAATTTTTGCATCCGTATGCCAAAGTTATGACAAAATGAAAAAAAGGCCTATAAAAAGGCACTATGGGGGGAAAAACATAGAGTAGGCAAACTAATTAGGCACAAAATTTGTGCACCCGAGGGCTACAACTCAGTCATCCATATGACCATTGGGCTTACTATTGCAAAAAATAAAATACCTCCCTGGCTATACATAAAACATGTCAGCCTTTTCAAATAATGTGGTCGGCTATTACAAATAAGGGTCGGCAATAAACCTTTAAATAAATTTTTTAAAACAAAAATTTTTATAAAAAAGCTCTGTTGATTACAAATAAATTTTAAATATAAAAACATTACCAGTCACCAAAGAAACCAGTAAATGAGAACTTGTACAAATCCAACGTACCTGCAAATGTGTACCCTCCAATGGAAATGATAGTTGAATGGAGGAAGATGTCAATGATCAAAATAATTAATGGTACCCACTGACAAGATGGATCTGCTATTTGTACCCAGTAGAACTAGGTGATGGGATGTCGATGTACCCATGGAGATGGACGATGTGCATTGACCAGTGGCGACGGTACAAGGAGAACTACCTATGTGAGTGGATGCATATGTGACAGGCCTAGAATATGTTGGGTAGATTCCATTTGAGTTGTTGATGACCGTCGATGTACCCTTGTACAAGCCACCGATGAAAATATTAATTGCCAACAATGATTTGACCAGACTGCAAATGCGATGGATTTGACGTAGACCAGTACCTAACCTTATGATAGCCGAATGGTACACAAAATATTCTACCTCTTATGCCGATCAAAAAATATTTGACCACAATTTTATTAAATCCCAACAATAAATTTTCCTGAAATATTTGACAAATAAATTTTGCCCCAAATTTATAATGAAATACTGCAGAAAATATTTTTCAAAAAATATTTTTTGCAAAAAATGGAAAAATCGTATCACTTGGGAGGCTATCCCAGCAAAAAAAAAAATCCTCAAAATTTTTTTTACCCAAAATGAACAAATTTACAGTCAAAATTCATCTGCATGGCCACCTGATCTCAACTATGAGGTCTTTGAAACCCCAATCTGCACCCAACAATTCTTCAAGCCAAAAACAAACCCTCAGATCTGGGAAGGAATCTGCAACACCTAGAGAGCTTTGATACCATGTGGGATTAAATGGTGACTCCCCAACACCCCAAAGAATAGTTTCTAGACCAAAACCACTTCCACAAGAGAGAGGATGGAAAGAAAGCTTGCTTCACAATGCAAGATTGATTAATGGTTGAATATTGATTGATGCAAATGTACATGAGATGCCTTGCTTATAAAGGTAAGGTTGAGAGATAGGATTAGACAAGACCATGACAAGTGTCATAATCCTATGACATGAGAAAACTAACTACCTAGGAATGAAGCAATATAGCTAGATAAGATAAGTTCTAGAAAATCCAACTAAGACAAGTTGTAGAAATAATCTTTTATCCTAAGTAAACTTAACATGTGAATATGTCCCCTAATTACCTAGTGAATGAATTAGCTAGGTACAAGAAATTTATTCACACCAACAGGGTTTGATGCCCTCCAAGAGTGTGATATTTCTAAGCATACGATCTCCTTCATGGCATGATGCAAGTGAGGCATCCCATAAGTGGTGATCTGATATCCTTGACTTGTCCTCTCTTGGAGAAATTAGGCACGATGTTCCCTAAGAATAAGACCTTACATGAACAAAGAAAAATCCCCTTTAACAAAAACTTACATACATGACATTCAAAATCATTTGCAAAAAGCATTACATTGTGGTGCCTTATCAAAGTTGTCAGGAGGATAACTTCGGTATGGTATGAGAGGCTAGTATGATTCTCTCATTTTGCACCTCATTGGGATACCTCACCTAGTGGATAGATTGAGGTTCCACTATCCCAGAGTGAGCATACACATACATATTTGGGACAACTCATCTAGTCGAAAGATTGAGGTTCCACTACCCCAGAGTGAGCAATGTACATTATGGAAAAATAGCCTCATTCCACATCGCGTTGGAATGGTTTGTCTTGATCCTTTTATTTTTCTTTATTGTTCATGGCCTTTGAAAATGTATGATTATGTATATTTGTTATTGATGCATACTTAAGTGTCTTGAATGTCTACTATAGTGTGAGTTTTACATGGGGTCATCCTCTCAGTAAAGTGGGGGAAAAATGTAGTAACAAAAAAAGTATCCCTTTTCCTTAATTTTGGGAACAATTGTCATTAAATTAACCTAATTTTTCCTAGGTCTAATGTTGTAATGTGTTATACACATTCACATTGATCTTGGGCCCTCTTTTAATAAAATGTACTTAATTTGTACCCTATTTAGGTGTTCTAAAGTGTTGTAACACACTTTCACATTTATCTAGTGTCCTCTTAATTAATTGTGGTTAATTAGAGTTAATTAGCCCCATTAATTCAAATTTAAGCCTTATTTGTGACAAATTTCAAGGATCCATCCCGACATCCATAATTCAAATTGTAAATCATTTAATTTGGAAAATTTAAGGTCCTAGAAATTGGTGCTAGGAACCATTCGCCCTAGGTGGCAAATGGGTCCTCCCTCTATAGGACCCCCCTTTCTTTTCATATTTGACATGGGTTTTTGATGGTCTTCCACCCCTCAAAGGCAAGGTCCTGGAAACTTGTTCTAGGACACATTAGTGCTAGGTGGGAATGGGTCCTCCCTTAACAAGGACCCCATTTTTGAATTTTAATTCTTGCAAGATTTTAATAATATTTATTCCTAGATCTGGTGTTGGCTTGAATTATTTGAATTTTAGGGTTAATCTGTAATGGGGTTTGACTTAGGAAAACCCCTATTCACTAAAAATAAACAATTTTTTCCTTCCCTTGAGTGTGTGTTTGCAGATTTACCGGTTGAAAATCAAGTGGAGAAGAAGTTTGAAGCAAGATTACAAAAGTTGTCAAGTTGTAAAGTTGTCATTCAAAGTGCAAGAACACATAGTTGAAGCTACAAAATTTATTACAGGTTTTTGAGAGATGACAACCAAGAATCTAAAAGTGAAGACATCAAGGAAAATAACCTAGATATTAGTTTCAAAACCCCTAATAGGGACCCATCCGCCACTAAAGGCGAATGAGTTTTTGTGCCCTAAAAATAGGCTTCTTGTAGCAAGGTACACATCGTTTTAAGCTCTAAAAACCCCCCTAATAGTTTCTATAATGGTTAGGATTGATTTACGATTGTTATTTGCATCTTATCACACACATAAATGCACATGTTTAATGGTGGAAGATTAGTGGTTCATCATCTTGTTGATTCATTTTGTTGCAAACCCTACTTTCACCATTTAAACACTTAGGCATCTATCCTCGTGGACATTAAAGTTTCTATTATTGAGCATAGATTTCTTCATGATCTTGATGATAAAATATGATTGTTATTGTATGGATTTATAAACATTGTCCATAACAATGACCAAAGGTAGTTTGGACAAATAGCCATTGCATTGCTTCTTTGCAATATGAGAAGCTACCTATTGTACATAGTTTTTTCCAAGTGTGGATTACACAATTGTTATAGAAAACTCATTTTGAATTATTTGATAACCTACTACACAAACAATATCAATTTCACTAGTGTGAAACAGAGGGTCGTACCAAGACACATACACAAAGAATCTCTCTTGATTCTTCGTAGCAACATTGAAGATTAAATTAAGTACTTCTCCAGGGCATTTTTCTAGTTCCCATACTATGAATTCTAAGACACTAGACATAACATGGAAGAAATGTGCTTCATAAATACTTGTAATCTACTTTAGTAAGTCCATCCTAATTTTACTTTGGTTCTAATGAACTAATGCTTGGTAGTGACTGAAAAGAGTGTATCATTGGTAAATTTAGAAATGGAATACCAATTGGGTATGAATTCACGTTGCATATATTAGATTAGTTGTTTGAGAATGTGTTGTTTCGAAGAAAACTTAAAAAATTAAAAAGAGGTATAGTGTATAACTTCATTAGCTGAAAATGAGAAACTATGATATTAAATCTAGATGGAACAAAAAATTTAAATGAAGATGTTTATATCGCATGTAATATCCTTTAGAAAAAATGTGAAAGGTCTAAGGTGGAATAGAAATTGTAAACTACTGCCTTGGGAGGAAAGAATATTCATGACGAAGGTGTTAGTCACATAGAAAAAATGCTCAAAGATAAACAAGTCATTAAGAAATTGGAGCTTACCTACAATCTAATTGGTCCATCCAATGGGAGTTCTCAAATTCTATGGAAAAGGTCATTTTTTGTCGCTATCAAGAGGGGATCAATGGTCATTTTTGTGTTGGTGGGAAGAGACACAAGACAATAAAAATAGAAAATATGCAATCATGTTGCTGCACCAAAAAATTATATTCAATTTAATGTCAAATACAATTACATATGCCTCTTTTGCAGAGGGCTTTTGATATTTCGAGAAAAATCTAGAATGAGCCAACAATTTAGCTATCTTATATTTAAAGTAATTTTCTACAAACTACCAAACATAGGCGGGTATGTGCAAGATCATGATGGGCCAAAAAGTGGCAATATGATGGGAATGTGGCTGACGACTTTTTTTACCCAAAATTGATGAAATGAAAAGGGTTTTTAAAGGAGATTCTCGTATTTCCACCAATATAAATTATGCTTTACTTTGAATTTAATAAGTAATTATTATTCATTTTCTATTCAAATTATGACTAAAGTCTGATTGATAGACTGATTGAAAAACATCTATCTTTCACATGGTATCACATTTTTGAATCCAAAACATGCATCACATTTTATTTCACTATAGGATTAAAAAGAAAAATTGAATTTCATGAAGTTTTGACCAAGTTAAGGTGGTCAGGACATACAATTTTTTTTAATATTTTTAAAAAGTTGTAATAAAAATCATAATTAATTATTTACTTGGAAAAATTAAAAAAAATGCATCACATCGGACATGAGACCCCTCTACTTATATCTAAAATCTTATAAAAAATATTATCATTTGATTGTGGTTAGGGTGGTCAAGAGACACCTACTTCTTATTTTTTCCTTGAAATTTAAGTATCTGCATTAAAATTTCAAATTTTCACCAAATTGGTTTCTTTTTTAAACAAACCTAGTAGTTTAGAAACTACATTCAATTTTCTATAGATTCTATTCTTACATATTTTTGAAATAATGTAGATAACTTATTCAAATTTTTATGTCAAGTTTCCTAACTCTGATTTTTCTAATTTTTTTGCCACTTAAGGGCCTATTTTTTCCATGATGATCCTGCACATACCCAGTCGACATAAGAAAATAAAAAACCAAAACTAACCTATAGTTGGTAGAAATTACCAGAATATTCTAACACTCCCCCCTAATTTCTACCACTAATTACATAAATATTTACAATACCCAAGACTCCTCTCAAATACTCAAATTTCTCTTGTGCTATTGCTTTTGTAAATATGCATGCAAATTATTCTTCAAATCTGCAATATTGTAGACTGATTATTGAATAGGACTACTAAGAGGTAGGGATCAATCAATTGTCACATAATTAATCTTTTAATTCAATCACCAGTACTAATTCTTAATACTGCTTAAATGGTTAATCATCAAATGTCACTGCAGAAACTTAAATCCAACACATAAACACAATAACACCAGATCTATGTGGAAAACCCAAAAAGGGAAAAACCATGGTGAGGATTAACTCACACTATAGAGAATATCAAAACTGATTACAAGAGGCTCACTACCAAAACAAGGACTCATTGTCCAATAGGGCTAACAACCCGAAGGGCTCACTACCACAAAGATACAAAGAAGAAAAAGAAGACTTGTTACAAAGAGACTACAATCCCAATGCAACAAAGGATTCCACCACAATCACTTGCAGACATGCATGAATGATAAAGTTCACCTTCTATTCACTACATATGGAAACTCAGAAGTAAGCTTCACACTGATCTACCACACTCACATCACACACACTCACTGAATATAATAAATTTTGCATTTATCTACACTTTCTCTTTTCTATTATCATTCTTCTTGTTCGCTCTTGTATATTTATTCACCATTAACTCATCTTGTATTTATACCATCTTACAATTTGAAACATATCCAAAGTCAACCATCCAAATTCAAATTCAAATTAGGTCAATTCCAAAACATGCTAGGGTGGAATTAGAATGAGGGCAACCCAAACACATGTTCAAGGGATCCAAAAAAATCCAACACACTTCATCAACCTCAAATGTAGTATTTCACACAAGGTCGGATAAACCAATGTAAAACACATAGAACTATTAAGTACGAATCTTCCAGATGTCAAAACTATCTTCAATAGAATTAGAGAAACTCAAATCTAGAACCAAAAGTCATACTTGACTTCTTCAAAGAGAAATTTGAATCAACAACATTTCTCCCATACCTCAACTAGAAACATAGAAAACCACAGTTCACAACTAGTGAACAAAACTTGCACTATACAACAAATCAACAACCAAAAATATGGATAAAGTATCTTCCAACAATCATGAACATGTTTGAACCACACAAATATAGGATCTTGAATCTAGATCAAAACCCAGAGCAACAACTGAACACCTACAACATATCTTCATTACAATTAAATATGAATATCCTCGACATATACAACCAATAGCAACTAGTTTCAATAACTAGTTGACCAATTGACATTAGGGTATGCGCAGGATCGTGATGGGCCAAAAAGTGGCGATATGATGGGTACGTGTAGGGTATGTGGCTGGTGACCTTTTTTTTACCCAAAATTGATGAAAGAAAAGGGTTTTTAAAGGAGATCCTCAACTTTCCACCAATATAAATTATGCTTTACTTTGAATTTAATAAATAATTATTATTCATTTTCTATTTGAATTATGACTAAAGTCCTGATTGATAGGCTAATTGAAAAACATCTATAGCTTTCAAATGGTATCGCATCTTTTGAATCCGAAACATGCGTCAAATTTTATGCTTCGCATACTATAGGATTAAAAAAAGAGTAGAATTTCATGAAGTTTTGATTAAGTTAAGGTGGTCGAACATACGAGTTTTTATATTTTTTAAAATTTGTAATAAGAAAATCATAATTAATTATTTACTTGGAAAAAAAATTATGAAAAAATGTGAATCACATTGGGACATGAGTCCTCTACTTATATCTAAAATCTTATACAAAAATATTATCATTTTATTGTAGTTAGGGTGGTTAGACAGACACTTACTTATTTTTTCCACGAAATTTAAGTACTATTGCATTGAAATTTCAAATTTTCACCAAATAGATTTTTAAAATAAACCTAGTAGTTTATAAACTACATTTAATTTGCTACATATTCTATTCTTACATATTTTTAAATAATATAGATAACTTATTCAATTTTTACATCAAGTTGCCTAACTCTGATTTTTCTGAATTTTTCTTAAGGGCCTATTTTTTCCATGATGATCCTGCACATAACCATCAATGACAACACCTTCAATATTTCCATTCTTGCAACAATCTCCCTATTTTTCATTGATGACAACACATGATCTGAAAAACCATCAAAGACAACATACTAGCTTTGAATACACTTTTTTGTTTCTCCCCCTTAGTAGATAATCTCTTATACACTTCCTTTCCTATTTCACATGCTTCTTCTGCCATTCTTCCTCTCCTTTTTCACATGATTCTTCTCCCCATTTAACATCAATGGAAAAGGAAAAAGAATATTTTACATTTATTTTTTCTTTGACATGAAAAATAAATTCACAATGACAACACCTGATACTACCTACTCCCCCTGAGAGGTAGCCACCAAAACATTAGTCCAAAAGAAAGATAGATCCATAGATCCACCAGATTGATGCATCTCCATATGCATCTAGTTCAAGAAAGGAGGGGAAATAACCCCTAACTTCTCTCAGAGATACTCAAAATTATCTTTAGGAAGAGCCTTCGTGAAAATACCAACAATCTGATCCTTTGTCAGAACATACTCAGCTTTACTTCACTCTCCATGACCTTCTCTCTCAAGAAATGATACCTGATAGATATATGCTTCATCCTTGAGTACATCACCATATTCTTTAAAATGTTAATTACACTTGTGTTATCAGAGAAAATAGAAATGGGGTCATCATATACTATTGTGATATCTTTCAATGTTTTTTTCATCCATAGAACTTATGTACAACAAGATGAAACAACAATATACTCAGCTTCAATAGTAGAAAAGGAGACTGAATCTTGCTTTTTACTCAACCATGCCACCAATCTGCATCCAAGAAAGAATGCACCACCACTTGTACTCTTTCTATCATCTACACATCCAACCAAATCTATATTTTTATAGGCACTAAGTGTAAATTCAGTATCTTTAGGATACCATAATCCATAATCTAGAGTGTCATTCAAATATCTAAATATTCTTTTAATAGCAGGAACATGTGTTTCCTTAGGATCTTCTTGAAATCTAGCCACAAGACAAACAACATGCATGATATCTAGTCTAGTAGCAATCAAATACAATAGTCCACCAATCATAGATCTATACTTGCTCTGATCAACCTTAGGTAAATCATCATATTTACCCAATTTGCAACCAGTCACCAAGGGAGTACTTACCGGTTTGGAACCATCTATCCCAAACTTCTTCAACATCTCTCTCACATACTTAGACTGTGAAATGAAAATTCCTTTTTTGGTATGATTAATCTGTAGCCCTTAAAAGAAGTTCTTCTCTCCAAACATAGACATTTCAAATTCTTTATGCATCTCTTCCAAAAACATCTTGCACATATTTTTATTTCCTCCAAAGATAATATAATCAACATACACAATTACAATAAGATTTTTTCATTTTCAATATTAAAATATAGATTACTATCTATTGTACCTTTTTTAAAACTTTGTTGAATCAAATACCCATCTAACATCACATACCAAGCTCTAGGAGCTTGCTTTAATCCATATAAATCTTTCTTCAATTTGCACACCATATCCGATTGATCTATCAATTGAAATCCTTTTGATTGTTCCATATAGACTTCTTCTAGCTCACCATTCAAAAATACTGAGTTGGCATCCATTTGATATACCTTAAAGTATTTATGAGTAGAAAATTCCAAGAACATCCTTATCGCTTCCATTCTTGTTATCGGAGCAAAATTTTCCTAAAAATCTATTCCTTCTTCTTGTGAGTAACCCTTACACACAAGCCTTCCTTTGTTTCTAACCACTTCTTCATTCTCATTCAACTTATTTCTGAATATCCACTTTGATCCAATGATGTTTTTTCTGCTGATCTTGGGACCAATTCCCAAGTCTGATTCTTCTCAATCTATATAAGTTCTTCTTTCATTTCTTCCTTCCAATGTTCATCTTTACAAGCTTCACTTACAGTCTTCGGTTCAACCTCAGAAAGTAAACATAGATTCACTTCAATAGAAACTTTGCTTCTAGTTAATACACCTTTTGTCTTTTCTCCAATAATCTGACTTTCTAAATGATTCTTATGTACATATCTAGGTGTCTTAGGGGACATCACTACAACATCTTCTTTTCTTCCATTTTGTTCATCTTGTTTCTTTTGCTCATCTTTTTCTTCTTCTTCCACACTTTCTTCTATTCTTACACAACCATGTTCATCAGATACATATCCATCAATTTCAACAAAATTCTTCATTGTATCATCAACCTTGACATTTGAGCTCTGTACAATCTTTCTCAGTATTTTATTGAAACATACATATGCCTTGCTTTTAGTAGAATATCCAAGAAAAATTCCTTCATCACTTCTTGCATCAAACTTTCCCAAAGTTTCTTCATCTCTTCTGATATAACATTTTCTTTTGAATACCTTAAAATACTTAATAGTAGGAATTCTTCCATGCCATAGTTCATAGAGAGTCTTTGTACTATTTTCTCTTGCTTGAACTTGATTGAATACATAAACATCACTATGAATAGCTTCTTTCTAGTAGAATTCTGGTAAACCAACCTCAATAATCATTGATCTAGCAGCCTCTTGAACTATTTTGTTTTTGCCTTTCAATAACTCTATTTTGCTGAGGAGTTCTTAGAGTAGATAACTATCTTTTTATTCCATGCACTTTAAAAAACATATTAAACTCATGGGAGGTGAATTCTCCACCTCTATCAAATCTTAAGCATTTTATCTTCAAATTCACTTCATTTTCAACAATAGCTTTGAATGTATTGAATCTATATAATGCATCTAATTTCTATCTAAGAAATGTATCCCATGTATATCTAGAATAATAATCAATTAAAAGCATAAATTACTTTTCACCAAGTAGAATTTTCACTCTTGTAGCACCATAAATATCTGTATGAACTAAATCTAGTAGTCTAGTAGTAGACTATTCCTTTGATCTATAATGATTTCTTGCTTGCTTTCCAAACTAACAATTCTTGCAAATAGCATTAACAAGGTTTGTAATTCTCTGTAAATCTCTCATGGCCTGAACAAAAATAATCCTTTCCAAGTTATCAAAATTCATGTGACAAATTCTCTAATGCCATAACCAATTATCATTAATCTAAGTCATAAAGCATCATCCATTAGTACGCTTAAGTTGATAGATATTTCCTTCATATTTCTTCCCTGTAGCAATCAATGTTTTGGTTCCTTTCTAAATATCACATCTCTCATCCTTAAACACAATATGATATTCTTTTATGCACATCTGAGCAAGACTCAACAGATTATGCCTTATACCCTTAACATAGTAGACATCTTCAGTATGATGCTTTCCATCAAAACTTTCTAAACCTATCCCACAAATTTTAGCACCAATATCATCTCCAAACATAACCAAGCCTCCATATTTTTCAAGCTTAACAAACTTACTTTTATTACCAGTCATGTGATGTGAACAACCACTATCAACTACCTAGTATTTTTTCTCTTGTTTAGTATGTAGGGTAGAGATAACCATACCTTCATTTTTCTCCTTCTCCGAAGGGCTTTCCTTTACTTGTTTTTTAGAATTAGTAGAAGTAGGTTCATCCTTAATCGCCAAGAACAAGCATTCACTATCATCAAGATATTCATATTCTAAATCCTCATCAGATATACTAGCATTCTCATTCACATAGTAGGGTCTGTTAATCTTGTTTCCTTTCTTTTCTTTCTCATATCTTTGTTTATTCCTTTTAGCTCTTTCCGGACACCTTGTAGCATAATGACCTATTTCTCCACAACTAAAGCATTTAAAGAAAAAATTACCTTCATACTTACCAGATCCTTTCCTCATCCTTCTTACAAAGTTAACTTCCATTTCATCAAGGTTTTCTTCATCCGGATCTTCAACTTTTGTAGCCTTAAAGTAGTTTGTGATTTGCATCCATTCCTTAAACTCAGCTTCCTCATCTCATAAGATGTCAAAAATTCTAACAGCAGATCCTTAGTACATGTCTTATAATCTATAGTCTACTCAATAACACTCACCTTCTTTCTATAAGCATTAGGAAGAGTTTTAAGAATCTTCTTTACAATACTGGTTTCATCTATAGTACCACCAAGTCCTCGCATTCCAACCACTATCTCGTCCAATCTGTATACATATGCTTTAACATTCTCATCTTCAAACATATGTAGAAGATCAAACTGTCTCCAAATTCTATAATTTCACCTCTTTAACTCTTTCATCACCATAATGCACTCTTTTCAAAGCATCCTAGACTTCCTTGGCAATCTACAAATTTTGAACCTTGATCAACTCAGAATGTACCAGACTATTCTTCAAGATGTATTTTTCCTTATTGTTCACTTCATGTGCTTTGATCTCATTAGGTGTACTCAGACCACCAATAAGAGGAGTGTAAGGATTCTTGTAAGATTTATCTGCATCATATCTACAATACTCCAGATATTCTCCCATCAATACTTTTTAGATACCATAATTAGTTTCATCAAACCTCAAATAATCATAAACCATTTTTCCAGCCATCGTAGACCTTCCTCAATTAGTTAATCTCTTCACCAAGGAACCAAGCTCTGATACTAATTTTTGAATAGGACAACTGAGACGGGGCGTGAATTAGTTGTCATAGAATTAAACTTTTAATTCAATCACTAGAACTATTTCTTAATATTGCTTAAATGATTAATCATCAAATGCCAATGCATAAACTTAAATCTAACACGAACACAATAACACCATATTTATGTGGAAAACCCAACAAGGGAAAAACCATGATGATGATTAACTCATACTTTAGAGAATATCAAAACCAATTACAAGAGGCTCACTACCTGAAATAAGGCTCACTGCCAAAACAAAGACTCACTGTCTAAAACAAGGACTCACTATCCAATAGGGCTAACAACCCAGAGGGCTCACTGCCACATAGATACAAAGAAGACAAAGAGACTTGTTACAGAGAGACTACAATCCCAATGCAACAAATGATTCCACCACAATCACTCATAGACATGCATGAATGATAGAGTTCACCTTCTACTCATTGCATTCAGAAACTCAACATTAAGCTTCACACTGATCTGCCACACTCGCATCACACACACTCACTGAATAGAATCATTGTCACATATATCTACACTTTCTCTTTTCTCTTATCATTCTTCCTCTTCGCTCTTGCATATTTCTTCACCCTTAACTCATCTTGTATTTACACCATTTCAACTTTGAAACATATCCAAAGTCGGCCACCCAAATTCAAATTCAAATTAGGTCTATGTCAAAACATCCTAGGATGCAATTAGAATGAGGGCGAACCAAACACATGCTTCAAGGGACCCAAAAAGATCCAAAACACTTAATCAACCTCGAATGTAGTATTTCACACAAGTTCATCCAAACCAGTGTAAAACACATAGAACCATTAAGCATGAATCTTCTAGATGCTGAAACTATCTTCAATAGAATCAGGGCAACTCAACTCTAGAACTACAAGTCATAAGACTTCATCAAAGAGAAATCGAAACCAACAAAATTTCTCCCAGGCCTTAACCAAAAACACAAAACACCATAGTTCACAATTGGTGAACACAACTTTCACTCTACAATGAGTCAAAAACCAAAAATCTGGACAGAACATCTTCCAACAATCATGAACATGTCTAAAGTGCACAAACATAGGAGAAAATATGGACTGAAACTCGGAGAAACCACTAAATACCTGCAACATATATTCATTACAATTTTCTCAATATCCTCGACATATACAACCAATAGTAACTAGTTGATAACTATTTGACATCAATGAAAACACCTTCAATCCTTCCATTCTTGCAACACTGATTTCTCCATTGTTTACCATCTCCCGAATAAAGTGATATCTAGTATCAATGTGTTTGGTCCTCTTATGAAAGTCACGATTCTTTGATAGTTCAATGGTGGAATTCTTGTCATAATAGATTGTAGTAGGATCCTCTTGCTCATGCATTAGATCCTTCAAGACTCTTTGCATCCATACTTCTTGACATGTTGCTGATGTACTAGCTACATACTCTACTTCTATTGATGAAATTGTCACTACAGGTTACTTATTTGATGCCCATGCTACAACACCTATTCCAAAATAAAATGCATGTCTAGATGTACTCTTTCTATCATCACTACTCTCTACAAAGTCACTATCTATATATCCAATCAAATGAAAATTATTTAAAGTAGAATACAATATGCCATAGTTCATAGTCCCTGCAATGTACCTCATTATTATCTTTCCAACTTGCCAATGTGAGTTCTTAGATGAATCCATGAATATATAAATCAAACTAACTCTATACATGATATTCGGTCTAGTTGTGAGATACATCAAACTTCCAACAAGTTTTATAAATATTGTTGTGTCAAAATCCATCTCATTATCTTCTCTACTTAGTTTTGTGCCTGTTGCTACATGAGTAGAAACTGGACTACAATTTATCATTCTAAACCTTTTCAACACATCTTTTGCATATTTACTTTGACAAATGAAAATTCAATTATCATTTTGTGTGACTTCGATACGAAGAAAATATTTCATCAATCCTAAATCTATCATCTAAAATTCTTTCTTCATTGTAGATATAAACATGTCTATAGAAAGATTTCCTATAAAGATCAAATCATCAACATACAAGCAAACAATTAAAATTGGACCTTGCTCATTGTCTTTGGTATATAGAGTAGGCTAACTAGTACTTCTGTTGAATCCATTATTGATCATGTATGAATCTATCCTACTGTACCATGCTCTTCGTGCTTGCTTCAATCAATAAAGTGCCTTATTTAACCTACAAACCTTTTATTTCATATCTTGGTGGTTGCTGCACATAAACCTCTTCTTATAAATATCCATTCAAGAAAGCTAATTTGACATTCATTTGATAAACCTTCCAATTGTTTTGAACTACAATATCTAGTACCATTCTAACAATATCAAGTTTTGATACAAGTGCAAATTTTTCATTATAGTCAACTCCATATTCTTGTGCAAATCCCTTAGCTACTAACCTTGGCTTATATTTGTCAACTTCACTATTTGCTTTATACTTAGTTTTATAAATCCATTTCACTCCTATGCATTCTTTGTCCTTAGGAATATCAACTAATTCCTACGTATCATTCTTCTCAATGGATTCCATTTCATCATTCATTGCACTAATCCAATGTTCTTCCTTAATTGCATATTCAAAATATATAGGATCTTGAGAAAATAAATCAAAGTTTGATTGCAAATCTATCATATCTCCTTGATCATAAATTTATTGCAAACTTCTAGTTTTCTTTCTTTTAAGTATTAGTCTCAATTATGCAAGTGTAGGATTTGAGTCATTACGTACTTGTCGACTTGATGATTCTCCTTGTTCAACTTCCCTTTGTGTGTTATCTCCTTGTGGACTTCTTGATGGAGTTCCTCGTTCATTTGATTAATCTCCTTGGTTTCCTTTCTATTTTCCTTCTTGATCATCATATGGTATTGTTGGAGCACCTGTAATTTTCTTGTCTGTACTTCCATCCCAAGATTCTTCTTCTTTGAACACAACCTCTCTACTTACATTGAATTTCTTGGTTATAGGATTAAACAACTTATAAGCCTTAGATTGTTCATCATAACCAATAAAGATGCATTTTTAAATCTTATCATCCAACTTACTTCTTGTTTCCTTAGGCACATATGTAAAAATAATGTTGGACTTAGGGAACACTGAGAGGGGGGGTTGAATCCGTGTTCGGTAAGATTGAAACTGTTAATATTGATCATAAACCATTTGCAACACAAAAATAAATAAAGATGCAAGCACATGAACAAGATAATAAAAGCACCATAACACCAATATTTTTCCGTGGAAACCATGTTAGGGGAAAAACCATGGTGGAGATTAATCCACAATTTATACTCTGTTAAAAGTATGAACAAAAGGGAATGCACATGCATTTAGGCACACTGCCTAGAGCTCACTACTCAAAATAAAGAAGGCTCATTGCCTTACAAAATGTTTGGATTACAACAAAAAGTTGAACTAAGAAGATAGCATCTACAAATGCCTGTGATTAGTTCCAATTAAGCATATTAAATAGATTCTGGACCTTCTGTCCAATTCACACTTTTACTCCTCTACTCTGCTCTGCTACAAAAACCCTTTTGTTGCAAAAACAAAATTCACTCAACAGATCTTCTAATATTGTTCACACACATTTGCTCTACCCTTTTTGCACACTTACACTTCATACGTCTTTCACACACACACACACTCTCTTCAAAATGATTTACCGATCTCATATATATACCTGCTATAAAGATTTAAACACTTTAAGTTGGCTTTAACAAAATATGAAATATTCTCCAACAGTCGGCTCAATTCACAAGTTATATTCAATGCGCACCCACCAAAGTTGGCTAGAATATATCTGGGACCCAAAATAAAATAACCAACACAAGAAATAATTAACCAATTACTCCTTATACATCTGCGACACGCTACATTCATTGAGTCAACCACAATGAGTAAATAACCAAAAAATTATTCTACGCAATCTCCTAACTCATACACTGATTGCTACAACACCACAAAACTTACCAATAAGGTAGGATACATGCTCAACCTACTTTCTTGGAGATCCACAATACAAAATTATGATCCAGTGAAGCATACAAATTGAGTATCTAACCGGATACCATGTTCTTCATGCTTTCTACCGGTAACACACTGACTTCTACTTTTCCTATCGCTATAAGTAGATCCTAATCTATGGATTGAGATAATGAATTCAGTTGCCATCAATAACAACACTAGAAGCCATAAACAGTCTCCTCAATCCATATGCCAACAATCTCCCCCATTGGCATTGATGGCAACACTTATTGAAAAATGACTAAGTGTCAGAACCAAAACTCAAAAGTTCAAAACTCATAAAAACATTGCTTCCCTTTGGACGTCAAGGAATTTTTTACTGCATTATCTCCCCCTTTGACATCAATGAAAAAACTTTTGTTTCTCTCCCTCATACTGCACTCTTTCCCCCTTTGTTAATGCAAAAATTGATCAAAATTTGAAGAATTGTAACTGCCACTCAATTTAGAAGATTATTTTATACTTATCTTTCATCTCTAAAATAAATCTCTTCCAAGCATCCACTGCAATCCCAATAATTGTTATCAAACTATTATTTTTCGATGTCCTGTTGATAGCCTGAACAAGGGATTCAAGAATGGTAATGGCTTCTTCTAGCTTTTCTCCTTTCTTCAGAACTTCAATCATTTTCTCTAGTCTACATTCTATTTGATCCTTCACTTTCCAAAAAGTATCCATAAGAGTTTTTCTATAAAAGTGAACCTTTGCATGCTCAACCTGTAACTCATGAATTTTCTTCTTGATTGCTCCATCCTAATCCTAAAACATATTGTAATCCTGACCAATTCTGATCAACTCAATCTCAATTTTCTTCAACTTATCCTTGTATTTACCAACCACATGAGGCCACCTAAGACAATAATTGAAGATATTATTTGTTGAGTCAATGCATTCCCTTAACACATTCATTTTATTTTTCAGTTTGGTGAGAGATAGCCTAAAATGCTCCTTCATATGAAAAATAACCTCTTCCTCTTTCCTATCCAAAGGCACAAAGGCCATAGCCTCCCTGATGCAGGAAATCAATTATTCTAGAAGTGTATTATGCAAACTCTCCAATTCAATGTTATTGTCCACAAAATATCTTCCTAGAGTTTCGTTAATAATATCATGTTCATATGATGGTCCATCTAACCATATGTCAACTATCTTTTGCATACCATCTTCTTCCTGAACAATCTGCAATATTTTTTCTTTGAATAAAGTACCTTCTTCATCACTTTCTTCTGTTATTATCACATCTGGTTCAACTAGTTTCAGTTCATTTCTTAGTGTGTACTAATCAGAATCTTCATCGATTATATCCACAACCATCTGCTCTTTACCTTTTCCCTCAAATTTTGTTGACTTAGGTGTCAAAGGAGTGACATCAGCTAGCTCTCTTTCTCTTTTCTACTTTTTCTCTACCTTACCAGAAGAAGACCCAACTTCAATTGCTCTTACCAAAAGGGAGATGCCAACTATTCCAAACTTTCACAACAATTCTTTAAAAAAAAAATCATAAGCTTGCTCACCATTTTTCAAAGAATTGAAATGTTCAAAAAATTGCTTACAAACTGGTTCATTTTCATTCCACACCACATTATCATTTTGAGGCAAGAAGTTCAGAAAATACATCATAATGCATATAAATAGGGTATCAAACCTAAAATCATAGTCTGCATCCTTTGTTAGTTGCACATTTTCCATCAACTGATCCTTCAGCAATCCACATAGATCAAAGTCTTCATCCTCCATGATCATTTTGTGAGTGATATATACTACGTCTGCCGAGGTTGCACCTTCCTTGTTTCTGAAGAAATTTTTATATGAAATTCCATGTGCAATGTACCTTGTAATTGGATCTTTGATCATGGAAATTATTAGAGCCCTTTGATCTCTGGTTACTCTGGTTAGGGTTTCAACTTCAATGTTTTGAATCGACTTCTTCTTTGGAACAACACCAACATTGCATAATCCTATTGGATTTCTGATTACTTCTTTTGAAATTTGATAGGATTTTTCTAGAGTAAGGATATCATCATCCAACTTGTTCAAGATAAACTGAACCACTTCCGCATTGGAAAAATATGGAAACTCATTCAAAATGTCCAAATTCTTGTGTTTTGCACCTTCAAGCCACTTCAATTCACCGGTTGGCAACAAATTTCTTACATCCCTGACCTTCTAACTACTATATTCATCCAAAGTTATTGTTCCTTTTATTTGTTTCATTTTACTTTCTATACCGAACAAGGTTTTCTACCGAGAACAAATTTCACTATAGAGACTCTCCTTCTCTTCTTCTTTGATGTAAGGTGATAAATGAGGGTTCCAAATACCCTTTTATAACTTTGTGCACCTATCCTTTTAGCCACATTAAATACTTTCCCTAGGAGTTCTGGTAACTCTATTTTTTTAGACAACAAGAGAAAAAATTATCTACGGACCTTCTACTCTTCATATTTCTGCAAAAGTGATTACTAATGCATTTGAAAACTTCTATCATAGCTACTAAAAATGTCCTGCATTCCATTGCTAGCTACCGACAGAGGATCAAAAGATTCTTCTTTGAAAAACCTCCCCCTAGGCCAAAGGCCTGAGATCAATTTCTGGAGGGATTACCAGAGGCAACTTCTGGTACAGGTGTATTTCCTTCGTCAGATTCACTTTTTCTTACCCATGTTTTCTTCATCTGATCTATTATCTCTTCCACATACACGTTTCCTTTTCCTTTGTCATTCTTCTATGAAGTTCTTCCTTTGTATACCAGACCTCTTCTATTCATGTTTATGTTCTTGTAGAATCTTGCAATGTGACCAGATCCATTGTAACTATAACACACTAGATTTCTCTGTTTAGACCACTCATTCCACTGATTTCCTCCTAATATGCATTGATTAGCAACATGTCCAAATCTTCCATAGTTGTAGCATTTAACATTCCTTATACTAATAGACATACTTTTGCATTCAATTGACTTGTGACCAAACTTATTACAACTAAAACACTGACCCAGAAATGATGGACTGCTTGAATTTATCTTACTTCTATACTGAGAAGCCATATGACTAAATTTATTACAGGGAAAGTAGTAGCCATTAAACTTCTGAGCATTGGTTTGTCTTACTGGATATCTTCTGCCTTTGTTCATTTGATTTCCTTGTCTAGAATCCTTGTGTTCAGATCCAGAGCTTTCTTCTTTCTCATAGCCAAGACCTCGCTTATCATTTGTATTCTTTTGTCCTTTAGTCATCTCATCAAGCTTAGCATAACTCATCCTGAACTTCTCTTTGTACTCATTTTTAGTAGTGAGTTCATCATTGAGAATAGCTATTTGTCTTTCAAGCTCTTGTTCATTATTTCTAGGTTGTTGCAATTCAATCTCCAGCTGAATGAATCCATTGTTAACTTTGTTGCATTCTTCAGGCTTTTCTTTTAAGGACTGGGCCAGATTCTCTTCATTCTTCTTTCTTTCTTCAATCTCCTTAGTTAGCTTCATTTCCATAGATTCCATCTCACGTTTTAGAGTAGCATTATTCCTAGTAATTTTTTCACACTCTCCTGTTATCTCTTTTAGCGCTTGATTCAGGTGAACATCTTCCAACTTTTATTCTCTTTTTGTTTTAGCTGATCACAAAGTTCCTTTCTCTTTTCTCTTGAATCATTGATTTTATCCTTCAATGACTGAATGAATTTCTCAACATCCACAAGATTTGCTTTTAGTTCCATGACTTCTACTTTAGACTGATCAAGATCATCAAGTGCCACAATAAGTTTTTTGTTGAATACCACCAGAGTCCATTGCAATTCAAGATCCATCTCAAGTTGTTAAACTTTTACAGAGGAACCAATGCTTTGATACCAATTATTAGACTTAGGGAACACTGAGAAGGGGGGTGAATCAGTGTTCAATAAGATTGAAACTTTTAATATTTTTCATAGACCATTTGCAACACATAAAAAAAAAAGATGCAAGCACATGAACAAGATAATCAAAGCACCATAACACCAATATTTTTACGTGGAAACCCTATTAGGGGAAAAACCATGCTAGAGATTAATCCATAATTTATACTCTATTAAAAGCCTGAATAAAAGGGAATGCACATGCATTCAGGCACACTGCCTAGAGCTCACTGCTCAAAATAAAGAAGGCTTGCCACCTTAAAAAATGTTTGGATTAGAACAAGAATTTGAACTAAGAAGATAGCATCTACAAATGCCTGTGATCAGTGCCAATTAAGCATATTAAACATATTTTGGACCTTCTGTCCAATTCACACTTCTACTCTACTCTGCTACAAAAACTCTTCTACTGCACAAACAAAATTCACTCAATAGATCTTCTGATATTTGTTCACACACATCTGCTCTGCCCTTTTCAAACACTTACACTTCGTACATATTTCACACACACACACACACACACTCTCTCTTCAAAATGATTTACCGATCTCATATATATACCCCCTATAAAGATTTAAACAATTTAAGTCAGCTTTAACAAAATATGAAATAATCTCCAATAGTCAGCTCAATTCACAAGCTATATTCAATGCGCACCCACCAAAGTCAACTAGAATATAGCTGGGACCCAAAATAAAATAACCAACACAATAAATAATTAACCAATTACTCCTTATACATCAACAACACGCTACATTCATTGAGTCGGACACAATGAGTAAATAACCAGAAAATTATTCTACGAATCTCTTAACTCGTACACCAATTGCTACAACACCACAAAACTTACCAATAAGGTAGCATACATGCTTAACCAACTTTCCTGGAGATCCACAACACAAAATCATGATTCGGTGAAGCATACAGATTGACTATCTGACTGGATACCCTGTTCTTCATGCTTTTTGTCGATAACACACTGACTTCTACTTTTCCTGCTGGTATAAGAAAATCCTAATCTGTAAACCAAGATAATGACTTTAGTTGCCATCAATGGCAACACTAGAAGCCATAAAAAATCTCCTCAAGCCATATGCCAATACATAATACAACCAAATATTCTAAAATGAGAAACACTATGATGCTTACCACTCCATGCTTGTTGTGGAATCTTGTCCCTCACACTCTTTGTTGGACACCTGTTTAAGATATAAACTGCACAAGCTACTGCTTCAGCCCAATATTCATTAGGTAGATTATTTCCTTTCAACATACTCCATGCCATTTCATTATTGTTCGATTCTTCCTTTCTGCAACACCATTTTGCTGAGGTTTGTAACTTTTAGTAAACTTCTTCTTTATTCCATGGGTATGTGTAGGATCATGATGGGCCAAAAAGTGGCGATATGATGGGTATGTGTAGGGTATGTGGCTGACAACTTTTTTCTTACCCAAAATTGATGAAACAAAAAGGGTTTTTAAAAGAGATTCTCAGCTTTCTAACAATATAAATTATGTTTTACTTTGAATTTAATAAATAATTATTATTCATTGTCTATTTGAATTATGACTGAAGTCCTAATTGATAGGTTGATTGAAAAACATCTATAGCTTTCAAATGGTATCACATTTTTGGAATCCGAAACATGTGTCACATTCTATGCTTCACATACTATAGGGGGTATGTGTAGGATCATGATGGGCCAAAAAGTGGCAATATGATGGGTATGTGGCTGATGACTTTTTTTTACCCAAAATTTATGAAATGAAAAGGGTTTTTAAAGGAGATTATCAGCTTTCCACCAATATAAATTATGCTTTACTTTGAATTGAATAAGTAATTATTATTCATTTTCTATTCAAATTAACTAAAGTCCTGATTGATAGGCTGATTGAAAAACATATATAGCTTTCAAATGATATCACATTTTTTGAATCTAAAACATGTGTCACATTCTATGCTTCACATGCTATAGAATTAAAAAAAGAAAAAATGAATTTCATAAAGTTTTGACAAAGTTAAGGTGGTCAGACATACAAGTTTTTTATATTTTTTAAAAGTTGTAATAAAAAAATCATAATTAATTATTTACTTGGAAAAAAATTATAAAAAAATATGCGTCACATCAAAACATGAGTCCTCTGCTTATATCTAAAATATTATAAAAAAATATTATCATTTTATTGTGGTTAGGGTGGTCAGACAGACACCTACTTCTTATTTTTTCCTAAAATTTAAGTACTAGTACATTGAAATTTCAAATTTTCACCAAATAGATTTTATTTTTTAAAACAAACCTAGTAGTTTAGAAACTACATTCAATTTTCTATAGATTCTATTCTTACATATTTTTGAAATAATATAGATAACTTATTCAAATTTTTACAAGTTGCCTAACTTTGATTTTTGAATTTTTTTTGCCACTTAAGGGCCTATTTTTTCCATGATGATCCTGCATACCCTAGGATTAAAAAAATGAATTTCATGAAGTTTTACCAAGTTAAGGTGGTTAGACATATGAGTTTTTATAATTTTTAAAGTTGTAATAAAAAGTCATAATTAATTATTTAGTTGGAAAAAGTTACAAAAAAATATGCATCACATCGGGACATGAGTCCTCTACTTATATGGAAAATCTCTATAAAATGTATTATCATTTTATTATGGTTAGGGTGGTCAGAAAAACACCTACTTCTTATTTTTTCCTTGAAATTTAAGTACTACTGCATTGAAATTTTAAATTTTCACCAAATAGATTTTTTTTCTTTTTACATAAACCTAGTAGTTTAGAAACTAAATTCAATTTGCTACAAATTCTACTTTTACATATTTTTGAAATAATATAGATGACTTATTCAAATTTTTACATCAAGTTGCCTAGCTCTATTTTTTCTGAATTTTTCGCTACTTAAGGGCCTATTTTTTCCATATGATCCTGCAACATACCCCTATGATACTTGAAATAATCCAAAAACTCATTTGACTTGTATTCTCCTCTATTTGATCTCAATACCTTGATAGATAGGCCACTTTATTTCTCAACCAATTCTTTGAACTCCTTAAACTTTCCAAATGCCTCAAATTTATGTTTGAGAAAATAAACTCATTTTTTCCTACTAAAATCATCAATGAAGCTTAGAAAATAAATTATTCCCCCTATTGATGGTGTTTTCATTAGACCACATTAATCCGTATGCACTATTTCTAAAGGTGCCCATTCTCTATATGGCATTCCTTTTGGAAAATTTTCTCTATGTTGGTTAGCCAAAATACAACTTTCACATGAACTTAAAGGTGCTTCAATAGGGGGTAAACCTCTTACCATTTCCTTTCTTTTCAATAAACACAACGCTTTGAAATTTAGATGACCATACCTTAAGTTCCATACCCATGCTTGATCTTGACTTGATGCCTTGAACCTTGCTTCAATCTCCTCCATCATTTCATTTTTCATGTGTAGTGGAAACATTCTGTTATTTTTCATTTCAACCTTTGCAATCACCATATTACTAGGAGGAATATCATAGTGCACACATTATTTTCAAAAGAAACTCTATAACCACTTTGAATAAGTTGTCCCATACTTATGAGATTATGCTTCAAACTAGGTACAAAATAAACACTAGGAATGGACTTCTTACCAACATTTGTTATCACATTAATTGCACCTTTACCCATGAGTTCAACTATGCTATCATTACCCAATTTATTTTTTGATTTCACTAAAGTATCCAAACTTTCAAACAAGTCTTTATTTTTTGTCATGTGATTACTGCAACCACTATCTAGAAACCAAATGTTACTTGAACTTTCTTGACCTACATGACATGCAATGAACAATGCCTCATAACTACTCTCAGAAAAAAATCTACTTTCTCTCTCATGTCTACTTGTTTATTTCGAAATTCATTTGTAAAGTGACCATGCTTCTTGCAATAGTAACATTTAACATTTGATTTGATATACCTTTGTGATGCCTGATTGTTATTGCATCCCCTTGAATTGAAACTTTGATTTCTCCTTCCTCCTAGATCTAGACTCCTCCTTTCTTCTCTTTGGTAATTATTTATTCATCTTCCTCTATATCCTAAATTTCCTCTTCCTCTACCTTTTCCAAATGTCATTTGTGTTTTGAATGCATTCTCCAATTAGGTATCATTATTCTTGTTCAACCTATACTCATGGTTTTTAAAGAACCAAACAAATCATCTATTGAATATGTTGAAAAATCCTTATATTCCTCAATTGCCACCACAATAGCATCAAATTTAATAGGAAAAATTCTTAAAATATTTTCTACAACCTCTTGATCTATTAGCTCATCACCATTCATCCTTATTTGATTAACCAAATCCATAACACAAATTGAAAATTGATCTACTGAATTAGAATCTTTTAGTTGCATATTTTCAAATTCTCTCCTAAGTGCTTGTAATTTGGAAACTTTTACCTTACTTGTACCTAAGTGATATGTTGTTTCTAGAATGTCCCATGATTGCTTGGGTATAGTGGTTGGCTTAATCCTTCCAATGATAGAATCATCCAATTCTTATCCAATTATCTACAAATCCCTTATATTATTTTTCATGTTTTCACCAAGCTTATTCTTTTCATCAGCACTCAAAGTAGGCTCATCTTGTGGTTCTGTATAACCATTTTCAACTATGTTTGATAACTCTTGTGAACAAAGTAACAATTTCATTTTGTATGACCAATTATCATAATTTTGGTTAGAAAATATTGGAATTATAGGTTGCAAAATACCTAATGCCATGAATAATTTATGTGATCCTTCCAATATTCTTTGATCTCTTTGTTCATAGTCTCCTTTTGACTGGATAACAATCTAAGATTTTAGTCAGGTTATGAACCCTTACACCAACAACTTAGGGTTGAATCTTCATTTAGTGATTTTCCACCAATCTTTGATTTGTCTTTAAAACTGCAAACAAGCCCTTTTCTTCTATGATCTACTTCAAGGATGTAGCCTCTAGCACTTGTGATCCCTTAACAATGTTGCAGCTCCAATGGCAGTGTCCTTCTACTATGATCTCCTACAATGCTGCAATACTTTTTTTGATGTCTATTGCAAATGGTGACGAGCAATCTCCAAAAAATCTCTTTCAACTTGGCTTTGATCTTCAAATCTGATCTGGTCTCCAATCTTTGGCCTGATTTTCTCACTTTGACATGTGCTTTGATGCCACTTGTTGGTGGGCAGAGACAAAAGACAATAAACATAGAAAATATACAATCACGTTGCTGCACCTAAAACTTCTATTCAATTTCATGTCAAATACAATTACTTATGCCTCTTTTATAGAGGGATTTTGTTATTTCAAGAACAATCTAGAATGAGCCAACAATAGCTATCTTATATTTAAAATAAATTTCATGAAACTACCAAACATAACCGACAAAAAAAACAAAAAACCAAAACTAACATGTAGCTGGTAGAAATTACCAAAATATTCTAACATTTTGAAACCGTTATGATTATGGTGCACCATTTTCCTTATCTAGAGATATAATTGTGATATGTGAGATTGCTTGAGATCCTTTTGCAGCAGGATAGTCTTCATATTATAAGCATATTCATAGCCAATATGAAGTATTTCCTTTAGGTCTAGATCTCGTGTTTGATATAGTCAATGTGTTAATTGGATGGCATGAAATGGAAATCATCAAGAGTAGCATAAAGTATCTACCCTTATAGGTTTACTAAAAATATTTAAGGTACAGAACAGGGGCAATATCTCGAAAGTTATCACATCTTATCATTAGGAAATAATCAAAATGTTATTTATTATGACATTCAAATTTGAGATGACTTTTCTCAAAAGCTTGTTGGATATATCAAGGAGGGTTATAGTCGGTTCAAAGTTTCTAAGCTTGAAGGTTTTGTCTCTAATAGGGAACCATGATATACTCCAATTACCTATTCATGAAGGTATATTCAAAATCTTCAGCAACAAATATCCTAGAAGTTTGGATACTAATGGCTTTATTACCCTTAATGTACATGTTGAATGGACATTGCCCAAAAATGTTGGTTGGTGAGATACTCACTTGTGATCCATTGTCGAATATAGAAATTGAAGAATTGCATTTGCGGAAAGATAAACCCACATAAGCCTAATTATAATTATAATTAAAATAGTATTGAGACTGCTGAGGATCGATGGAATGCAACCTATGGAAGATGATTCAAACTATTTAAAGGTGATTATTAAAAGAAAAATTCACAAAAAAATACGTCAAAGTCTGCACAATCTATAAATAATTCCAAGCATTACTCTTGGAAATAAAGGAATTTGTAGTTTCAATTCCAAGAAATAGTTAGAGGAAACCGAAAAGGTTTAGGGGTTAGTTATATAAAAATATTTTTCTCATGTAATGGGGTCTCTTTTTTCTGTGGTTCGAATGAGGACAAGGGGATTTTTTTTCTATAATCTTTTGTATAGATATATGGGAGCATATGAAATATTTGTTTTCATTGATGAATAAAGGATACCTTTTTCAATTTGTGTATTCAATTGCCTCTCTTTTAATTTATGATTTATTGTATGAATTCAGCAATTGTTTATCTTTATTTTCCTCTGTTATATCAAATTATAGATATATTGGATATGGGATCTGTGAATCCTCAATGATTCATATAATTTGAAAGAATTATTTTCTTGGACTTCCTCATGATCTTTGTGATTGCAAGTAAATGATTTTGTGTCATTTATGTATGTTCTCTTATTCTGAATTTACCATCGCAATTGTAACATGGTTATGTGCAGTTGTTAGTTTTCCCTTTCCTTATTTTAGATTAAAAGAATACCCAAAAATCAATCAAATCATATGAGGGAGCTATACCTCTAAAGTTTAGAGGGTGATTGTTTCTTATAAGGAATGATTATCCAGAGCTTTTGGGAACAATTTTTCCTTTTCAGGAAAAAAGTCAAGATTATTGGAATAAAACCTCAAGGTGCCCAATCTGTTAGCCAAAAAAAAAATTGGTGACTCCGTTGGGGAAGATTTGAAGCACCAGTGTCTTCTTTTCTTAGAAATATGAAGGTACCTCCCACGAGGATGGTGGTTGGCAACTTTAAGATATGGAATTTTCTTATATAAATTTTTGGTAGAATAGTTTTAGCCATCCTTTTTAAAGCTGCATTATGGTGTTGGTTTCATCCCGACCATGGTATGCGAGCAATTTGGGCCTTTATCATTGCCACAATATTTAGACTGATGCAGGAGCATCCTTGGGTCGTGGCAATCTTGCATCACCCAAAAATATTTTCATTCTAGTTTGTCTTTGGTTTAGTTTCTTTTTAGTTCAAGTTGGTAGATCTTGTGATTCTTTGTGTTTTCTCGCTAGACCTTGTGGATCTATGTTTACATCGAGGATGTGTTCATTTACCTTATTCCAAAATTTGAGCATGATTGGTTCATTTTCTGACAAGTTATCACTTTCAAACTATGTGGCAGTTTCTTGAACCAACACCAAAATAATTTTCTTATCTAACAACCAGTTTGATCACTTGTGGATCATTTTTGTATCTTGTGGATCTTGACGGTGTGATTCGATTTGTTCTATGGAGTGTCCCTAACCTTAATTTAGGTCCACACTTCATCTCATGCATTCACCAAGGAGTAATTCAATTTTTAGGCCGACATATGCACACACACATTACATTTTCTTTAATCGGAGGTTGTAATGATCTTTGGGATGACGCAAATGTTTTTGGATTTGTGAATGTATATAAAGAATTGTACTTGATCATTAGAAGGCAGTAGAGTTAGAGATTAGAAAAAGAAAGATTTGCTTTGTAGGTTTTTCACTCGCATTGAGGAGCATGTAGGAAGATGGTATTTTGAGCATGTTGTAATTAGGCCTGCGAATCAGATCTGTAAGCTAGGATTTTTTTGGTTGTTTGCAATCACTTTTTTTGATAATAAGAATGTTTGAATTGGTATTTGCTTCCATTTTCTATATTGCTTCCATTGTGTGACTCTTGTTGCATGGTTTGGATTGTTCTCTTTGAGGACCCTTCGACCGTGGCTACATCAGATGGTATCAGAGTAGGTTGCAAACCTACGAATCTTGAGATGAGAGCTGGTTGCAAACCTTGAGTGGGTCGAGGTCCTTGTGTTATTCCTTGGGTGAACAGATCGCTAATTTGAGGCAGGTTGTAAGTGTGTTCAATAGATCACTAAAAGAGAAGCAATTGAAACCTTGCAGTTAGATCGCCAAGCTGAGGCAGTTGCATCGAGTAGGGAGAGAGATGCTACTGAGAAGGATGAACCCTAGTAGAATGGAGTAGATGATAGAAGATTTTAGAAATGAGATGAGGAATGAGATCTGAAACCTCTTGGGTGGATTGAGGAGAAACCCTCAACCAGAGGATGAATATGAAGAAGTTGTAGAGGAACTTGAGGCTGAAGAGGTTGAAGGACCGACAAATGAGGGAGAAGAGAGATTATTGAGAGAAGTGACACAAGCGAGTAGAAGTCATAGGGTGGAAGTTTCTAACTTCTCTGGTACATTGAATCCTGAAGACTTGATAGACTAGATAGGAGAGTTGAAAGACTATTTTGAGCTTGAGGATATTAGTGACCCATTGAGGGTTAGGTTGGTACAAACTAAGTTGAAAGGACATGCTACTTTATGGTGGAAAGAATTGTAGAGGGATAGAGTGGAGAATGGTGAAATAAGAATCACTTGGTGGAGATAGATGATTGCAAGGTTGAAAGCTAAGTTCATTCTGGAGGACTATGAGTTGGAACTATTCAAGAAGTTGTAGAACCTGAAGCAGAAGGACATGAGTGTGAAAGAGTATACTGAGGAGTTTTACAAGATGACAATCAGATTTGAGCACCGAGAGATGACTAGAGAGAAGGTGTAAAGGTATATAAATGGCCTTAGATTTAACATTCAGGATGAGATGAGTATGCTAAGGATTTCCACAGTTGAAGATTCCTATCAATATGCTCTTAAGGCAGAAGACAAAGTGAAGAAAAGATAGTAGAATAATCCCATAGGGAAAGAGAAGCAAATGAGTAGTGGCAGGGAGAAACAGATGAGTGAAGAAGAATCAAGACCAAAGTGGGATAAAGAATCAGATCAGAGGGTACAAAGGAGAGGAAATGACAACAAGTAGTTCTTCGGTAAATGTTTCAAGTGTGGAGAATTTGGACATCGATCTTTTGAGTGTCCTCAGGGATCAAGTAAAGGAACTTTGTATGGCACATGAGGAGCAGGTAACTGAAGCAGTAGATGGGATAGAACCAGAGTAGGGAGAATCTCTTATGCTTAGGAGAGTCTTGATGAGTTAGAGCAGGGAAGAGGTTGACACTTCACAGAGGGAGAATATTTTTTGGACTACGTGCAAATCAGGAGGTAAGTGTTGTAAGGTTATTATGGACACTGGAAGTACTAATAACTTGGTATCTGAGGAGATTGTGGAAAAACTTGGTTTGAAAAGGATTCCACATCCTTTTCCTTATAGGATAAGTTGGTTACAAGATGATCATGTAAAGGAGGTGAAAGAGCAGTGTTGGGTGAGCTTTAATATTGGCCCCTTCAGAGATGAAGTTTTGTGTGATTTTTTTCCTATGAGTTCTTTCCATGTTCTATTGGGTAGACCTTGGCAGTTTGATAGAGGATCTATATATGATTGTAGAAGGAATCTGATTACTGTAGAGAAGGATGGAAAAAAGTTTACTTTGGCTTCCTTGAAGAATAAGCAGGAGGAAGTGTGGAACTTGAGTCTTGTGAAGAATTGCAGTGTTGAGAAGTGAGATACAAAGGTTGTACTAGAGGATGGCATGGGTTTGAAGAACCTTGTGGATAAATTTAAAAGTGAGATGAAACCAGATGAATGTAAAGGCATAAATATGCAGCAAAAGACTTGGGTTGTAGATAAAGTAGCCGATAAGATGAAGTATTGTAGGAGAGGTAGATCAGATGGGTGGAAGAAGGTGAGTGTTGGTAAATTTCCCTTACTACCTTGTGCAGATATGAGGTAGGGAAATGAAGATAAAGAGAAGAAGTTGCAAGATCTGGTAGAGGAAAGCAAAGAGGTTATGAGGAAGAGGAGTGTAGATAGAGAATACATTTGGATCAAGAATGAGCATGGGATCTACATATCGAACCTAGTTTAATGTTCATGAGTTCCTCTCATGGAACATATTTTCTCACTAGGGGTGTCTGATGCAAGAGCATCCTTGGGTCGTGGCAATCTTGCATCACCCAAAAATATTTTCATTCAAGTTTTTCTTTGTTTCAGTTTCTATTCAGTTCAAGTCGGTAGATCCAGTGATTCTTCATGTTTTCTCTCTAGACCTTTCGGATCTATGTTTACATTAAGGATGTGTTCATTTACCTTATTCCAAAATTTGAGCGTGATTGGTTCATTTTCCGGCAAGTTATTGCTTCTGGATTATGTGGTAGTTTCTTGAACCGACACTAGAATAATTTTCTTATCTAATGGCCAGTTTGATTGCTTGTGGATCGTTTCTGTATCTTGCAGATCTTGACAATGTGATTTGATTTGTTCTATGGAGTGTCCTCAACCTTAATTTAGGTCCATGCTTCATCTCACACATTCACCGAGGAGTAATTAAATTTTGAGGCCGACATATGCACACACACATTACATTTTATTTAATCGAAGGTTGTAATGATCTTTTGGTTGACACAGATGTTTCTAGATTTGTGTATGTATATAAAGAATTGTACTTGACCATTAGAAGGAAATAGAGTTAGAGATTAGAAAAATAAATATCTTCTTTGTAGGGTTTTCACTTGCAATGAGGAGCATGTAGGAAGATGGTATTTTGAGCATGTTGTAATCAGGCCCGCAAGTCAAATCTATAAGCCCGGATGTTTCCAGTTGTTTGTAATTGAAATTTTTGATAATAAGAATGTTTGAATTGGAATTTTCTTCCATTTTCTGTATTGCTTCCATTGTGTGACTCTTGTTGCATGGTCCAAATTGTTCTCTTTGAGGACCCTCTGGCCGTGGCTGCATCACAGACTTACCTACAAATTCAAGAAAGCCTTTTTCAAATTTTAATGGAGAAGACTCACAAGTTGCATATGATCATATTTGATATTTCACCATAGCTTGTTGAATTTTGGGGGTAAATGAGGAAAATGTCTTCATCTAGTTATTTGTTGAGTCCCTCATTGGAGTTGCTATAATTTGGTTCTAGTCTTTAGAAAATGGATGCATTACTAATTGGGACAACATGAAGAAGTTTCTTGGAAGATTTGAATCAAGAGTTGATGTGGTTGCACTCCTATCTAAATTTTTCAACATTAAAAAGAAAAAATATGAACTTATGAGGGAGTTTATAGATTGATTTAACAATGTTTAATGAGGATTCCCCATAATACTCAACCAATTAAAGAGATTCGATTGGTCATTTTCATTACAAAATTACATCCCAAAGTCAGTTTCCTCTTGAAGCAAAGTAAGGTACATGATATCAAATTTGCACAACAAGAAGCCATTAGTATTGAAGATGAATTGATATTATTTGGGCTTTGAAAAGTAAAGAAATTTGAAGAGACTCGTAATCAAATGTAGCCACAAGAGATAAATCATTCATCTTCTTCATTTGAATGCACCAATTTCATGGTTTTGGGTGAATAATTTTTTTCAAGAAATAGTCAAATTGGTTCAATTATTGAAAGAAGGGCTGAAGTATATTGCATGAATTATGAAGAAGATAAAAGTGCATCTATTGATGTTTCAAATGATGAAGAGGATCATGTGAAAAAATTTCCAATGTCACAAACAATTGGAATGATGTATCTGATAGTCTTTCGAAGCATGTACAACTAGAATGTGAAGTTTCCACATCAAATCATGAAGATGAAAGGCTCCAAACAGAGGTTAGCAATGATTTTACTCTTGATTCACCTCATTTTTAATTTGATCTAGAAGTTAATAAGCATGAAATAAATGAGGATGGAGAAATTAATGCTGATGTATAAAATAAAGATATGCAACCCCATGATGTCCATATTCCAAAAGGGTGCTTTGAAATGCTGGAAGATGATTTTCTATGATGAGAAGGAGTTGTTTTATCTCCCTTTCAAGTTACGAAAGATGATTTTTTGGTTAATGAATCTAAAAATGTAGAGCTACCAATAGAGAAAGATGAATCAAATGGTGAAGATAAGGTTGAGATCATTTTACTTGAGGATATTTTCAAATTTAAGGTTGATGAAAGTGATGGGATTTTTCAATCTTTTTCAAAGGGAGTTGATGTGGAACATAGTTCACAAGAAAATTTAGAAGTATATATTGATGAGTGGCTCTTGGGAATGTCTCTATCTGGTTTATATCTTGTTGTTTGTAGATTTGAGTTTTAGTTTCTGAAATTGTAGTTTTCTATAGTTATTTGCATTCAAGTCAATTGGTCAAAACAAGTGCATTGTTCAAAAGTAAAATTTGAATTCAAAAGAAAAACTTAAATACATCATTAATAATAACATGAGTATGGTCAACCTCATTGATGTTCAACCTTGTAAAGGAAAAACCAAAATGTCTCTTGACACTGCTTTCTCACAAAATGACATAATTAAACATGCACCTGATGGTCCTCTTTACATAGCTGATAGAGTGAATGATAAGCCTACCAATGAGATATTAATTGATCTTGTATGTGTAGGGAATGTGATTATCAAGGAATTCTTGTTTGCACATGAAATTTATGAAGACTCTTTTGAAAAATTGAAAGCATGGATCAAAACACATAATGGTTTTGCTTCCCTTATGATAGGTTTTTTCACTCTCCCATTAAACTTTGGACCAAAGAAATTAGATGTCTCATTCTCCATCATCCCATTGTTGGACCAATTCTATGTGAATCTAAGATATCCATGGCTATCCTCCATGGATGACATCACATCGGTGGTGCATAAATGCTTAGAATTTCCATTTGGTAATACAATTTTCACTATGCATCATAGTGGTTTTAATCCTTTGTCTTCTTGTGGGAATTTTGCATAGGATATCTTTTGATATGAATCCATGGAACCTATTAAGCCTCATCGAGACTTCTTTTTCAAATCTTACCAAAAATTTCAAGGAAAAGCGCATAGTAGAAATATCTCTTAGCAATATCCCTCAACCCATGATTTAACCAAAATCTCTTCCAAGTAACTATGACAAATCCATGACAAATCCTCCACCTATTTCCTACAAGAGGCGAAAAGATAACCATACAATTCCTATTATGCCTCCTCAGATCAAACAAGTTTGTAAACTTAAAGAGAAATTGGTTGACCAACCCTTGATGATTCCCTTCATTCCTCCCTTGTGGGAAGAAAAGAAACCTATGGTTGATAAACTTGCTCCTACACCATTACAACTTAAAAATCATGTAAAAAGAAATTGAAATGCTCAAAATCATAGGTGTAGATGTCATGCTATTGGTCATAAGTTAAAAGAAGAGAACAAACCACCAAACCAAGACCAAAATTTAACTCAAAAAAATCGTGATGATTCTCTACCTTCACCACAACAACAACATGAAACTTTTATGGACAATATCATTAGACCTCCTACTATGATAAACTTGGATGATGATGATGAGATTATTAAGGTTGAAAAGGAAATGCATAATGAGCTGAATTTATTATTTTCCTCTTCCATGAGATTAGATGACAACAATCATGATGATCCTCCTAACAAGAGTGCATCACCATGTGTTGAACTTGGCAATTGTCCTAGTAGAACACTCATTGTTTCCCCTTTGGCTAGTTATCCACCTTCCACATATGATGAACAAGATTAGGATGTAGATGAATTTATCTAGGTTGGATCACATGTGTCATACAAGATTTATGTATTTCCATGTTCTTTTTGTGATTGCATGTGTGTAATGTGATCCCCCAAACTATGATACTTGGTGTTTCTTTATATTTTTGAGCCTACTTTGGATGACCCTTGTTACACCATTGGTGCAAGGATACAAAGGAAGGGAATCTATTGTGATATTCTTCTATTTGTACCTTTATTCTTCTATCTGACATAACCATTATCTTTTCATTTGTCTTGTGTTTTTCTTTTGTGGATGATGCAAAGTGTTGAGACATTTAGGTCTCTTCCATGTTGACCCAAAATGATTGTTTGCCTTCTATCTCTCTATGTGCCATTCCTCTTTTTTTTCGTTATTCCACAAGATATTTGGGGAATGATGATGACTCCAAAATCTATTATAACATTTTAGCAAAGACATATGTCGACCCCAAATCCGTGGATCCCTTTTGTTTTCTCTTAGGATTGCATATGAGGGGAAACCTCCTTTCCATGATGTAGCTTCATTTGGAAACATATGTTTGGCATAGGGCTTTCCAAATAATCTCTCATGTATTGGAATTTATCATCTTCTACTTTAAAGTAATTACTCACAGCATGGTGTTTAGTAATTTATTTAAATTGGGGGCATTATGATTACAGCTCATTTCTTGCATAATGACATGAATTTACTCATAGTGTGGTCATCTCTATTCATGTGATATGTCTTCCTAGTGGTGACATTGGGTTTGATCTCCTTTAAGAGGGTGACCTTTCTTGGCATATGCCATCCCTCTTAGTGGTAATACTATGGCTTGCATTCCCTAACGTGTGAATCTTTTATCCCTTGACTATTCCTCTCTTCATGGTGATATCAAGTTTAATGTTCCCTAAAGTGAGACCTTTCATAAAACTAAAAAAACCCCTTTGACTATTCTAAACTAATTCTTGGCCACCAAGCATAATACAACTTTCTTTTCGTTGGTGCCTTGTGAAATCTTGTGATCATTTAGTGTGGTACTTTATCAAATTTATTAGGGAGTATAAATTTTGGTATGGTTGATGTATGGGAGCCTATAGACTTGGCATGACTTACCCATCTTCCACTTTTTTTAGCTTCACAACTTGTAGACCTAGTGTATATTGGACTGCACTAGCCTTTTTGAACATATTTATGGAAAAATAGCCTAGGCTTGATCCATACCTTTTAGACAAATAGTTGAAACTTTATCCACCCCTTTTGCCTCTTTGCATTAATTTTGATATTGTATGATGTTGTATCTTTTGTCACTGCTACATACCTGTCTCTTTGTGCCTTTGCTAGTTTTCCATGTAATCTTAGATCTTCAAGACCTGAACATCCTCCTTGATCCTTGTAATCTTATCTTTCCAAAAATTATAAAAATAGAATTCTCTTAACTTATTTGTCTACTTTAGTGTGAGTTTGAGTGTGGGATCATACTCTCACTAAAGTGGGAGCTAAATGTAGTGTAGAAAAATGTACTCCTTTACATTTTCACACTATATTTGGATCACCTTAATTAATTGAACTTAATTAAGCTTCTAATTGACCTGTAACGCCCCATCGTACGAACCTCAAAGGACAATTAAACAATAATTACAGCACAATTTTTTTTTTTAAATTAACATAACATAATGTAATACACATTAATACATGACATGAATTTCATTTAAGTAGATTCATTAGCACATACATCCCTTGGGGTACACAAGAGGAGTCATTACGCGACTTAGATCCACACAACGACAATAAAGAATAAGAAACAAAAATATAATCCATAACAAAGTAAATGTTAACAAATATAACACATACATGATAAAGCATTGATAAGAAACCATCTGTGTACATAAATACAACATATACATGATTATCTCAACACATTGAATAACAACTGCCATGGCCAAAATCCACACCGAGTTTAACATTACATTACAGTACAATCTTCAAGAGGTACAATGATACAAAAGTGTTTCCAAACATAAGTGGAAACCATACCCAAGGTAACATGATACAATTAAACAGATGAAAACTGGCTTCATGACGGATACAATTCTGGGGTCGCTGCAATAGCACCAAACTGCACCTCTCGATCCTCGACTAGGGACCCAATGGGGTGCTTAGCACATTCTGCCTAACCACGTGAGTCCGAAGACCCACCCCCGTGCCAGGAGCTAACAAGAAAGAGACCTCAACCAAGAACATTCAAACAGGGAACCACAAGACTCAACATCATACAAAAGTATCATAAAACTCAAGGATTACAATGACATAATCAACAACATCCAAGAGTCAACATAATAACTTAAAGTCATAAATCTCACCACATTAAACAAAACAATAACTAGTAACCAAATAACCAAATAAAGATCATGAAACACTTCCAAATCAAACTGAATTAATAACATAATAGAATTCCAAATTGCAATTAAACAACACAATAACATCATAACACAGTACCATAAGAGTACAAGGTCATAAGTCAAATATCAATGAGATCAAACAAGACCACAAAGTACACCAAAGATGTATCAAGGCAATACTCCAAAAATCAATATAAGTCCATTCCAACCACAAACTAAACCAACTCCCATAAAAAACTTCCAGAGGAACACAATAAAGTAAAACACCTGGGCAACTAGGGGAGAGTGTCATTGCATAGTCCTACATGGGCTGTCCTGTGCTCTTCCTCCCAACTGGAGGCGCCGGTCCCATCTATGGCTATCCTGTGCCCTTCCTCCCAACTGGAGGCACCGGTCCCATCTATGGCTGTCCTGTGCCCTTCCTCCCAACTGGAGGCGCCGGTCAATAGGGTGACTCATGCGGAGCCGTAAACCTCTCGTGAAGATGAGGTCATGACCTTGCCAACCACGGCCCTCTCAGCCTTCCATTAGTCTGTGGAAGCACTAATGAAGACGAGGCATCCATTTTTTTAAAATCTTATAATGATATTACTACCCAACCCTCCTAAATTAATTATTAGGTTTTCACTTGATTACCAACACACTCGTGGGTTATCCTGTGCCCTTCCCCTTAAACGGGGCGCTGGCCCCCACGAGGAGCCACTCTCCCTAGAGACCCAACAACATAAAAAACCAAGGGTTGTACCATCATAATTTGAACAAAGAATCACAACATAAAAGCATACGAGGCATTACCCATCTCGCTAACAAGTACAAAATCAGAGTCTCAAAAATTCTCGTACAACCCTTGCAAAATACTGATACCAAAACACTTGCCCCTTCAAGGGCACATAAAAGGAGGGACATTGACCAGCAATAAAAATAAGCCTCTGGAAGATTCTCATAAAGTTTACACTAGGGTTTCCCCATCAAAGAACTGACAACAATAATTGCAAGGCTATAAGAACTATTTCAATTCAAATATAATGAGTGAATACATCAAAATAAGATCAACAACTCCATTCAAACAACATCAACATCTTCGATACGAACTAACTCAGAAATCCAAGGGAAACCTCTATTTTCTCGTCTCGGAATACCCATAACTCAAAGAACTTTTCAATTTGACTCATTAACAACTCAAGCAGAACCATCAATCATGACAATGATAACATTAACCGATTTACCACTTAGGGTAAAGAACAAAAGAAAACATATGGGTTCCCAACGAATAGCAACATAAATTAAATGAGAGAAAATCTCCAACTCAAAATCAACTCACAAAAAGTCACATCGAAAGGGTCTATCAAAACAATCCATAAAACCACACATTCAAATACAATATAACCATTCATTGAATAAGAAGTAACTTGAAATAATCTAAAAAGAACATTATTTTAAAGATCAATCATTTCCAACCTTTAAGGATATCACAATATTGCGAAGTGAAGATATAATCTGATGTTTTTAAGCCATAAGACACTAATCACAAATCAACAATGGTGTCACCTCAAATAGGGAAACGCAAAAGAAAATCAACCTTTAATTCAACAAAATCACCTAATAAAACCAAAAGCCACCAACTAGGTATTCCACGGGAGACCTCAATTTTCTCCTCACAAGAACCCCCTTATAGTGGTACACAAATCACTTTCATAAAATCAGCAACATAGCGATGAAAATAATTATCTATTCACAGTTCCAAATAAAAGAAACCAACCTACTTAATGACTAAAACAATTACCATCTCAAGATTCTAAATAAGTTTCCATAAAGAGAACTTACAAATCAACCACTAAATGAATATAAAGGAAGTCAATTTTCAAAAGATTAAAATCCCATTTCACCAATAACCTATCCAATTCAAGAATACCCTAATCAATCTCTAGTCATTCCGATACATTTAAATTTCTCCTTTCATCTATCAACATAATTGAAAACTACTTAATAGCTGGGTAGTTAACTCATTATTATTTCATAACTACTTATGTCCAAAACATTATTTCCATTTTCCTTTCATCATACTAACTTAACACTCACTTCCAATATTTAAATTAATTGTGAAAACCATTTAAGACCAATTGTCTATACTTTAAAATGACAATAATAACAATACTCTAAATACTACATATTAGAACTTACCACCTTAAAATTTTATATCTATCTAAATAATTCACACACATAAATACCTTTTAAAACCACTACATATTTATATATTTTAATTCTTTTTGAGGGAATGTAAAAAGAGAATAGATCTTTTCTAAGAATCCAACAAGTCTACAAGACTTAACTTCATAAAAAGATAACTTATTTAATTCCATAATAAATTTTATTTCCATAATATACACACTAAAACAAGAATGAAATAATCAATGTTGAAATATATTCATAAATTTCCTTTTTACTATAATTTACTATCAAAGTTCATAATTTAACAAATTAATAAATAATTCCTTTCTATTTTCATATTTTTACTATAATAAAATTTTGTTTTTAACTCATACCAGAAAGTGAAACAATCTGTTTACAGACAGAATTAATTAAATAAAATAAATATATGAATATATATATATACATATATATACACATATATATATATATACATATATATATATATATATATATATATATATATATATATATATATATATATATATATATATATATATATATATATATATATTTATAACTGCATATACGTATATTATAATCAAAACATGAATTTTCATTTTAAAAGGGTAAAGTGCATGTGTCAAGTTCCAATTTATTTATTTATTTATTTTGAATGGGAACGGACCATCCAAAAGCCATGGGGTTTATACCTAGCTACGGACAGTCTACGGACTATTCGCAGCAGTCTGTAGGACTGCCGCGGACAGTCCGCAGACTGCCGCACAGGTGCCAACACCGGCTGGGTGGTGGGTACGGTCGAGGCTGAACCACCACTCAGTCTGTGGTTTATTAACACCAAATGAAATATAATATACTGACAGGAATTTGGCGAAATGCAAATTTCAAAAAAAAAATTTAAAATTTACATTCAACATTTATAAATGTATATATATATATATGGGTATATATATATATATATCTAATATAATATATATATATATATATTGTATTTTGAATACTTTGAAAATAGAGAAAGATAAACACTGTACAATTTACTGTGTATGTTTATATATAAAATATATTTGTGAAATATATATATAAACAAGAATATACACAACCTAGTTTTCACAGTAAGGAGATTATTCTTAAATTGATTTATTATATTTTCCAAAACAAGCTATAGTACTACTAGTTATTTCCAGAATCCCAACCAACGTTTCATTTTAATAAACAACAATCCAAAACCCAACAAATAATTTCATTTAATCAACTACAATCTCGAACCCTGGTAAAATTTCTTTCAATTGAATAACAGTCCAAAACATTCCTAAAACCCGGAAGATTTTCTTTCCACACACCTTTGATTTCAAACCCTAGGAGGAAATATCATACATAGAGAAACAATTCTTATTTCATTTGATGCTACAGAAAATAAATAATTAAAAATGAGAAAGAACCTGGCATCCTGAGCCTGTAGGAGATCTGTGGAAGCTTATCCTTTTGCAGCGCTAATCCTTCGATGCCGATTGTTTCCAGCAATAGACCTGAATCCTCCCTCAGACTGCACCTTCTTCTTTAATAAAATTCTCCATAATAACAAAAAGAAAATAACAGAAAGATGTATGCACAATTTCTCGAGAATCAGAAAAATAGAATGCCAATGACAGAAAAATGGGTGAATCCCCCTTTTTTTCCCCCCCTCCATAAGCTAAATGAAGCTATTATCTATTTTTCATATTCTACAGTTCTTTTCGACTTCCAAAAGCTCTATGGGTGTAGTTTCTTTTCATCTTTTCTTGATTTAAAACACTTCAGCTTCCTATCTCCTTAACCATTTAAATTTCTTATTATAATAATTATCTTTTCAAGATTATTTTGTTCATAATTATTATTAACTTCAATTTAACACAACAATTTAAATCAATTTATCTAATAATATCACTTTTACTTTTAACGAATTAGTTTAATTTGATCATTTGCTCTAAATCATTTGATTTAATTTAATTGATTATTATTTTAATTTCTAATTATATTTTAAATAACCTTGCAATTTCACTTGTGATTGAATTAATTATTTAAACATGACTACTAACATTTGATATTTTTCACACAAACAAATAACACAGTAATCAATGAAGCACACACAAATACTCACGTACAAGTCCAGAACAACCGACATGGAGGGGCATTACATCCTCCCCCCCTTAGGCATCGACTTACTCCTAGAAATCGAGCTCAATCATAAAAATGGTAACACAAAAATATCAATGATCATAAGCACATCAACACCAAAAATTAAAACATCAATTAAACGTCATCAAGTAAGCATCAAAAATTAAATAAACCAAAAATAAGGAAATGATACCAAAACAAAAGTGGTGACAGGGTTGCAACTAGACCAACTTGTCAAACACTAGGATAGATGATGAACTAGGTTGGGGAAACTTTCTTGTCAGCTCTTATGTTCAACGTCAAACCCATTGGGTGTATATGATGCTTGCCCTATCCTGACAATGCAGGTGGAATCGAGACTTAGTTCCTGCAACCCTGCATGCAAACAAACATTGTGCACAATACATATATATATCACAAATACATCGTGAGAGGAACTCCCAGCATAGTAGGGCACTCGCGAGCGAGTGATACCACACTGTCCCTCCCACCAAACCACACATAGTAGTCAAAACAATTCTAGTAACTCGTAAACAATTTTCTTCTAATTAGTTAGGAAATATTCATATAAGGATACTAACCATAAACCTAATTCATCTACTATATCAAAATGAATTACTACTTGACATTATAAGTATCTATACCTGCATATTACAATTGCATTACCTTCGTCACTATGCTTTCTAAAGCCCACTTCCTGTAAATCAAAAGCTACCATAGAACATTGCACATTAGTACCAATAATTCAAGTTGCATCTTAACCTCCAGATACTATATTCTACTAAAAATCATAGAATAATTATCCACAAAACCTCACATCTTCGTTAAAACTCATAATTTTCACACAAAGAACTCCACTTTAACCATTATTCAACACCAAATCTCACATCAATTTCAATAAAAGGGTAAAATTTTACACCTTCACGGATTCAAGAAAACATAATTCATCACTCAAGGGCAACAAAATCGCAGATTCCACGCACACTTGACATATTCACACATATAAAACACATCACACTAAAACTCAAGGGTCCATAGAGCATCCCCGATAGGAATGATATCGGTGCATTGCGCACTACACCGAGGGTCCTATCCTTTCCCATTAGTTTCCTACACCATCGACCCGACACCGGTTAACAGAAGAAACTCAGGTTCACAACAATAACAAAAGAAAAGTAAAACTCAAGACTCACGGGTCTAAGGGCAAGGTTACATAGTGAGCACACATAGTGCCCAATGTATGAACCTAAGCTCTGATACCATGTTGTAACGCCCCGTCGTGCGAACCCCAAAGGACAATTAAACAATAATTACAGCACAATTTTTTTTTTAAATTAACATAACATACATGTAATACACATTAATACATGACATGAATTTCATTTAAGTAGATTCATTAGCACATACATCCCTTGGGGTACACAAGAGGAGTCATTACGCGACTTAGATCCACACAATGACAATAAAGAATAAAAACAAAAAATATAATCCATAACAAAGTAAATGTTAACAAATATAACACATACATGATAAATCATTGATAAGAAACCATCTGTGTACATAAATACAACATATACATGATTATCTCAACACATTGAATAACAACTGCCATGGCCAAAATCCACACCAAGTTTAACATTACATTACAGTACAATCTTCAAGAGGTACAATGATACAAAAGTGTTTCCAAACATAAGTGGAAACCATACCCAAGGTAACATGATACAAATAAACAGATGAAAACTGGCTCCATGACGGATACAATTATGGGGTCACTGCAATAGCACCAAACCGCACCTCTCGATCCTCGACTAGGGACCCAATGGGGTGCTTAGCATGTTCCACCCGACCATGTGAGTCTGAAGACCCACCCCCTGTGCTAGGAGCTAACAAGAAAGAGACCTCAACCGAGAACATTCAAACAGGGAACCACAAGACTCAACATCATACAAAAGTATCATAAAACTCAAGGATTACAATGGCTTAATCAACAACATCCAAGAGTCAACATAATAACTTAAAGTCATAAGCCTCATCACATTAAACAAAACAATAACTAGTAACCAAATAACCAAATAAAGATCATGAAACACTTCCAAAACAAACTGAATTAATAGCATAATACAATTCCAAATTGCAATTAAACAACACAATAACATCATAACATAGTACCATAAGAGTACAAGGTCATAAGTCAAATATCAATGAGATCATACAAGACCACAAAGTACACCAAAGATGTATCAAGGCAATACTCCAAAAATCAATATAAGTCCATTCCAACCATAAACTAAACCAACTCCCATAAAAAACTTCCAGAGGAACACAATAAAGTAAAACACCTGGGCAACTAGGGGAGAGTGTCATCGCATAGTCCTACATGGGCTGTCATGTTCTCTTCCTCCCAACTGGAGGCACCGGTCCCATCTATGGCTGTCCTGTGCCCTTCCTCCCAACTGGAGGCACCGGTCCATAGGGTGACTCATGTGGAGCCGTAAACCTCTCGTGAAGACGAGGTCATGACCTTGCCAACCACGGCCCTCTCAGCCTTCCATTAGTCTGTGGAAGCACTAATGAAGATGAGGCATCCATTTTTTTAAAATCTTATAATGATATTACTACCCAACCCTCCTAAGTTAATTATTAGGTTTTCACTTGATTACCAACACACTCGTGGGTTATCCTGTGCCCTTCCCCTTAAACGGGCACCGGCCCCCACGAGGAGCCACTCTCCCTAGATACCCAACAACATAAAAAAACAAGGGTTGTACCATCATAATTTGAACAAAGAATCACAACATAAAAGCATGCGAGGCATTACCCATCTCGCTAACAAGTACAAAATCAGAGTCTCAACAATTCTCGTACAACCCTTTCAAAATCCTGATACCAAAACACTTGCCCCTTCAAGGGCACATAAAAGGAGGGACATTGACCAACAATAAAAATAAGCCTCTGGAAGATTCTCATAAAGTTTAAACTAGCGTTTCCTGATCAAAGAACTGACAACAATAATTGCAAGGCCACAAGAACTATTTCAATTCAAATATAATGAGTGAATACATCAAAATAAGATCAACAACTCCATTCAAACAACATCAACATCTTCGATACGAACTAACTCAGAAATCCAAGGGAAACCTCTATTTTCTCCTCTTGGAATACCCATAACTCAAAGAACTTTTCAATTTGACTCATTAACAACTCAAGCAGAACCATCAATCATGACAATGATAACATTAACCGATTTACCACTTAGGGTAAAGAACAAAAGAAAACATATGGGTTCCCAACAAATAGCAACATAAATTAAATGAGAGAAAATATCCAACTCAAAATCAACTCACGAAAAGTCACATCGAAAGGGTCTATCAAAACAATCCATAAAACCACACATTCAAATACAATATAACCATTCATTCAATAAGAAGTAACTTGAAACAATCTAAAAAGAACACTATTTTAAAGATCAATCATTTCCAACCTTTAAGGATATCACAATATTGCGAAGTGAAGATATAATCTGATGTTTTAAATCCATAAGACACTAATCACAAATCAACAATGGTGTCACCTCAAATAGGGAAACGCAAAAGAAAATCAACCTTTAATTCAACAAAATCACTTAATAAAACCAAAAGTCACCAACTAGGTATTCCACGGGAGACCTCAATTTTCTCCTCACAAGAATCCCCTTATAGTGGTACGCAAATCACCTTCATAAAATCAGCAACATAGCAATGACAACAATTATCTATTCACAGTTCCAAATAAAAGAAACCAACCTACTTAATGACTAAAACAATTACCATCTCAAGATTCTAAATAAGTTTCCATAGAGAGAACTTACAAATCAACCACTAAATGAATATAAAGGAAGTCAATTTTTAAAAGATTAAAATCCCATTTCACCAATAACCTATCCAATTCAAGAATACCCTAATCAATCTCTAGTCATTCCGATACATTTAAATTTCTCCTTTCATCTATCAACATAATTGAAAACTACTTAATAGCTGGGTAGTTAGCTCATTATTATTTCATAACTACTTATGTCCAAAACATTATTTCCATTTTCCTTTCATCATACTAACTTAACACTCACTTTCAATATTTAAATTAATTGTGAAAACCATTTAAGACCAATTGTCTATACTTTAAAATGACAATAATAACAATACTCTAAATACTACATATTAGAACTTACCACCTTAAACTCTTAAATCTATCTAAATAATTCACACACATAAATACCTTTTAAAACCACTACATATTTATATATTTTAATTCTTTTTGAGGAGGGAATGTAAAAAGAGAATAGATCTTTTCTAAGAATCCAACAAGTCTACAAGACTTAACTTCATAAAAAGATAACTTATTTAATTCTATAATAAATTTTATTTCCATAATATACACACTAAAACAAGAATGAAATAATCAATGTTGAAATATATTCATAAATTGCCTTTTTACTATAATTTACTATCAAAGTTCATAATTTAACAAATTAATAAATAATTCCTTTCTATTTTCATATTTTTACTATAATAAAATTTTGTTTAACTCATACCAGAACGTGAAACAATCTGTTTATAGATAGAATTAATTAAATAAATTTAACAGAGAAATTGTGACATAAAATATAATTAAATAAATTAATAAATATATGAATATATATATATTTATAACTGCATATACGTATATTATAATCAAAACATGAATTTTCATTTTAAAAGGGTAAAGCGTATGTGTCAAGTTCCATTTTATTTATTTATTTATTTTGAATGGGAACAGACCATCCAAAAGCCACGACGTTTATACCCGGTTATGGACAGTCCACAGACAGCCGCACAGGTGCCAACACCGGCTAGGTGGTGGGTATGGCCGAGGCCGAACTACCACTCAGTCTGTGGTTTATTAACACCAAACGAAATATAATATACCGACAGGAATTCGGCAAAATGCAAATTTCAAAAAAAAAAAAAAAATTACATTCAACATTTATAAATGTATATATATATGGGTATATATATATATCTAATATTATATATATATATATATTGTATTTTGAATACTTTGAAAACAGAGAAAGATAAACACTGTACAATTTACTGTCTATGTTTATATATAAAATATATTTGTGAAATATATATGTAAACAAGAATATACACAACCCAGTTTTCACAGTAAAGAGATTATTCTTAAATTGATTTATTATATTTTCCAAAACAAGCTACAGTACTACTAGTTATTTCCAGAATCCCAACCAACGTTTCATTTTAATAAACAACAATCCAAAACCCAACAAATAATTTCGTTTAATCAACTACAATCTCGAACCCTGGTAAAATTTCTTTCAATTGAATAACAGTCCAAAACATTCCTAAAACCCGGAAGATTTTCTTTCCACACACCTTTGATTTCAAACCCTAGGAGGAAATATCATACATAGAGAAACAATTCTTATTTCATTTGATGCTACAGAAAATAAATAATTAAAAATGAGAAAGAACCTGGCGTCCTAAGCCTGTAGAAGATCTGTGGAAGCTTATCCTTTTGCAGCGCTAATCCTTCGCTGCCGATTGTTTCTAGCAATAGACCCGAATCCTCCCTCAGACTACACCTTCTTCTTTAATAAAATTCTTCATAATAACAGAAAGATGTATGCACAATTTCTCTAGAATCAGAAAAATAGAATGCCAATGACAGAAAAATGGGTGAATCCCCCTTTTTTTTTCCCCCCTCCATAAGCTAAATGAAGCTATTATCTATTTTTCATATTCTACAGTTCTCTTCAACTTCCAAAAGCTCTATGGGTGTAGTTTCTTTTCAGCTTTTCTTGATTTAAAACACTTCAGCTTCCTATCTCCTTAACCATTTAAATTTCTTATTATAATAATTATCTTTTCAAGATTATTTTGTTCATAATTATTATTAACTTCAATTTAACACAACAATTTAAATCAATTTATCTAATAATATCACTTTTACTTTTAACGAATTAGTTTAATTTGATCATTTGTTCTAAATCATTTGATTTAATTTAATTGATTATTATTTTAATTTCTAATTATATTTTAAATAACCTTGCAATTTCACTTATGATTTAATTAATTATTTAAACATGACTACTAACATTTGATATTTTTCACACAAACAAATAACACAATAATCAATGAAGCACACACAAATACTCACACACAAGTCCAGAACAACCGACACAGAGGGGCATTACATGACCAAATTATGCATTCCAAAGCCTTCTTATTCATTTTTTCTAAAAGGGAAACCTATATTAAATAAATGATAGCATTAATCAAAATACCTTGTAAATTGTGTGTATTGGATTTAGGTCCTAGGATCGATTAGCCCAAGGGTGAGTGGGTCCCGTTTAAGTGCCAAGACCTAATTTTTAATTTATTTTTGGTAGAATTTTATTGATTCAAATTCAAGTTTCAAATGTTAGCTTGTGGAATTTAATTTTCAGGAAATTAGATAACCACCTATAAATACATAGTTATTTTATCAATTCAAATCTAAGCAACATTATCTAGCATTAAGGAAACCTTACAAGAGAAAATATTATTGTCGAGAGCATTGAAGAGAAGACTTATTAGTCATCTATAGTAGCAATCAAGATCATATCATCATGTCAAAGTTCATTTTTGTTCATGTCATGTTTTGGAGCTAAAATTGTGATGTAGGTTTCACGCATTCAAGCAAGAATTCAATCATCAAATCAAGCAATCAATCAAGCTAATTCATGCAAGATCCAAGCCTTAGAGAGATGTGTTAGAGATTAGTCCTCTAAGAGAAGCTATTAAGGGTTTGGTGAGTTGTGACATAGCATTGTTCATTCATCAATTCCTTCCATTTATCATTGTTTTAATATCATTAAGGTTTAATTACTAAACCGAGGTTTGATTAAGGAAAAACTCTATTCACCCAAAAATAAAAATTTTTCTTCTCTCTTTGTATATACAAATTTATAGGTGAAGAAGGAGTGAAGATTGATCAAAAGAGAAATTTTGTAAAGTTATCAACATTATCATTATTATTGTCAAGCTACAGAAACTCACCTATAGATTTTATTTCTAGCTTTCTAACATTCAAACCTAGAGAAATTAAAAGATTATATATGGGATTTTAGGACTATAAAAATAGATTTTGGACACCTACACTAGGGCCCATTCTCCCTAGGGTGAATTAGTCCTACTATAGAGCTCAAAACCTACTTTTTAGGCTAGGTGCATACCATTCTCCCCTTCTTAGATCTTCCTATAAATTACTATTCTTGTTTTAGTTAAATAATATTCTATATTTCAAGTGTTAGGCCATACAATTGATTTTGTTAATTCATTTAAATTTATCTCCCAAAATATCCAACCAATATTTTTTATCATAAGAAAATAGTAGACCTTCCTAATAGGGTTGACTCACCTCAAGGTGGAAATTCAATCATATCCTTGGGAGATCTCTTTTTCTAATGAAATTAGGAAAAGTATAAGTGTATGAGAACATTCCATCACATATCAAACCCCCTACATTCACACACACTTCCATATTTTTCTTCATTTCAATAGCTAGCCTCAGGATTTAAAAAAAAAAGGTAACTACATCAAAACCTTGTAGATATGACCTCTAGAGTCCAAATCAATCCAAAAAAAAAGGAAAATTTCTCAATAGATCAAAATCCAATGGAATTCTTTGTTTTGTCTAGAATGCACCAAATGATTATTCAAGGCATGAAATCTCTCAAAAAGAGGAGATGGGATTATAGGTCTGGAGCTTTAATACCATGTTGAAGTTGGGAAAAATTAACTCCATGGCTCCCAAAGATCACTTGCAGTCAAACACTTGTCACAAAAAGAGAGAATAGAAAAGCTATGGAGGCTAAAAGATATTGGTCCAAAAAATTATGAATAATAATTAATGTGCATCTTAATGATCATACAATAAATAATCCTTATAAAAGGATAATCAACCTAGAAAATCTAGTTGAGGATAAAACAAGATCATGACATGTGTCTTCATCTTATGACATGGGAGATAAAAGAACATGACCTAAGTAAGCTTAACTAATTAGAGTGAAAAGGGACCTAATCATTAAATAAATAATTAATTAGAAAATAACTTTTAATCTAACACTCCTCACCATAGTCTCTCATGGAACGTACACCTAGGTTCCCATACCCTAGTTTCTGTAACCCTTCAAGTAGCCTTACTCACAAAAGTAAAATACAAAGAATACTATATAAGAGAGACCATAGAAATGATTAACATCCAACAAGGTAACAAACCATTATTTACCAATACCCATTCTAAAACAAAGCCATAGCTCATAAAAAAAAATTATTTTTATCTCATATCCCATTTTATTTCTTATATGTATTACTCCCTTCTACCAAGCACCACATTCTTGGTTAATGGGTGGTATCACCCTTAGGAGGGGAGCTCAATTTCTTATGTTTTATTTTTCCTTATTTTCTTCTCTCTCTTTCTTTCTTTTTTTTTCAATAAAAAGGTATATAGCTTGTATATATTATATTATAATAAAACATTTACATATAGCTTGTCATTTCCATCCAAAATAGGAGCAACCAATTGCGACTGTTACTATTTGTTTTTTCATATTTGGTTGTGTTCACTTGCTATTGACCTTTTAATCACATACTTTTACAAAATTACAAAATTCCCAAGTTGGTGAAATTTGTAGGCCCCTATGCATGGTCATTTTAAGAAACATATAAACTATTATAGAGCATGAGGGATTTTTAGGCGGGAGCCTTCATTCCTGAACGAATTTACAAAATTTAGACAAAAATGTTTGCTAAACTGATATTATTCCTCCATATAGTCCTTTCCAATGAAGTTCTCACCTTGTCCTTCAGTGCCCTCAATGTCCTCTATTGTCACTACAACCATGACCACACCATCCATTTATGTTTCTTTTTCCATGACCACTAGAAAGATATACAACCTAGAGGTCACCATAAGAGCCTAGTCTAATTGTGACGAGATTGTCTAGGGACTGGTGATGGTGGATGAGCTATGTGTGCCCAGAGGAAATCACTTGTGAAATATTTCTCTTTCATGTTCACTTCCATACCAGTGTAGAGGCAACTAGAATGTTTCCACATAAACTTCAAGAAGAGACGATCACATTTGTGTTCAAGAGCCTATTTGAAAGCATTGTAAATCTCTACGATACCTTGGTGTTGCTTCAAATACTTTCTAGGGAAAATCCCACCAACAAAACCCTTACCCTTGTAGAGGTCGTATTGGTGCACCCCCATTAGGATGGCATTATCATCTAGGAACACATATCTGACATAATTATCCACAATCTCTTCTAAGCCTCCTAATGACTGAAGCATGTCATATAAATTAGAGAAAAAGATAGAGGGAACCTATGAAGGGAGTAGGGATCTCGCCTGTGGGCTAGTGACCTCAATCTCAAGCACAGTATGAATACAATCCTCCACTCTTGAACAATCCAAATTAAACCCTATATCTAGGTACTCATGAGACAGGTAACCCTCATAAGGACGCTCACAACATTTCACTTGCATTGGAACTCGATAATTTAGGGTTTTGTAATCCATGACGCCACCTTACTTCTTTGAATGGGACTAATTTTTTGCACCCACAACACACTATCCTTTGTCAAGAGAAGAATAGGCCAAGCATTGAATACTCTAGAAATGCTAAACAAAAGGAATTGGGGTTGTTTATGCTTGCAACTGGCATCAATTTCAAGTAGTCATACTATAGGTATCAAGCTATCGATTGAAGCAACCACCTTCTTACATGGCATTAACTTTGGCACAAAACTCTATTTCCTTGAAAACGTGTGAGAGCTCTACTCAGATAAATGGGGCATGTTAAAACTTTGCCAAATTCTCGTAATAGTAATCCTCTTGTACCTAAAAACACGTTAGAATGAACAAGAAACACTCGACATTAATGAGTGGGGAGAGAGTTAGTAGATTTGGAAGCCGAGAACCATGAAGATGCAGGTGTGAGGTGGGTCCAATTTTCATGATGTCACCTTGTTTCCCATTCAACATTTACTTGTCAAATTTGTCTATCACACCTATGGTTTAACACCTCTGGTTGGTACCCCTCGGCATGATGATGCTTTTTCCATATTAGTATTGTCGTAATTTACCTTACAACCTATATGGCCACCGAAATGCTTGGAAATATTTCACATTAATCATGTGAAGGTGATATTTATGTTGACAAGACAATCTCATACGTGACAACGAGAATCATAATTCAGGGAGGAGCTTAAGCAAGTACTTGGGGTGAAAAGAAATAAAGGATTTTTATGGAAACGAGCATGGGAGGTACACATTGATTTTTTCATTCCAGGGGAATCCATTTCATGTGTATTGATGAAGAGGTTGACGCCTATTGAGGGGTTTCCTTAAAAAAAAAAATTAATTATAATATTTTCTCCATGCAATATTAATGTGAATCAGTTTAACATGGAGATGTGACATCTAAAAATATGAGTTACAAAATATTTTCCTCGTTTACTTTTTTTATGTCAAAATTTCTCAATATTAAATATTTTTTGAATGTGCAAATCCACATTACATTTTTATTTCAATATTACATACAACATATACACTGGACCCAAAAATTTATAACCCATTTGATGCACATATTCCTAGATCCCTTAGGTGCACCATAAACAATAATTTTATATTATATAAATCCAACAACGCACTTTTTCCAACATTGAGCTAATGAAAATATCTCCTCATTTCTCTTGTCCTCTTTTGATTGATTCATTCTTTCTAATCTTGGGAGTTGTGTTAGAAGCAATTTATTCATCGATGAGGTTATGGGAAGGAATAGTTTTTTGGTCACGAACTCCTTGGAGATTTTTTTTTCATTCCACCATGAGTTGGCCAATATATATTTTTCAAATGATTGTCCTTTTTTCTTTGACCATTTCAATAGGGTTCTATTAGTTTTTTATTAAGTTACAACCTTGTTGCTATTTATCTTTCATTATAATTGAGTGGTTTTAGATACACTTTGTTGAATATTTTTTCATTGTGTAAAAGGATAAGAGTGTTTTGAAAACCCTCATTTTACCCTTAATTTAAAAAATTAAAAATAAGATTTAAATATAACTTGTTCATAATCATTAGATTTCCAAATAGACTTCCTTAAAAAAAATTAAAAGAAAAAAATAGTTTAATTCATAAGGACACAATTAATAATGTGTATTATTTGGTTCTTATTCTTGTCATATAATTTTCTTATAATGGAAAGGTGGGTTATGAAGCATTATAACTAATGAATTTTTGAATATATTTATATATTTTTTTAATATCATTGTCCTACTATGAAATATTTTTTATGTAAAAATAAATATGAATTTGATAAAATTTATAATTTAATAAAATATCATTCTTATTATTTGTAATTTCATTTTCATATCCAGGTGAGCATTCAAGATGATACAGAGTTAGGGGAATTTCAAGATGGGAGGAAAAACTTACTTGATCTCATCAATAGAATAACATCAACACCAGATAGCTCAATGACATCTTATGGACATGGTTTTATACAAGCCATTTCAAGAGCCTTGCAAAGAATGAATGACAACCAAAGTAGACTAAATAAGGTAAAAACAATGGCTCATACTCAATCTATTAGAAAATAAGATAAAATACATTATATATTTTATTTTTATATATCAAGTTTTTCTTAATCATTTTTTTATATATAAAAATGTGTAGTTATAATATATATTGAGAAATATCTCACACAATAAAAATAACAAGATAAAATTATAAGTATAATTATAATTATATATATGGTACATAAAATAATTTTAATATTTTTAATAAGAATTATTATATATATAATTTTAAATTTAAATTTCACATTTATTGTTGTCTAATAAATTTTAATATTATATTTGAGAATAGCTAAAATAATAAGCATACATAATAAAAATAACTAGTATAAATCATTTATTTTGAAATTATTTTATTTAATATTTTGATAATTTTATATAAGAAAGGTGTACATGTAATCTTGATATAAATATTCTTTGTTTATTATTTTTCAAACTAATTTCAATATAAAGTTATTTGTTTAAAATCATTAATATAATTAATTATTCAAGCCAATTGAAGAAAAAATAATATAATTTTTTAGAAATAAAAATAAGTTATAAGGAAACAGATGGTTATAAACAAAAATATTTCATTGAAATATAAAAATATAAAATAAACATAAATACTCAATTGTCACATTATACATGAGATGGGATAAGAAAAAAATGTCTAATTTAATTATCAATTTATCTTTTGAGACTAAATCAACCATTGACAATTATATGATTTTTTTTTCAAGTTAAATTATTATGATTAAATATTTTTACAAAAAATATTGTCATGATTTAAGATTCCATGAATTCTACATGTTCAACGCAAAGTAAAACAAGGTGGATTTAGTTGGTCTTATTTTTTAATAATATTAAGGTTTTAGATATAGTTTTTGTTTGGATTCTTATATTTTTTTTTTAAAATAATATCACAATGTTTAAGAGAGGAAATTTGTTCCTAATATTTACAATCTAGTAATGAAATTTATTTAACTAATATTTTAAAATTAAATGCTATCTTATTCATTCATGTGGTTGGTTTTGCATGTTAGTGGTGGGTGAAATCACAATAGTTTTTCCCACTATTGGATCAAATTAAAATTTTGAAACAAAGTCCATAGGTAAACATGTTGGGTTCAATCTAAGGTGGATTGGATCTAGAGAGTCCAATATTAAGAGTTAGATACAACTCTTGTTACAATTTATAAAACTAACCAAACAAACACTACCCACTATTCCAAAATCTTAATTTTCTATCATGCGGTATGGAGTCCAATCTAAGTGAAGGATTGGACTAAAAAACCTAGTGTGGTGCCTATGTGGAACTTTTTCCCATAAAACCACTTCTAAATAAATTAAATTGGACTAAACTTGTAACTTCAAATTTACATTTGTGGGAGGTTATTCAATTCTTAAAATGTCTCTTTTCTTAGGTAATTTAACCATTAACATTTATCTTGATTTCCACATTGTGTGTCATTTGAATAAAATTGGAAAGTTATTAAAGAGAACTAAAACTTTTTATTATAATTTTTAGGCACTTCTACATATATTTACCAAGTGTTGGAAATATGAACAATAACCCAGATGAAGTTGCACACACTTCAAAGGATCAACCACGAAGAATACCATCCACATAAATAAAGAAGCATTGCAACAAGAGAAAGAAGATAACTTGATCAAATGATGATCTTGAATATATTGAGATAGAACTCATGAGATGATTTACAAATGTACAAGAGCATTCCTTATATATGCAAGGTGAGAGGAGGTTGGATAACCACCTTAGTTACAATCATTAAATTCCTAATGCACAATTATAAACGCATGAGTGAAATATTAAATGCCTAGATAACTACATGCATATTAATGAGATATGGTCCCATTAAATACTAGTTTCTAGAATGCCACCTAGGGAACTAACTCCTAAGTAAACTTGTTAATGATGTGAATAGGTCCAACTAATATCTAGTTAGTAAATAATCCCATTCACACTAACACCCCACCATAAGTGCAACTTGGGAGTGTAGTTATGATGAAAATGATGCAATGATGATGGGTCCCGACTACTATGCCATGTTAGGTATCCATGTAAAAATTAAAATGAAATCTCTTACAAATGGAGAAAAGGAGAAAACCTCATGAGACAAAAATCCTCCCCAAAAAAGGATATATAATGCAAAATCTAATGCTAATCATACACAAGTAATGGAAGTGATATATGGAGGTCTCAACATCAATACCCCTCCAAGAGCTACATCCATCACAATAGTACAATAATCAATATCCCCCCCATAAGAGGGAAATAGAGAGAATATATAGCCCCCCCACAATATGTAATCACCTACAAAAATGGTAAGTTCATGAAGACAAAACATGATTCAATATCAACAAACAGCTTGTCTCCCTTTCAGAAGAAACAAAACCAAGTAAGAATGTACAGATGCTTCCTATTCTAGATAGGAATTGAAGGAAGGAAGGATTAATGTTTATGATGATGATGATGTCTCTGAAAAATGCTCATGTGTCTCCTTACCCAAGGAAGATGAAGATACCACAATTAATGAAGAAAATGACAAATTGGGACTATGCAGAAACTGATGTTGAACAAGATCCAAAGACAATACAATGATCCATAGATTGAAGGAATAGATGGAGACTAGATTTCCACCCCATAATGAAGTTTCCTCAAAACTACCAAAAGAAATTTGAAGCCAAAAGAGTGTCTAGTGACGACAAACCATGTCTCGAGCTAGGAAGAATAAAATCTAATAGTAGATGTTGAAGAAACTCCAACTCCATGAAGGAATGGCAGGGAAGAAGCCTAATATATGAAATCTCTAAAAAGGAATCAAGTGCCTCCAAGGGAGTCTCACCAAGAGCAGGATCCAAAATCAAGGTCGAAACAATGGAATGTGGAGAATCAAGAAAACCTTCCAAAGTAGAATCTACATAGAGGAGATAAATCCCCTTAAGAATGTCTTCCAAAATTGTAGAAGTGGCCAAGTCTATAATACCTAAAACAAAGCCATCCTATGATCCCAAGTCTAGAAAACTAAATATGTCCTCATGAATAGGAATGATGGAAGCCTCAATCAATGACTCTGGACAACAAATCACTGAAGGTGAAGGTACATAGACTATCTTTGATGGAGAAGAAGCATTTGTAGAACCCTTGACATCCTCATCTAAAGAGTCAAAGCATTTCAAATATGCAAGCTCCTACATAGCAATATCATCATAGGGTATCATGTCTGAAGAATGAAGAGGCATATGCCATTCTAAATCATGATCATCAGGGAATGGCAGAGTATCACGATCTCCATATAGCTCCCAAATATTAGTCCAAAGAATATGAGGACAATCACAATGATCAATAAATTCCAAAACATCATTAGCAACATGCATAACAATAACCCCTAAAACATTATATTTGTTGCAATTCCAAGAAAAAAAATGAATACCTTGATTTGGATGGGGAACAATACCATACAAATGTGGTAACAAATGAAGTTATTTGAAATGGTTTATGATGCCATCTTTCTATTGTTTATAGTTTCCATTTTGCAACATAATTACAGAAGGATAATATGCAAACCCCACAATGCACTATGATATATCTCCAATATTACAAAGACATTGGCCTTCAGTATCAAATAGTAACTTCCAAATATGATGTGCCAATGAAAATGAATCCTCCAATGAAAAAAAACATTCTCTAAATTGAAGTATGTCTAGGATATCAAGAAAATTCCACAAATTGCAAAAACTCAATAGAATATACCTCGGGTTGAATCTAAAAAAAGTGGATGGATAAAATGATATAGCTCTGAATCACCTTTGCAATGCCATTAGAATCTCAAAAATCCAACAAAATGGTGAAAAGATACAAGCTCGAGAGTCCAAATGGAGGAATTGACTTGAAGCTGTGAGAAAATATTAACAGAATAAAATTTGATAAAAATCCCTACACCATTGGATAGTACTCAGAATCAACTTTCCAACAATATCTTGTTTGTGAAAATCTGATGCTCGAGTCAAAAGTTATGGTGATTTTAAGAAACTACCTAATTAAGACATGATGGGGCTTCCGTGATGGTCATTTAGCCATCAAATTTAAGATAGTCTCCTTTTTTTTTTGAAAAATCACCAAAAAATAAATTTACCTCAGAATATGAAGTATTTTATATGATGCCAACTAGAGAGTGGATTTGTTCTGCAACAAGGGGGAGGAATATTTTTCCTACAACTTATACGATATGTACAATGCCCTTAATATAGCTACAAAAAACCTCTAATGGCCTCCAGATGATAAAGTTGAATCCCAATGAATGTGTAGGAAATCCTTAGGTTTTCATAGCTTCTAAAAAAAATGACAAAGTCAAATATGACCAACAGTTCCTTAGAAATCAGTTGTCCTTCTGATGAGAACAACTAGCCCTTCAAGAAAACATTTAGCCTATGATAGTATCCTTAGCTCAACTTCCTGATATGAGATGGATCTCCTATGGCCTATGCTCTGATACCATGTTGGAAATATGAACAATAGCCTAGATGAAGTTGTGCACACTTCAAAGGATCAACCATGAAGAATACCATCCACATAAATAATGAAGTGTTGCAACAAGACCAGGAAGAGAACTTGATCAAATGATGATCTTGAATATATTGAGATAGAACTCATGAGATGATTTACAAATGTACAAGATCCTTCCTTATATAGGAAAGGTGAGAGGAGGTTGGATAACCACCTTAGTTACAATCATTAAATGCCTAATGCACAATTATAAATGCATGAGTGAAATATTAAATGCCTAGATAACTACATGCTTTTTAATGAGATATGGTCCCATTAAATAATAGTTTCTAGAATGCCACATAGTAAACTAACTCCTGTTGGGTTTTTTTAGAACCAAACTTGATTTGAGCCATTATCTATGAATTTTCCAAAATCCAATAGTCAATAATGGTGAGGATTGGCCAACAAACAAGTAAAGGATTGTTGGGACTTTACTTCTACACTTCGACCTCTGTGAAACCTAGGAGGGTGATCCTTATAATGTTTATATAATAATCCTATTCCATTTTATCATGAAAATTAAAACAAATAGATAATTCTCATACAATGGCTTGACAAATAGAATGTATCAAAGAAGTTGTCTACTTCTTAACAACACTCTACATTCAAAGCATGAGAATGGTAAAACTCAACACAATTGTAACCCATCTAAGAATTTGATTTAATTAATGATTTGTTGTTGAATTGACCAAAAAAATGTAACACGAATACTTCACTTAGATCAGTGCCTCATCCTTGGAATGAAGTCAATTCTAATACCTATGCAACTCAATAAAAATTTCATACATGACATCAATTAAGCTTAGAAGACACTGCATTATAAAATTTCAACATTATATCTCAACCACCACTTCTTATTAGAATCCTAGCACTCATTTTAACATAAACTAGTAGCTTCACTCAAGCATTTGCATCAATTCTTTGAATTAACAAGCAAGAAAAAAACCACATCCACTAGGAATCAATGGAGCCAAATAAGATAACCCTTGATTATATTATTCATAGCTTATGAAAAAGGTACATAGGAGAGACAATGGCTTTGAATTTGTGCCATTTTGTACTATATTTCTAGTATTATCAAAAATGCATATGCATTAGTAGACTAGAACCTAAAATTTGACTCTAAAATGCTCAGTATATTCATTACAATGGTCTCTCTATGATCAATTACAAAACAATTCAAACCCCTTAATTCTGGCCTTGAATTCCTTCTTATAGAAATGAAGGAGCAAAACAAGCCTTAGGCCAAAAATTACACATGTCACTATCTGATTGGAGTGTTGCAAAATACATTCCCTTTGCAGTTATATTTGGATCCACAATTGAAGGGAAATGTACATGAGACAAAAGTTATTTTCACTTGTTGAAAGATATCTGATCCCGCCTTCCGAAAGGCATCTTTGAGCTGAATTAACAATATCCACATGCTTCCAAAAATGTGTCCATGTATACTAAGTGAACTTGAAGGAAAGCATAAAATAATAAAATAGAAAAGACAAGGAACATGTCCACATCTACAATATTGTCATCAATTTCAAATATTGGAGAGAAGACAATATTTTATCCATTATTTAGCAAAAGCCTAATCTGTACTAGTTTCAGGCTATGCATTGTGATTCTCCCATTCATTATTCACCATGGTCACAGATTCAAGACCAAAATTGCACTCACCATCCCACAATTGTAACTCAATCATCCAGTTTATCCAAGTATTTTCTCTTCCAAGCTTGTAATTCCTCTTCAGTGGGCCAATTGAAACTCATTACTTTGTCATCCTTTTTCCTATAGGGTGCATACTTGGTAACAACTTGATTTTCTTCCTTATCAAACTCTTCCAGGACAATTTTTGCATGGGCCAACATGTCCATATTCTTCTTTAGCATACCCATATCATGCCCTTGAAAAATCAAAGTAGCTTGATTTGAAATGGCATCATTAGTTTATTTTCTCTAGTCCTGTAGGGTTTTGATGTTACCATCATCCTTCAAAAAGGATGGAAGGAGATCATGATGTGAATCATGAAAATTCTTGATCAATTCTCTTATCCTAGTCTCAAAAGGCTCTATATTCCCCCTGAACTCCTGAATTTCATTTACAATCTGAATGTTGGGCTTAATCTTTTTAGGACTGTTAACATCCTGTTTGCCTCCAATAGACATCATTCTGAATTTTTGTAGCCTAGGGATCCATGTCTCCATAAGGGGAATGGATATCTCTTTCTTAGTGTCAAAATTGTTTATATAAAATTTCATGGAAGAATAGCTAGCATGAATGCTATTCAGTCTGTTATTAACCTCTCTATTTAAATGCTCCAAGACAACCGTGACAATCTTCATATTACAAACAAAGATCTCCCTATTGTGATTGTCACATTTTTCTTTGTAATCCATTAGTTGTTCAAGCAACTCCTCTTTGTGGGTGCATTCCTCTGTCTGTGGTGCTTCTGATGTGTTTGGTTCTACCACTAAAATGTGCATAGTTCCCATACTATAAGGCATAATTTCCCATTGGGAACTTGTTGAAGGGGTGAAATCAACTAGTGTTGGCTCATGTGGAGTAGTAGGAGAATCAATACTAGCCTACATTTGTTCTCCTGATTGAATTTTTTGCAATTTCTCCTTTAACAGTGCTAACTCTATTTGTAACTCCATTTCTTGTTATTGATCCTTTCCATAATCAACCAACAAGTCATTGTATTTCTTTTTGAAATGTTCCTTTTCTATAGTTATTGACTCCATTGTAGTTTCTGTAAATTGAGCAGCATTAAGTAACATTGTTGCTACTTCAAGAGATGATGTCTCTGACACTCTCTTTATTATCAATCCCCCTTTGTAATCTAGTGCAGGCTCTACAATGTCAGGCTTTCTGGTGCTAGGGGCTAGGGCCCATATAGCCAATGTATCCCACTACTCATTGAATGTAGATCCTTGTAGTGTAATTGTAGCTTCCTCCTCTGAATTATAGAGAGGTAAATCACATATTTTTATAGTATCAAAAGGAATGGTAGAGGCTAGATCCCATTTTGGCAACAAAAGGACACCACTATTCCTTACTAGCTCCCTTCCTTTTGTTGCTTTCATCTCCTTTAATACATTTTCTTGAATAGTTGCATTAGGTAACTCTGGATGAATACTTCTTTGGTTAGCCACATTATTGACATATTATTCCTTCTTAGCCCTGTAAGAAAATTCCATGAAAGCTTGAGATTTTACAAATGAATCATCATCTGTGAACCTTGTGCATGCTTCCACCCTAACATCATCAATTTTATTAATCCTAGTGAGTTCATCCTTGCTCAACCTCATACCCAACTATTGTGGCATAATGATTGTCGATGCATAAGGCATTCCCTATTGCATTTCCTATATTGATACCCAAATCTCTTCATGAGATTTGACATCATCATCATCATCCACCAAGCCTACTGATTTGAACATTTGCTTCTTCAGTGGTGGCTCCTTTGGTGGTGAGGCATCTTGTGATGGGGAATCAACATCAACAATTTCAAGTCTAGTTGACCCTGGAGAAGATGGTGGTGGCATTTGTGGCATTGGAGAAAGAGCTCTTTGCTTCTCTAGTTGAGAGGAAGCAACAACTGCATCTTATTTCTTTGCTTTGTTCTTTCTCCTTGTGAAAAACTTTATTTTATGTTCCTTATGAGGCTGATATGTAGGCCTTTCCTCCATAACAAGGATTTATCCTCTACCCTGTTCTTCTTCCATAGGGGCTTTCCATTTATCCTAAATTATGTTGGAAAATGTTCCTCAAACTTACTAACATTGAACTCCTAAAAGAGTAGAATCGATGAGACCCTTGGAATGTCTTGTCGATAAGCAGTTGTGTTCTAAAGTCTTGAAGGGACTAGATCGGTGTGACCTAGGACCTGTCTTGCTGACATAAATCATCGCTATGACTTGAACTGCCAGAGTGAGATTAAAAACTCATTCCGATAGCAGAATTATGGCTAATGTTGGTGTGACCTATGAATGTCTTGCCAATAAAAACTATCGGTGTGACCAAAATTGTCAAAGTGAGATTTCTAACTCTTTCTAATGGTAGATGTTTGACCAAAGAAGATCATCGGGGAGACTCTTGCTGATGGACATTTCGGGGTGACTTGAACTATCACTTTGAAATTTCAAATTGTTGCCAATAGTGTTACTCTTGTCGATGGGTCTGCACATCAGTGTGACTCCCACCGATGAGGTGGTCAGAGAGACTTGAACTATCGATGAGACTTTTTGAGTTGATGTCGATTGTATTTTCTTTCCAATGGATCTGCTTCTAATGAAAGTCGGTGTGACTCTTATCAATGTACGTGGTCTTGGTGTTCTTTGGGACATTAGGGATACTTGAACTATCAATATGATATCCCATTTTGTCACTAATAGCATTGGCCATGCCAATGGTCCTATACTCAGGAAGACTTCATCAAGTATGAGCCATAGACTAGTAGAAGACTATGCAGCGTGCAATGGTCAATGGGAAGTGTGGCATCAGTGAGACACGGTCTATTGTCTCATTGATATGCAATACAATTGAGAATATTTTGACCGAATGACTATCCTATGTAGTTTTTCTTGAACCAATGAGAGAATCAGAATGCAAACCGGTTGGCAGTTGAACTATTGTGACCATTCTCTTGTGGGAAATGAATAGACTGCTTGTGGAATAATCAATAGTTTGGATTGTGGTAGAATTGTTTGATCGAGTAGGGGATTGTTCAGTATGTGAATTCATTGTATGTTGTTGGAGAGAATTGTAACAATGATATTTTGTACAAGGTTGATCAAGGAAATGTTGTTGCTATAAAATTGGCATATGAAAGAAGAGTATGTAATTTGTATATAATTTCAATTATTGTAATACAAGTGATTTTTCTTCGGTGTGGTGAATTTTTCTCCCGTAAGGGTTTTCCCACGTAAATCTGGTGTCCAATTGTGTATGTGTCTATTTCTCTATTATGTTATTCTTTTCATGTGCATCTTAATGAATTGTAATTGCAAAATTTAAAGACGTATCTGCATTCTTCTCTAAGTTTTGGCATTAGAAGAGTTTGTTCTGCACCTTAAGCTTTCCTTACAAGTGGTATCAGAGCCTAGCCAGTTGTGTTATCTTTATGGGTAGGTTGGGTTTTTTGTGTCAATTCTATTTAGTGGGAGTCTTGTAGAAGTCTGGTAATTTAAATTATAGATTAAGATGGCAAGCACATCAAGAAATATTGAAATTGAGAAATTCAATGGCAGCAATTTTGAGTTGTGGAAACTCAAAATGGAAGATCTATTGGTTGATCGTAATCTTTGGATTTCTATATCTAGAACAAAACCTTCAAGAATGAAGCAAGAGGATTGGGGCCTCACAGATCAAAAACCAAAGGGGCTAATAAGGCTCTGTTCTTCTAAACGTTCATGAATAAAATACTGCATCTTCTTTGTGGAAAAGACTGGGAGATATTTATCAAGGCAAGTCCTTGGTGAATAAGTTATTCTTGAGGAAGAAGATGTACTCTTTGAAAATGTATGAAGGAGCGTTTGTTGCTAATAATTTGAATTCTTCCAACATGTTGATTGCTCAGTTAGCATATGTGGGTTTGAAGATTGATGAAGAAGATCATTGTATGCTATTGTTATGTTCTTTTCCAGATTCTTGGGATCACTTGGTGATGGTTATTAGGAGTACAACATACACTTTTAAGATGGAAGACATTGTTTCTTCTTTGTTATTAGAAGAGATGAGAAGGAAATATTCTGAGATGGTGAAGGAGGCTCTTGTTGTTCATGGAAAATCAAAAGAAAAAGGAAAGAAGTCCAAATCAAAATGAAAAGGGAGATCAAAGTCTCCTAGCAAGAAGTCCAAGGTGAAGTGTTGGAATTGTGGGCAGCCTGGTCATGTCTGAAAGGATTGCAAAGATGAGAAAAATAAAAAGAACTCTTCCAAAAATGATTCTTCTCAGAGCGATGCATATGCCTTCATTGTAGCCTTGGCAACTCATGCATCAAATGATGTCTGGATGATTGATTCTGGAGCATCTTTCTACATGACATCTCATAGATACTGGTTCACTAAGTATGAAAAATATGATGGTTGGAGGGTGTATTTGGCAAGTGATTCATCTCTGGAAATAGTTGGCCATGGAAGAGTCTGAATTTAGTTCCTTGATGGAAGAGTGAAGGGAATCAATGATGTAATGCATATACCAGGTTTGGATCAAAATTTAATTTTTGTTAGCAAGCTGAATGATGTTGGAGTGCAAGTCACATTCTCTGGTAATGGCTACAAAATGACTAGAGGCTTGATGGTGTTGGCTAGGGGTGCTCGTATTGGTACTTTGTATAAGTTGGACAAACTTGTTGTTCAATGCAACAGTGTCTTTGCAAAGTCACAAAAGGGTTCTTGTGGAGAGGAGGAAAAAGTTCTTGATAGTGCAAAATCTATGGAAGATAAAATTCCAGCAGAAAATACTATTCTCTGGCATCATAGGCTTGGCCACATTGGAGAAAAAGGTTTAAAAAACTTGAAAAATAAAAACCTGGTTGAAGGGCTTGATGACTATAACCTTGAATTCAAATTTTTTGAACATTGTATATATGGAAAACAACAATGTGTTTCATTTTACTCCATTCCTCATAAATCCTCTAGTATACTTGATTACATACATTCTGATGTTTTTGGTCCAATAAATGTCCCTTTGTCTAAATCAAGATATTATATATCATTCATTGATGATAATTTAAGAAGGGAATTTGTTTATTTTTTGAAAAGTAAATCAAAAGTGTTCAGTTATTTTAAGGAATTTAAAAACCTTGTGAAAAATCATATTGGAAGAAAAAAAAAATGTTTAAGGATTGATAATGGTGGTGAGTTTTGTTCTGATGAGTTTGAAAGGTACTATAAAGATCATGGAATTAAAAGACATAAAACTACACCCTACACTCCACAACAAAATGGAGTTGTTGAAAGGTTCAATAGGACAGTGATGGAAAGAGAACAAAGTATGCTAAGCAGTGTTGGCTTGGAGGAGAAGTTTTGGGTTGAGGTAGTTGCAACATGTTATTTATTAAATCATTCTCTAAATTCTACTCTTGTTGAGAAAACAACTTTGGAAGCATGGTCTGGAAAGAATCCCTCTCTAAGACACATTTTTGTCTTTGGCTATGAGGCATATGCATGTGTCAAATGAAAAAAGATCTAAATTGGAGAACAAGGTTTTTAAATGTATTTTTATTGGCTATAGTGCTAGCATAAAAGGATACAATCTTTGGAATCCTGATACTGAGAAGGTTTTGTATAGCAGAAGTGTTATTTTTTGTGAGTTGAAGCCTTCTACTTTGGATCTGCAGTTAGAGACAAAATCAAAAAATAAAAAGGATGTAGTTGAAATTCCTCCGACACCAGATAAAGAGGAATTAAAAATTAAAAATGTACCTAAAACTGAGGAGAGCTCAAGTAGTTCTGAGAGTTTTGAAGAAGAAGAATAACCTTAGCTTCAGCCTGTGAGGAGGTCAACACATGAAAGAAAGCAACTTGATAGGTATGGGTTCTCTATGTTAGATTCTACTTGTGCCTATGCCTTAATTTCTAGCATTCATGAGCCTAGGATTGTCAAAGAGGCATTTAGAATGCCTAATTCAAACTCTTGGTTGGAAGCCATGAATGAAGAAATGGCATCACTAGAAAATAATGAAACTTGGATTTTGGTGCCCATCCCTAAAGTTAGGAAATTTGTTGGCTACAAATGGGTATTTAAAAAAAAAAAGGTCAGGATGGCAGTGTTGAAAATTATAAGGCAAGGTTGGTTGCGAAGGGTTATTCCTAGGTAGAGGGAATTGATTATGGAGAAATTTTTTCTCCTGTAGCTAAGTTGACATCTATCATATTTCTTTTGTCACTTGCAGTAGCGTATGACTTAGATTGAATAGATGGATGTGAAGACAACATTTCTTCATGGTGATCTTGAAGAATAAATTTATATGTCCCAGCTTGAGCACTTTGTGGAAAAAGGTAAAGAAAATATGGTTTGCAAGTTGAAAAAATCTCTGTATGGATTAAAACAATCTCCTAGAATGTGGTACCAGAAGTTTGACAAATTTGTATTGTGATTGGGATTTGCAAGATCTAAATTGATCATTTTGTGTATTACAAAGCTGAAAATGATCATGTTCTTATTATTGCTCTATATGTTGATGATATGTTCATAGGCAATAGTAAGTTAATGATTACTGATCTAAAATCTTAGTTGTCTGCAAAGTTCAAAATGAAAGATCTTGGTGTAACTAGGTATATTTTGGGAATGGAAATAACCAGGGACAACAAGAGTAGAAAGCTTTGGCTCAACCAAAGTAAGTATATTAATACTATTCTTGAGAGATTTTGTATGACTGATTGCAAGTAGCTAGTTGTTCTAGCTTTGCAGGGAATGAAGCTATCTATTGAAGATTGTCCAAAATTTCCTACTAAGATGGAGGAAATGACTAGAGTGCCTTATGCTAGTGCAGTTGGTAGTTTAATGTATGCAATGGTCTATACAAGACTAAACATTTCCCAAGCAGTGGGAATACTTAGTCATTTTATGAAGAATCCTAGGACACATTGGGATGCTATGAAAAGAGTGTTTAGATATTTAAAGGGAATTTTAGAATGTGCTTTGTGTTACGATGGCAATTTGGTTGATTCACAAAGGACTCTCAACATTCGTGGGTATGTGGATTCTAATTGGGCAAGGGACATTGATAGCAAAAGATCCACTAGTAGATGTATTTTCATGATGAATGATGGTGTAGTTAGTTGGATGAGTAAGCAACAGGTTGTAGTCACTTTGTCCACTATGGAGGTAGAATACATGGCAGCTACACATGCCTGTAAAGAAGCAATCTGGTTAAAATGTTTGTGTTCTAACATTGGGTTTGATGCAAGGCAGATTACAATTTACTGTGATAGTTAGAGTGCTATTTGTCTAGCAAAATATCCTACTTTCCATGCCAGGATGAAACATATTGATCTGTAGTATCACTTTGTATGAGATATGGTGGAGGATGGAAATGTCTCTTTAGAAAAAGTGGATACTCTAGAAAATGTTGTAGATTCATTAACAAAACTAGTGAGCACAAAAAAGTACAGGTGGTGTGTCAGTTTGATGGGCCTTGGTGCCCATGAATTTGAGTAATTTTTTTGTGCTCTAGAGGTGTCAATAAGATCTTCATCAAGTGGGAGATTGTTGGAAAATGTGCCTCAAACTTACTAACATGAAACTCCTAAAAGAGAAAAATCAGTGAGAACCTTGGAATGTCTTTCCGATAAGTAGTTGTGTTCTAAAGTCTTAAAGGGATCAGATCAGTGTGACCTAGGACCTGTCTTGCCGACGGAAGTCATCAGTATGACTTGAACTATCAGAGTAAGATTACAAACTCATTCCAACAGTAGAACTTTGGATGATGTTGGTGTGACCTATGAATGTCTTGCCGATAAGAATTGTTGGTGCGACCAGAACTATCAAAGTGAGATTTCTAACTCATTCCAATGTTATATTTTTGGCCGAAGGCCATCCTTGGAGATACTCTTGCCAATGGACGTGTCGGGGTGACATGAACTATCGATTTGAAATTTCAAACTGTTGCCTATAGTGTTACTCTTGCCAATGGATCTGCACGTTAGTGTGACTCTTGTCGATGAGGTGGTCAGAGAGACTTGAACTATAAATGAGACTTTTTGGTTTTATGACAGTTTTATTTCTCTTGCTGATGGATCTACTCATGATGAAAGTCGGTGTGACTCTTGTCGATGTACGTGGTCTTGGTGTTCTTTGGGACATCAGGGAGACTTGAACTATCGATATGATATCCCAGTTTTTTTGCCGATAGTGTTGGTCATGTTGATGGTCCTGTGGTCCAGGAGACTTCATCAAGTCTGAGCGATAGACCAATAAAAGAATGTGGAGCATGCGATGGTCAATGGGCAGTGTGGCATTGGTGAGACACGGTCTATTGTCTCACTGATATGCTATACAATTGAGAATCTTTTGACCGAATGACTATCCTACGTGGTTTGTCTTGAACCAATGAGAGAAGTAGAATGCAAACCGATTGGCAGTTGAACTGTTGTGATCATTCTCTTGTGGGAAATGAACAGACCACTTGTGGAAGAATGAACAATTTGGATTGTGGTAGAATTGTTCAATAGAGCAAGGGATTTTTCAGTATGTGAATTCATTGTATGTTGTTGAAGAGCATTGTAACAATGATATTTTGTACGAGGTTGATTAGGGAAATGTTGCTACTGTAAAATTGACATCTGAAAGAAGAGTTTGTAACTTGTATGTAATTTCAGTTACTATAATACAAGTTATTTTTCTTTGGTGTAGTGTGTTCTTCTCCCGTAAGGTTTTCCCCACATAAATCTAGTGTCCAATTGTGTATGTGTCTATTTCTCTATTCTTTTATTTTTTTCATGTGCATCTTAATGAATTGTAATTGCAAAATTTAAAGATGTATTTGCATTCTTCTCTGAGTTTTGGCATTAGGAGAATTTTTTCTGTACCTTAAGCTTTCCTTTCAAATTATCCTTTCACCTTCAAGGTGACCAACCACTATCTCAAAGTCTTGGAACATATATGTTCCATTCTCTACATTACATTGGGGATTTCTATGAAAGCAACGAATTCAAGGTCCTTCTCCCTTACTTTCCTTTACATCTTTTCAATAGAAATTCATTTTTCTTTTCTATCATGGGTATGTATAGGATTATGAAGGGCAAAAAAGTGGTGATATGATGGGTATGTGTAGGGTATGTGGCTGACGACTTTTTTTACCCAAAATTGATGAAATGAAAAGGGTTTTTAAAGGACATTCTTAACTTTCCACCAATATAAATTATGCTTTACTTTAAATTTAATAAATAATTATTATTCATTTTCTATTTGAATTATGACTAAATTCATGATTGATAGGCTAATTGAAAAACATCTATAGCTTTCAAATGGTATCACATTTTTTCAATCTGAAACATGTGCCACATTCTATGCTTTGCATACTATAGGATTTGAAAATTCATGAAGTTTATAAGGATTAAATAAAAAATTCATAATTAATTATTTACTTTCAAAAAAAAAAAAAATATGCATCACATGACATGAGTCATCTACTTATATATAAAATCTTATAAAAATATTATCATTTTATTGTGGTTAGGGTGGTCAAAAAGACACCTACTTCTTTTTCCCTAAATTTAAGTACTACATTGAAATTTCAAATTTTCACCAAATAGTTGTTTTTTTTAAAATAAACCTAGTAGTTTAGAAACTACATTCAATTTGCTATAGATTCTACTCTTACATATTTTTGAAATAATATAGATAACTTATTCAAAAAAAATCTACAAGTTGTCTAACTCTAATTTTTCTAAATTTTCATCACCACTTAAGGGCCTATTTTTTCCATGATGATTCTGCACATACCCTCATCTTACTACAAAAGATCAAAAATGTTTCTTACTATATCCTTAGGATATTGGAAAATGTGTTCAAACTTGGAGCTCTGGTTCCTAATCTTTAACCAGACTATGAAACCTTCAGGATCATGATAATCCCTTACCCTTGCTCTCCTCATGTTAAAAGTCTTGAGTATATCATTTATGTTATTCAAACCTCCTTTAATCATCAAAAAATCAGAGAAGCATGTGTATGAAGGGAAAAATGTTCCTTTTCCCTGATCCTTCAAATGCTTGTTCTCCACACTTCCCAACTGCCACATTACTTCAAGGAACCCAATACTTTCTAGCACATATTTAGGCAGCAAGTGAGGTGAGATAGTAGCACCATACACTCTCAAAATAGTATATGTGGGATAGGGTATAACATCTCCCCAATTATGATCAACCCCTAGTTCAGGCCTCCTATCCTTGGGTCTCAAGAGATCATGCAGGGCCCTTAGAATTCTTGGCATATTCATAACTAGAGTTTTTCTCAACTCGAAGGAAAACAAGTTTTAAAATATCACATAGTCAAACTTTCTATCATCTTTTATCTAGGATAGTGGTCCAACAATAGATAGGCAATTCCAAATTACCCTCTAGGTATGTGCAGGATCATCATGGAAAAATTAGGCCCTTAAGTGGCGAAAAATTAAAAAAAATCAGAGTTAGGCAACTTGACGTAAAAATTTGAATAAGTTATCTATATTATTTCAAAAATATGTAAGAATAGAATCTATAGAAAATTGAATGTAGTTTCTAAACTACTAGGTTTATTTTTAAAAAAATCTATTTGGTGAATATTTGAAATTTTAGTGCAATAGTACTTAAATTTCGGGGAAAAACAAGTAGGTGTTTGTTGACCACCCTAACCACAATAAAATGATAATATTTTTTTATAATATTTTAGATATAAGTAGAAGACTCATATCCGGATGTGATACATATTTTTTTATAATTTTTTGAAGTAAATAATTAATTATGATTTTTTTATTACAACTTTAAAAATATAAAAATATGTTTGACCACTTAACTTGGTCAAACTTCATGAAATTCAATTTTTTTATCCTATAGTATGTGAAGCATAGAATGTGACACATGTTTGATTCAAAAATGTGATACTTTGAAAGCTATAATGTCTTTCAATAAGCTTATCAATCAGGATTTTAGTCGCAATTCAAATAGAAAATGAATTTAATAATTATTTATTAAACTCAAAGTAAAGAATAATTTATATTGGTGGAAAGATGAGAATCTCCTTTAAAAACCCTTTTCATTTCATCAATTTTGGGTAAAAAAAAAGTCGCCAGCCACATACCCTACATATACCCATCATATCGCCACTTTTTGACCCATCATGATCCTACACATACCCCTCCATCCTCTCTAGTGTCATATTATTTCCAAAGTAAGGTGCACCTTTAAAAAAAATCATGTGCATGAACAATGAATACCATCTAAATCTTACTCCCACTTCGCCCTTCTTTAACTTTACCAAACCTTCATGAATTTTCTCTGCAAGAAACCCTCTATAATCATACATTGTGCAATAATGGGGGTGTTGGATGTGGGCCACCATATACATCCATTGCATGGGAATTCCAGTAATTGGGTCATAGCTAATAATCTGACAGATGGAAAAGTTTACTGAAAATAAGGGACAAAATAATGAACTAGATAGGGCTCTTTATCAAATGGTCCCAATGTAACTCTTTGACCCCCAATTTTTGCTAGGTATTTTGGAAATATATTGGCTTTGAATGAATTCTTAGTCTTCTCATATTCTTCCATAAGAACCTTTTCATTAATCGAGACCATATCCTCACTCCATTCATTGAGCTTGACAAAATGAGCAATCTCCTCCCTGGTGACCTTTACCATATCAACTCCATCATAGGATTTCACAATCCTTATGACTAGATCATAATTGGTAGCTATTAATTTCAACAAATCAACATCCAAGTAGACATTTGGAAAAATCAATTTTCCTAAATCAAGATTCCAGGGGTTGCCAACTAGAACACCATAGTTTTTGTTTCCAAACCAGCCACAAAATAGTTCCCATCTTGTGTAAGGCAATGTGGCATCCAGGCTAATAGCACTTTGCTTGGAAATTAAACCCTCTACTACTTGTGCACCATGGAAGAGAAATTGACACTTAGGTTTTTCATTAGTATAGGGTGGCAGTTGATCATTTAGGTCCTTACTCAAAGGTCTGACAGGAACTTTGGAGCCAAAGGCCTCTCCTTTTGATGGAGACACTTTCTCTTTAGGAGCCATGACTCAAAGGTTTTTATAAAATAGGGTTTATGTTCTTACAAAATAAACACTATGGCTCGAGCAAGGGTTTGACATGAACAACAATGATGTAGGATTGACTAATTATTTGAAATGAACGTCAAACCTTAAAATAAATGCATAAACTAGAGCACCCTAATGCTTGAAGGATTGAATAACCACAATTCAAAAAGTACTAAATAATTCAATGGTGGGGCAACAATTTAGCTTACTATAAATTAGGATGAGCTAGAATCCCTAACTTCGGCATCAAACAAGCTTGAAAAATGTAGCATGAGCTACCTGGATGCATATAATGTTTTTATAAATCCTCAATTATGTTTTAAAACAAGTTTAAAAAGACTTACAACTCTTAATTTGGTAGCTTGAAATCCTTTCTGCCATTAAGGCTCACTCATACAGACCAGAATGACTCACTTGACCTTGATCTCAACTTTGAATGTTGTTTGTTGATCTTGTGGTGAAATGAAATGACCACTGGTCTAGATTGAGTCAACTTGGTTTGAAAAAGTTGACTAGGAGCAGTCGTTACCTTTATCCAATCAAACCTAGCCATGTGGAGCTACTTCCTAGTGATCTACGAGCTCCACAATCTCATTGTCGCTAAAGCATAAGTCCATGAGTTAGCTTGCCCTCTCCCCTGTGCATCTTAACCCACCTACAACTTTTATCAATGAGAAGATGGGGAAGGGATGAGATTAGATCACACACCTTCAACATATACGTGTCTTAACATGAGATCACTATCTGTGCACATAATCTTTTGGTACAACCAAAAACCATGATCAAAAGATCCATTTACCATTACAACATGTGCCTCTAAAAATCCCTTTAGTAACATGAAATTTAATATCTTTGACCCATGTCAAAATATTTCATTAATTTCCTTCAATTTTCTAATGTTTGCTCTATCGCTCAAGTGACACCACATGGCATTCTCCTGCTTCGCCGTTGAAAGATGGGAGGTAGAGGTGGGTCCCCCATGGGATGGTGAGGAGTGGTCAGGATTGACCCATGTCATCCACCCTCAATCGTCGATCTCTTCTAATTAGGGTGTTTGCTTCCTTCACCGCCCGATGGGTCCCGTTGACAAGGGAACATGCGTCATTCACTTCCTTCCCTGTGAGATTATTTTAATGCAAAAAGAATCCAAACAGGGAGGCAAGGAATGGTTCAGATGTATCCACTTCATTTCAAATCCACTATTGATGTGTTCAATACCACTACTCACTGAATTTTCAATGATGTTGAGTCCACCCAAGTAGAAGACACACAACACTCACCTACCAGCCCGTGAGATTATTTTAGTGAAAAATGAAAATGAATGGGAGTACAAAGTTGGCTAAGATATGCTCACGACAATCAAACAGTCCTCATAAAATAGGAAATCTACACATGCCAATTGTTAGTTCTTAAGGAATGGGTCATTACTAGGTGAACAACAGTCGAGGACACAAATCTTAAGGATAAAACCTTAGGCCCGACAAATACTTCGATGACTAATTACCTGCATAGTATAAAGGCAATGTTTTTAATGAAATGACAGGTAATGATAGGATTTCTAAGACTCAGAGGTTGTTCAATAAAACAAGGTAAAAGGTATTAGTCATAACTTGGATGACTGGGAACTGGCAACAAGAGGTCAACGACAAATTATAACTCTTGCAAAGGATGCAGGCTTAAGTTCTTTTGGGAAGGTTTTTAGCAATTCATAAACCCTAAGGCAAGATGACAAGAGAAAACCTAAGACCAGAGACATGGAACAAGCCAAAAATTGTAGAATTTCAAGGGGAACACAAAGCACTTTTTTAGGGGTTCCACCAACTCCTAAGTAAACTTATTAATGATGTGAATAGGTCAAACTAATATCTAGTTAGGAAATAATTCCATTCACACTAATAGGTCCAAGTTTTCAATGCTATTAAAATATGAAACATTTAAAAATTAAAGGAATATTTCATAATTTTGGCATACCTTTAAAAATTCTTCTCATCTTTCTTTGGGTGTTGTTTGAGTTGTTAAAAAATATTGAAGATGCCTATAACTTTTATGTTATAAACTTTTTATGATTCCTTATGGGATTATTTTAGATTTGTAAATTAATAGAATATTTATTTGATGCATGTCAAAATCTTATTTTCTAATCATTAAAAGTGCATACCAACAAAGTTGTAGGTTTAATCAATATCTTTCCAACAGTGTAAATATTTATCAAATAAGTTTTAGAGGAAAAAGTTGTGACAAAATCATCAAAGATACTTTTAAATTATTTAAAAAAATTGTGACATTTATTTATGCAAAATTACCAAACTATTATGATAAAAAGTAATAGACTTATTTGATGTACATTTTTAAATAGCTAAAGCAATACCTTTAAAATAGAGACCTCAAGATAAAAATTTATTGTAATTCCTCAAATTTTTTCAATAGGAGATACTTTGGGGATAAATATAATCTATTGGTGTCAAGCTAAGTCATAAAAACATGAAATTTTACAATTAAATTAACCCCTTTGCAATTATTTTGAAAAACGCAACCTTTTTTACTATTTTTTAAATTGTATACTTTTTTCCTATTGACATTTATGCAAAGAGTAACATTGTATTCAAAAGTATGTCTATTAAATGAGAATTATATTTCTGATAAAAGTAAACTAGGTTTTTTGAAATAGTTCTAACCCTTTTGACATTGTGAGAAGATAAGAACAATGAAATCCAACCAATGGCACATAGTGATAGCAAGGAGAAAACAATAAAAATGTTGCAATAAATAACATATAATTGAGACCATAGATCAATGGGGTTGAACATAATGAACAAAGGGAATACAACTCAAGAAGAAAAATAATTGATGAAATTAAGGTTTCTTAAAGACAAAATGCTCCAAGGAGCTCTAAACTACCCCTTCCAACAACACCTTAAACCAATCCTTCCCAGCTAGTCTTCCTAAGTTAGTAAATTATTGTGAGTTTAGTAGTAGTGGACCATCCTTCACTTTTGATCCTATCACATAAAAATCCTTGGCTGATCTTCATGAGTCTAGGCTAGAGACCATGTGACTCTCATCTAAATCCCTTCTTTCCTCAATTTCCTTCTACCTACCATTCAATTTTGGCAACTCTCGTAAAGGTGTCACACATTACTCAATTTAAGGGAAAAGTGATGCTTTCTCTTTTGTCCACCAAACTATATGAAGTTCCCTATTTCTTGGACACCTTGATGATCAACCTTTAGGCAATTGCGACATACCAAATTAGAGAATTTTCAAAATTAATTTTTTACACCTAATTACCAAGATTGGAGGATAAAGTGAGAAAATTGTCCACCTCCGCAAGATTGCATAATCTAAAAAATACATTTCCTAGATTTGGTGATTGTGTGTGTTGATAGTAATTGACCAAAAGAGTTTGCAATTCACAACAAGATCCAATTGTCTCAATATTCCAAACATAATCTAGAAAGATGAATCCAAACAAGAATTATGTTGACATTTAATTTTTTGGGGTCAAATCCTAAATCCCATTTCTTGAGGAATCACAATTTAGAAGAATTTTTTCTTCCAAAGTAGATTTTTCAAATAAAAGAAATCTACACTAAAATTCCTACTTGAAACAAACATCACTCATAGCTATAACTTCCACAAAAGAAACCTTTGGTCCATGAAGTTTCACATCAAAGTACATGCTTGAGGCAATGTTATAGGCCTCAAGTCAAATTTCCACATGCAACTCATCCTCCTCTCAATCCTTGGATTCACACCATGCATCCTCTAACTTCCAATACTCATCAACTTTTGACATCATCCTTGCCCTTTTCGAGGTGGATCTTGTTCTATGTCATTGCAGAATGACTTTTCTTGCTCAAACCACTCATTAAAAAAAAATTTAGATGAGTTTGGGATTTGTTTATTAAACATAGTCTAAATTATAATCATTAAAAATTAAAACTTAATAGTAAAATAAATCCCAATAAAAATAACAAAAATATAAGTCCCAAAATTGGTGTGAAGGATCTATGTCTAGAAAGAATGAAAATATTTTATTTGTAGCTTAATTTTGTTGTATGAGAAATTGTTACTCAATAAAAAATAAGCACAATAAACATTTTATTTAAAATTAAACAAATATTGTAGAAATTATTTTCTAATTTTATTTTTAAACTATAAATAGGATATACATAGAAAATATGACAAAAAATGATTTTACATTATCTTTAAATTCTTGACTAGTTACTTGTTATAACTAACCAAATACAATGAGTAAGAAAAAAAGATTTTAATAGCCACTAAAAATAAAAAAGTGGGACACACAAATGTGTTTAAACATTGATATGAAGATTATTGCCTAATTGCTCTATATTAGACACATAACCTAATAATATTTCCTCATATTTTGGAACTTTGAACAACAATCTTATTAAGATTTAAAAACTTATTAATTGTGTTTTTTCTATTTTTTCTCAAAGAGCTAGAGCAACATTGTAGCTACTAGGTTTGAAAACAACCCTAACTAAGTTCTCATTTAGCTTGAGCTCCGAAGATTTCTTATTCACTTTGAGGCCTTCCTTTAACAAATCATCTAGCTGCTAGGGGTTTTTATTTGTCATGATAAATATGCATGAACCCATAAGCCTTTGTAAGCTCTTAAACACGTTAGAATGAGTGATCCAACATATAGTAGAAAACCCATTACCATATCCATAAAATGAATCAATTCCCTTGTCTTCCTTAGCCCCACAAAGCTAAGCCACTCAAGTTTTATCATCTTTAAGGTCAGTTTTCAAATTTTGGGACATCTACAACAATTGCTCAACCATCTAGGAACTCGGATAGTCCATCTCATAGTGACAACGAATCACTGGGGGATAACAGAGGAAAATGCTGCTCTATCTTTCTTAGTGATTTTATTATATACCAAAGCAACATATTATCCAAGGCAATAAATTTGTAATTTTAACATATGATAATAGGTGTATAAAAATTTACATAGAGCATTCTCTATATGAAGGTTATTCTTGGAAACTTTGTGGCATTGTAGATGCTTCTCATTAGTAATTTCTAAGGTTTGATCTGATTTTTCTTCAAGAGATTAAAATCTTTAAGTTTAGTGTGTTAAGATTTCTGATTGAAATTGTGTGAGAGATTTTTACATCAATGTTTCAGATCATATTCTATGATCCATCATCAGAATGCAATGCAGAAAGAGAAATGTGACTTTAAGATTATAACCTGTGTCCTAATCAAGTTTCTTATTGCTTATTCAGGCCATTTTGGTGTTTACGAATGGACGGTTCGCCTCAGATCTTCAGTTAGCAGACCGACAGCCAATCTCTACAATGCTCAAAAGCAATTCTACAAAACTTTTTATATATAGCTTTGAGAGCTCTTCAAATTTGCAGGCTCTTGCTAAGGAATCTGATGGGTACAATGAAACCATTAAAGATAATTTTGACAATCCCTTGTACCAAATAAGCAGCTTCTTCAATTTCATGGCACTTGCACGCAATGCATCAACGAATGAACCACATTGGACCAAGTTCTATAAAGATTTCGAAGAACGTGGAAATATTACAACAGTTTCTTACCAAGGTAAAGCTCAATAAATTTCTAATTATTTGTCTGATAATTTTTAAAACTCATGGGACAATTTTAAATAGTACATTCTAAGTTTCGACTTGTTTAGATGGTTCACTAGCTTCTTCAACGAGATCCACCTATTATTTCAGATGAATCAGCTAAACAAATCAAAGCTTAGAATGTATTATTTAAGTCAAAACACTTGAACATACTATCCAAATAATAATATTATTTTGAACAATTATGAATTGATCAAACAAATAAACTAATTATACTGAGATTATCAATATTCATATTATTTTATCATCATTTTTTTCAATAAAATTAATACAATGATGGAATGAACTGTAAAATAACAGTTAACAAATTGACCGTTGAACATTTATGCTTCAATATGTTATAAATTAATTGTGTTCTTCCTGCGAGATGCAGCCCTTAGTCCAGAGGGCCATTTGGTGGGGGTCGTTGCAATTGATATTATTTTCAAATCAGAGCAAGGAAATCTCCCCCCTAATGCTGGATATCGTCCCACCAAGCTCAATGCTGCCATTGATGTTCATACTGAGGTTAGATGTATAAAATATATCTTCGTGGATTAAAGTTTAAAGTCAAGAAATCAATTGATATAATTGATTACTTAAGCTCTACTTGTTTGTAATGTCTAGGTGCGGAGAACAGACAATACTTGCAAAAATTGTAATGGTAAGGAAGCAATTTGTGCAAAATCAACCACAAAAACCTTCACAGATCTGGAGTGTTGTGACACCTGTCGGGAAAATCCAGAGAGCCATAAATGGAGTGTAGGGAAGATAGTTGCAACAATAGGTGTTCCTGTAGTTGTTGTGTTGGCGATAATCATATCAGTGGCATGGTGGGTGTGGAGGAGAAAGAAACGACGTGGAATTCCAAAGCCATTAACTACTGAGTTGGGGCCTTATGAATAGGTACAGAAATTTTCTGTAATTACTTGTAAAAAAGAAAAGACAGCAGTTGTTAAATGGGTTGTTTTGGATGCATAATAACTACCGTTATCCTCTTCTGACTAAACGAAGATCAGTTGTATCTATCGTTTATATTTCTTTGTCTTTCAGGAATCACAATGATACAATGGTAATTTCTTTTATTTCACAACTGTGTTAGAAGCGCTCTGTTATGTTTCATTTTTCTTCTTTTCCTTGTAATATGTTCAGAATATGCGTAAATAACATTAACAGTAATATAGCTTTATTTGATATAGAGTCTATATGTATAAATAAATATGGCATTGGTTATATTATTAAAAAGTGATTATTTATGAACTTATAAATTAAATATCACATATCATTTGGCGAAAGTTTGTAACCATTTCAATGTGTGGATGAGTTGCATCTACTCTATATTTACAAATTGTGTGATATATTTATGTGAATGATTTGTATTTATGGATTGGCATAATTGAAAGAGGTATCTATGATGCATTTGTGGAAAGAGAGAATGTGAAAGGTTAGGTGGTTTGTGTGTCTGTAAGTTTTTCACTATTGAATGATAGTTTGAAGGGTTTTTTATTGTGTGGTTTTTTCTATGGTAGATCTTGTGTATTGTGTAACATTTCTTTTACAATTATTTTCTTTATTTTATTTTAATTTTTCTATTAAAATAATTGATTAAATAATTTTCATGATTTGAACCTCATGGTCCTAATAGAAATGTAAAACCTAATACTCAATTCAAATTTCATATAATTTAATATAAAAATATACCTTGAAGGGCTTGTTTTAGTACATCAAATCAATACCATATTATGTGTGTGTGTATATATATGTATATGTATACATGTATGTATATATGTACATACGTGAATGTACATATATGTACATATATATGTATATAAACATATATGTATATATGTATGTATATATGTGTGTGTATACTTAAACATATACATATACATGTGTGTGTGTGTGTGTGTGTGTGTGTGTGTGTGTGTGTGTGTGTCATATGTAGGCTTTGTCAAGGAGATCCTCTCTCCCCTTATCGATTTATTATTATGACTAAAGGTTTGGGAAAATTTCTGAAGTCATGGGTTTCCCAGGTAGGATTCAAGGTTGGTGTTGGGGCAATGGGCTTCCGAAACTCTCTCATCTTCAGTTTGTGGATGACACTTCTCTTATGGGGAGGGCTCGTCTTCAGGAGGCTATTTTTTTAGGTGGCCTTTGGATATTTACCTTGCTACTTTGGGTCATAAAATCAATGAGCACAAGTCTTCTATTTTCTTTTTTAATACTCCTCAAGCTATTCAATGAAGGATTGCTAATATTTTGAGGTTTAAGATTGTTTCTCTTCCCTTTGTTTATCTGGGAATACCTCTTGTTGTTGGTAGGCAACCCAAGTCTTCTTGGAAAAATTTTCTTGATAAGTTGCACAGTAAAGTCAATCATTGGACTCATCATTGGCTTTCTACTACTACAAGAGTGACTCTTCTGAAGTATGTTATCCAAGCTCTTCCTATTTACAAGGGTTTTGTTCAAGTGGCTCCTTTGTATTTCTTGAGGGAATTTGATGCTCTCTCATAGAAATTTCTTTTGAGTGGTAACTTGCAGTCAACCAAGTGGAGTCTTGTTAAGTTGGATGCGGTGTGCAGGCCACAAAAAGCACGGGTTGTTGGATTGCATTTTGTTGTATAGAATGGACAAGCTCTTGTAGCGAAGCTATATTGGTGTTGGTGTACCAATCAATGTCAGCTTTGGGCTCATATTCTTAACCACAAATATCTTAAGGATGTTAACATTTTTTATGTTCGTGTTACCCTTTAGAGGGATGGGGATCTATGATTTGGAATACCCTCAAATTTGGGGCTCAGTTGGTTAAGAAGGGGCTTTTCTAGATATTTCATTCAGGTTCTCAAGCCCTTTTTTGGTTGGATTCTTGGGACGGTTTCCCTCCCATTCTTTCAACTTACCCTCACCTTCAATCTCTTTGTGATCATTTTACTGCTAATGGTTAGAGTATGATTGAGCATTTCAAATCTATTTGGAATATTCAACTAGCTGCTAGCCTTAGGTGGAAGCACTCCTTAGATTGGCTGCTAGGAGGGTTTCATGAGTACAAGAAAGAGTTGGCGTGGATTCTAGGAACACGAGAATGCAAAAGTTCAATGGCAAGATAGGATGTTTTGGCTTGGAGTAACAGTGATTTATCTAGTAAGTATTCTATTTTAGCTAGTTATGGCAAGTTGCTTAGGTAGGTGTTTGGGGACATTGAGGTTCCTTGGTGGAAGCAAGTGTGGAATAAATTTTTGTGGCCCAAGTGTAATTTTTTTCTATGGCTGGTGGTTTAGAATTGGTGTCTTACTTGGGATAACTTGTGCAAGAGAGGGTTTCAGGGTCCCTTAATGTGTGTTTTGTGCAATAAAAGTGAAGAGAATGTCTCTCATCTCTTCTTTCAGTGCTCCTTTTCAAGTAGGCTCTGGTACCATTTGTGGGATGATTAGAATTAGGCATGTTGGTATGTCTCTTCTTTGGTGGAGTTCTTTTCCCGGTGGGGGAAGGCCCCTATTAAGACTTCTTTTCTTCAAGTTACTTGGGCTCTAGGACCAGCCTTTTTATCTAGCATATTTGGTTGGAGAGGAATCACAAGATTTTTCAAGATGTGAAGCTAGATGCCCAACATTTTTGGTAGAGGATTTTTCATTCGGTGGGTGAAACTACTGTGGCTAAGTGTGACTTGGCTGAGGGTTTGGATCTTGGAGAGGTTGCCTTTTGTACTCGTCTTTGTCTTCCTCTTCAGAGAGGGCCTGCTCAAAGTGTTGGTCAGGTCAAGAAAAATAAAGGTTGTCATCTCCTTTGAAAGATAAATAGGGAAGGGCACTTGAGTCCTCCCCCTCAAGGGGTGTTGAAAATAAACACAGATGGTTCTTCTCTTGGAAATCCTAGCCATGCTAGTATTGGAGGTGTTGGGTGGACTAGTTATGGGACAATTGAGTTTATCTTTTCTATTTATAAGGGCTAGTATACTAACAATGTGATGGAGGCTCTTGCCATTTTGTGTGCCATGGAACATGGTTGTGCTCTTGGGTGGAAACAGATCATTTGTGAATCGATTTCTCAGGTGGTGGTGAATTTGATGAAGAGGACACAATTAGAGGATATTAGTTGGCAGTTGGTTGTTATTATAAAATAGATTCTTAATCTATGTGCTTCCTTAGAAATTCTATTTCTTTCTATCATATTCCGCGTGAATGGAATGGGGTCACAGATTATTTGGATAAATGGGTTTATGATCATTTGCAGGATTGGAATATTGTGGATAGGGGTCAATTACCCCTAGATTTGTTACAAAATTTGGACCAATTAGTGGAGATTGATAGGGATGTGTAATTCCTTTGCTTTGTACAACTCTTTTTGGTTTGAATAAACTTTTTCCCCTCTTTTAGTTAAAAAAATCTATGAAGACGACGACTTATTTATTGCATTATTAACATATGCTACTTCAAAGAAGTTACAACCATATAAAGGTTGCATCATAATATCAATATGTGATAATTGTAACAATAATCATGGCATGTATTTTAAGCAACTTGTCCTATATAAGTGCAAGAAGTTGAGTCTCCACTTCTAGTGGAAGTGTCATTTACCAACTTTAAAATAGGTACCCATTTTAAAGTGGGTACTCATTCCAAAAGGTTTGAAAATCACAATCCATATTTCTCATTTGGATTTAGGCTTAGAAAAGATATGGTAACACAACCCTTAGCCTTGGACCTACAAGTACAAGGTCATCACAATATCGAGAGAAAAACTTTACTATGTCAATATGGTTTACAGGTTTTTTTTTTCAGAATTATTTTATAAAATTAAAATTCATTTTAGATGAGATTGTGAATATTCTAATTATGTAATATTTTTTCCAATTGGATTAATTTTTTATTTTTCAAATATTTTTTGATGAAATTGGTCTATAAACCTAAAATATCATTTTATTTTTTTTAATAACTTTGTATTAAAAACAAAATAGAAAAAAAATTGTATCTCAATAATATTTAGACAATTTATTTCAATTTGAAAAAAAAGAAAAATAAAAAAATTATAAGTTTAGGTAATCTTGTGTGTGACTTACATGCGGGATTTTTAAAATAGCAATTACGACCAATAAAAAAATAACAAAAAAATATATATTTAAAAATTTACAAAAAAATATCATGAACATTCTCCAATGTGTTAGAGATCATTTGCAAAAGGATTAAGAAAAATACAATTATTTAGGTAAAAACATGGATGGCGTACATGTGCATGGTACAGTAAAAAAAAAGTGACTTTTAAACAATGTTTTTTAGACATGCCTATTGAAAATTAATTTGTGTTAACTGGGTATTAAAATAAATTACATATTTAGAAACTAGATTCTAAGTACTTCATTTCATGTTACTAAATTTTTTTAACATTCAGTATTTAAGTGCTTCAAATTTTTAGGTCAATTTTGATAAATTTTGAAAATCAGGGAAAACACTTCCACTTTTTGGCCAAAAAGTGGACTCAACTTCTTTTATTTTTATAAAAATAAATAAAATATTGATAATATTAATATTAATATTAAACAAATCAATGTTGCTTAATGGAATGAATAAATTAAAAAAAAAAAACTAAATTCCCTATTAAAAATCACTAGAAAAAATACTTATATTTATGGCCTTGTAAGGGTTGTGACCAATACAAAGAAATTTAGTTGTGACTATTATTAAGTTGTTCAACCCTTAAAATGGGAGCCTTGGCCTACACCTTCCACCTTCAATTTTTTTCATCGCTATTATATGATTATTGTATTGTATATGATTGAGCTTTGACTATAATATTAAGGCCTATAACATTCTTAAAGGTTATATGTATAGATATATACAAATTTAATCTATATTATATTTATATAAAATTAATACAATAGTATTATATATGAATGGATAAATAATCTAGGTTGGGAACTTAGGAGAATTTACAAAAAGTGTCAAGTGTAGGAAATTGGTAACAATAGGCTTATAAGTTCCATTCAAATAAATAAAACCATTTCCCAGTGATTATTTGCTACCTTAAATATTTACATTTTCAACATTTACCCAAGTTAACTCTTCCTAATAAATGAAGGAGGGTCATCTCTTAGCCACCCTTATCACTTTTGGCTCAAGGGTGCTTCATTTTTTTATATTCTAGTTGGCACTTCTTAATGTATGCCTGGATAGGAGTCCAACTTTTTTTATTCTAGGAGACTAAAGGAGAGTGAGCATTAACCATCAAAGAAGAACCAAATTTTGTACAAAGCAACACTATACATTTTCTAAATAGAAGCATAGTGTGTTGAACACCCGAAATATTGAGAGGTGGGGTGAATCTATATTCTTTGAAACCAATTAAACATTTAAGCATTCAATCCACATAGCATATTCATTTTTTACTAAGAAATAAAAGTATGAAATCAACCATCAACATCACATAACACATGAACACCAAATTTTTACATGGAAAACCCAAAAGGGAAAAACCACAGTGAGGATTAGCTCATAATATATTATAACAAGTTATAAGATATTATAGAATTACTCATTATAGGTGGACTCACTGTCCTAGTGGACTCACTTCCCACAAAAGAAAGAAAAGATAGAAAAGAGTGGTGGCTCACAACCAATATTTTGAACTATTACAAATGCATCTACAACATGCTAGAAGATAGTTTCATTGAAGCTTAATATAATAACTTTACAAATTCATACCAATCTCCACTAGCACTCTATTATGCCCTATATTTACATCACACTTGCACAATTCAAATATCATCTACATATAACATTGCATCTCTCTTATTTGAAACACTGAAAAAAATATTACATATATTTTCTTCATCCACAAATACCTATAACATCAATTAGGTTAGCCTAATTAGATGTATCACATAAAACATACAAAATATAACATGTTAGCTCAACATACACACATATACACTTCATGCCATGATTCAAAATTTATAACACATCCAAATAGGTCAACATGGACCTATAATATCTCCCACATAATGGATCGATACTTCTCAAAACTTCACAATACCCAAAACTTATAGGTCGACACCAAAAAAGACCTAACATCAATATTCATCAATTGTTCAACTACAAACCAACACATGGACCTCAAAACTTCATGCCACTTGGAATATAGGAACTACTGATACCTATCAACATCTCCACAAATCCACAAAGTTAGATACTAATCTATGGAGAGATGTGGATCCTTTAAAACATACATACTATGCTAGTAACATTGTAACTACCATACCAGAACTTCTATCATTTATAACTTCAACATCAAAGATCGAGTCATTATAAAACTTTGGATTTAGACTCTTCTAACATCCAAAAAAATTATAGAAAAATTACAGAGTGAGATTCTACACAGCGTACCAATGTAGACCAGAATACAAGATGTCTTATACATATAAATACCTTTATTGACATAGCCAATTTTCCCTTCATTTGTCCTCACTAGATCAAACCTTCTTTCAAATATCCATTGGATAACCATCTTCAAACACATGCTTAAGCTATACAAAATGGTCTTCACACTAATCTTTATAATGTAACACAATGTTGACATCAATGACAATGTACTGTACTGCATACTATGCAACTTGTGCCCATACCTTAAGCTCATACTCAATGCTCATGTTTCCAATAAGCATATCAATGAAAAACTCCATATTCCAACAATCTCCCCCTTTTTCATTGATGGAAACATGCTAAAATTTTCATTTAATTTCTCTCAAAAACTATTCTCCCTCTTTGGCATAAAGGGAAAAGAGTGCATACTTATGTTCTCATATACTAGAACTCCCCCTGACTAATATGTACATATATACAAGAGAGTAAAAAAATAAAAAAAATTACTAACTCCCCCTAAGGGTGCTATCTAATATTACCAAATAAAAAATTTCACTATTAAATTGTCCTATGAAATTCGTATATATATACACACAAATATGAACCAACAAACTAGATGGATAAAAAAAATTACAATCACCTAGAAGAAGTGTTTGATACCTACAACTTCTCCAAGTGTGTTTTCCATTCCTACTTTCCTTCTTCCCAACTCTTCTTTGCTAGGCCAAGAATTCTTCTCTGAGTCTCAAATTCCATCAAAATCTCTTCACCATCTCTTGGAGTCATTCCTAACCTTTTCTCCAAATCAAAAATCTTCTCTACAAACTCATTCTAGAGCCTCTCAATATCATTTTGATCTCTTCTCATAAGGGTGGTTATCCTTTGCTTAGTTTGGAATTCCCCATTGTACGCTTAAGACAGTGTTGCTTTATCTTCATCTAATAAGGGTGCACTAATATATTCTAGAGGAAATAATCTCAACTTTTCCTCTTCATCCATTGCCTCTTGTCTTCTTGAATATAGTATATTCCTTAGTTCTTTAGGAAATTGCTTCTCAATATTTTCATATTGACTTCAAAAATGATAATTTACTTTAAAATGGCTTCTTCAATGGCAACCTTATCTACCTCATCTATAGTAGTATACAAAGTAGTTGTTTCTCCTAACATCTCATGCTCAACAATCCCATTGAACAAAGCATCAAGTTTCATTGGGTCATGTGCCCTTATCAGAGTCTTTTTCTTCTTCTCTTTTTTTCCATTTGGTGTCTTTTTATCTATCATATTTAGATGACTTCTCCCTCATTTGTATTTTGTAGCCTTGATTTTCTTTGTCTACCTCAACCTCACTGTCAGTATCTACAATGTCAGTATTTAGTTTCTTTGTACTTCACCTTGTGAAGCTTTATTTTTTCTCTTCCAGACCAATTATGGTCTTTCTTATTCTTATGCATCTTCCATATTCACACCCATGTATTTTTCCCATGTAGTTTTTTTTTTACCCTTCTTTTGTAGGGTTGGTTTTCCATAGTGCTAGAGTGGCCTTTTCTTTTAATAGAATTTTATGTTGCTTTACTATAGATATTTTTTCCTTTATTGGAGCACTTACAAACTCTTTTCTTTTCTCTCTAATAGTAATCTTAGTCCCAAAGGACTTGGGGGAAACCAAAGGAGTGGTAGCTATTCTATTGGATCTCCTAACACTTGAAGAACCTCCTAGTGAGCTAGATATGACTTTTTCCTTCTTAGCTTGTTCTTTTGTGAGGCCCATTTCCTCCACAAATGTTGAATTCATCTTCTCAATGTCTTCTTTATTTGTTTCTTCCTTTGATCCATGTGCACCTCGACCATGGATTTATCCTCATATGTTACATACCTATCTTTAGAGGTTTCTCTTGGCTTGCTTAGCATAAAGTCCACTAAGCTGGTGATTTCATCTTTTATAATCTCATATCCCATCTTTAGGATCTAAATAATCTAAGGCTCAGTCTAGACTATATTATGCAACAATATTTTGTTACTAAGAATGTGATGTCATTCTTGTATTTTTCTACCATACTTTTTGGTATCATTTCTCTTTCCTGCATCTTCTCTTGAAAAGTTTTCAAGAATCTCTAGAGAGCATTCTTTTGTGCATTTGAGTCTCTCAACCTCATCAAATGATCTCTGATTTGATGGCTACAGGTCTATCCTTTAGCCACATAATGTTCCTTGTACCAGTAACCTCATTCAAAAAGTGGAATAGTAAACAAATAATCAAAGTGCCAAACTTGAAGGCATACTTAGAATCCTTTATCTTTTGTAGATTTTCTAGAAGTTGTAGGTCACAACAACTCACATAGATCATAGTCTTCACCCTTCTCAACCATCTCATATGTTGTATTAGTGGTGGTTTTTGGCACTAAATTTTCTCTATTTGCATCCTATCATCATTGAGGAATATGTGACTACTTGGTTTCTAATGTCATTTTTTTTCAATTCCCTTCTATCATACTTCACACTAGTTCAATCCATCACAATTTCATTTTTCACTGACTTGAGCACCAGAGCTGGTCCAGTTGAGCACAATCTAGTGACAACCCTAATAGCCTATTTTTTGATCAACTATGGTATATCCAACCAAATATTTTTTTTATTAATTATGCTCAAGGTGTGTCTTACCCACTCATCTACATAGAAAAAGATGGGAAAATTATTCCATACACCGAGTTTCTTCTTCGCCAGAACCTCAAACTCTGATTTAAACTTAAAATCATCTTTGGTGAGATCTATGTATCACACATCACTCATATTTGTATTATTAAATTCTTCTATATTAACATGGATGTATAACCTAACATCTTCTATGTGCAAAACACCATATGGGATGTGTGAAAATGCACCATCTGGATCATCCACCAGAGATTTGTCAGGATGTCATTTAAATTTAGGGAGCAAAAAATCTGTAACCTCAACAACTTGTGGTGTATACATTTTTGGAGGAAATTGAAAGCACTTTCTAAACCTAAGGAAAATATAAATTGTAAATACCTTTGGATCATTTTTTACTAGGGTTTCACTTATACCAAATCTCAATTTCTTTGATCATTCCACTTCGCTCTTTTTCTACTCTTCTCTCCTTGATGTTTGTTTTGTAAATTATTTTTGATCAAGTGAAATCACTTATAATCCCTTTTAAAATTGACCTAATTCAAATTGAATACTTTACTTAATAAAGTTGGTAGAAACCCTAACTATGTGCACAATTAACTTCAAATGCTCTACAAACTTCTGCAACTCAATATTTTCTACTATTTCTTTCTTCAATAGTTTAAGCATATTGATCCACACCTCATATAAATGTGTTAAAGCATCAACACCATTTCTCTGGTAGAGAATACATAATCTTATATTAATACTCCTCCTAAGCCAAAGCTTCTTTCTTAGTTTTCGAAGGAAACATCTACACCAAATCCTAGCACAAACTCGGGCTTAGTCTCACCATCTTCCTTCCTTTTCTAAATCTTATCCATCTCTTTCTTCATTTATGTTGGATTAGCCATTTTCACCAGATCATTATTCTTTATTAGATTGTTGTTTTCATTCTTGCTTCTGAAAAACTTAGCTTGATATGCCCAAGTGTACTACAATTCTAACATATTTCATTCTTTTGAGCATGCTTACTTCCATTCATTCTAGATCTACATTGATTAGATTTATGCCCAAATCCATCACATGCATACCAATAGCCATTAAAAGATTGAAACCTCATACCATTTTTATAGTCATTCGTCATTTGACTTCTACATTCATTAGCCTTATGGCCAAATCTCTTGCATGTAAATCACTAAACATTCTAATTCATTCTGGTTCTACATTCCATAGCCTTATCTCCAAATCTATTGCAAGAATAACATAAACCATTAAAATATGGGTACCTTTATGCATTTGGTTGTCTGGTAGGTGGTCTTTTGAAGTCTCTCATTTGATTTTGGACCTGTTTCCATTGCTCTTCTTATCCTCAATCTTATTTTCAAGTTAGTTTGGAGTTTGACCTGTCTTTGAGCTTTCACCTTTCTCAAACCCTAATCCTTATTTATCTTTAGATCCTTTTTGGTTTGAAATCATTTCATCAATATTTGTAGAACTCATTTTGCATTTTTCTTCATGACTCTTTGCTTTTTCCAAGTCTAATCTCAAATTCAAAATTTCTTCAATTTTTGAACATTCCATTGATTTTCTTTTCACTTTGGCATTCAAACATTATTTAAATTTCTTTCTTTCTTCAAAATACACTTTCAAACTAGTAATTATCTCATTTTCTTGCTTCAACTACTCATTTACCTCCTTATGTCTTTGCTTGAACTTCTTGATTTTCTCTCTCAACTTTCTGATACATTCATCTGCTTCCTTAACATTCTCCTTTAGATCTTTGTTCTTACTTTAAATACTTTCCAAATATTCAAGGGCTATTTTGAGTTCAACATCCATGTCAACCATGTACTCTTCTTCTATAAACCCAACAATAGGTATCTCTTCTAGTGGAGTATGAAATATTCTAACAGCCATGTGTTCAATCTCTAAGATCTTCCCAAAGCAGTTAAGCTTCTTCCAAGGAACCAAGATCTGATACCAATTGTTGAACACCTAAAATTCTGAGAGGGGGGTAAATCAGTATTCTATGAAACCACTTAAACATTTAAGCATCCAATCCATGTAGCTTATTTAATTCATAGTAAGAAAGGAAAGCATGAAATCAACCATCAACATCGCATGGGTATGTGTAGGATCATCATGGAAAAAATAGGTCCTTAAGTGGCAAAAAATTTAGAAAAATTAGAGTTAGGCAACTTGACATAAAATTTTGAATAAGTTATCTATATTATTTCAAAAATATGTAAGAATAGAATCTGCAAAAAATTGAATGTAGTTTCTAAACTACTAGGTTTGTTTAAAAAAAAAAATCTATTTGGTGAAATTTTGAAATTTCAATGCAGTGGTACTTAAATTTGAGGCAAAAGATAAGAAGTAGGTGTTTGTCTAACCACCATAACCACAATAAAATGATAATATTTTTTTACAATATTTTAGATATATGTAGATGACTCATGCCTTGATGTGATGCATATTTTTTATAAATTTTTCCGATAAATAATTAATTATGAATTTTTTATTACAACTTTTTCAAAAATATAAAAACTCATACGTCTGACCACCTTAACTTGGTCAAAACTTCATGAAATTCATTTTTTATTTTTTTAATCCTATGGTATGCGAAGTATAGAATGTGATGCATATTTTGGATTCAAAAAATGTGTTACCATTTGAAATTTATAAACCTTTTTCAATCAGCCTATCAATTAGGACTTTAGTCATAATTTGAATAGAAAATTAATAATAATTACTTATTAAATTCAAAGTCAAGAATAATTTATATCGGTGGAAAGTTGAGAATCTCCTTTAAAAACCCTTTTTCGTTTCATCAATTTTGGGTAAAAAAATAGTCGTTAGCCATATACCCATCATATTGCCACTTTTTGGCCCATCATGATCTTGCACATACCCACATAACACATGAACACCATATTTTTATGTGGAAAACCCAAAAAGGAAAAATCCATGGTGAGGATTAGCTCACAATATATTATAACTAGTTATAAGATATTATAGAATTTTTCACTGCAGGTGGACTCACTATCCTTGGGACTCACTACCCACATAAGAAAGAAAAGATAGAAGAGAGTGGTGGCTCACAACCAATATTTGAATGATTAAAAATTGTAGTGTCAAAAAATGTCATTTGTTACATTTTCACACTTGTTTGGGTCCTTATGAACTAAATGAACCTAATTGTGCCTTATTTAGGGTGTTTTAAACTATTTTTTGGCACTTTCACACTAATCTATGGTTTTATTAATTAAGTGGGCTTCTTAAGCCTTATTTGGCCTTATTTTGCATCCACAAACCTTAATTAATGCATCTTTTTGAGGATAATCTTGGCACATATGTAATGACCAATCATAAATTAATGTGCTTAGATTGTATGGACGTGATTTAGTTATCTAGGTCTCATATGCCACCTTGGGCATATGAGTCCCACCTAAGTTTTGGGGCCCAAATCCTGATTTCACGTTAATCTAAGCATTTCTTGAAAAATGTGTCCAAAAGCCTAGCCTAATGGGATTCATGCACCACTTCTATTGTATGAGTCCCATGTGGCTTAAACCTAAATTAAATTCAAGTTCTTGGTGGGATTTTATTCTCCTAGATTTGATGTTAGCTTGTAGTGTTGTAATTTTGAGAAATTTGGCATAAACAAGTATAAATACAAGGTTATTTCATATATTTTCTCCTAGCAACTTGATTATTCATGCATTAGAGAAAATTATAGTTCACAAGAACATTCAAGAGCCTTCAAAAGCTAATTATCAAGTGTTTTGGAGCATTATTCAAGTATAAAGCATCATGTCAAAGTCATCATGCATCATATTTTTTTTAAGCTAAGATTTGTGATGTAGGCTTTAATGATTCAAGAAAGCATTCAAGTCAAGATCTACAACATTCAAGCAAGATTCAAGATCCACATCCATTGTAGCCAACTCATACATTTTTGCAGCCTTTATTTCTATAGTTTAGTGAGTTGCAAAATATCATTTTGTTCATTCATCATTTCTCCTTTCCATTTGATTTCATTACAAGGTTTAATTACCAAAACAGGGTTTGACCAAGGAAAACCCCTTTCCACTAATTTTTTTTTCCCTCTCTTTAGTGTGTGATTTGCAAATCTAGGTTGAAGAAATATTGAAGAGAAAGATTGGAAAGAAGTTTTAAAAGTTGCAAAGTTGTCTAAGTTGTCACCTTGTTTAGAATATCATAAGAGACATCTATAGAGAAAAAATTAGCAATTCAAATCTAGATATCAGGTTGAGAAGATAGAGTAGAGGTTGAAGAGAAAATTTAGAATTTGAATTTCTAAAAAGGGAAAGAAGAACTGATACACCACTTTTGGCATATGAGTCCCAATATGGTGGATTTTCTAGTTTTTAGGTGTTTTAAACTTGTCTCTGTCAAATCTCTATTCCTGCCTAGAAACCCTAATATGGGACTAAATCACCCAGCCTAGGATATAAGTCCCATTGTGCATTAAATTAATAATTTTCAACATTTCAGGTCTTCAATCAAGCTGCTATAGGTTTCCAGGTGCCCCTCTATACTTTTCTAGTTTACTATTCTTATTTGCATTCATTTCTAGGTCATTAAGTGAAGTTTTGTATATCATTAGGTTTTCACATTAGTTCTTACATGTTTCTTGTCTTTCCAAGCCCTAGCTTGGTGATGAACCCACTTTTTCTCATTAATCATACCGTAGGACACCCTATTATAGATCTATTTGTGTCATTCCATCCTTGGATTGAGATCTCTAGGGTTTCTTTGAATGAAAAGTGAAGAAAACTTGTTCTATGTCCTAAACAATAGAGTGAAAATTTTCTATATTTCACAAATACATCTACAACTTTTTGGAATATAATTTCATTGGAGCTTAATATACTGACTTTACACACCTTATATAGATCTACACTAACATTTTTTTCTACTCTACATTCACATCACATTCCATAATTTGCATCATCTACATATTACATTAAATCTCTCTTATCCACAAAACCAAAAAAGATCTTACATATATATATTTTTCATCCAAAAAAATCTATAACACCAATTAGGTTGCTCTAATTAGATGTATCACATAAAATATACAAAATATAACATGTTGTCTCAACATACACACATACATCCTTCACACCGTGATTCAAAACTTATAACACATCCAAATAGATCAGCATGGACCTATAATAGCTCCCATATAATGGATCAATACTTCTCAAAATTATACAATACCCAAAACTTATTAGGTCAACACCAAAAAAAGACCTAACATCAATATTCATCAACTATTCAACTACAAACCAACACAGGAACCTCAAAACTTCATGCAACTTGGAATATAGGTAATACTAACACCTATCAACATCTCTAGAAAAATATGCAAAGTCAGATACCAATCTATAGAGAGATGTGGATCCTCCAAAACATACATACTATATTGGTAACATTGTAACTACTAGACCAGAACTTCTATCATTCATAAATTCAGCACCAAAGACTAAATCATTGTGAATCTCTAGATTTAGAATCTTCTAATATCTAACAAAATTATACCAAATATAAAGATAAAGATTCTACATAGCAAACCAATGTAGAAAAAAATACCATATGTATTGTACATAGAAATACATGTTTGGACACTTAATCAATTTTCCCTTCATTTGTTTTCACTGAATCAAACCTTCTTGCAAATATTTTGTCACAGCTGCATTTAGCAGATTGTTATTAAAGAACACATGTAACTTATACTAAATATGCTTCCATCTATTTGTAATCTATAGGGGTGATCACTCATGGTGCATTTCAAGAGAGCATAATCTAGATTTCAAGAGACTAGACTTAGATCCTAGACACACTTGACACTTACACAAGAGTTAACACACGCTCAATGCCTCAAAAGAGTATTGTCATCTTCCTTTTATAGGAAAGGAAGGAGGAACATACTAAGGAAAAACCAGATGTGTGGAAGAATACACTTATTACAATCAACCATAGCTTTTTGTAGCCATGTGTTAAGAGTATAGAATGAACATGAAAGAAGGAAAAACATGCAAAGAACTTAGGGTATGTTCCTGATGGATTTACATCCAAAAGCCACTATGGATATCTCCTTTTGATCATGAGAGGATTATCTCATAGGCACATTATCATAAGTGTGTTTATGGATTTAGAAATGATTTGGTCTCTCAATCATACTCTTTATAAAGTAAAGTATGATAAAACTTATGAGTGACATACCCACTCATTAGTCATCTAAATTAATGTTCCCACTAACACAATGTGGACATGTGTAATTGTTATGATGTTTTGGTGGTCATAAAGAATAGGGATGTACTGGTGGATCCACTTCCTTCCACATAATGCATTGGGTCTTTATTTTGTAGGCATGAAAGATTCCATAAGCTCGGGCTTTTAGTGTATTGATTTCTGATTAGTAAGTAGTAATTTGAATACAAATAGGCATCTAAGTATTTGCAAGATAGTGTATACAAGATCCCAACATCCAATGTTGAAATTTCGTGTCAGCTCCTCAAGGTCCATATGTTTGGTAGACTTCCCTATTGATCAAATTATATTTTGGTGAATGAAGAATGAGTTTCCATAATTTTCCATTATAATCATTAAATTCAAAATCTAGAGTTGGTTTATTTTCTGGTCCTTGGAAAAGATATTTAAAAAAAAAAAATTGACATTCTTCATTAAGTCATCAATCTAGTCGAGTGATTGGAAGATTCATGAACCTAACTGGCCACTGAGGAAAAGGGTGATGAACATTGAGGAATTGGAAAATCTCATTGTCTACTTCTTTAATTAAGTAGGTTAAGACCATAATTTGACAATGCCATAAGTATTTTATAGTGAGGATTCATGTAGCTTCAAACATTCACATTCTATTGTGTAGAAAGTCATCTGCAAGTTTCTTCCTTCTATCTCTTTTGTGATAAGGATTGGAACTAAATTATTCACAACTTGGATAAATCCAACATTCTTCATGAACATGGATGACCCAAACATTTCCTTCGCATGAAATGAAATCATTGAACAAATTCATCTAGCCTGGAAATTATTCAAACTAAAATTCAAAGGTTGTAAGAAATTGAGCCCATTGGAGCAATCTTCCTCTCTTGACCTTGTCTTTGGATTCTTTTTTGAATAATCCTCTAAGGTTCTACAAGTTAGATCACAAAAGAAATAGCTGACCAGCTATAAACAAATAAATTTCTTTGAATGTATTTACCACAACAAGGATTTCTTTATGAGTATTGTGATATTTTATTTCACTTCCTTTGAAGCTACCAGAAACATAGCGAAAAATTTATTCATGATCTTCAACTTGTTCCTTTAGAAATCCTCCCCAACTGTTATCACTTACATCAGTCTCAATAATTTTTTTACCAAAGCCAAGAAGATTCAGATGAGGAAGTTGATCACATTTTTGTTTAATTCGTTGAATCGTATTGTCATGTATATGGGTCCAAGTAGGAGGATCTTTCTTGAGGAGCTTATTGAGAAAAGCTCTATCATCTGTAATATTTTGATAGAATCCAACAATATAATTTACGAGCCCAAGAAATTGTTGCAATTCCTTTTGATTGGTAATAATAAGGGAATTGATACAAGAAAAAATACGAGACAAGGCTTCCATTCTCCCTCAAGAAAGAAGCTTAATTCCAATGAAAATAAACTCCTCACAAGAAAAATAACACTTATGAAGATTTAGGAGCAGGCTAGGATCAAGACATATGGCCAAAATCTGGCAAAGATGATCCAAGTGACTACGAGGACATTGACTAAAAACAAGAATGGCATCAATTTAAGGAATGGTAAACTTGGAATATGGTCGAAACAAAAAATCCATCATTTGTTGAAAAATCGAGGGGGTAGTCTTAATGTCAAATGGTAATACATTCCACAAATATAACCCTTGGGGAACTAAAAAGGTTGTTTTATGGCAATCGTCTTGATGCATAACAATTTTCCAGAAACCTTTTGTAAGGTCAAATTTGGAGTAAATATTTGAGCCTTGTATAGACTACCAAATACGATCTTTGGATGATAGAGGATGTTTATTATCCTCAAGATAGACGTTGAGAGACATATAGTTGACAACCAGACATTTTTCAGGAAACTCATTACCATGTTCATCTTTATTTGGTACATACATTGCATAAAAACAAAAAGAGGATGATGAAGGAAAAATTAAACCTTTGGATAGAAGATCAACAATTTCCTTTTGGTATATTTCACCTTCTTGCTTGTTGAGGAGAAAATAGTTTGCGTGTACCTTTGGTTGCATTTCTATACCCTATGCATCCTTCTTAAGAAGTAGCCTACAAACTAGTCTAAGAGTTGAGCTTTTTGCTTTGCAAACCATACTTTGTTATCCTTTTTCAAAGTAATTTATGTGGTACATTTAGATGTAGAACATTTTTTAGAATTGAGTCTCGGAATGTAAACTTCTTTGATTTCAAAATTATCTACAAACATAATAATTGGTTCCTATTTTTCTAGTGTGGCACTTCCTCTAATTCCATCATAACCATCAATTTCATATTGAATAAATTTAACATTTTCAATTGATTCATCAGGAAACTGAAGAGGAGCAAAGCATATCATATGTGAAAAATGATCTCCTTTGCCAAAATAGATATTTGTTTCTACATCCTACTATTGATCGACTGGAAATAAATTATATATTGCAATACTCAATTCAAGATTTTGGAGCCAAAGGGGGATTCTTCTCCTAAAGTAGTAAATTGTTGTGCCCATAATTGTATTTGGTATTTTCTAGAGGGAGGTCATATTGCATGAAATTTTAAAATTGAGGTAAAAATCTAGGGACTAGATGAAGTCCTTGAGGAGTAGAAACTTGAGTATTAGTATATGCTAGGCTATCTAGCTCAGGAAAGGTAACTAGCTTGGCATGCATCATTCTACAATGACTGGTGGAAAAGGTATAGGGACAATTATCACATTTTGTTATACTAGTATCAATTTTAGAATAATGTACATAATTACATTTAGTGGCGTCCAAGTGATGTGGATATGGCATAGGTGATAAACACAGTTGAAATGACTAGATAAAGGTTCCATAAACACATATATTAGTTGTAATTGGATGAATTCTAGGTTTGGGCTTTGGAACATGCCAACATAGTGGACATAAATGTTGAGGTATATCATGTGAATAGTAATTATTAGGATTAGCATGTTTGGTTACTTGCATAGAATGAGTATGATGAATCAAAGGTTGAGAGGATCTAGAAGAAGAAGCCTAGGAAAAACTATGTTGTGGGGTTTCCAAAGGATTGCAAAAATATATAATGGCTTGATCATCTACTTTCTTTATTTGTATTCCACAAAGCTAAGGTGCTTTAACCTGAGTGTTGGTATCATATATTTGTAACTCTAATTCTAGATGAGTAGGAATTTGGATATCTCACCATTTAACATTTTTAGGGGCTGTAAGTCTTGCCATGGTCCAGACAACACTAAACTGTTCATGTAAAGGAAGACCCTTTCTTGGATCATTTATGAAGGGCATTGTGGTATTGAACAAATGGAAATGAACCAAAAAATGAAGTGTATGATCTATTGACCCTTGTTTCATGTACAAATGGCTTGTTCTAAATTTATACGTCAAGACCTCATTCATATTTTCTGATGTAGGAGCATCTATGCAATATCATGCTTCCATGGAACAAATTTTAAAGTTTGATTAGATCTTGAAGTTTCAACATTGTAACAAGGTAATTTAGACAACATCACATATGTTTAGGTCATTAGGAGAGTCAATGTTCCATGTTTTGTGACAAATTTGGAAAAAAAATGTAAAAGTTGTCATATAATGATGCAAAATGTAAAATTGCCAAAAAGTGCAAAATAAGGAATATGAAAGGTCACTTGGGTTTTAGGAATTGGTAGGAAGTTAGAAATCAGTTAGAAATGGAATATTCATGTTTTAAATTCTTTTAAAAGTCCTTGTAGATAGTTGAGAAGGTGTGGGTGATTGAATGGAAGAATTTGAATTAATAGAAAACATTTTTTTATGTATTTATCTATAGAAATACTTTGTTTTATGATCTTGTACCACCCTGTATGGGAAAGAAGTGGTTTCTCATTGATTGTATGTGTTAGATATTTCAAACACCTTACATTTATATTTTTTCTCATGCAATTTGGTGGAGTTTTGTGAAATTTATAGAGGATTTTTTGAAAATTGTTAAAACCCTTGTTAGGGTAAACATTGAGGTAAAGAAATTGTGTTCCTTCCAATTTATTTGGTGAAATCTCTTAAATTTTGGTGAATTTACCCCATGATGTATTTATTTTCATATTATTTAGGTCTTGAACCAAGATCCTAATAAATTAAAGGGTAAGAAGTTGGAGTTTGATTGGGAATTCAGTGCACAATCTGAAAATACAGAGTTTTTGAGAGGTTAGTATCTAGGGTTTTGCAAAATATTCTTGAATATGGTCATGTGGTGTTTCATTAAGCTTGGGTAGACTCAAATACATGTGTTCTAAGTGTTTTTTTAGTGAATTTGCAACTAGAACCAATAGAACCAATAAATTTCTACTTGCACCAAGGCCTAATCAGGCCTAATTTTTGACTAAGACAACAAGATTTGATGTATGTGTTCCAAAGGAATTATTACCTATTTTTTAATATATTTTATACCAGCATGAAGGGAATTCAAAAGCATGGATAGATCTGGGTTACAGTGCATATCAATAGAATAAAGTCTTGTTAGACTGTTAAGGTGATCTATTAGTATTGAAAGCAAGATTATGAGGGATTGTTAACCAAAAAGTAAATAAGTGTTCATGGGGTGAATAATGTGTTGGGACTTGTTTTTTTAACCCTATTGAAAGTTTTTCCAAGTTTTAGGTTGGGTATTTTTTGTTTCTAAAATTAAAGTTTGAGTTTGTAGTAAAAAAGGTTCCATAGTTGCATGTTGAGGATAGTCTGAAAGAAAAGATCATAAATTGGTGTGTGAAGTTTCCTGGATGATGAGTTGGGATCTTTGTAGAGCATATGTAACATTTTTTATCATTGTGGGTTTTGGAAACCAAAATTTCCTTGTGAATGGAGAGTTTCCTTGAAAGTTGATTGCCTGAAGTGAAGTTTTCAGTTTAATTGCCAAGTGATGTTTGTGAAGAGTATGTTGAGTTGGAGCAAGTTTTGATTGAGTTGTTGCCAAATTGAGTTTGGTTGTGAAGTTACTTCCTCCAGAATTGCATCATTTTCATCCCATAGACTAACTAAATTTTTTAAAGAGGTATCAATGATAATGGGTCAAAAATCTATGGTATCGTTGGTGGCTCCTAGAATAGCATCACTACTTCTTATATGCCTATTATCTTTGAGCATCATAAAGATTTGAATAGGAAGAGCCTTACAATAATTTCCTTCTGTGCCTATCCTCACCCAAGACAGATGTAAATACTAGTAAGCTTTGGGACTTAAAAGAGCCATACGTCTATATTTATGGATCTCGACATCTGAGAACAAATACAAGTTTCCTTGACTACAATTTTTGACTCTATGTTGAATTTCACAAACCTTACAAAACTATTTTTACCTATAATGAACTATAACCATAGAACCTTGAACATCTAAATAATTTTTTTCATGTTTAATTGCAAGAACTTTAAAGCAACCATAAGCATTCATATCAGATTCATGACTAGAACTAGCTATACTAAGATTAAAATTATTTTGAAAAAAAGTTTGATTATAATGGGTAATAAAGTTGGTAAGACTTACTTGTATATTTCATTCCAGGTTACTGAAATCTCGGATATCGCTAACTTGGGTTGCTGTAACCTGATTGTTATCTTTCTTTCTTATGTTTCATGGTGCATCCTAATTTTTAGGCTGACCAATAGATTTACTGCCCACATTCAATAGAAGGGACTTACGATTGGGACCATGCTACAATGCCTTTGGAAGACACAACTTAATAGAAGATTTTACGAAAAAATTTGAGAAGAAAAAAGAACAATATGAGAAGGTGTAATACTAGAGTCCAATCACCAATATTGTGTATTACACTAAATGTTGGGAGACATGTGTTTCTCATGTATGGATTTTCAAATGGGTAAATCACTCCTTCGTACATAACATAAGTAAATGGAGTGAGGGAATGTCTAGAGGATTCCATATTTGAATCTATAAAATAAATATTAAACCAAAACTTACTAAAAGGAGAAGATGCTATAAAATTATTACTTCATATGATATTAAAAATAAAATATCACAACAAAGTTAAATTCTACTAATATGAGAGAAATATAAACTCTCAAGAAGAAAAATAACATTACAAAAACTCAAAAATCATGAATTAAAATAATAAGCTAGAGTGGCTAAAAATATATGAAGAGGGGAGGAAAGACCAACCTAGGAAAAACTAACTCCAACCACCTAAAAATAGGTGAGATTTATACTCATATAAAATACATCATCTACCCACATTTGGCCCACTAACTAAAACTTAAAGTAGGAGTGTAGAAAAACCTAGATAAAGGAAAAAAAAAAAAAAAACTACACTAAGACCCCCTCTAATTATAGCTTAGTTAGGTGAAAATATGGGGCCTAAAAAATAAATTCTAATGAGGTAACCATGTACAAATAATCCCCCACCAATAAAGTAATCCCCATAAAATAAGAGAGATAGAAGTGCACTACCCTTGCACACAAAAAAGAGAGAATAACCTTAATGTAGAGAGAGAAAGAGGAGTAGATATCTCCCCTGAAATATTGAGAAGGATAAAACCCTATGTGAGGAAAAATTCATCCCAAAAGAGATAAAAGAAGAAAGAAAAAGTATCCTCATAAATTCCTTGTAATATTAATTATTCCACATGGTAGAGGGAATGCAAATGTAGAATATCTTTGAATGAGTATTGAAATAGGTCTCTTTGCAACAAATGATGTAACTTCCTTTCATAACAGATAAATATTGAGTTTTCTCTCTCTCTCTCTCTCCATCCCTCTATCCCTCCCTAAAAGTCTTTATATATCACTTATCTCCCTCTCTCTACGTACCTCTCCTTCCCTCTCTCTCCCTAATTCCTTCCCTATTTCTATCATTATCTATCTCTCTACTTAGCTCTTCCTACTTCGAGAGGAGAGAGAGGAAAGGAGATCTTAAAGAATATAGAGTCAATCAGGGAGCGAGGAAGAGAGATCAGGATGGGAGGAGAGAAAAATCGAGATCTAAGAAGTGAAATGGGGAGATAGAGAAATCAGGTGGATAGGATCATCATCGATCAGATCGTTCGATCAAAATCAAAAGGCGGGCGAGATCAGCGAGAGTAGGTCGAGATCAATCGAAATAAGAGGGCAATCCGACTCAGACGAAGAAAGAATTAGAGATTAGAGAGAGAGGAAGATAAAAATAAACAAAGAGGGAAAAATCAGAGAGATAGAGAGAGATAATAGGGAATGAGGGAGGGAGTGAGAGGTAGAGAGATAAAGGTGAGATAAATTATAGAGGGAAGGAGAGATCTAAGTGTAGTTATTTATGATGTGTATGATGTTATTTAGACTAAATGAAATGATCTAAGTGTAGTTAAGCTATGAAATGTATTGAATATGAATGCAAAACCTAAGAAATAAGTGATGTTTGAAAATACATTGTGTAATGCAACAATGAACTAGAAATGAATGCAAAACTTAACATAAATGAATGAAACTTGAAGTGTACACCTATAATGTGGATAGAGACTGGAAATTGCTTCTGAAATGCTACTAATGTTGATTTTTATTCTTGGTGGGACACATTCACCATTCTGGGTGAATCAGTCCCAATTATGCAAATCTAAGCCAAAACCCATTTCAGAGAAAAGGGTATCTAAAAATGAAAAAAAACTAAAAACTAACCTTGGAGTGGGACTCCTTCACCACCCATGGCGAATGAGTCCACTTTTGAATTTTTGAATTTTAAAAAGTGGAATTTAGAGCTTCCGATCTACACTTTGACTTCCTATAGATGCCTACTTTTGAAAATCTGATTTATGGGTCTGAAAATGAGTTTTTGTTGATATTTTGACTTGTTGAATGAAGAGAATACTTGAGCAACCTTACAACTTTATCTTCAATTATTTTCAAGCTTTGAAGAGGCCTAAATCTACAAGCACACAAGGCAAGAGAGAGAAATGTTGAATGTTAGGGAATGGAGGTTTTCCTTAGTCAAACCCCTTTTCCGTAATTAAACCAAAATGATGAAAGAATGAAATGAAACATGCAATAATGGAGTTTATTACCATGCGATGATGTTTGATCTTGAATATCTATAGCAAAACATGAAGAATTTTCGCTTGAATTTTTGAAGATTGATATCTTGGTGACTTAAAATGTTAAAACCCTAAGTCACTTTCCTTGAGATGGAAGATTGGTGGATGAATAATGAAGAATGGATAAGAGAGACGAGTGTTGATGGATTTTTTATGCACTTCTCAACATAGGTAATGCATAGGTGCATCACCTCTCTTGAAATATGTTCTTCCACAATCGGATTGCAGAACACTATCCTAATGTTTCTAATGTTAGGTCTTGACAGTGCTTGGAATATCTCAGTTGTTTCATGTGATTTACTGGAATCACAAAGCAGACTTATGGATGAGTTAAAAAGTGTGGGAAGTTGGGTCTACAAATAGAGTTCTTAGGATGGGGAAGTTAGTGTGCAATTGTTATAGGTTCAAACAATAGTCTTGAACTCCTATTTCAACTTTAGATTTGGCTTTACAATGTGCAATGAACCTTAGCATAGGTTATCTATAAAAAAAAAAGGAAAAAAGGGGTAGGAAAGAGAGAAGGTTCCTAGACCTAAAACTACGAATGAACAGTGATTATAGAGGCTACTATAGTAGACAAACTCCCTAAAATAGGTTTTGCTTGACCAAGAGAAACCTACAACTACACAAAACCAATGCAATCTTCTAAGGACTACATATTCATATTGCACATGCACATCATGAACATGCAATTGAACTGAGTTGTAGCATTGAAATAAAGAAGCTCAGGCTAACTTTACATAGTTGTTTGTCATCAACAAGTGCTAAAAGTATGGGTTGAAATTTCACCAGATACCATAACAACAAACACCACCATCACTTCCATTCAAGAAACTAACAACTAAACTAATAGGGAAGTAAAACCATGCACACATAATGAGAAAACTCAAAAGGAACACCCATAGATCATGCAATGATGCTTTCTATTGATGTATAATGTTTTTACATCAGCTCTCCAACCATTTACAAATGAGGGTGGGGACCCCTATTTATAGTTTTCCAAAGCCCAAATGAATGGATAAGATTAAATTACATTGTGTGGCTCATATTTGATTGCACTAGGGCTTCACTTACCACTCATTATATAGCAATTAAAAAATACATTCCTTTCCTTTTCTCTATTTTGTCCTGTAGTGGCTAGCCACTGTAGCAATTTTTTCTTGTAGCTGATTTCCTTTTTGTTGTAGCTGAAACTATTAAAAAGATAACTTTTACTTGATTTGTTCGCAACATCCCTCAATCAATCAAGTACACCTTTTTTGTAGATTTGTATCGTTGTTAAATGGATCAAATTATCTGATGAGACAACTCTTGATGGATCATGATCATTTGTTTTGAGGGAGGAAATAGCCGCTCCCTCCAACCACCTTCAAGGCCACCCTTCATGGTTTGTTACTTACTTCCTTGACATAGGCCTGCTTCTAATGGCATCTTTGTTGATGGGTACTATAAGGAAAGGTGGACATAAAATGAATGGTGAAAGGAGCAATGTTCTTTTTCCTTGTTCAGCCTTCTCAATGGGTCTCCATGATAGACCTGTGGTACGTTCCTTGAATCCTCAATACATGAAGTGTCACAAGTGATTTCATATGAAAATCAAGGCAAATGTTAGTCAAATCTTGCAAACTCCTTGTTAGATCCATTCATGCATCACCAAAAGATCATAATATTCATCACTGTTCCACATTTGGAGCTCATTTGGACCATAAATATTAATGCATGCTCAAGGGTGTGGGTGCCATAGGGTAGAAGGACAATGGATGAAAGATGGATAGAAGAAGGTGGATGGCAGATGACTGACATAAGGCAGATGGTGGATAGAAAGAAGATGACAGACAAAAAATGGACGACGAACAAAAAATGGATGGTAGACAGAAGATGGACAATGGATAGTGGACAAAAGCTAGAAGGCATATGGAAGACCAATGATGGATGGCAGATGGAAGATGGTGAATGGCCACGGAGGGACAATGGCCCAACAAGGAAGTTCTGAAATGGCCAAAGAGGCATGGAGGCCCGACAAGGAAGTTCTGAAATGGCCACAGAGGGATGGTGGCCCAATAAGGAAGTTATGAAATAGCCATGGAGGGATGGCGGCCTGACAAGGAAGTTTTGAAATGTCCATGAAGGGATGGCGGCCAAACAAGGAAGTTCTAAAATGGCCATAGAGGGACAATGACCTAACAAGGAGGTTCCAAAATGGCCACTGAGGGACGATGACCTGACAAGGAAGTTTTGAAACTCCACAATACTTAGAAAATTTAATATTTTCAAGTATAGCACATGGGAAAAGGGGTAGAAAGAGTGCCAAGACATACTTCCTTAATATTTCACTCATTTTGAAAAATGCAAAAAATTGGAAGGAGGAAGTCGAAGGGGCGTCGCCCTTTTAAAACAACAATGATCACACAACAACTTGCACACAACAGTTCGAAATGAAAGTTTTGATGATGATGGAGGGACAAGTGACTGACATAAAATTTCTCATGGCGATGGAGGGATGGCGGCCCGACATGAAAGTTCTAATGGAAATGGAGGGACGACGACTCAAAAGGGAAGTTCCCAAATGGCCATACAGGGACAACAGCCTGAAAGGGAATTTTCGCGATGTCTAAACACATGGAAAATTTGATCCAAGCCCCTTTACGCATATGAAGTCACTCAATTTATGGGCCCTAGATGACAAAAACTTGAAGTTTGCACCCATTCCAAAAATGTAGAGATTTGGAAGGGGGGAAGCTAGAGGGTCGCCACCCTTTTGAAATAGCAATGAGCACATAGTGGCATGAAAGGGAAGCTCTGATAGTGATAAAGAGACAATGGCCCAACAAGAAAGTTTTGATGGTGATGGAGGGATGGTTGCCTGACAAGGAAGTTCCAAAGACAACGGAGGGATGGTAGCCCAACATGAAAGTTTTGACGGTGATGGAGGGACGGCGACCCAACATCAAATTTCTGCAACTTCCCATTTAACATAATGAAACCTTGGCAGCTCACTTAGGAATCACAAAAACATCCTAAATCCATACGCAACTTGTCCACAAAGTCAAAAATGAACGGAAAAAGTGAATCAAGTGATCAAGGACCAAGTCAATAGTAATGAGGCAAAAGGCAGAAAAAGGAAGGGGGCCTTTATTTCACCCCAAATTTGAATGCCCCAAGTAAAATCAAGGGTTGGGAGCAACGTTTATAGGCCAATTTCCATTAATGGCATGCATTGATTTCTTTGCATGGTGGACCCAAGTTAGGTGAGATGAGGGAACCCACACTTGTTTGGATACTTAGTTAAGGCTCAGACAAAGAAAATAAGTGTGGAGCCTGCCATGTAGGCAGAAATTGGGTGTTAGTCACTCCTCATTGGTGAATTATGAGTGGTGACTTGCATGAGGTGACCCACAGCTGTAGGTCTACGAGGCTTGGAGGATGTTCGGACAATAGGTGAAGAAAAACCCAAAGGGGCACTTTTGGGAAGGAAAAAGACAACAAAATTCAGGTAGGTGAATCTAGTCAATCGAAAACTGATCATTCTAAGGCATGTGACCCACTTGGACTCTAGGAAAGGTGCACACAAATCAAGGCAAGAGAAAAAATGACCCAATAGGAGCATGAAAGAATTGTCAAGAGTGAAAAAGAGGGGGTCACTACCTACGATAGGGCATGTGTGCAAAATATGTACAATAAATGGTGATTCACTGGGGAAATGCTCCAGAGCATTTTGATGACAAATTGGAATCATGAACCCAGAACCTTTGGTTCTGATCTTCATGCTAGGGAAAAAAAAATTAAATGCTCAACCAAAGGATCAAAAACACTAGCCAACCCAACCTTTAGTATACTAAAAATCCAAGTATGTGCAGTTGCATTAATTCCCATCCTTAAGCTACTGCAAGAACCTAAGCTCTATCAAGTTAAGCTACATAGTTTATGAACTAACTCCAAAAGCATCTGAGACATTACCTTTTGCTAGTCAGGCATCCATAACCTCGACAAGGTTGTCCTTGTGATTCTCTCAAACATTGCTCTAGGTATGTGTAGGATCATGATGGGCCAAAAAGTGGCAATATGATGGGTACGTGTAAGGTATGTGGCTGACGACTTTTTTTTTCCAAAAACTAATGAAATGAAAAGGGTTTTTAAAGGAGATTCTTATCTTTCCACCAATATAAATTATGCTTTACTTTGAATTTAATTAATAATTACTATTCATTTTCTATTTGAATTATGACTAAAGTCCTAATTGATAGGCTGATTGAAAAACATCTATAGCTTTCAAATGGTATCACATTTTTGAATCCAAAACATGCATCACATTCTATGCTTTGCATACTATAGGATTAAAGAAAAGAACTAAATTTTATGAAGTTTTGACCAAGATGGTCAGACATACGAGTTTTTATATTTTTTAAAAGTTGTAATTAAAAATGCATAATTAATTATTTACTTGAAAAAAATTTACAAAAAAATATGCATCACATCCAAACATGAGTCATTTACTTATATCTAAAATCTTATAAAGAAATATTATCATTTTACTGTGGTTAGGATGGTCAGATAGACACCCACTTCTTATTTTTTCCTTGAAATTTAAGTACTACTGCATTGAAATTTCAAATTTTCACTAAATAGATTTTTAAAAAATAAAAATAAACCTAGTAGTTTAGAAACTACATTCAATTTTCTATAGATTCTATTCTTACATATTTTTGAAATAATATGGATAACTTATTCAAATTTTTACAGCAAGTTGCCTAACTCTTATTTTTCTAAACTTTTTGCCACTTAAGGGCTTGTTTTTTCCATGATGATCCTACACATACCCCTCTACTACCGACCAGATGTCCATAGCCCTGGTAGAATTGCTCAGATCCTCTTGAAAGGTTGAATTTCTTCTTTCTTTTATTTCTTTTGTTTCTTTACTTTTTATTTTTTCTTTTCAGTTCCTTTCATTTCAAACTACAAGCAATGAGGCTCATGTTCAGGGATGAGAATCACATTGGTGCTAGAGCATAATTTTAGATTTTTCACTTAACTAGACTTCACAAAGGATCTACAAAGACTATTGGATTATTAAGATGTGTAAGATATGTAGTATTTTAGAATACATTAGGAATGAGACCAACCAACAACTTATCCTCTTTGAATCAGACATCCAAATCACTTGACACTAATAGAAGACCTTCACCATCCACTCTAAAAAATTGATTAGAGTTTAACAAAGAAATACATACAACAACCCCAAGTGGTAAGTATGGTTGTTGTGCACATAGATAGTCCTAGCTAAAAGCAGAGGGACCCCAAGCAAAGAAGTAGTAAAGCAAAAAAAAACAAAAAACAAATAGAAACAAATGAAAAGCAAACACCTAAACTAACCAAAGCAGCATAGCGAAGGAAAAAACAAAGAAACTACTTTAAAGAAAACAACCTATAGCAAACCAACTAACCTAATGAAATCAGGAAAGTAGAGTATATACATGAAACCTACACTATGTAAAACAAACTATATATAGAGATATTTATAAAGAACTACGCTCAGGAAAGGAAAAAAAAACATTCACACCCATTGAATTTCGTAAGGCATGCACAAGTAATAGGGAAATAATTATAGTTCTAAGCCATGCAAATTTATCTTTATACTCAGAAAAAAGAAATTCAACATTGCAACATTCAAATTTAATAACATAGTCTCAAAAAATTAGCAGTTGAGGAGGTTCGTCAAACCCATGGTTGATCCATAAGCAAGTTTTCCTTGCCTCATTCCCATAATCAAAATGATAAACATAACTATGAAAATTAACAAGGGAAAGGAAGAATAGAACTTGGATGTTATCACATAGAGGTGGAAATGTTAGATAGTTAAGAATGAGCATTGCATCATCAATCATCGTGTCGGCAGCCTCAAGTGGGTGCAGTGGAGGGTGCAACATTTCTGGCCTTGGGCATGGATAAGGCTAGGAGGACGGGGAAGCAAGCACCTCTTCCAAGCTACGAATGGGACCTACAGCCCCTATCGGCTATTCTTCAAGGAAAAACACTTCATCACATGGGTCTTTCATAGTCCATGGCTCCACTTGATTTCTATCTTCAAAAGGTAGAGTGTTGTCCCATCTCCTTCGCCAAGTATTAACATCATTTTTATCATGTTAAATGTCATGGGATGATGACATACATGAATCTATCCTATTGTAGCTCCCTGAATGTGAAGGAGGATTAGCAATGGTCATGGTAGAAGGACCACCAGTTAAATCTTGTAGTTGACCAAGCATGTCATGTTTGTTGGCAACCATCGAAACTCCTCTACCTTTATCTTCTTCTTTTTTCATTTCATGCATCTCACCAGGATGTTCAATCATTTCTTCTTGGTCACTATCATTGTAAATGGAGAAGGAACCCCTCTCCCATTTTAAAGGTTCTAATGCTTCACTGCCTGGGAGTCCCGATAGTATATCCTCATCACTGACCACTTCTGCAATGTGCTATTCCTTGACGTCACTATACCTTTGTGGGACAATTCCAAGTGAGAAGAAGTCTACAAGGGACACTAGTCCATCAATGGGATTGATATATGATGAGTGATCCACCTCTAGAAGTCTTCCATATATCCTATCATCCCTCACGTACAAATTCTCTTCAAGAGAGAAAGGTTCTTGATGTCATATGGACAACATTCTGGTTTGATCCACTTCATCATTTGGAAGCTTGAGATGGTGTTGTTGTCCTTATTCTATTGTTTTCCCAAAACCTTCTTGAGGACCATCTTCAACTAAGTTGTAATTTGATTGAAGTTCTTGGATTTCTCATTCAATCCTGAAAGCAGTTGTAGGAGGTGGTGTACTAGGCTGCCCCACTTGTTCTTTAACTTGTTTGACAACCTCTTGGAATAGTTCACATGTGAACTTCGAGTGTGATGAATTATGGAGCCTACACCAATTCAGGAGTAACAACACCTCCAGATCCACTTGATATCTTAGTTCAGACCAATCCCTTGCTAATCTCGAGAGAAGTTGGCCATATCATTCCACTATTGGGTCCTCATCCTCACTTGGGAAGGAAGTTGCATAGTGGATAGCCACAACATATGATTTTTCCCACTCCAAATCTTCATTTCCAAATGCTTGATCAATGTCATTCATGAAGGATAGGTCCTCAAATTTTAGTTCACTTACGCCTTTTTCATCATGTTTTGTTGTCCTAGGACTTCTAGCCTCTTCCTTTCTCTATTCTTCAACATTTGTGTTGGTTTTCTTAGTATCTACTGTTGTAGACTTCGTTTGTTTATCCTCAATCGTCAAAAACTCCTCTTCATGAGTGGAAGACTATTCTTCATTGATGAATAAAATTCCCTCTGGTTCTTTTCTAGCTGAGTTTCCATCAAGACTGTTTTCCATCCCAAGGGAATCAACTTCTTCTCTTTGATTTTCAGCTTCTATGTTTCTTGTCCCAACACTGGCTTGTGTCAAATTTCTTGGTTCATCTTCAATGTGTTATCCTACAGATGTTAACATATCTTTTTCCTCATGGGATGGCTCGTCCTCATTGAAATTTGGCTGCTCCAACTTGTTCAAATAACCTTGGGTTTTTTGTGATAATGTTCATGCATGATGATCAAGTGAGTTCAGAGTGAGGTGTGTTGTGAAATCTGCACCAAGTAGACATTAGTACCTCCTCTAATATTGGTTTGTCTTTGCTTCCCAAACATTCTTGGATCAGCTCCTTGAATTCCTTAGCCACCATGGTTTGCAATTCTTCCTCTGGGTCTACTATGGCTAAAGGTTGATATATTTCCCAAAAGGGAATTTCTCCTTGCAAGACTCTCTCAATTTTGTTTAAGAAAGTCAAACACCCCAATTCATTGTGCCTATGAGTGCAATGAATCCTACACTTTTCCACCAATGGGAGTTGTTGCAGTGGTTTCCTCAATCTTCTATTGAAATTTGCATGTAACTAAGTGATGTTGATTTGCGCGTGCTACTCCATTTCAACCCAGCTTTTGTTTGCTTTCAAAATTTTCTAATTTTAAGCTTCAGCATTAAAAGAGATCTCCTTATCTTTGATTTCTTCATGAAAGTGCTCTTTCAACTTCCAAATCTCAACTCTATAGCCCTAGCATGTCAACCCTCCTTCTAGCGCCATTTTTGTTGATGTGTTTTTAATGCACTTCTCAACATAGGTAATGCATAGGTGCATCACCTCTCTTAAAATACAATCTTCCACAATCAGATTGTAGAACACTATCCCAAGGTCTCTAATGTCAAGTCTTGAAAATGCTTGGAATATCTTAGTTGTTTCATGTGATTTGCTGGAATCACAAGGAAAACTTATGGATGAGTTACAAATCGTGGGAAGTTCGGTCTACAAATGGAGTTCTTAGGATGGGGAAGTTAGTGTCCAATTGCTATAGGTTCAAACAATAGTCTTGAAGTCCTATTTCATCTTTAGATTGGCTTTACAATGGGTAATGAACCTTAGCATAGGTTATTTATAAAAAAAACAAGGAAAAAATTGGGTAGGGAAGAGAGAAGGTTCCTAGAATTGAAACTACGAATGAATAGTGATCATGGAGGCTGCTATGGTAGACAAACTCCCTAAACGGGGTTTTGCTTGACCAAGAGAAACCTATAGTTACACAAAACTAGTGCAATCTTCTAAGGACTGCATATTTTCAGATTGCACATGCACATCATGAACATGCAATTGAACTAAGTTGCAACATTGAAATAAAGAGTCCCAAACTAACTTTACACAGGAGTTTGTCATCAACAAGTGCTAAAAGTATGGGTTGAAAGTTCATCAGATACCATAACAGCAAACACCACCATCACTTCCATTCAAGAAAATAACAACTAAACTAATAGGAAAGTAAAACCATGTACACATAATGAGTAAACTTACAAAGAACACCCATAGATCATGCAATGCTTCTTTCTATTGTTGTAAAATGTTTTTACATCATCTCTCCAACCATTTACAAATGAGGGGGGGGGTATTTATAGTTTTCCAAAGGCCAAATGAATGGCTAGGATTGAATTACATTGTGTGGCTCATATTTGATTGCACTAGGGCTTCACCTACCACTCATTATATAGCAATTAAAAAATGCATTCCTTGTCTTTTCTCTATTTTGTCCTATAGTGGCTAGTCACTATAGCAATTTTCTCTTCTAGCTAATTTCCCTTTTGTTGTAGCTAAAACTATTCAAAAGTTCCCTCAATCAATCAAGTACACCTTTTTTGTAGATATGCATCATTGTTAAATGGATCAGATGATCTGATGAGACAACTCCTGAGGAATCATGATCATTTGTTTGTAGGGAGGAAACAACCGCTCCCTCCCACCACCTTCAAGGCCACCCTTTGTGGTTTGTTACTGACTTCCTTGACATAGGGCCACTTCTAATGCCATCTCTATTGATGGGTGGTATGAGGAAACATGGGAATAAAATGAATGGTGAAAGGAGAAGCAATGTGCTTTTTCCTTATTCAACCTTCTAAATGGGTCTCCCTATAGACTTATGGTAGGCTCCTTGAATCCTGAATACATGAAGTGTCGCAAGTGATTTCATACGGAAATCAAGGAAAACATTAGTCAAATCCTACAAAATCCTTGTTAGATCCATTCATGCATCATCAAAAGATCATAATATTCATCATTGTTCCACATTTGGAGCTCATTTGGACCATAAACATTAATGTGTGTTCAAGGGTGCAGGCACCATACGGTGGAAGGATGGTAGATGGTAGACGGCAGGTGGACGACTAATGGTGGATGGTCAACATAAGGCAAATGAAAGATGGAAGGTTGACATTAGACAAAAAATGGACAGCAGATGGAAGAGGGACAACAGATAATAGAGAGAAGACATAAGGTGGATGGAAGACGAATGACGAACAATGGATGGAAGATGGGGGACAGCCATAGAGGGATGGAAACCTGACAAGGAAGTTCTAAAATGGCCATAGAGGGATGGCGACCTAATAAGGAAGTTCTGAAATGACCATGGAGGGATGGTGGCCCACCAAGGAAGTTCTGAAATGGCCACAAAGGGATGGAAGCCTAACAAGGAAGTTCTAAAACGGCCACAGAGGGACGGTGGCCTGACAAGGAAGTTTTGAAATAGCCACAGAGGGACGACGACCAGAAAAGGAAGTTTTGAAACTCCACAAACCTTAGAAAATTTTATATTTTCAATTTTAGCACATGGGAAAAGGGGTATAAAGTGTGCCAAGACATACTTCCTTAAGATTTGACTCATTTTCAAAAATGCAAAAATTTGGAAGGGGGAAGCCAAAGGGTCGCCGCCCTTTTAAAATGGCAATGAGCACATGGCGTCCTAACATGAATGTTTTGATGGTGATGGAGGGATTGTAGCCCGACATGAAAGTTATGATGGCGACCCAACATGAAATTTTTGACGGTGACAAAGGGACAGCAGCCCAAAAGGGAAGTCCCCAAACGGCCACGGAGGGACGATGGCCTGAAAGGTAATTTTTGCAATGTCTAAACACATTGAAAATTTAATCCAAGCCCCTTTAGGAATGTGAAGTCACTCACTTTATGGGCCCTATATGACAAAAAATTGAAGTTTGCACCCATTCTAGAAATGAAAAGATTTGGAAGGGGAAATCCAGTGGGTTGCCATCCTTTTGAAATGGCAATGAGCACATGGCAGCCCAAAAGGGAAGTTTTGATGGTGACAAAGGGACAGTGGCTCAACAAGGAAGTTCTGATGGCGACGAAGGGATGGCAGCCTAACAAGGAAGTTCTAACAGCAATGGAGGGACGATAACCAAACATGAAAGTTCCGACGACAATGAAGGGATAGCGGCCCGACATGAAATTTTTGCAACTTCCCAAAACTTAACAAAACCTTGGAAGTTCACTTAGGCATCATAGAAACATCCCAAATCTGTAGCCAACTTGTCCCCAAAGTAAAAAATGAAGGAAAAAAATGAATCAAGCGATTAGGGACCGAGTCAACAGGAACAAGGAAAAAGGTAGAAAAAGGGGGACTTTGTTTCTCCCTAGATTTAAATGCCACAAGTAAAATGAAGGTCTGGGAGCAACATTTATATGACAATTTCCAGTAATGGCATGCATTGATTTCTTTCCTTGTTGGAACTAGGTTAGTTGAGACACAGGAACCCACGCCCATTTGGATGCTTAGTCAAGGCTCAGGAGGAGAAACTATGTGCAGAGCCCACCATGCAAGAAAATTTTTGGCGTCAGTCACTACTTAATGGAAAAAAATGAGCGGTGACCCACATGAAGTGACCCACAACTGTAGATCTGCGAGGCTTGGAGGATGTCAGAGCAATGGGTGAAGGGAAACCCGTAGGGGCACTTCCATGAAGGAAAAATACTTAGCGAAATTCAACTAGGTGAATCTAGTCAAGGGAAAAATGATCATTCTAAGGCATGTGACCCACTTGGACTCTAGGAAAGGGGCACACAAATCGAGGTAGGAGAAAAAATGAACCAACAGGAGTAGGAATGAGTCATCAAGAGCAAAAAAGAGGGGATCCCCACCTGTGGCGGGGCATGTGTGCAAAACATGCACAGCAATGAGGAATGTGAATTAGGATTAAAAGACTTATATTTATAAGCATTTCACCTATTTTACCTATTAATACCTCATCACAGGCTAACATTAAGTAATATTAAACTTAAATTTCACCTTTTTTTCCCACTCAAAGGTCAAGATTAAGCCAAATGGGACTCATTCACCACCCATATAGAATGGGTCCCACCTGGATGGGACTGATTTGTCATGCATGGAAAATGGGTCCCACTGGGGCCAATTTGATAGCTAGGAAGCCAAGAGATAAGGAAATATGGTTTAAAATGCAACTTTGTCATGTATTTGATCAATTTAAGCTTTGGAATGAACAATATGGGTTAATAGCAGCCTATTAGTGATGATGAAAAGGTCAATTAGGGCTTGGGACATAGAATTCAATGTGAAAGTGTGATTAAATACAATTTTCAACACTAAAATGAGTTCCACATAGCCTAGAAAGGCACAAGAACCAATGTGAATGTGGAAGATGCATTACAACACTAGTTTATCATTAAGTTTATTTCAAAAACCTTCTAGATTGATGTAATAATATTATTAAACACATTTAATAATGTTGAATTAGGGAGAAATGAGTTTATTAAGTCTAGAAAAGTGTGAAAGAATCTTGATGAGCTCAGGATATGCTCATAATTTGAGTATCATGATGTATTTTTAATATCTCTACTTTTACTGCTAATGGATGTTTTAACTTTTTTATTAAAGACTTTTTTATCTAAAATGGGTAGTATCCTGTAGCAATACATTCCTACATTCCTGCAGCCTAACATCTCCATGTGTCTTATTAATTACCCTGTTTGACTTCCCAAATGACTGATATAATGCATATGGTCTTTGAATAATGGAATAGATTTAATATGTGATTAATGAATGTATCGTGTTGTTTGCCACGAGTGCTTTCTTTCACCTCTATTGCCTTTGTGCATCGCAGGTTGTTGAAGGGAGCATGAACGAGTCAAGCGCAATAGACTTCGGCCTTGCAGTAAAGTCCATTTGCAGTATGGTGTCGAGGAAGTTGTTCCAGCGAAGAATCTCTGTCTGGGTCATTTGGAAGAAACTTAAATGATCATTAATCTGAAAAGAGTGGAATGCTAAATTCTCTCTAGATTGTGTTGAACAGATATGTTTTCATTTATGAGAAGTTTGTTCCTCAGTTTTAGGATACATTTATGTCCACATCTTTCTCTATTAGAGTTAGGTAGTTAGTTGCTTTTCTAGTTTAAAATAAGTGTTCCTCCTGTGCGAGTGAGCAAGCATAGCATGTAAAAGTTAGGATGATAATAAGAAGCATAATATGTAAGAGTTAGTATGATGATAAGAGATAGAGTTTTGTGCTAGTTTTCATATGAGCAGAACAATGTATATCATTCTGAGTTTATGAATAAAAGCTGATGAAGTTCTGAGTTCAATTCTTGCATAATTAGTTGATGCTTGCTAAGGGGGCCCACTTAGTAAGTATCTGTAGTTAGTTAGCTAGTCGTTTATTTTCTGTTGATCATAAGTTAGATTTCGTTCTTGAAAGTTTCAATGCAAACTCAATCTTATAATGTTTCCTGCAGCATCGAGAATTCATCCTTGTGTTTGTTCCTGCAGCATAAGGCCAGTTCATAGTTTGTTTCTTAGTAACAGTTGTCATGATGTCTTCTTTGATTAAGTTATGCTTAAGTTTAGAGGATTTGCATTACATTCCTGTAGCATAAGTAGAATTCCTTTCACGTATTTATTTTTGGTAAATCATGATTGAAACTGGTTCTTAGTGCACATACAGTGCTGCTCCATTTCAAGTATACATTCCCTGCTTTGGCAAAGTAAATGAATGACCATAAGAAGATATTAGTCGCCTGTTGGAATGTCCAATTCCTAGGTTAGGATTTGTCATTACTTTTATATCCTTTTGTGGGCGCGAAAATTTTTGGTGCTGTTGTTGGGGATGGTGTCAAGCTAAGAACCTATCATAGTCATTGTTAACAGTAGTTTAGTCTGTTGTTCAAGCATTTTCAAAATTCATTCTATTGCATGCATAGAAGAAGAGATGCTTTGGGAAGATTCCTCCCTAACCTTCCATTCTTTGATAACAATCCTGAACCAGCTTATAATTTGTTTGAGGAAGGAGGAGATCAAGATATCAATCTGTTTGTTGAAAACCTACTTGTTGAACTGCCATTTGATCTAACTGACGAAGAACTTGAAGAAAATCCATTTACTTTGATACTCCATCAAGAAACTATGGCACGTAATCCACCCAATCGACCTCCTAATTTTGAATTCCCCATCATTGCCCAGCAAGATAATTATAACCTTAAAAATATTCCTTCTTCATTACTTCCCAAGTTCTATGGACTAGTAATAAAGGACCTAGACACTTTCTTGTTTGAGGTTGATATCCTCTATCGCAGCTATGACTACACTTCAAATGCTCACACGCTAAAGTTGTTTCCTGCTACTTTGAAAGAAGGAGCCCTTAGATGGTTTATGAGTTTGGGAAGAGGTGTTGTTAATAGTTGGGCAGCCATGCAAACAAAATTTCTTGAGAAATACAAGGAATATTGTAAGAGTGGTAGTAAGGGAGATGATATATTCAGAATTCAACAAAAGGAGGATGAAAGTCTGGAAGACTATATCTCAAGATTCTTGTTTTCTCTGAAAAAGAATTCAAACCATACTCTCAATGAAGAATCTCAAAAACTACTCTTCCTAAAAGGAATCAGTGATACCTATATAGATGCCCTGGACCTGATGAGAGGAGGAGATATAACCCAACTATCTTGGGATGATATAAAGAAGATATGTCTCAATTACTCTTGAGCAATTGTTAAAAAGGGTCGAAGTCATCAAGCCATAGTGGGAAAGTCTTCCACTAATGGAGTTTTATGGATGGAGATCACAAATTTTTTGTCTGACTTCAAGCAGGATATCATAAACAATATGGCTATACAGTTGGATACTATGCAAGCTTGGAAGAAACATGAGGAAGCTAAAGCAATTTTGGCTGAGTTATGTCCACATTGTAGATAGAAGAAACATGACTGTAGATGTAAGATGGTGGCTAACCTTGAGGCTAAGCAGTTACCTATTGACTTTAAGATGGTAGAGAGTGATGATGACCAAGTATTTTTCATCACACAAAGGCAACCATTGGCTCAAAGACAAGGTATGCCTCAAGATCCTTTGACTTTTGGTAATCCTTACTCTAATTACAATAACCAATGGAAACCTGCATATGGTGCAATACCACCTTGGAATACTTCTCAACCTCACTGGCCTAGCTATCAGAGTCCTCAATGGAAATCTCCTCAAGGGGGTTGGAAGCAGCCACAAGGACAATGGACTCCACCCCCAGGTAACTGGCAGTAGAACCCTCAATGGAGAAGTCCACAGCAATGGTAGAACCAATCCCTTGCCTCCCAGCAGCTTCAGAAGCCACAACCTCCAGCTCTCACGCCACCTCCTACAACACCTACAGTAAATACTGGCCCCCCAAAAAAAACCCCTATGCCTACTCAACCATTGCCAAATCCTAATAATAAGCAGCAGCAACAACAGTCTATGTATTTTGCAAAAGCCAATCAGTATCTAGCTTATGCCCTGAATATTCATGATATACATCTCAGATCTGGAACCACACTTCGTACTCCACAGTCGCCTATAATTATAGAGATTCCAAATTCTATCTCTGAACAACCTACTGATTCTACAAAACATACACCTGTGTTTGATACTGTCTCTTTTCCAAGCCATTAAAGATGTCCCAATTTATGGAAAAGTCATTAAAGAGGCCTGTTTAAAGAAACAGGGAAGAAAGAAAAAGGATCCCCAAACTATCCATGTTCTATGACAGTTGGCAGATATTATGTTGGTAAAGATAGTCATTCCAAAATATACTGACCCTAGGATTCCTGTGGTACAAATAAATATTAATGGCCAGATAGTAAAAAATGTTTTGATAGACCTTGGTGCAGCCATCAATGTAATGACCAAGTATACAATGGAGTGCTTGAAAATCCCAACAATTCGGTCTACACCTACTATCCTGCAGCTTGCTGATAGTTCCACAATACAACCTGATGGAGTGGTAGAAGATATCATTGTCACCCTTGAGTCTTGGGAATACCTAGCAGACTTCACCATATTGTCCACTAAGGAAACTTTGGGAGGATATCCTATTATCCTAGGTAGACCATGGTTAGCTATAACTGATGCTTTTATAGGATGTCGTTCAGGAGATATGACAATTTTTGATGGTCAGTCAAGAAAGAAATTGGCTTTATATCCACCAGCCCAACCTCAACCAGACTTGTCTCAACCAATTTGGCCAGATTTAGGAGTGGAAACTAAAGAAGTTAATTCATTGTCCCACCTGATGATGCTGCAAACTAATTCGTTTTCATAGCTCCAGAGTGAGGATGAATTTTTTTTACACATTTTGCAGTCCAACCATGGTCTGAGTAGCCCATCTGCTACAGATAGTTGTCCACAGCAGTGTTTCCTACAACAACTGAATTCTGAGAGCCTATCACCTGAATCTCCTACAGTTTATCCTAACTTGCTTCCACATGAAATACAAACACCACATTTATCAGCAGCCTCCATGAATGATCTTACCAAGCAAGTAGAAGTGTCTACAGGCCGTTGTTTGAACATCAATAATAATCTGACTCAATCTCAACAAGCTGCCCTAGTCACAATGTTGCAAGATCAACATAGAGTTTTTGCATGGGACTATGTGGATATGAAGGGAATATATCCTCATCTCTATAATCATAGGATCTACAATAAGGAAGATTGTTTACCTGTTAGATAGCCTCAAAGGAGGATAAACCCAGCACTCAGGGAAATAGTTAAAACAAATCTTCATAAATTGTTTGATGTTGGTTTTATCTACCCCATTTCAGACAGTCATTGGGTATCTCCATTTGTGATTGTCCCTAAAAAAGGTGGAAAATGGAGAGTTTGTGTAGACTACAGGGAGCTAAACACAACAACTAAAAATGATCACTTTCCATTGCCATTTGTTGACCAAGTACTAGACTCATTGTCTGGGAAAAAGTATTTCTCCTTTTTGGATGGATATAGTGGCTATAATCAAATTAGAATTGCCCTTGAAGATCAAAACAAAAAAACTTTTACTAGTCCATGGGGTACTTTTGCCTACTTTGTCTTACCTTTTGGACTGTGTAATGCACCTACAACATTTCAAAGGGCAATGATTAGTATTTTTGCTGACATTTCTCATGATTCTATGGAAATCTACATGGATGACTTCACTACTTATGGAGTTACTTATGAAGAAGCCTTAACAAATTTGGAAAAAGTGTTGAAAAGATGTCGGGAGCAGAATTTGTCTTTGAATAGTGAGAAATACTTTATGATGATGCAAGAGGGTATTGTTTTAGGCTATCATGTCTCCCAAGCAGGAATTCAGGTTGATTCTGCAAAAATAGAAGTTATTCTAACTTTGCCAACACCTACAAAACAAAAGGATGTTAAAAGTTTCCTAGGACATGTTGGATATTATAGAAGATTTATCAAATATTTCAGCAAAATAGCTAGTCCATTATATGCCTTATTGACCAAGGATTCTGAATTTAACTAGACTGAGGCCTGTGACAAATCTTTCCTGCAGCTTAAGAACCTACTTACTCAGGCACCTATTCTTGAAGGACCGAAGTGGAGTCTGCCCTTTCATATACAAACAGATGCTTCTGATCATGCCATAGGGGTAGTTTCAGGACAGAAAGAGAATTCCATTGAGCATGCCATATATTTCATTAGCAAAAACCTGTAAGGCCCTGAATTAAAATATACTGTCACAGAGAAAGAATTGCTAGTAGTTGTGTATACCTTGAATAAGTTTAGGCATTATGTCACTAGTTACCAAATATTTTTTCATACAGATCATGTAGCAATAAGGTACCTCATGAATAAGTCTGCCATATCTAGCAGATTAGCAAGATGGTTCATATTGTTGCAAGAATTTGATATCACAGTTATTGATAAGCTAGACCGAGCTAATGTGGTGGCTGATTTTTCTTGTCAAGATTTCAAACACCTACACATGACACTCCTGAGGTAATAGATGATAGCTTTCCTGATGAACATTTTTTTTCTATTGCTGCTCAAACTTTGTGGTATGCAGATATTGCAAATTATTTAGTAGCCAACAAAATTCCAGCACACTTCTCACCAAAGGAAAGGAAATTGCTGGTAGAGAAAATTTTTAAATTTTCATGGATTGCAGACTGTTTATTTTATACAGGACCTGACCAAGTCATCAGAAGATGTGTTAGGGAAGATGAGACCTATGACTTTTTGCATGCCTGTCATGATGAACCATGTGGAGGGCATTTTGCAGCCAAGAGAATAGCTATGAAAGTGCTTAATACAAGATACTATTGGCCTACACTACACAAAGATGTTGCAACCTATACCAGGAAATGTGATAGATGTCAACGTATGGGGAGACCAACAAGGTTTGATGAAATGCCCCTGAATCCACAAGTGGTAGTCAGCCCCTTTGACAAATGGGGCATGGATTTTGTTGGACCTATTGATCCTTCATCCAATGGAAAATCATACATTTTGGTATGTACTAATTATGTAACCAAGTGGGTGGAAGTAAAAGCAAAGACACATGCCTGTGACAATAAAGTTGTTGAGTTCCTATATGAGCATATTTTTACTCGGTTTGGAGTCTCAAGGGAACTTGTTACTGATCAAGGAGCTCAGTTTACATCAAATTTAATCACTGCATTGATGAATGATTATAAGATCAGGCATAGAAAGTCTAGCCCCTACCAACCTCAAGCTAATGGTCAGGAAAAGGTTACCAATAGAGAAATTGAGGCAATCCTTACAAGTATAGTCCAATTACACAAGAAAGATTGGAGTAGTCACCTTCCTAAAGCAGTCTAGGCCTATAAGACATGGAAAACAACTACAAGGTTTACTCCTTATGAGTTACTCTATGGTAAGACTGCCATGTTTCCAATTGAATTTGAGCATAAGACCTTAAGAACTGCTCTCCAGCTTAACATTGATATTTATGAGGCTCAAAAGGAATGCCTCCTATAGCTGAATGCATTGGATGAGATAAGGAAAGTTGCCCTGCAGCATACTAAAACTATCCAACAACAAAGAAAGAAATGGCATGACAATCATATTCGAATTAGGCAATTCTCTGTCGGTGATTGGGAACTGCTCTATGACTCCAGGTACAAGGAAAATAAAGGTAAGCTAACCACACGATGGCTTGGTCCTTATGAAATAGAAAATGTGTTTGCTAATGGTTCAATGCAATTGGCTACAATAGATCCAGTTTGATTCAGGTTACTGGTTAATGGACACTATCTTCGGTTGTATCATAAGCCAATGTCCAAAGATGAATTTATGTAGCAGTTTGTTTTGAATGCAGCCACTGATCTTCCTGTAGCAAAAGGCTTTGGTCTTTCTCCTGCAGCATCTCTTTAAATTCCATGTTGCATGCACATAATAAAGTTTTCCTTTTAAAGGAAGCCATGTTCTCCATTTTCCATCCATCACTGCCATTCATTCTCTTCTCTTCCACATCATCCATCCTGTCGTACCGGCCTCATTCATGGTTTCTATTCTACCCATCATTTCATGGTGCACTATGATCTTTCCCAACATGAACGAGCATTAATTAAAAGGTACATGATATCTTTTGTTAATTACATTATTTATTTATTTCATTAATTAAACAAATGCTATGTACATATCAGTTTTTATTTCCCATTCTTCACCTGTCCTTTCGCTCATGTGTGGACACATGTCAAATTTTAAGTAGGGGTGGGATAATCCATTTCAAACCTTTTCTTATGTCGCTGTCACAACTAATAAGATATTTTAATTCTTCTTGTACTTTCCAAATATAGCTTTGTTTTATCTTAAACAATATTAACTGCTTGATATGAGTAGTTCCTAAAATCATTACATGCAATTATATTTCGAGTCATTCTTGGAAAAGAAGAGAAAAGTGACGGTAGGATAGAAAGAAGCAAAAAGAAGCAGAGTAGAAGAATTTTCTTTTGAAAAAGTTTGAGTTTTTGGAATCTCAGTAGAGGTAATTTGTGAATATGGGTGGTCAATTGGTAAGACATGAGCCTATAGCTCATGAGCTCTTAACATAGAATCCTCAAACAGTTCAGACATTTATTAATTATGTTTGGCTAAACTATTTTTTGAGGTTAGATTCTTTCAATGAGGAAGCTGCTGGTGAACTTTTAAGAACTCTTTCAGAAGGGGAAGCTTCAGTATGGGGTTTGACAGTGGCTGTAATAGAAGAATGAATTGCTGAAGTAATCGGGCTTCCTGCAACTAGAGAAAAATTCTCTTTAGATGTTGTTTCTGCTAGGGCAGAATTTACAATACCAACTGATGGACCTTTGGAGGTCTCTAAACAAGGATGTAAACGAGTGTCACTTCCCTTTCCATATTCAGAATATGCTGCATTTATAATCAGGTACTTAACCTATGAGGGATGCTTCTCCTATTTACATTCTTACTATTTTGAATTATTTAGCCATATGAGGCATGGGTTAGCTATTAATGTCCTAATTTTTTTGTTAAATCTTTTAAAACAAAGTGCACATGAAACCTAGAGGGGAAGGGACAATTCTATTTCCCATCATGCCCTCATTAAATTTTTGATTGAGCATTCCCTGAGGGATGTATCACCCCTTTCTTAGCAAGAATTTGTTGCCCAAAAGGGTCTGCAACTTCTAGAGCCTCCTAGACCACTCACTGCAACACCTACCCCTACAACATCTATTCCTACGGCCTCCACACCAGAGCCCTCTACCAAAGTACAAACCAAGTCTGCTAGTAGAAGAGAAAAATGAAAAATGAAGGTAGGAGAGTCATCTAAGGTAGAACAAACCTCAGATTCTAACCCTCATGTTCAGAGGAAACCATTTTCCCTCTCCTGCAGCATCTTCTCCTATAGCAGTTCCTCCTATAGCAACACATGTTGCCACTACAGTTTCACTATCATCTTCTTCTGTTGAGTCTGAACCCTCTAGGAAAGTCAGGAAGAGGAAAGCCACGAGAGTGCCTCCTGTAGCTGCCACATTTCCAAAAAGAGTTTCAGCAAGGAAACAACATAAAGTCACCTCAACATCTGCTCAACCTAAAGTTATAATAATTTTAGAGGAGTCTGAAGAATATAGCCATGATGGTTCTTAGAATGTACTTGAGAATTTTTCACATAGCCCACCTGTTGTTCCTGAGGAAATTAAAAATGAGCCAATGGAAGTTGATGAAGCACAACGTGATAGTAATGAAAGGGGAATGCCAATTCTTGATGACTTGGCTGAGGTAGCTAGGAAAATTTTAGAGGAAGTACAATCTCCTCCTACACAGCAATAGGAATTTATCCTGAATAATTGGAAGTGTACAATGAAGCCCCGTTACCCCCTGCGACTTGTCAAGCAATGGTTGTCTATAAAAAGACATTTTTGATTGAATTTTTGGAATACCTTAGGACCACATGGAGGTCAGTCACATTTCAAACCTTGAGTTTTTTCCACTTAGCCAAGACTGAAATTCAACAAAGTCTTTGGGAGGAAGAGAAGAAGAAACTGAAAAGAGAAATTGAAAGGAAGAAACAGGAAATCCAGGAAATGAAAAAGAAAATGGATGAAATGATGAAAATAATTGGTAAAATTGTGGAATGTAGACCACCACCTAGTGTTTATGCTATGTGCCTAAAGGAACAATTTCTTTGGTTTCAATTAATGAGAATTTTAAGGAATTTAGATCCTGTTATTCATACAGCCAAAGAATTTTATGATGCATACCAAGTGGCTCCTAGTTGGCTAAAGAATTCTTTATGTGAATTTTATTTGCATGGATTCATAATTCCCTTTGAAACATAGTGGAATCCACTTCTTTATATTGGTGATATTCATTTGCGTTCACTTATGTCATGGGAAACCAATGAAACTAATTATGGCAGACAATTGGAAGCCTATGAAGAAGCTAAAAGGGATGAGCCTATACCAATGTGATCAGAAAGCACAGATCCCTACACAATGCTGAAAACTTGGCTTACTGTTGCATATGGGTTCAATGATCAAACACAAAGAGTAAAAATATTTGATATTAGAAAGCAAGTGTATGAGGAATTCAAAAGCCAACCATATCTATTTCAGAAGCTTTCCTCTTCCAGAATTGGAAAGAGATGGGAGAAATTGACTGTTGGGCTAAGGAAATCTGAGCCACATAGCCCCCTGAATTTTGAAGCAGCCCTTGGAAGGATAGAAAAGTACATATAGCTTGGTCTTCAGAAGAGGTTCGAGTTATGGTTACCAATAACATTTCGACCTCCAGTTTTAATGTGGCCACTTTATCCCTATCAAGCTACAGATGTTAATAAGGATACAGAAACCCTTAGATATGAAAGATGGAAAAATTTTAGAGGTTTCTATTATAAATTTGGGACTATGCCAAAAAGCCATACTGCTCCTACAGATTTCAGGGAAACAACCAGGAAACTTAATGCTGGTGGACCATCATTAGGTTAAGTAGGGGGTAGATGATGAGCTCAAGACATGCTCATAATTTGAGTATCATGATGTATTTTTAATATCTCTACTTTTACTGCTAATGGATGTTTTAACTCTTTTATTAAAGACTTTTTTATCTAAAATGGGTAGTATCCTGTAGCAATACATTCCTACATTCTTGCAGCCTAACATCTCCATGTGTCTTATTAATTACCCTGTTTGACTTTCCAAATGAATGATATAATACATATGGTCTTTGAATAATGGAATAGATTTAATATGTGATTAATGAATGTATCATGTTGTTTTCCACGAGTGCTTTCTTTCACCTCTGTTGCCTTTGTGCATTGCAGGTTGTTGAAGGGAGCATGAACGAGTCAAGCGCAACAAACTTCAGCCTTGCAGTAAAGTCCATTTGCAGTATGGTGTCGAGGAAGTTGTTCTAGCAAAGACTCTCTGTTCGGGTCATTGGGAAGAAACTTAAATGATCATTAATCTGAAAAGAGTGGAATGCTAAATTCTCTCTAGATCATGTTGAACATATATGTTTTCATTTATGAGAAGTCTATTCCTTGGTTTCAGGATACATTTATGTCCACATCTTTCTTTGTTAGAGTTAGGTAGTTAGTTGCTTTTCTGGTTTAAAATAAGTGTTCCTCCTGCGCAAGTGAGCAAGCATAGCATGTAAAAGTTAGGATGATAACAAGAAGCATAATATGTAAGAGTTAGTATGATGATAAGAGATAGAGTCTTGTGCTAGTTTTCATATGAGCAGAACAATGTATATTATTCTGAGTTTATGAATAAAAGTTGATGAAGTTCTGAGTTCAATTCTTGTATAATTAGTTGATGCTTGCTAAGGGGGCCCACTTAGTAAGTATCTGTAGTTAGTTAGTTAGTCACTTATTTTCTATTGATCATAAGTTAGATTTTGTTCTTGAAAGTTTCAGTGCAAACTCAGTCTTATATTGTTCCTACAGCACCGGGAATCCATCCCTATGTTTGTTCTTGTAGCATAAGGCCAGTTCATAGTTTGTTTCTTAGTAATAGTTGTCATGATGTTTGCTTTGATTAAGTTATGCTTAAGTTTAGAGGCTTCGCATTACATTCCTGTAGCATAAGTAGAATTCCTTTCACATATTTATTTTTGGTAAATCATGACTGAAACTGGTTCTTAGTGCACATACAGTGCTGCTCAATTTCAAGTATACGTTCCATGGTTTAACAAAGTAAATGAATGACCATAAAAATATATTAGTCGCCTACTAGAATGTCCAATTCCCAGGTTAGGATTTTTCGTGAATTTTATATCCTTTTGTGGGCGCGACCAAATCTTACAACACTTTACAACACCTTTATAAGACATCTTTAAAATCATGTTATTCAATTTATAAGGGTCCAATACCTTGTGTGGATGCATAAAATGTCTCACAACACCCGAATCAAGGCCTCATTATGTCCAATTTATCATGAATTAATCCCATGTCAAGCAAAGGGTACTTTTTTCTACAACACATTTAGCCCCCACTTTAGTGAGAGGATGAACTTGCTTCAAAATAGCACTAAAGTAGACATTCAAGAGATATCCAAGTGTATAAATGCATATTTAAAAAACAATGAAAAAGATCAAAGGAGGTTGTGCAAGCCCCAAGGATCCAATATCCTAAGTCAAACCATTAAGATACATAATCATCCATTGGCAAGAATGACAAAGATGAAAATGAAAGGGGTGGATCAAGCTTTGATTGTTTGTCCAACTAGTTGCGGATCAAATCTAGGCTTTTTTTTCAGAAATGAAATGTGTACTCACTCTAGGGTGATAGAACTTTTGGCTATTTGGTAGGTGAGAAAACCCAAAAGTATGTACTCACTTTGGGGCCACAAAACTTCTAGTTGTCCATGGGGTGAGAAATCCCAAAAGGTGAAATACATACACTAGTCGGTATGCAAAGACATAGGTGGCTATGGGGAAATTCATGCCACTAAATGGGATTCCCACTCAACCATATCAAAGTTATACCTCTTGATAACTTTAATAAGGGGCCACAAAGGAAAATGATTTTCGAGCTCTATGAGATAAGAAAAAATTTGTATGCTTGAAACTCATAGACATTGTTAGAATAGTGTAAGGATTGTTCAAAGGGATTTTTCTTAATCCGTGCAAGGTCTCATCTTAGGGGACATTGTTGCTTAATGTCTCTAAGAGAGGATAAGTCAAAAGAAGTATCACACTCTTGGAGAGAATCAAGCCCAATGACTCTATCAAGAAGAGGACGCATTGCAAGAAGAAAGAAATTGCACAATGAAATGTAAGTGGTGATGTATGCCTCCACTTGAAAGTGGTTGTGAGCACCCGTACTATGAGAAATTGCTTTAAATTAGAAGAAGAGGACATAAGAGCTTACTCAGAAATCCCTATGCCAATTCATATGTTTCTGATAAGCTACATCATAAAAAGGGGAGTATGTCACATGCGAGTCAATATTAAGACATGTCTTCCACATCCCAAGCTTTCTCTTATACATTCATGAAAGGTTAATGAATAGTCAAAAGAGACAACAATAAGTGGCATACGAGGACAAGGCTATTGAGTGCCTTTCCCCCACTTAGTGTAGGAAACAGGTGAGCCTAGAATGGATGAAAGTGAGTATAAAGTAAAGGAATTAGGTGCTCCCACATAAGGAAGAGCACCACACTCCTTGAGAGATTGAATGTTATTGTTGTGAAAAGTCTTTGATAAAAGAGGAGATAAGGGAGATACCCCTAGATCTTTCTTGAAAATGTATGATATGTCAGTTTTTCTCATGTGTTCATTGCATCCATGTATAGAAGGAAGATTGTAACCGATATCATAACAATCTTCCAAGTGGGATGAAGGGGTTGTGTGTTGATGAGAAGGAATGGTTTCTTTACAAGAACACAAATAAATTTTAATGTGATGTTTGGTTGCTTCATGAGGGATGGGAGTTATATTGCCCCCATGACCACCATGAAGTAAGTTGGTAGAAATAAGTTGAGCGAATGGAACACAAGGTTGTGTGGGTTGAGATTGGGATATTGCACACCCTTCCTAAAAGGGAGATGTGAAACTCCAATCACTGCTAGAACTTGTGTTTGAAAATGAATTGTTTGTATATGACTCTTTGGACCATAAGGGTGAGATTTTAGAAATATTATGGGAAGGAGGGGTCAAAAATAAATGACCCCCAATCATCACACAATATTTTTTTTGTAGGTGAAGATTTAACATCACCATGTATAGGTTTAAGTTTTGATCTAGGAATGAAAGGATTAGGGGAGTTGGAAGTTTTGTGATCAGGTGACCCATAGCTTTTCTCATCTGTATCAATTGTGTATATCTTGTTGTTGTTTTCAAAATTCATGACATGGTTAAGGGTAGATGAGACTCATTTCATAGAATGAATCTATGGTCTCCCTAGGAGAAGATTGTATGGAAGGGGTCCTTGCATGATATGAATAGAGGTAGGAAACACTATACGTCTGACCTTAATAGGTAATGTAATCATCCCAAGTGGTTGTCTATTAACATTTTCAAATCCATGAGTATGAACATCATTAAGTTGAATGAGATTTTTGTGCATTCCAAGCTTGTGTAGGAGGTCTATGCTACAAACATTAATTTTTGCTCCATTGTTGATGAGAGTGTGCCAAAATAAAGTTTCATTAATGATCACCTTTATCATCAAGGGATCATTTTTTTTTCAATCTCAAGTGGGGGTAATTCATATTTAGGGAATGTGATTTTGGACTGGGTGGCTTGCATGGGACGAGGGGAAGATGTTACATGATTTGATTTTATGTAAGATTGGATCTCTTCCTTCTGTACTTCCAAGATTTTGTGAAAAAGAAGTTTGACTATTGGGGAGAGTTGAATGAGTTCCCATATAGATATATTAGTAGGAGTATTTTTAAGATCTTCAACACTAGGCATTTTTTGAGGAAAAGGTAATAGTGTAGGAGCGTTGTGTGGTCCCCTAGTTGTTTGAGTCACTAAGTTACAACTTAGTGGCTGAAAAACATTGTTATGAGTAGATTGCATTATGGATTTCAAGACATCTCTGAATTTTTTTGTGTTTTTTACTAATGGAAGGTGACTTTAGAAGCTCACTAATTAAAGGAGATCCCACTTGTTTTTTCACAATGTCAAGAATTTTTTCTTGATTGTCATGATATGTTGGTGAAGGGGATTCTAATGCCACTTGAGTATCCTCATCTAGGGAAGGTTTAGTGGTTGAAGGATATGTGCCAATGTTCATATGTTTGTGCACCATGAGATTCTCCCTAGGAGGAGAGTTTTTAGGAGAAAAACAAGCCAAATTTTTGTGACATTCATAGGCTAGTTCTTCTAAAATGACTTCATCACAAGTAGAAGAATGATCAATGGTTGAAGATTGTTTTTGAAGAGGGTTTTCCCTAGGTGAAGGGGCACAACTAAGATATTCATGACCTTCATTGATTGTGTTTTCTAACATCAAAGTATCTACTTCAAAACTAGGAGAGATACTAGAGGAAGAAAAAATGTTGTTGTCATGATCATCTAAGGTTGTGTTATGTTGGTTGTGAATGTGTTGTCCACTAAGAGAGGTAAAATGAGAGAAACAACTATGATTCTCAAAACTCTCATTAATTGATTCTTCTACTAAAATATCTTCATCACCAAGAGGAGAGATATTATGAGAAGAACAAATATGATCGTTAGGAATGGCCCAAGTTGTAGTCTCTTTCACTAAAACACTCTCATAGGGAGGGGATAGGAAGTGTTTCTTAACATTTCTACATATGTAAGGTGCTAGGATTGTTTGAATAAGAATGAAAAGAACATGTAACCATTTTAGGCAATGTTTCAAGAATATGAACAATGTATATTCAAAGATACAAAACACTCTTATCCAACATATGCAACACCTTAAAAATGTAAATGATGTATATGCAATAATGAAAAGCACTTTTACCAAACTAATGAAAAGTTTTATGAATAGAAATATTGTATATGCAAAATTGTAGAAATGGAAGCATTTTCAGATGTAAGGATGTGTGCAAATGAAGTGATTTGAAGAATGAGTAATCTAAAATGATGTTTTTGAGCTAATTGCATAAAAAAATTAATCTAGATAATTATACTATATGATACTAAGAGGCTTAAGATGCATATAAATGAGGTTTTTGCTACAGTAACAGACAGTCAAAAATCTGGATAGGGACTGATTCGCCTAGTATGGCAAATGAGTCCCGGTACTTTTTTTTGCAAAATTTTCAAAAAATTTGAAGTGTTTTTTATGTGTTTAATGTTGTAAGATACAAAACTAAGATGGAGATGCATAATTTCAAATATTGTTAAGGAAATTGTATTAAAAAATGCAAGCTAAATGCACTTTCCCTAATACAAAAATTTGAAACCCTAGATGCAATTTAACCAATGCAACTCTAATGCAACTTAAATGCAAGTTAGGAATAGGATGAAAAGGGAATCCAAATCAGAAAATAAGATGTTCAAAAAGAAAGTTCACCAAAATGAACCATAGATTTTTGGGGCCAAGAATGCTAGGTCTCTTTTACTCAATCAGGGTCTTTCACCTAATGAAAAGAGATAGATCCCACACCCAAAATCTAGATGGTTCACTCAAATTAAGATGTGTATGATGTTATTTAGACTAAATGAAATGATATAAGTGCAGTTAAGCTATGAAATTGATTGAATATGAATGCAAAACCTAAGAAATAAGTGATGTTTGAAAATACATTGTGTAATGCAACAATGAACTAGAAATGAATGTAAAACTTAACAAAAATGAATGAAACTTGAAGTGTGCACCTAAAATGTGGATAGAGACTATAAATTGATTCTAAAATGTTGCTCATGCTGATTTTTAGGCCTAGTGGGACTCATTCACCATTCTGAGCGAAACATTCCTAGTTCTGCAAAATTGAGCCAAAACCCATTTCGGACAAAAGGGTGTCTAAAAATGCCAAAAACTAAAAACTAACCTTGGAGTGGGACTCATTTTCCACCCATGGTGAATGAGTCCACTTTTGAATTTCTAAATTTTTAAAAGTGGAATTTGGAGCTTCCAATCTGCACTGACTTCCTATAGGTGTCCACTTTCGAAACTCTGATTTACAAGTCTGAAAATGAGTTTTTGTTGATATTTTGAATTGTTGAATGAAGAGAAGACTTGAGAAACCTTAAAAATTTATCTTCAATGATTTTAAAGCTTCAAAGAGACCTAAATATATAAACACACAAGGCAAGAGAGAGAAATGTTGAATGTTAGGGCATGGGGGTTTACGTTGGTCAAACCCCTTTTAGGTAATTAAACCAAAATGATGAAATAATGAAATGACACATGCAATAATGGAGTTGATTACCTTGAATTTTTTTTTGATCTTGAATATCTGCAACAAAACATGAAGAATCATCCCTTGAATGTCTGAAAATTGATATCTTAGTGACTTGCAATGTTAAAACCCTAAGTTACTTTCCTTGAGATGGAAGATTGGTGGATGAATAATGAAGAATGGATAAGAGACATGAGGAATGTGAATTATGATTAAAAGACTTATACTTATAGGAATTTCACCTATTTTACCCATTAATACCTCATCATAGGCCGACATGAAGTAATATTAAACTTAAATTTCACTTTTTTTCCCACTCAAAGGTCAAAATTGAGCCAAATGGGACTCACTCACCACCCATGGTGAATGGGTCACATCTGGATGGGACTGAATTTCCATGCATGGTGAATGTGTCCCACAAGGGCCAATTTGACAACTAGGAAGCCAAGAGATAATGAAATAAGGTTTAAAATGCAACTTTGTCAGGTATTTGATTAATTTAAGCCTCAAGATGCACAATATGGGTTAAATGGGGCCTATTAGTGATGATGCAAAGATCAATTAGGGCTTGGGACATAGAATTCAATGTGAAAGTGTAATTAAATACACTTTTCAACACTAAAATGAGGTCCACATAGCCTAGAAAGGCACAAGAACCAATGTGAATGTGGAAGACACATTACAACACTAATTTATCATTAATTTTATTCCAAAAACCTTCTAGATTGATGTAATAATATTATTAAACACATTTAATAATGTTGAATTAGGGATAAATGAGTTTATTAAGTCTAGAAAAGTGTGAAAGAATCTTACAACACCTTTACAAGATGTTAAAAGCATGTTATTCAATTTATAAGGGTCCAAGACCTATTGTGGATGCATAAAATGTCTCATAACACCTGAATCAAGGCCTCATTAAGTCTAATTTATCATGAATTAATCCCATGTCAAGCAAAGGGTACTTTTTTCTGCAACACACACACACACACACACACACACACACACACATATAAAGAGAGAAAGAGAGAGCAAGATGAGGGGAGCCTACTATTTACTGAAATTTGACTAATTATAAAATTTATAAGTTCTTTGAAAACCTAGAAACTACATTATAAGTCCTAGAGATCTAAAACCATTCTCAAACATCTTAAAAATATACATATGAAATATAACTTAAAGTATATAAGAATGTCACTGAAAGAGAAAGATAAATAGAAATTTCCAAACAAAAACAATAATGTGAACACATTATAATGCACTCACATTTTGTGAATGCATTCACATAATGTGAGTATATTATAATGCCTTTGCATTATTATTTTCTTTGGAAATTTCCAGGCCTTCATCTTGGATTTACCTTGGGCTTCCAACCCAAAGTTTTGGAGTGAATTTTCAATGTTGAAAGATGTGTTTTTGTAAATAGTAAAAAAATGGCATAATATCGAGCATGCTCCCCATCAAGTTTGCATGTACCTTTGGTTGCATTTCTATACCTTATGCATCCTTCTTAAGAGGTTTCCTACAAGAAAACGTGCATGTTAGTTTAGTCAAATCTTTTGACATTATTTTATCTACAAATTCTTTCTTGAGATCTATGAACTGGTCTAAGAGTTGTGCATTTTGCTTCAAAAACCATACTCTGTTATCTTTTTTCAGAGGAATTTATGGGGTCATTTAGATGTAGAAATTTTTTCAGAATTGAGTCTAGGAATGTGAACTCCTTTGATTTTAAAATGATCGATAGACATAATACTTGGTTCCTATTTTTCCAATGTGGCACTTACTATAATTCCATCATAACCATCAATTTCATATTGAATAAATTTAACATTTTCAATTGATCCATCAAAAAACTAGAGAGGGGAAAAGCATATCATATGTGAAAAATGATCTCCTTTTCCAAAAGATATCTTTGTTTCTACATCCTGCCATTGATCAACTAGAAAGCACTTATATCTTGCAATATTCAAATCAACTCCTATGTCAATAAGGAATTGCAAAGTGTAGGGTTTGATTTCCTTGAAATGAATCTAAAGACTAATACCTAGAAAACTAGTGGATTTCATTATTTTAAAAATTCCCTCACTTTTTAGATCATGTTGTATCAGTAGGTTATCCATAGAAGGAGAATGAAAAACTGGTTCATAGAGAATTTATTTTGGATTGGAACATATTGGGATAGTATGTATCATATATCCTTCTAAAGGATCTAGTTCAAGTTTCATTTGAGAAATGAAATGGTCCAATTTTCTTGTTTGGATTTCAGCCTCATGCATTTGGTCCATTTCTTCTTCTATTTGAAGCTCATCAATTTCAAATCGAGCTTCACTAACAACTTTGTCTAAAAATTCAAGTCTCTCATGCCACCAAGTGCAGTGTGCCAAAGATCCTATAGGAGGAACTAAAGGTGGAGGTGTAGGTTTTGGAATGACATCTGAACCAAAGGAGAGTTGTCTTTCTCTTTGATTGTGAATAAGCTGATGAGGTGGATTTTTCACATGATGTTCTAACTCTCTTTTGAAAAGATACAAATTATGCAATTGTTGGCATTGCTTTTGCCAAGTTCCTTGCATCATCATTATGGAATTTTGTTCTTTCTCTAATTTCTCTGTCTTTTTGGACTTCAGATAATTTTAGAGAAGAATTTCTAAAATAAGGTTGACTCTTCATCACCCGACATAGGAAAGATAATTCTAAGGAAGCATCAGAGTGGTGTGAACTATCAAAACTATATTCTAGTTCTACCTCATACTATTCTACTTCTTCTTCTGTAGTATCTAAGAAAGGGATGTCATCATTGTGACTAGGGTAGTCATTAATGAACTCATATTCTAATTCAATGCCTATGCCTAGCTCTTTAACTTCCTAAACCATAGCTTTTCCTTTCTTTCTTTCTTATTCTGGATATTTATTGGTATAATGCTCACCCTTGCTGATATAACATGTGGGTTTCCATTTTTTCCCTTTTTTTATGAAACCTTTTTTGTCTAAAGAATCCCTTTTATATTTTCTTTGAAATTTTTTATCCTTGGTGAAATGTCTCTTTGGTGTCTACAAATTACACTCAAAGAATTTATGTTTTTTCTTGAACTTCCTTTTTTTCTAGTTTGTATTCATTACAGCCAAAGTTGGAGTTTATTTGTTTGCACATAGAAGCTAAAAAGAGTGGTTTAATATTTTTAGACATTTCCCTTTCTGAGTAGGTGTGACAATCATCTTCATTAATCTCTATGATATAGTTGTAGAATTGGGGAAAGGAGATTTCTTCGAACTCATATCTAGAGTGGACAAGGGATTCCATAACCTTATTTAGATAATAGTCTTTAACCTAAGGGATAATTTTAAATAATTTATAATACATTGCCTCAAAATCTTGTTCATGACCATTGTAATAAAATTTTAAGTATTTCTTAGCAAAGTATTCATTAATATGGCCAATATCACAACATTTGTTAGTAATAAATCTATTATATCACATTCTTTCTATAGCATCTGTGCAACCAACAAACATGATGATCAATTGATTACATACTACATCAAGGCCACTATTGAGGAGGTCATCTTTATATTGGGTATCAAGAGAATCCCAAGTTCATTTGGCAAGACTAGTCATAGCATTAAGGGATTACAAAATAACATCCTTCATCTAGACTCCTATGTTGGCACTGATATAATTTTGTACCCAAAAGCTGAGAGCTTCTATACTCTTCAAATTTTCAATTGGGTCAAAATGATAAAAATGTAAAAATGGAGGTGTTTCAGCACGAAAAAATTGTAAATTAGGGAATATACTGGATGATCCCAAAGAACCTACAAATTGTCCCAGATTTCATTTAGCCATATGGACCTTTTCTTTCTCTTGGTGCTTGATTTTATTTATTGGGTATTGTCCTAACATAGGATCCCATTATTTTAAGGCTTCAGGCTCCTTCATTCGGGGATCAAGAAATTTTTTAATAGCAACTTGTATATTTTGGAAACTTGTGCTACTAGCAGGGAAATTTAGAACTTTTTTCAAGTGGTTGAACAAACACCATAGGTTGAATATTTTGATATTTGGTGGTGATTGATTGATGTACTTGATCAATTTTATGTATCATAATATCCTAATATGAATCTTGCTATTGCAATATCTGAGTGACTTGGTGGGTATGTGTAGGCTCATCATGGAAAAAATAGGCCCTTAAGTGGAAAAAAATTGAAAAAAATTAGAGTTACACAACTTGACGTAAAAATTTGAATAAGTTATCTATATTATTTCAAAAATATGTAAGAATAGAATCTATAGCAAATTGAATATAGTTTCTAAACTCCTAGGTTTTTTTTTTTTTAAATCTATTTGGTGAAAATTTGAAATTTCAATGTAGTAGTACTTAAATTTTAGGGAAAAAATAAGTAGGTGTCTGTCTGACCACCCTAACCACAATAAAATGATAATATTTTTTTTTAAGATTTTAGATATAAGTAGAGGACTCATGTCCCGATGTGATGCATATTTTTTTGTAATCTTTTTCCAAGTAAATAATTAATTATGATTTTTTTATTACAAATTTAAAAATATAAAAACTTGTATGTCTGACAACCTTAACTTGGTCAAAACTTCATGAAATTCATTTTTTTTAATCCTATAGTATGCGAAGAATAGAATTTGATGCATGTATTGGATTCAAAAAATGTGATACCGTTTGAAAACTATAGATGTTTTTCAATCAGCCTATCAATTAGGACTTTAGTCATAATTCAAATAGAAAATAATTAATAATTATTTATTAAATTCAAAGTAAAGCATAATTTATATTGGTAGAAATTTGAGAATCTCTTTTAAAAACCCTTTTTGTTTCATCAATTTTGGGTAAAAAAAAGTCATCAACCACATACCCATCATATTGCTACTTTTTGGCCAATCATAATCTTGCACATACCTTGGTGTGAGATGGTGGTGATGGTAGAATGAACATTTGTGTGTGAAGACCATTGTTGGGTCCACCACGCTTTAGCATGTGCTTTGAAAGCATGAAAATCATGATGTAAGGTGGCTAGTTCAGGTTCAATGACATCATCATATGTATGGGTAATCAAAATTTCAAGCTTGGTAAGCTTAGCCAAACATCATGGGAATTCTATTGTTGGGATGCCTAAAATTTCTATTGACTAATAGCAGTTTATTTAGCATACAATTATTGATCCTTAAGTAGAATAAGAGTTTATAGTGACATAGATTGGACCAATTCAAAATTTTGAGTCAGAGGGAGATTCTTCTCCTAAAGTAGTAACATGTTGCACCCAAAATTGTATTTGATATTTTGCAGAGAGATCATATTGCATGAAATCTGAAAATTGAGGTAAAAATATAGGGACTAAATGAAGTCCTTAAGGAGTAGAAACTTCAGTATCAGTATCCACTAGGCTATCTGGCTCAGGAAAAGTAATAGGCTTGGTATACATCATTCTACAATGACTGTTGGAAAAGGTATAGAAATAGTTGTCACATTTCATTATACCAGTATCAATTTTAGAATAATATACATGAGTACATTTGGTGGTATCCAAGTGAGGTGGATATGTCATAGGTGATAAACATAGTTGACATGACTAGCTAGAGGTTCCATGAACACATATATCAATTGGAATTGGATGAATTCTAGGTATGGGCTTTAGAACATGCCAACATAATATGTTGAGGTATATCATGCAAATAGTAATTATCAGGATTAGCACATCTGGTTAATCATATAGACTGAGTATGATGACTTGAAGGTGTAGATGATCTAGAAGAAGAAGCCTAGGAAAAACTATGTCATGGGGTTTCCAGAGAATTGCCAAAATCTATAATGGCTTGATCATCTACTTCCCTGATTTGTATTCCGCAAAGATGAGGTTGTTTAACTTAAGTGTTAGTATCATATATTTATAACTCTAATGCCCAAAGAGTAGGCCTTTGGATATCTTGCCACTTAACATTTTTAGGGGCTCTAAGTTTTTCCATGTTACTACAAGAATTCTAGACAACACTAAACTTTTCATGTAAAGGTAGACCCTTTCTAGGATCATTCATGAAGGGCATTGTGGTATTGAACAAATGGAAATGAACTATAAAATGAAGTGTATGATCTATTAACCCTTATTTCATGTATAGATGGTTGGTTCTAAATTTATATGTCAGGACATCATTTAATTTTTCATTCCACAGACTGACTAAATTTTTTAAAGAGGAATAAAAAATAATGGGTAAAAAATATATGGTATTGTTGGAAGCTCCTAGAATAGCATCACTATTTCTTATATGCCTATTATCTTTGAGCGTCATAAAGATTTGAATGGGAATACCCTCACAATAATGGCATTCTATGCCTATCCTTACCTAAGACAGATGTAAATACTAGTAAGCTTTGGGACTTGAAAGATCCATACATCTATGTTTTTGGGTCTCAGCATTTGATAGCAACTACAAGTTTCCCTGACTATCATTTTTGACTCTATGTTGAATTTCACAAACCTTACACAACTATTTTGACCTATAATGAAATATAACCTTAAAACCTTGAACATCTGGATAAATTTTTTTAGGTTTAATTGTAGTAATTTTAAAGCAACCATAAGCATTCCTATCAGATTTAGGACAAGAACTAGCTATACTGAGATCAAATTATTTTGAAAAAAAAATTAATCAAACTAGGTAATGAAGTTAGTAAGACTTACTTTTGTATTTCATTCCTTACTGAAATCTTGAATATTGCTATCCTGGGTTATTGAAACCTGATTGTTTTCCATCATTCTTATGTTTCATGGTGTGTCCTACTTTTCAAGTTAACTAATAGATTTACTGCCCACACTCAACAAAAGGGACTTACGACTGAGACCACACTACAATCCCTTCGAAAGACGCAACTTAATAGAATATTTTAGGAAAAAATTTGAGTGAGCAACCAAAATAGTACGAGAAGATGTAATACGAGAGAGAGCAATTGAAAACACAAAGGATCCATATTATTTGCTCAAAATTTTACAGTATTAATGGCTTTGATACCATATTTTATCATAGTTGCATTTAGCATGTTGTTATTAAAGAACACTACATGCAACTTATGCTAAAGATGCTTCCATCTATTTCTGATTTGCATGGATGATCACTCAAAATGGTCTCCACACTAATCTTTATACCAGAACATAATGTTGACATCAATGACAACACTATACTACATACCATGTAACTTGTGCTCATACCTTAAGCTCATACTCCATGCTCATTTTTCCAATAAGCATATCAATGTTAAACTCCTTATTCCAACATGGTAGGGATAAAGATATGAGTTTGAGAGTGATGAAGAAGAATCAAACTCACAATTATTATTTGTATCCTCAAAGTGAGTATTATTATCTCAATATTATACAATTACTCTATGTCAATGGTTGGATCCAACTAAGGAAGTAGCCAATATTTTATGAGTAGTTGAGTGGGAATAATTAAGAAACTTATCAACCAAGTGATCTATTGTATATTATGACCCACATATTAAATCAATGCCTTCATAGTTAATATGCTATGTCCATATTATTTCCCCTACTTTTAAGCATCACTTTGGGCCAATTTTGAGATAGATCGATCCCAACAAGAGATATAGGAAAGGGGAAGTTTAGAGAACTAGAAGCATATTATTGAGAGATGGTATAGAAATAAACATCCTTGAAGTATTTATAATGGAGTAAAATCACTTCTAAGTCAAAAATTTAAGAGATAAATTCAATAGCCCAAGCCACACTAGGAAATGGGAAAGTCCTTTGTAAGGGTCCTAAATTCTTAAAAATAAAGCTTCACTCCCAAAAAGGGAATAAAATAAAACCATGGGTTGTTATGGACCACCAAGAACCACCCTTCAACATAGATAAATAATAAAACCATCTTTACTAGAGGCTTCCAATTTTAAGTCATCTAATCATAGAGTTTGAGTAGACTCAATGGTCACTAGAGTCAACTAACCACTATTGTGTATTACACTAAATGTAGGGAGACACATGTATTTATCATGTATGGATTTTCATATGGATAAATCACTCCTTCACACATAACACAAGTAAATGGAGTGAGAGAATGTCTAGAGGATTGCATATTTGAATCTACAAAATAAAGATTAAAAAACCAAAACTTACTAAAAGGAGAAGATTCTATAAAATTATTATTGCATATGATACTAAAAATTAAATATCACAATAATGTTAAATTCTACTAATATGGGACAAATATAAGGGTATGTGCAGGATCATCATGGCAAAATTAGAGTTAGGAAACTTGACATAAAAAATTCAATAAGTTATCTATATTATTTAAAAAATATGTAAGAATAGAATCTGTAGCAAAATGAATGTAGTTTCTAAACTACTAGGTTTCATTTTTTTTAAATCTATTTGGTGAAAATTTGAAATTTCAATGCAGTATTACTTAAATTTTAGGGAAAAATAAAGAAGTAGGTGTCTGTTTAACCACCCTAACTACAATAAAATGATAATATTTTTTTATAAGATTTTAGATACAAGTAGCGAACTCATGTCCCAATGTGATGGATATTTTTTTGTAATTTGTTTCCAAGTAAATAATTAATTATGATTTTTTTATTACAAATTTTAAAAATATAAAAACTCATATGTTTGACCAACTTAACTTGGTCAAAACTTCATGAAATTCATTTTTTTAATCCTATAGTACATGCATAGCATAGAATGTGACACATGTTTTGGATTCAAAAAATGTGATATTGTTTGAAAGCTATAGATGTTTTTCAATCAGCCTATCAATCAAAACTTTAGTCGTAATTCAAATAGAAAATGAATAACAATTATTTATTAAATTTAAAGTAAAGCATAATTTATATTGGTGTAAAGTTGAAAATTTCCTTTAAAAACCCTTTTCGTTTCATCAATTTTGGGTAAAAGTAAGTCATCAACCACATACCCTACACATACCCATCATATCACCACTTTTTGGCCCATCATGATCCTACAAATACCCATAAATTATCAAGAAGAAAAATAACATTACAAGAGGTCAAAAATCATGAATTAAAATAATAAGCTAGAGGAGTGGCTACAAATATATGAAGAGGGGAGGAAAGACCAACCTAGGAAAAAACTAACTCCAACCACCTAAAAATAGGTGGGAGTTACACTCATAAAAAATACATCATCTATGCACATTTGTCCCACTAACTACAACTAAGTTACACTAGGAGTGTAGAAAAACCTAGATAAAGGAAAATAAAAAACTACACTAAGATCCCCTCTAATTGTCGCTTAGTTAGGTGAAAATATGGGGCCTAAGAAATAAATTCTAATGAGGTACCCATGTACAAATAATCCCCCACCAATAAAATAATTCACATAAAATAAGATAGATAGAAGTGCACTACCCTTGCACACAAAAAAGAGAGAAGACCTCTAATGTAGAGAGAGAAAGAGAGGAATAGATATCTCCTCTAAACTATTGAGAAGGATAAAAACCTATGTGAGGAAAAACCCCTCCCAAGAGAGATAAAAGAAGAAAGAAAATTTATCCTCATAAGAAAATTTATCCTCATAAATTCCTTGCAATATCATTATTCCACATGGTAGAGGGAATACAAATGTAGAATATCTTTGAGTGTTGAAATAGGTCCCTTTGCAACAAATGATGTAACTTACTTTCACAAGGTATAAATATTGAGCTCTCTCTCTCTCTCTCTCCCTCCCTCCCTCTCTCCCTACCTCTCCTTCCCTATCTCCCTAATTCCTTTCCTATTTCTCTCATTATCTATCTCTCTACTTAGCTCTTCCTACTTGAAGAAAGAGAGAGAGAGATGGATGGAGTGATGGAGAGTGAATATAGAGATTAGAGATGGAGAGAGGTAGAGAGAGGAAGAGGAGAGATATAGATAATTGGAGAGGTAATAAGGTAGGGAGTGAGGGAGAGATAGGTAATGGCAGAGAGAGAGAGAGAGGTGAGGTAGAGATAAGTGAAGATGGGGAGAGAGCACATTAGAGAGGGATAGGTGAGATGGAGAGAAGAGAGGGAAGGATGGAGGGAGAGAGGGAGGGAGAGAGTGGTGAGATATAGAGAAGTAGAGAGAGGAGGGATGGAGGGAGAGGTAGAAAAGAATAAGTGAGATAAAGAAAAGGTAGAGAGAGAGAGAGGGGGGAGGGATGGAGATGTGAGATAGAGAAAAGTAGAGGAGAGTGATAGAGTGAGAGAGAGTAGAGAGAGAGAGAAGTAGAGAGGTAAGGAGAGAGTGAGAGAGAAAGAGTTGGGAGAGGGAGGGAAGGAGGAAGAGGTAGGTAGAGAGAGGGAGGGGAGGAGGGAGAGGTAGGGAGGGAGAGAGAGATGAGATAGAGAGGTGTAGAGAGAGAGAAAGGGAAGGAGAGATGGTTGGAGAGAGAGAGAAAGAGGTAGGTAAAGAGAGGGAGAGGAGAGATAGAGAGAATTATAGAGGGAATTATACAGGGAAGGAGAGGTAGAGAGGGAGAGAGGTGAGATAGAGAGGTGTAGAGAGAGGGAGGGAAGGAGGGAGGGTTGGAGAGAGATAGAGTTTAATAGGTAGACAGATGGAGAGGAGAGATAAAGAGAATTATAGAGGGAAGGAGGGAGGGAGGGGGAGGTAGGGAGGGAGAGAGAGGTGAGATAGAAAAGTGTAGAGAGAGAGATATACAAATATAGATACAAAGAGTCAAATAGACATAGATACAAAGAGAGAGAGGTAAGATAAAAATAAGCAAAGAGGGAACAAAAGAGAGAGATAGAGAGAGAGACTAGTAGGGAATGAGGGATGGATGGAGGGAGACGTAGAGAGAGAGAGGTGAGATAAAATTAGAGATGGGAGGAGAGAGCAAGAGTGAGAGAGAGAAAGAGAGAGCAAGATGAGGGGAGCCTACTGATTACTGAAATTTGACTAATTTTGAAATTTATAAGTTTTTCCAAAACCTATAATTTACATTATAAGTTCTAGAGATCTAAAACCATTCTCAAACATCTTAAAACTATATACATGAAATATAACTTAAAGTATAAGAAAGTCACCGAAAGAGAAAGATAAATAGAAATTTCCAAAAAAAAAAACCAATAATGTGAACACATTATAATGCACTAACATTTTGTGAATGCATTCACATAATTAGCTTGAAATTTTATTAAAATAGTCTACTAGCAATTTTTTTTTAAAGAGTCATAACAAAGCTAATTAAAAAAAAAGATTCTAGATTTTGAGCTCTACAAAATGATATTTTCATGAAAGTACTATTGGTTAGAGAAATTTGTGTTTGAAGTTGAATTTTTTTTTCAATTTTCCCTAAAAGAGGGTTTAATTTTCCACATTGGTTGCAACATCTAGATAGTTTCAAATGATAGTGTTTCAATCAAAACACTTTTTCCCAAAAATATTTTGATCGAAGCAATGCAAGTAATCTCATCTTACCAAAATATTTAAAATATATCTATTTAACAGTTTCAATAAAAAGTGTTTCCCTTAGATTATTTATGACCGTGAAATTATTTTGTTATTGAAAAGTATGACAATTTTATAATTTTATCCAAAATTACAACTAATTGTAGGACAATTTTATAATTTTATCCAAAATTCCAACTAATTGTAGGAACACCCATTATAGATTGTGATAGAAAGAATGTGTAGTCACTACAAAAATAAAATTAACATATCTAGAATGTATAGTTGCTATTCTAGAAATGAAATGATGTCGCCATGAAGAAAAGAACAAAGAGGAGGAAAAATAATCCCATAGAATTAAATTTGTGATAAATAAAATCAAGAGTGGGATCCCCAAGTTATCTCCAATATTAAGTTGCATGTTGGTACACTCTTGCAAGGGAATTCCCTATGTTGAATGAACAAGACAACTGAGGGGGGGTGAATCAATTGTATCAAATTAGAGCATTAAAACCCTCAATAGTAATCAAATATGTGTGCATTCATTAAACCCTTTTAATATGTTATAATGTTTGAACATCAAAAGTAGATAAAATAAACTGAAACAAATAACACCATGGTATGTGCAAGATCATCATGGAAAAAATAGGCCCTTAAGTGGCAAAAAAATTAGAAAAATCAGAGTTAGGAAAACTTGACGTAAAAATTTGAATAAGTTATCTATATTATTTAAAAAATATGTAATAATAGAATCTGTAACAAATTGAATGTAGTTTCAAAACCACTATGTTTATTTTATTTTATTAAAATCTATTTGGTGAAAATTTAAAATTTCAATGCAGTAGTACTTAAATTTTAGGAAAAAAATAAGAAGTAGGTGTTTGTCTAACCACCCTAACCACAATAAAATGATAATATTTTTTTATAAGATTTTAGATATAAGTAGGGGACTCATGTCCGGATGTGATTCATATTTTTTTGTAATTTTTTCCATAAATAATTAATTATGATTTATTTATTATAAATTTTATAAATATAAAACTCATATGTTCGACCATCCTTAACTTGATCAAAACTTCATGAAATTCATTTTTATAAAAATCCTATAGTATGCAAAGCATAGAAGGTGATGCATGTTTTGGATTCAAAAATGTGATACCATTTGAAAGCTATAGATGTTTTTCAATCAACCTATCAATCAAGACTTTAGTCATAATTCAAATAGAAAATGAATAATAATTATTTATTAAATTCAAAGTAAATCATAATTTATATTGATGGAAAGCTGAGAATCTCCTTTAGAAACTCTTTTCGTTTCATCAATTTTGGGTAAAAAAAATTCGTTAGCCACATACCCATCATATCGCCACTTTTTGGCCCATCATGATCCTACACATACCCACCATACACAAGAGAACATTTGATTTACAAGGAAAATACCAGAAGGGGAAAACCATAGTGAGAATTAGCTCACAATATAAGTAATTGTAAAACCATTACAAAGAGGCTCACTACCAGAATATGACATATTGTCTAGAAAGGATAACAGCCCAAGCTCACTACTGGAATAGAAAGAAGAAAGAAGATATAATGTTACATAGAGAACATGATCTCATTGCAACAAAAAATCCACCACAACAACTTCAATAACATTTATAGTCTTATTGAGATCAAGATACCTCAGTTCACTACATTCAGCAATTTTATGTTATAGCTCACACTATATTTCACACTACTACACTTAATTTTGTATCACAAAATTTAACTCTATTCCAAACCCCATCTTGCAAAATATCTTCAAGATAGCTACTTCACCTTACACTTTACAAACTCAAAATAGGTTGACACTAAGCATTATCATGGTGGATAGGAATGAAAGTGGACCAATACAAAACTTAACTTGAACCCAAATTAACTCTCACATGCCACACTATAATTTCATTAATGCTTGAACATCTTTGAATATTGTAAACAACAGGTCGACCGTTACCCATACAAACACCATTAAAATTTGAATTACACACTTCCTCATATCTAAATACAACTTGTAAACCACACACCATGCTTCATCACTACCTGAAATATTCATCTACCATCCTGAAATCCTTTAGAATCCTTCACAACAATTCACACCTTCAAAGTGTACACAACTTGTAAATTTAGAATACACTATCAAACACTGCAACTCTAAAATCTATCATCTAGAGCACCAAAACATGAATACTCTTGACGTAGTCAAGATATAAATACCATAAATATACCTTCTGAATCACAAGACTTGAAGAGCAACTACAAAAAAACATGGAGAAAAAACATTTCTCCTAGCCACTACTATAAACAACATTGTGAAACCAATTCACACATTGGTGAACATAACTTCCTCTTACCATTGATCCAAAATCTATTTTTTTAGATATAGAAACTTTGAACGCCTCTAAATCCAACATATCCAAACCACACAAGAAAATATTCAACCTAGAAGAAATGTGAAGCAAAACCAAAACACCTCTACAACACCTTGTTTCCTCATTTTATCAATTTTCTCAATATCCTTGTCATCTAAACCATAAAAAAATCTTATCAAAGTGACACCATAGGTTAACATTAGCAACTTAACTAATGAAAAAATAGTGCAACTAATCAAAGAAACAATCTCTCTAAATCATTGCACAATTGATCACCAATGACACAAGAAGTTTGTTGACATTAATGAGAACACCTTCATACTAGCAACAATCTCCCCCTTTGTCATTGATGGAAACACAAGATGTGAAAAACCATGAAATACAATATACAACTTTTGAACATACTTGTTTCATTTTCTCTTTTCTCCCCTTTTCATAACTAACTCATTACACTCTTTCCCCCTTTGGTACTTTCCTTTTTCACATGTCTCATTCTCCCCCTTTGACATTAATGACAAAAGATAAAATATTTGCATTGTTCTCCCCCTTTGACATAGAACCAAGATACTTGAAATTGTGTTGAATACTCCCCCTTAGAATTATACACCAATCAACTCAACAACTTCTATATAATGAAAATATATATTCCATACTGCAAGAATGTCACTACCTACTCCTCTTGAGAGGTAGCTGCCAACATCAATCTAGACAAGGAATGAATCCATAAATCTAGTGGACTGATGCATCTCCATATGCATCTAGTTCAAAGGAGGGGCAATAACCCCCAACTTCTCCCAAATATACTCAAAAGTATCCTTGGGAAGAGCCTTAGTAAATATGTCATCAATTTGATCCTTTGTAGGTACATATTCAAGCTTTACTTCATTCTCCACAACCTTCTCTCTCAAGAAGTGATACCTAATTGATATATGCTTTGTTCTTGAATGCATAACATGATTCTTTGAAATATTGATTGCACTTATATTACCACAAAAGATAGAAATAGGCTCATCATACCCCACTTTGATATCCTTCAATGTTTTTGTGTGTGCAAGATCATGATGCTCCAAAAAGTGGTGATATGAGGGGTATGTGTAGGGTATGTGGCTGGTGACATTTTTTTTACCCAAAATTGATGAAATGAAAAGGATTTTTAAAGGAGATTCTCAGCTTTCGACCAATATAAATTATGCTTTACTTTGAATTTAATTAATAATTATTATTCATTTTCTATTTGAATTACAACTAAAGTCTTGATTGATAGGCTGATTGAAAAACATTTATAGCTTTCAAATGGTATCACATTTTTTCAATTTGAAATATGTGTTACATTCTATGCTTCATATACTATAGGATTGAAAAAATTGAATTTCATGAAGTTTTGACCAAGTTAAGGTGGTCATACATAAGTTTTATATTTTAAAAATTGTAATAAAAAATTCATAATTAATTATTTACTTGGAAAAAAATTACAAAAAATATGCATCACATCTGAACATGAGTCCTCTACTTATATCTAAAATATTATAAAAATTATATTATCATTTTATTGTGGTTAGGGTGGTTAGATAGACACCTACTTCTTATTTTTTCCCTAAAATTTAAGTACTACTACATTGAAATTTCAAATTTTCACCAAATAGATTTTTTTTAAATAAAAATAAACCTAGTAATTTAGAAACTATATTCAATTTTCTACATATTCTATTCTTACATAATTTTTAAATAATATAGATAACTTATTCAAATTTAAACGGCAAGTTGCCTAACTCTGATTTCTCTAAATTTTTTGCTACTTAAGGGCCTATTTTTTCCATGATGATCTTGCACATACTTGTTTGTCTCATCCATAATACTTGTGTGCAACAAGATATTGTTGCAATATACTAAACCTTTGTATTAGATAATGAAATAGAACCTTGTTTCTTACTTATCCACAACACCAATCTACATCCAAGAAATAATGCACCACCACTTGTACTTTTCCTATCATCCACACAACTAGCCCAATCTGCATCTATGTAAGCACTCAATGTGAAATCAATATCCTTAGGATACCATAAGCCATGATCCTAAGTTCCCTTTAAATATCTAAATATTCTCTTCAATATTGCAACATGTGTCTCTTTAGGTTTTTCTTGAAATCTAGCCACAAGGAAAACTACATGCATGATATCTAGTCTAGCAGCAATTAGGTATAACATTCCACCAATCATATATCTATACATGCTTTGATCAACCTTATGGGATTCATCATCCTTGTTTTATCAAGTATCTCTCCAACCTTGCATACCGTGCTCTAGGAGCTTGCTTCAATCCATAGAATTCCTTCTTCAATTTGCATAACATATTAGGTTTATCTAATAATTGAAATCCTTCAGGTTGTTCCATGTAGAATTCTTTTTTTAATTCTCCATTCAAGAAAGAAAACTTCACATCCATCTAAAACACTTCAAATTCCTTATGTGTTGCAAAAGCCAAAAACATTCTGATTACTTCCATTTTAGCCACTAAGGCAAATGTCTCCTCTAAAATCTATTTCTTCAACTTGTGCATAACCCTTACACACAAGCCTTACCTTGTTTCTTACCACTTCTCCATTCTAATTCATCTTGTTTTAAAATACCCACACTATAGTTCTAATAATATTTTTGGTTTTTGGTCTAGGAACATGTTCCCAAGTCCAATTATTCTCAATCTGCATAAGTTATTCTTCCATTACTTTCATCCCATTTTCATCTTTACATGCCTCAATTTCATTGTTTTAGGTTCAACTTTAGAAAGTAAGCATAGATCTACCTCTGATTTAGCAACTCTTCTTCTTGTCAACATGCCTTTTCTTTTATCTCCAATGATATTTTCTTCGGAATTATTTCTTTGTACATACTTATGGGTCTTAGGGGTCTTTTCTGGAACTTCTCCCTCTTCATTTTCTATTTATTTTTCCTTATTTTTCCTTCTTCTCCAAAAGAAGATTCATCTAACTCATATCCATATATTACCATTGAATTCCTCAAACCTTCATCAACCTTGACACTTGCACTTTCAACAATCATTCTTATCCTTTTCTTGTAACATCTGTAAGTTTTGATTTTAGTAGAATATCCAAGGAAGATACCTTCATCATGAAAGGAAGCCAGGTGAGCGGAAACAACTTCCTACACTAATATAAGGGAGACTTACAAAATTTCATTTTGACACCTTTAAATAGTTACAACAAAAGAAGAACATAGAGAATAAATGAATGGAACAACACATATAATAGTGACACCGAATATACGTGGGGAAAACCCTTTCGGGTAAAAAAACCCACCCTCAAAAATCATAGTTTATTTGTATTACTTCAAAAGGAATTACAATACAACCACAAGGACATATCCTTCCTCTACAAGTGATTCAAAATAAACACCTGTTCTAGAGCGATATCGATATAAATTCATTACCTACAAACAAACTATGCATTCTATAATGCGAGGAATACATTTTATAGAGAATGCAAGTCAAGAGAAGCTTCTAGAAGAGGATGACTATCCAAATACACATGAAACAATATCCCATGCCAAATAAATGCATTTGGACTCTCGTACTGGATTCCCTTGCACCTCTTACAATTGTCATACATGCAAATATTCTCTCTCCTATCTCGAGTGCCCAAAATTTTCTCATAATTTTGTATGGCAAATGCCTTACAACTATATAGAATATGCCATAAATCTTCCATAAAATCTATCATAGAATCTATAAGAGAATATATCATAACTGACTAAAAATAGTCAATTCTTTTACATCCTATCATAACCCAACTTGGGTGCCAACTTTCTCCATGCATGAAGATGCCTTATGACATGTCATAGAATCTATCATAGGTCAAAGATTTCAAAGTGGTATGCCTATGTCCACTTGGGATGATTATGTGTCACGTAGTCACTTCCAACAGGGATACCGCCCAACCAATAGGTCCCAATTTGTGACATGACACCATAGGAAATTAAATAATATAAATTAATACAATAATACATCAATTAAATAAATATTAGGACTCTAAGGTTGAGAAACCTTAATTCCAATATTCTCCCACTTCTCAAAGACCTACCGAGAGTCATATGGAATCATCTGCTTAGGGCCCCAAGGCCCAAGGAATTAGAATACCATCTGAAATTCTTCGTGCTCACTGGTTTTATGAATGCATCTACAACATTCATCAAAATGTCAACCTTCTCCAAGTTCAACTTTCCATCCTCTACCATATCATAAAAAAAATGATACTAAACATCAATATTCTTTGTTATGGCATGGAAGCTAGGATTCTTTGCTAGGAAAATTACACTTTGACTATTGCAACAAATAATAATCTATCCTACATCTAAACTAATATCATAACACAATCTCTTAAGCCAAATGGATTCCTTACAAGAATGAGTGGCTTCCATATACTCTACCTCTATTGTGGACAATACGACTACAACCTTATGCTTACTCATCCAACTAATAGCACCACCAAACATCATAAACACATAACCACTGGTGGATCTTCTATTGTCAATGTCACCTACCCAATCTAAATCAACATATCCATGAATGCTCACATAATGCTAAGGTCTAGTAGGATAACCATGAAAACACAAGGCATACTCAAAAGTACCCCATAAATATCTGAACACTCTCTTAACCACATCCCAATGCACCAATCTAGGATTAGCCATAAAATGACTAAGGAATCTACACTCACATATGGTAATTTGGTCATTTCCTCCATATTAGTAGGAGACTTTGGATAATCATTCATAGAAATTTTTGTCCCTTGCATCACAAGAAAAAATAACAATCTGTAATCTACCATGTTGAATCTCTCCAACACTGAGTTTGCATACTTGCTCTGTCTTAGCCAAAGATTTCTATTAGCTCTTTCTCTCATGATTTATATTCTCATAATGTACCTAGCTAAACCTAGGTATTTCATCTCAAACTGTGCTAACAACTGAAACTTCAAATCTGAAATCAGACTTTTACCATTCCCAATAAACAACATATCATCTACATATACGAAAATAATGATAATGTGACCATTATTAGTTTTAAAGTATACACAATGGTCAAATTGAGATCTCTAAAATCCTAATGACAACACATAGGTATCAAACTTCTGATACCACATTCTAGGAGAGTGTTTCAAACCATAAAGAATCTTCTTCAATTTCCAAACCAAATTTTCTTTACCTTTTTTAGTGAAATGCTCTAGTTGTGACATGTAAATATCTTCCTCCAAATCACCATGAAGGAATTTTTTCTTCAAATCCATCTATTCTACTTCTAATTTGTATGCTGCTACAAGTGACAACAAAATCCAAATAGATGTTAGCTTTGCCACAAGAGAGAATATCTCCCCATAATAAATTCCTTCCACTTGAGAAAACCCCTTAGCAACCAACCATTCCTTATACTTCTCAACATTGCCATCAAGACCATATTTTTTCTTGAAAACCCATTTATAACCAATAGGTTTACATCTAGTAGAAAAAGGTACCAGATCCCAAGTCTTGTTTTTCTTTAAAGAAGTCATCTCTTCATCCATGGATTGTATCTAGGAATCTAAATCACTCATACCCAATGCCCCTCTAACCATCCTAGGCTCATTAGTGTTAGTAATCAAGGAAAAAATGCAACTGGAATCCAATAATGAATAACCAAACCTTTCTGGTTGCTGCCTAACTCGTGTAGACCTCCTCAAAGGTTGAGGTTGAGGTTCTTCTTCTTCTTTATAAATTTTAGAGCTACTTGATCTCTCCTCGTCATTAGGACCAGTAGGAGTACATAGTTCTTCTTTCTTTAGAGTAGGTGGAATTTGAACTACCTTCTTGTTTTGTTTATGTTGTTTTCCAAGTTGTAGCTCAACAATAGAAGGTTTCATCTCTCTGAAGATCACACTTATGCTATATAGAACCTTTAGAGCTTCTAGATCCAAAATCTTGTACCCTTTCACCAACACCATAGCCAATAAAGATACACTTAACAACCATGTTCCCCAACTTAGACCTCTTCTCAATCAAAACATGAGTATAAGCTTCATAACCAAATACTCTAGGATGTCTCATTGATGGATTTTTATGAGACCATGCCTCCATGGGTGTCTTTCCAACAAGTGTCGATGTAGGAGATCTATTGATCAAATAACATGCAGTGGTTACCACTTATGCCCAAAAAAATTTCTCGAGGCTAGCACCACTCAACATACTCCTGGCCCTCTCCATGAATGCTATTTTCATCCTCTTTGTAACTCCATTTTGTTGTGGAGTGTAGGGAGTTGTCTTATGTCTCTCAATCCTGTTCTCTTTATAGAACTTGTCAAACTCTATGGAACAAAAATCACCACCATTATCAATCCTCAAACACTTAATCTTTCTACTATTATGATTTTCTACGAAGGCCTTAAACTCCTTAAACTAACTAAAGACTTCAGATTTACTTCTAAGGAAATAAATGAATTTCATTCTACTATAATCATCTATGAAAGAAACAAAATATATAGATTTTGATAATGAAGGAACATTTATAAGGCTAAAAATGTCTGAATGAACATAGTTCAAAACCCCAGAAGACTTATGAAAACTAGAGTAGAAAGAAACATAGTGTTGTTTTCCATATACACAATGTTCACAAAAGTTGAACTCAAGATTACAATCATCAAGACCTTCAACAAGGCTCTTAGTTTTTAGGGTTATAACACCCTTCTCACCAATGTGACCAAGCTTTTGGGGCCATAACATTATCTTCTTTGCATGAAGCTTCATTTCTATGGAATGAGAACCTTTAGGTATCCAAAATGCATGACCATTAGATGTATCTGCAACATGCTTCTTCTTTGCATGATCTGATGGTGAGGATGAAAAATCTAAAGATCTCTTCTTCAATACATCAAAAGAACTATTTCACTATACAACATGCATGCATCTAGCTGAAACAAAGTTCCAATACAAATACCCTTAGGAAACACCATAGCCCCTCTAGTCATCTTACATGCTTCACTAGAGAAGACAACTTGCACTCCTGAATCATTCAATTTACTTATAGAAAGCAGGTTTCATGCCAAGCCTAGGATATGAAAGAAACCATCAATGCCCTTCACTCTTCCATTAGGAAATCTAATTTTGACTCTTCCACAGCCAAAAATCTTCAGGTGAGAGTCATCACCCAGGTACACCTCTCTGCCATTGTACTCCTCATACTTTAAGAACCAATCTCTATAAGAATTCATGTGAAAGGATGCACCCAAATCTATCAACAAAACATCATCCAATGTATGGGTTGCCAAGGCTGAAATAAATGCTTCTCCATCATCTTGAGATGATTTCTAAGATATAGAATTAGAGAAAGACATGGTTTTCTTCTTCTCGTCCTTCTTGCAATCTTTTCGAATGTGACCAATTTCACCAAAGTTTCAACATTTTTCCTTGGAATTCTTACTAGGAGACTTAGATCTCCCCAAAGACTTTGAATTAGATTTCTTGTCTTTCTTTTTTCCTTAAAAAGTCTCATCCATCTTGAAGGTGGAAGTAGTGCTTCCAATAGCTATTACCAGGTGATCCCAAGAGTTCAACAACAAACACAAAAGGACCATGCAATAGTCTTGTTCATCAATCTTATCTCCAATGGAACCTAGTTGTTCAACCAACATGTTAAAAGAGTTTAGATGATCTTCCATAGATCCTCCATCTTCCATTTTCAAAGAATACATCTTTCTCAAGAAAAGCTTGTTTACTAGGGATTTAGCCTAATAGAAATCACCAAGCTTCTTCCATAGAGAAGCTGAAGTTTTCTCTTCATGGACATTAAGGAGAACGAAATCAACCAAATAGAGTCTAATAAGACCCTTGTCTTTCATATCCATGAGATCCCAATCCTCTTGTTTCATGCCTTTTGGCATGGTTCTAGAAATTGCAAGCCATAGATCACGATCTATAAGAATGTCTTCCATTTTGAGATTCCAAAGTTCAAAATTACCACCATTAAATTTTTGCATCTCAATCCTCCCAGATGTTCCTACCATCTCTTTCCTACAACAAGGTAATGAAACATGCACTTCTATAAAAATCCCACTAAAAAAAGGTTTAGCTCAAAAAACCCTTCTAACCCAACAAAGGAACCAAGGGTGGCTAGGCTCTAATACCAACTAAAAGGAAGGAAGGTGAGTGAAAAAAACTTCCTACACTAATATAAGTAGGGGGGATTTTTTAAAATCATTTTAACAACTTTAAAAAATTATAACAAGATAATCACATAGAGAATAAATGAATAGAACAACAATAACACATATAACAGTGACACCAAATATACATGGGAAAAAACCGTTTGCATAAAAAAACCCACCCTCTAAAATCACAATACTATTGTATTACTTCAAAAGGAATTACAATACTTCCCCAAGTACATACCCTTCTTCTACTTGTGCTTCAAAATGAACACCTATTCTAGAGTGATATCGACAACACTTCATTACCTACAAAAAACTATGCATTATATAATGCAATGAATACATTTTATAGATAATGCAAGCCAAGAAAATCTTCTAGAGGAGGATGGGCATCAAAATACACATGGAACAACATTCCACACCATAGACATGCATTTGGACACTTGCACAAGATTCCCTTAAACCTCTTACAATTGTCATACATGCAAATATTATCTCTCCTAGCTTGGGCACCCAAAACTTGCTCATAATTTGTTATGATAGATGACTTAAAACTATCATAGAATATCTCATAAATCTTCCATAAAATATACCATAGAATCCATAAGAGAATCAGTCATAATTGACTAAAAATAGTTGATTCTCTTACATTGTGTCATAACCCAACTTGGGTTCCAACTTTCTCCATGCATGAAGATGCCTTATGATGCATCATAGAATTTTTCATAGGTAAAATATTCCAAAGTGGGACACCTATGCCCACTTGGGATGATTATGTTTCACCCAATCACATCCAACGAGGATGCCACCTAGCCGATGGGACCCAATTTGTAACATGACACCATAGGCAATTAAATAATACAAATTAATACAATAATACATAAATTAAATCAATATTAGGACTCTAAGGTTGAGACAACTTAATCCCAACACATAAAACCTTGAATCAAACTTTTCTAAGTTTTCATCATCTCTTCTGATATAAAATTTGCTTCCAAACACTCTAAACTACTTGATAGTAGGAATCCTTCTATACCACAACTCATAGGGAGTCTTTCTATTGTTAGTTATTTCTTGAACTCTATTAAGTATGTAAACAATAGTATGAATTGCTTCTTTCCATAGAATTTAATTAGGTTAGCTTCTTTCATCATAGTCCTTGCAGATTCTTGAACAATCCTATTTTTCCTTTCAACCACTCCATTTTTTTTAGGAGTTCTGGGGGCAAACATGAGCCTTTTTATGCCATGGTTCTCACAAAATATGTTAAATTAATTGGAGGTGAAATCTCCACCTCTTTCATCATAGTGCTTGTAGATTCTTGAATAATCATGTTTTTCCTTTCAACCACTCTATTTTGTTGAGGAGTCCTGGGCAGACATGTGCCTTTTTATGCCATGATTCTCACAAAACATGTTAAATTCATTGGAGGTGAACTCTCCACCTCTATCATACCTCAAACATTTTATCTTCAAATCCATCTCATTTTCAACCATAACTTTGAATGCTTTAAATCTATCTAGAGCTTCAATTTTTTCTCTCAAAAGAGTAACCCATGTCATTCTAGAGTAATCATTAATCAAAAGCATGAAATAATTGTCACTTTGAAGACTTCTCGCTCTTGTAGGACCACAATTTTTTGTGTACCAATTCCAACAATTAGGTAGAAGATTGTTCCTTTCCCTAAAAACTACTTCTAGTTTGTTTTCCAAATTGATAATCTCTACGTCAAATAGCATCAATTTTCTTTGTAATCCTCAACAAGTCTCTCACTATTTGAATTGAACTAATTATTACCAATTTATCAAAATTGATGCAACACATCCTCTTGTACCATAACCAGCTATCATTAATATGAGTCATAAAATAGTGACCATCAACACCCTTAAGCTGATAGATATTTCCATTTTTCCTCTTTCCAGTAGCAATCATAGTTTCGTACCCTTTTTTGATCTCACATCCATCATCCTAAAACATAAGATTGTATCCTTTGCTATAAATTTTTCCAACACTCAAGATGTTATATATTAAACCCTTAACATAGTAAACATCTTCAATATTATGCTTTCCATCAAAAGTGATTGAACCTATTCCACAAATATTAGCACCTGAATCATCTCCAAATTTAACAAGTCCTCCATCATATTTTTCAAGTTTAACAAACTTACTCTTGTCTTCAGTCATGTGATTTGAGCAACCAATGTTAATAACCTAATAGTTTTTTTCTTGTCTAACATGAAAAGCATATACCAAAGTACCTCCATCTTTATCATTCTTCTCTAGAACAATTTTCTTCACACAACTTTCAAAGTTAGCATAGTGAGATTCATCTTTTAAAGCCAAGAAAAAAATTCATCATCAACATCTCCATAATCAGATCCATCATTAGAAATACCAACATATTCTCTAACATAGTAGCTTCTCTTGATCACTTTTCCTTTTTTCTCTCATGTTCTTATTGTTCACAATTCTATTTGGACATCTCGAAGCATAGTGACCTATATTTCCAAAACTAAAACATTTAAAAGGTAATTTACCTTTGTACTTACCAATGCCCTTTTTCATTCTTCTTACAAATTTATCTTCCACGTCATCAAGATCATCTCCATCTGAATCTTCAAATTTTTCTAATTTTCTAGTCTTGAAGTAGTCTCCACTTTTCCACAACTTTTTGAACCAATTTTCCTCATCTCAAATAAAGTTAGTGTGTCAAAAAACTTATCTCCAATGTATGTATTAAAATTTTCAACTTTCTCAATATCTAAAACCTTTTCACTATAAGAATCATGAAGAGTTTCAAGAATTTTCTTTACCACTTTAGGTTCCTTGACTTTTGCACCAAGACCTCTCATAGCACTTACCAATTCATCAATCCTCTGCATGCAACTTGTAATTGTTTAATCTTCATACATTTACACAGTCTCAAATTGTGTCTTAAAATTCTACAAATTATCTTGTTTAACCTTTTCATCTCCTTCATAAATACTTTCTAGCTTATCCCAAACTTCTTTAGCAATTTTTAGATCCATAACTTTCACTAACTTTTGCAAGACTACTCAAAAGAACAAACCTTTCCTTATCACCTATTTCATAGGCCTTGATCTCATCACTTGTGCTTGGTCCATTTAGAGGAATGTTATATGCATTCTCTATTTCCTTGGCAACATCAAATCCAAGATAAATCAGATAGCCTTCCATCTTCACTTTCCAAAATTCTTAGTCTATGTCATCAAACATAGGGATCTCCTTCTTTCTCTCCATGTTGGATCTACCTCAAGTAGTTAAGCTTTCTTCCAAGGAACCTTGCTCTAATACCAATTTTTGAATGAAAAAGAAAACTTAGAGATGGTTTAATTAGTTGCATCAAATTAAAGCATTAAAACCCTCAACAATAATCAGATCCACATGCATTCATTAAACCCTTAATATTTTATAATGTTTGAACATGAAAAGTAGATAAGAAAAACTAAAACAACCAACACCATACACAAAAAAACACAAGATTTACGTGGAAAACACTAGAAGGGAAAAACCATGGTGAGGATTAGCTAACAATATAAGTAATTGCAAAACTGGTACAAAGAGGCTCACTGCCAGAATAGGACACACTATCCAAAAATGCTCACAACCTGGGTTCACTACCAAAATAGAAAGAAGAAAGAAGATAGAATGTTAAATAGAGAATGTGATCTCAATGCAATATAAAATCCACCAAAATTGCTTCAAAAACACTTGCAGTCTTATGGAGATCAAGATACCTCATCTCACTACATTCAACAATCTTGTGTTATAGCTCACACTGCATTTCACACTTCTACACTTAATTTTTCATCAAAACATTCAACTCTATTCCACACCCTATCTTGCATCAATTTACCTTGCATTTATATCATTCATAACTTGAAAAACATCTTCAAGTTGGCTACTTCACCTTACACTTTAAAAATTAAAAATAGGTTGGCACTAAGCATTCCCGCAATGAATAGGAATGAAAGTGGACCAATACAAAAGTTAATTGGGACCCAAATCAACTCTCACATGCCACACTACACTTTCATTAATTCTTGAACATCTTTGAATGTAGTGTAAACACCAAGCCAGTTGTTACCCATGCAAACACCATTAAACTTTAAATTACATTCTTCCTCAATTCCAAAGATGACTTGAAAACCAAACACCACACTTCATCAATATCTAGAACATTCTTCCACCATCCTAAAATTTGTAAAAATCCTTCACAACAATTCACAACTTCAAAGTGTACACAATTTGTACATTTAGACTACACAATTCTAAAATCTATCTTCCAAAGCGCCAAAACATTAATACTCTTGAATCAAGAAAGAGATCAACACCATAAATATACCTTCATAATCACAAGACCTTATGAGCAACTATGGAGAAATGTCGAGCAGAAAAATTTCTCCTAAACACCACTATAAACAACACTATGAAACTTGTTCAAGCACTAGTGAACATAACTTCCTCTAACCATTGATTTAGAAGCAAAATTTCTAGATATAGAAGCTCTAAATTCCTCTATCCAACATATCCAAACCACACAATATTATCTTCAACCGAAAAGAAATGTGAAGCAAAACAAGAATACCTCTGCAAACCATAATACCTCTGTAACACCCTATTTCCTTATTTTATTAATTTTATCAATATCCTTGACATATAAACCATAAACATAAGCTTATCAAAGTGAAACTAGAGGTTAGCATTGTAGGAGCTTATAGTGAACTCCTCAAACACCTTAGGATCACCTACAAGACCAAAACAACTTCCACAAGAGAGAAAATGGCAAGAAATCTTGCTTCAACAATGCAAACTATTGAATAATGGTTGAATATACTTGAATGTAAGTGTACATGAGATTCCTTGCTTATAAAGGAAATGTAGATAGATATGATTAGACAAGATCATGAAAAGTGTATCCTTTTTCATTGAAGCAGAAGATGCCACTATCACATCAGGTACATGCCCAATCAATGAAGAAGGTGATAGATCAAGACTATGTAGAAATTGATGTTGAACAATATCCAAAGACCATGATGGTTTGACAATAATTATGAAATTTTTGTCATCAAATGGGAGAGATAACCCCTCAAATGTGTCCTCCAAATCTAAAATGTGAGACTCTACAAACAATAATGCAATGTTTGATAGATATGAATCCTAATTAGGAAGACAATGAGAAATTGGTTGTAATGAATTAGTAGATGTGCTCAATGAATAATCACCATAAGATGAATAGTCCTATTGAATAGGAATGATGGAAGCCTGAATCAATGACTCTACAAAATGAATCACTAAAGGTGAAGTTACATCAACTGTCTCTGATGGAGAAGAAGCATTTGAAGAACCCTTGTCAAACTCTTCATAAAATTGAAAGTATTATAAATGTTAAAACTCCTGCATAGTATCATGATCATAGGGTATCCTATCTAAAAAATGAAGAGGCACAAGACAATCTAAAACATGATCATCTGGGAATGGATGAGTATCAATATCTCTATATATCTTCCAAATTTTAGTCCAAAGAGTATGAGGACACTCAAAATGATCAATAGCAATACAATAACTCCTAAGACATGATTTCTTTTGCAATTCCATGCAAATTTCTTACTATCAGTACTAGGAGGGGGAACAAGATTATACAAATGTGGAAACAAATGAATCCATTGAAGATGTTTTATGATTCCATCACTCCATTATTTATATTTCCCCTTTTCAACATAATCATAGTAGGATGAAATGAAAACCCCATAATAAAGTATGATAAATCTCCAAGATTAAAAAAACATTGACCTTCAATATGAATTAGAAACTCCCAAATATGATATATATTGCAAATGAAGTCTTCCCAAACTGATAAAACCTCTCTAGGAGTCAAGATGTCCAAGTAATTAGTCAAAATACTAAATATGGCAAAATAATGAATAAATAATTGATTATTTCTAGATAATGAAATTACAAATTCAAAACTTAGATGCTACAACCTCATGGGCTTGATTCATTACAACAAAATCAGCTCAAAAAAGAAAATCTATTATTCAGAGCCACAATATGCACTATCAAGGCCACCTTCTACAACCCACACTTAACCCTTTTTATTTTCCCCAATAACCACCCTAGAATGTTCTAGAAAGTACAAATATCCCCTTTTGTTTTGGCACCAAAAGTCCCATTGTTTAATTTCTGGCCTAGGAATAAATTTTTATGAAATTCACTTTTTAGAGGACCAACTTCGCATGGCCATAACTTTTGATTTGGGTGTCCGATTTTCTATTATTGCATATCATCGAAAATATCTTAACGAGCTCTACAATGTGTGATCCCATCGTAGGTTGGTTAGACCACTTTTTGAGCCATTTCAAGTCCTCTAAATTTTATATTTGAATTTGAGGCTACCATTTGAGAAATTTCCCGAGACAAAAACTTTAATTTCTTCCAAACTGTGCAGGGTATTGAGGTGATTCTTTTGCGACCAGAAATGGTTTTTTTCTTTGCTCCTTGGGGTAAATTTTCACAACCATACAAGCCCATTTTTTCCAACTTGTAACTAAAAATAGTAAGTGTACATTTTTCTCTATTTTTGATGCCTGACAGTCTTATATCCTCTAAGTGCCATGATGGGACTCAAAACAACTAAAGAAAATAAAGGAAACATTTTTTTTGGGTGATGCAAGATTTCCCTACACTATTGGATGCTCCTGCATCAATAATACTTGAAGATGAATATGGAAAAAGTTGATGGGAACAATGAAATATCTCTTAAATACCTTCCAAATGCAACTTGAATCACCAAAATTGGAGAAATTGGTAGAAAGTTATGAGCTTGAAGGTCCAAAGGGGAGATCTGACTTCAAACTGAAATAAAATATTACAAGAATAAAATATGATAATAATTTTACACCCCTAGAAATTTCTCAGAACTAGATTTCCAATGATATCTTGTTTGTGAAAATCTAATACCCGAGTCAAAAGTTATGGTGATTTTAAGAAAAATACCTAATTAAGACATAATGGGGCTTTTCGTGATGGTCATTTGACCATTAAATTGAAGATATTCACCCAAATTTTTTGAAAAATCACCAAAAAATAAATTTACCTTGAAAAATGAAGTATTTTATATGAAAATGGGGGTTTTGGGCCTTTCGTACGCAATGAAATGGTCAGATTTGACCAAATTTGTTCTAGAAATTTGCCCAAATTGTAAACCCTCCAACCTACAATAAAAAACTTCAAGAAAAACCCCAAATCTAGTATTTCTTTCAAGTTTTTCTTATTCTCCAAGTCATTATATGATGGAAGAGAAGATCATACTCAACCTTACTAAAAATTTAACTAAGATCTCTTACTAGCAATAGCTCAACCCTTAGATCTAAGAAGGATTTTTCAAAGTTTGGCTTAGATACCATGTAAGAGCTAAAGATTAGCTCAATAACCAAGACCACCTACAAATACAATGAAAACCTTCTACAAGAGCTCGTATGCAAGAATATGAGCTTGCTTGATATTAACACATATCAAATGATGAGGTATGAAGTATGATACAAATGAGTACAATGACCTTCCTTATATAGGCAAGGTTGAGATGTAGTATTGAACATGATGTTGACATGTCTCATAATCCTATTACATGTGACAACTAACTAACTACCTATAAAATGATGCATAGATAACTTTTGGAAAAGCCAATGAAGACTTCTAGAAGGAATCTTATATCCTAAGGAAACATGTGAACCTATCAACTAGTAAATGTTACCTAGGAATTAAATTAAATTCCTAAGTAAACTTATGTAAGTGTAATTAAGTAATTAATTACACCAACAAGTAACTTAATTGATGACAACATAATGCAACTAATCAAATCGACAATCTCTCTCAACCACTGCACACCTATCAACAATGAAAACACAAGTTTGTTGACATCAATGACAACACCTTCATACTTGCAACACCCTAAGGTTTTATTTTAAGTTTTTTTGCTAATGTTAGTGTAAATAGAGTCACTATCATAACTATTTATTTAATCACCTTTGTAGGATTGACCTATTCACATATAGCTTAATTTTACTTAGGCTTCTTTTGTTTTTGGCTCACTTCATCGGGTTGAGGCATGTGTCCTCATGACTTGAGATACCTATTGACACTTGCTCACACACTTGTCAAGTGAGGTCACAAGTGTCCCACCTTTGAATAGGTAGTCAGAGTTTCAATCATAACTTCTCACCTCCTCATCCTTGCCTATTTAAGAAAAGCTTAATCATTGTATTTACACAAATTTCATTTTATATTCTATTTACATACCATTGTTCTTATTTTTATTACTTATGAAAATATGTTTCATGCTCTTGATCTTGGCATTCTTCAATAGATAATACTATAATTAGTTTTTATGTTTGGATGTGGGATTTTCTCTTGAATTTTTTTTCCCCAAATATACCTATGTTTTGGTATATTTTATTATGGTTTGTATGTGTTTCTCATTTTTCTTTTTAATTTTAAATATCTACAATTTGCACAATTCAGTCCTCTAAGACTAGTTTATGAAGTGTTTACATATTCCTTACTTCCTTTCATTTTGTATCAAGGCTTGATCACACAAAATTCTACGTCTTAAGCAGATGGTTGATTGCACTATCCTTTTTTTATTGAAATCTTATGCAAAAAGGTGTTGATATTTTTATAGGAAGAGATGAAAAATACATATAGAATAGAAATGGATAAATTTCCTAGCATAATTTTGAAGTCATGAAAACTCAAAATAGAAGATATGATCATAGACACATATCTATGGGTTACAATATATGGTATAAAGCTACTACAATGTCACAAGATGATTGAGACTTGATAGATTAAAAGGTAAAGGGATGTTAGTCTTTATTTGGAAGATTTGGTACATTGTTGATTATGTGTACAAATAAATTGTAACATAGCACTTCTTTGAAACAAACTAAGAGATTTGTATCATGCCAAATCTCTAGTTAATAAACTCTTTTTTAGAAATAATTTGTATTCCCTCAAGATGGAGGGTGACAGATCCATAGCCAACAATTTGAAATATTTCAATATGATAGTCACCTAGTTGAACTTCATTGGAGTAAAAATGGATGAGGTGGTGGAATCATTAATTTTTAAAGAGAAGATAAGAAATATTTTTACATATGCGAAGAAGGCCTTAAGTATTCATGGTAAACATATAGAAAAATGATTTAAGGACACAAAGCAAGACAAGTCTAGATTTAAATCTCATGGGAGGTCAAAATATCTTTGTAAGATCAAGTCAAAACATTGTAACTATAGAAAGATTAGTCATTTCAAAAGAGATGCTAAGGAGGAGAATAAAAAAAGAGACATATTATGATGATCAAATTGAGAAGTTCTCTCAAAATGTGTAAGACGTTGATGGTAGGGGATTTGGGAGTTTCATAATTAGATGGGGGATTTGAGATTGTTGATTTTGGGATGTAGGAATCTAGAACAGATTTAGGATTTTTAGGATGGGGATGCACAAATTCAGATGGAGGGATTAGGGATTGGCATGTGGGATATAAATTTTTGGATTTAGGGAATTAGGGACCTGAAATGGATGTATGATTTTTTAGAATGAGGATGGTATCATTTAGATAAAGGTGTTTGGGATCATGATAAAAAATAGTAAGTTTTAGATTTAGGGATGAAGGTAGCTTCTATAGCAGTAGCTTTGGATTTTCCTTTGGGAAACATTGCCTATTTTTCGTTCGGATCCATATTTTTTGTTCTTAATTTGGGATTGATGGGTCTATGTGACCTTTTAGATTTTAAAAAAAATTGGATTTGATTTATCTTTACTAGTACATGTTAACATGTGATATGGTGATCCTTGGATTTTTATGGATTATTTACTTCATACATGTTTGCATCCAAATCACTTCCAAATAAAATGGTATGGTTCCATTGGGAGATATTATCTTGACATCTCTTGAGGTGGTTGTTGGTTTCATCATGTTGGAATAAGTATAATCATATGTGTGTTTGTTGATCCCAATTATGGGTTTTAGGGAATGGATAGTTAAGGATAGAATTTATGAAAATACTAGTGGAGGGGATGATATTGGTGCATAATTTCCTTTGTTATATCAAATATTAGGATTTCCCAATACATACTAACATAACATATCCATCATCATTAAATTATCCTTCCTTTTCATTCTCTTCCATACAAATTCCCCTTTCTTTTCATTTCCTTCATCCCATTTGATCTTCCACTTCATCAACTTCTTAATCCTCATCCCTCATCATTCCCATCCATTTTGAGAGAACACCCATGTTCTCCCAACCCAAATTTCCTCTTGAAGGGGTATCCCATCACCTAATCATTAATATTTACTTCTTCATATTAATCTTTCCTTCATCCTAAATTACATCCACCCATTGGTTGGGGCATCATCTTTTATCCTTATTCTCTCTCATCTTTGATCCTTATCCTCTTGCATCATTGATCCTTATCCTATTTTATCTTTGATTCTTATTCTCCCATCCACTATGTTTTAAAATTCTTTGATAGAACACCACTTCGTGATCTCATATCAAACAAGGGAAAGGTCTAGACACTTAAGATACAACCTTACCCAACCAAACCTAATTTTAGCCTATCCTAAGCCATATAAATTAAATAAATATATATTATTTATTTAATTATTTCAATGCTTTATTTTAATCCTCTAATTAAATAAATATTTACTATCTATTTAATTATCATCCCTTCAGTGGATACCATTTATTTAATTAATTCCCCTTTTCCATATATCCTTGTCCATCTAATCTTAGCCCTTCATCTTGTTCACATGGATCATAATATAAATTTTCCCACATGTGACAAATACCCCCTTCACATGTCTAAATAAGACCTTTTATAGATTTAATGAACCTAGACACCTAGCTAAATGTCAAAAAAACTTTCCATATTATCTATTCATCTCATTTAACCTCTCAATCCTAAGCATTTCCATAAGGATTTTTCCCTTATCTCAATCCTAAACCTAAGCCCTATCCATCATGTGACACTTGTCACATGATTGCATCTTTGATCCAAACCCTTTTCCTCCTTAAATTTCAACAATTCATCATCAATCATTTCTATCCATTGACTTTGCCTCTTCAAGACTCTATATCTAAAGGCTACCATCCTTCATCAAATCTCCTAGAATCCAATCTTGAGCTATCATACATACATGCTATAATTTTGATCTATCATTATCAAATCATATCAAGGTTATGCTAGAGCAATGAGCAATCCACATATCAACATCAAAGAGAAAATCAAATGGAATAAGGGTGCACTCCATTTTTTATCATCAAGGAGAGAATCTAATATTCTAGGTGAAGGTATTGTGCTTTGTATTTTTTATATTTCTTTGTTTTCCTTCAATATTTTCACCCTCTTCACAAGGATGAATATGTTTTGCACTAAATCATGGTTATCCTAGGTTGGGATTCATTTTTTATGTTTCAAGGATAACAATGGGTAATGTGTTTTCAAACAAGAAAAATGACTTCAAGCCAAGCATGAATCAAACTTTGTAGTAAAGGGTTATAAACAAGCACTTTGGTATGCACAACACTCAAATAGGAAGACACAATAAAAATCTTACATTTATTCAATAAAAGGAGTCTTAACTTAGTCTGGGTCCACCATAGAATGTAACCTATTAATATCTTAAGATTGGTGTGAGATGGTCTCTCTTTCAAGACTTGGTAGGTAAGGGTATAGTGGTACAAGGGCTCACCTTCCCCTTTATTTAAATGTTTTAACACCTTTCCCAAAGAGCTTCTACCACTACTTAGGAAGGTATGGGGTGAGTAACTTCAAGCATGATATTGTACCTTGGACCATAGTAAGCAACAACCAAAAAGTCTTAAAATAGGCTATACAAGGCTTACTTAGGGGTATCCTACAAATACCTCAAGGGTACATGAGGCCTAAATCCATGAATTTGAAAGTGCAAGAAAGCCAAATAGATAGAAGAAAAGGGTAACCCACTCTTATCCTTCACTTCGCCAAGGTATAAAGTTATTGGGGGCTTAGCTCGAATGATAAAAAATAATTTTCAATAGGCATGTATTTTGTTTTACCCCCCATCCCTCTCCCCCTTCCCCCCTCTTGCTATTTATACTCTATTGAAACACTAGATATGAGGTCATCCCTTAGGGTGATGAAATCCACAAGTAGGCCCCCTAAAAATAAAATAGGACAACACTTAGTTTTGATCCTCAAGATCACCATAAGGTGGAAGAAGAAAGCATACATAAGTGTGTTTGGGATTTAAAAGACACTTGCAAATTGTTATCCCAAATCAAAATGTGATGCGAATTTTACTACAATTTCAACGTCAGAAAACAAAATTACAAACAAAACACAGAAAACTAAAATTTCTATAAACAAAGTCTTCGAAAAAATGTCTTACAAAACCACTTTAGTTAGTATTTTGCAAGCTTGTTGTCTTGAAATCATGTAAAGACCTACAAACAAGATTCATTCAAAAATTAAAAATTAATATGTCCTACAAAAAAAAAATTAAGAAATAGACTTTTTTGGAATTTTTTGATAATTTTTTTTTAAAATTGCACTTAAAAAGGATTAAAAAAATGAAAATTATGACCAAATGAAGCTTGAAAAGCAATTCTGACTTTAAATGAGCATGCCTAAATTATGGAGAAAAAATATCAAATTTTAATTACACCATAGTATCCATGGTGGAACCAACTTTCCAACGCTTATAAAATTTAGAAAATTTCACTTGTAGAAAAAAAGTTATGATGTTTTAACCGATTGGTGCTTGTTAATAAATTCAAGGTGGAGTTAGGTTAGGGCTTAAGCCCCTCTCACCTAGCCCCTAGTTGATCAAGTGACTGGCGACTACAGTGCTAGTGGCTAAAGGTCATTGGGGCTAAAGTTTAGCTCCATATGCTTGGTTGCAACCTCGAGCTAAGATCCCCATGTGATCAATGGCTTGGCCTCAATGGAGCTCATGGTCGCTGATATGACCAAGATATATATATATATATATATATATATATAAAATAAAAAAATGATAGTGGTTTTTGACATTTTTAGGCGGTTTTCAACTATTAAATCATGCTAAATTTCCTTTCTGAAAGGCAGTTTTACCTATTAAATCATTCTTTACTTCTTTAAAGTAGAATTTAACAAAAACATGTGGTTTTTGGCTTGTTTATGATGGTTTTGGCTATTAATATGTGGCTTTGGTGCTTTTAAAAATAATTCTAGTGGATTTCCCACTTGAAATTCGAATTTGAATGCAACATTTAAAGCGAAATTTATTCAATCTTCTCCTACATGGAGTGCAAACCTATGGGTTTTAAAAAATGTTAACTTGGATTTGACAATGTTATGAATTACGATTTATATGGCAGATTCGATTAGTCATTTAAGAACATCGAACCCTTACAAACTTCCTCCTAAAATGTCACGCCACAATGTTTGACCCAACCCAAAAATTTAGAAATCAATATAAACGAATATAAACTTACCGATCGATTGGGTTTTACTATGCATAGATCCCTGTATGTAATTTTGAAATGTGTATATATCCCTAATCAAAGTCAAGAGTATGTGTGTATATTACTGAATGGTGATGATTCGTAGTGATGAAAACAACTAAACATATATTATCTCAAAACCCTTTAACAACAGGTATATATACCTCTTCCTACTTTTGGCTATGAATATCTCCTGCAAAAATTTTCTTGGACTTTTGAATAGGTGGTATAGAATTCCATGATATCGTTGTATCTTTCAATAGCCCTACAAGCACCTACAACGTTTTTGTCAAAGAAATATCAAGTGTTTTATGTCAAAATTCATTTTTCGATTGTTTTGATTATAATTGTGCAGTCTCTTTTTCTCTTAGATGCACATGTAAAAATTTGGTACTTGAAACTTTTTTAGGAATTTATGAAAATGGGTCAATGAAAAGAAACTGGAAGACATTTAAATACATAAAACAAAGTGAGATAAAGGATAAATCCCTAGAAGAAGTTCCAAAATGTAAATGTTAAGTTAGAAATTGAAATAGAACCAAATGCAATGCAATAGATTCTTATTCTAAACTATCACAAACCTCTAGATAGAGCTCAACAATGAAAGAAGAACAAGATAATAATATTTAATACCAACATGAAATGTTAACCAAAAGCCTCCATTGTTGAATGATTTGCTCCTTAAATGAATGGGATGTGGATGCTCCTTGCTTGAATGATACCAATTTGACAACATATACTTTACATAAGTGGTAATTGGATTGATTTGGATGAGAGAATGCCTGAATTTATAGATTTTGGGAATGAGGAATGGATGACCAAGATCTAATTATGAGATCAAGGGTGGAGAATGGTTGAGAGGAATTCCCTAAGATCTAGAAGATGATGAAAGGTGGAGATGAAGATAGTTAGAATGTGAATGGCTAGGATTGACTTACCAAATTTCGTGAGTAGTTGTGATGATAAGGGAAATCAGGAACATGTGTACCTAAGAAGACTATAACTTTGAGATGTGTTAAGATAATAAGGGGACCATAAGGACAAGTGCTCCTAGATGCCAAATATTCTTGGAATGTGTTGAGAGAATAATTGAAACACAAGGACATGTATTCTTAGATCCCCATTATTCTTGGAAAGTCATGAGCGAATATAGGATTTGTTAAATAATAATAATATTTAATTATTTTAACCACATGGGTGAGGTGGATAATAGGTAGAAATAGTTAATTAGTTATTTTTTATTTGTGAGGAGATGAAAAAGGTTATAAACTAAATAATAGGATTATTTAATTTAAGTTGTGAACTTTAGGTGAAAGTGACATGCCCAAGGTTAATTAGGACTAGGTAATGGGATGTAGGCCTAGGTGATGAAATTAGTCAATTAAGGATTAGGTGATAGGTTTAGTGATGAAATTGTTCAATTAGGTATTAGGTGATAGGTTTAGTGGTAATTAATAGACTTAGGGAATATTTTGGGTGTCTATAGGTTTTAACTGTAAATTACTTGAAAGAGATGGAATGGCACTTGAGTGTGTTTGGATAAGAATTTGTACATTAAATATTCTTTCTATTTAGTTTGGGATTAGAAGTTGTAAATCTAAATGCATTTTAAATTATTCTATGTATATATTTAATTTAGATGTTGTACTATGTGTTTGGACCAAAGAACTACAAGATTATATAAATTCAATCCATTAAATGTGATGACAAATCCATAATATTTTATCTTAATATTATAATGTTTTATTATATAATTTTATATGCAATATCTCAATCATATAAAATTAAATTTTGAATAACTTTGTTTATATTTTTTATAAGGTAATTGCTAATTATATGATTGACACTTTATAATATATTTATTAATATTTTAATATGTAAACGTTAATTACATTATATTCTAAATCAAAATAAGTCAACTGTCCTCAAAACCTGTTAGTGCAGAGCAAGCGTAGAAAAGTTTTCTGACAAAATCCATTAAAGAGGATGGGTTGATAAATCCATACAAATTCTATTATGGGTTGTTCAGATATATCAGAGAACACAAGAAGCGTATGCTATCCATGCAATTGTAAAGGCAACCATGTATACAATAAACTTCAGCATGAGTGTTGTAACAAGGCTTTTATGGTTTCTCCTGGTCTTCCATGGATACACAGTGGCTGATCTTCCTTCGGAATATTATACTAAAAAGGAAGAACAAGTTTAAAAAATGGCAGCTGAGATTTTGAAGCTTGATGCAGATAGATGTGGTACTCCAATCATTTCTTTCAACCCATTTTTCTTTTTATTTATGTGAAGTGATTAATTTTTTGTTTCTGTCTGTGTGCTTAGTTTAAACATTGGATCTTCTTGTTTAGCAATTGAGATTTGTGGCCTTCAATATATGGATTTATTAAATGTCTGTTTTTCTTTTTTCTTTTTGATGTTACAATAGCTTGGGTTGCCAATTGTTCATCATCCACCTGTTCAAGGCACGCTTGCACTCCAATAGGGAATTTTAACGATCCCACTAAATATAATTTCACCTGCCAACAGCAAAGCAAACCCAATCACTACTACCCATCTTCTACTGGTTTCTGCAATTCTCGTCAGGTTAACTATGCAATGAGTTATGTTAGGTAAGACTTTGATTGTTTTAATCAGCAAATCCTAAATAGTTTAAATTGAGGGATTTTAATGTACATGTACTCACGAATTCTGTCATACTTGACATAGAAAAAATTGTGATATTGTTATTAGGATTCAACCGTGTAGTTTTATGAGACAAATTCATATAAGTCCAGTGCTTTATCTCTGTGAGCATCACCTAGAGACAATGAGTGTTAAGCGGATCATTTATTATCATGAGGGATAGGTTCTTGTGAACCACTACTCATAAAACATGGGTCAATGAGTTTGACTCGTAAAACTACACAGTTGAATCTTGATATCAATATCACAATTTAACACGCTGTGGAAAACACCTCGTACATTTTCAAAGAAAAAATTGTCTTTTGAGATATTAAAATAAGGCTGAAAACAAACAGAAGTTTGTGTTTAAGGTGGGAAGAAGTTAAAGCGTCCTTTAATTAGTTGTCAGTTTATTCTGTGCCTACTTTTTGCATACCTAATTCATGTGTTGCAATATTTGAAATTCTCGTGTCACCGTGTAGGATGGCTCCCTATGCATCGACCACTGAAGTCCCAGATGTAATGTGTTCAACAATTTGCATGACAAGGGATTTTACAAGCACTATGCAGGCTCTGGCCTCTGAGAATAATTATACTAATGATGTCGATGAACTCTTTTACTTTGGTTCCGTCGATGGAGTATTCCGCGCTTACCCTGGAGAAGTACGTACTTTTTATCATTCCCAATAAACGCAGATATATGCTTATGCTATTGGCTGAAATCTCTTTAGCATGCAAACGTTTGAATGCAGGTGTATTTTATGTAGCACAACCTAATGGCTCGTTCCTTTATCTTTAAAAATGTTGTATTAATAAAATTATAATTTAATTTAGATAATACAGTTCTAAGTAATGAGTATTTGAAAATTGAAATGTTAAAATTTAAATTAGGAAAGTAAATGTGAAAGCAAAGGTGTAGGAGTTTGTCTGATTTCAAAAGGGACCCACATGTGCTAATTGGAGAAAAGACAAATAGAAAATTAGGGATGATCAATCAAAAGGTTATCTAGTTTACAATGTGGAACACCCTTGTGGTGGCTTTGTGAGCAATGCCATGTAGAGTCGAAATGGTCGTGTCATTGGGCTAAAGTGAGAGATCTAGCATGGTGAGGCATGGAGGGTGAAACTTTGAACATAGTGCAAGGGGCATTTCCTTTCTACCACCTCAAAGGCTACTTTGTTAGCCAAAACTTAAATTTATATGAGAGCATTGGAGACCACAAGCGAATTCATGTGACTAGTCTTGTGCATTTTACCCTATCCACCCTTCATTTTTAACTAATATGATACATCTTAAATGTATCCTCTAAGTGTCAAAAGATTCAAAAATCTATAAAAAGTCTAAGTCTAGGTTGTTTCTATTGTTTTCATTGGTGTTTTGATTGCTTGTCAAACTTTTGAGGTTGTTCATACTTACATACCTTCCTTCCTGACAAACCACTTAAATCATTGTTAAAATTTGTCTACATATTGTTTTGTCAAAGTTTACAAGTTTCCCATTCTTTGGTACCATTCCTTTGGCATTTCCGAGCCTCGAAGCCTGAAAGTCTATTAAAAGTCTAAGCCCTTTGTATCTTCTAGACTGTTAGACATCCTCATTCATCCCATCTCTTGGTACTTGTTACCCTTCATCTCTGCTTCCTAAGCTCTGATACCTTGCACTCCAAAAAGCTTACTAAGTCTTGTGGGCTTAGACTTTTGACCCTACCCTTAATTGGGTACCCATTTCCACTAACCCCTAAAAATATGGAACTCTATCAATTTCTCTATATAACCTATCAGAGTTAGACTTTCAACCATTTCCTTGATTCAATACCAAAATAAGCCCCATCCCAACTCCCCAATCCCAACAATGCATTCCTACTAGAGTTCCCCTTTTGGCCTTCTCACATCTCACATCTCCTCTAGCAAGAGTTTCCTATCACTCCCTGATCCCAACATATTGACATATTGTTCCTATTGGAATTTCAAGGTGGTCCATGTTCTTGTACTTGATATTAGTATTGAGGAATTTCTAGCATACTTGTATTTGCTTTGTCGATTTCAAAGTTTTGAGATATTTCATATTCCCATATTATGGTATTAGTTGCAAGCAAGGTTTGACATTTGATGATGGGCTCGACAAAGATCAAAGGAAATTATTTTTTTTTAGTCAAGCCTAATACAAAGAATTACATTGTTCTAATCTAATTGTCAAGTTGGCAGATCCTCTCTTCCTAGCCTGGCATATTTGAAGGATGTGGCATATTGTTTTTTTATTAGGGTTTTAGGGTTGTGCATGATTCCATCCCAAGTGTCGATTGGTATTATCAGAGGTCTAGAATAATAATGCCTTTAGCCTATGACAAAGATGCAAAGGTATAAGTAAGACCCAATTCTTTCAAGAGGAGGTGTTGGATAATGAAAAAGGGAAGCCTAATAAAAGAAAAGACATCATAATGCAATGGTTACAGACAATATTTAAGTGGTAATAAACAAATTATTTAAAGTGTAGAACTATGTGGTGGATGTTAAACATAAAGTTAAATGTGTTTAAACTATTCAAAATTCCAACCACCAAATGAAATGATGCATTTCTCCTCCACCCACTTCCACCTATTCACCATTACTATAGATCAATCATCCTAGCTACTTATATTTATTCCTAGATCTCCTGAACAATCTAGGGTGCCCATTTTTTCAGGAAAGTGAAAGGTGTCAAAATAATCAAGACTTTCACTTGCATTAATATGCAAGCAATCCATGGTGGTCACCAAAATGTTGAATTTTAGTGGCATCATGAGGTTTGCATGATTATGATAGTTGGAGGTGATTTTAGTGCAAAATATTTGGAAAAGAGATAGATCCTTCTACACCACCAAGGAGCACATGAAATGATGAAGGAAAAAAGATAATAGGTTTGAATGAGTAGTTACAATTCTTGAGCACTTCTAGTAGATTTTTATGCAAGATCTAGTTAAGTACTACAAGACATTGAAATTAAGATTATTAAGGAGTTTCAATTAAATAAATCAACATGTTTGTCCCTTCTATGCCTAGAAGAAGTCGAAGCCAATTGAAGTATTGAAGAGGCAATTAAACTCCTTTGTTATCCTTTTGAACAAATCTTTATTTCTCTCAAACACAATCAATCACTCTTCTCCAATGTCTTGTAATTAGGTAGAAGATGAAGGGTGTTGGACTTCTTGGTATATTTTTCTACCTATTAAATTTGTTACACATGCTTGAGCCTTCACAATTAATAAAAAAACTAATTATTACCTCTCTCTTGTATGGTTTCATTGTGTTTTCTTGAACAATTGTAGGTTTTTCTTGTGGATATAAGTCTCTTTTGTAATTTCACCTTTCTTATTGTAATATTTATAGTAGCATTCCATGAGTTTGTGTGAATGAAAATATGATCTATGATTTTGTTTTAATCTTGACAAGCAAGTCTATGGGTTCTCTTGTCATTGGTGCATCACTATCATTTAATTATTAAAAAAATATTTCTATTTTTCATCTTAATTCTAGATATTATCATTAGAATTTGGTCCTTGAGAGTGAATCAAGCCTAGTCTCAAAGGGAACTATCCCTCTTTGGAGAGTTATCTCTATCTTGCAAGTCCCACACTCAAGGATAACTCAATATTATGGCTAAGATAAGTTTTCAAACTTGTAGAGTGTAGTCTCTGTGAGACCCCTCCCTTTATATTAGTGTCATAGCCCTTTTATTCTCAACTTATGCTACTTTGTCGTGTGGATTAAGGGTGCATCATTTAGATGATAGTTGATTCAATCGTGTTTGAGTGCCACTGCACTTTTAGTCATTTGACTCTAAGGGTAGACTAGTTAATCTCTTATGTGAATGCTTCAATTAAGGTATATGACTGCATCTACATTGATAAATATGATAATGGGTCATACTATAATGTGTTGCTAAGACCCACTTGTTATAGAAGTCCTTTCTTATCATTTAACTCATGATTGATTTGGAATGTCTCCTATATATAATATTCACTTGATGTTCCTCATATTAGGTATTATGACTAGAGTCATTGAAGGAGCCTTAGAGGTTTTAGTAAAAGTAGTAGGTGCAGATTGGAACCCTATAGTACTGCTTAACTTAGAGAAAATAAGCTAGCAAGAAGTGATTAAGGAAAGGTAGAAAAATTTGAGAGTTTTGCAAGTGTAAGTGAACGAAATTTGGAATTTGTGTGTTGTCCTTAACTATATTTTGGTGTAAAGTTTTGGGCATTACAGGACGTCTCAAAGTGATAGTAGTTTGTAGCATGCCAAAAAGGATTATTTTAATGATCCTTACATCATTCAGTTGAGAAAATTGGTGTTAGTCTTAGCAAGTTTTAAATATTGGACACATTCTACAAGCACTTGGCATCTCTAGTGTTTCTTGGTTACAAGATAGTGCTAGTTATTCATTCCAAAGATACAAACAAGATCATCTTCAAAAGGTAAGTGTTCTAATTTGGTGAAATTGTATTTTTATTCATAAAAAAGAAAAGAGAATAATAGGCAATCCTAACCATATTTACAAGTACTATCTATACCTACTTCTAGTAGGCCCTCCCAACCAAACATATGATTATTCTATATATCTTATATGGATGTTCAAAGGAATCAAGTTTTTCTCAATTTTATGAAGTCCTCTTGTCCTTATTAACTATAATTATATTTTAGTAGTAGCCCTAAAAAGTATACCTTATTCTACTAGTGGTAACAACTACTCCCATAGAACACATCCAATAAATTACTAATATATGCTCAGTCCATATTATTATAGAAGACAATATAGTTGTTAGACTCCTTGCCACTTCCCTAAAAGGTAAGGAATTATAATGGTATAGGGGGTTGTTAAAAAAATTAATACATAATTTGAATGAATTGGGTGAGAAGATTTGAAAACAATTTGAAGATAAGAGTGACCATTTATCCCTAGTGGAACAATTAACTACTATCAAGAGAGCCTTTCATGAATTCATGGGAAACTTCAACTTTAGGTTCTAAAATACATGGGATGGAATTCTTCCTTTAGTGAATCCTTCTTCAAATAACACATTATTGTACTACTTAAGGGATTTAAATACTGATGTGGTTGTCATAATATAGTCTATGGGAAGAATAACCTTACCTAATACTTATGATATAGATATAAGAGTTAAAACCTACTTGATCCAAGTTGGGAAGATAGGTCCGAACCTCTAACGCTTATTTTTTCTAAGATTCGACCTACTCAACCAATTTTTATGCCTCTTTCTATAGAAACCAACCAATCAACCACCTTTGTTACTCTTTCCAATTCAAGTTTTATGAAGTAAAAACCTTATTACAAAGATTTGGGAATGAATTAGTAGCTTTAAAAAGATAGCAAGTCCAATATAATAGACCTTATCAACCTTTTAATCAAGCATATTAGGGTGTGTACAGGATCATCATGGAAAAAACAAGCCCTTAAGTGGCAAAAAAATAAAAAAAAATAGAGTTAGGCAACTTGACGTAAAAATTTGAATAATTTATCTATATTATTTCAAAAATATGTAAGAATAGAATCTATAGAAAATTGAATGTAGTTTCTAAACTACTAGGTTTATTTTAAAAAAAAAAACTATTTGGTGAAAATTTGAAATTTAAATGCAAGAGAGTACTTAAATTTCAAGGAAAAAATAAGTAGGTGTTTCTCTGACCACCCTAACCAAAATAAAATGATAATTATTTTTTATAAGATTTTAGATATAAGTAGAGGACTCATTTCTCGATGTGATTCATATTTTTTTGTAATTTTTTTCCAAGTAAATAATTAATTATGCATTTGTTATTACAACATTTATAAAATATAAAAATTCGTATGTCTGACCACCTTAACTTGGTTAAAACTTCATGAAATTCAATTTTTTTATCCTATAGTATGCGAAGCATAGAATGTGACACATGTTTTGGATTCAAAAAATGTGATACCATTTAAAAGCTATAGATGTTCTTCAATCAGCTTATCAATCAAGACTTTAGTCGTAATTCAAATATAAAATATGAATAATAATTATTTATTAAATTCAAAGTAAAGCATAATTTATATTGGTGGAAAACTGAGAATCTCCTTTAGAAACCCTTTTCCTTCATCAATTTTTGGTAAAAAAAAAATTGTCAGCCACATACCCTACACAGGTATGTGTAGAATCTTGATGGGCCAAAACGTGGCGATATGATGGGTATGTGTAGGGTATGTGGTTGATGACTCTTTTTTTTACCCAAAATTGATGAAACGAAGAGGCGTTTTAAGGAGATTCTCAACTTTCCACCAATATAAATTATGCTTTACTTTGAATTTAATAAATAATCATTATTCATTTTCATTTGAATTACAACTAAAGTCGTAATTGATAGTGATTGGAAAACATCTATAGCTTTCAAATGGTATCACATTTTTGAATCTGAAACACATGTCACATTCTATGCTTTGCATACTATAGGATTAAAAAATAATAATTTCATGAGGTTTTGACCAAGTTAAGGTGGTCGACATATGAGTTTTTATATTTTTTCAAAATTGTAATAAAAAATTCATAATTAATTATTACTTGGAAAAAATTACAAAAACTATGCATCACATCAGGACATGAGTCCTCTATTTATATCTAAAATATTATCATTTTATTGTGGTTAGGGTGGTTAGACAAACACCTCCTTATTTTTTCCCTGAAATTTAAGTACTACTACATTGAAATTTCAAATTTTGACCAAATAGATTTTTTTATTTTTAAATAAACCTAGTAGTTTAGAAACTACATTCAATTTTCTACAAATTCTATTCTTACATATTTTTGAAATAATATAGATAACTTATTCAAATTTTTACATCAAGTTTCCTAACTTTGATTTTTCTCAAATTTTCGCCATTTAAGGTCCTATTTTTTCCATGATGATCCTACACATACCCACACATACCCATCATATTGCCACTTTTTGGCCCATCATGATCCTGCACATACCCATTAGTCTAGTAAGAATCTTTCTCAAGAAAATGTTTGACAAGGTGAAATGAGCTATGCTAGGCCTTTGAATGCCATAATCCAACTATTGCAAGCTCTTCGAAAGTTATTATTCTAATACAAAACAAATCAAAACTATGAATGATGTTACCCATGTTATCAGCTCCATGACCAAAATCGGTGCCAAAATGGAGTTCTTAGTTAATATCTAATGGTTCAAAGTGCATAAAAATTTCTAGAGTAACAAGTTGAGTCATATTGTAAGGGGTTTTAAGGCAAGAACAAGTACAACTTGGTGAGTTCACTCTATGTAACTAACATGAAATTTATTTTTTGGTAGCAATCATTGTGAAGCATTAATTAAATATATTAATTCAATGACATATAACATAAGATCCAATAAAAGATCAATAGAGAGTGAATCACCTTGTATGGTTGGTCAAGAAACACCTTTCAATCACCCCAAAGGGATGCAAAGGAAAGTAAAACTATAAAAAGTGAGCTACGAGAAAATCAAGCTTCTATTAAAGACAATCAACCCCAAAATCAATCTCAAATTAGTCAACAAATAGAATGATACATTACCATTACAAAATCTACTTTAAGGTTGTCGTACTCCATTTAACATTGTTGATCAAATGAATAATACTATAACATTAATGTCACTATGTGGGAGGATTTTTCAATTCTAACTACAATGGATTTACTTCAAGAGGAACCAAATATTTTTATTTAGTTAAATAATGTTTCATAAAAAGGATGTACCATTTCCAATCAATCTATGTCAAACAAAAGAGGAAGAAAAGATAAGAAAAATCAGCAAGCCACCTCTTTTTTGGATGGAATTGATTATTGATAATCACATTGATCATGATTGTATGATTTATTCTAGGGCTAGTAGCTATTTCATGCCATAGAAAGTGGTTGATTTTCTTGGTATAAGGTATGAACTAGTGTCTAAAGGGGTTCTACAATTGGATGGTACTATTATTCAAATAATAGTAATCATCAAATGTTTGAAGCTTACCTTGCATTCATGCCTAATTTTCTCTGTTTCACAAGATATTTTAGTTATAAACCTTCCTCCATACTTCAAGATGTATGCTTTTCTAGAGAATTGATAGCCAAGATAGGAGGATATTTTTCATCAAATTTGTCTCATATATATTTTAGGATCAAATATAGAACAAGAGTCACTATCAAGGCTAATCCAATTTCTACAAACTATTTTGAGCCATATACTTTTAGCCCTATTAATATGAATTATACCATACAAGAAATAGAGGAAGATAGTATTGTTTATGAGGCTACCACATATTTAAAAGGATTTCCAGATATTTGTATTGATGAATTGGGAAATAAATTTTAGTTTTATCCATCTAATGATATGGAAGAAACATGGTTAGGCATTTATTGCATTGATGAAGAGAATGTAGCTAGACCTAACCTTATGAAACCATAAGAAGACCTTGATGGAATATGGTAGTTACAATGTTATGCCTCAAGAAGTAAGAGTGGCTTAGGTGTTGGTGTAAAAATAGCCTCTCCTCAGAAGGAGAGGTATTAATTTTCATTTAGGATTCAATTCAATTGTAATAATAGTGTAGTTAAGTATGAAGCATTAATTCAAGGTCTTCAACTAGCACAAAGGAAGAGAATATAAATTTATCTAGGTATTTGGTGATTGTGAGCTTGTTGTACATCAAGTTAGAGATCAAAGTGTCTCAAGAAAAACCTATTGAAATATTATAAACATAAAGTATAAAAATTTAGTAAGGATTTTGATGCTTTGAACATCTAGGTAGTTCACAATTTAAAAGTTTTAAAGATACCATGGAGGATAATGATAATATTGTCAAGATTGTGGCAAGACCAATACTCTTGGATAATGCAACCAATTGGAGATTAATTGATAATGATCAACAATTCATTAATTATTTTCAAGAAGAGGTAGATATTTTTTCTAAATATTAGTCAATATTGAAGGAATATTATGGGGATCGGCTTATAGAGTTGAATAAAAACAAGTTTCCAAAAGGGTTGGTCACTCTAGAAAGCATCTTCAGTACTAATTATCAAATCAAGAGTGAGAAAATGAACATGACTATCAAAGAAGAAGATAATGAGAAAGTAACCATTGTAAATGACAAAACTTTGAAGGTTGAAAAGGTATGTAGTGAACCTGAAAAACTAGATTTTATTGACCTTTGTAGGGATCTTATGATGATAATTTTATATAGATATATGTCGATATTAGAGTTTTTTACCATATTTTATTCTAACACACCATTGAGTTGGATCCCAATGCAAGGCCCATTAGGAAAAAAAAGTCCAATAAATCATAATATTGTACCCATGATGAGAAAAGAACTATCCAAAGTCATAGAGATAGATAATTTTCTAAATTGAACATTCCTCTTTGGTAGCTAACTTAGTTCATATTAGGAAGAATAATGAGGATATTAGCCTTTTGTATATTCTAGAGATCTCAATAAAGCAGATCTTAAATAACAATACCCTCTCTCATCTATGGAAAAAATTATACAAATAGTAGTAGCAGATTAAAGGTTTTCACTCTTAGATAGATATTTTGGATACAATCAAACATTGGTTGAAGAATTAGAAAAGTTTAAGAAAATGTTTACTACCAAATGGGACAATTTTTCTTATAGTAAAATGTATTTTGGGTTGATTGATGTTGGTGTAACTTTCCAAATGGAAATGGATATGTATTTCAAAGGTCTAATTAATGAAATGATTTTGGTATATTTAGATGAAATTGTTGAAAGAATGAAGAAGGTTGTCATTAATGTGTTGTCATTGATGTCAACAATACATGATGGATGTCATAATAGTATGAAGGATGACTATAGAAGAGTTATTTTACAAGAGGGTTTGATTCACACACCAAAATAGTTGAGTACTTTTTTTAAGTGTCTACACCGGCATATTCAGCACACAGTTCCCTCCAATAATTTGGTTTGCATTTGATCACCCATATAGATTTACTTGTGCAATTCTAATATTTTGTTCATGGAAATTAGTAGCATCTTAATTCTGAATTTCACTTGATTTGGATAAGTTTTTTGAAAGTTGCAAGTAGCAAAAGATCATCATATATATGGTTTACATAGTTTTTTATGTATTGACTATAACCTAATTGGTTTGCACTCCTCTGTAGATTTGAGTTAGACCTTGCATGGTTTTGGGAGAATGTTAATAGGTTTCAAAGAATTGTATTTTCCAGTTGGAATAATATTTTGAGGTCCACATGTCCTATGGTGATGATCAGTTGGAGTATTTTTGCTTTTAGGTCCTATGTCTAGCCGATACCAACCTATATTGCATGTGTTTGGGTGTGAAGGAATTTTAATTTGAATTGGGTGCCAATAAGGCATGTTTTGTAAGATTTGAGGTTACATCTAATTAGGCTGACCTAATTGATGTTTTTCATGAAGTTCGGTATATATACTAAAGAATTTGAGAAACCCAACCTCACAAACCCCAAGAATCACCTACATGTAATAACCTATGACGTACACAAGATATTTAGAACCAAAGAAGATGTTCTGCAAGCCTCAAGAAAAAATGAATTAAGAGAATCTAATAATTACAATGAGATCAATCCTTATGAAGGAGATCAAGAAACCCTAAAGTAAAACCTAGAAGAAAAACCCTAGTGTGCACACTTAATAATTAATAAATAATTAATTATTAATGTGCCTAAGTTTAGCTTAAGAAAACCTAAAGTAATAAGTGACTTAATTAATTAACCAATATGATTAAATTAATAAAGATAACTTATTACTCTAACACCCCCCCCCTTAAGATGAACTCAGGGAGTAGCTAAAACACTAGGAAAAGATGCATAAAAGAAAAGATGGGTCCTGACAACAAGGCCTAATTAGGTACCCACGTACAAATGCAATGCAAACTAAATTAAACGGGGTAAAGGAGAAAACCACGTGGGAATTAAACTCCTCTCCAAAATAGAATGCAAAAAACAACTAAGTGATGAAAGATGGAGGACTCCATAAGACCCCCCAAGGACACCATACATCATAAAGATACATGAATGAACCCCCCCAAAAGAGAGGAATGAAGAGACCGCATAGTCCCCTCAGAATGAAGTAGCTCCAAAAAGACTGAAGAAACTGCATCTCCTAAAAGAAGTGAGAGGGAAGAGGCCTCATGAATGCAATCTCTGAAGGTGAAGCAGGTGTAGCCCAAGATGTCTCCACAAAAGTAGGTGTGACCTCAACCAATAAAGAAGTCAAAGTAGGTGAATATTGAAGAGAAACCTCCAAAGATGAATGATCAACTATGTCCTATTGCACTTAAATGGAAGAAACCACATCTGTAGCCATAGAAGTATCAGTAACTACAACAAGAGGTGGAGGAGATGGAATGGAAGGCTCAAGAACTGGATCTGAAGTGAGAACACCAATGTTCAAGAAGCCATATGTCTCTTATGAATGATGATTCACACTAGAAGTGTGATGAACAACTGTAGGAACATAAGCACAATCAGTAGAAAAATATGAAAAGGAATACAATTGAGATTAGTGATCCACCACCCCAGTAGCAATAATTGCTCTACTCTCCAAGTCTTTGATGATAACTGAATCAAGTGTGAACTCCATAGATCTCCCATTGCCTCCATGTGTGATCTGATATATGGAAAGAAGGTTGTTTGTCAAATGAGGAACACACAAGACATCCTGAAAGGTGTTGTCCCAAAAACTAATAAACCCCTTCCTTGTAACACTCATGTATGTATTGTTTCCCATCAAAATAGGAGACATAGTGCAAGGCTCATAGGAAGTGAACATAGACTGTGAAGATGCCATATGATGAGATGCTCCTTAATCTAGAATACATCTCCTTGATGCAAGACCTAAAGAAGCAAAAAGAGCATGTCCCTTCATATTTTATGAAGTATGTAAACCAGTTGAGCCCCTATCATGCTGCTCTAAAGAAGAAGAATGAGAGGAGGAAGATGATGCAGACATCTTAGAAAGAAAATCAATTTGATTTTTCTGAAGAAGATGCTTTAGCTAATCAATGTCCTTCTTGTAGCAACTATGTTCTGCATGTCCTTCCCTCTTGCAATATGCACATGGACCCTTCTCCTTCCTAGATGATTTCCCCTTGGAAGAGAAGGATGAATATGAGGACTCCTTTTGCTGCTCATGATATTTGGAATCCTTTTGTTTCTATTTCTTTCCTTTTCCTGTAGAAGCCTTCTGATCTTTGGGCTCCTGTGATGAAGAGGTCTTCAACTTTCCCGTGCTAGCCAACTTGGCCTACTCTCGAGTGAGAGAAGATGCAAAATCATCAAAAGAAGTCATAGTAAATCTAGTACCAAGTGCATCCCTAGTGGCATAAAAGGTAGATACAAAAATTCAATAATCTGGTCCAAGCTTGGAAAGAATGGACAATATCAAGTAAGAGTCTTCCTTCTAAACACCACACTGTGACAACTGTAATCTAAGAGACTTCAGTTTAGGGAAAAAATCCTAGATGTTGTCAAAATCCCTAGGATTTAAGCCAATAAGCTCATTCTCTAATTGAAACCCTCTCATAGTATCCCACTTCCCAAATAAAGACTCTAAAGTAGTCCAAATCTCATGGGGTGTAGTGCAAGACTCAACATGAAAAAGAAGATTAGAAGAAAGAGATAGACATAAAGTACCAAAAGCTTCATCACATCTATTAAACCATTTTCTCTTTTCAGTAGCACCTGTAGGTTCAATTTTCTGTACCCATGGTTACCATGTACAACCCTTGATGCTTCAAATGAATCTCCATTTTTTTTTTCAACCAAAATAGTTGAATGGAGTAAGGGGTGCAATATCATGTGTATCCATGATAGAAAACAACAATATATACTATAATAGAAGAAAAAAACAATGCTCATTGATCTCAAAAAAATGGCATGAATGGCTCATTTCCCAAGAAAATAACTCAAAAGGTAAAGGCTGAGATAAAATAAGAATATCAAATATTTGGTAAATATTCTAGAAAAAATAGGTCTGAGATCTGTGTAGAGCACTCAATCATCTTTCTAATGCCTATTTGTTTTCACAAAACAAAGTCCGGACACAAAAATTATGCCTCCCAAAGTGAAAATAACAATATCTAACTTCAAAGGCTGAAAAAAGCATCAAAAAATCAAAACAAAAAAATCACACCTACACCACTAGATAGAGCATCAAATCAACTTTCCGACAATATCTTGTTTCTGAAAAAAGGCCTTTGTTTGCAAAAGTTATGAGAAAACAAAGAAAAGGCATGTAAAAGGCACTTTTAACGCTAAACAGGTGCAAAAACTAGGCCCTTAGGTGTTAGCCCTCGGTCGCGCATGTGACGTCCCCTATATGGCTAAAAAAAAATTGGTCACGAGCTCAAAGGCGTGGCTCCTAGTCCTCCAAAGGACTGAGCGCTAAGGAGAAAGGGGCCTCAGGGCTTAAAGTGTTGGCTCCTAGTTGCTGATAGGACCATGGGAGGAGTTGAACACCGGCGGGGGTGCAAACTGGTCGACAAAGCGGCAGATTGATGGCACGAGAGGACGACGATGGCCCGAAGGTGGAACTATGGAGGCTGCTCGATGGAGTAGTGGTGGTGGAGCTAATTAAAATGAGTGGCGCAAAAAACTTCTGAGTTTTTTAATTTTTCAATAGTTTTTTTTTTAGCCTCGATCTGTGTGCCCTAGGTTCGTATGACCTTGGGGAAAAAGAAAATTTTGCTTCTTTGGTTGACTGTGTCCAAAATGGACAAGTTTTATATGAAAATAGGGGTTTTTGGGCGTTGCAGACTCAATGGTGAGGTCTGTTTTGTCCAAAAATGCCTAAAAAAAGGCTACCCCCAGATCCACAAAAAGGAAGCCTGTAAAGAAACCCTTGCACAGAAAAAATCATTATGAGGAGATATCTTCAAAAGACGAACATGAAGCTACAGGTCTAGAGCTCTGATACCATGAAGAAGCTGAGAAACCCAACCTCACAAACCCCAAGAATCACCTGCATGCAATAACCTATCACGTACACAAGATATTCAGAACCAAAGAAGATGTTCTGCAAGCCTCAAGCAAAAAATGCATTAAGAGAATATAATAATTACAATGAGATAAATCCTTATGAAGGAGATCAAGAAACCCTAAAGTAAAACCTAAAAGGAAAACCCTAGTGTGCACACTTAATAATTAATAAATAATTAATTATTAATGTGCCTAAGTTTAGCTTAAGAAAACCTAAAGTAATAAGTGACTTAATTAATTAACCAATATGATTAAATTAATTAAGTGAGATAACTTATTACTATAACATATACAAGGTCAATTTGAGTATGTGATGATGGAATATGAATGTGTACATGATTTGAATGCAAACAATGATGCAAAATTTTGTAGAAGTGTGCAAATAAATTGTGAGTGTTGAGAAAATGTGTGCAAATATAGAGCTGAGCAGAGATTTGAAATTTGTGTTGAATAAATAGTATTAAGTCAATTTATTGAGCTTCAAAGGAACTAAATCCAACATATGTTAGATGTAGTTTTTATCAGTTCAAATATTGGTCGTGAAGCCACTTCTTTCTATTCTTCTTTTATTTGTGAACAGTGAGTTCACTTGGATAGTGAGTCCACCTAGTAGTGAGCCTTTCCATAATATCTTATAACTAGTTATAACATATTATGATCTAATCCTCACAATGGTTTTTCCTTTTTTGGGTTTTCCATGTAAAAATCTTGGTGTTCATGTGTTGTGTGCGTTATGTGTTTTTCATTCTTTCATTTATTTTAACTGCTAAGTATGCTTTGGTAATTGGATGGTTTAATAGAATATTGATTCACCCCCCCCCTCTCAGTATTTCAAGTGTTCAAGAATTCGTATCTGAGCCTGGTTCCTTGGAAGGATTTGACCACTTTGGGAAGATCATGGAGATTGAACACATGACTGATAGAAAGTTTCCTATTTCTCTGGATGTCATTCCTACTATTGGATACATAGAAGAAGATTACATAATTGAAAAAGATGTAGAACTCAAAGTTTCTCTTGAAGATCTTATCAAAGTTGAAGATAAAAATATGAATCTAAAGAAAAATCTTAAAGAGGCAAATGAGTGTATCATAAAATTGAGAGAGAAGATCAAGAATTTTACAAAAAGGCATAAGGAAGTCAATGAATAATTGAAACAAGCAAATGAGAAGATCGCTGGATTGAAAGTGAAAGTGGAAGAAAAGAAAAGAGTTGAGGAATGTCTAAATGCAATGGTAAATAGAAAAACTAATGAATGTACAAGGCTTGAACAAGAAGTAGTGAATCTAAGATCAAATCTTAAGAAAGCAAGAATTTATGAAGAAAAATTCAAGACAAGTTATACAATGCTTGATGAGTTGATTACGGGTCAGAAAGTATCTAAAGACAAAGCTGGTCTAGGACTTGAAAAAGGAGGAATATCAAAATCATATTAGACACCTAATGCAAAGAAGAGCAATGAACCAGAGAAGATTGAAGAAAAGAAGAACAATGGAAAGTTCTAGAATCAAAGAAATAATACTAGAAGACACCCTAGATTCAAACAATTAAATTATCAAAGGTACCCATCTTTCAATGGTATTTTTTATTCTTGCAATAAATTTAGACATAGAGAAATGAAATGTAGAAGAAAAATTAATCAGAATGTTCCATCCTTTATTATTCAATGCTTTGCATGCAAGAAGTTTGGACATAGAGAAAATGAATGCAGAAGTCAAATCATGAATGTATATAACAATGATAGAATAATTCAATCCTTCAATGGCTATTGCTATACATGCTATGGATTTGGACATAAGGCTAATCAGTGTAGATTAAGAATGAATGGAAGAAATAATTCTTCGAGAAATGCCATATGCAACAACTGTAATAGACCTAGACATATTGCTAGATTTTGTAGGAACGAAATACAAGGAAGGATAATACAGTAAAGAGAAATGAACCAATTAAAAGGATTGATCCTATTGAAGTAAAGAAGGAAATGAAAAATATCTAGAGAAAGAAACAGTGGCCTAAGAACAAAGAAGAATTAGAGACTACAAATGAATCTGTACCACCCTCTGGTGCATTTAGTTCCTCCAAGAATTGAACCTAGGCATTGACTTAGGGGGAGCAATAACAAAAAATTAAAAAAACCCATGCTGATATGAGGTGTCATGGCTTGACACAACAATATGAGATGGAGATGGATAGTTTGGATCTTTTGGAGAAGACTCTAAAAGAAAATATGCAATTGTGGAGATTTGTAGAGTGATTTAGAGTTTATTGTTGTATAGAGAAGGTTTTTACAAGCTTTATTGTTTGACATATTGAATACGAATTAGGGTAGAATGAAAGGCTTACATACCTATTATTTTTTATTTCATTCACTTTTATGCATTTGGAGTGAGTAGAGCGAATTGAAGCGAATTCAAGATTTCGAAGGCGATTTGTGAAGCAAAGCATCCAAACCCTAGTTCTTATTGAGCAAGAAAAAGGTATTTACCATTGTTCAAAGTCACAATAGAGTTTTTTTCAAAGAATTTGAATTAAATAGAAATGGATACACTTATAGTAGTGAATGTGAGTGAGAAATGTTGACCAAAATTCAAGAAATGCCCCATAAAGATATTTGAAAACAACTCACTCAGAGATTTTTCAAGTATCCCATATAGGGTTTTGCCTACAAAAGACACTATGGCATACATCCATAGGAAAATGGAGGAGTATAACCAAATAAAATTCAAAGATCTGTGGATAGATCAATTTATTGGAGAGGATTACAACATCAAACTTGAGTATGAAAACCTAGTGAAGAAGAAACTAGATGTCTAGAAATATTGTTGGAACACAACACACTACTGAGAGGGAGGGTGAATCAATAGACACATAAATTTTAGCCTTCTTATTCCAAGTGTAGACATAACAATTAAAACTAGATGTGCAGATAGAAACAAAATAGATTATCACAAAAACATGCACAAAAGATCGACACATAATCAACAGATATACGTGGAAAACCCAAGATGGGAAAAACCATGGTGAGAAAAATGCTACTAGGAGCTACTATCCTAATCCAGCATCACACTAAAATCATCTGTTAAAATTTTTAAGGGGGCCAACCCTAAGGTGACACCAATCCCCTAAAATGAGCACCAACTCAGTTATCTGATGACACCAACCAATCAAATTTACATTTAGAACAATTATAATTTGTTCTTAAGGAACTCCAATCAATGTTACAACTCACTTTGTAATTGTTTTGAAACTATTTATTGTTGCCACAACAACACTATTCACTACTCTGCACCCCACTACTTTAGCTCTTTTTCTCTCTTTCTTCTTTAGTGCATTCTCAGTCTACCTCAATGCACCAATGTACCTTTTTGGATCTTTCCTTTTCTATTTTTGTGTATCCTCTCTGATTGTCTTAGGAGCTCAAAATTGCTCCTACACCCTTCATCATCAACCTACTTAGACACTTCTCATGTGTTTTGAGTAGTGTTAATCAATAACAATTGCCTTGAGTTTCCACTATAATATGATCCTCTATTAGGGTGAATATCTTCTTCATTGTCCTCTAGTTTCCTTGATTTGCATAACATTAATTCCTGGTGCAGAGAATCTTGCTTCATTTCCATCCTACCAAACCCTAAGATCAAATATGCAGTTAATGCTTTCTACTGAATCTTCGATATAATCTTGATCCTTTTCCCTGTGGCCATATATACTGCCATTCTTTGCATCAAACCACATTACACCTATCATTGAAGCAAGTAGACCAATAAATTTTCATCTCCATATCAGTTTGTAGGCGAAACCCTATTTATGCAGAGTTAGCTATTTGTGATTACTTCATTCAAATCTGGGCCATCGATCTCCTTCCTTCACGCCACGATATTGAGTTCTTCATTCATTGTCACAAATTTAAATCATGATCATCCAATAAGTAATCATTTAAATTTCCTTCATAAACATCGCATACCATCGAAACACTTAGAACAATCACATCCATTTCCATGATGTAGCGATCACCCTCTAATCACTTTCCTTTAATCTCTGTCATCCATTGCATATCACTAATATGCTATGAGCAACACCACTCCTAAGTGTGATGCACTAACACTTAGTGATGCTATAACGTTTTGACACCTGTCCTTGTTGATGCCACTTTCCACTATCATTGCATATCACTCAAATCTTCAACCTTCTTTGCTTCACAACAGTGATGTGAAGCTATCGAGCAATATGATGCCACATGTTGTTAGTCCCACCAAGGCCATATTCTCCTTTATCATGCATCGTTCAATCATCATGATCATGACCGATGAATGTCTTCATTACATATCACAAATCTTAAGGAAAACTTTAACTTTCTTACTATGATGTGCAATAACCATTTATCATGTATTATTGAATTACAAACCAATTTTCAATAACTATCTGCGATGCACGTTATCCAGTGATAGCCATTAGATTTTCAACTTTGAATGGGCACCATTTGATCTTCAAAGGAACTCACCGACAACAACTGGGTAACAAGGTGAAGGGGTCAGTCACCGAAAAAACTTAAAGGCCATAAGTTATAACTTAACTAACCTACAACCTTCAAACCAATAGTCATCGAAAAAATAAAAAATTGTTAAGGCACGTTATGACTGCTAACACTAGGGTTTAACCATAGAACCCTAATTCAGGCTCAGAGCACAAGTATAAAATTTTTTAGCATAGCCTTCAACCTATGGACTTGCAAAACCCATTTCTAAGTAGCTCTCAGAAAACCCATGTTGAACTTGGACTCATATTTTTCTCTTGAGCACTGAAAGAATTCACCATAACATGACAAAATTGTATGACAACAATGTAATTCTTTGAACAACATTTGCAACATTTGCTCAACCTTCTAGATCCACAATACACTATCTTCCTCAGATATGAATGACAACATTTTGACATCAATGCTGGCACTCCCTTCATGCAAGATAATTTCCATTACACACTTGATCCCTTTTTGACATCAATGAAAACAATATGCCAACAATCTCCCCCTTTTTCATTGATGGGAAAACTAAATGCTCATACCAATTGGCTAAAATGGTTTGATACCAATTAAAATTAATTGAGATCTATAACATTTTGAGCTATGTACCAATTGGACACTCTAAGTAATGTTCCCCATTTGATATGCACCTCTACCATGTTCATCCTACTCAATTGAGCATTTTTTCATGATTTTCTCCCCCTTTGACATCAATGGAAAAGGGTAGACTCCCCCTAACACATTACTCTCCCTTTGACAAGCAATTCAAAGAGAAAGTGATAATCTCAAATAATGCAACCATAAAGTCGTTAGAAATTTTTAAAACCACTGGTACCCAACTTGATATGTCCTTTTTGTTTCTAGGGATGAATGAAATATAGATGAAGCTCCCCCTAGACTCATGCCCCATCACTAGTGAGTAGTGATATGATGTGGGAGCAATGACTCCCAATTTTTTCCTCAAATATTCAAATTGTTCCTTGGGAAGAGGCTTGGTGAAAATGTAAGCTACCAGTTCTTTTGTGGGAAAATATTCAATGTTGAACTCCTTATCTACAACCTTCTCTCTTATGAAGTGATACTTAATGGATATGATATTTTTTCTAGATTGCATCACTAGATTCTTCGACATGTTTATGGCACTTGAATTGTCACAAATAATTGAGATAGGTTATTTGTACTCCACCTTGATGTCCTTAAGTGTTTGCTTCATCCATAGGACTTGAGTACAACATGTTGTTGCTACATACTCTACTTCAGCAGTGGATAGAGTGATAGATTCTTCTTGCTCATCCAGGAAAATAACTTGTTTCCCAAGAAGAATGCTCCACCACTGGTGCTTTTCCTGTCATCCACACTTCCTTTCCAATCAACATCTATATATATAGTTAAAATGAAATCCATGCTCTTGGGATACCATAGCCCATAGTCATCTATACTCTTGATGTATTTGAAAAATATTTCCACTACATTGACAAGTGAGTCTCTAGGTGCAACTTGATATCTTTCCACTAAACATATTTCTTCCATAATATCTAGCCTTGGTATAGTTAAATTCAACAAGTTTCTAATCATTGACCTGTACACTATTTGATTTGCCTCAGGTTCATCCAATTTACTCAACTTGCACCCAGTTATCATGGGGTACTAACTAGTCTACTATCTTCCATGCCAAATTTCTTGAGCATCTCCTTAGCATACTTAGTTTGAGATATGAATAGCCCATTATCATTTTGTACAATTTGCAAGCCAAGGAAAAATGACATCTCTCCCAACATTGACATATCAAATTCATCTTGCATGTGTGTAGAAAATATTTTACACATTTTATCATTGCTACCACTAAAAATGATGTCATCCACATAAACAACAACTATAATCATGTGCTCCCCTTCAGACTTGAAATACAAGTTATTGTTTGTAAATCCCTTTTTGAATCCTTGTTGCTGCAAATATTGGTCTAATCTTGAATACCATGCTCTAGGAGATTTTTTTAGACCATGTAATACCTTTCTTAATCTGCAAACATAATCATCACCCTCTAAAAGCTAAAAACATTCAGGTTGTTCTATGTAAGCTTCCTCATCTAAGTTTCCATTCAAGAATGAAGATTTAACATCCATCTGATATACCTTGAAACCTTTGTAGATTGAAAAAGAAAGAAACATTATGATTACTTCTAGTCTTCCTACAGGTGTGAATGTTTCTTCAAATTCAATCCCTTCAACTTCTCCATACCCTTTGCACACCAATCTTTCCTTGTTTATTATTACAACCCCATCTTCATTCAACTTTTTTCTAAAGACCCACTTGGTGCCAAACACATTTTTTGCTTGGACGCCTAGGAACTAATTTCCACGTTTCATTATTTTCAATCAGATTCAACTCCTCTTCCATGGCTTCTAACCAGCTCTCATCTTTGTTGGCTTTAGAGAAACTCTTTGGTTCAATTTGAGATAGGAGAGAAAAATTTACTTGTTCTTTATTCTTTGCAAATCTCCCCCTAGTCTAAAATCCTTCATTTTTATCTTCAATTATTTGATGTATTGGATGATATTTTTGAACATATTTTGCAAGGGCCTTTTGAACTTCTATTCCATCAGATTCTTCTTCATTATTTGGTACATTGTCTTCTAATCTAAATCATCTTCGAAATCATTTTTCGCTTATTTAACATGTTTTATACTTTCATCAATCTTAACATTTATGCTTTCCATAATTTTTTCCAGCCTTTTGTTATAGAATTTATATGCTTTACTTTGAGTGGAATATCCTAAAAATATTCCTTCATCACTTCTTGATTCAAACATTCCTAGGTTTTCATTTTCTCTTTTGATGTAGCATTTATTGCCAAACACCTTAAAGTATTTCATAGATGCAGGTCTACCATACAACACCTCATAGGGGGTACTATCATTGTGTACTCTAATTTGAACTCTATTCAAAATGTATATTGTAGTATGTATTAATTCTCTCCAAAACATATCAATTAATCTAGCCTCTTTTAGCATTGTTTTGGCCATATCTTGCACAACTCTATTCTTTCATGTGGAGTTCTTGGTGTTGAGTATTGTATCTTGATTCCATGTGCCTCACAATATTAAAAAATTCACCTGATGTGAATTCTCCTCATTTATATGACCTTAAGCATTTGATCCTTCTACCTATCTCCTTCTCAACCATCTTTCTAAATATCAGATCTCTCAAATGCTTGTGACTTTTCCCTCAGGAATGTCACCCATGTCATTCTCGTGTAGTCATCAACTAGTAGCATAAAGTATCTTTCTCCATTTAGTCCCCTTTTTCTTGTGGGTCCAAAAAGATCAATATGAACCAACTGTAAAGGCTTTGTGGTTGAATATTCTTTAGTTGGGAAACTAGCCTTTGTTTTCTTTCCCTATTAGCACTCTTTCCATATGATGTTTGCAGGCTTATATACTTTATGCATGTGTCTAAATAGACCTTTTGAACTCACTTCAACCAAATTTTCAAAGTTTATATGGCCTAATCTTGTATTCCATAACCAACTTTCATCAGTATGTCCTATCAAACAACCTTTCACTTCGGAAAGGTTGTAGAGATTGCAATCAATTCTTAATCCTTTTGCAAATATCTTTCCATTCTTCCTAATTTTGCAGCCTTTTGAATCAAATGTGACTTTATAATCACTGTCACACATTTGGCTCTCACTTAATAGATTATGCTTTAAAGCTTCAACATACAAGACATCCTTTGAAGGATTTTTACCATCTAGACTTAAAATTCCTTTACCACATATCTTAACTGTGGTGTTATCACGCAAAATCACAGATCCTCTATCACATTTCTTGAGTTTTATAAATTTACTCTTGTCTCTAGTCATGTGTTGGAGCAACCACTATCTATCACCCATAAGTTTTTCTTTTTGGTAGGAAAGGATGTTTGTGCAATCATTTATTTTTTGGAGCTCTCTCCCTTCTCTTTTGACACTTTCTTAGTTTTATTTTCTATCTTTTCAGCCTTATTTTCATATTATTTTTTTGATATAGGAGGTGGAACTTTCTTTTTCTCATTCTCAACATTTGGTCTTTTAAACTTGTTCTACAAATTTTAGCTATATGACCAAGGTTATTACAGTTATAACAAACTACTTTCATATCAATTAAAGGAGTAAATGAATTTATACTTTTAAATTTTGCACTCCTTTTAAGAATGATTCTACATTCTCTAGCCCTATGAAAAAACTAATTACATGAATAGAAATATCCATAGAAATATCAATAATACATGGTCATAGAATTTTGTGTGGGATGAAAGGATCTTTTGTGCATCTGTCTTCTTGTGTCTCTCACCTTAGTGAATCCATCAACATCAGTCCTTTTGAATTTTTTCTTGTTCTTATAGTGATCAGGATCTAATTGGTTATCCATCTTGTCTATAGTAGGCTTCTTTTCTTCTTTGGTTTTCTCTACCTCTGTAGATTTCTCATGGAGGTCTCTTCCTTTGTAGTTACTCTCCTTAGCAGGTTTATAATTTTCTTCTGTTCTCAATCTTTCATATAGCTTTGTAGAAGTATCAACAAAAGAGCTTTGGCCTTTCTCCAAACCTAAGCCTAATTTTTTCTTTGTTTGCAGGCTTCTAGGTGCTTAATAATTCATCTAAAATGTTTGAGCCACTTTTCAACTTGAGTCCTTTCTCTATTTGTTCTTTTTCCTTTTCTAGATCTCTTCTTAGAGCAACAATCTCTTCCTCAAGCTTCATGCATTTTCTAGCTTTAGCTTGCATCTTGGATTGAATCACATCTTCTGCTCTCTTGGATTCTTCTAGCTTTAGCTTCAAATCTACCACATTTTGGGTAGATTCTTCTAGCTTTAGCTTCAAATCTACCACATTTTGGGTAGATTCTTCTAGTTTCTTGCTTAGTTTATTAGACTCTTTTTGTGCAAGTTTCTTTTGTTTCTTTTTCTCCCTTTTAAACTTCTCAATCTCATCTTTGATATCATTGATCTCATCTAGAGCACAAATGAGTTCTCTCTATTGGTCAACCACTCCTTCTTCACCCTCTTTAGGAATATCTCTAGCCTTTTCATTCTTCTATTCCTTAGACTCTTTTTCCATAAAGAGAAACTCATTGTCTCTTACAACAAAAGAAAAATTTTGTTCATCATCTGAGCTATTGTAGTCTTCTGATACATCACTATCTTCTTGGATGTATAGGATTTTCTTTTTCTTCTAAAAATTTATTCTCTTAGGGTAGTAGGGTTTCTTCATTTTATCATCTACCTCTTGTTTAGAGTTTATTTTCTTATTGTAGGGAAATTTAACAGTAAAATGACCTACTTTACCACATTCAAAGCATTTAAAGGGAAACTTACCTTTGTATTTCTTAGATCCTCTTCTTATTCTCCTAATGAAGTTTGCCTCCTTTTCATCAGTCTCATCATCCTCAGATGGAATTATTTTTCCTTATCTTTCTTAGGAGGTACATCCTTCTCCTTGTTAACAGTCTTGAAAGCAACTTCTTTCCTAGATGGTTCTTCATCTCTCATCCTCATATCATAGGTTGTGAATATATCATGTAGTTCATTCAGAGTTAGTTTGTCTACTTATCTCCCTTCTTCTATAGTTGATATCTTAGAGTCATACTTTGATGTCATTGATCTAAGAACTTTCAATACAACATCCTCTTTCAACTCTTCTCCATTCCTTTGATATAATTCACAATATCATTCTTTCAAAAGATAGTCTGCAATCTTTTCTTCCTCTGACATTCTTAGGCCTTCAAATCTAGCCTTCACTATTTGAAGCTTTGCCAATTTTACTTTGTCGTCTCCTTCATAAATCTTCTTCAATTTATCCCAAAAATCTTATGCATTCTTACAATACATAACTTTGGTGTGCACAGATCTAGATAGACTATTCATGATAGCAAACCATGCTTTTTCATTGTTGATTAGGTGGAAAAATAGGGTAAACCCAAATGCATGAGCAAGAGGATATACCACTAAAAATTTTCACACTAAATCACTACAAAAAGATGTAATTATGAGAGCCAAAAGATGAAAATAACAACAAAAATGCTATCTTATTGCTATAGAAACTATGGGGGAAGTTTTAAGAGCATAAAAAGCTATGTACATAGTTAAAAAGTTATTTTTGAGCTACATAGGACTCATTTTCCTTCAGTGGTGAATGGGTCCCTGTTAAGGTTTCTGAAACTGAGATTAGGGTCCTATTCCTTAATGTTTGCACTCTCAAATTCACTGTTATCAACTTCTAAATGTCTGTTTACAATTTTGTAGCTTTGATTCCTTGATTTTTCACATTGAATGACAGCTTTTACAACTTGACAACTTTGACAATTTTGCTTCAAAATTGATCCACTTGATCTTCAACCTATAAATCTGCAATCACACACTCAAGGGTAGAAAAACTTGTTTTTTGTTAGTGAATGGGGGTTTTCCTCGGTCAAACCCCTTATAGGTAGTTAAACCAAATGATGAAATGGATGAAATGAAATATGAATGTGAAATATGCAATTGATATCACCTTGGATGATGTCTTTTTAAACAAATTTGTAATCTAACATGTAGTGGCCATGAAGAAGGTAGATCTTGGATCCTTGAATGTGATTTGAATAATGCTTGCAAATAGATCTTCAATGCTACATCCACTTCTTTAGCTCAACAACATGAATGCATTAAACCCTTGACATGATGAACTAATCTTGAATTGCTGCAATAAACTCTTGAAATCTGCCTTGAAATGTCTTATGAATGCTCTTGTAATTCCCTATAATACTCTTTCTCTTGATCTCATGAATTCACATAAGTTTTCTAGGAGAAACAATGTGAATTAACCCCTTATTTATTCTAAATTAAGAGATTAACCTTGAAATTCAAACAATTAAGGCTGGTGCTAGATATGGAAAGAAAATTTATTAAATTCTCGAGCTAGAATGAAATTAAAAAAGGGGGGTCTCATTAAGGGAGGACCCATTCATCACCTAGGGTGAATGGGTCCTATCCCAGTTTACCAAGAACTAACCTCAAAGGATTGAAAGAGGGTTGAAAACCCATTTCAAATCAATTGAAAAAGAAGGGTCCTATAAAGGGAGGACCCATTTGCCACCTAGGGTGAATGGGTCCTAGCACCATTTTCTAGGACCTAACTTTTCCCAGTGAAATATTTTATTAATTAGATTATAAGTGTTGGGATAGATCTTCAAGATGTGTCATAATTAAGGCTTAAATTTGAATTAAAAGAGGATTAATTACTCCAATTACCCAAAATTAATTAATGACCACCTAGATAAATGTGAAAGTGTTTTATAACACTTTACAACACTTAAACAAGGTACACATTATGTACATTTTATTATAAAGGGGGCCATTAGGCTTAATTAAGCAAATACATCCTAGAAAAGTGTGAAGCTGTGTTACAACACTTTACAACACCTTTGCAAAGGATCAATTAAGGCATTTTTTAGTCAAATAAAGGTCCTAAAATAGTGTGAAAGTGTACAACACATTACAACACCACTCCAAGACATCATTAGTTTAGTTTCAATGTCAATTATCAAACCAGGTAAGGAAACAAGCTACTTTTTCCATTACTACATTTTTTCCCCACTTTAGTGAGAGGATGACCCCATTTCAAACTCACACTAAAGTAGACATCCAAGACACTTAATTATGCAACAATAACAAAGATACATGATCATACCTTGTCAAAGGCCAAGAAAAATAAATAAAAACAAAAGATAAAGAACAACCATTTCAACGTGATGTGAGACGGGGTTGTTTGTCCATAACGTATGTTGCTCACTCTAGGGTAGTGGAACCTCAGTCTTTCCACTAGGTGAGTTGTCCCAATGAAGTGGTTTGATGAGAAAGTCATGCCAGTGTATCGACTTCTCACTATATAATGAGAAATTCATTCCAGTGTATCAACTTCTCATCATACTAACCATATACTAAAGTAATCCTCTTGATAACTTTAATAAGGAACCATAGTGTAATGCTTTTGTAAATGATTTTGTATGTCATGTGAAAATTTTGTTCAATGTGATTTTTCTCTGTTCATGTAACTATCTTCCTCTTAGGGAGCATTGTGCCTAATGTCTCAAAGAGAGGACAAGTCAAAAGTGTCAAATGATTGACCATGGGATGCCTCATTCACATCATGCCATGATAGTAGATCGTATACTCTTGGACAACATCAAGGCCAATGAAACCACCAAGAAGAGGAAATATCACAAGAAAAGAGAAAAATCATGCCATAATTTTTTTCCAAAAGATGTCATCAATGTATTCCCCGACTTTAAAGTGGTTTCTACACCATCACTGTGAGCAATTTCTTTAAAGTAGCCAATGTTTTTATTCTAATACATGAGAGATTTCCTCGAAAAACCCTATGCCAAGTCATATGTTTCCAAAATAAGTTGTGTCATGAAATGGGAAGGGTTTCCCCCACAAATACATAAGGGATCTATGGATTTGGGGTCTGTATGTATGTGCTACAATGTTTTCATAGAGCATGGAACTATCATCATTCCCCAAATACTCACAAAACTAGAAGAATGACACAAAGAAAGTGAAAACAAAGAAAAATACTTTCAAGTCAACATGGAATAAACATGAATGTCTCAACGCCTTGCATCATCCCCAAAAGGAAAAAACTATACAAATGAAAAAAAGACAAAGACAAAGCTTTTGGGTCAACATGGAAGAGACGTAAATGTCTCGATGCCTTGCATCATCCCCAAAAGGAAAACACAAGATAAATGAAAAATGCTTATGACATAGAGAATAATGAAGATACATATAGAGGAATGCACAAAAAGAAAGACATCAAATGAAATGTTACGGGGGATCACATTACACACATGCAATCACATAAAGAAAAATGAAAAATAAAAATACTAGTAAGGCACAGGTGAGTCAACCTAAAGCAGGTCATCTTCCTCCCAATCTCAATCAGTATAAATAGAAGGTGGGAAACTAGCCAAAGGGACAACATCAAGTTCTGAAAAAGGACACACACCAAGTTCAACACTCTTTTTAGGAGATTTGTCATTTAAACTCATGGGAGAAGAAAACAACATATTCAACTCATCATGCACGTGTTCATTAATTTTTTCAATGTCAATGTCATCATCTAAATTAATCATAGTAGGAGGTTGAATAACAATTTCCATGTAATTTCCTTGATTATATTGCAATGAGGGTTGAGAATCATCATGCATTGCTTCAAGTAGGTTTGGATTTTGGTTTTCAATGTTATTTTTTTTCTTGAGTTTGCAATTTACAAGCAATAGCATGATGTCTATGTCTTCACTCTCTAGCACTTCAATTTATTTTTAGTTTATTGTCATTTTTTTGTGTAAGAGTGGGTTTGTCAATCATAGGTTCCTTCTCTTCCTTGGGAGGACTAGAAGAAACAATAGGAGGTTTCTCAACAAATTTCTCTTTGAATTTGTAAAATTATTTGACTCTAGGAGGGATGACAGGATTGTTTGTGTCATCTCATCTAGTCCCTTGTGGGAAATTGCAGGAGGTTATTCTTTTATGTTTAGAAGTGCTTTTAGTTCAATCAATTTTTCGTCAAGAATGGTTGGTTTGATTATAGGTTGAGGCATGTTGTGAAGGGATAGTTCCATTATTTTATTTTCCTTGAATTTTTGATATAATTTGAAAAATAAATCTTTACGAGGCCTGATAGGTTCCACAGGCTTGGGCCAAAAGTAATCTAGTGAAAAAAATCCCTTTTGCTGAGGTAGGATTAAATCCACCATGATGTACACTGAAGATGTCATTTCTAAATGGAAACTTTATACATTTATGCACAACCTAAGGGATGAAATTCATGGATCAAAGCCATGGATAGCCTAGCTTCACACAAAATTGGTTCAATTGTGGGATGATGGAGAATGAAACTGTTAATGTTTTCGGTCCCACCTTTAAAGGGAGATATATCAATCCTATTGTAGGGAAATAAAATCCATTATGTGTCTTGATCCATGCTTTCAGGTTATCATATGTTTCTTGATATAGATAATGTGCATATAAGAATTCTTTTGTGATCACATTGTCTCCACAAATAGGATCAATCAATATCCCATTAGTGGGCTTATTATTGATTCGGCCAGCTATGTAAAAAGGACCGTCAGGTGCACATTTAGGTATGTCATTTTGTGAGAAATCAATTTCAAGAGGTTGTCTAGCCAAGCCCTTACAAGGTATAGCTTCGATAAATGTTATCACTTCATTTGTGGGATGTTATTCAATGGTATTCATATTTTCATCATTTGTGTCAACATTCATCACATCATTTTTCATTTCACTAGCTTTGTCAAATGAAATATTGTGCTTAGGCATGGGATTTGTAAAGATTTGCAAATTTTTATTAGGAGGAGCTACAGACTTATTACCTTGATTATTCACACCTCTAATTTGAAGTTGGTTATTGTCAATAAGGTCTTGCGCAAGATGTTTAAGACACTTACATTATTCTGTACTATGTCCATTTGTTTGATGGTATTGAAAATAAGCATTATTTCGAAAGCCTTTAGGAAATGGTATAGTGGGATCACATTCTCTAATAGGAGGTAAGGTAAGCATTTTTTTGTCAATAAGTTAAAACATGATGTTGTGAAGGGTATCAAGTAAAGGAGTGAATTCTCTCTCCCTATCGCCGAAAGGAGTTGTCATTTTTATAGAAGCCACTTGATTATTGTTTTGTTGACTTGTATGAGGATTTAATTGTAGAAAGCCCTTATTTTGTTTCTTGAATGGTTGATAATTTTTTTGATTTGTGGATTCAGACATTTCAGGATGACTAGGGGGGTTTTTCACATCACATCTGTCAGTCGATTTTTGATGGTCATGAAGGGTTGTACATAACTGTGTGAAGGATGGAAACCTCAAAATTAAAATTTTTCTTTGGAGTTTATCTTGTAAGTTGGCAATGAACATTCATTGAATGTCAACATCATGAATCTTAACGTTAACTTGTGAATAAAGTTTTTGATATCTTGCTATGAAATCAATCACTTTCCAATCCTCTTTTTGCTTGCATGTCATTAAATGAGCAAGGGTCATCTTGGGACCCATGTGAATATGGAAGTGGTTGTAAAAGGAATCAATGAGTTCATTGAATGAACTAATTGAATTTTTTGGTAAAGAGGAAAATCACTCTAGTGCAGTATCCTTCAAAGATCTAGGGAATAGATTGGCCAATAGTTTATCCTCAAAGATGAAATCACTACACAAGGCTATGAACATGGAAACATGGCTAACAAGATCGCCTTTCCCTCCATATTTCTCAAATCGAGGGACCTCTATACCTTGTGGCATTTGTGCTCTTAATATGTCAAGGGAAAATAAGGTGGACTTGATGTATTGCAAGGGTTGACCAATGTTCTTTTGTTGTAATGCTACCACTTGTTGTTGAAGGGATGTCATGGTTTGTAAAAGTGAGTTAATGAGAGAGTCATTTTGGTTGTAAGGTTGAGGGGAATAAGGTTGTGTACTATATGTATGCGGAGGGCTAGTGAATTGTAGGTTGGTGGAGTTGGATTGTTGCAGAATTATTGTATTTGAAGGCACAAAGGTGGAAGTTGTTCATCCAGGAATACCTATGGAAGTGTATACAGTGCTAGTAAGTATGACTATAGTGGTTGGTTGAATGGTTGTTTTAGGTTGATAGGTTGTTGTAGGTTGGAATGTTGTTGTAGGTTGTGTACTAGTGTATGTAGGGATGGATATTGGTATTGTGGATGATGGAATTGGAATTCCACCTTGGCTTTGAGTAGAGCCCAAAGCTTGAGTGAAAGTGGTAATGGTAGGGATGGTGTTGGTAATGTTAGGGACATTGGTTGTAAGAGGTGATATCATGGGAAATGAAGTATTAAAACTATGATCTATGGAGGGTTGATTCTTAAATACTATCAGAAAGAGAGAAAACCCAAGATCCACAGTGATTGAGATATCATAGGATGACATGAGCCTCAAACTATGTCTTATAATAGTATTGCAAATAGGACACCAAGTTTTAAAGCTCATACAAGTTTTACAACCCCAGTGTTCAAACCCTAGAATGGAAAATGGGTAATGCAATAACCTAGAATGAAATGTAATTTACTAATTACACAATGCAATAAGCTAAAAATGAAATATTTTTATGCAATTTTCAATTTTTAACAATGCACTAAAATGAAGCAATTTAAGCTAAATGCAATGAAATTGATGAAACAACAAATTAGGAAACTAAAATAGAAAGGTAACAACGCCAAATAGAAGATAAGAACTGATATTTTAATGTCTTCAAAATGCAGAGCAGTAGCTAATAGGGACTCATTCACCAGTAAGGGTGAATGGGTCCTGGTTAGATGTTTCTATGATTTTTCTATGAATTTCGAATTGAATTTTGATGCTTTTTTAGTTTCTAGAAAGTTCAGACCAGCCTGATTAGAGACTCATTCGCCAGTAAAGGAAAATGGGTCCTGGTTAGGTATTTTAAAACTATTTTTTAATGATTTGCAAGTTCTCAGTTATATCTTTTAGTTCTAGGTCTGAGATAGTGTGATTTAGCTTTAGATTTTCCAAAAAATTAATGTAAAAATGTAATGAAAAGATGAAATGCAAGGCCTAGTTTGAAATGTAATTTTGTTTTGATTTTCAAATGCAATTGTATAAGATCTAAATGAGATGTAAAATGACTGATTTGTTTTTTGTATTTTTCAGATTTAGAGAGATGCAAAACAATGCAAATCTAAACCCTATATGATATGCAATATTTCAATGCAAAACAAGTAACCCTAAATGAGACCTTAATTAAATGCAAGATCTAACTTAAGATGTAACGAGAGACTCCAAAAATAAGAAAATTGAAATGTTTAATATGTTGGGTTCACCATTAATAATTAGGTGGAAAAATAGGGTAGACCCAAATGCATGAGCAAGAGGATATACCACTAAAATTTTCACACTAAATCACTACAAAAAGATATAACTATGAGATCCAAAAGATGCAAATAGCAATTAGAAATGCTACCTAACTATTATAGCAACTATGGGGGAAGTTTTTACAACATAAAAAGCTAAGTACTTGGTCAAAAGTTGTTGCTTTTGAGCTACAAACCTGGATGTATTCACCTTCAGTGGTGAATGGGTCCCTGTTAGGGTTTCTAAAATTGAGATCAGGGTCTTGTTCCTTGATGTCTACAGTCTCAAATTCTGTATTATCAACTTTTGAATGTCTGTATGCAATTTTGTAGCTTTGATTCCTTGATTTTGTACCTTGAATGAAAATTTTTACAACTTGACAACTTTGGAAATCTTGCTCCAAACTTACTCCACTTGATCTTCAACCTATAAGTTTGCAATCACACACTCAAGGGAAGAAAAACTTGTTTTTTGTTAGTGAATGGGGGTTTGCCTCAATCAAACCCCTTGTAGGTAATTAAACCAAATGATGAAATGAATGAAATAAAGTATGAATGTGAAATATGTAATTGATATCACCTTGGATGATGTCTTGTGAAACAAATCTGCAATCTAACATGTAGTGGCTATGAATAATGTAGATATTGGATCCTTGAATGTGATTTGAACAATGCTTGCAAGTAGATATTCAATGCTACATCCACTTCTTTAGCTCAACAACATGAATGCATTAAACCCTAGACATGATGAAGTGATCTTGAATTGCTACAATAAAATCTTGAAATTTTCCTTGAAATGCCTTATGAATGCTCTTGTAATGCTCTATAATTCTCTTTCTCTTGATCTCGTGAAGCCACATAAGTTTCTAGGAGAAACAATGTGAATTAACCCCAAAATTCTAAAAACTAAGGCCAACACCAGATTTGGAAAGAAACTTTATTAAATTCCTTCTAGAATGAAATTAAAAAAGGGGTATCTCATTAAGGGAGGACCCATTTGCCACCTAGGGAAAATGGGTCTTGGCTCAGTTTACCAGGACATAACCTTGGGGGATTGAAAGAGGGTTAAAAACCCATTTCAGGTCAACTAAAAAATGGGGGATCCTATTAAGGGAGGACCCATTCGCCATCTAGGGCGAATGGATCCTAGCACCATTTTATAGGACCTAACTTTTCCCAGTTAAATATTTTATTAATTATATTATAAGTGACAGGATAGATCTTCGGGAGGTGTCATAATTAAGGCTTAAATTTGAATTAAAAGGGGGTTAATTGCTCCAATTACCCACAATTAATTAATGACCACCTAGATAAATGTGAAAGTGTTTTATAACACTTTACAACACTTAAACAAGGTACACATTATGTACATTTTATTAGAAAGGGTCCCATTAGACTTAATTAAGAAAATACATCCTAGAAAAGTGTGAAAGTGTGTTACGACACTTTACAACACCTTTGCAAAGGATCAATTAAGGCATGTTTTAGTCAAATAAAGTTCCTAAACTAGTGTGAATGTGTACAACACATTACAACACCACTCCAAGACATTAGTTTTAATGTCAATTATCAAACCAAGTAAGGGAAAAGGATACTTTTTCCTTTACTACAATTTTTCTCAAAGTCCTTTTTAGTTACAGTATTTGTAGGAGGTGTGGTAGGTGGTGTGTATCTAGTTACTAATAACATTCATATGTCAAAACCTAAAGATACTAAATATCCTTTCATTAATGAGCTCCAATAGGCATAATCATTTCCATCGAACTTAGGTGGCTTGGTTGAGGAAGAGATTTCTTGATTGGCCATTTTTCTTCACAAAATCAAGGATCTACTCAAGTTTATTAAGCTACTCCTAGGGCACCTAGAGCTCTGATACCAATTTTTGGAACATAGCACACTACTGAGAGGGGGGTAAATCAATAGATGCATAAATTTTAGCCTTCTTATTCCAAGTGTAGACATAACAATTAAAACTAGATGTGCAAATAGAAACAAAATAGATTATGACAAACACATGCACAAAAAAATCAACACATAATCAAAAAATATATGTGGAAAACATAAGATAGGAAAAACAGCGGTGAGAAAAATGATGCTAGGAGCTATTGTCCTAATCTAGCCTCACACTGAAATCATTCGTTACAAATTTTAAGTGAACAACCATAAGGAGACACCAGTCCCCTGAAATGAGCACCAACTCAGTTATTTGATGGCACCAACCAAATAGATTTACAACATGTATAACGATTACAATTTGTTCCTAAGGAACTCTAGTCAATGTTACAACTCACTTTGTAACTGCTCAACTATTTGTTGGTGCCACAACTCTATTCACCGCTCTGCACTCCATTGCTTTAGCTCTATTTCTCTCTTTCCTCTTTAGTGCATTCTTGGTCTGCCTCAATGCACCACTGTGCCTTTCTACAACTCTCCTTTTCAATTTTTTTTGTATCTTGTTTGATTGTATTAGGAGCGTAGAATCTCTCCTACACCCTTCTTCATCAACCCACTTAAAAAATTCTCATGTGTTTTGAGTAGTGCTAATCAATAAAAATTTCCTTGAGATCTTCCACTATAATATGATCCTCTATTAGGGTGAATATATTCTTCACTTTCCTCCAACTATGCTGAGCTGGACAACATTAATTTATAGTGTAGACAATTTTTCTTCATTTCTATCCTACCAAACCCTAAGATCAAATATGCAATTAATATTTTCTATTGAATCTTCGATCTGATCTTGATCCTTGTCCCTATGGCCGTCTATACCACCATTTTGTGCATCAAATCAAATTAGACTTGTCATTCAAGTAGCTAGAACAATAAATTTTCATCTCCATGTTGGTTTGTAGGAAAAACCCTATTTACATGAAGTTATCCGTTCATGATTATTTCATTCAAATTTGGGTCGTCGATCTCCTTCATTCATGCCATGGTCTTGAGTTCTTCATTCATCATCATAACTTTAAATTTCCTTCATTGATCATGTCCTTCATAAACATCATGTATAGCCAAAATACTTAGAACAATCACATCCATTTGTACGATGGAGCAATCACTCTCTAATCACTTTCCTTTAATCTTCATCATCCATGGCATATCACTGATATACTATGAGCAACACCAATCATAGTTGTGATGCACTAACACTTAGTGATGCAATACCATTTTGACACCTATCCTTATCAACGTCACTTTCCACTATCATCACATATCGCTCAAATCTTCAACCTTCTTTGCTTCACAACAACAATTAGAAATGATCAGGAAATATGATGCCATGTGTCGCTGGTCCCACCAAGGCCCTATTCTCCTTTATCATGTGTTGTTTGATCATCATGATCGTGACCGATGAATGTCTTGATCACATAACTTCAACTTGCTTATCGCAATGTGTGATAACCATTTATCATGTATCATTGAATTACAAACCAATTTTCAACAACTATATGTGATGCACGATATCTAGTTATAGATATCAAATTTTCAACTTTGAATGCTTACCATTTGATCTTCAAAGGAACTCATCGACAAAAAATGGGTGACAAGGTGAAGGGGCTGGTCACTGAACAAACTTAAAGGCCATAAGTTATAACTTAACTAACCTGCAACCTTCAACCAATAGTCATCAACAAAATAAAAAACTATTAAGGTGTTATGACTACTAACAATAGGGTTTAACCATAGAACACTTATTTAGGTTGAGAGCACAAGTATAACAATTCTGAGAATAGCCTTCAACCTCTAGACCTACAAAACACATTTCTAAGCAGCTCTCAAGAAACCCATGTTGAATTTGCACTTAGATTTTTCTCTTGAGCACTGAAAGAATTCACTACAATATGACAAAATTGCATGACAACAATGTAATGCTTTGAACAAAATTTACAACATTCGCTCTACCTTCCATATCACATTACACTATCTTTCTTAGGCATCAATGATAACATTTTTGACAACAATATGCCAACAAATGGTTTACATGCTTCATTTATGATGATGAAACTTGTTGGAAGAACGAAGAAGAATGACTATCTCTATAGTTTTGTGTTGTCATTGATGTCACCATGTTGTGACTACAAGTCTAAGATAGTGCCTCATCTAGTATTTTGGTCAAGTATTTGAGTTGCACTCTATGCTATTCTGGTGCAAGAGCACCTAGGCTAACCTCCATGTTGTTTGTCTTCAATTTTGGCTTGTACCTGACCTTAGCCAAGTCAGGATTGTAGTGCATTTAATTTGGACCTTAGAAGGTCTTTTTTGTGTGTGGAATAAATGAATGTGTTCTAAACACAAGGTTGTTGTTAGAAGATTCCAAGAGATAGTTAAGGGAGTTGTTGGCTCGAGATCAATGAGATTGAGGTCCTAAAATGTAGGATGATGGCATAGTTGCAAGAATGTTGTAAAGTTGCATGACAACAATGTTAGGTTGCATGCAACTTAGTTGGATTGGAATCCCTAGAAATCAGGAGTAAGTGCTCGATCAACTTCCCTTGAAATATGGAGAAGGCATCTATGTAAAGGTAATGACTCGTAGAAGGCATTTAGATTGCATTGTAATCAAATTTTGGTGTGAAGGAATAGAGAAGTTTCTGCATTTTCTTGTGTTTTCCTGTGCTTCTTGAGAAACAAAGATATCAAAGGAGTTATATATATTGAATCAGCATTGTATTTGTGTTTATAGTGTAGTTTAGAGTATCTTTCTTTGTATAAACAAGTTTTTTTGAGTATATTTAGTGCTTTGAATTCATAAATTAGGTTGTAGAGAGTTTGTATCTCTGTTTTGAACAGTCAAGTTTTTAAATGGCTCCCCCATGAAATCTAACCACGGGGTTTCCCAGAGATTGGATGGAAATGATAGGGGAGCCAATCTTTTGTACATATTTAGAAGTAGGAGTTCCAAAGATCCAAGCAAGTATTTTTAAACTCAAACCCTAGGCGAGCTAGGACAGTCCAGTTAGAGGTTTGAGAAGGAAAATTTGAAGAGTATAGGTAGGGGTAGAAGGTACAGTACGAAAATAGTACGGTTTCAGGGAGGTCTTAGTCACATTTTGACATGTTGAAAGGATTGTGGTCTATCCAATCCATTTGTGTAAGAAAGAGGTAAGAAACCAGTGTAACCCTAGGAATTAGGCCTTATTAGCCTATTTTCCCTTAATAGTAGGAATCCACTGTATGGATGAGACAGGGGTCTGACACCCTGTGAAACATTTAAAAGTCCAAAAAGGGTGTCTAGAAATGAAGTTTGTTTGATAGGTTGTTTGGAAAGTTTAAGCAAGAAAATCCAAAAACTGACTGGTAAGGCCTACAAGGAGATAAGCCTCACCAAGGCAAAATCTTGGAAACGGGTAGTGGAAAGATAGAATACCATCCAAAATGGATCTGTTTGGGTGTGTAATGCATGTTCACAGTACCTCTAGCTCCCCTGCAAGCATTTCAAGCAAGATGATGAAGTTGGCACTTAGATTCTTCTAAGTCCAAGAGAGAGTAACGAGTTTCAAAGGAGGTGTTGGTCTTCCAAAGGTAAAGCACAAGTGGAGAACTCTTTGAGAAGAGTTGGAGTAGGACTAGGATAGTCATATAAGCTCAACAAGAACCCATTGGTAGTAGGTTCCAAGAAGGAGATAGTGAAAAGGTCTTCTAGGAGATTGTGCAAGCAACCTTTTAGGTTCACCATACATGATATTGGTATTAGAGCAACGTTTGATCAAGGCTTGTGATTGATGTTGCAGCCCACTGAGTCAGTAGGAGAGAACACACTAGAGGAAAGAACCATGGTGACTAATGCTGAGTTAGCTAAAAAGGTAGAAGAGCAAGAGGAAGATAACCGGTTGCTAAGAGAAAGGATATCTCAAATGGAGAAGCTCTTGGATGAGGTCCATGAAACAATAGACAAAGTGAAGGATAAGATAAAGCAGAAGGAAGAGCAGGAAGCAAATGAAAAAGAAGAGGACTTAGAGGAGGAAGCTCCCAAGCCTGACCCTGTTCTTGCTGAAGAACCATTCTTGAAGGCATTGCAGCCCTTAAGTGGCAAAGCTTTGCAAGGGGTGCCACTATTGAGTGGAAAAATGGACCCTGATTCAGTTGTGGACTAGATTGAGAGAATTTAAAATCACTTTGAATGTGATGGTATTACAGAGGCCCAAAAGGTAAAGGTGGCCAAGTCAAGGTTGAGAGGAGCAGCTCTCACATGGTGGAAATTTGTACAAGCTGAAAGAGAGAAAGAAGGTAAAGGTCCCATAGTTTCATGGAGAGGAATGGTAACTAAGATAAGGCAAACCTATCTACCTGATGATTATGAAGTTCAGTTGCATAGGAGAAGACACAGTCTTAGGCAAAAAGATATGGATGTCCAAACATACACCGAGGAGTTTCAAAAATTGTGCCTCAGATCAAAGGTGGTTGAAGATGAAAGCATGAAGCTAGCAAGGTACTTGAATGGGCTTAAATGGTCTATCCAAGAAGACATGAGCCTAGTGAACTTCAAAATAGTCTGCCAATGCTATCAAATGGCCTTAAAGATAGAGGAGAAAGGAAAAAAGAAGCAAGAGCAAAACCCCAAAAGTAGAGGGAAAGGGAAAGACAGTAGAGGACAAAGAGGTGGTTATGGTGGAAGGAGTTCAGAACCAAGAGCCCAAGGAGAAGTCAGATACTCTGAACAGCAAGATGGAAGCTCAAGCAAAGGTGGTAGAGGAAGAGTCTCTAGTTCCAGAGGAAGAAGTGGTGGACAAGGAAGAGGTAACTACTTCACCAATATGAAATGCTACCACTGCAATCAATTGGGACACCCGGCCTATAGATGTCCAGAGAAAGGTAGTACTTCACATGGAGGTGACAAGAGAACCAACCTGGTTCAAGATGAGACAGCTGCAATAGATAAACATCCTGAAGTGTCATTGAATTCAAAGGAAGGTGAGAACCTCATGATGAGGAGAACTTTGATCAAGGAATCGGTGAAAGAAGAACCAAGCCAAAGAAGGTCCCTGTTTAGGATAAAGTGCAAGATGATGGGGAAAGTGTGTAGATTCATCATTGACTTAGGTTCTACTGACAATATTGTGTCAGAGGAGGTAGTCAGCAAGCTAAAGTTGATAAGGATACCCCACAACAATCCTTACAAGGTCACATGGCTCAATAAAGGTCAACATGTCTTGGTGAATGAACAAGCATGGGTGGAGTTCTCAATTGGTAGGTACAAGGACAAAGTTTTGTGTGATGTGCTACCTATGGATGCATGCCACTTGCTCCTAGGTAGACCATGGAAATTTGACCGCCAAGCTATGCATGATGGAGCAAAGAACTCCTATACCTTCAAGAAAGATAAGGTAACCTTCAAAATTTAGTCCTTGCTAGAAGATACAGAGGTCCAGACAGTAGGTTCTAAACTGCTCATGGTTGGTGAAAGAGTGTTCTTAGAAGCCTTGGAAGAAGGAGAAGGAGTTGGTTATGTAGTGATGATCAAGCCAAGAGAGGTGAGCAAAGAGAAAGCAACTGAAAAACCAGAGCTACCTAAGGAGATACATAAATTGTTGCAGACCTATGAAGGCATTGTAAGTAGTGGTCAACCAGCAACATTACCCCCTAAGAGAGCCATAAGTCATAGGATAGACTTGATACAAGGAGCTACCCTACCAAACAAAGCAGCCTATAAGATGACACCTCAACAAAATGAGGAAATAGCTAGGCAGATTCAAGAACTTCTCAACCAAGGTCTTATTAGGAAAAGCATTAGTCCATGTGTAGTACCCACTGTCTTAGCACCTAAAAAGGGAGGAGAATGGAGGCTTTGTACTGATTCCAGGGCAATAAACAAGATAACCATCAGGTATAGGTTCCCTATCCCTAGGATTGAAGATCTCATGGATTGTCTAGGTGAAGCTAGGTACTATACCAAGATAGATTTAAAGAGTGGTTATCACCAAATTAGGATACATGAGGGAGATGAGTGGAAAACAGCCTTGAAAACAAATTAGGGTCTCTATGAGTGGCTAGTTATGCCATTTGGACTGTCTAATGCCCCCTCCACATTCATGAGACTCATGAATGAAATCCTCAAGGACTACATTGGAAAATTTGTAGTGGTGTATCTTGATGATATATTGATCTATAGCAGAACAAGACAAGAGCACCTCCAACAGATAGAGTTGATTTTCAAGAGGCTGTAGGAGGAGAAGCTGATGATCAATTTGGAAAAGTGTGAGTTCATCAAAACAGAGCTGGTGTACCTTGGATTTGTGCTATCACATGGCAACTTGAAGATGGATAGCAGCAAAGTGGAAGCCATCCTCAATTGGCCTACTCCAAAGACAACAATAGAGGTAAGAAGCTTCCATGGTCTTGCTCAATACTATAGGAAATTAATAAGATAGTTTAGTGCTATTTGTGCTCCTATGTTGGATAACATAAAATGAGGAATGCAGACTAAGTTTGTATGGAATGAGCAAGCTAACAAGAGTTTTGAGTTGCTGAAGGAGAAGATAGCCACCCAACCTATTTTGGTGTTACCAAGCTTTCAGAAGCTATTCACCATTGAGTGTGATGAAAGCAATGTGGCTATTGGAGCTGTTCCCCATCAAGAGGGAAGACTGGTGGCTTTTCATTCAGAAAAGTTAAGTGAAGCCAAGAATAAGTATTCTTCTTATGACCTTGAGATGTATTCATTGGTCCAAGCTCTAAGGAAGTGTAGGCACTACTTGCTTCCCAAGGAATTCATAGTGTATTCAGACAACCAAGCACTCAGTTTCCTAAATTCACAAGAGAAGTTGAGTCACAGACACATGAAATGGGTGGAGTACTTGCAAGCTTACACCTTCAATATCAAACACAAGAAAGGAGCTCTCAAAAAAGTGGAAAATGCCTTGAGCAGAAGAGTCCTCACCATTCAAGAGATTCAGTTGAAGAGCATGGGGATAGATCATTTCAAGGATCTATATGCAGATGATGAAGATTTTGCAGATATTTATAAGGTATGTGCTGAATACAAGAATCATTTCCATAGCAAATATGTTGAATATACTTTGCAAAGTGATCTTTTGTTTAAAGAGAATCAACTATGTGTTCCTAGAGGTTCTATTAGGGAGAACTTGATACAAGAAAAGCATAATGGTGCATTGAGTGGTCATTTTATGATCACCAAGACTCAAGAACTTGTTCAAAGGTTTTACTATTGGCCAAGAATGAACCTAGATGATAGGAGGTATGTGGAGAGTTGTGTGGTGTGTCAAAAGGCCAAGGGTACTTCTTCAAATGCAGGCCTATACCAACCACTGCCTATCCCTACTAGGCCATGGGAATGCTTGAGTATGGACTTTGTAGTTGGGTTACCCAAGACAAGGCAAGGTATGGATAGTGTTTATGTGGTTGTAGACAGATTCAGAAAAATGGCTCACTTTGTGCCATGTAAAACAACCAATGATGCCAGTCAAATAGCCTCTCTTTTCTTCAAAGAGATAGTAAGGATTCATGGATTACCAATCAGCATTGTATCAGACAGAGACACTAAGTTTATGAGTCATTTTTGGAAGACTCTTTGGCAAAGAATGGGCACTAATTTATCCTTTGGATCTGCATACCATCCCCAAACTGATGGTCAGACTGAAGTTGTAAATAGGACACTTGGAAACCTCTTAAGATGCTTGACCAAGGAGTATGGTCAACAATGGGATCAATTGATTGGGCAAGCTGAATATGCCTACAATGATACTATCAACAGATCAATAGGGAAGAGTCCCTTTGAAATTGTCTATGGACTACATCCTAGAGGTGTTTATGAGCTGAGAGAGCTGAAGGATGGAGTCAAGGGAAGTGGATATGTTGATGATTTTGCTTATGCAATGCAGGAGATTCATGAGACAGTTAGAAAAACATTGGCAAAAAACACCATGAAACATAAGACTAAGGTGGATGAGCATAGGAAAGAAGTTCAATTCAATTTTGGAGACTTAGTAATGGTGCATTTGACCAAGTCTAGACTACAGAAAGGAGTTCCTCATAAGTTGCAAATGAAGAGGATATGTCCCTGTCCTATCTTGGAGAAATATGGAAACAATGCATTTAAGGTGCAGCTACCAGATGACAGTGGATTGTCCCTTGTTTTTAACATTGCAGATCTAGTTCACTACAAAGGACCACCACCAAACATGGATCAGACCCTCCATGAAGTCATCCAAGATGTGCAAGAACTCAAACTGCCCTCCACTGCAGTCAAACAAGCTGACAAGATATTGGATACCAGGGTCTATAAGAGGACTAGAACCAAAGAATACAAAGAACATCTGATTAAGAGGCATGATCAATCTGATGCAGATGCAGTGTGGATCAAGGAGTCAGAGTTCAAGAAGTTGGGCATTGATCTCAACTTGCTCAATCCAAGGGTGGATTGAAATTTTCTGTTTTGGGGAGGATGGTGCAGGAGCACCTAGGCTAACCTCCATGTTGTTTGTCTTCAATTTTGGCTTGTACCTAACCTTAGCCAAGTTAGGATTGTAGTGTGTTTAATTTGGACCTTAGAAGGTCTTGTTTGTGTGTGGAATAAATGAATTAGTCACTAGGACTAGGGTCATCATAGCTTAGTCTTTGTCAAGCATCTTTTGCTTTAATTAGTTTAGTAGGTTAATGTGAGTGATGAGCCTTTAATGTGTTCTAAACACATGGTTGTTGTTAGAAGATGCCAAGAGACAGTTAAGGGAGTTGTTGGCTCGAGATCAATGAGATTGAGGTCCTAAAATGTAGGATGATGGCATAGTTGCAAGAATGTTGTAAAGTTGCATGACAACATTGTTAGGTTGCATGCAACTTAGTTGGATTGGAATCCCTAGAAATTAGGAGTAAGTGCTCGATCAACTTCCCTTGAAATATGGAGAAGGCATCTATGTAAAGGTAATGACTCATAGAAGGCAGTTAGATTGCATTGTAATCAAATTTTGGTGTGAAGGAATAGAGAAGTTTCTGCATTTTCCTATGTTTGCCCGTGCTTCTTGAGAAACAGAGATATCAAAGGAGTTATATATATTGAATCATAATTGTATTTGTGTTTATAGTGTAGTTTAGTGTATCTTTCTTTGTATAAACAAGTTGTTTTGAGTAGATTTAGTGCTTTGAATTCATAAATTAGGTTGTAGAGGGTTTGTATCTCTATTTTGAACAGTCAAGTTTTTAAATGGCCCCCCATGAAATCTAACCACGGGGTTTCCCAGAGATTGGATGGAAATGATATGGGAGCCAGTCTTTTGTACATATTTAGAAGTAGGAGTTCCAAAGAGCCAAGCAATTATTTTTAAACTCAAACCCTAGGTGAGCTAGGATAGTCCAGTTAGAGGTTTGAGAAGGAAAAATTGAAGAGTACACGCAGGGGTAGAAGGTACAGTACGGAAATAGTACGGTTTCAGGGAGGTCTTAGTCACATTTTGACATGTTGAAAGGATTGTGGTCTATCCAATCCATTTGTGTAAGAAAGAGGTAAGAAACCAGTGTAACCCTAGGAATTAGGCCTAATTAGCCTATTTTCCCTTAATAGTAGGAATCCACTGTACGGATGACACAGGGGTCTGACACCCTGTGAAACATTTAAAAGTCCAAAAAAGGGTGTCTAGAAATGAAGTTTGTTTGATAGGTTGTTTGGCAAGTTTAAGCAAGAAAAGCCAAAAACTGACTGGTAAGGGCTACAAGGAGATAAGCCTCACCAAGGAAAAATCTTGGAAACGGGTAGTGGAAAGATAGAATACCATCCAAAATGGATCTGTTTGGGTGTGTAATGCATGTTCACAGTACCTCTAGCTCCCTTGCAAGCAGTTCAAGCAAGATGATGAAGTTGGCACTTAGATTCTTCTAAGTCCAAGAGAGAGTAACCAGTTTCAAAGGAGGTGTTGGTCTTCCAAAGGTAAAGCACAAGTGGAGAACTCTTTGAGAAGAGTTGGAGTAGGACTAGGATAGTCATCTAAGCTCAATAAGAACCCATTGGTAGCAGGTTCCAAGAAGGAGACAGTGAAAAGGTCTTCTAGGAGATTGTGCAAGCAACCTTTTAGGTTCATCATACACCATATTCTAGTTTGCATTCCTCTATAGTTGACAGTTACTACATGCAGATTTGGTAAATTGTTTATGGTTGTTGAAGGCATGCATATTCATAATATTATGTGCTCTGGTGCTCGTACGACATAGTGGCATTATTCTGTTGGTTGATTTTTGCATTGAAGTCTATTCTTGGCTGACTTCTTATTATGATATGGTGAATTAATTTTTCTATGTGGATGTATGTGTGACCTATCTTAGGTCTATGCCTACATGATGTAGTGTGTTGGATGTTTGAATTGCTTTTTAGAAATATTTTGTTAATACTTGGAGCTGACACTTAGTATTTTTAAATATGAAGTGCATCTAATTAGGCCAACCTAATTGATGCTTGTAGATGAATCAAGTATATATATATTGGACAAGGTTGAAGATTAAAGATGTAATCGATAAGGCAATAGTAGATGTGAAAGTGAGCAAAAATAATGAAGTGTGTTAAGTTAGTCTATTGAGCATCACTGGAACTTAATCAACACTTGTTAGGTACATTATTCTTAGTTCATTTTGGTTGTGAAGCCCAATTTTGTTTTTTGAATCTTTCTATAGGTAGTGAGCCTCCCTATTGGACAATGAGTCCTTTCTATAGGAAGTGGGCCTTTGTACTTAGACAGTGAGTCCTCTTCTAGGCAATGAGCTCTTGGAAGTGAGCCTTATATATTCAGTTCTGAAACTACTTTATATTGTGAGTTAATCATCACTGTGGTTTTTCCCTCCTTGGATTTTCCATGTAAAAATCTGGTGTTTATTGTGTTAATTTACTTTCTATTATTTGTGGTTCATGCTTATACTTAATAACAGAATAGTGTGGTTGTGGAATTGATGTGTGTTGAATTTTTTAAGTTGGAATTTTGTGACAACTGATTCACCCCCCCTCTCAGTTGTCCTGCATCTTTTAGCAATTGGTATCAGAGCTTTGGTTCCTTGGTGAAGAGCTTAATCACTTGAAGAGGATCTTGAAGGCTGATTAGATGGATGATAAAGGGGAGCTTCAAACTGCTCTTAAGGATCTTGACAAAGTGGAAAGAGAATACAAACATCTAAAAGAGAATCTGGATGAAGAAAACATGAATGTGCCCAGAAGCTAAAAGAACAACTGAAAAAATTCATGGAAAGACACAAAGAAGTGAGTGAGCAGCTGAAACAAGAGATAATTGGACTAAAAGTGACAGTAGAGAAGAAGAGAATTGAAGAATGTCTTAATACAATGGTACATAATAAGTCTGATGAATGCTCTAAACTAGAACATGAGGTAGTAAATCTGAGGGTTGAACTGGAAAAGGAAAAACTCTATGAGAATAACTTCAAATCAAGCTTCGATAAGCTTGGAGAATTGCTTGTTGGATATAAATCAAGTAAAGAAAAAGCTGGTTTGGGAAATGATACAGGTGAAAGTTCTAAGGACAATCAAATGATTTAGGACAAAGGGAAGCATAAAAGAATGTTTGCAAGGAGATCGCCTATGAGACAACCAAATGCAAAAAGGTATCCCTCTTTCAATGGAATTTATTTTTCCTGTAATAAATATGGACATAAGGCAATAGAATGCAGGTGTAGGATGAATCAGAATTATTTTCCTGGCTCTTTCTCTGGAAAAAAAATTCATACAAGAAGGTTGGACATAAGGCTACTAAATGGAGATCTCAGGTGAGAATGATCAGTTGGGTGATGATGAACAAGTTTCATGGAGGTAGAATGAATCAATCCTTTAATGGCTACTATTATACTTGCAATAAATTTGGACATAGAGCAAATCAATGTAGATCAAGAAGTAATGGAGCCAGACCAATCAGAAAAGTGTTGTTTGCTATAATTTTAATAAACTAGGACATATCTGCAACATTTGTAGAAGTAAGAAAGGAAAGCAGTCTGTTCTGGTAAAGAAGAATGATCTGGTAAAGAAGATTGACAAAGAAGAGATGAAACAAGAGATGAATAAGATATGGAAGAAGAAAGAGGAAGAAGAAGAAGAACCTAAAACTATTGTTGTTTCGGTGCCCTCATCTGATACAATCGATTTATTCAGTAATTAGACCTAGTAGGGTCTTAGGGGAAGCATTATTAGAAAAATTATAAAAACCCCCTAATGAATGGCGTGTCAGAAGCTTGCATGAGGGTGAAATGTGAAGAATGAAGGTTTAAAGGCTTTAGAAAAAGAACTAGAAGAAAACATGTTTTCATGATGTTGTGCAGACTGAATTTCAATTTTCTATGTTGAGAAGAATGTTTTTAGCAGCTTTTTTATGCCTACTGCATTTAATGCATTTTAGGGTAAATTTGATGGTGTATAAGTTGGAATTTGTGAGTCTTCTTAATTAATTGAGCATTTTAAGAACTTGAAAGGTGCCCTGGAGAGATCTTGAAGCAATCCTGAAGCAATTCTAAAGGGAATTCGAAGAAATTGTCATAGGTAATCTGGAATCTTTTCTGGGTTTGCAAAAGGGGAAGAAGAAAAATGAAGAGGTTTCAATTAACGAATTAAAGAAAGCACAAAAATGGACAAAGAATTGAGTGGTGTCATTGCATTGAAGCTGAAAGGATTTTAATTGGAAGAATTTGATCATAAAAAGATGAACGAAATAGAACTAGGTCTAAACGAAGACAAACTACAGAGCATAAAAACCCTACGTATGGATTTGTGGAGAGAGTTTTCATGGTTTGTTGATAAAGAGTTTATTTTTTTCTTGATGAATTGTTTCGAGAATGATAGTATTGTATTGGACAAACCCTACTTAATCTTGAAGGAAGTGATCAAAGCGATTACCAGATTATGTAGTATTAGGGATCCTCCTGGAAAGAAAATTGTGAAGTACAAAGATGTGGAGGAATTGACTAGCATTAGTAAAGACCCTCAAGCCCAATTGATAAACACTCTTGAGGATTTGGCTGTAAGGTATGTTGTGTACAGTGTTTGTTACAAAATCTATTTTGGAAATTGTGAAGGTTCAACATCGACTATTGTTGTTTATATTGCACAAATGATGGTTAAGGAGAATAGGAAATTTGATTTGTGAGGCCTATTACTTGAGAATCTTTCTAAAAACGTCTGAATATCAGTGGTTGAGGGTTATCCCTTTTGGTTTGGATCTTTTCTTATGTGCTTGGTGTTTTAATTTTTGAGTTCCCTATTGGGAAAAGACAATGTTGTGTGGGAATCTAGTATTCCTATTGAGACCTAGAATCATTAGCAGATAATGTAAGTATGTGCAAATCTTATTTCACATCCTTGGAAACAAATCTTTGCTCCGATATGTCAGCACCGGGTCAGTTTGAAGTGGGTTCATCCTCCGGTAAAAGAGAATTGGAAGTTGTTATTAGTGATTCCCCTCTAGAATCAAAGAAAAGAAAAGTTATAACTGAAGGTCCATCATTGTCTTTTAGGAAGAGAAGGAAAAAGAATCTCTTCCTAGATCTAAATTCTCTAATCCAGATGATATCTAGACTATGTTGATTAAAGGAAAAATAAAGAATATTGGTGAGATATGGAATGCACCCTCTCTTGTTAAAAAACTGAAAATTGATGACATTTGGTAGATTATCTACTTCGAAAAGGTATTGATGTATCAAGTTTCTCTGGCTCCCTACCAAAAAATTGAGTTGAAATTGTTGAAGAAAGAATGATACTTGAAGGTCTTGAATGACGCAAGTTTGAAGCCTTGGCTGAAAAGAGATGTACTAGAGCTAAGTGGAGATTATTTGAACTTATCATAGAAACAAAGAAATGCATTAAAGAAATATTAGATATTTACAAATATTGTCTCTGGTGGCCTACTGCAGTAGATAATTTCAGAAGTAGAATTGAAGTAATTGAATCTAAAGTGAACAACATTGGAAAGAACTTTGATATTGTTGAAGACAAAGAAGGGAAACAAAGGCAAAGAGTTTGAGAATTTCAAGATGAACTGATTGTTGTACAAAGACAAAGAGATGATGTGGTGAAGACCTTCTGGCTCCTTAAGGAGGCTGAGGTCTAGTTAGACCATCTTTTTGGAATACTTACTAATGCAGAAGATGTTGAAAGACAATGTTCATATTGGTCATCTTCTTTTACTTTGTTGGGCTTATTGGAAAGCATCTACACAAGAATGGATTCAACTACATTTAACTGGAAGAAGTTGTGTCTAGTTCTCAAAGAAAGGTACAAGAAGGTGTTTAAGGTGAAAAGTGTCATTTTTACTTGAATCTTGAATGTTCAATTTTTGTTATTTTGTTTGTTCTTTTGGTGAAGAAGAAAAGGAAGAGGAAAAATAATCTGAATAGAATAAAGTTAATTGAATTTTTGTTTGAAATTTTTTGGATGGCTAGAATTTTTTGAAGAATTGGAATCTTTTTGTAAATTTTGATGTCACCATGCTTACATCCTTTTTTGGTCACCCTTTTCCATTGATGTCAAAGGGGGAGAGATTGGAGTGATTGGGGAAGAGTTTATAGAGATTGGAGAGATTGGAGAAGTTTTTGAATATTTCTTTTTGGCACATGTTGCCATCAATGACAAAGGGGGAGATTGTTGGAAGAACAAAGAAGAATGACTATCTCTACAGTTTTGTGTTGTCATTGATGTCACCATGTTGTGATTGTAAGTTTAAGAAAGTGTCTGATCCAGTATTTTGGTCTAGTATCTGAACCGGTATTCGAGTTGCACTCTCTGGTATTCTAGTTTGCATTCCTCTGCAGTTGACAGTTATTGCATGTGGATTTAGGAAATTGTTTATGGTTGTTGAAGGCATGAATATTCATAATATTATGTGCTTTGGTGCTCATACGACGTAGTGGAATTATTCTGTTGGTTTCTTTTTGCATTGAAGTCTATTCCTGGCCGACTTCTTATTATGATATGGTGAATTAATTTTGCTATACAGATGTATGTGCGACCTATCTTAGGTCTATGCTGACATGATGTAGCATGTTGGATGTTTGAATTACTTTTTGGAAATATTTTATGAATATTTGGAGCTGACACTTAGTATTTTTAAATATGAATTGCATCTAATTAGGCCGATCTAATTGATGCTTGCAAATGAATCAAGTATATATATTGGATAGGGTTGAAGATTAAAGAGGTAATTGATGAGGTAGTAGTAGATGTGAAAGTGAGGGAAAATAATGAAGTGTGTTATGTCAGTCTATTGAGCATCACCGGAACTTCATCAACGCTTGTTAGGTGCATTATTCTCAATTCATTTTGACTGTGAAGCCTAATTTTGTTTTGTGAATCTTTCTATAGGCAGTGAGCCTCCCTGTTGGATAGTGAGTCCTCTTCTAGGTAGTGAGCCCTTGGCAATGAGCCTTATATATTCAATTTTGGAACTACTTTATATTGTGAGTTAATCCTCACCGTAGTTTTTCCCTCCTTTGGTTTTCCACATAAAAATCTGGTGTTTATTGTGTTAATTTACTTTTTGTTATTTGTGGTTCGTGCTTATACTTAATAACAAAATAGTGTGGTTGTGGAATTGATGTTTGTTGAAGTTTTTAAGTTGGAATTTTATGACAACTGATTCAACCCCCCCTTTCAGTTGTCTTGCATCTTTTAACAAAACTAAGTATGTGAGAATGGCTAAGTAGAGTGCATGGAAATTTCATACAAACCAACATTCCTGGTTTGATATCTAAGGAACTTATAAGGGAAGTTATTAGAATTTGTGACACTAGACTTGTACCTATATTGAAATTTGTAAAGAATAAGGATGTAATGAAATTAACTATAGCTACATTTGATCAAAGGGATCTCACTGTGAACACAATAGGGAATCTTCCAGTAAGGTATGTAGCTATGGTCATGGGATATAAGATATACTACACCAACAGAGAGAATTTTGTATCAGCTATAGCAATTTAGGTAGCTTATGAAATGGTGGAAAAGGAAAAGGACTATGATTTGTGTGTGTTTCTTTGACAACAACTCTTTGACAACTTGAAGAGAACTAAAGAGAATAAATACCCCTTCAATTTTGGTTCTTTGGTAGTTTTTTTGATGTTTTACTTTCTGAGGGAGCTTCCAAGAAGAGCATATGGGATAAAAGTAGACCTGTATCCCATCAAATCTTTGAACATCTACACAAAATTATTGATATGAAAGATTAAGATGAAGCACTTACTACTTTCTTTGCAATATTTTAGAAGAGAATGCATGAAAAGGAGAGGATCCCTAAGTCTATGGTGGACAAATATGAGAAGGATATCACATTTCTGGTCATAACAGATGAATGCATTGTTGAGGCTATAGAACCTAGAACTGCCTAGATTCTACCACTTGGATATGAGATCAATGAAAATGAAGTGGATGGTTATGATGAGATATTACTGAAAATTCTTAAGGAACATACACAACAAATACATGGAACATATGAGGAGAAATCCTTAGAAGTGGATATGGAGTTGAAGAAGCCTGAAATAAAGAAGAAAGTGACAAGGATTGTGGATGACAATCTCAAGGACGAGGGATTCACAAAAGAAAAAATATGGGTGTTAAGAGAAAAAGAAGAGGGAGAAGAGAGCACAATAAGTGGGTCCACTAGAACTATCAGATTTGGAAGAACTACTTCCACCATTCCCCCTAGTATTCAACAGCCCTTTGGATTAGTTTCTACCACCAACAAAACCAAGAGAACGAAGATCAGTGCTTCAGAAATAGCGGAACCTTAGGTGAAGGAGGCCACAAGGCCTGAAAAGAGAAAGAAAACTAATCCGACAACCCCTACTACCGCAACATCAAAGAGAAGAAAAGAAAAATCTATAAGAGAAAAGAACATGAGAATAATATCTAAAGAAGAAGAGGATGAAGGTCCTCCATTGATTTTGAAAAAGAACTAGTACAAAGAAATAGAGAATAGATATTTATGATACCTTAGATGAAGAAGAGATTGAGCAGGGAAATCAAGCCTTATAGATACATATTCATAAGTGGATAAAGGAAAGGAAGAAAAAGAAATCAGGCATAGTTTCAGAGACAAAAAAGAAAAAAAATAGGACAAATCTAGAAATACCGCTCATTCCAATGAAGTTGGACTCATTGTTCAAAGGCATTTTGCATCATAATATGTTATAAGAAACAATAGCCTTGTACAAAAAAATGAATGAGCTGGACAGACTCACCATAATAGAGGCAATAATCAAATACATTATATGTATTGAAGTAGACATGGAGATCATTAGGACAAAGGTTCTAGATGATGTGTGGAAACTATTAATGGAGAGAAGAAAAGACGCCAATGAAAAGGAAGGGAAGCTTAGATTAGATGTTGTGGAGAAAATTGTATTCTCCCTATCTGATGCTGACAAGACCACACTGGCCCAAGTTCTTAGTGAAGAATTTAGAATGGAATGAAGGGACACACTTCTGATGGGAAGAGAATAGGATCAATTTGAGAAAATGTAGAAGAAAAAAAGGAGAAGATTACCAATATAGCAAAAAAGTATGGCATGATTTCCATGTCCTCTACTAGCAAGAAACGAGATCTGCTAAATGAAAACTGACGAGTCTAGTTTATGGCTCAATTTTGATAGAGTTTATTATCCATTTGTTGTTGTTGTCATAGACTTTGATACTTGGATGTTGACCTTTTTATGATATTTCCTCAAAACCGTAGAAATTGGGCATAAGCTTATTTTTGTAACCTTTAAATGACATTGACATTCTATATGAACTATCTATGTTAATTTTATATTTGTATTAATGAATGTTACTTTAAGATAGTTACAAATATACAATTGTTGTGTGTACTAATATTGTTATGTAGATATAACTAGAGCCTACAAAATTGAGGAAGATTCTGCTAGCTGGTCATTTGCCATAAAGGTCAACAAGGTGATCATTCAAGGTCAATGGAGGGAAGACTCTCAATGGAGGGAGATTCCTAGTTTAAATCAAAAAATTATAACTACCTTGTAATGGTCTTAATAGTTTGTTGAGTGAATATAGGAGCTATTTTTATTCTAGATTTGTGTTAAGGAAAATCGGCTTGACCAGATTTCATGCATGCATAACCTCCTCTCCACTTTTTATGCTCTGCCTATAGTGGCTTGCTCCTAATCTGCTGGAGTTGACTAGCTTGCTAGGTAGTTAGTTGGTAGTTTTTCTTCCTATAAATAAGACTCAAATTCTCCTGCTCAGGAGGTTGATGAATCTGATGTTGTATTCGCATTCTTATTTTTTCAGTAATATAATTATGTTGCTCGATTGTACTCATCCTTTCCAATGAATAAAATGAAGTTATAAGTTCATGGATTTGATTTTACATTTGTTGTAAGGGATACTCATCCAAGGGGGCCCACTTGGTGAGTATTCCATCCTTTAGTTTAGTTAGTACATTTTTTTCAGTGATTAGTTAAGAATCTAGCAACTTTTTGTTCCTACAGCCACTAGAATTCCATTATGTGATTGTTCCTACAGCCAAAGCAGATAGATTAGTTTCTTGTCTATTTGCTTATATTTTCATTTCTATCATGTACTTCAACTTAGTATAGTTATTGGTTGATGCTTATCACTTATGTTATTTCTTTCTAAGCAATTAAATTTTAGCATTATGTCTTTCTTAACTGTAGAATGAATATGGCTACTTTGGATTCCTATTGCACATATTGTGCTAACCCATTTCAAGTCTACATCCCTGGGTTGACAAGTTAAATGCACCTTCATGATGATCAAGATAGCTATTCATATCAGATGTCCAATCTCTAAATCACAAACTTAAGGGCTTATTTGTTGAGTCATTGTAGGAGGCCAACATTTTTGCATCATTGTTGGGGATGGTGTCAAACTAGGGAGTTCTTTGGAGTCAATGATAGTTTTTTCTTGTTGTAGTATTTTCTAAAAGTTTGTTCTTAGTATACCCCTCATTTAGGAAAGTAATGATCCACATTATTTTGCTAATTCTTTATGTGAGTTGGCTAATATTGAGTTGATACTGTATGCATAGAGGAAGGAGGAGAGATGCTCATGGGAGATTCCTTCCTAATAACCTTGATCCATTCTGGCTATTTGAGCATCAGAATCTGCCAAGAGATAAAGAAGAAGAAGAGCCACACCCATTTGTTGATTCATTTCCTGATATAACCAATTCTAAATTTTCCTTTGAAGACCAAATTCAAATTGAGAATCCGTTTGCTTTGGAACTCCATTAGGCAGGCATAGGTGATGCAAATAGAAATAGACCTAACCAACCATCTTTTCCTTTCCCCATTGCTCATCAAAATGAAGTTGACAACCTAAAAAATATCCCTACTTCTATCCTTCCTAAGTTCTATGGACTTGTCATAGAAGATCCTGATACCTTCTTGTTTGAGTTTGATATACTTTGTAGGATTTATGACTATACCACTGATGCCCATAGGCTTAAGTTGTTCCCTACCACCTTGAAAGAGGTTGCATTAAGATGGTTTATGAGCCTAGGAAGAAATACTATAGAGACTTGGGATGACATGAAGACAAATTTTCTTGAGAAATACAATGAATATTGTAGGGGCAGTGACATGAGAGAAGATGACATCTTTAGGATGCAACAACAGGAAGATGAGAGTCTAGAAGATTACATTTCAAAGTTTTTGTTTTTCCTACAAAAATATCCACACCATACACTCAATGAAGAATCACAAAAGTTGATTTTCCTGAGAGGAATTAATGACAGTTGCACTAATGCCTTGAACCTGATGGGAGGAGGAGATATCACCCAAGTTCCTTTGGAGGATATCAAGAAGATATGTCAGAAATATTCTAGGGTAGCTTCAAAGAAAGGGAGAGCTTACCAATCCTCTGTGGGTAAGTCATCTACCAATGGATTTTCAAGAATGGAGATTACTCACTTGCTGACAGAATTCAAGCAAGACATCATAAACAATCTAACTACTCAGCTGGATACACTTCAGGCAAAGAAGAAACAAGAGGAGGAAAAGGCAATGTTGGCAGAATATTGCCTTCATTGTAGACAAATGAAGAAGGATTGCAAATGCAAATGGATAGCTAATATTGATAGTAAGCAAATCCCACCTGAGTTCAAGACAATCTAGGGTGATGATGATCAAGTCTACTACATTGCAAAAAGGATACCATGGGCTCCAAGACAAGGTATGCCACCAGATCCATTATCCTTTGTTGGGCCTTATTTTAATTCTTATGAATCTAGTAACTAATGGCAACCACCATATCCATCCAATTATGGAGGATATCCACCATAGCCTTGGAATAACCCTCCAAATACTTGGCCCATTAACCAAAACTATCCACCCCAATGGAAACAACCTTGGGGGAATTGGTAGTAGTTTCAAAGAAATTGGCAGCCACCTCCAAGAAACTGGTAGAAAACATCTTAATGGAGGGGAGGACAATAATGGCCAAACCAGACAACCAATTACATGTAGCCACCTTCTCAGCCCCAACAACCTGCTATAATGTCTCCTCCTACTATTTCAAGTTCAAAAACACCTAAACCTACCCAGCTACCAGCTTAGCCCACACCTAACCAAAATAAAAAACCACCACAATAGCAGTCATGATACTTTGCTGATCCAAATCAATTCCCTGTATATGTTGTGAGTGTAAGTGACATCCACTTGCGTTCAGGAACTACTTTGCTAGCTCCTTCCACACCCATTATCACTGATCTTCCTGTAGAAGAAGAGGAGCATCTGAATGACCCTATTCAGCCAAGTGCACCTAAAAATATTGAACCAATCCCAGTCTAGCAGACTGAATAAGAACCACCATTTCCTCAGAGGTTGGAAATTATGAAACAAAAGGAAGAGAAGGAGGAACTAGCCTTTGATAGTCTAGACTAGTTGAAGCATATTTGTGTCAAGATACCCTTATTTCAGGCCATAAAAGATGTTCCCATATATGGAAAAGCAATTAAGGAAGCATGCCTTAAGAAGCCAGGCAGGAAGAAGAAATACCCCACTATGGTTCATGTGGTGGGATAGTTGGCTGACATCATGCTTGAGAAAGTGATTGTTACCAAATACAATGACCCAGGTAGTCCTATGGTAGGAGTTGTTATAAATGGGATCCAAATAAAGAATTCTTTGATTGATTTGGGAGAAGCAATAAATATAATGACCAAGGATATCTTGTAGCAACTAAATGTTGCAAACATGAGACCTACTCCTACTATCATGTAGCTTGTTGATAGTTCCATTGTTAAACCTGATGGTATAGTAGAGAATCTTGTGGTAACTCTAGAATCTTGGGAGTATCCACTAGATTTCATGATTCTTTCCCCTAAAGCTACATTAGATAGGTACCCCATTATTCTAGGAAGGCCATGGTTAGCAACAAAAGATACCTATATTGGATGTTGGACAAGAGACATGACCATTTATGATGGAAAGAACACCAAAAAGCATGTTCTCTACCCTCCTACTCAGCCATCCCATGATATGGATAACCCCATATGGCCACATGTTGGTGAAGAGGCTGAGGAAATCAATTCTATGGCACAACTTATGATGTTAGGCAGAAGCTCTTTCATGAAGCTTCAGGATGAAGACGAAGTATTGTCTAACATAATTCAGAACCATTGTGAGGTGCAGGAAGGCTCATCCTCTCATGCATCTAGTTCTGTTGATCCAGTAAAGACACTTCTACCTGCACTTCCTGCAACCAAACTTCCTACAGCAACAAGTATGTCTCATACATTGTTGCCACATGAACTCAAGGTACCAAGCATTAGTGAAGTAGCTATGATAGAGTTAACTACACAAGTGCAAGTGTCAGAAGGAAGATACCTAAATATTAATAGCAAACTGAGTGAAGAACAACACTTGTCATTGACAAACTTACTAAGGACCCACCAACATGCATTTGTGCGGGACTATCATGATATGAAGGGATTGGATCCTAAGCTCTTCACTCATAGGATATACATCAGAGATGATTGTACACCAGTGAGGTAGCCACAAAGAAGAATTAACCCTGCATTAAGGGAAATTGTAAAAGGAGAACTACATAAATTTTTGGATGTAGGATTTAACTACCCCATTTTAGATAGCCAGTAGGTGTCTCCATTGGTGATTGTGCCCAAAAAGGGATGGAAGTGGTGAGTTTGTGTTGATTACAGGGAACTCAATGTTACCACCAAAAAGGACCATTTTCCCCTTTCATAGACGAAATTCTCAATTCACATGCAAAAAAGTAGTACTTTTCTTTTCTTGATGGATTCAGTGACTATAACCAAATCCAAATTATGCCTGAGGACTAGGAGAAGACCACCTTTATCTATCCCTAGGGAAATTATGCCTACTCAATACTTCCATTTGGCTTATGCATTTCACCTGCAAATTTTCAAAGGATTAGACATCTCTCATGATTGCATAGAAATTTATATGGATGGCTTTACTACCTATGGTGATGATTTCAATGTAGCATTGGAAAATCTCAGGAGAGTCTTACAGAGATGTGAAGACCATAATTTTTTTTTAAATAGTGAAAAGTTCTTCATGATGATGCAGGAAGGTGTAGTCCTTGGCCACTACATCTCTCACAAAGGGATTCAAATAGATCCTGCCAAGATTGAGGTGATCACCAACCTACCTATACCTACAAAACAAAAATATGTTAGTATTTTCTTGGGATACACAGGTTATTATAAGAATTTCATCAAAGACTTCAACAAAATGGAAGCACCATTGTACAATCTCCTAACTAAAGATGTTGAATTCCACTGGACAAAGGACTGTGACAAGGCATTCTCTGATCTCAAGGAAACTTTAACTCATGCTTCCTTTCTGCATTCATACATATGCATCAAACTATGCTATAGGAGATGTCTTGGGAAAGAAAGAAGGAGAAATTGAGAATGCTATTTATTTTGTTAGAAAAAAATTGCAAGGAGCGGAATTCAACTATATAGTGATAGAAAAGGAAATTTTGGTAGTAATATATTCCCTTAACAAATTCAGGCACTACATAACAAGCTATTAGATCTTTGTGCACATAAATCATGCAACCATTAGGTACCTCATGAATAAACCCCTGATCTTAGGTAGGCTAGCAAGATGGTTATTGCTGATGTAGGAGTCTGACATAACCATTGTGGATAAACAAAGGAAGGCTAATGTTGTTGTAGACTTTCTTTCAAGGTTGGCTACATCAGAGGACAATCAAGTCATTAATGACTCTTTCCCTTATGAGAACTTAGTTTGCATCAGTGTGCATACCCATTGGTATGTTGACATAGCTAATTATTTGGTCACAAGGAGAGTTCCTCCTCATTTCTCTCCAAAGGAGAGAAAGGTGCTCATTGAAAAATATTTTCCTTTCTCATGGATTGTTGGATGTTTGTTCTACATTGGACCAAACCATGTCATGAGGAGATGTGTGAGGGAAGATGAGACATATGATATTTTGTATGCATGTCACAATAAACCATGTGGAGGGAATTTTGCATCCAAGAGGACAACAATGAAGATTTTGAACACAGGATATTACTGGCCCACACTCCACAAGGATGCAGAGAAATATACAAGGAAGTGTGATAGATGCTAGATGATGGGTCGACCAACCAAATATGAAGAGATGCCCCTTTTCCCCCAGGTAGTAATCACTCCATTTGATAAGTGGGGACTAGATTTTGTAGGACCCATTGATCCTCCATAAAATAGTAAATCCTATATCTTTGTATGCACTAATTATGTAACCAAGCGGGTAGAAGTTAAGGCCATGAAGCATGAAAGAGATAATAAGGTTGCAAAATTTCTTTATGAAGAAATTTTCACATGGTATGGGGTTCCAAGAGAGATAGTGACTGATCAAGGGGCTCAATTCACTTCAACCCTTGTTACAACATTGGTCAATGAATACAACATAAGGCATAGGAAGTCTATTCCTTATCACCCTCAGGCCAATGGCCAAGTTGAGGTAACTAATAGGGAAATTGAAGCCATTATGACCAAAATAGTGGCTATTCATATAAAGGATTGGGAAAATAGGCTGCCAGAAGCTGTTTGGGCCTATCGGACCACCTAGAAAACAACCACAGACTTCACTCCTTTTGAGTTTTTGTATGGAAAGAGAGCTATGATGCCCATTTAATTTGAGCATAAGACTCTTAGGATTGCACTAGACTTAGGGATGGATATCTCTGAGGCACAAAAGGATAGAATTATACAGTTGAATAACTTAGATGAGATGACAAAGGTAGACTTGCATCACACAAAGGTAGTGCAGAATCAGAGAATAAAGTGGCATGAAAAATTCATAAGGGACAAGAAATTCTAGCCAGGTGACTGGGCACTGCTCTACGACTCAAGGTATCAAGATAATGGAAGAAAATTGAAGACAAGGTAGCTAGGACCATATGAGGTTGTCGAAGTCTTCCCCAATGGTGTTGTTTAGCTCACTACCATTAACCCTGTTAGATTTAAGCTGCTTGTCAATGGTCATTGCCTCAAGTTGTATCACAAGCCAATTTCCAAGGAGGAATTCCTGCAACAATTCACTCAGCATGCAATACCTGAACTTCCTGCAGCTCAAGGAAGTGAACCTAGTGTCCCTCCTTCTAGCTAACTAAGGTACATAACTTGTCATAATAAAGACTTCCAATTTTGTGGGAGTCCACTTCTTCATTCATTCACCCATCTGCCCATCCATCTCCACCTTACTCTCTCTTCCATCATGCCACCATAACTTCACTTCATTCCATCTCCACTTTCATTAATTGCTAAACTAACTTCTTAAAAGGTGACCGGTACTTCCTCGATATTCTTTATAACAAATATTCCATGAATTTAGGTACAGGCGTATCAATTTGTTACATCTTAATTGTCTTTTAATTCATTTAATTACTATACATTAATATAGTCATTCTCCATAGCATCTAATTATTCCCAGCCCCTGTCAAATCATCACTACTACCTCGCATGTGAGGACACATGCTCAAATTTAGGTTGGGGGGGAGTGTAAATACCATGTCCACATGTCAATCCATGTTGTTCCATGTCAGCAAAGTTTAAATTGATCCAATTTTAATTCTGCGTGAGGTTACAGCTTGTATGTGTTAGATGACATCAACTGCCGCCATTTTTCTTGATCATATCCTTCATTTATTACTCCTTTACTGCCTTTATTGCCCCTATCATAATTCTAAGTCACCAAAAAGGTAAAATTCAGATGACATTTGTGTTGGGAATTCAGCTGCATTGCAGGAAAGGAAACCTTGTAGAGTGATTGTTTAATTGTAGACAACTAAACAATGTGAGGTGGGTTAATTAGAAATGAACCCATGGTTCATGATGTATTACTATAGGATGCACCTTTCTAGGTTGAGTTCAGAAATTGCAGATGGTTAGATTATTTCTTGAAGCTTAATGGTTTTAATGAAGACGTTGCATTGGGATTTTCCTAGACATTGTCTGAAGGAAAGGCCATGGTAAAGGGTTGGAGGTAATATCTACTGAAGAGAGGATTACAGAATTTATTGGGTTGTCTACCGATGGTGAACATTACCCTGCTACTAGAGATGTTAGGTCAGCTAGGGTTGAATTTACAGAACCTAGTAACCCTCCATTAAATGTGGACAAGTAAGGTGCGAAGAGAACCTCTCTTCTTGAGCCATGGAAGCAAATAGTTTTCTACATTGTAAAGTACATCACTTGTGAAAGCTACCAATTGAACCTACATTTTGTGCACTTTAAACTCCTGAATCATATGAGGCATAGGAAAAGAATGAATATGCCAAATGTGTTATATCATCTTCTTTCGATCATGGTGGCTGAAACTCAAAAAGGTAGGGATAATTCTATTTCCCACCATTTTATGATCAAATTATTAGTAGAGAAGTCTCTGCATGATGTGCCTGATATGACTTGGGAAGAATTCTTAAATATTGATCAATTTAGACCAAATCATTTGTGACCTAGGGTTTTGTCTCCACCTCGTATGGCTAGTAGGAGAGTGAGTTTTTTTGAAGCTACTCCTAGAACCTCAAATTTTGGTGCAGGCCCTAATGTAAACCCTCCTATAGTTGAACAAACTATAGAGATTAATTCTTCTAAGATACAACATTTAGAAAAAGAAATTTCCTCTTCAAATTTTGATGATGATGTCTCTCTTGGAATCCTAATTCGAACTAGGGCACAAAAGAAAGAAGTAGAAATAAGGAAGGAAAAGCTAAAATGTAAACAACAGGAAAAGAAGCATCAAGCTCTAAGAAACAGAAGGCTGACACTGTTCTTCCTACAGCCGAAGAGAAACATGAGAGCCCTCCTAGAAAACAAGACTAGCTAGACCAGCCACTGGTATGTCTCCAGAGGGAATCCCTAGGACTAGAGAAACATCATGGGAGGACACAAAAGCCCCAATAGGGTAGGTGAACATTGAGGAAATGGATATTTTTGAGGAGTAGACAAATATAAGGTTGCTAGAGCTTGTTTCCATCACAGAACAAGTTGAAAGTCAAGAGTATGAGGAGAATCAAGAGCAAGAGTAAGATTTCCTGCAACAAGAGTTCCAACAACAAGAGCAAGAGCAAGAACCCCTGAAGCCAGAACTAGGAGAACAATCAGCACCCCTACAGCTGGAATTGGCTGAACAATCAAAATCCTTGTAGTTGGGGCCACATGAAGAGCAACCATCAGTGCTAGGAATTTTTTTGGTAGGAATACATAAGCCCTCTAAGTTTTCAATGCACATGATAGCCATGAACTTATGGAGTGAGATGCAAAGGAGGGAAGAGGAATGGAAAGAGGAGAAACGCAGGATAAAGAAGGAAATTAAAAAGAAAGATGAAGAGATTGAAGCGAAGAATACAAAAATTGTTGCTTTAAAGGAATAAGTGGACAATATAGCAGCCTTAGTACCTCAGATATTAGAATGGAGGACTCCTCCAAGGGTATATTCTCTCTATTTGAAGGAGAAGAATCTTTCTTTTAAACTAGCAAGGACTATTTTAGGTTTGAATCCTTCCATTGAGACTCCTCTTGAATTTTTTCAAGCTTATCAGATTGCTCCTCCTGAAATGAAAAATTTGTTGTGTGAATTCTATTTGCATAATTATGTTGTGTCCCAAGATCATGATTGGAATATATTGTTGAATGTTGGGGATTTCCAATTAAGGGAATTCATTTCCTGGATACAGAATAAAATTAGTTGGGGACAATTTAGGACTTATAGGAAAATAGAATCCAACACTCCCCTGCCCATCAGGGCTAAATCTAGAAACCTAGGAGACATTTTTCAGGGAATGGCACAAATTCCTTTACCAACCAAGCTATAGCAATAAGATCTTTCCTAAGAGAGAAGTAGTTTACAAAGAATATGAGAAGGTAGAAAAAGCCATAGGGGAATCTAAAATGGGATATTTGTCATAGAGGTGGAATAGCCTGATTGATGAGTTAAAACAAGATGAGTCTCACTCTCTACAGAACTATGTTGCAGCATGCAAAAGAGTTGATAGATATATATAGATTGGAAGGTCAAAGGGACAGTTTTGTCTTCCATTAACTTTTTAGCCACCTATCCTATTATGGTCTGTGCCAAATTTCAGGTATTACTAGTATGATATAGCTGTAAAGAGGCAAAGATGGAACAAGTTGGAAAAAAATAAAGGGTTCTATTGGGACCCTATTTCATACACTGCAAGAACTAATGTAGGACAATTGGAAGTTGCAAATTTTAGGGCATTGACTAACCAAAAGAAAAACCCTTCCTCTGTTGGAGGACCAACAAAGCCTTAGGTTGGGGGGAGTGATGAGTCCAATTTAAGGATCAATTTTGATAGATTTTACTATCCATTTGTTGTTGTTTTCATAGACTTTGATACTTGGATGTTGACCTTTTTATGATATTTCCTCAAAATCATAGACATTGGGCATAAGCTTATTTTTGTAAACTTTAAATGACATTGACATGCTATATGAACTATCTATGTTAATTTTACATGTGGATTAATGAATGTTACTTTAAGATAGTTATAGATATGCAATTGTTGTGTGTACTAATATTATTATGAAGATATAACTAGAGCATACAAAATTGAGGAAGATTCTGCCAGCTGCTCATTTGCCATAAAGGACAACATGGTGATCATTTAAGGTTAATGGAGGGAAGACTCTCAATGGAGGAAGATTCCTAGTTTAAATTGAAAAAAATGTAACTGCCTTGTAAATGGTCTCAATAGTTTGTTGAGCAAATATAGGAGCTATTGTTATGCTAGATCTGCATTAAGGCAAACCGGCTTGACTAGATTCCATGCATGCATAAACTCCTCTACACTTTTTGTTCTCTCCCTAAAGTGGCATCCTCCTAATCTATTGGAGTTGATCACCTTGCTAGGTAGTTAGTTAGTAGATTTTCTTCCTATAAATAAGACTTGAATGCTCCTTCTCAGGAGGTTGATGAATCTGATGTTGTATTCACATTCTTAGGTTTTTAGTAATACAATTATGTTGCTTGAGTCTACTCATGTTTTCCAATGAATAAAATGAAGTTATAAGTTCATGCATTTAAGTTTACATTTGTTTTAAAGGATACTCATCTGAGGGGGCCCACTCAGTGAGCATTCCATCCTTTAGTTTAGTTAGTACTTTCTGTTCAACAATTAGTTAAGAATCTGGCAACTTTTTGTTCTTGTAGCCACTAGAATTCCATTATGTGACTATTCCTACAACCAAAGTAGATAGAGTAGTTTCCTATCTGTTTGCTCATATTTTCATTTATGTCATGTACTTCAGGTTAGTATAATTATTGGTTGATTCTCAAGACTTATGTTATTTATTTCCAAACAATTTACTTTCAACATCATGTCTTTCTTAGCTATAGAATGAATATGGCTACTTTGGATTCCTAGTGCACATACTGTGATGACCCATTTTAAGTCTATGTCCCTGGGTTGACAAGTTAAATGCACCTTCATGATGATCAAGATAGCTATTTAGATCAGATGTCCAATATCTTAATCACATCCTTAAGGGATTAGTTGTTGAGTCATTGCAGGAGGCCAACAAAAACATTGGAGTTATTGATATAGAAGAAAATCTAGACAATACTCCTTTGGATACAAATGAATCAATACAAGTAAATACTGAAGTTGATAGTATTGTTGTGATCAGAGAGGAAACCACAAAGGATGAAACTCATATTCCTTTGGTAACATAGGTAACTATAGATCAAGGCAACCTAGAGACATCTATTCCTCTGATAGATACAAAACAAAATACATGTGAAGGTGAAAAGCATGTTACTATTGATGAGAAAAGGCATGAGAATGATGAGAAAAAGGAAATAGATAATGATGATGAGAAAGAAGGTGAAGGAGATAAGAATGAAGAGGGTAATCAAGGAGAAAAGGATAAGGACAAAGGAGATGGAGACAAAGATAAAGAAAATATATCTGATGAATAAGAAGAAAAGACAAAGGAAGAAGATCATGATATTGGAAAGAATGAAGAAGCGAAGAAGTTTGAGGATTTACCTGAGCCCCCCAGATAACTCTCCTCTAGAAATCCTTTGAAAGGTCTATTGTCTAAATAGTTAAGGTTCCAACTAGTTATTTCTTCTCAATTGTTATAGTTTCCCATGCAACAAGGTGATGTTGATTTAGATAAGATATCTCTCATACATAAGTTGTAGCTAGGTGATGTTTCTAATGCATCAGTAAGAAAACAAATCATTGAAACATATCAAAATAGTAGTAAATTAATGGATGAATTTGTAAGGGCATTATAGGAGATCACACCAGGAACTAATGTTGATACATTTTTATCTATTGTGGAAAATTTCAGATTGTTTATTGATTCCCTTAAGGAATATTCCTCTAGATTGAAAGGACAAGTAGAAAAAGAGGTTGATACAAGGCTTAAAAAGAAGAGGATGATGGATATCATAGAGGAAAGTGCATCTGCACATACCAAAGTTGAAGTATGTTTGAAGGAAATACAATCTTGTGAGGAAGGTGCAATTTTTTTTTTTTTTTTGTATTACATGAAGTGTCAAATGACACACAAGGAATAAAAGATGAAATAGACTCGATTGAGTCCCAAATATATAATGCATCAATTTCCTATGATCTGGAACTAGATAGAGATGATCAAACCTGGACTACTATAGTGGACTTGTATGATCTAGATTCTTCACTTTACAAATCCAAAAGGAAGAGATTATCAAGCAGCTTGGGAAGCTAAGGGACTTGGTAAAAACAAAGAAAATACCTATCTCAATTTCCTTTTCCAATACTAAAAAATCTCAAAGTTAAATCTTAACCCTAGTACTACAAAAGAAGGAGAGGAAACGTTGATGGAGCTTGAGTCCCTAGACAAAATGCTTACAACAATGAAGAAGAGCTAGGAAGAAGGAAAATTTGCTTGGCAAGCTATTCTTCAAAAGCTTCAGGGGTGAACATCTTTGGGTTGATCAATTCTATCTCTATACACTTTTTTAGTTTTTCATGTTTTCAAATTCTTTTGTACATATGTGGATATATTAAGAGTTTTGGTTAACTTCCTGAGGGGAGCTAGTTTAATTTGTATATATATTTAAAGGGGACAACCCTTTTCCCTTGATTTCAAAGGGGGGAGAGATATTTAGAGAGTTAGTTGAGGTAGATTTGTTTTGCTTTGGCACATGTTTCTATCAATGAGAAAGGGGGAGATTGTTGAAAGAATGAAGAAGGTTATCATTAATTTGTTTTCACTAATGTCAACAATATATGATGGATGTTAGCATTGTATGAAGGATGATTGTAGAAGAGTTATTTTTCAAGAGGGTTTGATTCACACACCAAAATAGTTGAGTAATTTTCCTAAGTGTTAGCACTAACAGATTCAACACACAGTGCCCTCCAATAATTGTGTTTGCATCTAATCAACCATATAGATTTACTTCTATTATTTTGACATGTTTTTCATGGATATTATTAGAATATTAATTCTAAATTTCACTTGATTTGGATAAGTGGTTCGAAAGTTGGAATAGAAAAAGATCGACATATAGGTTTACATAGTTTTTGTGTATTGACTATAAACTAATTGGTTCACACTCCTCTGTAAATTTGAGTTAGACCTTGTAGTTTTAGGATAATGTTAAATAGTGTTAAAGAGTTGTATTTTCCAGTTGGCATGATATTTTTAGGTCCACATGTCCTATGGTGATGATTAGTTGGAGTATTTTTGCTTTTAGGTCCTATGCCTAACCAACCTAATGTATGTAAAGAGCTATGGAGATTAAAATTGTGATGTAAATAGAAGATGAAGCTTTTATAGGTCCATACTGACCTACATTGCATGTGTTTGGGTGCGAAGGAATTTTGATTTGAATTAGGTGCCAATAAGGCATGTTTTGTATGATTTAAGGCTACATCTAATTAGGCTGACCTAATTGATGTTTGTGATAAAGTTTAGTATGTATACAAGATTGATTTTAGTTTGTGACGATGGAATATGAATGTGTACATGATCCAAATGCAAGAAGTGCTATGAAATTTTGTAGAAGTGTGTGAATAAATTGTGAGTGTTGAGAAAATGTGTGTGAATATAGAGTAGAACAGAGCTTTGCAATCTAAGTTGAATAAAGAGTATTAATTTAGTGTATTGAGCTTCAAAAGAACTAAATCCAACATATTTTAGATTCACTTTTTATCAGTTCAAATCTTTGTTGTGAAGCCATTTCTTTCTATTCTTCTTTTCTCTATGAATAGTGAGTTCACTTGGACAACAAGTCCACTTGGCAGTGAGCCTTTCTATAATATATCATAATCAATTATAATATATTGTGACCTAATCCTCACTGTGGCTTTCCCTTTTTATGTTTTCCAAATAAAACTCCTGGTGTTAATGTGTTGTGTGTGTTATGGGTTTTTCATGCTTTCATTTTTGTAACTAGTAAGTATGCTTTGGTAATTAGATGGTTGATAATTGGATGGTTTGATAGAATACTGATTCACCCCCCTCTTAGTATTATGAGTGTTCAACAATAACTATTTTTTCAAAGTATACACATGAACACTTGAATAATTCTAGGAAATTAATTGATATATGTAGAGAGTTTGGTGTATCTTTTAATCCTACAAAATGTTCATTTGTTGTTCATGAGGGAAAATTTTTGGGTTACATAATCTCAAAGAAGGTTCTTGTCATTGATCTAGAGAGGGTTAGTGCTATTTCAAACCTATCTTCCAAGCCATGTAATAAAGGTCTACACAGTTTATTGGGAAGGATTAACTTTGTAAGGATATTCATACCAAACTTTGCTTCTATGGAAAAACCTCTTAATAATGTGCTAAAAAAATATTGTATTTAACTAGTCCAAGGAAGGTAAAGATAGTTTCGAGGCCATAAAACAAGCTCTCTCTCAAGATCCTACTCTTTTTAATCCTAACTATGAAAAATATTTCATTATTTATACTTTTGGATGATGGCAAAGCATATTAGCCATCTATTCTCAACAAAACAATAATCAAATAGAGTAGCCAAGAACACTATTTAGTCAAGCACTCAAGGATTATAAGTTGAGGTATATTTTTGTTGAGAAAAAAAAAATCTATTATAAAATTTCTTAAGAAGTTCAAGAATATGCTTCCTAAAAATAAAATACAACTAATGGTTAATTGTCCAAGTATGAAATAGTTCATGTTGAGTAGGGAAGAAAATGAAAAGAGAGATGGGTGGATTTTTGGAGTTGATTCCTCAACCCTACAACTCACAAGGATCACTTGTAATAACAAAATACCACACAAAGAGATAAGAAGTGAAGCTATGGAGGCAAAGAGTTGATTGATCCAAAAAATTAATGTATCATTATGTACATTCCTCACAACTAAGTGAATAATACAATAGGAATCCTTATAAAAGGAAAAAAAATTAAAAAATAAACCATAGAGAAACCTTATGCGATGATAAAAATAGATCACAAAATGTGTCACCATCCTATGAATTGAGATGAAAATAATCACATGACCTAAGTAGTCTTAAGGAGTTGGAGTGAAAATGAACTTAAGTAATTAAACAATTAAATAGGTAAATTCCTTTTTACAATAACATGGATCACTAAGGTCTTGTAATGTGATGTAATTATTAATATCAAAAAACTTGTGAGAGGTAAATGGATGTTTGAACAACTTGAAACAAACTTGGGGGCTAAAAATTGCACAATATATGCTTTACAAGAGGTCCAATCAATGGAGATTGACACCTTGAACACCTAGATTCATAATATTGTTAATTTCTTACAGATAGGTGAGTATCCACATGGTCTAAAATAGGCTAAGAAAATTTATTTTAGACTTCAATCCATTCCTTTTATATTCATTGATTATTTTTTTATTTAGAATGGACATGAATGGATTTATATTTAGATGCATTACAGAGGATTATATTGATAGGTTACTTGAAGAATTTCAAGATTGCCTATCAAAAGGTCATTTCTCTCCAAGTACTATAGCTACTAAGATCGTGAGAATTGGTTATTACTAGCCTAATGTTTCTAATGATTCTCATAAATAAGTAATAAATTGTAAAAATTATGCTTACTTTATAGGAAAGCAAAGGATAGCTACCCTTCCTCTCCATCTTATTCAAGTTGATTATCCTTTTATCTGTTAAGCTTTAGAATTTATCGATGTGATTAATCCACCATCTAATGCTAGACATAAATAAGTTTTGACAAATATATATTACTTCACAAGGCCAATAAAAGAAATTTCACTCAAGCCAACTATTAAGGCTTTGATTTTGGACTTCCTAGAAGGTACTGTGACAAGGTTTCATGTTCCTTCTACCATTATTTTAGACAATGCAAAAAAAAAAATTGTATTCATATTAGTGCATGGGCTATAAATTATGGCATCTACTTGAAAACTTTGTCAATTATTATCCTCAAGGTAATGGCTTGGCTAAGTCAACCAACAAGAACTTGATTAAAATAATCAAGAAGATAATGGAGGAAAACTAGAGATCTTTGCACACAAAGCTAAAGAATACTCTTTGGGTTGATAGGATTGAACAAAAGAGAGAAATTAATAACTCTTAGCTAGACCTTCCTCGTAGTTGATACCATGGTATAGGAGTATGAAACATCCCAAAACTCCAACATACAAAAAGAAATGAAATATATTTTAGCTAGAGATTGATATAAAGAATTGCACTATTCTTGTTAGAATGTTGGGGTGGTAGATCCTCTCTTATTGGCTTGACATATTTGAAGTATTTCGCATACTATTTTTTAGTGGGGTGTTGAGGTTGCACATGAATCACGTTAAAAGGTGCATGAAAACTTAGAGGGAGGGTGAATAAGTTGTCACCAAATTCAAACTAAAAACTTCAAACACTTATTAATTTCATAACCACATTGTTTTGATATTAAGTATGAACATGAAATGCAGATAACAAAAAGAAAAATCAACATAATGAACACTATATTTTATGTGGAAAACCCAATGAGGGAAAAACCACGGTGAGGATTAACTTACAATATAAAGTGATAGAAAAATTGAATACAAGAGGCTCACTATTTGAATAGAAAGACTCACTACCTACAAAAAGGACTCATTATCCAATAGGGAGGCTCACTACCTACAGATACAAAAGATAACAGAGAGATCCACCACAACAATATACACACATTTGCAACCTTGATCAGAATAATTGTAGAAACCTTCATCTCACTACTTTCAGGAATCTAACACAATAAAGTATTGTTTCCTCAACTCATTTTCACAAAACTCTGCTCTTCAGTTGTGGCTTACTTCGTTACTTGTGTATGATTTAATTCTTCACATCTCAACTTGCATTTATACCCTCTTCAACCTTAGAAACTTTCTCCAAGGTCGGATACATACGCTTCATTTCATAAATTCAAACTAGGTAGAAAACTCAAGCATTCCTGTGGTGGAAAGGAATGAGAGTGGACCAATTAAATACTTAACCAAGACCAAAAATAATATCTTAGATCAACCAAACACTTCCTTAATTAAATTTTAAATTCTTCATATGAAGCGTAAACACTGGGTCAACTAAACCTAATGAAAACACAAATGAACATTGAAGTACACACATTCCAACAAGAAGATGACATGCAGACAATGCAAAACACTTCATTATGCATGAGAACACTTCTTAGATACTTCTAGATACATCCACAACAAGTGCAACAACCTTCAAACATAGAACACCTTCCATTAGTCTATCCAAACTGTGCAAACACATGCAACAACTTTGAAACTCAACTTCTAGATCAACAAACCACAAACATATTTTCCAAAACCCAGAGAACACTATTACAAAACATATTCCAAATCTGCAAGACTTAGAACCAATCAGTGGAGGACTGCAGAGCAGGAACATTTCTCCCAGTCCATAGATAACCAACTCTGCCAAAATAGTTCACATACCAGTGAACACAACTTTCATGCTCCATCAAACTAAAAGCTACAAATCAAGAGATGACACCAAAAAATTCCCAACAACAACCCTTCATATCCACACAAGCATAGGATCAACATAGAAGAAATTTGAAGCACATACCAGAGCACATTTTGAACCCATACATAACTCTAACTTCACTCTTTATTAATTTTCTCAAAAACACTTGGAAACTCATCATTTTAGCACATTTGCAACATCATAAGGATAGCTCCATGTACTCACAACATCTCAACAACATCTCAACTATACATGCACAATCTGCAACATATTGAACTATGTTGACATCAATGACAACATTAATGACAACACCACCAAACTTGCTCATACTTGCAACAATCTCCCCCCTTGTCATTGATGGCAACACATGATGTGAAAAACTATCAAATACAACTCTCTTCTTTATTTTGATATTAGATCTTCTCTTCCTCTACATGACTCTCTCTCCCTCTTTCTTCTACTATTTTTCACATGACTTTCTCTCCCTCTTTCTTCTACTATTTTTCACATGAATTTATCCCCCCCTTTGACATCAATGGAAAAAATCCAAAAATCTAATCACTCCCCCTTAGAAGTGCACCCATTCAACTCATACGGAAACAATGAAAACTTTCTACTCCCCCTATGGAGTAGACCCATTCATCAGTCCAGATAAATGAATAATCTATGAATCCACTAGACTGATGCACCTCCATGTGCACCTAGTTTGGAGGGCCAATGACCCCCAACCTCTCCCTAAGATACTCAAAAGTATCCTTCAGAATATCCTTAGTGAATATATGTACGATCACTTGCTTTGTTGACACACACTCCAGCTTGACTTTTTTCTCCAACACCTTCTCTCAAAAGAAATGATATCTGATAGATACATGTTTTTTTCTTGAATGCATTACCGGATTCTTTGAAATGTTTATAGCACTTGTATTTCATAGAAAATAGGAATAGGATCATCACATACCACTCCAATATCTTTCAGGGTTTGCTTCATCCACAAAACCTGTGTGCAGCAAGATGTTGAGGCAATATACTCTGCGTCTGCAGTGGATAAAGACATTGAGTCTTGTTTCTTACTCAACCAAGAAACTAATCTTTTGCCAACCAAGAAAGCACCTCCACTGGTACTCTTCTAGTCATCCACACAACCAGCCCAATCTGCATTGGTATGAGCACTCAAATTGAAATCAACATCCTTAGGATACCATAAGCTATAATCTAGTGTACCCTTAAGATATCTGAATATCCTCTTTACAGTTGTAACATGTTCCTCTTTCTAGTACACATTAGGTAAATTTTCTTCTTTCATCATGGTTCTTGCAGCTTCCTATACAATCTAGTTCTTTCTCTCAACAACTCCATTCTACTGAGGGGTTCTTGGAGCAAAAAAATATCTCTTTATTCCATACTCTTCACAAAATGAATTAAACTCGCTAGAAGTGAATTCTCCACCTCTATTAGATCTCAAAAGTTTGATTCTTAGGTTCACTTCATTTTCTACTCTTGCTTTGAACACTTTAAACCTATCTAGAGCTTGAGTCTTTTCTCTAAGAAAAGAAACCCATGTCATTCAAGAATAATCATCAATAAGGAGCATGAAATAATTATCACCATTTAGGCTTCATGTTCTAGTAGGACCACAGAGGTCTGTATGAATTAATTCCAACATTTCGGTAGTATTTTTCTCTTTTCCTTTGAAACTACATCTTGTATGTTTCCCTAACTAGCAACTTCTGCAAACTTTATTACCAGGTTTCATGATTTTAGGCAGACCTCAGACAACATCTCCTAAACTGATCTTGACTAGATTATCAGAGTTTACATGTCCCATTCTTCAATGCCACAACCAACTTTCATTGAATTGAGATACAAGGCACTGACCATCAACACCCTTAAGCTGATAGATGTTTCCATGAGTTCTCCTTCCTGCAGCAACCATAGCTCCGAACCCTTTTTTGATCTCACAAGAATTATCTTGAAACACAAGTTTGAAACCTTTGCTACACATCTGTCCAACACTCAAAAGGTTATGCCTTAGGCCCTTTACATAATATACATCATATGTGTTGTGTATTCCATCAAAACTAATTATACCTTTCCCAACAATCTTTGCTCCTAAATCATCACCAAACATTAACAAACCACCATCATACTTTTCAAGTTTAGTAAACTTACTTTTATCTCCAAACATGTGATTAGAACATCCATTTTCAATCACCCAGTAGTCTTCATCTTGTCTAGCATGAAAGGTGGTCACCAAAGTACCTTCCATCTCATCCTTCTTATTCTCATAATCACTTTTTCTTGCACATTTTCCTGAGTTATCAGACATAGATTTACTCTCCAAAGCTAAGAAAAAGCATTCACTATCATCATTCTCACAATCAGATTCATCATTAGATATTCCAACTTCTTCTCTAACATAGTATTTTTTTTGTATTTCGTATCCTTTCTATCTTTATGATATTTTTTCTTCTTATGTACAATTTTATTTGGACATCTTGAAGCATAATGACCAATACTGCCATAGCTGAAACATTTAAAGGGAAACATACCTTTATTCTTACCAGTACCTTTCTTCAAATTCCTTGTAAAGTTTGCTTCCAACTCATCTGAACCATCACTATCCAGATCATCTTCAATCTTTGTTGCTTTAAATGATGCATCTATATTTTCCTCTTTCTTTCCAAACTTTCTCATCTCAAATGCAATCAAGGTGCCAAATAGCTCTTCTTTAGTATATTTCTTAGGATCATATGTTTCCTCAATAACTAAAACTTTGTCATTGTAACATTCCCGTAGAGTCATTAGAATCTTCTCAATTATATCTTCATCAGTCAGAGTACCCCCTTGATTTCTAACTTCATTTTTTTTCAAATCAATTCTCTAAAAATAGCTTGCAATATCTTCTCCTTCTTCCATTTTCATATTCTCATATCTACACTTTGTTTTCAGCTTCTTTTTCAATTTCACTCTATCATTTCCTTCATAAAGATCTTCCAAATTCTTTCAAACTCCATAATCAATGCATAGAGAGATAACTTTTGTTCTTTCAGTCTTGGATAAAGCACTGTAAATAACATACCTTGCTTTTTCATTCTCCTCATAAGCAGAAACCTCATCTACAGTGGTAGGACCACTCGTCGAAGAAACATACTTCATCTCAACAGCCTTCCATGTCTTCTAACCAAGAGAGATAATACATCCTCTCATCTACACTTTCTAGTCACTATAATCAGATTCATCGAACATAGGGATCGCCAACTTATGCGCCATTGTATCTTGCTTAAGCAGTTAATCTCTACACCAATGAACCAAAGCTTTGATACCACTTGTTAAAAGGTGTGGGACAACTATGAGGGGGGGTGAATCAGTTGTCACCAAATTCAAACTAAAAAATTCAAACACTTATTAACTTCACAACCACACTATTATGTTATTAAGTATTAACATGATATGTAGATAATAGAAAGTAAAATCAACATAATGAACACTATATTTTTTGTGGAAAACCCAATGAGGGAAAAACCAAGGTGAGGATTAACTCACAATATAAAGTGATAGAAAAACTGAATACAAGAGGCTCACTATCTGAATACAAAGCCTCACTACCTACAGAAAGGACTCACTATCCAATAGGGAGGCTCACTTCCTACATATACAAAAGATAATAGAAAGATCCACCACAAAAATATGCACACATTCGCAGCCTTTATCAAAAGAATTGTAGAAATCTTCAACTCATTGCTTTTAGGAATCTAACATAATAAAGTATTATTGCCTCAACTCACTTTCACACAACTCTTCTCTTCACTTATGGCTTACTTTTCTACTTGTGTATGATTTAATTTTTTACATCTCGACTTGCATTTATACCCTCTTCAACCTTAGAAACTTTCTCCAAGGTCGGCCACATACGCTTCATTTCATAAATTCAAAATAGGCCGGCAACTCAAGCATTCCTACGGTGGAAAGGAATGAGAGTGAACCAATAAAATATTTAACCAAGACCAATTTAAACAATGTCTTGGATCAACCATACGCTTCCTTGATTAAATTTTAAATTCTTCATATGAAGCGTAAACACCAAGTTGTCCAAACTTAATGAAAACACAAATGAACATTGAAGTAAATGCTTTCCAACAAGAAGATAACATGTGGACGATGCAACATGCTTCATTATGCACGCGATGATCCCACAAAACTGGTTTACAATTTTTGGGAGATTCTTATTTTTGTTGAAATCACATATGTTTAGAAAATATAATGATTTAAGCCTTAAAAAGTTCCATTTAAAGCATTCCAATTGAAGAGGGTTTGATCAAACTACGTTATATCAAACCCCCTTGGATAGAACCCCGCTAGTTTTAAACCATACCTATAACAGAGTCTCCTTTACACCTATCAAAATGCTGATAAAAAACCACTTTTGATTATTAGAAAAAAATTAAAAAATATGAGTGCACCAAATATTGAAGTCCTTGATCCAAAAAAAATTTGATACATACAAAAAAAGTTGTGTTATACGGTTCGCCTATGTTTGAATTGTATTTGGTTTGAATTTGAAACTTGATTAAGGAAAAAATATTCAATAAAATACTATGAAACCAATTGGAAGCACTAGATATCATAGTTACAAATCTAAATTTGAAAAAATTAGAATTTTATCCTTCATGGAAAAAAAGTTGTGTTATACGGTGAGCATCACTCCTTAAAAATGGTGTTTACTGAAAAAAGCTAGTTTTCAAAGGAGATTGAAAAAGAAGTGCAATCTTATTCCAAAAATTTTGAAAAAAATAAATTTAGAATATATAGAAAAAATTTCAAAAATCACTAGTTTGCATCATCTTCAAATTCCTCACGGTTTAGCCGCTATAGTTGCCTGATAGTGAAGATTTAGTTAGAAAAAATTAGTTTAGTGTCCAATTTGGCCAAAATTGTAAACTAGTATTGTGGGATCACTCCATGTGAACACTTCTTAGATAATTCTAGATACATCCATAGAAAGTGCAACAACCTTCGAACATAGAACACCTTCCATCAATCCATCTGGACTGTGTGAAAACATACAACTTTGAAACTCAGCTTTCAGATCACCAAGCCACAAACATCTTTGGCAGAACCCAGAGAACACTATTACAAGACATATTACAGATCTGCAAGACCTGAAACCAATCAGCGAAGAACTATGGAGAAGAAACATTTCTCCCAGTCTACAGATAACCAACTCTGCCAAAACAATTCACATACCGGTGAACACAACTTTCAGGCTCCATCAAACCAAAAGCTACAAGTCAAGAGATGACACCAAAAGATTCCCAACAACAACCCTTCAGATCTGCACTAGCATAGGATCAACACAAAATAAACATGGAGCACATACCAAAGCACATTATGAACCCATACATAACTCTGACTTCACTCTATTAATTTTCTTAAAAGCATTTGGAAACTCATCATTTCATCACATCTGCAACATCATAAGGATAGCTCCATGTACTCACAACATCTCAATAGCATCTCAACTATACATGGACAATCTACAACATACTGAACCGTGTTGACATCAATGACAACATTAATGACAATACCACCAAACTTTCTCATACTTGCAACAAATCCATCCCAAATATCAATTGGTAATATCTATCAAAGTTCTAGAAACAATAATTCCTTTATCCTATGAGAATACGTAGAATTATAAGCAATGATCAATTATTTTAAGAGGAGACATTAAATTAAACAAAAGGGGAGAATGATCAAAGAAATGATGCATTAATATAATGATTATAAACAAAGTATGTAAGTGATGATTAAAAAACTATTTAAATTGTAAAACTATGTGGTGGATGCCAAACATAAATTCAAATCTCTTTAAATTGTTTTAAATGATGAGAACTAAATGAAATTACACATTTATCCTCCACTCACTCTCACCTAATTTCTACTACTATAGATCAATTATCTAAACTGCTTGTATTTATTCCTATATCTTTTCAAGAATTTGTTGAATATTTTTTGGAGGGAATTGAAAGGTGTCAAAATAGTTGAGTTTCACTTGCATTAATAGCAAGTACCCAATGGAGGTTGCCAAAAATTTGAATTCTAGTGGCATCATGAGGTTTGGGAAAGTATGACAATCAAAGGTGATTTTAGCGTAGAAAATTTACCAAAGAGAAACATCCTTCTATACCACCAAGGAGTACATGAAATGATGAAGGATAGACAAGCATGTCTTTAAATGATAGTGGAATTTATTGAGTAATTATAGTAGATTTTCATGAAAGAAGATCTAGTTAACTACTCAAAGATATTAGTTCAGATTATCAAGGAGTTTCAATGAGATAAATGGACATGTTTTTCCCTTCTACACCTAGAAGAAGGTAACACTAGAACTAAATCATTGATGAGGAAATTTAAGTCCTTATTCTCCTTTTGAAGGAATTTTCCTTATTTCTCTCATATAATTATTCAATATTCTCCTATATATTGTTTTAATTAAGTAGAAGATGAAGGGCAATATAATTTTTGGTATCAATTTTTCTATTTAAATTCATAGCACATGCTTGAGTCTTCATAATGATTAGTGACTTTCTGAAACATATAATTCGATTGTGTTTTCTTGAGGAATTATAGGTTTCTCTTAGGGATATTAGTCTCTTTTTTAATTTTACCCATCTTCTCCTAACCTTTGTAATATTACTCCATGATTTTTCATGAATTAAAATTAAATCCTTGATGTTATTTTTTTCTTGATAAGAAAGTATAGGGGTTCTCCAAGTATTGATGCATCACCATAATTTAATTCTTAAACATATTTTCCCTCTTTTCATCTTAATCAATGATCTAGCATTAGGATTAGGTTCTTAAGAGTGAACCAAGCCTAGTTTAAAATGAAACTAACCACCTTTGGAGGGTTATATCTATCTTGTAGGTTCCACACTAAAGGATAACTCAATTTTATAGCTAATAGACATTTTCAACTTGCAAGGTGTATTCTTAGAGTGATAACAAGTAGAAAAATTGAATTCAATGGATGAATGATAAAATAGAACAACATTTTTATCTTCCAAATTCCTAAAAGTATCTCATATCTAAAAGAAAACTAAATTTTGAAAAATTTAGTCAAAATATTTGTTCCATAACCCATCAAAACCTTATGTCTACTGAAGGGCTCAAGTATAAATGAATTAAAAAAATCATGAATCCACAACAAAGTTGATTGTGCACAAGTGCATGACAAAGAAATTCTTGATTATTTCAAATTATTGATAAATTATGCACTTTGGGTTAGACACATTAAATTTTGTTAATCCCTTATTGGTGCAGGAGCACCATAAACACATTATTGTAAAAATTCATTTAAGTGTGGGTTGGTCTAGAAATTAGGGGCATTTGAGTAAATTAGTACTAAATAAGGTCTTTGAGACTATTTTGTCATGTAATTGGGGTTTTTAAGATTAGTTGTTTCAAAAAGTGCACCAGGTTGCATAATGTTGTGTTTGTTGCTAACAAGTTGTCAAAAAAGGCAGAATTAAGCAATGTAAGGGTTAAGGTAATCTTGTGGTCAGTTATAGGTGTTTTCTTGGTAGTTTTGGATTGAAGAATGTTTATATTGCCTCTTGAAGGCTCGAGAAAGGTTGGTGAAAGCATTTTGAAAGAGAAAATTAATACAAAGTTCTATTTTTCCAGTTATTTCCTGGTTCTCTCTCACTTTCTTGGCTGTGTACAGATCCGTACAGCAAGAACTGATCATGAATGATTGGATTTTGATTTAGAATTGTTTTTACTATGTTTTGAATTGATTTTTGAAGGTTAAACTTGCATTTCAAACAATTTATTGACTAAAATTGAGAAACTGGTCAGGAAACAGGGTAGAGGGTTTGAGCCACAAAAATGAGTGAATAGGCCATTCCACCTTTTTGTAGTTACTGTTTCTTGGTGGAATGGTCCTGATAAGTCTAATAATAGGTATAGGAATGTATTTATGCATTGAATAAGAGTTTTGAGGGTCCTGAGAACGCTGCCCCAATGCAAAAGGCAGAATTTTATGCCCTTTAAGCATGGTTGAGGTAGGGTTTTTGAGTTGTGTAAGGAGAATAGGATGAAAGTTGTTAGTTTTGGTGTTTTTGGATATGCTTAGGTGTGTTTTGATGATTTGTGAGGTTGGAGAAGACCTAGAGTGATCAGAAGTTAGAAACCCTAAGGTGAAGGGGTGAAAAGAAGGGAAAACTAGGTGGTTTACAAAGGAACTCTATACAAAACGTGAGAGCAGTGCAATGTTAAGGTGTTTTGAGCATATTCAGGTTGAAATTAAAAGGATTCAAGTGGTTTTGGGTTTACAAGTATTCTGGGTATAGGAAATACAATAAGCCCTAGGTTTTAGGAAGGAAAAGGAGGGTTTTATGGAACAACAGTTTAGAAGGGCAGTATGGAGATTTTAACCAGAGATTCTTTTGATTTGTGTCATAATTTGTGACTTTCCAAGAGTTGGTGAGGTGAAGAGCAATTTAAAAGACACTTTGTTTGTAAAAGTGGGCTAATTCTACTAGCCCTTAGTCACTGTGACTGAATGATTTTATAGGTTTTGACAAATGAACCTGACTCATAAGCTTGGAAATGTCTTTGTGATGCAATATGGATGCTATTTGGATGATCAGTGGGTATTCTTACAGTTGTCATTGAAGGATTGGTCTTTCAGTTGCTTAGTTGTGAATTGGAAAGCTATAGAGTTGATCCTATGGAAGTTGTGCTAATCATTTGATTTTGTGTTGGTTGAGTGTTCCTCCATCCTGCTCTGCATCACTTATTAATAGAGAGACCATGTAAAAGTAAACACTAAAAAATGAGCAATTATAGGATCCGCAATTGCATTCCAAATTGTCTAAAAATATTCTTCCCAAATAAAAGATGGATAAATGAATAGACTGTCTTTAAATCAACTTTTGAACCATAGGGAAATGTAGGGAAATCCACTTGTATCCTTTTTTGGGGTTTAGTTATGGAATGTGGTATGAAAATAACACTTATATTCCTTCCACTACAACTTGGTGGATCACACCAAATATCTTATGCAAGTGCGAAAGATGCACTACCTCAATTATCACTTAGTTAAGGTGAACATAGTTTCATCTTGAAACTATGAAAGCCACATAGAGGAAAATTTTGAGCATAGATTTTGGATGTGCCTAATTATTCTTCTAAATAAATTTAGAGGGTTCATCCAATAAATCTTAGACAATATTTTCCCTATAAAATAGACCTCTAATATATGGATTGTAGGTTGACAAGGATGCCATTTTGAAAACCATTACTATTCCACAATATAAATGAATTGATAGCTTCCCATCATCCCTATATGATTTTAGCCAAAAATATTCTCATAATAATAATAAGAACACAACAGATAACAATTGAATGAAATTCAATGTCATTCTAGGCTAGTCTACGATAATTGGAACCAAAAGAAAGAAACTCCTTAACACAAATATACAAGATTCATTTCTATCATAAGCCTTCACATTATATTTAGTGAAAAGTAAAATTTTATATTTAATCATAAAAATAAACCCTAGGCTACCAAAGTCCTTAGGAAGAAAACATAAACCCTAATGCACTCTATGAAAACCCTTGTTGTAGTCAAAATTGGTCAAAAGAGTATAAAAATAATATTTTCCAACAAATGGTAAGATGCCTTAGAAGACACCCAATTGAAGGAGTAATAAACATGTATCACAACAAGAAATTTGGAGAATATTAGGAATTTATCACCAAATTAAAGTGGCTTGATAATCTAGTATTCAAACTTCCTCTCAACTTTATTATTCACATACTCCAAATCAAGGATGCGAAAGATTGAAAGGTGAAGGGAATCCCTATAATTAAAAAATTTCCTCACAATAAATATATTTCCAATTAAAGTTTAAATTAATTAGGCATATTAGTGATAGAATGGCAATAAAATTGGGTTTTAATCCATTAGATGTTGGAGTTAGAAACAAAGAAAAATGTGTCATGACACTTTAATTTTTGTTTAATTTTGTCTTCATCTTCAATAAGGGTGAGGAAAGAGCCATCAATAAAATGATCATTGACAAGATGGGAGGGAGATTCTAGTGATACTTCTGTATGAAATGAAATTAGTAATTATAAATAAATCCTTTGATGTCCAACACATATATTAATGGTGTAAGAGGAAAGATTTGATTAATAGATTAGAAGATCCCAAATTGCTAAAATTTATGTAATTAGTAGTGGGCCAAGAAAAAGAATTAGAAAAAAAAACTTTTAATTGACTTAAGAAAGATAGATATAAATCTAAGAGCATTGGGCACATGGCTATAATAAAGGTCCATTCAATTATGTCATAGGATTTTCCCAATGTTAATTTTGATAAAATGATATTTTTCCTTAGACCTCCTAGTCCATTATATACCTTCCCAAATAGCAAAAAAATCCTCTAAAATAAATATTCTCTTTATAATTTCAGTTTACTTTGAATATAATATTAATGGGAGTAAAGGATAAATACAAAGCACAAGGGACTTGGCAATGATCTTGTAGGAGATATTTAGTAGAGTAATATGTCTCCAATTGTATATTAAAGCTTTAGTTTATGTACGAATTTAATTATTCCTTTGTTAATAATTAACCCTAATGATCTTGAATTAAAAAGATTTAATTACACTTGTACATATTAGGGAAAATATCATCCATTTTTTTTATAGAATTCACAAGGGAAGCTATCATAATTTGATATATTATCATTAGCCATGCTAACAATAGCCAAATGGAGGTCCTTTTGAGAAAGGAGTTTATTGATAGCTAGTTATTGAGTGAAATAAATACTAGGGACCATATCCAAACATTGTTTGAGCATTACCCCCTAATCATGTGAATGTCTTGGGCTTTGAAAAAAATTATAATTCTAAAAGAAGGTATTTAAAGCCCAAATAAGATTTGAAATGTGACCATCAATATCTCTAATGTATTTTATATTTTTATTTGAATTACATGCACACAAAGCCTTGAAAAATCCTTGGTAGCTTCATCACTTACCTTAAATTAGTGAATCTTGACTTTTATTTGAACTTCTTTGGCTACATATTCATCAACTACCTACACTTAGTGGTGAATCTTGGTCACCTAAATTTGCAAACATTTATGAAATGGAATCACTTTGAGTTGAGTTTGATGGCTAATTGATATTTGAGGATATGGCTACATAGGACTTGTGGAAAATCCTAGCCAACTTGTAGGCATGTATACTCAAAGAATAACCACTACAAGTGATATTAGTGAAACATACAATCCAACTTGTATCACATTTCAAATGTGGCATTAGGTTCCAAACATATCAAATATTACCAAGAGTGGGATCATTATGGAGCAATGAAATGTTCAATAAAATTAACATTTTCTCAATTTTTGGATTTTGAAGATCACTCTTCACTTGAGAATAGATTAGGGAGTGGTTAAACAGTATTTTTTTTATGAGGACTCAACTAGAAGAGTATTAAAAACTAGCAATTGAGAATTATGGTTTTGTAAAAATAATTTCATGATAAATTCAAAATTTTAATCCAATACACAAGTTGTACCTAGACCAAAGATTCCCCAACTTCTAAACTTCCATTACAACGTCTCATCCTAATGTCTATTTTTGCAACAAAATTTGTATAAAGGTTCCCAATTCTTTTTTTGTTAGTTTCTTCTTATAAACTTCAAGCTAATTTCTAGAAATTGATTTTTTCACCTAGACATCATATCCTATTGTCTAATTCCATATATTTCTCCTAAATTTCTACATATTTTGTCCTTTGTGCATTTCACTAATTTGAGGAGTTTTGATGGAATTAAAAACTTACTTTGTTATGTCCATTCCTAACCTCTCATCTCACACTGAATCCTTGAATTTCTTCGTATTCACCTCAATCACTCCCTAAACCTTCTAAATATTCCAATAAGGTTGGAAGTATATGTTTTCATTGATGTCAACAGATCTTTGTTGTTGCATTGATGTCAACCTTGGAGATGCTTTGATTGGTTGCATTAGGTTGTCATTAGTAGTATCACTAATGTCAACCTATAATGTTTCTTTGATAAGCATGCACATTGTTTAGTTATTGTATTATAATTTCTTTCATTGTGATGAGGAAGTGTTATAGGTGATGAGAATGTGTTTGTGGTGCTTAGTTTCCAAATGATTTTAAGAAAATTTGAATAAAAGAGGAAATAGTGTGGTAAAGAGTGTTCAGTGTGGCAGAGTAGTGTTTAGTGTTTTGCTCCACATTTCTTCATGGTTGAAGATCTTCTTGTGTGGTTCGAATATGTTGATCAGAGGTGTTCAAATGTGTTATATCTATAGTTTCATGCTTTTTATTGTTGTGTAGATAAATTTGTGTTCACCAATGTGTGAATTGTGTTGTCTGGGAGAAATGGTTTTGCTCTGCATTTATCCGTAGTAAGGTTTTTGGTCTTGTGGATCTAAGGGCATGCTTATATTTTTCATATCTATATTTAGTCTAAGTTGTTTGAATTTTTGTACTCCATGAGGTTGGATTCATGTGTTATGGTATGTGGAAGGTTAGCTGAGTGTATAGGATGAATTCGTTCTTTATGTGAAAGTTGTTGCAAATGAATTTATTATATTTTAGGATCTTTATGGAATATTCTAGATTATGTCTAAGTGTTGTGTGTGGTCCATGAGTCATTTTGGATTTGGTGAAGCATTTATTCAAAGGTTTAATGGTGTTTACACAAGTTCGACCAACCTTAGTTGTTTACACTAATTACGAATATGCTTCTATGTTTGTGAAAGTGTGGTGTGGCATGTATGAGTGGATTTAGGTCTAAGTTAAGGTGTGATGTGGTCTTCTTTCATTCCTCTCTATTGCATGAATGTTTTGATGCTAACCTAATTTAAGTTTGTATGATTGATTTGCATAGTCAACCTTGTAGATTGTTTTCAAGGTTGAGGATTCTATATATATGTGTTGAGTTGATGAACAATTGTGTGTATGAAGTGTGATGTGAATTATGATGTGAAGTGTGAAAGTGTGAAGTGCAATGTGAGATTTAATGACTAAGACTACTAGAATTAGTGAGAAAAAGGTTTTTACATTCTATAGAGAGAGTGTGAATGTTCTGGTGAAGCAGTGGTGGAACTTTTTTGTTGCTTTGAGATGGATTTCTCATTATAATAATCTTATTTCTTCTTTCTATTTTAGCAGTGAGTCATTGGTAGTGAGGCCTTCTTTCTTTTTGGTAGTGATCCTATTGTATTCGGTATTGCAATTACTTTATATTGTGAGCTAATCCTCACTATATTGTTTTTTCCTTCTTGGGTTTTTCACATAAATATGGTGTTCTCATGTGTTTGGATGTGTTTTCATTGATATTTCTCATGTTTGTGTTATGCTAATGCATGGTAAGGGTTTAATGATTTATAAAGGTTTAAGAACTAATGTAGATCTGAATGATAATGAGGGTTTTGATATTTTAATGTACAACTGATTCACCCCCCTCTCCACTGTCTTGATTCACCCCCCTCTCCATTGTCTTATGCATTCAAAAATTGGTATCAGAGAAAGCTTCCTTGGAAGAAAGATTAATTTCTCAAGGTAGATCTAGGATGGAACACAAGAAGGAGGCTCCTCTATTTGATGGATTTATTATGAATTATGGAAGAATAGGATGGAAGGTTTTCTTTTTTCTCTAGGAATTGATGTTTGGAATTATATTGAAAATAGATATACAATGCTTGCAAATGGTCTGAGTATTGGTGATGAGATCAAGGAATGTGAGAACAATGGAAAATAAATGTATGCTCTTTTGAGTGGTTTTTCTAATTCAAAACTTGTGAAAGTTATGAGTCTTAAAACTATTCTTGAGATTCGAAAAAAGTTGCAAAGTATCTATGAAGGAGATAATAAAGTCAATCAAGCAAAGATGCAGAATTTGAAGACTAAGTTTGAAACCCTACGGATGACTGAATAAGAAGATATTGCATGCTACATGTATAGATTGGATGAAGTTGTTGATTCCATCAGAGGCCTTGGAGGAAAACCTAATGAGGATGAGGTGGTAAAGAAGGTATTAAGAAATATTCCTAAATCTTATAGTCATAAGGTGTCTACTATTGAAGAAGCTTAGAATTTAGATCATTATTCTAGAGATTAGTTTTTTGGTGCTTTAAATACTTTTGAATGGAGAGAGTTTGGTCCAAGTGTTTGACCCATAAGGAATTTGATCCAGATGAGTTTGATGAGTTGGAAGAAAACTTTGTGGGGAAATTGAAAAAGGGAATTCGAAAAATATAGAGGTAAGTTACCTTTAAAAATTTTTAATTGTGGAAAGATAGGTCATTATGTTTCAATATGTCATGTCAAAGCTTCAAATGATACATTTAAGGAGAATAAAGGAAAATCAATTAAGAGAAGTCATTATGTTAAATAAGATGCCAACATATCTGATGATGAATATGATTACCCTGATGACGAGGATAATAAATGCTTGTTCAAGGCTCTAAATGTTGGAACTAATTCTACTAACTCTAATAGATATATGAAGGAAGTTGCTTTGGAAGAAGGCCATAATGGAAATATGGTGACTTCTTTTCATTCTAGAGAGGAAAAAAACTACTGGATTGTTGATAGTGGATGCTCAAATCACATGACAGGTGATAAGACTAAGTTTGTTAAAATTGAAAAGTTTGAAGGAGGTCTTGTTAAGTTTGGTGATGATACATCTACTAAGATATGTGGAAAAGGTTCAATTAGTTTTGATGACAAGCTTAATGTAGATGAAATTCTTCATGTTAAGAGGCACTAGCATAGTATTCTAAGTGTAGGAAAAATTTCAGGATGATGGTTGTGAGATTAGAAAAGGCTCCAGAGCTCTAGTTGTTGTAGGAAGGACATATGGAAATTTTTTTCAGCTCAAGGGTGCTAATGGTATGTGCTTTATGACTCAAATCAATGAAATTCGGCTGTGGCATAGAAGAATGTGTCACATCAAATTTGATAGCCTAGTGAGGATCAGTTCAATTCAAGTTGTAAGAGATCTACCAAAGATTACAAAGCCTATATGTGTTGTTTGTAAGGAATTTTAGATTGGGAAGAAAGCTGGAAAGAGTTTCAAATTCAAAGAACAATCCACTACCAGTCCTTTGGAGTTGGTGCATACAGACCTTTGTGGATCTACTAGAATAAGAATTTTTCAAGGTGACAACTATTTCATGTGATTAATTGATGATTATTCTAGAATAACTTGGGTTACTTTTCTCAAAGAAAAATTATAAGCTCTAGATAAGTTTAAGGAATTCAAAGCTATGGTTGAGAATGAAATGGATATGGAAATCAAATGTTTAAGATTTGACAAAGGTGGAGTGTTCACCTTCAATGAGTTTAATATTTTTTGTGAAGGTCAAGGAATAAAGATGAATTTGTCAGCTCCTAGGACTCCCCAGTAGAATGGAGTGGTTGAAAGAAAGAATAGGATTGTTTAGGAAGCAACAAGGACAATACTAAAAGAATTTAACATACTGGAAGTATACTAGAGAGAATAAATTCATATTGCAGTCTATATACTTAACAGAGTGCAAGCAAGGATAAACAGTTCAAAGTCTCCCTATGAGTTATGGTATGGAAGGACTCTTACTATCAAATATTTTAGAGTGCTTGGAAGAAAATGCTATATCAGGAGAGATGAAGAAAACTTAGGAAATTTTGATGGAAGATCTAATGAAGGAATATTCCTTGGATATTCTATAAAAACAAGGCTTATTTGTGCTACAAAAAAACAATGCGTATTTAAACTCCTCCAAATATTCTATAAAAAACAAGTTGTGTTCTAGCTTTCTAGCAAAGCACGTAAAACCAAGAGAGCCCACACCTCTTCATAAAAATTCATTTTTACAAAAGTTAACTGAATGGTAATCATATGAAAATCATTTAAATGATCTATCACAAATCCATCTTCAATCATTTTTTGATTAAAAAAATGCTTCATGAGAAATACCTTATTTGAGGTTGAGGTTTTTTCATATAATTTAGGCAAATGTTCCATCAGATCCACTATTGTCTTTGCTTCTATTATATTGAATTCCACAGATGGTGCTAGACACAACCAAATGGTTCACAATGCCTTTCTATCCATAATCTCCCATTCTTCATCGGATATAGTAGCCTATTTCTTTCTTTTTCATTGCAATGGCTACCATAAATCCTTTTGAAACAAATAATCTTCCATCAGCATCTTCCATAATTGATAATTATGGTTGTTGAACCTCTCAACCTTGAACTTTCCTTCTTCCATTTCTCCCAATCAAATCTAGAGGTTTCCTACCAGTCAACCAAAATACACATGACTCTAATACCAGTTGTTAGGATTTAGGTAGATCGGAGCAATAAAGATTGACAATTATATACATATTAAACAACCCAAAAATAACAATGAAAAATAACACAAAAGAGATCAACACAAAAATTTAACATGGTTCACCCAATAAGGGATACATTGACATAAACTCATCCACCCAATGATTTTATTATCCAATACAAAATAGATTACAATATCATGAATTACACACATTGCAACTTACATCCTAGCTGCTTATAACAAGATTTTTGGAAGCTTCCAAAATTAGGGTTTTACAGTCATTTTTTCATTTGATGTGTCAATGGGAAAACCTTTACGTGTTAACAGGAAAAAAGTTTTGGGGGTTGCACCCATGAACCCTTGCTATCAGAGGTTTCTACCCTCGAACCCCTACTATTTAGGGTTGTTGCCCCTGAACCCCCGCTATCAGGGGCTACCGCCCTCAAACCCCCACTCGAGGCTCAGCGCGACCCTGAACCCTGACAAGGATACATTATGAGTGTATAGTATTTGCATGATCAGTCACCACATATCAACACTTCCTTAGACTACAAATCAATCAGACAGATAAAGGTACATATTTATTTCACAATCAAGGTATGTCAAGGAAATTTTGAAGAATTTTGGAATGTAAGACTCTAAACTATTATGTACTCCTATGGTTACTAGTTGCAAGTTAAGCAAGAATGATGAATCTCTTAAGGCTGATTAGAGTGAGTGTAGATCAATGATTGGAGGACTGCTATATCTTGCTACTACTAGATTGGATATCATATATGCAGTTTGTCTTGTGGCTATATTTAAAGAAGATACCAAAGAGTCATGTGTGGTAGAAATGAAGAGAATACTCAAATACTTGAAGGGAACTTTGAAACATGGCTTGTGGTATCCAAAGGATACTGGTTTATCTTTGAGTGCTTATACTGATGTAGATTGGGTAGATTATGTGGATGATAGAAAAATTACAAGTGGTCATGCATTCTTTCTTGGAAGTATGTTGGTGTCTTGGCTAAGAAAAAGGTAGGATTTAGTATCATTGTCTACTGTAGAGGAAGAATATATTTATACATCATGTTGTACATAGGTGTTGTGGATGAAGCAAAACTTGAAGGATATCAAAGTGGTATATGATGAACCTATTTCTATATTTTATGATAATACAAGTGCTATTAACATTTCAAATAATATGGTAATGCATTCAAGGACAAAGCATATTTCAATCCGGTATTACTTTTGAGAGAGAAGGTTGCAGATAATGAGGTGAAGTTGGAATATATGCCTACTAAGGATCAAGTTGTAGATATATTTACTAAGGCTCTTCCTAAGGAAAATTTTGAGTATCTCCAAGAGAATTTTTGGGTTATGTCCCCTCATTCTTTCAATTAGATGCATAATTATATGCATTAGTCTAGTGGATTTCAAGATTTATTCCTTGTTTTGGACTGGTGCTGGTGGCTACCTCTTAGGGGGAGTAAGTAGTGGCATTTCTAGTTGTTGTATTTAGGGGGAGTGAGTGTTGTCATTGTGTGGTATATATGTGTTTTCCTCTTTTATTTATGTCAAAGGATATGTGTAGTAGTTGTTGGTTGGTGTAGTATGTTGTTTACTCATAAGGGGGAGTGTGTGGAGAAGGTGTGAAGAAAACAAAATGTAGTAGAAGAAAAGAAAGTTGTGGAGTAGATACATGTGTGATTGATGTCAAAGGAGATGTTTCCCTTTTCCATTGATGTCAAAGGGGGGAGATTTGACTAAAAACCTTATGAATCAAGGTGGAGAAAGAGAAAGTGTTGGAAAGAGTTGATGCTGGTGTAAGGGAGAGTAATGTGTACTAATATGCAATGCATATGTTGGTGATTAGAGTTGTTGGTTGTTGTTTTGTTGTTGATGGTTTTTCATGTGTTGCCATGAATGAAAAAGGGGGAGATTGTTGGAAGTATGTGTTTCCATTGATTTCAATAGATATTTTTTGATGCATTGATGTCAACCTTGTAGATGTTTTCATTGGTTGTATTATGTTTTCATTAGTAGTATCATTAATTTCAACCTCTAGTGTTTCTTTGATAAGAATGTGTTTGGTTGAGTTGTTGTAGTGCAGTTGGTTTAGTTGTGATTAGGAAGTGTTGTAAGTGATTAGAATGTGTTTGTGGTGCTTGTTTTCCAAATGATTTTGAGAAAATTTAAATAAGAGAGGAAACAGTGTGGTAACAAGTGTTTAGTGTGGTCGAGTAGTGTTCAATGTTTTTCTCTTCATTTCTTCATGGTTGAAGATCTTCTTGTGTGGTTTTGATATGTTGATCAGAGGTGTTCAGAGGTTTTGGATCATTGTGTAGAGAAGGTTGTGATCACCGGATTGTAAACTATGTTGTTGTGTTGTCTAGGAGAAATGGTTTTGCTCCACATTTCTCTGCAGTGTGGTTTCTTGTCTTGCAGATCTAAGGGTGTGCTTATATTGCTCATATCTATCTTCAATTTAAGTTGTTTGAATTTTAGTGTGAGTTGCAAGGTTGGATTCATGTGTTATAGTATTTTTAAGGCTAATTGAGTGTACAAGATGAATGTGTTCTTCAGGTGGAAGTTGTTGAGAAAGAATTTTTTGGACTTTAGGATGTTTATTGATGAGGGTGCTAACCTGAGACACAAAAAATCATACACACAACCAGAGAATATTATTATTATTCTAAATATAAAAATATTACATGCAGAGGATCTCAAATCCTCGAGTTCTACAATACATGCAAGTTACAAAAGCTACAGAAGTTCCCCTTTTCGCAATATGCAATCTCTTCCCCAAAAGCTACCAAAAATTAGAAAACCCCACCATAAATAGCTCCTTTTCAGTCTTGGAGCCAAAACAACATTCAAATTATGAGGTTTGGCGGTTTGGCACCAAAAATTACAATTTCAAATTTAAATTTTAAAACTACATTCAAAAATTAGCACATTTTTGAAAATGCACCAACTTCCATGAGCCATAACTTTTAATTCAGGACTCTGTTTGACGAACTGTTTGAACCGTTGTAAAGGTCTCGGAGTGAAGAACGCGCTAAGAACCAGCTCCTTCAATTTTGGTGATCTTTGGGCCCATATGGGACCATTTAGTGCCTCAAACTAGACTTAGAATATTTTTCAAGGCAAAAAGCAGAAACTAAAATTTGAATAACTTTCAAATCGTGAATAATCTTGAGCTGATTCTTTTGCCAAAGTGCTTTTTTTTTGTCGTGAAGCTTCCCATAAATTTTTTCTTCCTCACACCTTCAAATTCAAAATTTCTAAAAATAGAAATTGAACAGAAAAAGTAGAAATGCAATTCTAAAAGTTGGGAACTCTTATTTCATGAAAACAGTATCCAGAAATGCAAAAACATATACAAAAATCTAAGAAAAGGAAACATAAAGGAAAACGTATTTTTGGGTAATGTAGGATTTCCCTTACACCACTAGATGCTCTTGCATCATTTATGGAATATTCCAAATTGTTCTTAAGTGTTGTGTGTGGTCCATGAGTCATCTTTGGATTTGGCGAAGCATGTATTCAAAGGTTTGATCGACCTTGGGTGTTTACACTAATTGCAGATATGTTTCGTTGTTTGTGGAAGTGTGGTGTGGCATGTATGAGTGGATTTAGGTTTGATTTAAGGTGTGATGTGGTTCACTTTCATTCCTCTCCACCATGGGAATGTTTTGATGCTGGCCTAATTTATTTTTGCATGTTTGAGGTGCATAACTGAACTTGTAGATTATTTTCAAGGTTGAGGATGGTATATATATGTTTTGAGTTGATGAAGGATTATGTGTTTGAAATGTGTGTGATGTCAATTATGATGTGAAGTGTGGAAGTATGAAGTGTAGTGTGATATTTAACGACTATGGGAAGCAATGAGTAGAAGGTGTCTACATTCTATATAGAGAGTGTGAATGTTCTAGTGAAGTAGTGGTGGAAATTTTCTATTACTTTGAGATGGATTTCTCATTTTAACAATCTTCTTTCTTCTTTTTTCTATCATGGCAGTGAGCCCTCCAACAGTGAGCCTATTGTATTTGATATTGTAATTAATTTATATTGTGAGGTATCCCTCACTATAGTTTTTCCCTTCTTGGGTTTTCCACGTAAATATAGTTTTCTCATATGTTTGGATGTTTTTGCATTGTTGTTTCTCATGTTTATGTTTTGCTAATGCATGGTAAGGGTTTAATGGTTGATAAAGTTTTAAGGATTAATACAAATTTGAATGATAATGAGGGTTATGATGTTTTTATGTACAAATAATTCACCCCCCTCTCATTTGTCTTATGCATTCAACAAATAAGGAATGTGCAAGGAAATTTGGGACTAAAAGGGATTCAAAATTTACATTTTTTATTTTGAAATCAGCAAAAAATTGATATTTGATGAGAAATTGAAGATAACCACACTCAAAATTTGAAAATATGACAAGAATAAGATTCATTATGCTTAGAATCTAGTTTCTAAACTACTAATTCTTTAAAAAAATGGTGGATATTAAGAGGTTAAAATAGGGTGAGCACACAAAGTGATCATTCTTAAAAAATATAACATAGGATCTAGTGTTCTCCCCCTAAAATGTTGATTTTTTTAAGTATTTCAAAAATCACTTTAGAGGAAAATTAGCTAACATCACATGGTTTGTGCCTATTTTTTAATGAATATGTATTTTTTTACTAATTTTCAAAGTGGACACATCTCGAAAGATAAAAATTTGAGTGCTACCCCATAATTTTTTGAAAAATAATCAAAAGTAATTTTTTATTTTCTCGAATGTGTATAGAATAGACTCTAGAATGTAAAAATATAAATTTATTTCAAATTTGAATTAAAAAATAAAAAGTAACACCAAATATACTATACATATGTTTTAGACAAAAAAGGAAGACACTATCAAAATGAATTGAAGATCAAACCCTTAACATATTTTAAATGTAGAAAAAATACATCGTTATAAAGGTAAGTGACAGATTAACATTTCCATATGATTGCAAGTGTTGAGGATTGTCTAGGTTTTTAACTCTTGCAAGTCTAGTCACCTACAAAGAAACACATTTTTTTAAATCACATGGTGGTCATATTGTAAATGGTGCTTCTAACTAAATGTATCCTTGGCCATTTCTAGATATTTTGGCATAGGGGCACCATCACCTTGGAATGAAAGGGGAAGGAGTCTTGAAGGTTCAAAAAATTATTTGAAGGTCTTTCAATCACTATGCAACGAGGAAGTTGCAAAATATGCCAAAATAGGATGTAGTGCAATAAGTTTTCCATTAATGTCAAAACGTGACAATGAGGTCTAGGCGGTAGAATAGTTAGATTTTCATGTTTTCCTTATGAATAAGGTCTCAATGACCATTTAATATGTATTTGAAGGTTTTTGATTCATGGTAAGTCAATTAAGAGGAATTCATGGTGATTAAGAACAAAAATTGTCAAATTATCATTTAAGAGTCAAAAAAAAGGGTGGTTAAGGAAGTTGGTCAGTTCAAAGGGTAGTTTGAAGTTGATATAATCATATAATGTTGTAATTCCTTGAGGTAGAGGTTGGTTGTTCAATATTTTTGGAAGAACTCTCTTTTGTAAACGTTAATCATTGTTTTCATTAATTTTTCTGAACTTTCTTTCTTTGATATAGGCCCATACAGGTCTGTCATGGCTTGAGGCTGTGGTTGTGTACTTATATATGCTTTTAATTTTCTTTACATCTATTTTGGGGGTTTAAGTCCATCGTTTGTGTGTGGAATGAAGCAAGTTCTAGAGATTGCTTTGTTTTCAGAAATAGGGGTTTGAGAGCCTCCTATTGATGAGATCCTCTATCCACCTACTATGACTCCTCTATGACTCAGTGGATGGACTCCATTTGGTGTTTTTAATTTACTCACAGAGATAGGAGTGCAAAGATTGAGTTTTGGAGGATGTGTGGTAGAGTTTGAGGGAAAGATTAGGTAGTTTCCATGGGAATTTGAAGGACCAGACCTGTAAGAGGCAAGAGCATCATTGCCAAAAGGAATGTGAGAGTCTCTGAAGCTTAAAGGGGTCTAACTAAAGAGGTCTGATTAGTTGGTATAGATTGGAAGGTTCCATAATGTGTATTTTCATTAAAGGTGCTCTAAAACCCTAGGTTTCAAGGTTACAAGAAGGGTTTTTGTATATGGAGTCAAAATAAGCCCTTGGGGTCCTAATAACTAGAGATTCCTATATTTGGAAGCATAATTGAAGACTATTTCAGGTTGTATTGGTTTGGGAATGAAATCTTAGAGGGGTTCCTTTGAAAAAAAGGCTAATTGGGGCTTCAAAACAGCGAGAAAAGCCAATTTGGAGGAATTGTTCTGAAGGAGTCTTGTGCACTCTTTTGGTATGTTATGAGTCTCAAAAATGGGTATCTGAATCACCTTTGAGTTGGTAAAGTTATGTGGAAAGTATCTGAGTTATGGTCTGAAAACTGGTTTCCAGTACTACTAGAGTTGAGTGGTGAAATTGTGCAATTTGTGTTTCCAGTGATTGTTGAACTTGAAGGACTGTTTGCATTGCTTCATATGAACATTATAATCTTGTTGGATTCCTTTTGAATCCAAGTAGCTAATTGGAAAGGGTTTGTGTCTCCTAGCTCTACATCATATTTGAGGGAAGAATTATGTGAAAATTTGTGTAGGAATTATAGTATAGGATTATCTCTTGCCACATTTGTTGGTATATATGTGTTGAAAATTTAATAAATATCATAGAATTTTATGTCATTGCAAGCTATATAAATGTAATGGTCTCTTTTTATTTCATATAATTTTTTGAATTTTGGAGAGGAATTATTAAGTATGTTTAAATTCATTTCATATATTTGGTGTATGTATATGTATAACTTACATTTTTTCTTATTTTAATGAGTTGTTTCTCTTAATAATCTAGGATTTTGTAGACCAATAGATAAGCCACTAGTCATAAAATTTTTTATTCTACCATATATTTAAAATAGAAAACATCATTCACTAGTAGTTTAAGAGTAGAATTAGTAGTTTGTTTGTACCTCATGATTTAGTGATTCATCTAATGAATATCTATAGCAAAGCCATAACAGTCCTGATCTTCAAGAATTATATTTTACATACCTGTATTTTGCATTTATGTAATTATGTCTTTATCAACTTAATACAGGTTTTATATGTAGTAGGTTGTTTATTCTAGGTATAACCTTGAGGACCAAAGCATACATTGGAAAACATTATAAAAATTTCAATTTATCTATTAGTTACAATTTATCTTGTTGAGGATACCTCTAAGAACACCCCCTAAGTTTAGTTGAGCATAAAGTGAAGGAGATAATATACACTCTAAGTAATATCATTAAATCACTCATATTTTATTGACGACATTATTAATACCCCTTTAGGATGAAATTTCCTAGCCTTGAAACATATCGATTCCCTTAAGAGTGTGACTAACAATTTTGAGACCTAACAAAATAGAATCATTGTCAAGGATAATATATTGATCATTTTTGGGATGTAATTTCCCATTTCTGTATAATTTTTAATCCATTGAAGATTTCAAACTCCTTAGTAATTGGTTTATTTATGTGCAATATTGGCATCATATCAAATTACATCAACAAAATGACATCATTACTGAGGATATTTTGAATTTAGTCTTTATCTTTCATACCTTTGCAAATTGAAATAAATCCTACCACATTATCAACTTTTTAGTGTGTAATTTGAAGGCTTACTAACTTGTAATAGTATAATGTGATAGAAATGTAAGTTCTTATTTGGTACTTTGGAGAGTTCAACTTCTAGAAAAAAAAAAATTCTCTTCCAAGTGAAGAGTGGTGACAATGTTTTATTCAAACAAAAATTAAATGAATAAATCAAAAGAATTTAAGATTTAAAGAATAAGGTAGCTTGGACACCAAAAAGAACAAGAAGAAGCTACAACTTGTGCAAGAAGACAACTAACAATAGTTAAAGCTAAAAATAATGGTAATTCTCTTAGATCTACCTATCAATATTTAGAAGAATATCAAGGAGATATGATACATTCACGGATTCAAGAAATCACCTCTATACTTATTAATATTTATCTAATAACATAATCAAAACACATAAAAAATATATTGGTATAATTTTGAGATAGTTAGAATATATATGATTATTGGTAGAAGTGCATAGAATTATTATTATATATATGCAAATTCATGGAATGAAGTATTAGGGCCTAAAAATATTTATTTGATGAAAATATCCCAGTCCTCCCAATATGTCATATAGATATTAAATTGAATAGAAAGAATTGCTACATCACCCCAACAAGAGGTACAAGAGCTTCTAACAATATTTGAATTATAGGAAGCTTAGATATAAAGCTATGATATGGTTAGTGGTAGAGGAAATGTGGATAAATCCTTAATGAATATATGCAATATTTTTACATGAGATATTAAGATGTGAAAATATTATTTTTTATGCAATATCCCACTTCTCCCAACATATCATACAAAAAGGAAATTGTACAATGTTTAGCACACATTGAGTTACTAGAAATCCAAATTGCAACATTTAAATATGTATTTTCCCTTTTAATGATAAGGGAGAAATAATTATCTTTAGATTATTATGAAAAGTATAATAACAATAAGAGTTCTAAAAACAATAGATGATATGCTTGTTGATAGAAGAAACATGAATAAAATTAAGTATTTTGAAGCTCAACTTGTTAAATTTCCTCTTAATAACCAAAGAGAGAGAACTACTTTATGAAGATAATTATGTTGAGTACTATGAAGATATGGGTGATCAAAATGATGTAATAAAATATTTCTTCATGGGAGAAGAAACCAAATATATTGACTATTATGTAGCTGGTCCAACCTTTCACACAATCATAGTGCTAGTAAAGATGAGTGAATTTCCACTCATAATATTGCACATAGATATGCACTCATGAAATATAAGTAAATTAGGTTCAAACCTTAAAGTGAATATGTAAAAATCCATAAAATTTCAATAGTAGTGCAAGTCCAAAATTGATATTAGAAAATGATTAGGTAAGTTCCTACATGAGGTGATACTACTACCAGATCAAGTAGATTTGACATTAATAAAAACAAGGAGAAGAAAAGAAAAAAAATTAAGATAAGGAACAAAAACTATAATGACAAGGAGGCTGAGAATAATTATCCAACATAGAAATGAACAAAGAAGAATAAATATGTGCCACAAGCTTATGAGTATGATTAGGTACAGCCATTTTAGTCTTAACCCCTAAAAGAACAATGTGTAGACAAAAGGAATAAGGAAGAACTAGAAACTAAGAATGTTCCTTCTTTTAGTCAATTCATGCCTTGAATTTTTAGTGTGAATAAGTTTACCCTAACACATTGTCAACTGGACCTATCATATGTTAAAGAGGCCAACTTATAAAGGGAGGAGAAAATACTACACATTGTAGAGGACAATTAAAATACTACAGATTTAGTGTCATCCTTTGATGATAGTCTAAATTTATCATGGTACATAATGATAATAAATATCATGGAACTACTTACCCTCTCCTATGTTCTTCTCTTGTTAAGGATATAAATAATAGTTAGTTACTCAAGGAGTGAGGAACTACTTGAAGCACTTGGGAAAATCAAGGAAGCTCTTAAAACATCAATCTTGGTAAGTTTGGATTATTTTTATCCTTTCTAGATTCTCCCCTCTACTGCATCCTCTTAATATTTAGTTGTACTTTTGTACTTAAAGGGAATTAAGATGGGAATTAACAACCTATTGTTTCTTTCAACAAGTCTTTACATGAAAACAAATGAAGGTAAATAATATGTAATAACAAGGTAATAGGTGTATAGTAAAAATTTAACATATAAGAAATATATGTAATAAATTATTTGAATTAGTTCAAGAACCAAATGACAAGATTCTAAATATTTGAGGGTTGCCAATACATATGCCATTGCATCATGTTGAAGAAATGATTCAAATGGTGCACAATTTTCCAAATAGTAATAAAGCTAATAAAAGTGAAAGAAAATGGAAGAGATGCGCATGGTAAAATCTTGTCATATGATCAAAAAATGCCACACCCATTAGAAAAATAGGCTCATCAAAGAGGATTCCAGTATGGGATATGGTCCTCATGTTGAATGATAGATATTTAAAAATATTAAAGTTGATGTTTCATATTTTTGGGAGCATATGTTTGAAATGAATATGATCTCTACTCATTGTTAACCTAGTGTTGAAGTTCTTATGAGCCTATGTATACTAGATCATATGCATAGTAGGAACGTAGATGCTAATTAGAAAGGAGAACTGAGGCTGCAATTCCAAAATCATGTGCTAATATGGAGAAATCATAGTGGTCTACTACACAAATGATTAAATTGTAGAAGAGTATGGCTTGTGGCATGGCCATGTAAATATGCTAAGTATGGTCATAATGTATGCTACGTGAGAATTTAGCTAGGGACCTATTATTCCTTGCATAAACCCCCCCACTTTGTTTTGGAACAAAATGGGTCCCCCTTGTTCTATTCTTTTTTCCTTTCTTTTCTGCCTTGGGCGTTTTTCTTTGTTCTATCAGGTACGGAACTGGGACCAAAATCGAGCTTGAAAATTAGGTCCAGGGTCCAGGGTCTAGTCTTGTTCCGTTCCCAGTTCCGATCCTAGCAGCTCCTTTGTTTTCCTCCTAAGTCTATCTTTTGTTTTGGCAAATCTGGAACCAGAACTAGAATCGAACCCTGAAACTCTCAGAAGTTTTAGGTTTGGCTTCCGTTCTGATCCCAGTTTCACGTGTCTGTTTTTGTCACTTTTTATTCCTTTTTGTTTTTTTTGTCGTGGGGTATTTTATCCCCTTTCTTCTTCTCTTCCTTGTCCTTTTTCTATCTTTTTTTGGGGTGTCGTCAGAGGTGGGTTTGAAACGGAATCTGAACCTGAAACTTGGAAAAGTTTCTAGTTCGGGTTTGGTTTCGGTCCCGGTTCCACGTATCCCATTCTTTTGCTTTTATTCCTTTTGTTTTTGTCATGGGGTGTTTTCCCCCTTTCCTTTTTTCTTCCTTCATCTGTCTTTGTTGTCTTTTTTTGGATGTTGTCAGAGGCGGGACCAGAATGGAATCCAGACTTGAAACTTTCAAAAGTTTTAAGGGGTTGGATTTGGTTCCGGTCCCAGTTCCACCTGGTTCATTTCTTCATTTGGTTCTGGTCTTGTTTTTGTGTTGTTGGTTTGTTTTGCCCCAGTTCTGATTTATTTTTCGCCCCGCCCCCACCAGCTTTGAAAGGAAGATGTTGTTTCTAGTTCGGATTTGGTTCCGCCTCCGCCAGAGTTGGGTTTCTTTTTACTAAGGCATCTAAATAATGATACTTTTCATGCTTCTAGGAATTAATGGAGGCATTTGTTTTGTAGGATCGAATTATTTATCTGAATATGTCTCTCAAGGAAATCAACTGGAAAGCATCCCTCAACCATATTCAACATAAAGATCCTCAAGAGAATTCAGTGGGACCCTGCAGTAGTCTTGCCGACTGGAGGAAGCCTCGCCAAAATGTTCTCAGTTTGGCATAATGTCTCACTGAATTTCCATGGTGCCACCAAAAGAGTTGTGGTTTTGGCAAAAGGTCCTACCGACTCGATAGGGTCTTGCCAATACAAAATGAGCTTGGGGAGAATGAAGGGGTTCGACATAAGGTCATGCCAACTAGCGATGGTCTCGCCGATGTGTTTTCTCCCTTTGGTGTAATGGAATGTGCTTGATGAAAGGTCTCGCCGACCCAGAGATGTCTCGGTGATAGGGCATGAGTTTGAGGTGAGGTCTTCCCAACATGAAAAAGTCTCCTCGAAATGGGTGTGCTCACCAAAGAAAGAAAGGCTCGTTGAGAGGTCTGGCCGAGGGAATGTTGTCTTAGCGATAGGTTTTGTGGTATCGATATCACTTGCGCAACTCGATGGGAGGTCTTGTCGATCATCTTATGCTATGCTGATGGCTGCTATGAGGTATAATCGCATCGGGGAGACATGATTAGTGTCTCACTGACATGTGATTCCATTCAAATGACCTTTGACTGCCCGAGAATCTTGTGTGGCCTATGTTTCACCAATCAGAAGAAGCTAAAGGAATGGCCCATTGGTTCTTTGACTAACTGACTACCCTTGTGAAGGAAATCGGTAGAATGTAAACAATATGGACTTACTCTGTGACCTAAAATGATGGAACAACTCGATGAAAAATGGTGTGGAGATCTAATGGCAAGCCTGATGTTGCGTCCAAAAGATGGTCAACCTAAAAAAAGTCTAGAGCAGGAAGAAGGCTGAAGGAAAGAAAGTACCACGAGTCTTAGGGACAGCTGTGGTGTCCACTGACAAAAGTGCATCTGCATTAATGACAATGCTTTAGAGCATTCAAGACAGCCCTTCAAGGGAGTTCGAAGGTGGACACGGAGGCCAAAAGTTAATACTGTAGCTGCAAAAGATCTGAGATCACCCCTGGAGAAATCCTTCACTAGCATGGACAGCGGGGATTCGCATTGAATGCACAGTCAACTTTATTCAAAACATTTAATGGCCGACCCTCCTATAACCAGCAAATATTTTGTAAACCCTAAAATAGGGGCCAGTGCATTTTGTTTGGGTACATTTTGTATATATGGAATTTTTTCCTCTTTGAAGAAAAGAGGATGGAAGTTTTAAAAAAAGTTAGAAGGTTAGAAAAAGAGAGAGGAAGAAATAGAGTAGAGAGGTATAGATATAGATTTTCAAAAGTAGAAATTTTTTGAAGGATAGAGGAGACAAAGCTCCATCCTGATTCTTTGTAATAGGAGCTTCTTTTGTCTTCTTAGTTAGGAGTTAGATTTAGCAGAAGCTAGTAATGTATCTTTCCAGTTTTCTTAGTGTAGATGAAAATGATTTGGAGTCATGGATTTTCTGTACACTAGTGATTGTGCTAGATTTGTAAATATTGCTTATCTGTTACACTAATAGTAGAAGCAACCAAATTTAAATCTACTTCATGTTGTGTTCCTGAATGGTGTTTATCTTTAGTTAATCATTTTATTTGAAAAGCTTTCAAGGAATGAAGTCTTGTTTTGTGTTTTGTTTAAATAGTGATTTTCAATCTATTGTTGAAATTAGCACTGTGAATGAATGAAACTGTGTTAATCACAAGTTAATTTTATTCTATAGTTTTAGTTAGGAATTCCTTGAAAGGTAACAAGTTTTGTTAATTTGGATGAATTATCATTCTCTTTGGTTCCAAAGCTTTGATCTATCCTTTTCTATTTCTTTAATAACCCCAGTTAAAGTAGGTTTAAATTCATGCTTGATCTTAGAACAATCCACAAGCTCAACACTAGCAGGCCCCTTGAACATTACAATTCACATCAACCATTGAGCAACATTAGCACAATTGAGAACCAACTACAAAGACCTTGGGAGCTAAGATATCCATGTGTTGTCTTTCTCTTTCAGGGGAAACAAAATAGCAATATTTTGTTTGCACGTTGTTGTGTCATTGAGACCCGTCATCAAGAACTGGCAATAGAGGAAGGTCCAAGAAGGGAAAGCTAGATAATACTAGGTTATTCTCACTGGAGAAGCCCCACAAAGTTGTTCGATCAGCTAAAAATCCATCACTTTTGATAGAACTCAAGACCCCAACAAGACATAAGGTTCACAAATCTGGGGTAACCATCATACCACCCTTGTCAGCCCCGCTCACTCCCCCAAGATTTTCACCAATACCCTAGTGGATACCTATCAATCCACCACAAAATCCATCTCAATTGTCATCACAACTGGTTCAACCCATCCAACAACTAGCTCAACCACCACCCCCACCAATGGCGTTCTTTTAGAATAATCCCTCTCCATTGGGGACTATTCTTGGAGGTTTTCATGATATGCCTAAGAATCCTGAGAAATTTTGTCTCAAATACATTCATGGTGAATCAAGGAGTGCTAAAGAGCACATACAAGCTTTTAAGGATGCTTGTACCAGAGCTTAGATAGCTCACCATGAAGTAGTTTGTAGGTTTTTCCCTTATTCCTTATGAGACATGGCGTATAACTGGTATCTTAATCTTTCGCAAGGTTCCATTCTGACCTGGACACACTTGGAGAATGCTTTCATCAATCAGTTCAGGGTTTATGTGGATCCAACCCTTTTGTACCACCAATTCACTACCATCAAAAAGGAACTAGGTGAATCCTTGCCTTTATTCAATACCAAGTTTCAATGAATGTATAGGAGGCTGCAAGACCCCTATCTGGTTACAGAAAATAGTGCCATTCAAACATACTTTAGGGTTATAGACCCTTTACTTGGCTTGTTCCTACAAAGGACTTATCAGCCTACAGACATTGATTCCTTGTCTAAAGTCTATCATCTAGCTATCAAGCCGCAACAACAAATTAGTTCTCAACAAGGAAGTTTGGGATGCAGTTTTCCTTCAATAGGGTATCAGATGCATAGCCCAACCCCTTTATTCAATACTATCCCAGGGGTGTCTTCTTCCCATTATGGGCCTATGTCTAAATTGCAAACTCAACCACCTGTTCCATTCTTTGCTACTGGAACTCCGAACTTCTTTCAACAATCACAAGTTCCTCAAAGTCCTCATGGTCATCATAACCAAATTGGGACACCAAATCATGGTGGTCAATCACCTGTTGCTAAGAGTGTGGAAAGTGAAAAGATAGTTCAACTCACGAATGAGGTAAAGACCTTAAAGAAAATGCTATCCCAAGTCACAAATGACATGGTTCAGCTTAGATTGAACCCCTCTCACAACCAAGGTAATTATCAGAATAACAACAATCATAGCTAGAGGGGTTATCAAGGCCAAAACTCCCTTAACCTAGGTTATCAAAATCAAAATAGAGGATATAACCAAAGGCCAAATAACAATCGACAATGGAATATAGGGCCAAACAATGGTGGAGTTTCCCATAATTATCAACCTAGTGAGGATAGGTCACATATTGCAAATGTGGCTAACCTTAATTTTATGACTAACTGGTATAGGCTGCATGATACTACAACTCATTCTGAGGTAAACTACCCTGAAATGGAGAAAGTTGTCAAGATGGCACAGGCAGATGCCCAAACGTTCCAAGGGAATCCTCACAAAGAAGGCAGCTCAAAAGATACAACAATGACTTATGACCTCTTTGAGGAGGAACCTTCATTCCCAAGGAAAGAGGAGAATGAACCAGAGGAAGATTCATATGATGCCCAAGCTTTTCAGACTAAGGGATGACACTTCCTGAGAAATAAGAATAAGGGTCTGTTTACCACATCAGTACCACCTAATCACATGGTGCCTCTGAATCAAAGTGCTAATAACAACCCTCCTCCACCAAAAGGGCCACCCGACTTCTATAACATAGGTAATTCACTTGGAATTGTCAAAAATAATGAAAGTTATAACACAGGATTTGATATTTTTTTTGAGATGCAGAAACAAAAAACTTCTTTGTCATATTTTGACATCCTGAAGTGGTGCCCTGCTCAACAAGAGATAGTGCTGAAAGCTTTGGAGCAAGCTGGTAAATCAAAAGGGAAAAACAAGGTGGCACCTGCTACATACATGAACCCAACTTGGTACAGAAACAAGGTAGGTACTCCACCATTTCTTTTGAGTTTAAGAATTTGTGGGAAGAACCTACATAATTGTCTGTTAGATTTAGGGGCTTCAGGCAATGTTATGCCATTTTCCATATGCAAGAAGTTGGGATTGAACCCTGTTCAAACAAACAAGAAGGTCATCCAACTTGACAAAACAGAGGTTAATGTAGTGGGAGAGTTGAGAAACATACATGTGCAAGTAGGGTCAGACCCTAGGATTCAAACCAATATAGATGTTCAAGTGGCAAACATTCTCGAGACTTATGGTATGCTGCTGAGTAGAGATTTGATGAAAGATATAGTGGGATATCTCTCCCTCAAATTTTCACATACGTGGTTACCATGGAGGGGAATTCCCACATAGATTAGGATTGAAAGTGAACCCTGCCTCAAGCATATCATCATTGAATATGATTGCCCCAATGAGTTAGCCTATTTCGAAATAGGGATAGGGGTTTATAAAAGAGATGAAATTTTAACCTTTTCTATTCTTGATCCTAAAGAACTACCAATACCAAAATTCCCTGATCCTATGATTAATGAAAACCAACAAGCATTGATCAAGAAGTTGCAATAGGATTAGCTAGTCTTAGGGGAAGATATCGATCTGCAAAGTCTTCTACTCCCTAATTGGTGCAGGGTGCATTACCAAAATCATTCTGAATTGACCTGCCAACCCTGTATTAGTATTTTAAATTATGTCTCTCAATTTGAGGAAACTAGCTTAAGTCACCCTGAGACCATTGTAGATCACTTCCCATTTGAAGCCAAAGAATCAATAATGTTAATCAGGGATAAGGTACCTCCAAATGAAGTTCCTTCTCAAATTGAATTTATCCTGGCTACAATACCAGAACCACCCCAAGGTTTGTTTGATACCCCCGCACTCACAAGTATGTTGAAACCTGAGGGATTAATTAAAGATGCAAGCAACTGTCAGGAGGATAACCACGGATTATATGATATATCTGTGCACGAATTGGGAGTTACACATGATCAACCTATTGAACACCTATTCCCAATATCTGAGGCAAAAGATCAGGTAGCCCCACCTATGGCTCATTCTATCTAAATGCCCACAATAACCCCCAAAGGATCAACCCCAGCTTATGATCAATTATGGACCCTCACGTTTGATGGATCTAAGTCCAAAATAGGCTATGGTGTTAGGATTGAATTAACCAGCCCTAAAGGGAAAACTTTATTTGCTTCTTATAGGTTGCAGTTTGGATGCACTAACAACGTAATAGAATATGAAGCTCTAACTCAGGGGATGATGTTCACACATAAGAAGAAAGTCACAGCCTTGATGGTTAAAGGAGATATAGAAATTGTTATCAAGCAAGTGCACAACCAATACACATGTCACAATAGAAGGTGGACATCTTATAGAAATTGGGTATGGAACTTAATTGAAGACTTTGATGCTTTTGGGATTAGCTTAATCCAAAGAGAGGAGAATCAGATAGCCGATTCATTAGTTGTTGTTGTAAGTACCTTGGAACCTATGCAAGGCTCCAAGCTTAAGAAATTCTTAGTGGAATTTATATCCACCCCTGTTGACCCTAATAATGTCAGGAACTTTCAAGTTTTTCATGATGATCGACATATCCTTGCTTTTCTAGCAAGTTTAGATGCTTTTGAAGGACAAATCATTGATGAGTCCAACATGGATCAAGGAGATTGGAACCCTGGAGATTGTGATATAGAGGGGGTCCTCAATTTAAAGAGTAATAGCATCCCCAAGGGAATGGTGGCCTTGGAAATAATTTTTGATTCAGACCCAAGGGCTCGGAAGAAGATATCAGCTAAAGATAAAGGAGGTGAATATGAAACTATTAACCTAGCCGATTCTGGCCCGGAAAGAAATGTTTACTTAGGGAAAGCTTGCCCTAAAACAATCAGGAAAGATATACTCAGGGCACTGAAGAAAGATATTGTTGTGATGGCCTAGGGGTATGAGGATTTAAAAACATTTGATGCTTCTATAATAAATCATACCATTCCTCTGAAGCCCGAAGTTAAGCCATTTCGGCAAAAACATCACCTTGTCAATGCCCTGATCAAACCACTGATCTTCAAAGAAGTCCAAAAATTGCTTTTTGCAAGGATAATTTTCCCTGTACGACATTCAACATGGGTGGCTAACTTGGTCCCAGTTCGTAAGAAACATGGAGAGATCAGGCTATGTGTAGACTTTAGGAATCTGAACAGAGCTTCAAAAAAAGATAACTACCCACTCCCTTCACTAGATGAAGTCTTACAGACTGTCAATGGATCTCAGATGATATCATTCCTAGATGGTTATTTCAGATACAATAAGGTAATGGTTAACTGTGAAGACAGAATGAAGACAAAATTCACTACAAAGTGGGGAACATTTGCATACAAAAGAATGCCATTCGGTCTGATAAACGCTGGAGCAACTTTTTAGCGTGCCATGGACGTAGCATTCAAAGATCTGATTGGAAAATGCATCATCGTTTACATGGACAACCTGGCAGTGTTCTCCAAGGACTGACTGAACCATGCTACAAACTTAGCTAGGGTTCTTGAACAGTGTATCCGGTATGGCGTCTCCCTGAATGCCAAAAAGTGTGTGTTCAGAGTTTCTAAAGGGAAGCTTTTGAGACACATAATCTCAAAAAGAGGAATATCAATTGATCCAGACTGAGTTGAGTCCATTCTGAAGATCACCAAAATAGGAAGCAAGAAATAAAGGAGGTCTTTCTTTGGAAAGATCAACTTTGTGAGAAAGTTTATCATGGGCTTTGCAAAAATCATAGAACCACTAAATGAAATGATGAAGAAAGACACCAAGATAGAGTGGAGTGATGAGGTGAAGGCCACATTTTCACAGGTCAAGCGATCCATTTCAGAAGCTCTAGTCCTCACCAACCCTGACTACTTGAGGTCATTCTATATTTACTCTTTTGTCTTTGAGCATTCCTGTGCAGTTGTCTTAACTCAACGAAGAGAAGAGGGAGAAGAGAGGCCATTCTCCTTCATGAGCTCTTCATTTAAGAATGCTGAGATCAAATACCTGCCTCTTGAGAAAAAAAAAATTGTGTTGGTTAGAGCTGTCAAAAATTTTAGGCACTACATTCACTAAAGCCAAATCATTGTTGTAGTTCCTGATGCTGCTATGAAGTCTCTACTTATGCAGAGCGAGCTGGGAGAAAGAAGAGGGAAATAGATGGCCATCTTGCAAGAGTTTGATCTGGAGATATGCCCTATGAAACTTGTTAGAGGCACAAGCCTATCTAAATCTATGGCGAATGTTGGTGAGAACATTATTTTCCAGCAATACACTACTTGGTCCTTTTCCAACGACCCTTGGTATGCGGATATCATCAGTTTCCTTCTCAACAATTGATGTCCAAAGGGAATGAACGCCATTCAAAGGAGAGCACTGAGAATGAAGAGCTCTCATTATATGCTCAAAGGAGGTTTACTATATAGGAAGAATTTTGAGGTAGTGTACCTATGATGCCTTGATCAGTAGGAGGCTAAACATGTGATCACTAAATTTCATGGGAAACACGACATAGGTCATGGTTCTGTAGACTCATTGGCACACCAGATCCTCAAATCTGGTTATTAGTGGCCATGTGTGTTCAAGGATGCCTATCAACATACAAGAACATGTCACATATGTCAGATCTCTGCATCAAAAGAGAACCATTCAGCCATGCCATTGCAACTTGTCTACAAGGTAAGGCCATTTGCCTAGTGGGCACTAGATTTTATTGGGGTAATTAACCCAAACTCTTCTACAGGACACAATTTATTCTGACTAACACTGATTACTGCACGAGATGGACAAAGATTGTACCTTGCAAGAACAACACAATGGAGGTAGTAATCAAGTTCCTCACCGAATGCATCACAACTAGGTTTGGGGTACCCTTCGCTTTGGTATGTGACAATGGCTCTTCCTTCTCTTCTATTGAGTTCATTTCATGGGCTTATGATCACAAAATTGTCTTGAAATATTCTTCAAACTATTACCCACAATGAAATGGAGTTGCATAATCAACCAATAAGAATCTCTTAGGGGTAATAAAAAAACTGTTAGAGAACAACCCTAGGGACTGGCATACCCAGCTAAGATTTGCATTATGGGCAGATAGGACTAGGATTAAGGCTACTTTAAAGACTTCACCATTTAAACTAGTGTATGGGCAGGAGCCTGTGTTCCCTATTCATTTGAAAATACCTATCCTTGAGTTCATGCAGAAATTCTACTCTAGTGATGATAGAATAGAGGTAAGATTAGCTGCCTTGTTGAAATTAGAAGAACAGAGAGATACTGTCTTGCAAAAATTCTTTAGACATTAGGCTATTGTCAAATGTTGGTTTGACAAAAGAGCCAAAATCAAAGCTTTTAGAATATCAGACCTTGTGTTGTTATGGGATAAAGCTAGTGAAAAGAAGAGCAGTCACTAGAAATTCAATAAACTCTGGTTGGGTCCCTATCAGATTGCTAAGATCCTAGGAGAAAATGCTTTCAAACTAAGTAGTTTAACTAGAGAACCTATTCCCTTGCCTGTCAATGGGTAGTTTCTTAAGCATTATTTCGAGTCATAGGGCTTTCTAATTCTGTCCTGCATGTAAATATTTTGTTTTGTTTCTTGTTTCTAAATAATGTTCTTCTGTTCGGCTTGTAAATAGTTTTAATGTTTGTTTGTTTGTCCTTTCTTTTTGTCTTGTTTTGTTCTTTGGGGTTTCTCTCTTCTTTCCATCTTTGAGTAGTGGGTTGTTATCTAAAGTATGCTTTGGTTATTAGGATGGAAGTGGTTTAGATATTTTTCAGGTTTTCTGATTATGTGATTTTGTCCTAAATTTGTTTTTTTATTCCCATTATCAATAAAAGTTGTGGAAAGTCTTGAAAACAAGGTGCAAAGTAAATAACCTTCAGTAGCTACTCTGAATCTATCACAAATTGTCGAAGATCATCTCCCTTTGTAATGGTATATTTGTCCTAGGACTATGGTGTTGTAAGATTTGAGTGAAAAATCTGATTCCCAAGTGCTGTTATGAGGTCCATAGTAGTTTTCAACCCAGAACATATGTTGAACATTTGGCATATTGAGAAAAAAATTGAATGAAATATCTAAAACCCTATGAGAAAAAAAAAGAAAAGGAGAACTATTTAAAGAGAAAAGAGGACTCAATATGAATGGGTGATTCTAGTATCTCTACCGAGGCTATGGATGCCTGACTGGAAGTAGAGCAATGTTGTGAGAAAACTAGAGGTATCTCTATCGGGGCTATGGATGCATGACTGGTAGCGAAGCAATGCCCAGGATATCATTGCACAACAGCTAAAGGAAATCAAATCATGTAGCTCAAATCTTCTACATTGTTGTTCAAAAGGTGAAGAAAAATTTATAAAAGGGTGATGCACAATCAAGCACACACATAGATTCAGAGGTAGCCATTGTTGATTTACATTTGAGATTCTAGCTCAACCTTGCTTGTTAAAACTAACCCAACTGGAGTTGTGATGTTCATAAACCAAGAGTTCTGGGTAGCTGAATTCTTCAGTTTCTTGAAAATGGTTAAACCATTTTCCCAGTTGAGTCACCATTTTCTATGCCTTTCATAACCCCCCCACTTTATTTTGGAACAAAATGGGTCCCCCTTATTCTATTCTTTTTTCCTTTCTTTTATGCCTTGGGCGTTTTTCTTTGTTCTGTCAGGTGCAGAAGCGGGACCAAAATAGAGCTTGAAAATTAGGTCCAGGGTCTGGTCTTGTTCCATTCCCAGTTTTGATCCTGACAACTCCTTAGTTTTCCTCCTAAGTCTATCTTTTGTTCTGGCGGACCTAGAATCGGAACTAGAACCGAACTGTGAAACTTTCAAAAGTTTCAGGTTCGGGTTCCATTCTGATCCCAGTTCCGCGTGTCTGGTTTTGTTGCTTTTTATTCCTTTTTGTTTTTTTTTTGTCGTGGGGTATTTTCTCCCCTTTCTTCTTCTCTTCCTTGTCCTTTTTCTGCCTTTTATTTTGGGTGTTGTCGGAGGCGGGTTCGAAACGAAATCCAAACCTGAAACTTGGAAAATTTTCTGGTTCGGGTTTAGTTCTAGTCCCGGTTCTGCGTGTCTCATTCTTTTGCTTTTATTCCTTCTTTTTTTGTCGTGGGGTGTATTCCCCCTTTCCTTTTTTCATCCTTCGTCTGTCTTCGTCGTCCTTTTTTGGATGTTGTCAGACGCGGGACCAGAATGAAATCTGGACCTAAAACTTTCAAAAGTTTTGGGGGGTCAGATTTGGTTCCAGTCCCGGTACCACCTGGTTTATTTATTCGTTTGGTTCTGGTCTTGTTTCTATGTTGTTGGTTTGTTTTGTCCCGGTTGTGATTTCTTTTTGGCCCCGACCCCACTAACTTTGAAAGGAAGATGTTGTTTCATGTTCGGATTTGGTTCTGCCTCTGCCAAAGTTGGGTTTCTTTTTACTAAGGCATCTAAATAATGATACCTTTCATGCTTCTAGGAATTAATGGAGGCATTTGTTTTGCAGGATCGAATTATTTATCTAAATATGTCTCTCAAGGAAATCAATTGGAAAGCATCCCTCAACCATATTCAACATAAAGCTCCTCAAGAAAAGTCATTGGGACCCTCCAGTAGTCTTGTCGATTGGAGGAAGCCTCGCCAAAATGTTCTGAGTTTGACATAATGTCTCATCGACTTGCCATGGTGTCGCCGAAAGAGTTGTAGTTTCGAAAAAAGGTCCTACTGACCCGATAAGGTCTTTCCGATACAAAATGAGCTAGGGGAGAATGAAGGGGTTCGACATAAGGTCATGCCAACTAGCGATGGTCTCACTGACATGTTTTCTCCCTTCGGTGTAATGAAATGCACTCGATGAAAGGTCTTGCTGACAAAGAGATGTCTCCGTGACAGGGCATGAGTTCAATGTGAGGTCTTCCCAACATGAAAAAGTCTCCCCGACATGGGTGCGCTCGCTAAAGAAAGAAAGGCTCGCTGAGAGGTCTGGTCGAGGGAATGTTGTCTTGCCGATAGGTTTTGTGGTATCGATATGACTTGCACTACTCGATGGGAGGTCTTGCCGACCGTCTTATGCTACGCCGATGGCTACTATGAGGTATTATCGCATCAGGGAGACACGATTAGTGTCTCACCAACATGTGATTCCATTTGAATGACCTTTGACCACCTGAGAATCTTGTGTGGCCTATGTTTCACCAATCAGAAGAAGCTAAAGGAATGGCCCATTGGTCCTTTAATTGACTGACTACCCCTGTGAAGGAAATGCACAAAATGTAAACAATATGGACTTACTCTAAGACCTAAAATGATGGAAGAACTCGATGAACAGTGGTGTGGAGATCTGACGGCAAGCCTGATGCTGCGTCCAGAAGATGGTCAACCTACAGAAAGGTCTAGAGTAGGAAGAATTTTGAAGGAAAGAAAGTACCATGAGTCTTAGGGACAGCTGTGGTGTCCACTGACAGAGGCGCATCCGCATTAATGACAATGCTTTAGAGCATTCAAGGCATCCCTTCAAGGGAGTTTGAAGGTGGAAACAGAGGCTAGAAATTAATGCTATAGCTATAAAAGATCTGAGATCACCCCCGGAGCAATCCTTCACCAGCATGGACAGCAAGGATTTACATTGAATGCACAATCAACTTTATTCAAAAGATCTAAGGGCCAACCCTCCTGTAACTAGCAGATATTTTGTAAACCCTAAAACAGGGGCCAACGCATTCTTTTTTGGTACATTCTGTATATATGGAATTTTTTCCTCTTTGAAGAAAAGAAGATGGAAGTTTTAAAAAAAGTTAGAAGGTTAGAAAAAGAGAGAGGAAGAAATAGAGTAGAGAGGTATAGATATAGATTTTCAAAAGTAGGAATTTTCTAAAGGATAGAGGAAACAGAGTTGCATCTTGATTCTTTGTAATAGGAGCTTCTTTTGTCTTCTTAGTTAGGAGTTAGATTCAACAAAAGCCGGTAATGTATCTTTCCAGTTTTCTTAGTGTAGATGGAAATGATTTGGAGTCATGGATTTTTTGTACACTGGTGATTGTGCCAGATTTGTAAATATTGCTTATCTATTACACTAATAGTAGAAGCAACTAGATTTAAATCAACTTCATGTTGTGTTCTTGAATGGTGTTTATCTTTAGTTAATCATTTGATTTGAAAAGCTTTCAAGGAATGAAGTCTTGTTTTGTGTTTTTTTTAAATAGTGATTTTCAATCTACTATTGAAATTAGCACTGTGAATGAATGAAACTGTGTGTTAATCACAAGTTAATTTTATTTTGTAGTTTTAGTTAGGAATTCCTTGAAAGGTAACAAGTCTAGTTAAGTTGGATGAATTATCATTCTCTTCGGTTCCAAAGCTTTGATCTATCTTTTTCTATTTCTTTAAAAACCCCAGTTAAAGTAGGTTTAAATTCATGCTTGATCTTAGAACAATCCAGAAGCTCAACACCAGCAGGCCCCTTGAACATTACAATTCACCTTAACCATTGAGTAACATCAGCATAGTTGAGAACCACCTACAAAGACCTTGGGAGCTAAGATATCCATGTGTTGTCTTTCTCTTTCAGGAGAAACATAATAGCAATATTTTGATTGCATGTCGTTGTGTCATTGAGACCCGTCAATAGGACCTCATGGTATTTTAGGTTCATAGAACTATGAATTATGAATTATTTTTTATATGTAATGATGTTTTGTCTTATATATATTGTGTTTTGTGTATTTTTTCCTTGTGTAATTATGACCTCTATTGGTCATGATGAAGTGTGATTGTCTTGGTCTCCTCATAATTTTCCTCTTTTTGTGGTATTCTCCAAGAAATACAAATTATTTCTATGATTTAAAGAGACACATGTCTCCTACCAAATCCAATATTAAGACTCATTCTAATAGTGCAATTTTTTTCTTGAGTTGTAACCCCCTTATGTATCAGGTCTCAATTTCCATCACATATAAAATGATTTGAGAAATATTTATGTGGGTCCCACTTGGTTAAAATTGTCCAAATTTTGGTCCCTTTCATCCCCAAAATCCTTATCATATGATAGAATTTGTAAAAATCCTTAAACAAAGTTCTATGTTTGGGAGTGCTTTTTGGTCATTTTCTATATTTTTCTAGTTCTATGGGATTTCAGAGGACTATTGGACATCATCTTGTCTAGTATTCAATCTTGACTATTGATCTCTCATAAAAGATTTATAGTGTTTATTGGATCCTCTTTTCACTCCATTTGTCAAAATAAATCTAGAATTATGTCCTTCCAAGCCTTCCATCTAACTTTGTATTAAAACCCCACAATTTCTCATTTCCTTGATTTATGGAATTGTACAATTCTAATGGTCAATTGAAATTCTCTTCTCCTTCTCTATGTCTTGACCTCCTTTCCTTTCCTACATCTCCATAATCTTCCATTTCATTTCCTTTTCATAATTTTAGATTTTATTTAGACTTCTTCCTTTCCCTTCTTCCTCTCAACCTTCAATCCTTCCCCACTCTCAATTCCTACATCATTTTATCTTTCCTACTTACATAATTATTTTGTACCTCCATACCTTTGAACTTCCCCTTGTAATTCCTCCACTTCTCTTCACTAGTGAACCAAATATTTTTCTTGCATCCTTTTCATTCTTTTATGGATTTTTCATGTAATTTTAAACATTTGTCTCCATGCCTATTCTCAACCTCTGATCGTCATATTTGTCATAATAGTGGTTTACAATTCCTGAGAGGAATGGATTTTAGCTGAAATCACATATTTTTAGAAAATATAATGATTTAAGCCTTTAAAAGTTCCATTTTAAGGATTCCAATTAAAGAGGGTTTGATCAAATTACCTTAGATCAAACCCCCTTGGATAGAACCTTGCTAGTTTTAAACCATACCTATAAATGTGTCTCCTTTACACCTATCAAAATGCTGATAAAAAATCACTTTTGATTTAGCTTTTGGGGGATCAAATGAATTCATTTAAAATTTATTTCAAATGATTATGGTATTCCTTAGAACAAGCTATCCAATGAATATAATTTTAATATGTTTTGGTTTTGTTATGTATTTGTTTTTTAAGTTTTATTAAACATAGGTTTTTCATCGAAAATGAATTTCTTTGTTCTTCACATGTGGAAAAATAGAAGATTATCAAAAAAAAAAAATTAAAAATATGAGTGCACGAGATATTGAAGTCCTTGATCAACAAAAAAAAATTAAATTAAATTTTAACATATACAAAAAAAGTTACGCGTTATAATGGTCGCATTGTGTCTGAATTGTAATTCGCTTTGACTTTGAAACTTGATTAAGGAAAACATATTCAATAAAAACTATCTAACAAGTGGAAGCACTAGATATCAAAGTTACAAATCTAAATTTGAAAGAATAGAATTTTATCCTTCATGGAAAAAAAGTTATGCGTTATACGGTGTGCGTCACTTTTTAAAAATGTTGTTTTCTGAAAAAAAACAATTTTTGTGGGAGATGCAAAAAGAAGTGGAATTTCATTCCAAAAATTTTGAAAAAAATATTTTTAGAATCTACAGGAAAAATTTGACAAGACTCTAGTTTGCACCATCTTCAAATTCCTCACAGTTTAGCCGCTATAGGTGCCCGAATGTGAAGATATAGTTAAAAATAATAATTTCAGTGTCCAGTTTGGCCAAAAATTGTAAACCACTATTATGGGATCACCGTAAATTGAAACTCCACACCTCCCATCCTTCCATATTTTCTTGCATTCCCTATATAATTTTCTTGTGTATTTGGATTGGAATTCTATAATTTCATTCAAATTTGTTGTCCTAATGTTCAATTTTACATCAAATTCACACAAAGGTTCCCAATAATTTTTCTAATAGTTTTTCTTGCAAAGTTTAATTAACATGTAGACTTCTAGTTTTCCACTCAAACATCTTGTCTTAGTGTCTAGTTTCACATCCTTCTCCCACATTTTTCCATATCATGTCCTTTTCTCACTTCATGACTTTTTGGAGTTTCAACGGACTTCTAGACTTAATTATGTCCAATCCTAACCTCTTGTATTACATTAAATCCTTAAATTTCTTCTTATTGACCTTAAGCACTCACCAAACCTTCCTAAGATACCATCAATGACCCAATTTGAATCCTACAACCACTCCAAAATATTTTCTATCTAAAAACCCATTTTCATCTCCAAAGGAATATATTCTTACATTATCAATGATAGATGATGAAGGAAAACATGGTTCCATTAATGTGATGGTTGAGTTCTATATTTAGAGGATCTTGACACAAGCTCCATGTTGCCCATTTGGTAGATTTATTAGGATTTTACCTTGTCCCACACATCATATTTATGATCTCCAATTTGCATTCAAATTCTTGCAAACAATAAAAAAATTTATCAAAGTGATATATATACTAATTTTTTTTAATTTCCAAGTTTATGTAAGTGGCAATGATTTTCTAAGATTTAAACTCCTGCAAGTCCAATTTCTTGCAAAGCAATAGATTTTGTAAATCACAAGGAGGTCATTGTACTGTAAATGATCCTTGTAACTGATAGAATCCTTGGCCATTTCTAGATCTTTAAGGGAAATTTTATGTGGTGAATTTTGATAGGATTTCTAACATAGGATTTTGTCTTGTAACATTTTCTAGCATGATTGTAATAAATATTTGATAAATGTTGTAGCATTTTAGGTCATTGCATGATATTTTTGTAATGGTCTCATCTTTATTGCATATAGATTTATAAAGTTTGGAGAGGGATTATTAATCATGTTTAATTCCTTGATATCATATTTTTGGTGTATATATATACACAACTTGCATTTTTTTATTTCAATGCATTGTTTCTCTTGGTAAATTGTGACCCTATAACCCAATATATAAGGCATTTATTGTGGAAGTTTATGATCCACCATCCACTTAAAATGAATAATACATTTCACCAATATATAAAGAGTACTTGATTAGTAGTTTTTTTGCACCTCATTATGAAATGATTCAAGTAGGGGCACTTGTAGTGAAGTCATAACATTCCTTATCTTTAGGAATCATGCTTTGTATACATACATATTGCATATGTGTAATGATGCTTTTATTGGCTTAATAGAGGTTTTATGTGTAGTAGGTTAGTCATTGGTCTAGTGATAGATTTTTATGTCAAATCATAGATTGGATTCTACTACAACACTTTCAATTTGTTTATCATTACTTAAAAATTATCTTATTAAGAATACCTATAGGAACAACTTCCCAAGTTTACTTGATCTCAAAGTGAAGGAGATAATATCCACTCTTAGTAAATGGCTTTAAATCACTCATACTTTGTTGATGACCCTCTAATCCCCATCTAGGACAACATTTCCCTAGCGCTAAAGAAAATTGATTCCTCTAGGACTATAAATAGTAATTTTAGGACCCAAAAACCTATGAGGGACCCAAGTAATATTTACCCATCTATTAAGCATGTTTTTAGATAGGATTTTTCGTACAAAGTTCTCAATAATTTTTTCTAGCTACTTATAAGCATTACCAAAATCTAAATCTATAATTACAAAATTTGGAGGAGTTTTAGAGGTTATATATCATGAAATAAAATTTTAGAGTTTTTTCATAGATGACACTATGAGTCACCCCACTACCAACCACTTCAACGTTAACCACTCAAACATTATATTTGTGTTTCATTAAAAGACTCGGAATCTAATACTAAAATTTACATAAATTTTAAAATATTAAAAAGCAAACAAAATGTAAAAATATTAAAATTCGTCTAGTTTTCCCCATACATTAGTGGATCTAGGTCATTAGAGGTAGGCTCCTAGCCAATGATCATTCCCTCTTCATTTTCTTCCTTGACAAAAATAAAATAAATTTTATATATAATTATTTATATTAATTTTATTTACCATTAATGCTATAATATTAAGAAAATTATATATAATTGTAAAGGGGTAATAACTAAATTTAAAGTAATAAAATGAACAGACATTATTAAGCATACACTTTGTTTGGAAGAAAAAAGACAATCAACAACATGCTAAGGAGGACTCTTTTACTCCTAGTTGGAACAAGACAAAAAATCAACAAGCTACTCAAGAGGACTTTTTTTCTCCTATTTATCAGGAAGTTTTGAAAGTTGATCTTAAAGAGTTTCCCCCATATATTTATTCATTGTTAGACCCCTCATTTGTTTCTTTGAGGTTTGGGTAAGGTTCTTCAAGTGATTGTATGCCTCCTCTTCCCCCCAAAAAAAATGTTTTGGGAAGAAAGATCCTTGTTTTGAGATAAAACAAAGTTTTTTGGAACAAATTTTTAAACCACCATGATTTTGGTGGGCTGGTTGGTCTATTTGTCTTGTTGTTCCTTCTGATGTCTATTTTTTTTTGTTGCTAGTTGTTGTTGGTATAGATTCTTGACACATATTTTTATTGTACAAGGATTAGGGCCCTTTCAAAAACCTGCTTAGCTAATAAAAAATAATGAAGAATAATATTGATGTGATGTGTCTGTTTAATTTGTTAGGTAGATGAAAATAAGTGTCTTTGATATGAGATTTAATATAGAATTGTTGCTTGTTAAATAATGTAGGAGAGTTATTTCACAACCCCCATGGTAAAAATCCTTTCTTAAAACACAAGAAATAATAAGGAATACTCATTCACACAATGTTGCAATTAAAAACAAAAATTCGCTATCTTCTTGCAACCAAATCATAGACTTGCATTACAAATTCATGAGCAACAGCAAAATAAATCTGCTCATACAATCTTCAAGCCCCTCTCCTGCAATAACACACAAAACAATGGATTGCAAACTTGCAATCAACAACTATCAATGGAAGAAAAATTTTGTAGCTTCACTTTCATGCCTTCAACCTAAAAAGACACTCAGGAAAACCTTCCTGGAGAATAGCCACGCCCTTCTTGAGTCTCTCCACCAAATTTTTCCTAAAAAAAAAAACTTCCCCCAAAAATTTTCCTTAAAAAAAGTTATTTTCTTGCTTTCCCCATTCTCCAGATTCTCCACCACTTCCTCATAGAATTAATTAAAAATTAATTTTCTGCCCTCCATCTTCTATGTGGCTGCAAATTCAAACTTCTCAAGAATAATTAATGCAAAATAAAATCCATTTAAAAGTTTCTAGTCAATGATAGGAGTTTTTGCTTTAATTCTCCACTTGCAATTTTAGAAAAAGTAAAAAAAAGGAAAAAATCAAGTCATGGGCTTCCACCTCCAATCCCTACTTTTTCAGAATCTTGAAATTTAAAATTTGGAGTTACATAATAAATTGGAAGCCTCTCAAAACCCCATGCCCATACTTTCTTTTTCTAGCTTTTTTTTCTTTTAAAGCATTTTCTCCACTTGCTCTCTTTATCCAAATTGCTCCAAATTTCAAATTTAACTTGCAACATGAAATGAAATCCAAATTCACAACAAAATTATGAATTTCATTAAACAAACACATGGAATTCAAGTCACACCAAAAATTGCAATTAATTAAAATAATAAATCTCTTGTTTTGGTGACACAAGATTGCCACTAAGTCATGGATGCTCCTACATCAGACACCCAAGGTAATTTGAAATGTTTCATGAGTTAAGCTCATAAACATTTGTAAATGCTATGCTCATCTTGAACCCATTTATCTACCTTATCTTCCTTATCATTCCTTCTCTTCTTTCCCTACAATTTGATATCTCTTCCATCTTTTATTCTTCCCCTCCTATTTCTTTTTACATAGTTCATCTCCCACCAATATACACTACTAAGCTATGAAAAATTAGAAAAATTAGTTTCCTCTTCTTCAGTAAAATAATCAAATTCATTTATTACCTCCTCCTCTATTATTGTTGCAACAATTTGTTCATCATCAACCTTGATTCGGTCTTCATGTTCTTCTGCAACATATCCATACAAATTTGCACTCACAAAACCTATCTGCATCTCCTCTACATTCAACTTTTGAATTGCATACATCTCATTGTCTTCTTTATAATAATAAAAATCAGAAAAATTAAACATTACCTCAATGATTCCTTTCTCTATTGTTGCGACATTTTCTTGCTCTTCATCATTATCTATCATTGCATTTCCTCCTTCCACACACTCTATCATCTTCTTTTCACATTCATCAACCACTTTCCCTTCAAACAAGATATCTATCTTTCTTATCTCCTCTTTGAGTAGGAGATCTTCTTCATCTTCACCAAATTCTTTATCAAATATAGGACCCTCAATGTCCATCATCTTAACTTCTACTACACTACTCAAATCAACAATATTCAAATTTATTGCCTCTTTCTCTTCATCTCCATTCTTTTCTGCAACTTCTTGTATTTCATCTTTAATGCCTTCTAAAATACATGTCTCCTCAACTGCAGATTCAAAAACTTCTTCCCACTCATATTCTTCTTTAGCAGTGTCACATGTATGACACTCTACTTCATCTTCTTTCTTACCTGCATTCAAAATATTATTAGAATGATAAACAAAGTTACCATTACCTCTTATCATTTCCCAATCTACTTTCAAATCTTTCACTACTTGCTTCAACTCCTCAAATTCTCTCACCTTGTCCATCATCAGTCTTTCCTTGAGTTTCTCAAGTCTAGGAACTATCAAAATCCATGTAATAAAAAAATTCCTTTTTCCTTTCTTCTTTGTCATTTCACCAAAAACTTACCACACACTCTCAAACTTCAACCTCTCAGGTATAGACTACCTCACATTCAGTGATCAGTCTACACACCACACACATTCCACCCTCAGGTTCTAGTGCAAACTACCTCTAATCAATGCTTTTGTCTGCACACTCAGGAACACTAGCTCTAATGCCACTAATTTACGAGAGTTATTTCACAACCCCACAGTAAAAATCCTTTCTTAAAACACAAGAAATAGAAATAAATACTCATTCACACATTGCTACAAATAAACACAAAAATTTGCTCTCTTCTTGCAACCAAATCATAGACTTGCATTACAAATTCATGAGCATTGATTACATCAGTCCATAAAGGACTCAAGGGCTGCAACATGTCCCATTTAAACTCACAAAAAAACAGCAAAATAACATCAACAATAGCAAAATAAATCTTCTCATACAATCTTCAAACCCCTCTCATGCAATAACATGCAAAACAATGGATTGTAAACTTGCAATCAACAACTATCAATGGAAGAAAAATGTTGTAGCTTCACTTTCATGCCTTCAACCTGAAAAAACACTCAGGAAAACCTTCCTAGAGAAGAGCCACACCCTTCTTGAGTCTGTCCACCAAATCCCCCTAAAAAAAAAAAACACCCCCCAAGAATTTTCCTTTAATAAAAAAAATTCCTACTTTCCCCATTCTCCAAATTCTTCACCACTTCCTCATAGAATTAATTAAAATTTAATTTTTTCACCTCCATCTTCTCCGTGGCTCCAAATTCAAACTTCTCAAAAATAATTAATGCAAAATAATATCCATTTAAAAATGCCTGGATGAAGATAGGAGTTGCTACTTTAATTCTTCACTTGTAATTTTAGAAAAAGTAAAAAAGGAAAAAATCAAGTCATGGGCGTCCACCTCCAATCCCTACTTTTTAGGAATCTTGAAATTTAAAATTTGGAGTTACATAATAAAGTGGAAGCCTCTCAAGACCCCATGCCCATACTTTCTTTTTTTGTCTTTTTTTTTCTTTTAAAGCATTTTCTCCACTTTTTCCCTTTATCCAAATTGCTCCAAATTTCAAATTTAACTTGCAACATGAAATGACATCCAAATTCACAAAAAAATTATGAATTCGTTAAACAAACATGAAATTCAAGTCACACCAAAAATTGCAATTAATTAAAATAATAAATCTCTTTTTTCGGTGATACAAGATTGTCACTAAGCCATGGATGCTCTTGCATAATTAAAGGTCAATCCCAGAAATTTAGGCCAATTTTGTGCAACAAGTATTCATTTTTTGATCTACAAATCTAATTTGGTTGGATGTACATGTCTACCTACTAATTTACCTTGAAGTCTACTCCTCATTGGTTTTTAAAGATTAGTGATATATAAAAATACCTTGGGCAAGATTAGTAGAATGCAATGATGGCTTCTCTTATGTCAAATCCATTGATTAGATCAATTTAATAGTCATCAAAATGATAAAATACAACATTCTTCACCATGTAAATGTCCTCGAATAATTTGATGGAAACTCTAAAATTTTATTTTTAAAGTTGAAAGACAAAAGAGGCATGGGTATCATTGAAGTGATTTACCTAATAGCCAAATAGATTGTGAGGACTCTTTAAGGGGATGCTACTTTGAAACACTTAGTTTACTACCATTACGTGCAACTCATTGGGAACAATTAATTGGAATGGTCAGATTCTTCTAGGTCTCTTTTTCTAGATCAATTATTCAACCTCTTTAATAGCATTTGGAGGGTTTGGTAGTTGGTCTCACTCAAACTATCTTGGTTTGATTAGTTTCTTAGTCATGGTCTTAAGCTTTGTCACCTACTTTTATCTAATAAATGCATATTCATTAGAACCAGACAATCCATCTGAATAACAAACCATTAGGTGTTATTCTAGACTCAAACATAAATGCCTATTCAAAAAGAGAAAAATACAAGTATTTCAGGATCTATGCAATTTAATAAGCTTCAATTGAATCTTGAATGGACACCTCTCTATCTACTAACATTCCAATTTCCTCAAATATTGGAGGTGGCCTAATGGAAACAACACACATCCTTCTCCTTCAAATTGGTTTACATTTAACTCTTTCCTTCCCTTCCCCTTGCATGTCATATCAACATCACTTGGAGGTATAAATTTATTGGAAACCCAATCTTTGAATTTTGGCAGCCCAAAGTAGATTCAGAGTCCTAACTCACATGTAAAACTCCATGTTGTGAACTACCTCAAGTTCATTTCCGTAAAGAAGAGAGTTTTTGAGTTTATGTTGTTAATACTTTGCTTCATGCCCACTACATTGATTGTGCACAACTATGTTTCTATTTCATGCTAATTCTATTTTTCTTTTTTCTTTTAAATCACAAATTTGTCCTTTTTTTTGTGGGGGGTCTTTGGTCTTCTATGTTTTCCTTTCTCTAAGGCTTTATCTGTTAGAGTTTCCAATAAACTCCATAAAACAAAGACCACCTACAAAACCTAGATTAGCCTTCTACAAGGAGAAAAAATAAATATGCAAGAGCAATATTCAAAATATGTGTAAATAATATTATTGGTAATGATGAATTACATGAGATGAATTTCTTTTATAAAGCAATATGCAAATCCCTGAAGGTAAAACCTAATTAGGACCTAAGTAAACTTAATAAAGTGTAATTAAATATTTAATTACACCAACATGCCCCCTTAAGTGCAACTTAGGGAGAATAAGAAAAATGAAAATAACACAAGGATAGGTCCATGAAAGCATGAATGGGTCATGGCTACAAGGCCATGTTAGGTACCCATGTACATATGCAATGCAAAAGATAAAGAGAATGCAACCAAGCGATGAAAGATGGAGGACTCCATAAGACCCCCCAAGTACACCATCCATCACATAGATACATTAGAAATTACCCCTATAAGAGGGAATGCTATGATGAAATAACTTGGAAGCCATGTGTATCTTGATGCCAATACCAAACTATGACTAAAACCAATCCATAGGAGCAAGTACCATGAATATTTTGGAACATTAAACATAAAATGAATGGTCCTCAAACTGAGATGTGACCTGATGATAATCTAATAGATTTAGGATCATTAACCATAGGTTTTCAATCTAAGATGTGAACCGATGAAAAACAAAAATGTTTCAAGTTATGAGCAAGATGTGGCCAAAAGAAACTACAAAATCTAGATAAAACTCATGCGAGTTGTCATCACTATGAAGATGGGATAAAAGTGCATGACATATGACTATACTCGAATCAAATTATTATGCAAGAACCCCCTGATGGAACTTTATTGAAGTTCATTTATTACAATATCCCATGATTGTAAAAGGAGGACATGCAAAACATGCAAAAATCAAAGAGAAAAATGAAAACATAATGCATGCAAAAAGGAAATATTGAAAGCAAGGATTAATGTTCACATCTACTTCCATGAATACAAATTAACCTCAGATTTGTGTAGAGGACAAAATTAGCTTTCTGACGATATAATTTTTTTGAAAAAAGAACATCGTATGCTCAAGTTATGATTTTTTTTTAAATGGTAAATTTTGTCAATCGACGATGCAGACACAACCTTCTAACTTTTTTTTTTTAAACTTACTTGTGCATGTAAAAAATAATAGATACCCAGATAATATTTTGGTGCTTCCAAAAAAATCCATAAAGCATTTTAGAATCCAAAAAGCACCAAAAAATTGCTCGAGGTTGATCCCTTGGGGATCCCCCTAAAAAAATCTTAATGTGAAAAGGGGCTTGCATATCAGAGCTCTAATACCATGTTATAGTTTCCAATAAACTTCATAAAACCAAGATCACCTACAAAATCTTGATTAGCCTTCTACAAGGAGAAAACCAAATATGCAAGAGAAATTTGTAAAATATGTGCAAATAATATTACTGGGAATGATGAATTGCATGAGATGACTTGCTTTTATAAAGAAATATGCAAAACCCTAAAGGTAAAAACTAATTAGAACCTAAGTAAAATTAATAAAGTGTAATTAAATATTTAATTACACCAACATTATCTTCTATGCTTACTTTTTCCATCCATCCAATTTGTGTTTAAATATTCTAATTTTTAGAAAAAATATTCTATAAAACAGTTCTATAATTCAGTAGCATGCAAGTCTTATATAAAACCTTCTTTTTTTATTTCCAGGAACTAAGTGATCAAGGGGATGATCCAAAATTCTACAATTACGATCCAAGGAAAATAACATGCTATAATCTAACCTACATGTCCACATATAAGTAAAAATAATGCTTTTCTCTGAAACCATGTTTCATAAAATAGTGCACAGTATTACTTTTTAGTACAAGTGTTTGTAGTAGATTTATGAAATTAGCATAATTCAAATTGCTTTGATATTTTCTATTCATATCTTTTCATATGATCATGGCTAGTTTTCTAAATCTAATTGATGATCTCTTTGATGTTTTATATGAATGTACACACTCTCCCATGTGTCTACTTCCTGTTTTCATGAGTGTGTATAGAGGCTCGATTTGTTAGGTTATTTAGTCTTAAGTAGGTCAAGTGATGAAGATATTTATATATGATAGAGGAGTTATAGGTTTATTTAAAAAGAGGGATTTGGTATGCACACTTTTAGGATAATAAATATAAGGTAAATCTTTTATTTTGAAAATATGTCTTAAGACATCAAATTAATGTCTCAATTAAGAAAGATAAGAAAAAATCTTAACTTATTTTTAAAATTCATTTTATGCATCTTTTTAATATTTTGATAGACATATTACATGATGTAAGTAGGTGTCTTATTTAAAAAATAGTTTGGTGATAATATTAAAGACAATTGTTTCAATTGTGATGGATAAATATGAGATTGGAGAACAATTATATATGTACAATTTTTTATAATTTACCCTATGCATGAGTATTAATTTATTTTTATGATCCAAACATGTGTACAGGAAGTCAAGAGTGACATATTCATATCAATTACTTACCCTTTGATTTTTTGAAATATATTTTCCATTGAAAATCATTGTAAAATTATTATAGTATATGAAATATTTTTTATGTATTTTATTTTCATAATCTTTAGTCAAAATTCATTTAATACTTTTTGTTTGGAGATAGGAATAATAGTTGTGGAAATGAAATGTGTATCGATGGGACTCCAACATGTCAAGCTATTATGCTTGGTCTGCACTTTCATCCTCTAACTAAGAGCTAGTTTGTTTGTCTCTCAAGATCTCTGAGGCCTGCTCACTCGACTCTTAAAGTTCTTTTCCCATAAATAATCATAAAACATAAAAACATTGCTTAAACTCTCCTATTGTTGTCTCCCATCACTTAAGCTTATTCCCATGAGGTAGTTGAGGATAATTTAGTCCCTATAGACTCTTCCATGTGTTGGAACATAATAGTCTAATGAAAGGAAGGTGAATTAGTAGATATTCAACCTTTTACCCTTTAGCACTTAGTGAAAATTAATTATTTAACTTCTTAATGTGCAAATAAAGAATTAATAAGAAAACACGTGAGAAGGAACACATACAAGATTTCATCACATAACACCAAATGTATGTGGAAAACCCAAGATTGGGAAAAAGCACGGTGAGAAATGTTGCTAGGATCTACTGTCCTAATCCAACCTCACAATCAAAGATCTGTTACAATGATTTAAGGGAACCAAACCTAAGGAGACATCTATTCCCTAGTTTTAGGAGCACCCACTCCAAGGAAGCAACCACTCCCTAAGCTAAGCACCTACCCAAATATCTGATTACACCCACCAATTAGATTAACAATGAAAGAAATTATAATTTGATTACAATTTTATGTTACAAATTATTTGCAATTGAACATACATCTATGTTGCACTCTCTGTAACTCTTCCTTTTCTTTGCACCACTTTATCTTCCCTATATTTTCTTCTTTTTCTACACCTTTGTTCTCTACATTTATAGCTTACTCAATAACACATCCTATTTTCTATGGTGCACCATATTCAATGAGCGGAACCCAAACAAAAAGAAAAAAACATAATCAAGGGGTTTTACTTTGAAGGTGTAGTAAGATAGAACATTCTCTTTTCTACTCACTGAATGTAAACCCAAATCAGAATCTATGATTTTTGTTTGGGTTTAACTTATTCAAGCGTAGTATATTGTCTATCTACAACTCCACTCTCCACACTCTGCTACTATAGACCCCTCTCTTTCTCTTCTTCTCTTATAGCCTTGTCTCACAATATACTCAATACTTGCAGACAATTCACACACTTAGAAATTTTCTTAATTGTCTTTCTTTTCTTCACTAACCTATAGCACCTTCCTTGAGCTATACATTGCAAACCAATGCATCTGGATAATTTTGTTATAGTTTTTTTTTTTTTTTTTTGCTATCTTCTTCAGTAAGCTATATGTCCATCAAGCCAATCAATTAAATTCAAATTTTGGTATGTTGACCATGGAATTCTCCAAAAACCTAATCCTATTTTGCATTTAATGCATTCCCTAGTGATTTGATTTTGACCCCAATCTCTATTGTAGTATGTGTCACCATTCTACAACTCAAATCACTAATTAACTAATTGTTGGAGCAAGTAGACCAATTAATTTCATTGTTCTGGTCAACTGCTAGTCAAAAACTACTTACACGGACTTAGCCATTTGAATCCTTTACCTTCAAATTCTAACTGTTGATTTTGTCTCTACACACCATGATCCATGGTTCTCCATTCATCTCGACAACTTTAAGACATCACTATCAATTTTTTTTTAAATCTCTATCGTAGATCTTACAACTTTATGATCATCATGCATCATTACATTGAAGGGACTTATAAATTACTCACTTGAAAATTTTTCTCTTCAGTAAGATGCCTTCAACCTACATGTCCACATCATCACCATGCAATTCTCAACAAGGATGTGAATTTATCTATTGAGCAATCACTCTTTGTCATTTTTCATCACACATCACCATACTCCATCACTATCACCTTCCTATCGGGTTCTACCACATGTCAAAATCTGATTTGATTGTCATCACTACATGTCTACCACATCACTACCAATTCATTTCCCTTTTCGTTGTGTCGAAGGGACTCATTATAGAGTCACTTCAATATACATTTTTCTCCATGATGATGAGCCGTCAAATTATCAAGGGGACTCAATGCTATGTCCCACTGATAGAAGGGTATGTGCAGGATCATCATGGAAAAAATAGGCCCTTAAGTGGCAAAAAATTTAGAAAAATCAAAGTTAGGAAACTTGACGTAAAATTTTTAATAAGTTATCTATATTATCTAAAAAATATGTAAAAATAGAATCTATATCAAATTTCATTTAGTTTCTAAACTACTATGTTTTTTTTTTAAATCTATTTGGTGAAAATTTAAAATTTCATTGCAATAGTACTCAAATTTCAGTGGAAAAATAAGAAGTAGGTCTCTGTCCACCACCCTAACCACAATAAAATGATAATATATTTTTATAATATTTTAGATATAAGTAGAGGACTCATGTCCGGATGTGATACATATTTTTATAATTTTTTCCAAGTAAATAATTAATTTTGAATTTTTATTACATCTTTTAAAAAATATAAAAACTTGTATGTCTGACCACCTTAACTTGGTCAAAAATTTATGAAATTCTTTTTTTTTTAATCCTATAGTATACGAATCATAGAATGTGGCACATGTTTTGGATTCAAAAAATGTGATACCATTTGAAAGCTATAGATGTTTTTCAATTAGCCTATCAATCAGGACTTTAGTCATAATTCAAATAGAAAATGAATAATAATTATTTATTAAATTCAAAGTAAATCATAATTTATATTGATGGAAAGTTGAGAATCTCCTTTAAAAACCCTTTTCATTTCATTAATTTTTGGTAAAATAAAAGTCGTCAGCCACATACCCATCATATTGCCACTTTTTGGCCCATCATGATCCTACACATACCCATAACACTTTCTCCTTGATGAGATGTCAATGTGTCATCACATGCTCAATCTAACTATCGCCATGTCTCTTTCAAATCCCACTTGCCCATGTGGTAAACCTGGGTCAACTCTTCCATATGATAGGATGGTAGGCTTCTTCCACTTGTCCATCTAGCCACATCATCATCGTACAACCAAGTTATCATTGTACAACCATGCCATCATCGTATAGCCATGTCACATATTTTTTGTTCTACCATCAGAGTCTTGAGGGGACTCAAAAGATGGTATCTTTGAAATTATGTTGTCACTTAGACATGGTATTATCTCTCTTTATCGCTTCATTGATGGGACACTTAAACCTCTCTTCTCGATATAGTGTTGTCGCCTCGATAAAGTACACAGCCTCTTCCAACCTTCACATAAGGGACTTCGATATATCGAAGAGACTTCAATTACTATCTCTTTGAGAGATTAAAATCAATTCGATAGCCACTGAATGTAACCTTTGAATGCTAGGTAGAGTTTTTGGTTGTCCACATGACTTCAATGCATTAAGTGATAGCATATGTGACCTACAACCTACAATAACAAGTCATCAAAAAAATGGAAATCTACTTGAACATTGTGACTATAAACTCCTCATTGCACCATTTTGATCAACTTTTTCAACACTGTGCAAGATATGCTCTCTACACCATGAACAACCTGCACATTGCCAAAACCTGATCTACACATTTTGACATAAATGACAATAATATTCCAACAATCTCCCCCTTTTTCATTGGTGGAAAAACTCTAAATGCTCATACAAATTGTAACATTAAAGCTCTGTACCAATTTAACCATAATTTGTACCAATTAAATTATTCACACAATAACTCCCCCTTTGACATACATCTCCTCTTTGCTCATCATTCTCCTATTTTGAGCATTTGCTCACATTTCTCCCCCTTTAACATCAATGGAAAATGGAAAACTCCCTTTAACAAGATACTCCTCTTGACTTGATCTCTGCCACCATTTCCATAGATAAAGGAAGTTCAAGTGAGTCTCCCCCTAGATGCATGTCTGATCACTAGAGTCTACTGATGTGATGTGGGAGCAATGACTCCCAACTTCTACCTCAAATATTCAAATTTCTCTATAGGAAGAGGCTTGGTGAAAATGTCAACTACCTACTTTTTGTTGGAATATACTCCATGTTGACTTCTTTATCTGCAACATTTTCTCTAATGAATTGATACTTGACGGATATATGCTTTGTTCTAGAATGCATCACTAGATTCTTTGAGATGTTAATGGCACTTGAATTATCACAAAGAATTGAGATTGGTTCTTTGTACTCTACCTCGATGTCATTAAGTATTTGCTTCATCCAGAGGACTTGAGTACAACATGCAACTGCTGCTATATATTTTTCTTCTACAATGGATAGAGTGATTGATTCTTTCTTCTTTCTCATCAAGGAAACCAATCTATTTCCCAAAATGAATGCTCCACCATAGGTGATTTTCCTATCATCTACACTTCCTATCTAATTTGCATCTATGTATGATGTTAAAGAAAAATCATTACTCTTGGGGTACCATAGCCCATAGTCAATAGTACTTTTGATAGATCTAAATATTCTTTTTACTATGTTGACATGAGATTATTTTGGTGCATCCTAAAACCTTGCAACTAAACATATTGCTTGCATAATATTTGGTCTTGATGTAGTTAAATACAGAAAGTTACCAATCATTGACCTATACAACGTCTGATTTGCATCTAGTGATTCATCTTATTTGCTTAACTTACAGCCAGTTATCATGGGGGTACTAACTAGTCTACTATCCTCCATACCAAACTTCTTAAGCATTTCCTTAGCATATTTGGTTTGAGATATAAATATCCCATTATCAGTTTAAAAAATTTGTAGGCTAAGGAAAAATGACAACTGGAGCCCCTAACATTGACATCTCAAATTCATCTTGCATATTCATAGCAAATATTATACACATTTTATCATTGCTACCTCCAAAAATGATGTCATCTACATATACAACAATGATAATCATGTGCTCACCTTCTAATTTAAAGTATAGACTATTATCTGCACATCCTTTCTTGAATCCTTGTTGCAGGTATTGGTCTAATCTAGAATACCATGCTCTAGGTGCGTTCTTTAGACCATATAGTTTCTTTCTCAATCTACAAACATAGTCTTTTTCTTTTGATAACCGAAAGCCTTCTAGCTATTCAATGTAGACTTCCTCTTCAAGATTGCCATTCAAGAATGAAAATTTAACATCCATCTAATATACCTTGAATCCCTTGTAAACTGAAAAAGAAAAAAACATTCTTATTGCTTATAATCGTACTATAGGTACAAATGTTTCTTCAAAATCAATACCTTCAACTTGTGCATATCCTTTGCATACTAATCTTATCTTGTTCCTAACAACAACGCCATCTTCATTTAGCTTATTTCTGAATACCCATTTGGTTCCTATTACATTTTTTCTTGATGGTATAGGAACCAATTCCCATGTATTGTTCTTCTCAATCTAATTGACTTCCTCCTCCATGGCTTTTATCCAACTCTCATCCTTTTTGGCTTCACTAAAGCTCTTTGGTTCGATTTGAGATAGGAAAGCAAAATTTACTTTTTCCTTATTTCTTTCAAGTCTTCTCCTAGTCTAAAATCCTCATTTTTTGTCACCAATTATTTGATATGTAGGATGGTCCTTTTGCACATATTTTGTAGGAGCTCGTTCAACCTTTTCTTCATTCTCTCCTTCTTGTTCCTCTTCTTCAACTATTGCACCTACATCATCATCTTTTGATTCAATCTCAAAGCTGTTTATTCTTGGCTTACCTTGATTTGCATCTTCATCAACCTTGACATTGATACTTTCTACAATATTTTTCATCCTCTTGTTGTAACACTTATAAGCCTTGCTCTAAATGGAATATCCTAAAAATATTCCTTCATCACATCTTGAATCAAATCTTCCCAAGTCATATTCTTCTCTTTTAATGTATCATTTGCTACCAAGCACCCTAAAGTACTTGACTGATGCAGGCTTACCATACCATAGTTCATATGGAGTCTTGCCACTTTTTTCTCTTAGAAGAGCTATGTTCTAGATGTACACTGCAGTGTAAACTACTTCCTTCCAAAATGTGTTTTCCTAATTTATCTCATTTACAATAGCTCTAGCCATATCTTTGATGATCCTATTTCTTCTTTCTACCACTCCATTTTTTTGTGGAGTTCTTGGTGCAAAATACAGACACTTGATTCCATGATTTTCACAATACTCCTTGAATTCATTTGATGTGAATTCTCCACCTCTATCTAATCTTAGGAACTTAATTCTTCTCTCGGTCTCCTTCTCCACCATCTTCCTAAAAATCTTAAACTTTTTGAATGCTTCATCGTTCTCCTTTAGACACGTTTCCCATGTCATTCTAGTATAGTCATCAATTAGTAGCATAAAATATCTTTCACCTTGTAACCCTCTTGTCCTTATGGGACCACACAGACCAATATGAACTATTTGCAAGGGATTTGTGGTTGAATAATCCTTTGTTGGAAACTTAAACTTTGTTTGCTTTCCTTGATGGAATCCTTTGTAGATTGTGTTTTTAGGCTTCTCTATTGTAGGCATGTTCCTAACCCATCCTTTTGAGCTTGTCTTTACTAAATTGTCAAATTTTACATGCCCTAATCTTCTATGCCACAACCAACTCTCATCTTTTTAGATGATTAGACAATTTTGGCCTTTTACATCATAAAGGTTGTAGAGGTTACTATTATTCCTTTCTCCTTGTGCAATTGTCTTATTGTTCTTATCTTGCAACCTTCAAAGTTAAATACATTTTTTTACCCATTGTCACACATCTGGCTGACACTAAGAAGGTTATGCTTCAAACCCTCAACATAGAGGAAATATTTTGTCTTATTCTTCCCATCTAGGCTCAAAATTCATTTACCATGACTTTTGACAGTAGTATTATCACCTAGGCTTATTGATCCTTCTTTACACTTCTTAAGTTCAATGAATTTGATTTTATCTCTAGTCATATGCTTGGACCAGCCACTATCAATTACCCACAAATCTTGTTTCTTTGTATGGAGTGTTGTTTGGGAAATCATAGATTGAGTGGAACTCTACTCTTTCTCCTTCCACACCTTCTTAGGTTTCTTTTCAACTTTCTCTTCATTTTTCTCAGAAACTTTAGTTTCCTTTTCCATTTTGGGAGGTGAATTTTTCTTCTTCTCATATTGAACATTCGGTCTTATAAATTTTGTTCTACAATCTCTAGCTACATGACCAAAATTGTTACAATTTTAATAGACTATATTCATGTCAACCAAGGGAGGAAATTTATTTTTGCTTACAAAATTTGTATTCCTCCTTGGAATGACTCTACACTATCTAGCCCTATGACCAAAATGATTGCAAGTATAGCAATACCCATATAATTATGATGAGTACCTAGTCATGGTGTACTCTTGTGAATCCATCATCATATGTTCTTCTTCTTCTTTTGTTGAACAGGGACTTATTGGTTGTCCTTCTTGTCTATAACCAAATTTTTCTCTTCATCAAATTTCTCTACCCCAGTAGACTTCTTTTCATCTTTGGAGACTTCCCTTTTGTTAAAATTTTCACCACTAGAGACTATTTTTTCTTCTTCCCTAAATTTTTCATAGAGTTTGTCAGAAGCATCAACAAAGGAGCTCTTTCCTTTTTCCAATCCTATGTCTGATTTCTCCTTATTAGCTAGCTTTTGTGCACTTAACAACTCATCTAGAATTTTAGAACCACCCTTCAGCTTCAAACCCTTATTGATCTTCTCCCTAGCTTTCTCCAAATCCTTTCTTAAGGCAACTACTTTTGTCTCAAGCTTCATGTACCTATCCATTTCAGATTCTAATTTAGATTTCATCACTTCTTCCCCTCTTTTGGCTTCTTCCACTTGAAGTTTCAGACTTACTACTATCTGATTTGATTCCTCAAGATCTTGGGTTAGCTTTTCAGTCTCCTTTTAAGCACACTTTTTCAATTTCTTGTTTTCCCTTTTAACATCATCAAACTTATCTCTTAGATCATCAAGATCTTCAAGAGCACTAATCAATTCTCCCTCAAGATCAACAACTGCTTCCTCTTCTTCTTCATGAGAATCCTTAACTTTTTCATCCTTCTGATCCTTAGAGTCTTTAGCCATGAAGAGGAATTCTTCCTCTTCTTCCTTCATTACAAGAGCATGATCTTGTTCATCATTTCAACTATCACTAGCATCAGATGAGTCACTTTTTTCTTGAATGTACAAACTTTTCTTTTTCTTTCCAAAACTCTTTCATTTAGGATAACACGGTTTCTTTTTCTCATTATCTCCTTCTTTCTCAACATTATCCTCTTTATCATAAGGGAACTTAGAAGCAAAATGACCTATTCTACCATAATTAGAACACTTGAAGGGAAAATTACCTTTATACTTTTTGGACCCTCTCCTCAATTTTCTTATGAAGTTTGCTTCTTCCTCATCAGTCTCTTCATGGCCTGATGCAATGGCTTCAGCCTTGTCTTTCTTATCTTCATCCTTCTCCTTTTTTACAACCTTGAATGCAACTTATCTCCTAGAAGGCTCGACATCTCCTATTCTCATCTCATATGCAATAAATATTATATGCAACTTAAGAGTGAGTTTATCCAATTCTCTTCCTTCTTCAATTGTAGAGATATTGGGATCATATCTATTTGTCATTGACCTTAGAACTTTCATCACAACAACATCTTCTTTTACGTTTCCATATCCTTTGACAGAGTTTACTACATCATCAACTCTCAGAAGATAGTTTGCAATCTTCTCCTCTTCAGTCATCTTTATGCCTTCAAATGTTGCTCTTAGCACTTGAAGCTTTGTCAACTTCACCTTGCTATCTCCTTCATAGATGTTTTTCAAATTTTCCTAAACATCATATGCATTTTGATAGTGCATAACCTTGAGAACATATGATCAAAGGTTGTAAAGTTTTGAGAACCAACAGATCGGCAAAGAAGTGTTGGGAATTTTTAGAACCTTTGAACTTATAAATAGTGGATTCGATGATATAAGGAGTTCTAAAACTTTGATAACCTCCAACAACAAAGAAGTTGGGTGGTCAATAGGTTAGGAAAAGTATGAACCCGCCGATTTTGACAAGACAATGATGTGGATTTAGTTAATAATTTCAATTTTCTTTAGTCCGTGGCATATAAATTGTTATGGTTATCATCACCAATTTTGGCTTATATGTAATTATCTACTTATAATATTAATATAAATACAGGCTTCTAGCCTTTTGCTTAAAAAAAAAATTCCAAAAATACAAAAGAATGTTTTAGCACTTACCAAAGTATTTTTTCCGCTTTTGAAATATTCTAGTATTTATTTGTGTAAAATCAACAAAAAATATAATTGATAGAATAGTTCAAATAGTACCCAAAATAGAGGTTATGGTAAAAATTTATGATAAAGTTATAGAAGATTCCTCAAATTTTCTTAATAAGAGATATTTTGTGGGTGAAATAGTTTTATAATATAAAATTAAGCCATAAAAATATGAAATTTTACTAGCCCTTTTTATATTTCTTTTGAAAAAACATAACTTATATTATATTTTATATAAAAAATCTTATTTTATAATCAATAAAGAATATTTACATAAAGTAATGACTTCTAGTTGAGACAAGCTTTAAGAAAAAATGGAAATAGTAACAAAAAAATCTCAAAGACTACATAAGCCTCTATATCCATCTCTATATTCCTTTAGAAATTATTTCAATTTTGGTTATTTTTTAAAGAGTACTATATTGGAAATTCTATCACAATTAGAATTATTAGCAATTAAAATTTAATATTAAAAAATTATATAATTTTTTTTGGTGAATGAAAACCTAGTTTTGTAGGGTCCAAGAACCCAAAAAAGGAAAGGGAAAACCTCGACAAGAAAAAGCTCAAAATACTGCAAAAATTGATGTAAAAACTCTTATCAAAGAGAGTCAATAAAAAATAGAATATTTCTAGCAAGAACATTAACTAGGCCTTTCACCTAAAATTAAAATGGAGGTCTCAAAAGGGATACAATTGACCCATGATTTAGACACAAAAGTAGTCCCGAAGAAGAGACGAACCCCCTCATTTGTAGCCTAGTTGGCCACTTTGTTCCCCTATCTGCCAACATGCATTATCCTGACATCTTCCAAATATCTCAACAAAAACTTGGTTGCATCAACAACCATTGCAAGTCTCTAGTTATGAATTTGGCCACCGTTCAAAGCATCGGTAATCAGTTGGGAATCACCTTTAATCTAGAGAAATCATAAGACCCCACAAAATAGCCCTTCCTTTCATAGAGTTATAGGTTTCTATGCCAAAATCAATAGCATATAACTTATTAAAGGATTTCCAACCTCATCCCAAAAAGCACCACCTCCCCTATCCAAGTTCAGGTTCCCCTTCACAACACCATAAAAATTGTACTTGACCCAACCCTTCACCAGAGTGACCCACTTAGGATCCCTATGATCTGCCAAAATTAGGCCTTTAGTAGGATAAAACCACTAGAAGTAATCATATGCTCTATACCCATCTTCTCCACACTTGAAACAAGTTCCTTGTAAGCCTCCTCTTTTGAATCCTCTACCCCATCTTCCTCTATCTTTGAGATTTTTCTCACAGGACTGGTTTGAACTCTCACCCTTCTCATATTTGTTATCCTTAGTGTCTTTAATCTAATTTTTTACCCTCATTTTGCTGCACATAAGATCTACCCTTTCCCTTTTTCTTATTCTCAAATATTCTATTTAGCTTTTCCTTAACTTTCAAAGAAAATTGATAAGCTTCTTCCAAATTAAAAATTCTTACCAAACTCAGTTGTTCCTAGATGATTGGCTTCATCCCATTGATGTACCTTGCTCCCTTCTCCTTGTTGGATTTTGAATGCTCCACTCTAATCAAGAGAGTGTGAAAATCATTAGTGTATTCCTTGACTTATTTTCCCTATTGTCTCAATTCATGAATATTCTTTAACAATTCCAACTCATAATCCATTGGAATAGATTGTGCCTTAAGCTTCTCATCCATTTTTCCCCACTTTGTGATCCATTCCTTTCCTCTCATATCTCTTTCAATCTACACTTATTTGCATAAAATTCTAGCATGTCCCTTCAATTTAGTTTTTACAAACTTTACCCTATCAAGATCTTTAATCTCTTCAAATTCGAAGAACTCCCCCATGTCATTTATCCAATCTATTAATTCTTTTGGGTTTAGGCTTCCAAAAAATGTTGAAACCTCCATATTTGGTCTCTTCCAAATTCAATCTAGAGAGGAAAACAAGCTCACAATTTCCCCTCTAAAATTCTCACAACACAACTCAAACAAAAACAAAAGTTTGCAAATAAATTTATGAAAATTGCATGCACAAGGAACCAATGGTATGCTTTATTAATAAACTCAAATTATAATGAAATTTTAGTCACTAATGGACTGAGATATATAAAATGATCTCTCTATAGAAAATACATATCCAAAGGGTATGTGTAGGATTATCATGGAGAAAACAGGCCCTTAAGTGACAAAAAAATTAGAAAAATTAGAGTTAGGCAACTTGACGTAAAAATTTGAATCAGTTATCTATATTACTTCAAAAATATGTAACAATAGAATCTATAGAAAATTGAATGTAGTTTCTAAACTACTAGGTTTATTTTTTTTAAAAAGTCTATTTGGTGAAAATTTGAAATTTCAATGTAGTAGTACTTAAATTTTAGGGAAAAAGTAAGAAGTAGGTGTCTGTCCGACCACCCTAACCATAATAAAACGATTTTTTTTTAATAAGATATTAGATATAAGTAGGAGACTCATGTATCAATGTGATGCATTTTTTTTTCAAATTTTTCCAAGTAAATAATTAATTATGAATTTTTTATTACAACTTTTAAAAAATATAAAACTTGTATGTCTGACCACCTTAACTTGGTCAAAACTTCATGAAATTCATTATTTTTTAATCTTATAAATCTTATAGTATGTGAAGCATAGAATGTGACACATGTTTCAGATTCAAAAAATGTGATACCATTTGAAAGCTATAGATGTTTTTCAATCAGCCTATCAATCAGGGACTTTAGTCATAATTCAAATAGAAAATGAATAATAATTATTTATTAAATTTGAAATAAAACATAATTTATATTGGTGGAAAGTTGAGAATATCCTTTAAAACCCCTTTTTATTTTATCAATTTTGGGTAAAAAAAGTCATCAACCACATACCCTACACATACCCATCATATTGCCACTTTTTGGCCCATCATGATCTTGCACATACTCCAAATGAAATTCACTCATAGCCAAACTATGCTCAAACATATGAGCATCTATAAATAGAACCATCTCCCAACACTTCTATATCACCTGCAACTCTTACAAACTCAATCTAGTTGTTCTAGCATCCTCATGGGTTGTTTATCAGACCAAATCAGAAATAAACATGTCAAAACCTCCCTCCAGATAAAATCTATGCCTTCTAACCTATCTCTCAAAATTTTCCTTCCAAAACATTTGGCTATTGTTTCTAGATTCTCCTCTCTCCACTACCCTGCTCCAAGAATTAATTCCAGATTTTGAATTTTTGTTATCTTTACCTAGGAATGCTAACTTCTCTAGCTTCATATTCAAAACTCAAAAAAGAAATAGAAGCACCATAATATTCATTCAAAACAACTTGTTCAAAGATAGAGGTTACTACTTTAATTCACCACTTGCAAAATCTACAAAAAAAAAGAAAACAAAAAAACAAACCAGGACTTGGGCACCCACCTCTCTGCCCCTACTTTTTAGGGTCATGATTTTGTGATTTAAAATATCCCTTATAACATTTTCAACACCCATATTGAGTTTTTATTTATTTTGCAATTTTAAATGCTTTATTCTACTTTTTTCTTTAATTCCCACTAGTCAACATGTCAAAGTTTCAAAGGAATTTAATTGACAAGTTTAAATATTTGGAGATAAATAATTTTCCACTCCTCAACATGTAATCCAAGCAAAAATTAATTTATTTCAAAAATCCAAAAATACTTAGCCAAAATTTCACCTCTTTTTGTTGATATAGGATTGCTAGTTATCATGGATGCTCCTACATTAGACACCCATAGTAGAAAGAAATGTTTCATGAGTTGCACTCATAAACATTTATAGACCTTAAATGTCTATCTTGGATCCACCTCATGGTGTTGTTCATTAGAATCTTTCTATGCATCAAATTTTGCAAACTTACAACATTACCATGCTTCATCCTTCTTCTACTACCCATCACGTAATTCAAAGCATCAAATTTTCTTTCCAACCATTATACTTCATCAAAATCAGAACTAGAAATTAAAATTATACCTCCTCCTTCATAAAAACATATGTATTGATTTACCTCATTTGTTGTTCTACCTTTTTTATCTCTTTCAACTATGCTTCCTTCATGAAATTTCACTATTTCAATGCCTTTTGGAAGACATGACACTGCTGAAACCTATTTTTCTTCACTCTAAATAGCATTAGTACTATGATAAAGAAAATAAATTTCAATATTATTTGATGAGGAATCATGATTTTTAATCGAAACATTTTCACCTCCATTGTTCTCAAGGAAGGATTCTTCAGAAAACTCTTCATTAACCTTCTCACTCCACTCTTCCAATTCAACTTTATAAAAAATAATTTATGTTGCAACAAACTTGTCTATTCCTTTACTCTCTTTCTCATCAAAGGAACCAATGAAATCGGATTTTACCTTACCCTCTACTTCTACCTTTGTTCCACTTGAGATCTTTTCTTCAATCTGAGTCAAAAAAGCACCTTTCTCATCTTCATCACAATTAGTATTAACAAACCCAACATATTCATGCTTCATACCATCTAAAGGTCTGATTTCATCAACCAAAAAAGACCTTGCATTGCTACAAACCTTAACAATTTCTTCTCTCAAGGGCTTCAATTTTTGTTTCACTCAATCCTTCATCACTGTGTATGTGTTGGCATAACCATCATGCACCGCCCTCCTGTCAAATTTCCAAGGCCTTCCTAACAAAACATGACAAGCATTCATAGGAATAATATCACATACAATTTCATCTTTATAACCTCCTATGCTAATCTTTACCAATTTTTTTCATAGATCAAAACAGTCCTATCAATTGGTAGTCATGTTATCCTATACAGACGCGGATTCCTTCTTCACTCTAGCTTCAATTTTCTCACCATCTCTTCATAAACAAGATTGTGCTACTTCCATCTATAATGACATTGCATACCTTGTTCTGGCACTTGCATCTTGTTTTAAATAAACTTTTTTTATGAATTGATTCATCATCTTCATTCAATAGGGTTCTCCTTTCCATTAAAGTTTCACCATATTTCGCCTATTTAGAATGTGTTGATCCTACATCTTCTTGTTGTGCCCTCAGCGTACACGTCCCATTCAGAATGGGGACCCTATCTTTCCTTCGCCTTGCCAGGTTGTTTTGTCATCGCCTCATTTTAGGTGCCCCTATTTTGGTGTCCTAGATGGTTAGCGTGCCTCTAATTTTTTTATCTTAAATTGACCATGTTTTTTCCCCTCAAAATTTACCAAGTCTTGGATCATCACGGGGTCCCTATGGCAGTTTTCCTCTGCTAGCAGCCTTGGGGCCCCTCGGGTCTGGCACAATGGGTTTCCCTTGCTAAATTTTCGTTACGCGTTTGCTATTCTAAAATGGTTGAAGGCCTTTAACTTCTTGTGCCCCAGGACCTAGCTACTCGATCACCTCCCTAATGACTTGCATTACAAAACTAACTATCTTCAACTTGAGCCAGGTCTGCTTTGTCGGACTTCTTTTCCTGGGACTCCATGGCGAGTTTTCCCTTTGGGATGACCAACCTACGCTAGAGTTCTGCCCCTTGGGCCCCATGTCTCATATTGCCAGTGTTTTCCTTTCGAACATTTGAAATAGCTGTTAGCCCACATCCTTCCAGCGTTTGGGTCCCAGACCTCCTACCATCATCTAGGAATTTGAACCCACCAACCTTGCCATCCACCGTACATGCATTTGTGGAGGTGTATTAAATGCATCTAGGAGTATAAATATCTAGCTCGACCTGTCATTTTCATAATGTCAAGTTAGCCAGAGGAAAAATTAGAGTTGTCAAAGACCCAGTGCCTTCGCCATCCGCCACCATCGTGCTCGTCACCTGCATCAACCAAATTTTCTAGGATTTAACAACTTGCCCTGACAGGTTATTAAGGTATGCTCGCTATCCACCCTCCCACATAATTTTTTGATGATTTCACATTTTAGTGGTGAGTAAACAAAGTTAAAATACATCCATTTGGTGGAGGGAGAAACACCTAAAAATCCCAGGTGAAAATGCTAGGAAACCTTCAAACTGCCCTAAATTCGAATCCAAAACCTTATCATTTAAGTGCCATTCTTCTTATAGAGCACTCACGCCCTCTGGATCCGAGACTCCCCTCCGCCGACCATGAAACTTCAAAACTCAAACATTGAAACTACGAAAAAATGTTTCTCTGGGTTCGAGACCTTGGATCTCCTTGCCCTATTCGCCATTGGGACTTGCAAAATAAACTTTTGGCTCCCTTCATTCCTCCTGGGCCTACTCTAGTAGGATTTTGTCCCTTTGATGCTACATGGTTTCTGTTGTTTCAAACGACATACTTGCCTCATCCACCCGTGCCCCGGGCCCCATCATGCTATTTTTTGATAGGGTTAAAGAAGCAAAATGCAATATCCTTTTCTTTCACTAGGCCTGCTCCACTAGACCTCCACCATCAGGATTCCATCTCGTCTCGACTGATGCAAGGGGAAATGCCAACCCGTCTTTCTACTCCCTAGGGCCCACCATTCTGATCATTGTCAAAGTTAATTAAGGAAATCTGAGGTCCAAACGTGATATCGAGTCCAATCCATTGGGCTGCCCCCACCGGACTTTTGCTCAACGCCCGTCATTTTCAAATGGCTATCCTCCAATGGCTTCCCTACCTATGGGGTCCGCACACTTAAAATGATTAAGTTACACCAACTATCCCTCAAGATCATGGGTCTTGGACTCTAGAACTCTGACCTTGGAATGCTATCTTGCCAGAGCCGTTCCAAATGGAAAAACCCCAATGGTTTTCCATCCTCATAACTCTGGGTGCTCCAATAAGGATCCAAATGACCTTTAATTTGAAAACCAATCTCGACCCACATGCTTAAATTTAACCCTCTCTTGCATGAACCTTTCAAACCATCAAAATCTAAGATCAGGAGAGACCACATGGATTGCCCTGCCCTATTTTCCCTTCAAAACAACATTCCAGCTAGGGAAGTCTAGCCCCTTGGGCCCGAGTTGACCAAATTCCCTCTCGTAAGTTGCTAACGATATCTTGAAGAAAATGCTTGGTTTCTGGAATGATACATTGTCTAAATTGGCTTCGTCCACAAGATTTTTGCTAACATTTGTGTCTTCATGATTGATTGTGCTCATCGTTCCCTTGTTTGCAAGATATATGGGATTAAGTGTAGGATCCTTGGGGGCAACCACAGAGAAAGACAAAGGGAAGAAATCAGGAAAAGTTCTTTGAGGAAAAGAGGACAAGGACCAAATGAAGTTCCAATTCCAAGGGGAGCCTTTGCACTCAAAGGTCATAATAGACTGGAAGGAGATTATAGATACCAATATTGGCCATGTCGATATTGATGAATTTAAACATAGAGTCATAATCAATCTAAGGACAAAAAGTGCAAGATTGATCAGAAGCAGTGGAATTGCTAAGGTTGTGGGATTTCCTCCATCCCTTGTCACTCCTAAATTGGTCATGGCTTGCTAGCAGACATATCAACCAGAGACTCAAATAATAGTTGACTGAGATGGAAACATTCTTGCTGATATGTCAAGCGAAGCAATAATGAAGACCTTCCACATCCCTAACTTTGGGACAATGGAGCTGCCAACCATAAAGGAATGTAAGGAAATATGGGACGAGGACCCAGTTGGGTGTAAGAAACTCATAAGCCAATATTGGCTCAAGGAGAAGAGGGGCAACACTGTGAAGGTTCCTCAAGAGCTCTTGTGTAGTGATTTCCATGAGGACTACCATGACCTAGTGACCATGCTGAGCAGAGTAATGGGTCTTCCCACTGCAGCATACTTTCAAGAGTGGATGGTCTACTTTGTAGAGAAAATTCTCTATGGGAAGGAGGATGTTACCACAAATGCCACATTATACTTGGGAGTAATAATAAGTGACTACTTCCATGAGCAGTTTATGAATGTTAAAAGGACATCCTATCTAGTTTATTCATTGTTTGAAAAAAGGCAGTATAGTGGGTTTTTCAGGGCACTTGATGAAGAACCGGGTCGTGCATTGAAAGTTTATAATAGATACCCCTAGCTCTAGTTCAAAAATTTTAAGAGGGAGTATTGCAGAGTGAATGATGCCTTCGTGGGTCACATCATCAGATTACTTGGAGGGGATTTTTAAAGGAGGGTTTCTCATAGTGCTTTGGCATTCTTGAAACAATACACTTTCTTGTTCATTCAGTATCCTAAGTTCACATACATTCGCACCCAAGGTTACAGAGAAAAGTCGAATAAGTTGCCCTAGTACCCCAATGACTGGATCATATTGTTAGAACTCTCCTAGAAGTTGTGCCATGTACATTCTATTCTCAATAGTATGCATTTGATGGGGATCCCTTATCCCCTTTCTTTTGGCCAAGGGATGTACAAGCTGTAAACCTCTCAGTGTGTAAGAAATTTAGAAAAGGAGCTAGTTGAGTATCATTTCTGGCTTCATACTGCCCATCCACGAATGGATCCTTACGGGCATATCAAAAAGGCACTGGGACCAAAATACACCCACCTAAATCATGTTGAATATTTCTAGGAAAATTGCAAAGATGACAAGAAGGTGCACGCAAGGCACTACATGCGAATGACTGTGTACTTTGTGAAAAGGGTGAATCTATTTCTTGAACCTGATTAGGTTGAAGAAGATGAAAGCACCATAATGGATCCTAGACAATGTAGTCACCAACTTGCCACTGCCAACAATAGATTGGGATGAGTAAGAGGTCGATGATCTCGATATTATAACCAAGCCCATCGAGGCTCACACCAAGGAATAGGTCGGTGGACAGGTAGCTTGATTGAAGCAACAAGGGGTTGTCCTAACTTATTGAGGGCTCAAAAGTGAGCATAGTTCCACAGATGATGCTGCTACTACAACCTCAACAGGAGAGACATCCTGATCCCCTCCGCTCATGAGATCAAAGAAAAGGAAAGAGACTGACGAGTAGTAGCCTAACCCAAAGGTGTATGCTAGAAAGGCCTTGGAGGGTGAGTCCTCCAAAAGACATAAGGGCTCGGGTGATGCCACTATGGTTCCTAGTATACAAGAAGATCCACTCCATGAGGGAGAAGATATGGAGGCTGATCCACCTAAGTCTCTATCGGCTACCTCCGCTACTGTTGCCCTTCCATCCATCTCACAGGCCATAGTTGCTACTTCTCTGCCCGTGGTGGACATCTTGGTCCACCTTGCCTCTTCTCCACCTATTGGGAAAGTTGTGATGGCCAATTCTTCTTCAGCCACTACCTCTCTGCTTTCTTCTACTACCATGTCTCCCACCACATCACTTCAACTGACAATGACAACAATGCCCATACCAGTGCTTACACTGCCCGAGGAATTCTCATGACATATGAAGAATGTCCCTTCTGATATTTTTGAGGTGTTATCAAATCCTGCCATCCAGGTTGCCCTAGCACAGGTTCTTGTTGTCGTTCCTATTTCAAAGCCTCCAACTAAACCACTTGAGATGAGGGCTATGATGGAAATATTTGAGGAATGGGAACGACATGCTACAAAGGCATTGGAGGAGGAAGCGGATGAGTACCATGAACATCTAGAATATGAGCACCATAAAATTGACAAAGTAGTTCATGAAGAAGAAGAAATAGGATCTTATAAAATTGAAAATGAAAGAGATCCTGGTACTGAAATTATACAAAAATTTGATGGTGATTTTGAGGAAGAAATGGCCTAGCAATTGAAGGACATTGGAGAGGAAGCTGAAAAGCCACTTTCTGAGGAAGAAGGGTAGGAAGATGATAAGACAAAAAAAATCATGGAACCCCCAATGAGTGAACAACATGAAGAAGGCCTCGAGCATGATGAAGAGATGCCTCTCTCTGAAGAGGGAAAGAAACATGAAGATAAGCTTGAGGAAGAGGATGAAAATTATGAGAATCTAGAAACTGAGTAGCCCGAGGGGCATGAACATGAGGACAAGGGGATGTCGAAAAGGAAGTCAGCCCTAAGGGGGGCATGCTCACTAAATCCCTCATCATGCATATGGTGTTCATTTGAGACTTCGATGAAGATGAATAAGATATGAAGGCAGAGGAAGAGGTTCCTAAGGAAAAGGATATTGAAATTGGAAAAGATAAAGAAGAAGGTGATCATGAACCACCTAAGGAAAAGTATTCAATGCCTGAATGGCTGGAAAAGCAATTAGAAAAGAAAGTTCCTGCTCCAAAGGATCCTAGAATGAGGTTGGAGGCTATCTTAGCCCAAGAATAGATCACCACCAAGAAAGAAAAGAAGTCCAAGGTTAGATCGAAGGTGACAATGGATGTCTCCAGATCTAGGACTATCCAGGGGGAAATGCTAGTAGTGGGAGCAGAGGGGGTAAGCTACAATGTCTCTACCATTGATTTGGGAATGACTACTAGAGAGCAAAAGGTGGATCACCTCTAGGAATCTATCGCCACAATGGTGCATCTAATTTAGAAGGATACAACTTACATCTAGCAATGGTCTTCGGTGAAGGAAATGCCTACCATGTCTTTGGCCCCATCGCAGTTTTTGTCAAAAGAGAAAATAGACAAACTCGAGAAGAGAAAGAACTTGGATGAGACCATGAAAAACTAGTTCCGACAAGTCTTATACATTGGAAACATGGGCATCGACCGTGTTGTTAGGACGGTGAACAAGTTCTTGGATCTGCAACAGTCTCTTGAGGGTACAAAGAAACTTTGCACTAACTTCCCAAGGAGATAAGACTCCACTTACCTGAAGATTGAGGCTATTCTCAAACTGCCAAGCACAACTTGGGAAAAGGATCTTACATTTAAGAAGAATAACCATTGGCTAGTGAATTTTTGGAAGCGTGATTTCATGAACTGAAAGGAGAGGTTGGAACAGGTGCTCGATAAAGTAGAGTCAGACATTGAATGGGCTAAAGAAATCAGAGCCGATTGCATCTGATACTTGAAGCTAATGACAAGGTATGATATGCCTATCGTACAGATGGACCCTGACAAGATAAAGCCCCACTTCCAAAAAAAGATCGAGGACGGGATGCAAGATGAAATTACAACTGATTTCACGAGCTTTGCTGCCCAAGCCTTCGCCAAGTCAGAGTTGTTCTGGGATCAGATTGCCAAGTATGGTGAGGACTAGGAAAATCTCACTAAACATTCCCAAGAATGGAGTTATCAAGTGCTGTGGTCTGAAATCATTAATGTTGATAAGCTCCATCCATTGATTCTGAAGTTCATGGAGTATGCATCTTTGAAGAAGCAAGAAGGAAACCCTATTGTTAGTGAAGAGTTATTGACAGAGTAGCTATAGTAAAGGGGAAATCAACTAGAAGACAAAATGCTATAGTGCTATCAAAAAGGAAAAAATAGGGATAGGGACAAAATTGTATTTTAAAATGCAATATATTGTGGGGTAGGTAGAACCCTAACTTGTAGTGAATCTTGGCCACATGATGCAAGTTAATCTTTTCCTTTCATTCTACCTTTTGGGAACTATAAATAGGCTGTCTCCTCTCATTTTTAGAGAGAGTTGAGTTGTTGTAATGACATGCTGCAGAAATTTTAATGGAAATACATTGACTTTGGTGCATTTTCTAAGTTTCTCTCTATGTTTCATGATTCAATCTCCCATAGTTAGATGTTTTAGTTAGATTTACATTGCTTTTCTAGTTGGTTTTAGATTGCTTAGATAGATTTGGTGATTTTTTTCTATGGTTATGAAATTTTTTGTTGTCTAGATGCCTTCCCAGTCCATACTTTTTGTTATTTGCTACTGGTAGATGGCTGTGTAACATTAGCCTTGACTAAAACTTAAAATTTCTTTAAAATTCTATCTTTATTCATGCATGTACGTTGTGGATGAATGGTGAAACATCTACAAACCTTAGAAGATAGCACAAATTTCATGATACTGTAGGTTTCTTGGTTAAATGGAATCTTGTTTCAAGGAAGCTATCCATAACAAAACCTCCATGATCATTGTTCATAGCTAGTTGCAAATCCAGGAAAATCTCCTCCTCCCCGCTCTTTTTCCTTCTTTTAGAAATAGCCTATTCTAAGGTTCATTGCACATTGTAAATCCAAAAATTAAGGAAAACATCAGAGTTTCAGATTGCTGTTCAAACCTATAGCAAAATACACATCAATTTCCATCCTAGAAACTTCAATTCATAAGATCCAGTTTGCATCTAGCTACATAAGTTTTCCTGGTGATTCCAATAAAATCATATCAAATATCAATTGAGGAATTCCATGCAAGTCATGACCTAACACCCGAGAGATCTTGGGGTCATTTTCAATAACCTGTTGTTGGAAGTCTCCTTTCAAGAGAGGTAATGCATCCATGTACTACCTGTGTTGAGAAAGTGTGCAAAAACACCCATCAACACTTCTCTATTCACATTTGCTGCTCTATTCTAATTTTTGTTCCTTCTTCTTAGTATTTCCTCTTCATGAGGATACTCATATGCTTGGTGACCCTCTTCCCCACACTTAAAACAAGTTCCTAAAAATGTTTCTCTTCCAAAACCTCTGCCCAATCTTCCTCTACCTTTTGAATCTTGATCCCTAGGACCATATGAACCATTGAATACCTCTAATTTTTGTTGCTTCCTTGGTATTCTTTTTTCTTATATTTTTTATTATTATCTTCCACATATGATCTTCCTTCAACCTCCTCTTCACGACCTCTTGCTCTTTGTTTATTTTTAAACCTTTTATTCACTCTTTCTTCAACTTTGAAGGCAACTTTATATGCATCTTCCATGGTTATAACGCTCAACAATTCCATCTCCTCTTGGATGATCGACCTTAAACCATTTATATATCTTGCAATCTTCTCTTTTGTGGCTTCTAAATGCCTATTTCAAATAATAATAGTATGGAAATCCTTTATACACTCCATTATTTTTGTTCTATGTCTCATTCCTTGTATCTTCTTGAGTAAGTCTAACTCATAGTCTATCGGTATGAATTTACTTTTCATTTTTTCTACCATTTTATCCCACCTTGTAATTTTATCCTTTCCTTTTCTTTCTCTTTCCAATTGAATTTCTCTCCACTAGCTTAAAGCATGAACCTTCATTCTTGTCTTGGAAAATATGACTCTATCTGGGTCTCCAATTTCTTCAAACTCAAAATATTCCTCTAAATCATTTATCCAGTCTATAGGTTCTTTTTTATTTAAACTTCCATTGAAGGTATGAACATCAATATTTGGTATTTTTCCCATTTTTGACAAGGCTCTCACCATTGGGTCATTTGCAATTATTTCAATTTCTTCTCTATGTTTAGTTGTTAAGCTAGCATTCTCTGAAGCTTCTTCCCCATCACTCTTCGGTTCCCTTCTCAGTGCAAACCCTCTTCTTATTTCTTCTTGAAGTGCTTCCACTTGTCTTCTCAAAGATCTGAAATAATTATCATGGAAAATGTTGTCCATTCTTCCTCTACCTCTTCCTCTACCATGATGGGCTCCTCTCCCATCCATTTCTTCAACACCCACAACACATAGATCCTGATGTAAACTGCCTCTCTTCAGTGGTTTGTTTAGACACTTAAGATCTTTCTACTTTGATACCACTAATGTAGATAGTAAAAAAATATCACAATTTCCCCTCTAAAATTCTCACAACACAACTCAAATAGAAACAAAATTTTGCAAATAAATTTCTAAAACTTACTTGCAAAAGGAACCAATGATATGCTTTATTAATAAACTCAAATTAAAATGAAATTTTAGCCACTAATGGACTAAGATTCAAAAAATTATCTCTCTATAGACAATACATATGAAAATTAAATTCATTCACAACCAAACTATGCTCAGACATATGAGCATCTACAAACAGAATCATCTCCCAACATTTCTATATCACCTACAACTCTTACAAACTCAATCCAGTTGTTCTAGAATCCTCATAGGATGTTGTTTATAAAAAAAAACCAGCAATAAAAATGTCCAAACCTGACTCCAAATAAAATATATGCCTTCTAATCTATCTCTCAAAAATTTCCTTCCAAAACTTTTGTCTATTGTTTCCAGATTCTCCTCTCTCCACTACCCTGCTCCAAGAATTAATTCCAGATTTTGAATTTTTGCTATCTTTACCTAGGCACACCAAATTCTATGTCTCCATATTCAAACCTACAAAAATAAATAAAATCACCATAATATTCATTCAAAATAGCTTGGCCAAAGATAGAGGTTACCACTTTAATTCACCACTTGTAAAATCTAGAAAAAAAGAAAATAGAAAATAGAAAACCAGGACTTGGGAATCCACCTCTTTGCCCCTACTTTTTAGGGTCATTTTTATGTTCTTTAAAAAATCCCTTATCCCATTTCCAATGCCCATATTGAGTTTTTATTTATTTTTCAATTTTTAAATGCTTTATTCTACTTTTTGCTTTAAATCCCACTAGTCAACTTGTCAAAGTTGCAAAGGAATTTAATTGACAAGTTTAAATATTTGAAGATAAATAATTTTCCACCCCTCAACATGTAATCCTTGAGTCAAAATTAATTTATTTCAACAATCCAAAAATACTTAGCCAAAATTTCACCTCTTTTTGTTGATACAAGATTGCTAGTTATCATGGATGCTCCTACATTACAATTTGAGAAATAGCTCTCAATAATCTGATTTCTCTAAGATCAATTTCATCATGTTCTTCTTCTACAAATGGTTCCTAATCCTTAGCTTCATCTTCACTCTCATCTCTTTCTCTGTGCACATCTCTCCTCCATATCTCTTCCTACAATGTTTTAACTTGCCTTCTAAGGGCTCTAAAATCTTCCATGTCAGGAGGGTTTCTAGCTCCACGTCTATCTCCACCTCTACCCCTTCCTCTTGGGGATACACTTGGAGGCAGTTTTCACAACACCCACACTCACAGGTCCTATTGCAAACTAGCTCTCTTTGGGGCTCTACCTCCAAACTCAAGACAACCCACTCTAATACCACTGATGTAGGAGATCTTTCCTACAACTCTCTTCACTTCTAAACTCACACAAATTGTTGAAATAAAATAAATAAAACACCAAAATCAGCAGCATGAGTAATTCTTATTGGCTCAATAGAACCTACAAATAACTATACAATAAATGAAATTGAAGCGGAATACAAAAGGCTAACCTAAAGACTGATATTACATGAAGAGTCATAGGTAAATTTATTGCTATAGGAAAAAATAACATCTACAGGTATGCATCTAATCTTGCTTCCAATTCTTGTAATCTCCTTCTTGCACTTGCACACAACTTTTGGAAATCTCAACAATTAATCACAAATATCTGGAACAAATGTTTTTCCATTGATTTTTTCCTTCCAACAACGACCTCCAAGTTTGAAAATGTCTCCCAAGAAGATGCTATTCCTAAGAATCCTTCTTGCTGAAATCTAAAACCAACAATCAATAACCCCAAAAATAATTAATCAAAATAATACCAATACCTCTAACAAATCCACTACACCAAATCACACACCCTCCTTTCTTGGAAAAATAAGTTACAAGCAAAAAATGACACTATTTCAACTCCCAATGCATGTTGAATTCATTCCTTGCTAGGCAGGCCACCACTAGATGGCACCGTCATTCCTCAACTCTCTAATTTGAATTGCCATTTTCAAAATTTCAAGTCCACTCAAATTGGGTGTCCAAATGATGCCTGTAGCATGATGTTCATTAATTTAAATTTCAAACATTACTCAATTCCTAAAATCCAACACCCATCTTGCCTTTTTTAGCAATTAAATTAAAATAATATTAAATTGGGTACTCTTCCCAAGGTGAAATTTAAAACAATATATGTCCAAATTATTTAACCTTATTTTTGGACTCAAAAATACTAAAATCACTCCAAAATATCCATTAAAATAAATTCACAACAAATTTTAACAAAAAACAAACTTTTCCAATTGGCTGGCAACCATGGATGCACCTGCATCATTATCCTATAAATACAAAGATTGCTTGTTTTTCCCTTGGGTCACCCAAACCTTTCCTAGGTTTCCCAAGCCTTTTTGAGGTTATTTGGGAAAGTAATCCTAGAAAAATAGGTAACTTACACTAGAAAAAGAGGTGACTTCAACATTCTTTATTTGTGTGTGAAAATTTCATTTCTAGTATTTTTCTAGCATTTTTGGCCTTGATCATACTACCTCTATCAACTCTTTATTCCCCATAAATTATGAATTTAATCCTACATATACACCCCTAAATAGATTTACAAGGGGTCTCTTGTAGTTTCTTGGTTTTGTCTTGTAATTATAATCTTGAGTTTTTTCCTCTATTCTATACCATTTTATTAGGTTATAAGATCAATTATAAAGGTCTTCAAGAAACATTTTAATCCTTTTTAACATAATGCATGCTCTACATAGCCTTTAGGTTGTCAAAATAGTAATTTTCAAACTTTAAAGTACCATAAACAACAATTACAACACTCCTTAAACAATTTTTCTCTTAGTGTAGTTTCTCATCTCCCAAGTAATTCTTCCATCAAGTGGATTACCTAAGGATAGAGAAGAAAAAAGATTCTAAAATATAAACCATTGAGGACACACATGCCATGAAAATTTCATTAGAATCTTAAGTTGTCAATCTCTTAGGTGTGAAGATCCATTTTTCTTATAAGTTGTTAAAGAAATTTTATTTAAAATAACTAAATAGAATAGAAAGTAAAATATATTGATTTATCTTCCACCCTACATAGATCTATGATACTGAATCATTGTATCTTAGATTTATCATTACCTATTATGATGTATTTACTTCATTATATTATAATATTATACATAAAATTGCAAATCTTAGTTTAATTTCAATAATTTATTCTTTCTAAGAACACACACTATCAATTCTACTAATAAATCAACAAAAATCATCTTCAAAGAATACAACACAAGTCAAGGAAAAATAGACATAGAACACTCATTTACAAATAATATAGGAGATAAAAAATTCTTAGCTTGCACATTTGTGTATTCCTTTAGATAGTTGGAACCATCCTAGTTGTATCTATCCAAATACTTGATTTTATATAGCCAATGTGATCATATTGTTTATTTGGTAAAACACCTAAAATATAGATTATTCATTCATATGTTATGTTTAGAAAGGTATTTTATAGAATTTAGTTCAATCATAATTATTTATTTCATTAGTTGAACTCAAGAAAACTAAAATAAAAATTTCAACTCAACTCACAAATCCTCGCAAACAAGATAAGGAAACAAATAATAAATTAATGAATTGTAAATAAAATATAGACAACTTAAGAACAAGACTCAAAGTAGCACACTAAAATTTTTTAGACACATCTCATTAGTTGCTCACTATCAAGGATTGAGTAGAATCCATATTAAATAAGCTTAGTAAAACATAAAAAACCTATAAGTAATTTAAAAAGAGTAATTTTAAGATCAATCTCTCATCTTACAAAAAATATTGGAAAAGAAGAGTAGGTGATAATAAAGAGAGCCAACCCTTCTCCAAGAGTTAGTTCAAATAGAAAATTACAAGTTGTGCAATTCCTCATCAAAACTCAATAGGGGATCAATGTAATCCATAAAAACTTACCTAATCATGCAAGGCTTACCACCACAACACCTCTTTAAAGGGTTTGTAGAGCTCATCCTCACATTACAACCACCACACCATGATTTAACACTATCATCCATTTTGAAACATTCCTTCCTAATGTAGAGAGTGATTAAATTTACACAACTCCCTCATATGTAAACAATTTTTCCACATTTAGGAGACTCCTTCCTAATGAAGAGGGTGGTGTAGTGTTAGAAAAAGTATCCCTTTTTCACACTTAATTTAGGAATAATTACATTATAATGAGCATAATCTTTCCTTGATCTAGTGTTGTAATGTGTTTTACACATTCACATTAAGTTTAGGGCCTTTTAAAACTAAATAGACTTAATTGTGCCTTATTTAGGGTGTTGTAAAGTGTATCTTTGCACATTCACACTAATCTAGGGCTTTATTAATTGATTGAGGTTAATTTTCCTTAATTGACCCCTTTAATTCAAATCCAAGCCTAATTAATTACAAATTTTGGGAGATAAAACCTGAAATTCATAAATTTCATTACACAACACTTAATTTTAGAAGGTGTGTGTCTTAGGTAGGCGACTTAGGACCCATTTGCTACATGGCGAATGGGTCCTCACTAGGTCCTAGGACCCTATTTTTACATAAAATTTCACCTTGTCCAAAGTGTTTCCTAGATAAGTGCCCTATGACATGGCGAATGGGTCCAAACTTAGACCTACGAACCCTCTTTGAAATATGTTTTTGGTGGTATTTTAATGATTTCAAATCCATGATTTGATGTCAACTTGTGATATTTGAATTTTGGGTGTTAATCTCAAGTTATGTATAAATACAAGGTTAATTTCATTATGTTTCAACTAGAGAGAGAATAATCTAAGAAAATTTTCATGAGATAAGAATTCATATTCAAGGAGCAAGCAAGAGTGAAGTCTTGGGGCAAAATTATAGTGTTTTTGTAGGTCTTCAAGCTTATTTTGTTGTCAAAGATCAAGCTTTATTGAAGAAGTGATGATAGATACCTATGGAGAAACATGATGGATTATAGGTTTTGGGAGAAGTACCATGAGATTCAACCAAGCCTAATAACTCATTTCCTCAATGATTTCAACTTCTATGATCATTCTATTTTTATCCTAAAGAGAGGTATAATCATCTTTATGACTTATTAAGGGGATTTTGGATCTCCTAATGTATGTCTTTTGCATTGTTCATGTTTCATTCTAGGATCATATTCTAACACACTTGAGTAGGGTTTCTTTGCATTACTAGAGATATTAATCTTAGACACACTTAAGGTTAGGATTGCACACACATTTCATGTTTCAAATTTCAATTTATCATCAAGGTTTAATTTCCAAACTTGAGGTTTTATCGAGGCTATCCACCAACAAACATCAATTTTGTTTCACATATTATTAGTAGATCTAGATCCGAAAGAAGGGATTTCAAGTTATAGGAAGGAATTTCAAGTATGGAACATCAAATTCAAATTAAAAGTTTTCTAGAAGAGCCTACTAGGACCCATTCACCTTAGGGAAAATTAGTCCCTATTAGGGATACAAAGGCAATAGGTTTTCATAGTTCATAAACTATAGTTTTGGGTTCAAAGTCTTATGAGAAATTATACCAGGACCCACTCACCATAGGGCAAATGAGTCCCTATTAGGGTTGTAGAAAAAAAAAGTTATGACAGGTGCACAATAAATATTACCTTCAATTTTTTTTAGAAAGCTCACTATTTCCTTTTGTTTTGTGATAAATCTTTTCATTGCACTTTGTAGATCTAGGTTTGGAGTTGTTTGTTATTTCAATTTTTCTTCCCAAACTACTACTTGGCATAGACCCCCATCCTAGCAAAAAAGTGAAATCTAAAGATTCACATCTTAGGTTGACTCTCCTAAAGGTTGTTATTCAATGTTTGATGTGGATCTCATTTCCTAATGATTTGAAGAAAGATAGTATCCTATTTGTCCTCTTTGGATTTACCTTTTTCAGACACTCTACCACTCCTATTTTGTTTCATTTTAGGCAGTCCTTCAGATATTCCCTAATTCTATTATCATATACCATCTGAGAAAGATTTATTTATTTATGTGTAGGCCACATGTCATAAACAATTTTCACCCCACTCCTAAATTATACATAATAGCGATGAGAGGATTTGTAGTATAGGGGCCTTAAGAAATTTAATAATTTCATGAAAGTTGAGTAACATGTGTTCTAAATTCAAAATTTCAGTGGGTGGGTACAGTCATAGAGTTATTTACAATTTTTCCTTTTCTAACCATGTAATTCGATTATTGAAGCTGATGAAATAACTTTGTATGTGTAAGAATATTGTATAACACCAAATATCCTTCCATAAGAGAGAATTGAAAATAAATACTATATTTTTGATGCAGAAGAAAACTCTCCGCTCTTTACTCAAACATAATTTTTCATAAAATGAGCAACCTCTACCCCATGAAAAAACAACAATAGACTATTGTGGTAACCATCAAGAAACCACTATTTTACCTCACAATCAAATGGGAATTAATTATCATTTGACATAAATCAAAGTGCAAACAATTTGAATTAATCAAATTCAAATTACATTCTACTCAACAAGGTTTCATACATTAGCAAACTAAAATTTGGCCCCATGACTTCAATTGATGATTTATTTCTACACTCGCTCTTTGGGTAACTAGTACTCCTAACATTATATTCTTCTTATGCCTCTTTTACTAGGGATATTCTGAACCCAAAAAATGATGATATCTATTTGTATAGGTGTCACATGAACCTCCAAACCTAAACACCCATCCTCTACAAGCTCACATGCAAGAGCTTCATTCAACTCAACAATTTCCCCATCAGTAACCAACTTTCTCTTTTTCTCATTTGAGTTGCTATGGCTCACTCGTCTTCTGGTCAATCCACCAATTCCATACAGTCCTCCCTATTTATGCACACAAAAGTATCTCTACCATGTCCTATGGCCTGGACTTTTGTGTTTTGCATACACTTTAATTTCCATTCAATTATGCCACTTGGTTGTGGCTTGATTCCCCTACTTGGAACACAGCCTCCTCCATCGTTCAATTCTGCATTTTTATTAAGATGGTGTCTCCTTAATTGGCACAATTTATCCCTACACCTGTCGACTCCCCTCTCACTACTTGTGATCTCCATTCAAAATGACACTCATCTTCCTTATGCATAGCTTGCGACCCTCCCTTCTTCTCTTGGTGCTACTTTCCCTTGCATGATGTGCAACCTTTTTTTCTTCACTCTTGATCAATCCTCTCTGTAATTTTTTCCAACACAACCTTTCTCTCTTCCTCTATTATGCAATCACCCAAAATCTCCCTACCTGGGACCTCACGCTCCCTTCAATTACACTGTCTTTCTTATTTTTTTTATATTTTCTTTTTGCATTAGCAATGGCAACATTGAATATGAAGTGCTTGGTATTCCCTCTTTTGGTGCCTAAATCCTTCTACTTGTTCTATTTTTTTGACATTGTTGCCTCCCTAAATTGAATGATATGGTGAATGCAAACTTTAATCAACTCATATTCCTTCAAAATCGCTTGTGCATACATAGACTAACTAGTCTCCTCTTAGATGCTCTTGCATCGGACATAATTGGTAAAAATTTTGTGAGCATAGGCTTAAAAAACAAAGCTAAGTAGTATAACTACTCTTCCAAGTTATGAACAACTTGCAACATGCTCCCACGTTGAAACTGATATGTACAAAATTATTTATTTTTCCTCTTCTTATAGCATCTTGCTAGAACATTCACCATCCTCTACCAACTCTGCACTCCATTCTTCTCTCCTCTTGTGGACTTGTGCCCACCATGTATCGACCTTGACCTCCCCCTCCAAACAATCTCTTCACCCTTCTACTTTGCCATGGGTTTTGACCTAGCACAAACTGACCACCTCCAATAAAGAATTCCTGCACAATCTCTTACAATTTCCCCATACATATATGCAGTATGTGTATTCCACTTTGTATCTACATACTCTTTCTTCTCATTACTCACCTCATCATACAAATCTATCACAAATTCTACATCATGAATTTCATGGAAATTTAGTTTTTCCTCTTCTTCCATTGTTGCAACTTCATCATTTTCTACAATGTCTTTAAACTTTATTACTACAATCTCAACTGTATCTTCATTCTCTATAGCTACAATTTTTTTCTTCCACTCATCCTCTATCACTATCATCTTCATCAAAAAATCTTCTTCATCCTTTCCATCTTTAGCTACTATTGTTGCACTCACTTCCTCTTGCTCATTCTTTTCTTCTTATTCATCTATTCCTTCCTCATGGCATGTTTCTATTGTAGCATCCTCAGTAGGGATTACTCCCACACTTTTTTCCTTCCATTCCCTCAAAGGGCTGCAAAACTTCTCATCTTTTACAATCTCAATTGCAATATCTTCTCTTTCCTCTTGATCCTTTTTTCACAAGGATCACCTCTTTTTTTTCTTCATTCTTCATATCCATGACAATTTGTTTTATCACTTCCTCTTGTTTATCTCACAATGGATTCAACACATATTCTTCCCCATCCTTGATTATTATATAGGTGTTATCACTACTATTATGTATAGCTTTCATATCCCAAAGCCAAGGTTGACCCAACAAAACATGACAAACATCCATGGGTATATCACATACAATTTCATCCTTATATCTTTCAATGTGAAAATTTTCAATGCTCTGTTCACTTATTTCAAATTGAGTAAAAATGTTCCTACTAAAAAAATGAAAGTGATTTGATAATAAGATGTGTATTTAATGTTATATTAGAATTTGGTTTTATTTTGGATATGATGAAACTAAATATGTATCATGGTTGGGGCTGATGTATCAAATTTGACCATCCTGGTCACATACATATTGTAAACCAGACTCTTTTAATTTGAAATCAAATTTCAATTTAAAAATTAATGTTCATAACAACACCAATCTATTTTTAGTTGGTTTGGGATGGTGAGTTATAAAAAAATTCCAACATACAATTTTTTTAGGAATATATCTCTTTTATCCTATGAAGGTAAAACCAAACCCATCATGAGCATTTAGATTCTGATACCATATTCACCTCTTTTTTATCTATATTGTATGGTAGAAGTACTTTATTACACACACTACCACCTTTCTCAAAAATTGGAAAACAAATGGAAATAATTTATAGAAAAAATGACAATGTGGATGGAAAATAATTTTAGGGGATATCATCCTAGGTTTAGTGCAACTCTTTTGATGATTCATTTAATACATTGGTTTTTACATACTTAAGCATAATATTAATATTACTGATATCAATGGAGCTAAGGGAGCTCAAATTCAACATTTCTTGTAAAAGGACAACCCTAGGGTTATATAAATATGACCAGTATTGGTGCCATTGTAATAATATTTATGCTCTTCATGAATACAATTGCTACTAAAGACTTTGCTTGTCATATCTCAACCGAAAATGTCTTATGGTTTTATGTCATGAATGTTTATGTCTTATTATTTATGGCCCTTAAATATAATATTTTATGTGTGTTTTAAATCCATCAAACATGATGGTGTCAATTTAGGGATTTCTTCACATAGGTAGCTTTGTAGAAGTAACATGAGTTAGACCTAGAGACAAGCATAAGAACTTCATGAATAATAGGTAAAATTATAAAGATAAAGCTAATTAAACACTAACTTATTGGTACATCACCCCCCCTTTTTCTTATCCTTATCTTCTTTGTAATCCTTACCCTCCTATCTTTTTTTCTTTTCATGCCTAGATTATCATATTTGTTATTCAATTCTTAGAGTAGTTTTAGAGAAGTGGTAAAATAGAAGAGGAATTCAAATTTATCTATATAATTCCCATATGGATTTTTTAAACTAGGGATGACCAAGTTTCTATAGAATTGGAGCTTCCTAAAGTCAAAAAATCCATGGTTACAAATATCATTCTACTTGATTTGAACCTTATCTCACATATCTAGGGGAGTAATTGCACCCTATTTTTTATGAGTATGGGGTCTCTAGTATCTCTCCTTATAAAAAGTACTCTTTCCACAATGCCATGAGATATTGTCTCACCAAGCATCAATCCATATTTTTTAGACTTACACTATTTTTTATGGTACATTTCTTACATTAGATAACCTCTGTGATATTATCCGTGATGCATTATACATAAACAGATGCATGTTGGCATATGGCTTGGATAGATCATTTTTGACTACTTATGTTGTCATTGATGGCAACTAGAGTTAGCAGTATGATCCACAGTATCAATAGTTTTCTATCGATAGTAAGTTTGGAGAACATGACATCTGGTTGTGCAAGTGAAACTACACATGATATTGCTCATAGTACTAGATCATTATTTCATGTTGTGGATCTCCAGGAAATCTTTATTAACAATTACACTATCCTCTGATGAGTTTTGTGGTACTGTATTAAGTCAGAGTTAGAGTTAAGAGATTCGGTAGCATGATTTATGACTTATTTTCCATTGTGGCTGACATGCTTCATATGATGTTTCGTGGATCTATGTGGAATATATGTTTTGCTATTACTTATGTTTTGGGTCCCTACTAAATTCTAACCGACTTGTGTGGGTAGGCTTATCTTCCAATTAGGTGATATGAGCCAACATAAAAGAAAAATATTATATCCTATTATGAGGCCAACATACTTTTGAATTTCCTATTAGTGGGTATATAAAGGTGATATGTAAATCATTTTGGATATATGAGACATGTGAGTGGATGTGTGTTGTGTGTGCAAAAAATGAAAGTCATGATGGTTGGTATAATGCATTTATAAGGAGAGAGTAGAAAAGAGAAAATTAGTTGTTAGGAAGCAAAACGGTTTTATATGTTGAACAATGCAGGGCAGAGAAAAGCAGAAGTGTGATCTAGTCAGGAGATCCTGAATTTGATCATGAGCTTCAGTGGAACTGATCCTAGAATGTGTTGATGTTGTATTCTCAGTTCAAATCTAGTTGTAAACTCTATCATTTATGTAAGCAAGTGAGCCTCTTTTCTTTGAGCAATGAGCTCTAGGCAGTTCGCTTAAATGCAAGTGCATTCCCCTCTTTTATTTACTTTTAACAGAGTAAAACATTGTGGATTGATCTCCACCGTGGTTTTTCCCCTAATAGGGTTTCCATGTAAAAATATTTGGTGTTATGGTGTTCACTAATATGACTGCATGTTTTGAATGTTTTCATCTGTTATGTGCTGGAAATGATAAATGAAGTTCTATTATTGCTGTTGATAATGCTTTATCTATTTTAGAAGTAGAAATCATTGAACACTGATTCACCCCCACTCTCAGTGTTCCTAGTGTCCAAGAATGCATAAATATGAATTATACTATAACATATATCATAAAATGTGTATATAATGAAAAATAAATATATAAAATAACTACGCATGACAAGATTATTAGAATACACATGGATTTATAAGAAACAAATGTATCAAGATATAAAAATATAACATGGTCATATAAATCAAGGTGTCAAAATATATATAAAATGACTATATATGATAATAATATCTCTTGAGGGTAGGTTCTCTTGATGATCCATCTCTTTCTTCACCCCAATCGCTAATGTAAGCTCTCCTTTGAGAGTTCAATCAAGGCTTGCATTATGATATGATGTGTATCCCTTATAAGCACTCAACCTCCCCATTTAATATTATTTGATCCACTTGTTCTATGATATTCACCTATATTTTCTTTAGATATCTTGTCAACTATTTTGATGAACACATCACTTTTTGGTTTAGGCTTAGATCTTTGTGTATCATACTCTACTACCTCTCATTCAATCATATATTTCTCATCATAGACACTATGTAGGTATGGTTGGTTCCTACATTTTTTTTATTGCTACACTCTCTCCACTATTAATCTTTCTTTTTTCTATGACACTACTAATTCTTTACAAAATACACCCATAGACTGTAGTGGCCTATCTTATGTCAAAAAATGTGTAATGAACCATTTATTATTTACAATATATATCACAGTACCTAATTTATTTACATGAATATTATTCTATAATGAGACAGATTTATATAACCAATTGACTATGATCTTTGTATGATCACATAATTCTGTTATTTTCAAGATTCATAGATAATATAAAATTAGTAAATTCAAATATAACAAGAATATTTAGATCAACTTCTTACTAGTTTGTATTTTCAAGTAATCAATAGAGTGGGTCAATGTCTAGTGTACCTTAGGTATGTTAGATGTACATGACAACTAAGAGTGGGGTGAATCAGTTTTACATTAAAAAAATTGAATCCCTCATTAACATTCAAACCCCCTTTAGCCCCTCTTATCATGCATTAGCAAACTGTAAACACATACAAATACATAAGGACACCAAATTTACATGGAAAACGCAAGAAGGGAAAAACCATGGTGAGGATTAGCTCACATATATATGAATAGAAACACTAAATACAATTAGGCTCATAGCTAAGGGCTCACTGTTAGGTGGCTCACTACCACGAAGAAAGAAACCCACTCAAGTGTGTCCTCCAAATTTGAAATAAAATGAGAAGACCCATGAATTTCAATCTTCAAAGCCAAAGATGATGGGATAACAGTTGCATTAAAACTATCATCAAAGAGGAGAGAAACCCCCTCAAGTGTATCCTCCAAATCTGTAATAGGAGACTCCATGAACAAGTTAGAAATCCTTGCCAAATACTTATCCCACAAAGCAAGATCTAAACAAGTATGATAATCCTGTTGAATAAAATCATTGATAGATAAAGAAGTAGTAGGTGGAGGAGTAGGAAGCTCATCACTAGTCACTAAAATACCAAGGTTTAGATGACCAAAATTTTCATAAACATGATTCATACTTGATGGAGTATAATATGTAGTCAAAGGAAGATTATCTTCTTCTGAAGTAAAATATGAAAAGGAATAAAAACAATGAATGATCAACCACCCCAATAGAAAAAATATTCCTAGTCTCCAAGTCCCTTATGTACACTCTATCAGGAGTGAACTCAACTATTTTACCTTGATCACCATGGTTAATTTGATAAAAATAAAGGATATTAAAGGACAAAGAAGGAACATAAAGTACATCATTAAAAGTTCCCTCACCCATGTCAATAGAATCCTTCCCACTTACCTTCATATATGTTTTGTTACCCATCAAGAAATGAGGTAGATTATAAGGCTCAAAAGAATAGAAAATATCCATAGAAGATGCCATATCATAAGATGCCCCTGAATCAAGAATCCATATATTATATTTAGGACTTGTAGAGGCTTAGAGTGCTAGTCCTTTTATTGTGTAGCCTAGTTGTAGATCTTGTATCCCCTAATTGTGAAGATGGTGTTGATGTCGATTGAGATGTAGAAGAATTAGAAGACACTGATGATGGTAGTTTTATGTTATTCTTTTGAAGAAGGTGTGAATTCATCAATATTCTTATTATATCATCTATGCTCATCATGTCCTATCCTTTTACAACATACATATTTAAAATTCTTCTTTCTAGATGATTCCTCTTTAGAAGAGGACGTGGACTCATGAGTGCTATGTGAAGGTGAATCTTTACATTGCTCATTAAAATTTGCGGCCTTATTTAGCTCCTTACCTTTATCATTTGAAGACATTGAATCCTTTGCAAGAAGAGCATGATTTCTAGATGACTTCAATGTGCTCATATGTACCAAATTTGCTCGTTCCCTTTGAGTTGAGCTACAAATTAATCAAGAGAAGGAATTTTATTTGCATTTCCAAGGGCATCCATTGTAGCATAAAATGTAAAAAACAAACATTGAATAACAAGGACCAAGCTTAGCAAGAACTAAAAGAATCAACTATTCATTGTCTTTAGTGACCCCACAATTAGATAACTACAATCTAAGAGAAATAAGATTAGAGAAGAAGCCTTAGATATTATCAAAATATGATGGATTAAGACCCATTAGTTCATTCTACAACTTAAATTTCCTCATTTTATCTAGCTTACCAAAGAGACCCTCTAAAGTAGTCCAAATTTGATTAGGATATCTACAAGATGCAACATGATATCTAAAATCTAGATAAATGGACAAAAGCAGATCACCAAGTACTTCATCCCTTCTTTCAAACCATTTTCTTCTTTGTACAACTCTTGTGGGTTATGAATCTTTGTCAAATGTGATTCTTTGTAACTTCAATTTTAACTTGATAACATCCCCATTTGTGATTTCCATTCATGATAGTCATATGGGGTTAGAAGTAAATTTTTTAATATGGGGTTAGAAGTAAATTTTTTAGAAAATCGATAATAAAATTAGAAATTACAATAGTAAATTTCCCTTCACAATACAAGCAATTAACCCCCTTGTCCCAAAAAAAATTGACACTTTCTTTTTCCAAATTTACAACAATGTATCCAAAAGTACCAAATCAACTTCAAACTAAAATTCTAAAGTTTTGGAAAGAAATCTACAAAAATGCATGGATAGAATTTTAGTGCTCCTGAATACCTTCCTAATGCCACATATTTTGAGAAAATCGGAGTTTGGAGCAAAAATTCATGAGCTTGGAGGAAAAAAGGAAGATAATGTGGATTCAACCTAGAAAAAATGGCACCAAACTACAAAATCTCTACAAATCACCTACACCACTGAAAAATTGGGGTCACCAGCTTTCTGACAATATTTCATTTGAAAAATTTGCCTCTATATGTGAAAACTATGAAAATTTGAAAAAAAGCCTTAGTTTGGGGTGCTTAAGTGAAAAATATGGTGCTGTTAACGCTAAAATGGTACAAAAATTTGGATCCTAGGGCTTAAGAGTTGCTCACCCATATGATCAATTTGCAAAGAGGTAGAAAAAATAAAGCACCACTAGTGGTGGCGAGCGAGTGGCAGTGGAGCCACCTATAGTGAATGACAGGAGGCCGCACCACCAAAGTGTTAACACCCTATAGTTAAGCATTGGTTGCGGGGGCTTAAGCCATGACTAGTAGCTTAATATAAGTCATTGACAAAAAACAATACATGGCCAACATTAAATTAAAACAATTTTTTGTTCAATAAATTTTTTTGTCGATTAAATTGAATTTGTACCCCTGATTACACTAGCAATTGTGACGAGATAAGTGATTTGACTGTGACATATTTGACAGGTACCTTGCCTACAAACAGTATAGACTATACCAACAAAAAATTATATTGCCCAAAATTTAATTTAAACCCTGATAAATATTTTGAAATTGTTGAATAGGAAAACTAAGAGGGGGTGAATTAGTTTTCATAGAATTAAACCTTTAAATTTAGTTATCGAAACTAATACTTGAAACTGCTTAAATGATTAATTATCAAATACCAATGCAAAAACTCAAATCCAACACATAAATAGAATGACACTAGTTTTACATGGAAAAACCAATGAGGAAAAAAAGAGAGTGAGGATTAACTCACACTATAGAGAATATCAAAATTGATTACAAAAAGGCTCATTGCCTGAAACAAGGCTCACTGCCTGAAATAAGGACTCGCTGTCCGAAACAAGGACTCACTATCCAATAGGGCTACAACCCATAGGGCTCACTACCACAGAGATACAAAGAAGACAAAGAAGACTTGTTACAGAGATAATAAAATCTCGATGCAATAAAGGATTCCACCATAGTCACTCAATCAACTTGCATGAATGATAGAGTTCACCTTTTGCTCACTACATCCGGAAACTCAACATTAAGCTTCACATTGATCTCCCACACTTGCAAAACACACACACTTACTAAATAGAATAAATGTCACATCAAAATGCACTTTCTCTTTTCTCTTATCACTCTTCTTCTTTTCTCTTGGGTGATCTCACAATACTAGTTTACAATTTTTGGCCAAACTGGACACTAAACTGATTTTTTCTAACTAAATCTTCATTTTCAGGCACCTAAAGCGGCTAAACCGTGAGGAATTTGAAGATGATGAAAACTAGTGATTTGTGGGATTTTCTCTATAGATTCTAAATATATTTTTTTCAAAATTTTTAGAATCATATTGCACTTATTTTTCCATATCCTTCGAAAACTAGTTTTTTTCAATAAACACCATTGTTAAGGAGTGACACTCACCGTATTACACATAATTTTTTTCCATGAAGGATAAAATTCCATTTTTTTTGAATTTAGATTTGTAATATGATATCTAGTACTTCCAATTGGTTTCATAGTGTTTTATTGAATATTTTTTCCTTAATCAAGTTTCAAAGTCAAACTAATTACAATTCAGACATAGGTGGACTATATAACACAACTTTTTTTGTATGTATCAAAATTCAAATTTTTTTTCTTGTTGGATCAAGGAATTCACTATCTGGTGCACTTATATTTTTCATATTTTTTTTATTATCTTTTATTTTTCCACATGTGTAGAACAGAGAGCTTGATTTTTGGTGAAAAACTTACATTCACAAGAAATAAAAAATAAATATAATAATAAAATTAAATTTATTTAAAATTATACTTTTTGGGAATCTTATAATAAGGAATAAATAATTACAAAAAATAAATTTTAAATGAATTCATTTGATCCCCCAAAAGGTAAATCAAAAGTGGTTTTTTATTAGCATTTTCATAGATGTAAAGGAGACTCTGTTATAGGTATGGTTTAAAACTAGTAGGGTTCTATCCAAGGGGGTTTGATCTAAGGTAGTTTGATCAAACCCTCTTCAATTGGAATGATTTAAATGAAAATTTTTAAGGATTAAATCATTATATTTTCTAAAAAAATGTGATTTCAGCAAAAATAAAAATCTCCTAGAAATTGTAAACCAGCTTTGTGGGATCACCCTCTCACATATTCACTTCATCATTAACTCATCTTGCATTTATACCATCTTAAAATTTGAAACATATCCAAAGTTGGCCATCTAAATCCAAGTTCAAATTAGGTCAGTGCCAAAACATCCTAGGGTGGAATTAGAATGAGGGTGACCCAAACACATTCTTCAAGGGACCCAAAAAGATCCAACACGCTTCATCATCCTCTAAAGTAGTATTTCACACAAGGTCGGCCAAACCAATGTAAAAAACATAGAACCATTAAGCACAAATATTTCAACTTCCAAAATTATCTTCAATAGAACTAGGGCAATACACCTCTAGAACTGCAAGTCATAAGATTTCATCAAAGAGAAATTCAGACCGACAACATTTCTCCCAGACCTCAACTAGAAACATAGAAAACCATAGTTCACAACTGGTGAATGCAACTTGCACTGAACAACGAATCAACAACCAAAAAAATGGATATAACATCTATTAACAACCATGAACAATATATTTGAACTGCACAAACATAGGAGAAAATATAGACCAAAAACTGAAGCAACCATTGAACACTTGCAACATATCTTTATTATAATTTTCTCAATATCCTTGACATATACAACCAACAATAACTAGTAGATAACTAGTTGACTAATTGAAATCAATGACAACACCTACAAACTTTCCACAACACTTTCATTCTTGCAACAATCTCCCACTTTGTCATTAATGGGAAGACATTCATGATGTGAAAAACCATCAAAGACAAAATACTAGCTCTAAATACATTTTACTATTTTCTCCCCCTTGGAAGATGATCTCTTATATGCTTCTTCTCCCCCCCTTTGACATCAATGGAAAAAGCAAAAAAATTATTTTCCATTGATCTCTCCTTTGACATGACAAGCTGAATACACATAATGACAACACCTGATACTACCTATTCCCCCTAAGAGGTAGCCTCCAAAACATTAGTCTAGAAGAAAGATAGATCCATAGATCCACAGCACTAATGCATCTCCATATGGATCTAGTTCAAGAAAGGAGGGGAAATAACCCCTAACTTCTCCTAGAGATACTCAAAAGTATCTTTAGGAAAAGCCTTCATAAAAATATCAGCAATCTGATCCTTCATTGGAACATACTCAAGTTTTACTTCATTCTCCATGACCTCTCTCAAGAAATGATATCTAATAGATATATGCTTCATCCTCGAGTGCATCACATGATTCTTAAAAATGTTAAATGAACTTATATTATCGCAAAAAATAGAAATGGGGACATCGTATAGCATTGTTATATCTTTCAATATCTAATTCATCCATAGAACTTGTGTACAACAAGATCAGCAACAATATACTCAACTTCAACAGTAGACAAAGAGACTGAATCTTGCTTCTTACTCAACCATGCCAGCAATCTGCATCCAAGAAGGAATGCACCACCACTTGTACTCTTTTTTTCATCTACATATCCATCCCAATCTACATATGTGTAGGAACTAAGTGTAAATTCAGTATCTTTAGGATACCACAATCCATAATCTAGAGTGCCATTGAAATATCTAAATATTCTTTTAACTGTAGCAACATGTGTTTCCTTCAAATCTTATTGAAATATAACCACAACAAAGAATGCATGCATGATATCTAGTCTAGTAGCAGTCAAATATAATATTCCACTAATCATATATCTATACTTGCTCTGATCATCCTTAAGTGAATTGTCATCTTTACCCAATTTGCAACCAACCACCATAGGAGTACTTACTATTTTGGAACCATCAATCCCAAACTTCTTCAACATCTCTCTCACATACTTATACTATGAAATGAAAATTCCTTTCTCTGTTTGATTAATCTATAGCCTAAGAAATAAATTCATCTCCCCAAACATAGACATTTCAAATTATTTTTGCATGTCTTCTGTAAGAATCTTGCACATATTTTCATTTCCTCCAAAGATAATGTCATCAACATTTACAATTACAATCAAGATTTTGTCATTTTCAGTCTTAAAGTACAAATTATTGTCTATTGTACCTTTGTTAAATCCTTGTTGAATCAAGTACTTGTCTAACCTTTCATACCAAGTTCTAGGAGCTTGCTTCATCCCATATAAATCTTTCTTCAATTTGCACACCATATCTGGTTGATCTATCAACTAAAATCCTTCTGGTTGTTCCACATAAACATCTTCTTCTAGTTCACCATTCAAAAATGATGACTTGAAATCCATCTGATAGACCTTAAAGTCTTTATAAGCAACAAGTGCCAAGAACATCCTTATAGCTTCCATTCTTGCTACCGGGGAAAATTTTTCCTGAAAATCTATGCCTTCTACTTATGAGTAGCCTTTACACACAAGCCTCACTTTGTTTCTAACAAATTCTCCATTCTCATTCAACTTATTTCTGAATACCCATTTTGATCCAATGATGTTTTTATCTGTCGGTCTTGGGACCAATTCCCAAGTCTAATTATTTTCAATTTGAAAAAATTCTTCTTTCATTGCTTCCTTCCAATGTTCATCTTTACAAGCTTCACTTACTATCTTCGGTTCTATCTCAGAGAATAAACATAAATTTACTTCAGCAACAACTTTCCTTCTAGTTAACACACCTTTTGTCTTGTCTATAATAATCTAGTTTTTTGAGTGATTCCTCTGTGCATATTTTAGTGTCCCAGGGGAAATCATTGAGGCATCTTCTTCTCTTTCATCCTATTTTTCTTGCTTCTCTTGCTCATCTTTAGCCTCTTCTTCCACAATTTCTTCCAAAGTTTACTCATCTCTTCTGATATAGAATTTGCTTCTGAATACCTTGAAATATTTAACTGGAGGAATTCTTCCGTGCCATAGTTCATAGAGATTCTTTGTATTGTTTTCTCTTGCTTGAGCTCGATTGAATACATAAAAATTAGTATGAATAGCTTCTTTATAGTAAACTTATGGTAAACTAGCCTCAATAATCATTAATCTAGTAGCCTCTTGAACTATTCTATTTTTCCTTTCAACAACTCCATTATGCTGAGGAGTTCTTAGAGTAGATAACTGTCTCTTTATTCCATGAAATTCACAAAACATATTAAACTCATGGGAGGTGAATTCTCGACCTCTGTCAAATCTTAAGCATTTTATCTTCAAATTCACTTCATTTTCAACATTTGCTTTGAATGCCTTGAATCTATCTAATGCATCTAATTTCTGTCTAAGAAATCTAACCCATGTATATCTAGAATAATCATCAATTAAAAGCATATAGTACCTTTCACCAAGTAGATTTCGTACTCTTGTAGGACCACAGAGATTTTTATGAACTAAATCCAATATTCTAGTAGTAGACTGTTCCTTTGATTTGTAATGTTTTCTTGCTTGCTTTCCAAACTAACAATTTCTATAAATAGCATTAACATGTTTGTAATTCTTGGTAAATATCTCACATCATAAATAGTACTAATCCTTTCCAAGTTATCAAAATTCATGTGACACATTCTCCTATTCCATAACCAATTGTCATTTATTTGAGTCATAAAGCATTATCCCTCAACACCCTTAAGTTGATAGATATCCCTTTATATTTCTTTCCTCTAGCCATCAATGTTTCAGATCCTTTCCAGATCTCACATTTCTCATCCTTACACACAAGATCATATCCTTTTCTACACATCTAACCAATGCTCAACAAATTATTCCTTAAACCCTTAACATAGTTAACATCGTCAGTATGATACTTGCCATCAAAACTTACTGAACCTATCCCATGGTTTTTAGCACCAGTATCATCTCCAAACATAGCCAAGCCTCCATCACATTTCTCAAGCTTGAAAAAATTACTTTTATCACTAGTCATGTGATGTGAACAACCACTATCAACTAGACAAAAATTATTTTCTTGTTTAGCATGCAGGGAAAAGATAACTGTACCTTCATTTTTCTCCTCCTTCTCCGGAGGGCTTTCCTTTACCTATTTTTCAGAATTTGTAGAAGTAGGTTCATCCTTAGTCACCAAGAACAAGTATTCATTGTCATATGGATCTTCATATTCTGAATCATCATTAGAAATACTAGCATTCTCATTCACATTGTAAGCTCTGTTAATATTCTTTTCTTTCTTTTCTTTCTCATATTTTTGTTTATTCCTTTTAGCTCTTTCCAGACACTTTGCAGGATAATGACCTATTTTTCCACAAATAAAGCATTTAAAGGGCGACTTACCTTCATACTTACTAGAGACTTTTCTCATTCTTCTTATAAAGTTAGGTTCTATTTCATGAAATTTCTCTTCATATGGATCTTCAATTTTTGTGGATTTAAAGGTAGTCTCTGGTTGGCCTCCATTTTCATAGGCTTGGCTTCCTCATCTCACAATATATCAAAACTACTAACATCAAATCCTTAGTACAAGTCTCATAATATATAGTCTGCTCAATAACACTCACCTTCTTATTGTAAGTATCAAGAAGATTTCTGAGAATCTTGTTTGCAATCCTTGTTTCATCAATAGTAGCACCAAGTCCTCGCATTCCAGTCACTATCTCATCCAATATTTATACATAAGCTTTAATATTTTCTTCTTTGTACATATGTAGAAGATCAAATCATGTCTCCAAATTTTTTATTTTCACCTCTTTAACTCTTTCATCACCATCATGCGCTCTTTCTAAAGCATCACAAACTTCCTTAGTTGTCTTCAAATTTTGAACCTTAATTAACTCAAAATGTACCAGACTATTCTTCAAGATGAACGTCACCTTATTGTTCATTTCATGTGCTTTGATCTCTTCAGGTGTACTCAGACCATTAGGAAGAGGAGTGCAAGGATTCTTGTAAGCTTTATCCACATCATATCTGTAATACTCCAAATATTCTTCCATCAATACCTTCCAAATACCATAATTAGTCCCATAAAACCTTGGATAATCAAAGACCATTTTGCTATCCATCCTAGACCTTCCTCAAGTGGCTAATATTTTCACCAAGGAACCTTTCTCTGATACAAATTGTTGAATAGGAAAACTAAGAGGGGGGGTGAATTAGTTGTCACATAATTAAAACTTTAAATTCAGTTACTAAAACTAATACTTGAAATTGCTTAAATGATTATTCAACAAATGCCAATGTAGAAACTCATATCCAACACATAAACACAATATCACTTGTTTTACATGGAAAACCTAATGAGTGAAAAACCATGGTGAGGATTAACTCACACTATAGAGAATATCAAAACCGATTACAAAAAGGCTCACTGCCTGAAATGCAGACTCACTGGCTAGAACAAGAACTCATTGTCCAATAGGGCTACAACCTGGAGGGCTCACTACCACAAAGATACAAAGAAGACAAAGAAGACTTGTTATAGAGATACTACAATCCAAATGAAACAAAGGATTCCACCATAGTCACTCGATCAACTTGCATGAATGATAGAGTTTTCCTTTTGCTCATTACATCCAAAAACTCAACATTAAGCTTTGCACTGATCTCCCACACTCACAACACACACACTCACTAAATAGAATCAATGACACATAAAACTGTACTTTCTCTTTTCTCTTATCCCTTGTCTTCTTTGCTCTCACATCTTCACTTCATCATTAACTCATCTTACATTTATGCCATCTTCAACTTTGAAACATATCCAAGGTCAGACATCCAAATCCAAATTCAAATTAGGTCGATGCCAAAAAATCCTAGGGTGGAATTAGAATGAGGGTGACCCAAACACATCCTTCAAGGGACCCAAAAATATCCCACATGATTCATCATCCTCGAAAGTAGTATTTCACACAAGATCGACCAAACTAGTGTAAAACACATAGAACCATTAAGCATAAATTTTTTAACCACCAAAACTATCTTCAATAGAACCAGGGCAACACAACTCTAAAACTACAAGTCATAAGACTTCATCAAAGAGAAATCTAGACCAACAACATTTCTCTTAGACCTCAACCAAAAAAATAGAAAACCATAGTTCACAACTAGTGAACATAACTTGCATTGAACAATGAATCAACAACCAAAAATCTGGATATAACATCTGTTAACAACCATGAACAACATATCTGAACCAGAAAACCACAAGAGAAAATCTAGACCAAAAATTGAAGCAACCACTAAACACTTGCAACATATCTTTATTATAATTTTCTCAAAATCCTCGACATATACAACCAAAAACAACTAGTAGATAACTAGTTGACTAGTTGACATCAATGACAACAACTACAAAATTTCCACAACACTTTCATTCTTGCAAAATAAAGATTAAATCCTGAAATTATAAATAGTTTTTCACAAAACTATAGAAAAATTTTCCCAAATATTTATAAACCGCAAAATTATTTTTTCGATTTTTTTTTGCAAAAATATTAAAATCGTACTATTTGGGGGGGCCATACAACCTACCTTGAATTATTTTTTTGGGCTCAAAAATAATTTTTCAAAATATGGTTGAATTTTTATCAAAATTCGTCTCTTGGGTCTCATGATCACAATGGCAAGGTCGATTTGGGCTCAAAGTGCCTCAAAATTTAAGCTACCTCTAGATCTTGCAATTGAAACTATCAAATTGAAAACCTCATAGATCAAGAAAAATATAAACAAATTTGATGAAATGAAAGCTAAACTTGAATTTATTTTATCCCCTACATTCAATCATGAGGTCTTTGAAACCCCAAATTACACCTAGAAAAATCTTAAAGCCAACATGAAACCCTCAAATATGGGAAGGAATCTACAACATTGGAGCTCAGATACCATTTAGGATTTAATGGTGACTCCTCAACACCCCTAGGAACAATTGCTAGACCAAAATATCTTCCATAAAAGAGAAAATGGCAAGAATACTTGCTTCAATAATGCAAGATTGAATATGATTGAATAATGGTTGAATATGCAAATGTACAGGAGATTCCTTGCTTATAATTACAAGGTGATATATAGGATTAGACAAGATCATGACAAGTGTCTTAATCCCATAACATGAGACAACTAACAACCTAACTACCTAGGAATCAAGCATTACAAGCTAGATAAGATAAGTTCTAGAAAATCCAACTAAGACTTCTAGAAAGAATCTTATATCCTAAGTAAACTTAAAATGTGAATATGTCCCTAATTCCCTCGTGAGTAAATTAGCTAGGTAAAAGACATTTATTCACACCAAAATTATTTAGAAATGGTAAAATTACAATATAATTACAAATTCTTTATGAATGCTTCTAAAACATCAAATCCTCCAATGCATTCTCCCTATGTCTAGGAATTTAACCACACATCCTATGCCCTAGTTTACATATGCATTCAACAAGAGAGATCAATACAAATGATAGCCAAGCCAACTTGCCAACCTTGACCACTAAATATGTTCTTTCTTTTTTACAATAAATTTCACATAAAACACTAACATGGTAAAAATCAAACCATGTGACTCAAAACCATGACTTCATAAAACTATTAACCCCAACATTTAATTTTTGGTACTATGTTTGCCCAATATTATTTTATTTTTTCAATGTGTAATGCACACATAAAATATCTAACTAATGTCATGTAAAAATTTATAAATGGACCCAAATAAATGTTTAATGTTGCTAAACGAGTCCCTTAAGGTGCACAACAAATAAATATTTATTTTACATAATTAAAATATTTATTTTCTTGTGGAAGGTGTAGAAAACTCTATTCCTAATAGATTTTAATTTTTTTACTTAAATGAATTTATACTTAATTTATTGCATCTAGTTAATTGATAGATTAATACTCAATTTCCTTTTCAATATTGTCTTATAAGAGAATGAATAGATTTGTTTATTTATTTATAGTAAAAATTATATAACTATGAAGATATATGTAATAATATAAAGGGGTATGCAAAAAGATACAATGTGGGACTCATGATTTTTTGTAGAGAGACAAATGATTTTTTTTTTAATATAGAGTGAATCTAATATCAAATGTATTGTTAACAATTTTCTTGGAAATTATCTAGAAATTGATTATCCATCTAATAAGATAAAATTATTTCCATAGGCTACTTCAACATATTTTAAGTTATATCTCATACTTAAAATATCAAATATATATTATTGTAAGATCAACATAATTAACATAAATTATTGAAATGTGTGCTTGATCAAGTCTAGTTTGAAGGATGCATGTCAAAATGAATAATTATCCTAGCCATTAAAGAATATAGAGGGAATAATTGTGTGTATCTACTACGATAAATGTTACCCTCCTAGCCACCCAACTATCTTAATAGTTGTATTATTAATTTTTACTTCTACCTCAGTATTTGATGGTTTCTATATTCTTTATGCCCATATAGAGAGGCATTTTTCTTATATTATAAAATAGCAAGGAATAGTTTCAATCTTCTTTATTTGTGTTCTCATTTTCAATAAAACTGTTGGTTAAAAAATATTAATTAAAAACATTATGTGATGGTAAGTAATACAAAAAATGACCAAGGAAGGAGAAGAACACTTCAAAATAATAGATAACTTATTTTTTATATATGTCGATAAAATAGCTATGAATTTTCCAATACTATATTTTTTGTGTTCTTAGTATTCTAAGTCATTTTTGTGATTCACATTTTGTTTTAGATCTACTGTTGTGTACATGTTTGTAACTTCTACTACTTCACTTCTTCTATAACTTTATTCTACTTTTCACCTTATTATTATTCTACATTCTTTTATTTTAGCCCCTTTTCAAATTCAACAAACCAAGAATAAATTTCTCCCAAAAAAAATATTTTCATTCAAAAATTATCAATTTTAGTAATCAAAATTTTAGCCTAAAAACATAGATGATGTTTGGTGGTAGCAAAAGTCAGGGATATTTCACTTGTCTAAGGATTAAGTACCTATCATAATTAATTCTCTAAATTAGGATTAAATTTATTTACAACATGACCCCTTAATCCTAAGCACTCTTTCATGCTCATTGCATAATTTTGGACCTAAACTATGTATTTTAGAGGTCTCTAAAGCTAACTATATATGACTCTTGGAATTAACTATTAAGGATCCAAAATCAATTCCAATTTGTCCATAACAAAAAAATTTCCTCTTTGACATTCAAAAATATCTTTTTTGACTGGCTTGGTGAAAATATATGTGATTTTCTACTCAGATCTACACTCCATAGATTTTTTAGACTAGTTATCAAACACTTAGGAGACTATATTTTATTATTAGGGCATAATAAATATTCTATATGTTGGATAGGACAACTGAGAAGGGGGGTGAATTAGTTGTCATAGATTATAACCTTCAATTCAATTACCAAAACTAACACATAAACTGATTGAATGATTAACCATGAAATGCCAATGCACAAACACAATAACACTAGATTTACATGGAAAAACCAATGAGGGAAAAACCATGCTGAGGATTAACTCACTCTATAGAGAATATCAAAACCGATTACAAAAAGGCTCACTACCTGAGATAAGGCTCACTCTCTAAAATGAGGCTCACTACCTAAAATAAGGACTCATTGTCTAGACTCACTGTCCATAGGGCTACAAATCAGAGATACAAAAGGAGAAAATGAAGACTTGTTATACAGAGACAACAATCCTAATGCAACAAAGGATTTCACCACAATCACTGATCAACTTGAATGAATGATAGAGTTCACCTTCTGCTCACTGCATCTAAAAACTCAACATTAGCTTCACACTCATCAACCACACACATAACTCACACACTTTCAAAATAGAATCAAATTCACATCTGCTCTTTCACTTATCTTCTTTTCTTGTGTACAATTTTCATTGCTAGCTCATTCTATATTTATACTATCTCCAAACTTGAAAAAGATACAAAGTCAGCCATCTAACCTCAAATTCAAATTGGGTTGGCACCAAACATCCTAGCGTGAAATTAGAATGAGAGTGACCCAAACAAATACTTCATCAACTTTGAAGATAGTGCTTAACACACACTCAATCAAACTAGTGTAAAACACATAGAATGATTAAGCTCGACAGTTCCAGAAACAAAAAATATCTTCAATGCAATCAAAAAATCTTTTCTCTAAACCTGCAAGTCAAAAAAATTCAACAAAGAGAAATTTGGACCAGCAACATTTCTCCCAGACCTCAACTAGTACATAGAAAAACATAGTTCACAATTGGTTAACACAACTTGATCTTCACAAAGAACCAATAGCCATTAATCTGGATATAGAAACCTTCAGCAACCTTGACTAAAATCTAATCCACAAAAATGTAGGGACAAGTACCAGATCAACAACCTCAACATTTGAACACCTGTAATATTCCTTTAATACATTTTCTCAATATCCTCAACATATATAGTCAATAGTAGCTAGTAGATAACCAACTGACCATTTGACATCAATGACAACACTTTCATTCCTTTTTCCATTCTTGTAACAATCTCCCCCTTTTTCATTGATGGTAACACATGATGTGAAAAACCATCAAAGACACCATATCAATTCTAAAAATACTTCTCAATATTTTTCTTTTTGCTTCTCCTCCTTAGATCATCTTCCTCATTACCTGCTTTCTCTTATCAGCTTTCTCTCCTTTTCACATGCTTTCCCTCCCCCTTTTGCATCAATGACAAAGGCAAAACACATGTTCACTGAATATTCCTCTGACATGCAAAATAGAATACTCATAATGACAACACTTGAAACTACATGCTCCCCCTGAGAGGTAGCCACCGAAACATCAGTCCAAAAAGATAGAACCATGAATCCACAAAACTAATACACCTCCAAATGCATCTTAGTTTATTAAAGGAGGGGAAATAACCCCTAACTTCTCCCAGAGATACTCAAAAGTATCTCTAGGAAGAGCCTTTGTAAATAAATCCGCAATCTAATCCTTTGTCAGAACATACTCAAGCTTTAATTCATTCTCCATGACCTTCTCTCTTAAGAAATGATACTTGATAGATATATGCTTCATTCTTGAGTGCATCACAAGATTGTTTGAAATGTTAATTGCAATTGTATTATCATAGAAGATAGAAATAGGATCATCATATAGCACTGCAATATCCTTCAATGTCCATTTCATCCATAACACTTGTGTATAGCAAGATGCAGCCAAAATATACCCAGCTTCAGTAGTAGACAAAGAGACTGAATCTTGCTTCTTACTCAGCCATGCCACTAGCCTACATCCAAGAAAGAATGCACCACCACTTGTACTCTTTCTTTCATCTATACTTTTCACCCAATATGCATTTGTATAGGCACTGAGTGTAAATTCAATATCTTTAGGATACCATAATTCATAATCTAGAGTGACATTCAAATATCTGAATATTCTTTTAACTATAGTAACATGTGTTTCCTTTCCTTCAAATCTTCTTGAAATCTAGCTATAAGACAAACTGCATGCATAATATCTAGTCTAGTAGAAGTAAAATATAGTAGTCCACCAATCATAGATCTATACTTTCTCTAATCAACCTTAGGTGAATCATCATATTTACCTAGCTTGCAACTAGTCACCATAGGAGTACTTACTAGTTTGGAACCGTCCATCCCAAACTTCTTCAACATCTCTCTCACATACTTATACTGTGAAATGAAAATTTCCTTTCTTCATTTGATTAATCTGTAGCCCAAGAAATAAATTCATCTCCCCAAACATAGACATTTCAAATTCTTTCTACATTTATTCTACAAACATCTTGCACATCTTTTCATTTCCTCCAAAGATAATGTCATCAACATACACAACTACAATCAAGATTTTTTCATTTTTAGTCTTGAAGTACAAATTATTGTATGTCATACCTTTGTTAAATCCTTGTTGACTCAAATTATTATCTAACCTTGTATACCAGGTTCAAGGAGCTTGATTCAATCCATATAAAAATTTCTTCAATTTGCACACCATATCTGGTTGTTCTGATAACTGAAATCCTTCTGATAGACTTTGAAATCTTTATAAGTAGCTAATTCCAAGAACATCCTTATAGCTTCCATTCTTGCTACTGGAGCAAAATTCTCATAAAAATCTATGCCTTCTACTTGTGAGTACCCTTTACACACAAGCCTTGCTTTGTTTCTAACAACTTTCCCATTTTAGTGCATGCCTAATTTATCCACACATCGACTTTTGATCCTCTCTATCCTGAGACTTTCATGCTAGAACAACATTTCTTCGAACAAAATCTTCATATATTTTCACTGTAGATGCAATTTTTTGTCATGTGCGAAGTAAATAGCTGCTATATTTACCCACACATCTAGCACTGGTGCAGGAGCACCTAGGCTAAACTCCAGTTTGTTATGTTCAATTTTGGCTTGTACCTAACCTTAGCCAAGTCAGGGTAATAGTATGTTTATTTTGGACCTTAGAAGGTCTTGCTTGTGTGTGGAATAAGTGAATTAGTCATTAGGACTAAGGTCACCATAGCTTAGTCTTTGTTAAGTATCTTTTGCTTTAATTAGCTTAGTAGGTTAATTTGAGTGTTGAGCCTTAAATGTGTTCTAAACACATGGTCATTGTTAGAAGATGCCAAGAGGCAGTTAAGGGAGTTGATGGCTCGAAATCAGGGAGATTGAGGTCCTAAGATTTAGAATGATGGCGAAGTTGCAAGAATGTTGCAAAGTTGCATGACAACATTTGTTAGGTTGCATGCAACTTTGTTGTCTTGGATCCCCTAAAAGTCAGGAGTGTAGGATCGATCAACATCCCTTGAAACATGGCAAAGGCATCTATATAAGGGTGGTGGCTCATAGACAAGCAGTTAGAATGCATTGTAATCAAGTTTTTCGTTTGTGTGAATAGAGAAATTATGCCTTTCATGTATGTACTAAATGTTCTTCTGTGACAGTGATTTTAAATGAATTAGATGTGTTGACTTGCTATCAGATTTTTGTTCATACAGTAGTCTTGAGCATTTTACATTTTGTAATCAAGTTGTTTAGAGTTGATCTGGTGTTGTGAATTCATAGATTAGAGTGTAAAGGATTTGGAGTCTCTATTTTGGAACAGTCAGTCTTTTAATGGCTCCCCATTGAAATCTAGCCATGGGAATTTCTTGAAAATGGATGGATTTGATAGGGGAGTCATTTTTCTATACATATGTAGTGGTAGGGGTCTTGAAGAGTCAGTCAGTAGGATGTATTGACAAACCCTAGGCGAGCTAAAGGTGCCCGGTTAGAGGTTTGTAAGCGAAAAATTGAAGAACATAGGTAGGGGAAGGAGGTATTGTATGGAACAAGTATAGTACCAGGTGGGGCAATACCTTACCTGAGAATGCTAGAAGGATTGAGGCTTGGTCAATCCATTGGTGTGAGAAATTGGCAAGAGATCATTGTAACCCTAGGAATTAGGCCTATTAGCCCTATTTACCCTAGATTGTAGGAGCCCACTGTATGGAGGAGACAGGGATCTAAAACCCCATGAGTATTTTAAAGGACCAAAAAGAGTATCTGGAAGTGAAGTTCATTTGCTAGGTTGTTTGGAAAGTTTGGGCAGGAAAAGCAAAAAGGTGACTGGTAAGGGCTACAAGAATTAGGCCTCGTCAAAGAAAAATCTTGAGATCGGTAAGAGTGAAGAGTGAAGACCCTCCAAGATGTATTCAATTGGATGTGTTTGGCAAGATTTCGGTATCTCAGACACCCCTGCAAGCAGTTCAAGGTATTGTGTGATGTTGGCACTTAGAATCTTCTAAGTGGAAGAGACAGTTTACCAAGTTGCAAAGAGGTGTTGGTCTTCTAGGGTGAAGCACAAGAGGAAAACTCTTGGAGAAGAGTTGGAGTAGGACTTGGTTAATCATCCAAGCCTAACAAGAACCTATTGGTATCAAGTTCCAGGAAGAAGACAATGAAAAGGTCTTCTAGTAGATTGTGCAAGCAAGCCTTGGAACACCAATCACACCATATTGGTATTAGAGCCTTTGTTTGATCAAGGCTTGTGATTGATGTTGCAGCCCACTGAGTCAATAGGAGAGAACACACCAAAGGAAAGAACCATGGTGACAAATGCTGAGTTAGCTAAGAAGGTAGAAGAGTAACAGGAGGACAACCAGCTACTAAGAGAAAGGTTGTCTCGAATGGAGAAGCTCTTGGATGAAGTCCAAGAAATAGCAGAAAAAGTAAAGGATAAGATAGAACAAAAGGAAGAGCAGGAGGCAAAGGAAAAGGAAGCTCCAAAACCTGACCCTGTCCTTGCTAAAGAACCCTTCTTGAAGGCACTGCATGCCTTAAGTGGCAAAGCTTTGGAAGGTGTGCCACTATTCAGTGGAAAAATGGACCCTGATTCAGTTGTGGACTGGATTGAGAGTATAGAAAATCACTTTGAATGTGATGGTATACTAGAGGCCCAAAAGGTAAAAGTGGCCAAGTCAAGGTTGAGAGGTGCAGCTCTCACATGGTGGAAATTTGTACAAGTTGAAAGAGAGAAAGAAGGCAAGGGTCCTATAGTTACATGGAGAGGCATGGTAACCAAAATAAGGTAGACCTATCTACCTGATGACTATGAAGTCTAGTTGCATAGGAGGAGACATAACCTTAGGAAAAAAGATATGGATGTCCAAACATACACCGAGGAGTTTTAAAAATTGTGCCTCAGATCAAAGGTGGTTGAGGATGAAAGCATCAAGCTAGCAAGGTATTTGAATGGTCTTAAGTGGTCTATTCAAGAAGACATGAGCCTAGTGAGCTTCAAAACCATCCGCCAATGTTATCAAATGGCCCTAAAGATAGAGGAGAAAGGAAAAAAGAAGCAAGAGTAGACCTCCAAGAGTAGGGGTAAGGGAAAAGACAATAGAGGACAAAGAGGTGGCTATGGTGGAAGGAGTTCAGAATCAAGGGCTCAAGGAGAAGTCAAATACTTTGATCAACAAGAAGGAAGTTCTAGTAGAGGTGGTAGAGGAAGAGGCTCCAACTCTAGAGGAAGAAGTGGAGGACAAGGAAGGGGAAGTTACTTTACCAACATGAAGTGTTACCACTGAAATCAAATGGGACACCCAGCCTATAGATGTCTAGAGAAAGGTGGTACCTCTCATGGAAGTGACAAGAAAACTAACCTGGTTCATGATGAGACAATTGCAGCAGATAAACATCCTGAAGTACCATTGAACTCAGAGGAAGGTGAGAACCTCATGATGAGGAGAACTTTGATCAAGGAACCAGTTAAAGAAGAACCAAGCCAAAGGAGGTCCTTGTTTAGGATAAAGTGTAAGATGATGGGCAAAGTGTGTAGAGTCATCATTGACTCAGGGTCTACTGACAATATTGTGTCAGAAGAGACAGTCAACAAGTTGAAGTTGGCAAGGATACCCCACACCAATCCTTACAAGGTCACATGGCTCAATAAAGGTCAACATGTCTTGGTGAATGAACAAGCATGGGTGGAGTTCTCAATTGGTAGGTACAAGGACAAAGTCTTGTGTGATGTATTACTTATGGATGCATGTCACTTGCTCCTAGGTAGACCATGGAAATTTGATCACCAAGCTGTGCATGATGGAGCAAAGAACTCCTATACTTTCAAGAAAGATAAGGTAACCTTCAAAATTCAGTCTTTGCTAGAAGATACAGAGGTGCAGACAGCAGGTCCTAAACTACTCATCGTTGGTGAAAAAGAGTTCCTAGAAGCCTTGGAAGAAGGAGAAGGAGTTGGCTATGCAGTGATGTTAAGGCCAAGAGAGGTAAGCAATGAGAAAGAAGCTGAAAAACCAAAGTTACCTAAGGAGATACAAAAATTGTTGCAGACCTATGAAGGCATTGTAAGTAGTGGTCAACCAGCAACATTACCCCCTAAAAGAGCCATAAGTCATAGGATAGACTTGATACCAGGAGCTACCCTACCAAATAAGGTAGCTTATAAGATGACTCCTCAAAAAAATGAGGAAATAGCTAAACAGATTCAAGAACTCCTAAACCAAGGTCTCATTAGGAAGAGTATTAGTCCATGTGCAGTACCCACTATCTTAGCACCTAAAAAGGGAGGAGAATGGAGGCTTTGTACTGATTCCAGGGCCATAAATAAGATAACAATCAGGTATAGGTTCCCTATCCATAGGATTGAAGATCTCATGGATTGTATAGGTGAAGCTAGGTACTATACCAAGATAGACTTAAAGAGTGGCTATCACCAAATTAGGATACATGAGGGAGATGAGTGGAAAATAGCCTTCAAAACCAATTAGGGACTTTATGAGTGGCTAGTCATGCCATTTGGATTGTCTAATGCCCCCTCCACATTCATGAGACTCATGAATGAGATCCTCAAAGACTACATTGGAAAATTTGTAGTGGTGTATCCTAATGATATACTAATTTATAGCAAAACAAGAGAAGAGCACCTCCAACAGATAGAATTGATTTTCAAGAAGCTACAGGAGGAGAAATTGATGATCAATCTAGAAAAGTGTGAATTCATCAAAACAAAGCTGGTGTACCTTAGATTTGTGCTATCACATGGCAACTTGAAGATGGACAGCAACAAAGTGGAAGCCATCCTCAATTGGCCTACTCCAAAGACATCAACAGAGGTAAGAAGCTTCCATGGTCTTGCTCAATACTATAGAAAGTTTATAAGACAATTTAGTGCTATTTGTGCTCTTATGTTGGATACCATTAAAGGAGGAATGAAGACTAAGTTTGTATGGAATGAGCAAGCTAACAAAAGTTTTGAGTTGTTGAAAGAAAAGATAGCTACCCAACCTGTTTTGGTGTTACCAAGCTTTCAGAAGCTATTCACTATAGAGTGTGATGCAAGCAATGTGGCTATTGGAGTTGTTCTCAGTCAAGAGGGAAGACTAGTGGCTTTTCATTCAGAGAAGTTAAGTGAAGCCAAGGAGAAGTATTCTTCTTATGACCTTGAGATGTATGCATTGGTCTAGGCTCTAAGGAAGTGGAGGCACTACTTGCTTCCCTAGGAATTCATTGTGTATTCAGTCAACCAAGCACTTAGTTTCCTGAATTCACAAGAGAAGTTGAGTCATAGACACATGAAATGGGTGGAGTACTTGCAAGCTTACACCTTCAATATCAAGCACAAGAAAGGAGCTCTCAACAAGGTGGCAGATGCCTTGAGTAGAAGAGTCCTCACCATTCAAGAGATTCAGTTGAAGAGCATGGGAATAGATCACTTCAAGGATCTATATGTAGATGATGAAGATTTTGCAGATATTTATAAGGTATGTGCTGAATACAAGAATCACTTTCATAGTAAATATGTTGAATATACTTTGTAAAGTGGTCTTTTGTTTAAAGGGAATCAGTTATGTGTCCCTAGAGGTTCTATTAGAGAGATCTTGATACAAGAAAAGCATAATGGTGCATTGAGTGGTCATTTTGGGATCACCAAGACTCAAGAACTTGTTCAAAGGTTTTACTATTGGCCAAGGATGAACCTAGATGTTAGGAGGTATGTGGAGATTTGTATAGTGTGTCAAAAGGCCAAGGGCACTTCTTCAAATGTAGACCTATGCCAACCACTACCTATTCCTACTAGGCCATGGGAATGCTTGAGTATGGACTTTGTAGTTGGGTTACCCAAGAAAAGACAAGGCATGGACAATTTTTATGTGGTTGTGGATAGATTCAACAAGATGGCTCACTTTGTGCCATGTAAAACAACCAATGATGCCAGTCAAATAGCTTCTCTTTTCTTCAAATAGATAGTAAGGATTCATGGATTACCAATTAGCATTGTATTAGACAGAGACACTAAGTTCATGAGCCATTTTTGGAAGACTCCTTGGCAAAGATTGGGCACTAATTTATCCTTTGGATCTGCATACCATCCCCAAACTAATGGTCAGACCGAAGTTGTAAATAGAACACTTGGAAATCTATTAAGATGCTTGACCAAGGAGTATGGTCAACAATGGGATCAGTTGATTGGGCAAGCTGAATATGCCTATAATGATACTGTCAATAGATCAACAGGGAAGAGTCCCTTTGAAATTGTCTATGGACTACATCCTAGAGGTGTCTATGAGTTGAGAGACTTAAAGGATGGAGTCAAGGGAAGTGGATATGCTGATGATTTTGCCTATGCAATGCACGAGATTCATGATATAGTTAGAAAGACATTGGCAGAAAATACCATGAAGCATAAGACCAAGGTGGATGAGCATAGAAGAGAAGTGAAGTTACATGTTGGAGACTTAGTGATGGTGCATTTAAACAAGTCTAGATTGCAAAAAGGAGTTCCTCACAGGTTGTAGATGAAGAGGATAGGTCCCTATCCAATCTTAGAAAAATATGGAAATAATGCTTTCAAGGTGCAACTACTAGATGACAGTGGACTGTCCCCTATTTTTAACATTGCAAATCTAGTTCATTACAAAGGACCATCACCAAACATGGATAAAAGTCTCAATGAAGTCATCCAAGATGTGGAGGAGCTCAAACTGCCCTCTGCTACAGTCAAACAAGCTGACAGTGTATTGGATACTAGGGTCTACAAGAGGACTAGGACCAAAGAATACAAAGAACATCTGATTAAAAGGCATGGTCAACCTAATGCTGATGCAGTGTGGATCAAGGAATCAGAGTTCAAGAAGTTGGGCATTGATCTCAACTTGATCAATCCAAGGGTGGATTGAAATCTTTTGTTTTGGGGAGGATGGTGCAGGAGAACCTAGGCTAAACTCCAGTTTGTTATGTTCAATTTTGGCTTGTACCTGACCTTAGCCAAGTCAGGGTAATATTGTGTTTATTTTGGACCTTAGAAGGTCTTGCTTGTGTGTGGAATAAGTGAATTAGTCATTAGGACTAAGGTCACCATAGCTTAGTCTTTGTTAAGTATCTTTTGCTTTAATTAGCAATAGGTTAATTTGAGTGTTGAGCCTTAAATGTGTTCTAAACACATGGTCATTGTTAGAAGATGCCAAGAGGTAGTTAAGGGAGTTGATGGCTCGAAATCATTGAGATTGAGATCCTAAGATTTAGGATGATGGCGAAGTTGCAAGAATGTTGCAAAGTTGCATGACAACATTTGTTAGGTTGCATGCAACTTAGTTGTCTTGGATCCCCTAAAATTCAAGAGTGTGGGATCGATCAACATCCCTTGAAACATGGAAAAGGCATCTATGTAAGGGTGGTGGATCATAGACAAGCAGTTAGAATGCATTGTAATCAAGTTTTTGGTTTGTGTGAATAGAGAAATTCTGCCTTTCCTATATATACCAAATGTTCTTGTGTGACAATGCTTTTAGATGAATTAGATGTGTTGATTTTCTATTAGATTTGTGTTCATATAGTAGTCTTGAGCATTTTACATTTTGTAATCAAGTTGTTTAGAGTTGATCTGGTGCTGTGAATTCATAGATTAGAGTGTAAAGGGTTTGGAGTCTCTATTTTGGAACAGTCAGTCTTTTAATGGCTCCCCATTGAAATCTAGCCATGGGAATTTCCTAAAAATGGATGGATTTGCTAGGGGAGTCATTTTTTTGTACATATGTAGTGGTAGGGGTCTTGAAGAGTCGGGCAGTAGGATGTATTGACAAACCCTAGGCAAGCTAAAGGTGCCCGATTAGAGGTTTGCAAGTGAAAAATTGAAGAACATAGGAAGGGGAAGGAGGTACTATACAGAACAAGTATAGTTCCAGGTGGGGCAATACCTTACCTGAGAATTCTAGAAGGATTGAGGCTTGATCAATCCATTGGTGTGAGAAATTGGCAAGAGATCATTGTAACCCTAGGAATTAGGCCTATTAGCCCTATTTACCCTAGATTGTAGGAGCCCACTGTACAAAGGAGACAGGGATCTGAAACCCTGTGAATATTTTAAAGGACCAAAAAGGGTATCTGGAAGTGAAGTTCATTTTCTAGGTTGTTTGGAAAGTTTGGGTAGGAAAAGCAAAAAGGTGTCTAGTAAGGGCTACAAGAATTAGGCTTCTTCAAAGCAAAATCTTGAGATCGGTAAGAGTGAAGACTGAATACCCTCCAAGATGTATTCAATTGGATGTGTTTGGAAAGATTTCAGTATCTCAAACACCCTTGCAAGCAGGTCAAGGTATTGTGTGATGTTGGCACTTAGAATCTTCTAAGTGGAAGAGACAGTTTACCAAGTTGCAAAGAGGTGTTGTTCTTCTAGGGTGAAGCACAAGAGGAAAACTCTTGGAGAAGAGTTGGAGCAGGACTTGGTTAATCATCCAAGCCTAACAAGAACCTATTGGTATTAGGTTCTAGGAAGAAGATAGTGAAAAGGTCTTCTAGTAGATTGTGCAAGCAAGCCTTGGAACACCAATCACACCAAGCACCTAAACAAAGTTGTTTCATGATAGCAGCTCCTTGTATTTATGTAGAACATCTATTGGAACATTGACTAACTACCTTATCCCACACCATGGCTGCCCTTATGGTACAAGCAAAGATATCTCCATCAATTTTAAATTCAAATGAAAATCCATATGAGCTTGAGTTGCAACCATTCTATGGATCAATCCCCTTGAATCACTATTAGATGACCCCTTATAAGCTATCACAGTGGCTGCTCCACATCAATTGGAACACAATTATCTCCTGGTCTATGTGCCAACATTATGCAATGCTAATCTCAAGCTTGCTCAAAATGATTGCTATGTTCTTTAGATCCTTCCTCTTTGGCACACAATAGAGCTATATTAATTTTCATGTGATCTTGTCCACTTTAGAACCCTTCACCTTTAACTTTCTTAATGCACCACAAAAATCAATTCTAAAATTGATTCGCCTTCATCCTAAGCCCACACCATATTTTATACATTATTATCAGGCCTTTACAAACTATACTGGTATTAAATATTCCCTGAAATAGCAAAATCCCCCTTTCAACATGTGTGGTGGTTGCTCTTAAAAGACTCCTTCAAATCAATTTTGATCCATTTTCACTGCAAGCACAATCTGTTGTGCCAACACTTTGTATTGCTAATCCATGTAATTGTGTTGAACTTCATTTGCAACATTGAATCGACCCATGTGGCAAGTCAAATTCCAAAGTGGAATCTCAACACAAAAATCCATTGCATCTGATTCTCCTCATGCATCCTTTAATTTCCTTTGCTTCAAGCCAGTGTAGCTTGCCTCCAACTTTGAGGCATCATTTAAACATGAACCAAAAGATGTTACAGTTTCAATTGCCTCAATGGATGTTGCGCCCCTTAATAATTTTCAAAATGTCTCCTAAGCTCATGTGTAGGAAAGGTAGGGAGGATGTTGTGAGAGGGGCGATGTTTAGCCTTACCTCTACCAATTGCATTTTCTTGAAAGTTTCTAAAATTGGCTTAGCAAATTGACTTTGACTTGAGTAAAAAAATTATGTGAAATGGTTCACATGCATTTGTTGTCTTTCCACATCCAAACCAGTACTTCACCCAACACCCTTACCATTTTACATTCATCCTCCTCATAATAAGGCATTTCATCTTCAGAAGAAATAATGAATTTTAATGTAAATACATTAGAATATTCGGCCTTATTTGATAATGTGTCAACTTCAAGATCCAAAATTCTAATTGTCTGCAATTTTCCATCTATTGCTAGCAATTGAATTCGAGAAAACACATCTTGAAATACCTGGCAGACCCTTCTTGATAAACAAGCTGGGAACATTTTGAAGGAAAAGCAATATCACCATTTCAAGGTTGGATTTTCTTTCACCATATATAGATCCTCCAACTCTGACATAGATTTCTTGATGCTTGATGACAATCATATGGATACACTCATGCCAATATTAATTTATGGTCATTTGATCTCTTTATGCTTGAATCTATGTCATTAATTTCTACTCTTATATGGTAACATTGCAACACTTACAGCTTTAGAACTAAGTGAGGCATGTCGGGTCTCCATGTGAGCCCAGTTAAAAAAAAAAAAATTCAAACAAATTAGCCCAATTGATTGGAAACAACTTTTGAATGTTCCCAGTATGAAAAATTGAAGTGGGTTGTTGCTAGAATCTGCTTTCAGGCATTTTTGCAGTGATCAAAACTGGACAGGTCGGCTCTGAAATCGCCCTAGAAAAGCAATCAAATGACCTCATGGAACCATGAAAATATACAAGCATGCAGAAATTTGACCCAAGAATGTAGTGCAATAAGCGATTTGATGAAAGATATTTTGAGGTGCAAGATATTCAATGTCAAATTTGCTCAGTCAGACTTTTTTGCAAATGCAAATGTTCAAAACAAAGTATAACTCACCCAATCACTTTCTTGAAAAAATATCAAATCACCTTCTAGGGAGCTACCATTGGAAACATTAGATCATTCAAGTACACTAAGTATGTATGCAAGAGGGATTTCCTTCAGTCATCTATCTTCACGAGATATTAGGGGTCAAAGTTGACCACCTTGAAACATGTTAAAAATGAAGATGTAAAATCAGAACTGTATTTGCTTTTGATCTCAAAAAAATAGCAAATCAGATCATGAGGCTCTGAAATTGGACTAGGGAGTATATGAATGTGGGAAGAATGGAGAGAAAAAATCCATTTGTCTTCACAATCATCTAGTTGTGAAATATCAGCTTCAACAGGAGGCCACTTTACAGAATAGAGAGTTTATAAACAACAAAATAGTGCCAGAACCCTCCATCTTTGCTTTTTAAAACATTGTGAAAACTCATCATGGGAAGCTAAAAATTGACATGTATATTCACATATGTCACATGAGTATGCCTATGGAGGGTTTTGGCTTGAAAATCAATTAGATCCAAATGACGACCCTACAAAGTAGGTCACTTGGGAAAAATTTTCAGGTGCACTTATGAGTTTGGAAAGGAAAAATTTTCAATATGGGGACTTCAAATTTGCAAAATTTGAAAGTCCCAACAATATTTTTCATATTTTTTCTCATAAATCATAATTTTGATCATAAAAATTGTTGGTTGCTACCAAATATTGTTGTAACTTTTAGCAATGCTTACAAATTTAGAGAAAAACACTTAATACTAAAAAAAATAGACCCAATCAACCTACTGGATCAAAATTAAGGGCCTTTGAAAGTTTGTATAGCAAATATTAAAAATTTACTAGACACATAAAAGTGCTATAAATAAAAGTTACACATATTGAAAACCTTAGGATGTGTGTTATGACACATCATAAGATGTCTTTGATTGGGGGATAATTTGGATGCCAATTTTGGGTGGTTATATCTCATAGGTTTATTATTAGCATGTTTGATGGTTTCAAGATGTTTTCAAGTTTTTATCTCTCATATATAAGTTCTTGAGACGAATTTTGAGATTAGATTTTGATATATATCATTAAGCTATAAGAATTAATCTATATCTCTAGTTGTTGATGCTCTTGTGAAGGATTTCTCTTCAAATGTGTAATAATGATGGTTAAATATTGAATAATATGATGTACTAATTTTAAATGTGGGGTTTTCTCCTAAAGGGGTTTTCTCCACATACACTTGCGTTATGGTATATATTATTTATTTAATATTTAAATTTATTTTGTCTTTTTGTAATTATGAAAAGATCAAAATTTACACTACACTCTTAGAATATTATTGTAGAAAGTATTTTCATGAATCCTAATTCATTTCATTTGGTACGAGAAAATTATCACCTCAAATTCTAAGTGTTGGATAGACTATGTTTTGTATTAATCTTCTTTTGAGTGGAAGCTTAAAGAGAGGGTCTTGATCATATTGCAACAAGAGATGTTGAACACATCAAGAAGAGAGATGAAGTTCTTAGGTACAAACTTTGAGACCTAGAATATCAATATGGAGGATGTGCTAATAGATCAATATATATGAGTTATCTTATCTAGATCCAAACTTGTACCTACATGATAAGAAGATTGGGACAAAATGGAAAAAAAAGTAAGGTGTATTATTTGGTTCAATTTAGTTGATTCAATGTTTTTAAATATGTATGAAGAGACTAATATAGCAAATATTTATAAGAATATTAGAAGATGTATGATGCTAAATCCTTGGTGAATAATATTTTACTAATAAATAATTTATATTCCCTCAAGATGGAGGATGGTGGGTCTATGATTAAACATATAAATATCTTCAATATTGTAGTTAACAAGTTTCAATCCATGGAAGTGAAAATAGAGGAGAATCAATGTATGAATTTTTTTTTTCTTTGCTAGATCCATTGGACCACTTATTATGGTCATTGGGATCACCACTAAATTAATTTGGACAAAGTGGTTGCATCTTTTCTTTCATAATAAATGAGAAGAAAGAGTTATGAGTTAGCTAAGGTAGCCCTATCATTTTTTAGAAGATCAAAATAAATTTATACAAGAAGGACAATAAGAAAGAGAAGTATAGCTTAAAATAATATGGGAGATCCAAATATCCTAGTAATTTCAAGGAAAAATATTGGAACTATTAAAAAACTAGACATAGAAGAAGATACTATAAGGTGGAGAATAAGAAGAACAATGTAGATTCTGATGATGAGTCTAAGAGATTATCTTAGGATGAAGATGATAATTTTGTTGCTACCTTGGCTATTCATGCATTAAAACATGTGTATTTAATAGAATATGGTGTCTCTTTCAATATGACCTCACATCAAGGTTGGTTTGCAATGTATGATTAATATTATAGCAGGAAGGTGTACCTAGAAGATCATTCTCATCTAAATATTGTTGGTCATGGTAGAGTCAGGATTTGATTCCCTAATGAATGAGTGAAGGGGATTAATGAGGTACTACATATCCCTAATTTGGCATGGAACATAATTTTTGTAAGTGAATTAAATTATTTGAGTGTATAGGTTATTTTCTCAAGTGGAGGGTGCAAGATGGCTAAAGGAGCTATAGTTCTTGCTAAGGGTTTTGTGAATTGAATTATTCGAGTGTATAGGTTACTTTCTCGAGTGGAGGGTGCAAGATGCCTAAAGGAGCTATGGTTCTTGCTAAGTATTTTCATATTGGAATTTTTTTTAGCTAGATGCATTCATAGTTTAGTGTAATATTTATTCAATTCATATAATGAACAAATTCATGGAATCTTCACCATCCCCATTGAAACCAACAAAATAAAGATGTATTATGTTTACTTTTGATGTTCATACTTTTTGAGTAGCTAAGTGTGTTCATGCTTTAGAAATTAAGTTGCTAGTAAATAAAACAATGCTATGGCACTAAATGATGGGTCACATAGGTGAGAAGAGTTTAATGAACCTACAAAATAAAAACCTTGTTGAGGGGTTAAATTATTATAATCTTAAATTTGATTTCTATCAACATTGTATATATGGAAAAGAATTCACATTCAATTCTACTCTAGTTGAGCATGTGCAAGATCATGGGGTTCCAAAAAGTGGCAATGAGGAAAAAAAATCATTTTTACTACACCAAAATCACGAAAAAAAAAATGTTGACTTTTTGTATGGGTAAGGTACAATATCCATTTTGGTTTGGTAATACCAAACCGAAATAGATATTCATTATAAATGGATATCCATTTCTCAAAATAATTTATGCAAACAAAATGGATGAAACAAAATAGATATCCATATATGGACATTTTGAAAAGCTTAAAAAGAACACTTTAGTAAAATGGGCATAAATTTTGTGTTATTGATCAAAATTTTAATTTATTACAAGCATTGGAAAGGTGATTCAAAGCTCTATGAATGGATAATATTATTTTGATATATTATTGAGCACAAAAAATTAATTATAATCATTATAACCTCATCCTTTTTCAAAAAAATTAAATGCTCATAATTCTTGCATACAAAGTCTTTTTTCATGATTTTTTGGCAATAATCATCCTAAATGACTTGAAACATTAAAGAAGTAATAAATAATGAAAAAAATATAATTTTTACTAAGGAGAGTAAAAATTTCCATGAATCATCATAGAAGGCCTCCTTTTGTCTTTGATCCTATGGACACTTGCACCCAAGTTGAACTAGGAGAACATATATATATATATATATATATATATCTCCCTCTATCTATTTAGCTCTCTCCCTCTCTCTCCCTCTCCTTCATTTACCCTCTCTACCTATCTCTCCACTTTTCCCTCACTCTACCTTTATCTATATCTCTCCTCTCTATCTCCCTCTCTACCTAGCTCTCTCCCTTTCAGTCCACCTCTATATTTCATAGGTTATATATCTCTACATATCTCTCCCTTTTTTTATGATCTATATCTCTCCCTATCTCCCTCTATTTGTATCACTCAATATTTCTATATCTCGCTACTTCTCTCTCTCTCTCTATGTCTCTCACTCCCTCTCCATCTCCCTATCTCTATCTATTTATATAATTTACATTTTCATCAAGTTATCTCCATATCTCTCTCTCACTCATATATACACACACACCCTATTTATACCTCCCTCTATCTACCTCTTTTTCTCTGTCCCTCTCTCCATATCTATCTCCCTATCTCTATTACTTGTCTCTATCACCTCCTTTCTCTCTCACTCTTTCCCCCTCTATCTATATCTCTCTATGTATCTCTTTATATCTATCTATATCTCATTATCTCTACCTCTCTCTCTTATTCATTCTCTCTCTCCCTATCTCTTTATGTCCATATATTTGTATACCTCTATCTACCTATCTCTCTATATCTCCCTCTATCATTATCTCTCCCTCTTTCCCTTTGCCACTATATATTAATATATCTCTGCCCCTCTTCTTCTATCTCTACCTCTATCTCTCTATCTACACCCTCTATATATTTTCCACTCTCCCTCCCTTTATCTCCCCCCTCTCTATCTCTCTCTCTCTCTCTATATATATCTATACCTCTTTATCTCTCTCCTTTTCTCTACTTATATCTCTCTATCTATAGTACTTCGAGAGATAGGTAGGGAGTGGGAAATAAATGAGAGAGAGAGGGAGAGAGGGAGATACCTAAGAGAGAGATACCTAAGATAGATAGAGACTTAAGAGGGAGAGAGACTTTGGAGGGAGAGAGAGAGGGGGGGAGAGGGAGAGAGAGCGGGGGAGGGAGAGAGAGACCTTAGAGGGAGGTGGAAAGTGAGTAAGAGAGAGGGATATAGAAAGGGAGAGAGAGAGAGGGGCAGAGAAATACTTGAGATGGAGAGAAAGAGAGAGATATAGAGGGATAGATAGGGAGAGAGACTTGAGAGGGAGGGAGAGAGGGAGAGACATACCTGGAGATGTAGATTTAGTGAGAGAGAGACAGAGAGAGAGAGAGAGAGAGAGAGCTGAGAGGAGATGGATATGAGAGAAAGAGAGACCTGAGAGGGAGGGAGGGAGGAGAAGAGAGAGAGAGAGAGAGAGAGAGAGAGAGAGAGAGAGAGAGAGAGAGAGAGAGAGATACTTGAGAGGGAGAGATGCAGATAGAGGGAGGGAGAGAGGGAGAGAGATAGAGGGAGGGAGATACTTGAGAGGGAGAGAGGGAGATAGAGGGAGGGAGAGGAAGAGAGAATTGAGATGGAGAGAGAGATACCTAAGATGGTGATGGAGAGTGTGTGTGTGTGAGAGAGAGAGAGAGAGAGACCTAAGAGCAAGAGACACCTAAGAGGGAGAGAGAGATAGTTTGAGAGACCTAAGAGAGAGACACCTAAGAGAGAGAGACTTAAGAGGGAGAGAAGGAGAGGGAGAGGGAGAGGAAGTGGGAGGGACCTAAGAGAGAGATATAGAGAGAGAGTGTGTGGGAGAGAGAGAGAGAATTGAGAGAGAGATCTAAGAGGGAGAGATAATTCAGAGGGAGGGAGAGAGAGAGGGGGGGGGGAGATGGAGAGTGAAAGGGAGAGGGAGAGGGAGAGATAGAGAGGGAGAGGGAGAGGGAGTGGGAGTGGGAGGGACCTAAGAGAGAGAGAGAGAGATAGAGAGTGAGAGAGTGAGGGAGAGATAGAGACAAACCTAGAACCACTAGACACAAGCAACATACAAAACATTCACTATACCAGTGAACACATAACCTAAGGTTACATTGTTTCAAGAACTATTGAATCAAGTACATCCACTATACAATACAAACCGACTGTTGTCATAGGAGGAGTGTCATCACAAAGTGTGCATTGGTTATCCTTAAGAGATCCTCCTAGGTCCTAGCCCCCATCCTGGGTTATCTTGGTAACCTCTCATGAACTCCGACCCCACATGCATACTAGTGCGGAATCAATTATCTTTTGAGAAGAAAAGATAATGATCTTGACATTCCAAGTATTCCCGACTCATCCCAAGTCTAATACAAGCCCTTGAGCCAATAAGCGAGGCTAAATTATCAAGTTAAATGTATTAAGCTACCCTTTCCCCTAATATAGGTTATTTAATTTCCACTGATTAAACTAAATCTCATACGAGTTGTCCTGGCACCACTTTGTGTGCTGGCCCCTGCTGAAAGCCACTCCCCTATTGACAACACAATATACTTATTCCACAACCTAAGGGTAGAAAGTGCACTAAAACTGATATCAAATAACCACCATAACTCAAGATGTAACACATCCTTTTGGATGCCAAATACTGAATCCCAACTACGTACACTACCAAAGAAAAACTCAAAGGGAAAACAAAAGACACAACAACCCTTTCATAATTTACAATCTCTAGAAGACTTATATTTTCACAATAACAATTATCCCCCCAATACACAATTACAGAAGATTACGTAATAAAAAAAAGCCACTCAAGTAACAAATTGAACTACCATTAGTATTTCCTAAATCCAAATAAAATAATAACTCATTTAAAATACATCATTTAAACATAATTCCAATTAAAAATAAACAAGGAATTAACTAAATGATTATCTTTTAGTTTCACAACTACTCATAATAATTAACTCAATTTCCACAATTAAAATAATCAATCATTAAAGGATAACTATCATGCTTGCATGCATCTAAAACAATAATATCCATCTAAATATATATCCTTTTTAAATAAATGTATATATATATATATATTAAAATAGATATATATATAATTATATACGCATATTCACATATAATTATATATACATATAAATATATATTATTTAATTATAAAATCCAATTATTCTTTTCCATTTACCATTTTAAATAACTATATACAAATATATATATATACATTACATATATAACATATATTAATTATTTAATATATATTATATATATAAGTTATATAAAACCATAAGCAAATAAACATATTTATATATATTATATATAATATATATATAATAATATATATAATATATATAAAATAAAACATAAATCGCAAACCAAAGAAATGCAGGCGGAAATACGATGAATGGCATAGTCGTTGCTGCTTGCATACAACACCGACCCCAACAATGGGTGCGGCCCTCAGTGGGGGCAGCAATGGCTACCACCACCACCACCCTCCCATATGGGAGGCGGTTGTGGGGTAGCCACGCCTCCCCACTAGTGTATAATACTTGTAATTTTTTTTAAATAAAACCGTGATTTCTAGAAATCACTGTATGATTTTTATTAGGGTCTTTTCTTCAAAAAAAATTCCTAGAACAACATTTCAATCAAACAATTTATATATATATTATATTTGTATATGTATATATATATATTTAAAATATATATGTATACATATATAAATATGTATATACAAATTTCACAATAAAATGCTTCAAAAGGCATTTAATTTTCATACAAAAATTCTACAAAATAAATTTACAATTTTACAGAAAGAAGTTTTCTATAGTTTCGATTCAATTTCAACATAGGTTCTAAAATTTAACTATAATTTTCTTCAGGTTTAATCCATTTATAAAACTCAATTTTAATAGAGGATCTAAAATATTTTCTACAAAGGTTGTAAATATTCTCGGCAATCGTTTAAAATCCAAAGCTTCTAGAAATAATGAAATCATCTTCTACAAGAAACCTTTCCAATTTGCAAAACAATAATAATTTAAATAACCTTTTCAAATTAAATTTACAAAAGCAATAAGGAACCTGTTCCAAAAGATTTGCTAATTCAAAATTTGATGTAGAGATTTCCCTTCAATTTTCAACTTTGCCAAAGCCTCTTCCCAGAATTACCACTTTCCAGAGAACAAAAAAATAATCTAGAACAAAAAAGAATGCAACAAAACTAGATCTCCAAACTTTTCCAAGAGCTTCTAATTTTAAAAATCTAACAACCCCAAACCAATTCAAGCACTTTCAGAATATTCTCTTCCTTTCATGAAATAACCTCTTTTAATCAATCCAATAATTCTCTCTATGAATCAATTTTCAAACAACAGTAGTAAATATCTTCTAACTTCCAGTTACAAAACAAATATATTTTATACAACAACCATAGATATCTCCAAAGATATTTTACAGATATTATGCATTTGAAATTTAAATAACTTATTTATTTCAAATCAAATTTAATCTAATAATAATAAGATTACTTTATAACATAAATTAAATTAATTAATTTATCAATTATAAAGCCTCAACATCAATAATCCAGATTAATTAAATAACCAATCATAACATTATAAATTAATTCTCACAAATAAACCTTTCACAATAAATAAAATAACAAGGAAAATGTGGATAAAGAATATGACCAATACATGGACTGACGACACACTATAACTAGGGTAAAGGTTTGACTAGGTAAACCTATTACTATCTCCCAATCAACATTACTATTGGGTAGTGGACACGCTCAAACTTGTGAATGCAGGTGAATCCATTGTCCTGTACCTGCAAACTTGCAAACAAAACATATGTCGTACATGTATCTAGATAATAAATCATACACACCATGAAGAGAGAATCACAGAAACGTAGGGCACTCGCATGTGAGTGATGCAATCCCATTCCCTTCACCAATACAGTATCATAATAAACTGATGAACTACAACATCAATTAAAATAAAAATGACCATATATCAATTGCTCAAATAATCACTTAAAACTAACATAAAGCATGTCATAAACCATCAATATAGTGTATCATCTCACCAATAAATATCTATCATCGCTTCACTGTTAGCAATCAAATAACAATAACATACAATATGGTCTATCAATGTATCTGAAATGTTAGAGAAAACATAGCAAATCGGAGGGGTGTTACATCCTCCCCCCCTAGGATCAGGCTTACTCCTAGAAGTTTGCGAACAAATAAGGATAGAGCTCCCTCATCCTGGTACCATCCTCCCATGTAACAAAAGTGTCATCTCTAGGATCCCATTGGACCCTCACCTGCTCAATATCTCAATCCCCGAGGGTGAGTCTCCTATGCTGTGTGACGACCAAGGGCTCCAAAGCTAGCTACCCGTCCTCTACCTATAAGGCAGTCTAGTTAAGGATGTGAGAAATGTCAAGGTGATAAGGTCTAAGTACAAAAACATGGAACACATCGTGGATGCGCAATAGACTAGGTGGAAAAGCAAGGCAATAAGCAACTAGCCCAATCTTCTCTAGAATCTTAAAAGGTTCGACAAAGCGAGGTGCAAGCTTAGAACCCTTTCCATAACAAATTGGACTCTTTCACAGATGCACTCATAAGAAGACTCGGTCACCTATAACAAATTGGCAATCCACACAATTTGCATCTACATACTTCTTCTGCCTATCCTGTGTAGCTACCAAATGCTCCTTGATTCGAACCACCTATTGCTCCATATCCTGAAGAATATTAGGACCCAATAAAATCCTATCCTCCAACCTGTCCCAACTCAAAGGAGTCTGACATGGTCGTTCATACAATTCCTGAAAAGGTGCCATGCCAATAAAACTTTGAAACCCATTGTTATATGCAAACTCTACAAGATAGAGATAATCCTCCCATTATGTCTGCTGGTCCATGACATACATGCATAGCATATCCTCAAGGATCTGATTGGCCCTCTCGATCTGTCCATCTATCTTAGGGTGATACACTGAACTAAAGTTCAACTATGTCCCCATAGCATGTTGTAATGATGTCCAAAGAGCTTAAGTAAACACAGTATCCCTACTAGAAATAATCTGACGAGGAATACAATGAAACCTCACAATGTCCTCCATGAACACTCTAGCAAATGATGAAGCATTATAGGAGGAATAGATAGGTGAGAAGTGTGCTACCTTCATCAACCTATCTACCATCACCATAATAGCATCATGTCACTACGAAGAGTTGGGTAACCAAACAATGAAATCCAATGAAATGATATCCCATTTCCACTCAGGAACCAAATGAGGCTATAGAAGACCAGCTAGATGTTGGTGTTTAGCCTTAATTTGCTGACACTCCAAACACCATGATACATAATCAGTGATATCTCACTTCATACCTAGGTAGAAATAAAGTGGTTGTAAATTGGCATACATCTTCTTCACTCTTGGATGAACTAAATAAGGTGCTCGATGTGCCTCTATCATAACTAATGTACAAAGACCTCCAAAAGATGGAACATATATATGTTCCATTTATCTCAATACCCCATCTATCTCTAGAGAATACCCTGAGTATCTGCCCTCCAAAGTCCTGCCTGACTCAATCTCAAATCTCACCTCTTGATACCAGCTTTTTGTAAGAAGTGTGGTAAGAATTTGGCTCCTAAAATCCACAATAAGAGTCAACTCAGATAGCTCGTGCCTCCATCCGATGAGAGTGTCAGCCACTATGTTCTCTTTCCCTTGGATGTACTTCACCTCAAAGTCATACTCACGGACAAACTCCATCCAACACCTTTGCCTAGCATTGAGGTTAGGCTGTGTGAAGATGTACTGTAGAATCTGATGGTCACTATGTAACTCAAAATGATGCCCCAATAAGAAATGTCTCTATCGATTCAAAGCATGTACCACTGCAATTAACTCAAGATCATGCGTGGGGTAGTTCAACTCATGATCCTTGAGCTTGCATGAATCGTACGTAATGACTCAGCCATCTTGCATCAATACTACTCCTAACCCCTCCAAAGATGCATCTGCACATATAATAAAGTCTCCTATAGGATCAGGTATCGCAAGGATTCGTGTGTTGGTCAACCTCTCCTTCAATGTCTAAAATGAAGCCTCAATCTGCTATGACCAAATGAACTTCTTCCCTTTCCTCTGAAGAGAAGTAATAGGATGTCCTACCCTAGAAAAGTCCTGAACAAAATGCCTATAGTAACTTGCTAGCCCCATGAAACTATGAATCTCTTCCACATTCATGGGTGCAGGCTAATCTATGATCGCTTGGATCTTCGCAGGATCCACTGCAATGCCCTCTCTTGATATAACATGTCTAAGGTACTTGACCTCAGTTTTGAAGAATTCACATTTGGACAGGCTGGCGTACAACTGATTATCCCTCAAACACTACAAAACCTGCCTCAAATGTTCCTCATGCTCCTCAACTGTCTTGGAATAGATCAATATGTCATCAAGGAATACAACTACAAATCTATCCAAGTATGTGTGAAATACTCTATCCATCAGGCTCATGAATATAGATGGTGCATTCGTCAACCCGAACGGTACCACTGTAAACTCGTAGTGACCCTAACATGTGTGAAACACCAGACGTCTTATGAATTTCAGACTCCACAATACAGTTGATGGTATCCCGACTTAAGATTGATCTTTGAAAATACCGTAGCACCCTTGATCTGATCAAACAAATCATCGATCCTAGGTAGGGGATATCAGTTCCTGATGGTGACCTTATTTAGCTGACAGTAGTCTATGCAAAGATAAAGAGAACCATCCTTCTTCTTCACAAAAATCATAGGTGCTCCCCAAGGTGAAACACTAGGGTGGATGAAACCCTTCTCTAACAACTCCTCAAGCTACAAGTAGAGCTCCTTAAGCTCTTGAGTTTTCATACGGTATGGAGCTCGTGAAATAGGTTCAGATCCAAGTAAAAGATCAAGCTTGAAGCTATGTCACACTAAGGTGGCATCCCTGAAATCTCATCGGGGAGAACATATGCATATTGCTGAAGTATGTGGTGGCTATCTATAGAAACCTTCTCTCTATCACCCATCTCCAAGTCATCTACTATCACATAAAATAACTGATATCCCTGACGAACACATCTTCTCAGTTGCATAGTCAAGATCATCCTCAATGATATAGGTCTCTGAACCCCTACTAACTCAACCTCACTACCAGATGCATCAATACATCGTATTGACTTGCATCGACAATCAATCATGGCCCTATGAGCCTCGAGCCAATCCATCCCTAAGACAATGTCATATGACCCCAATGGTATAATGAAGAGGTCTATGGTAGTGTGGAAGGATCCAATCTCCAACCTACAATCCGGTACAAAGGAATGCACTGCAACCTTAGCACCAGATGCCAATTTGACCTGCCACTTATCATCTTGCCTTACTACCCCCAGTCTATAGCATGCCACAATAGACAATGAAACAAATGAGTATGAGGCTCCTAAATCAAACAAAATGGTAACTCTATTACCCTATAACATACCAGTAGTCTCCACCACTATGCTTTGATGATTAGCTTGGCGGTTGTCAACTGTAGAAAATACACGATGCCCTCTACCTGCATCTCCAAGAGTCGGCTCTAACATCACTGGCCTCTGTATATATCCTAATGTGCCCTTATTGGGACATTGTCATAGTATGTGACCCTGTTGGCCATAAACAAAACACCCGGTACCCTTGCTAAAACCTCTTGAAAGTGTAAGAATGAGATAAACAAATAAATAATGCATCTACACTTCTAAATAAGACATTGTATCTAAGATTCAAGAAATTTAAGCTAATTTAAACTAAAAATCTTCAGAAATCTATCCTATTGCTCTCTAACTCTAAAGATTTCTTTAATCAACTTGCTCTCAGATTTTAGAAGCTAATTGATTGCTAAAATGACACTTAGAGAATGAGAATTAAACTATTATGATTCCTAAATGCAACTAAGATGATTCTACAGCAAAACTTATGAGAAAGAAACTACTGTAAACAACCATAATTGATGAATTAAAATGCTTGATGAATGCTTGATGAATGTTGGATGAATGCTTCTATTTGCTTGATTGCTTGAATGCTTGAATGCTTGTCAAACTTGTAGAGTAAGATTGCACAAGTTAGGATCCTTTTCCTATAGCCAACAACCTATATTTATAGCTTTCACGACACTCATTTGTGAAGGGATAACACAATAGAGGTTGAGATTCAATCTAGAGAATTGAATGGTATGATATGAGAAGGTGGAGCTGATCATGAAGGATTGTTCCTCCCCATGAAAACACCAGGCAAGATGAGAGGAAAGAAGATTGAGAGGATTTCCTGTAGGTTTGTCCCCGAAGCTCTTCCCGTGAGTGACATTTGAATTAATTAGATTTAAAAAAATCTAATTTTATTGGTGAGTGAATAGAGGTAAATGATTTTTGCATTTATTTAAATATTTTTTAGTTTATTTAAATTTAGCAAAAAGAGAAATAAATAATTTAATAAAACAAACTGTAGAAGTTGTTTATTAAATTAAAATAAAAGGAATATGATAATTAAATTAAAGATTCTAGGACATCTTTATTTAATTAAGAAGAAATGTGATGAGGTAATTAAATAACACAAATTATTGAAGCTGTGTATTTAATTTAAAATAGAATTAATGGATAAAGTATAGAAGGAATAATAATGATAATAATTAAATAAAAGAAAGTATTTAATTTTGTTTATTTAATTAAGAGAGAAATAATATGATAAAGTAGAAGAATTAATAATGAACTTAATATAAATAAACATTTCTATTTGTTTACTAAGTAGATGATTTTAAGATTAATTAATCAAATAAGTCGTATTTAATTAATTAGATTCTCTAGACCGTTTTTAGGTGTCGACATTTTGCCCCTCTTTGAAGTGATTGTGTTTACGCATTGCTTCAAAGAAAATTTGGCCTCAACTGCCAGTATTAACGAAAAGTTTAAAATATGCCCTAGGTAGAGGTGTATAATTCTTATGCTCCACTTCCTTCAGTTTTGGTAGGCTTTATTGGTGGATTCCTTTGTCCTGATAAGAGGTCAAAGGGTCTATCTCTTGGATGGGGTCAGGTACTAGAGGGTATGGTGGCACACAGGACGAGATATGCTTGGGGCATGTGTATGCTTGCTCAGTTATATCATGACTTACACTAGATCGTGTACCTAGGAGGTAGCAGTTTATTAGCAGGAGCTACACTTCTTTAGGTATGGGCATGGGAGCATATTGTTGTCACGCGTCCTGAGCCAGTGTTATCGAGACCAGCGACGAGACCCTATGTGTTCCACTATAGAGGCAGGCCTACCCAGCATATGATGGGTGAGCTAGATTATTGGAGATGAGTTCTTGATGATGTGGAGATAGTGACCTAGCATCCCTATTTAGATTGTGATGACTAGGATGAAGATGATATCGAGTTGGGATATTTGGCCGACTCGATGTATTTGATCGAGAAGAGCTCCAAGATTTTGGAGCGATTCCTGTTTCACCACGTCTATAGGCAGTATGGGATTGTTCAGTGTATGCCACAGGGAGTAGCACACTATGGACAATGATAGATAGATGCCAGTGATTGGGGTCCATGCTTGCCTTATGGGGCACTTATTGAGGGTTATCGTGCTCTTCAGCCATTGGCATGGGATATGCGGCGAGATATTGTTGAGGCACCCATTACTCCCGATTATGGACAGTATTTGGCTCTACACCCACCTCCTCGTATTACCATCCTAGATGAGCCAGCACTAGCACCAGCACCAGCAGCTGCAGGGGTTGGTCACGGTGGTCAGAGACGGAGGAGAGAGGAGGATGTAGATGTTGATGTGGAGGGTAGTGATGAGAGTGACAGTGATGAGAGTGATGATGATAGTGATGATGATGGCAGAGATGAGGGGAGACCGAGCGTAGCAGGTACCTCAGAGCCTTTGACGAGTGCACCTCGTAAGAGGCAAGCCGTTGCTTCCTCTCTAGCAGAGCGATCAGAGGTTCTGACCCTACAGGGATAGCTAGCATAGGTGCAGGGATTATTAGCATAGACTTAGGCCCAGATGTAGGCACAACTAGCTACTGCACAGACACAGATTACCTCTCTGATTAGTGAGAGAGATGAGGCAAGACAGGCAACAGCAACAATACAGGCTCAGCTAGCAAGTGTACGAGCACAGTTGACCACTGCGCAGGACCATATTATAGCCTTGACTGCAAAGCGAGATACTGTCAGACAGGCAGCAGAGACAACACAGGCTACTGCAGAGATATTGCAAAGAGTGGCGGATGGGACCTTCGTGGCAGATTACATGTGAGAGGCTATGCAGGCAAGTGCAGAGATTGAGTTCTATGGGAGCTGTTATCATGAGCTTTGCCCCCCAGAGCAGAGAGTTAGTTATGCCTAGTCCCACTCAGAGAGGACTCATTCGAGGGTGTGACACAGCCTCTCCCGAGAGATTTGAGAGATCTGAGAGATCCTGGGGCAGCCGGCGGTGGTGGTGATACTAGTGTGAGACCTACTCCTTCTGGTGCGAGCACTACTTGAGGTCATATGTGTACCTTTTGATGTATTTCACGAGATGTATACAACCATATTTTTGTTGATATGATGTTATCTTTATCTATTTCAGACTTCATTGTATACTTGACATTTGATGAGATATATATGTGTAGCAAGTTTGATTGATCTATGATGTGTTCTACATGATTTATGTGATGGATGCATTTTAATCTTTTTGTTTTATGATGATTTATTATACTAGATGGGATAGATGCATTGATGATGATATGATAATGATGATATATGCCTTTTTTTCTAATGAAATGCAATGTATGATACTTCCAATGAGATGTAAATGAATGATGTATGTATGACCTAATGAAATGCAATGTATGATATTCAAATGAGATGTAAATGAATGATATATGTATGTCCTAAATAAATGCAATGTATGATATTCAAATGAGATGTAAATGAATGATATATGTATGACCTAATGAAATGCAATGTATGATATTCAAATAAGATGTAAATGAATGATATATGAATGACCTAATGAACTGCAATGTATGATATTCAAATGAGATGTAAATGAATGATATATGTATGACCTAATGAAATGCAATGTATGATATTCAAATGAGATGTAAATGAATGATATATGTATGATCTAATGAAATGCAATGTATGATATTCAAATGAGATGTAAATGAATGATATATGAATGACCTAATTAACTGCAATGTATGATATTCAAATGAGATGTAAATGAATGATATATGTATCACCTAATGAAATGCAATGTATGATATTTAAATGAGATGTAAATGAATGATATATGTATGACCTAATGAAATGCAATGTATGATAAAATAAAATAATATAATATAATATGAAATGAGATGTATGTGTGTTTTATTTGGGATGAAGTATGATAAGAATATTATAATGTATGATGTGATGTAGTAAGAAATTTAATGTATATGGTGATATGTATGATGAGATTATAAAATTCCTTCTATATGTATGCAATGAATGATGATTTTGTAACTACATGATAATAACAATGTGATGAGATGTAAATATGTTAAATATAATGTATCTATGATATCACAAAATGAGATGTTTATTGTGAAATTAATGATGAGATGAAGAAATAATTTTATATGCATGTTATTATGAAAATCGTATGTGTCAAGTATACTCAATCTTTAATAAGAAAAGATAACATTATTTGCAAATGAGTCTTTGTAACTTGTGTAACCAATACTCTGTAGATGTATTTTTATGAATGCAATCTATTTTTACCATGCAAACCTATTTTATCAATGCAAACCTAAGTGTCATTTCAACAATCTTTTTATTTTGCTTTGTATCATCACTGAGCTTTTAAAAATGTTGAAAGCAAATACAAGCATCAATGATATGAGATAGACCAATGATGACCTGAGTATTTCTTTCATGAATTTTGATATTGCAAGCGAACACAAGCATCAAGGTATAATTAAACCGAGATGACTTGAGCATTTCTTGCATAAACAGACAAGAATTAATCATTTTCTTAAGTGAATCGGAATGTCATCCATGATACTTGGTAGAGCACTTCCCGCGACAATTCACAAAATAATAATGACTAACTCATAAACAACAAATAAAGAAAAGTATCATTCTCCTTCCTTGCTTCTCTAGTTCAATACATCATCAAGTAGCTCCAAAGAAATGATAAGCAAATGATAAGATAAAAAGTACAACAATTCAAATTCTACTTAATGTATTTTCAAATCATTATTCAGATTAGATCATCGATGTTGAAATGTGTGTGTTGATGTTTGCATGATATTCTCAAAAATTTGATCAAAGAACGTAACCTAAAGACCTATCCTAGGGGCCTCAGGGACTGATCAAAGATTAGCCTTGCCTACGTTATACATGGAGAGACCACGTAGTTTGACCAACACAGACTCCATTTTTGTGTTTTGCAATTTTTGAATGCTTTTGTTTTGATTTTTGTGGATTGTCTGATGTTTTTGGATTTTGATAAATTTTCTGATGTTTTTTTAGATTTTCAAGTATCGCCACTCAGTGTTGTCATGTTTGATTATCTCCCCATTTAAGCTGAAAGTCCATTGTACCAAATAACTCTAGGACATTGCCCCCAAGCTAGGGTAGGACATGATATCCCTGCTATGATATGGATAGTGATAATAATTATCTCAAATGATAGATGGAAATGATATGAAAGGAAACAAACGTAACAAAACTATACCCAATAGTTAGAAGAGTTGGTGAAAATCACAAGTAGCGCCTGTTTGCCAGGTTTTCATCACTTGTTTTTATTGTGTCCTCCTTTTTGTGTATTTTTATTTTTATTTTGTTTTTTCCTTTTTTTGTCATCATGACGCCTGTTTGCTAGGTTTTCATCAAGACAACCTTACCGACCGTGCACTAGGTATCCTCAAGTATAAAATCGCCTGAGATGGATGCTGTTCATGGGCTCCTCCAACATATCTCCTTCTGGTGTAGACAGCCGGTATGCTCCTGATCCATAGACTGATATAATGACATAAGGTCCTATCTAGTTAGGTTCAAATTTTCCCTTCTTTTCTCTGTCTGCTTGATTTCTAGGGTTTTCCCTTAGGACCAAGTCCCTGATCTGGAAGACTCTAGGCTTAACCCTGTGATTATAGTTCCTAGACATTCTTTGTTGATAGGCTGTCAAATGATTAATAGCTTGCTGTCGATGTTCATCAAGTAGCTCTAATTCTTGAAGTCTAGAGATCCTGTACTCCTCATCTGAAATGAGTCCCTTTAGTGAAACTCGAAGGGATGGAATTTCTACCTCAATAGGTAATATTGCGTCTGATCCATAGACAAGAGCATATGGTGTAGCTCCTGTTGGTGTTCTGATGCTAACTATCCTGTAAGCCCAAAGAGCAGGGTTAAGTTGAATGTGCCAATCACGCCCTACCTCATTTACAGTCTTCTTGAGAATCTTTAGGATTGTTTTGTTTGAAGCTTCTACCTGTCCATTACCTTGAGGGTAATAAGGGGTTGAAAAGTGATGTTGGATGTGAAACTTTTCACATAGCTCTTGGACGTCTTGGTTCTTGAAAGGCCTACCATTATCTATGATGATTGACTAGGGTATCCCATATCTACAAATGAGATAATTAAGTATGAAAGATGATATATGCTTCCCAGTGATTGTGGTTAAGGGAACTACCTCTACCCATTTTGTGAAATATTCTATTGCTGTGATAATGAACTTATGTCCATTAGATGAAGATGGGTTAATTTTCCCTACCAAGTCCAAACCCCATTGACAAAATGGCCATGTAGGTGCAAATGGATGGAGCTCCTGTGCTGGTGCATGTATAAGATTGCCATGAATCTGACATTTTTGACATCTCTTAACAAATTGGTAAGATTCTTGTTCCATGTGAGGCCAGTAATATCCCAAATGAAGGAGTTTCTTGGCTAAAGATAATCCGCTTGAATGTGTGCCACAAATTCCTTCATGGACCTCATGTAAAGAAGAAGCAGATTCGTTATGTTCTAAACAATGTAAAAGAGTACCATCTAGGCCCCGACGGTAAAGGGTGTTAGCAATAATGGTATGTTTGGCGGATTGGCGTATGAAGTTGTGCTTTTGGTTGCGAGAAAGATCTGGTGGTAAGATATTATCTTTTAGGTAAGTATAAATGTCTCCATAAATGGAAGATTGGGCACTATCCAAAAGACTTATGGTTTGGGATTTGGGGTTTGCGTATGTAGGATTTGACACTTGTTCCAAAATAAATCGATAACAATCTTGTGTTTCAGGCATTTGTAGAAGAGACACTATTGTGTCCATGGCATCTGCTGCTTTATTCTATGATCTTAGTATCTGCTCAAATTTGATATCTATGAAGTATTTCCTTAGATCATCTATTAGTCTCTTGTATAAAATCAGTTTGTCATCCTTAGTTTGGTAATCATTGTTGACTTGATAGATGATTAACTGAGAGTCTCCATACACTTGTAGTTCTGTGATTCTCCAGTCAATAGCCACTTTAATTCCAAGGATTAAAGCTTCATATTTTGCCACATTGTTAGTGCAACGGAAGGTAAGCCTGTAAGATCATGGAATTGTGTGCCCAAGAGGTGTGACAAATAAAATTCCTGCCCATGATCCATGTTGTGTGTAGGATCCATCGAAGTAGAGTTGCCATGGTTGTGTTGTAACATTGAGGATATCTGCATCAGGAAATTCCATGGTCATAGGATGACTGTCTGAAAATGGAGCTTCTGCTAATTGGTCAACAATGACTTGTCCTTTGATAGCTCACCTTTCAACATACTGAATGTCAAACTCACTGAGGAGCATGACCCACTTTGCCAACCTTCCTATTAAAGCTACTTTTCTCAGTAAATACTTGAGGGGATCAATTTTTGCAACGAGCTTGATAGTGTGAGTGAGCATATAGTGTTGCAATTGTTGTGTTGCAAATACTACTGCTAAGCATGATTTTTTGATGAAGGTGTAATTTACTTCATGTCCATTGAGTGTCCTATTGATATAGTATATTGCATGTTCCTTCCCTTCTCTATCCTCTTGTGCCAGCACGGCTCCTAAAGAGATATCTATTGTTTGGATATATAGCAACAATGGCTTGTCTTCAATGGGTGGTACCAAGATTGGCGGTGTCATCAAATAATGCTTGATTTGATTGAAAGTACTCTCACACTGTTCATCCCATTTAAAAGATACATTTTTATGCAAAAGATGGTTGAATGGATGACACCGATCTGCTAGTTGAGAGATGAATCTTCTAATGGATTGTAGTGGGCCTTGTAGAGATCTCAATGTGCTGAATATTCTTAGGAGGTGGCATTTCCATAATGGCTTTAACTTTTGCTGGATCTACTTCAATTCCCTTTGTAGAAACTATGTATCCAAGGAGTTTTGCTGATGTTACTCCAAAGACACATTTCTTGGGATTTAATCTAACTTTAAATTTCTCCAACCTATTAAATATTTTGCCAAGTATCTCTAGATGTCCTCTGGTGTAAGATTTGGCTAAAATGTATTACATAGTCCTCCATGAAGGTGTGCATCATGTCATGGAAGATTGTTGTCATAGCTTGCTGGTATGTAGTTCCTACATTCTTTAACCCAAAAGGCATGACGTTCCAGCAAAAGGTGCCCCATGGACATGTAAATGATGTCTTTTCTTGGTCCTCAGGAGCTATTTTGATCTGATTGTATCCTGAAAATCCATCCATGAGTGATAGAATTTGGTGGCCAGCTGTTAAATCTACAATCATGTCTATGTTTGGCAAAGGAAAATCATCCTTTGGACATGCTCTATTTAGATCTCTGAAATCCGTGCATATTCTGATGGTGTGATCTGGTTTTGTAACAAGTACAATGTTGAATATCCATTCAGTATAATCAATAGATTTGATAAATCCAACATCCAGTAGTTTTTTCAAATCATTTTTGACCAATAATGCAACATGTGGATGCATTTTTCTCAGTTTCTGTTTTACTGGTTTAGTGCTAGCTGGTAAAGATAAGTGATACATAATAAGATTTGTGTCTAAGCCTGGCATGTCAGAGTATGACCAAGCAAAATTGATGCATCGTTCTTCAAAGAATTTAATAAAATCTGGCTTTTCTGTATCTGTCATGGATGCTGCCAGGTGTAGTATTCTTACTTTCTCTATTGTGCCAATATCAATAGACTGTGTGGGTTCTACCAACACTGATGATCTTTCATGGTAATGTTGTGGGAGGATGTCAAGCCTTCCATCCTTTGGCGCCTCAATGAGGTTTTCACCATTGGATGTGTTCTTTGTTTTTACTATTTTAGGATCTAATACTGCCATAGAATGGTTTTCACCATTAGATCCATTATTTATCTCCATACTTTTTCACCTGGAAGGCTTGGCACCCTCCTACCTAAAAGCATCATTAAAAGAAGCATTGGTAGAATGAGTATCAGATTCTGCATAGTAAAGGTAGTTAATAATAGTGGAGTCATTGTCAAAAATAGGGAGATTGAGGGGGTGTTGGGTTTCCCACTCGATAAGCTTAGGATGCAGTAAAGGAAATGAATCATTAGATGGGTTGAAATCAGCAATTGTGAAAGCTCAGACGGAAATGTCATCAAAGTTGTTAGTGGTTATGTTGAGGCTTACGAAGGTATTTTCTTCTACATCATTTATCTCACTTGATGTCTATTCGTCTTCACTTGAGTCATCAAAATTTTGTGTTTCAAAGACAATAGGATTAAAACTCAAGCTTTGACCCTCCTCACATTTGGGGGTATACTTTTTGATAACATCAATCTGAATATCTTCATAGGAGACATCTGATAAGTTGTCCCACTCATATTCATTTGAATTTGTTTCAGAGTTATCTCTCATTTGAAGAATACGCTCCACAGTGCTATTGGTGAGTTCTGCTTGTGCTTCTTCTGTGTATCCTAGTCTAGTTCTGCCATTTTGTTGAAGTGTTAAAGGTTGGGTTGGTGTTGTTGTGCCTTGTTCCCTTGATTCAAGAGAGCCCTGTCCTTCTGTATATCCTAGCCCATTTGTGTTATTGTGCTGAACTGTGAGAACTTGGATTGGTTCTCTTACACTTTGTCCCCCTCGTTCAAGAAGTCCTTGTCTTGCTGTATATCCTAGTCCAGTTTTATCCTTATGGTGGAGCATGAGTGGTTGGATTGGTTCTGTTATGCCTTGTTTCTTTAACCCAAGAGGTCCATGTCCTGAATACCTCATCTTCTCTAGAATAGTTTTTCCCTTTCCATATTGATTTGTCTCTATGATATCACTCGTGGAAGTGGAAGCTTCCTCGTCTTTATAAAGCCAATTGAGTATAGCCTTATCTTCTGATTCTTCATCTAAGTTTCCAGCCTTCACAAATCTGCCATCTAATGTCGTTGTAGATTGTGCTAATTCTTTTGTGGTTGTAGATGGTTGTCCATATGTTTTTAAGGATGGTAACATCTATGATAGATGGAAAGAGTGTCTAACACCATATTCACCCACTCCTTTATCACTTAACTATACTTTGTTGGTGAATTGGTGTGAGAGTGAAGCTAATTTTTCTTCAACATTTGAAGGATTAGATTGTGCCACCTTGATCTCTTGTGATTTTTGTTGTTTTGGAAGCGATTTTGATATGAAGCTTTGTTGTTTCTCGCCATTAGATGAATCTGATGTGCTAACTTCTCTGTTGTGGGGTATTAATGTATCCTGAGATGTTTTCAATGTATGGAAAGCTTGGGTGCTATTATAGTCTACTATGATTGTTACCTCTTGTCCATTGATGGGAAATTTCAGACATTGATGATAGGTGGAAGGTACTACTTGCATATCATGAATCCAAGGACGTCCCAACAGTATGTTTTATGTTAGTTCTTTGTCTAAGACTTGACAAACCACATTTTGGACAATAGGTCCCACTTGAATGGGTAATATGATCAATCCTTTAGAGGATCTTTCTTCTTCATCATATGCTTTGATTGTGACTTTTCTTCTTGTATCAATGGCTTCATCTGAGTATCCTAGTGCATGAATCAGCTTTAAGGTATAAATATTTAAACCATCCCCTCCATCTATCAGGACACGCTTTACACGGTGTTTATGGATGAGGACTTCAATGTGAAGGGCAGAATTATGTGGATGGGTGAGTGATACATCATCATGTTCGGAAAATGAAAGGCAATGAGGTGCAGATAGATGTCCCACCATAGCTTGAAATTGACATACATCCAAATTGTTAGGTACCGTGGTTGATACAAGAGCTTGCTCAAGAACCTCTTTGTGTGATGGGGAAATCTTTAGAAGTTATAAGATAGATATTTGTGCCGGTATTTTTTGTAATTGATCAATGAGATTATATTGATGGGAGGGAGGATCCACAGATGGGGATGATAATGATGCTCCTTTCAATATAACTTTGGATTGTGCCCTTGTTCTGGCATTAACCGGTTGGTACTCTTCTTTCCCTTTGAGTGTGATTACATTAATTTGGTTTTCAGATTTGTCCATATGTTGTACCAAATTAGTAGGTGTAATGTCATTGTTTCGATTGATTTGATTGCATAACTCTTCATCCTTCTTGACAGCAGAAAGACAAAGGATCGTTGTGTCATAAATGTAACCGACATTCTTACCTTTGCTATTTGTGGAAGAGGATTCTCCTTTCTGATAATTGGGCAGAGGACTTTTGAATGTTGTATGGTCTTTGTTTTTTTGGTGCCCCTCTACAAATACTTTCTTTTGTTCTATAAGGTCTTGCACCACATGTTTTAACTGCCAACAATTTTCAGTCATGTGGCCTTTGTTTTGATGGTAGTTACAGTAATGCAAGTCATTCCACCACGATGGTTTGACTTGAGGGTCCCAATTCCTAGCCTCTTGTACTTGAATAAGTTTTTCATCTAAAAGTTCTTTGAGGACTGATTCCAATGATTGTCCTAATGGCGTGAATTTTTGTTTATTGGATGGTCGTTGGAATGATTGGGTTTTTTTTTCTCCATTGTTTTGATTATTCCCTTGATCACTACTTTGTTTGACATAAGACTCATTGTTTTGTTTGTTTGTAGTGGTTGGCATCAAGGTGAATACTGGTTTGGATGTGTGTGTATCGATTATGATATCAGTATTCTTATTCTTTTGCCAAAATCTTGGCTTTTCATTGTTGTTGTTAGAGGAATTGCTATTGTTTGAACCTTCAATGAAGTGTTTGATTGTACCTCTTTTGATTAGAGCCTCTTCGATTTTGAGCCCCTTTTCGATAACTTGTTCAAATGTAGATGGACATTATAAGTCCAATCTGTAATTCATGTCATCCACTAGGTTATCAATGAACATCTCTATCTTCTCCTCTTCAGGAATAGATCTAGGGTATTTAGCAAATAGCCTTCTCCATTGTTGGAGAAAGGAAAAAAACTTTTTTCCCTTTGCTTTTTTGGTGTTGTAAAGTTCTTTTAGGGTCACCCCATGTTGGATGTTGAATGAGAATTGTGTTATGAACCTATTGATCAATTCTTCAAAAGATTGAATCTCGAGTTCCATTTTAGAGAACCACTCCATGCAAGTGTTTCCTAAGCTTCTTGGAAACAATCGTAGCAAGTAAGAGTCTCCGTGTGTGAACTCTATGCTCATGGTTCTAAATTCTCGTACGTGATCTATTGGATCAGTTCTTCCATTGTATTTATTGTACGTCAGATATTCACAATACCGTGGAAATGGTACCATGTTAATGCTTTGGTCAAACGGATAAGGGCAAATATCTTGTAAGGAATATATTTTTGTTGGCCCTTGTTGGATGTTTTGGAACTGCAGTTGTAATTGTTGGATTTGTCTTGTCAAAGCATCTACTTGATTTGGATTTTCTATACTAGTTGACTTAGGTGTGGCCATTTCCTTGAGTTGGTTGACATCAAAGTCTTGAGGAAGCTTAGCACCTTTGTCAGCTAATAACAGAAGATACTTTTCCATATCTTGCTCTAACATCTTTTCCATAAATTTATGGAAATGAGGGTCTTGTTGAACTTTCTCGATTTCTTCTCCAGTTATTTCTTTCTCTTGTGAATTAGTGAGAGGATTAGTGTTGCTGTATCATCCCCAAGGGTTTTCTTTAGCCATGGCTGCTATTCTTTCATTTTCTTCTTGTTGTTGTTTTTGATATGCTAATCGTGTGAAAATAGGCATACAAACTTTTTACTCTTAGACTTTGATCTTAGAATTTTTATTTGATAACTCTCATTTTTAACGAAGTTTTTGATAGAACTATGTTAAAAATCTGATTTAGTTGTGTCAAGTTTCGTGATGAAAGGATGATAAAAATCCTTGATAGTGAAATTTTGACACAAAGAAAACCAGATTAGTGATGATTGATAAGGACACTTTGGAAGAGATTTCAAGACCTAGGCGTAGTAGTAAAGTTTTCTTTTTGTATGATTCAAGCGTCTTGGACTATGGAAAAAAAAATGTTTTGGACTGATGAAAACCTTGTTTTCAATGTTGGTAATCTGACAGACTATCTTACCAACTCTTTGTTTTTCTAACTTTCTGGAGTGCTAAAACAGAGGTCTGACGCGCTAAAACAGAGCCATGACATGCTAAAACAGAGCCGTGACATGCTAAAATAGAGTCGTGAGGCGCTAAAACAGAGTCACGACCCGCTAAAACAAAGCCGTGACGCGCTAAGACAGGGCCACTACGCGCTAAGATAGCAACTATGCGCTAAAACGGAGACATGAGGTTCTAAGACAGAGACATGACACGCTAAAACAGAGTCGTTACACGCTAAAATAGAGTCGTGAGGTGCTAAAACAGAGTCACGATGTGCTAAAACAGAGTCGCGATGCACTAAAACAGAGAGAGGAAGCGCCAAAACAGAGATGCAATGTGCTAAAATAGAGATGTGAAGCGCTAACACAAAGAAGCGATGCACTAAGATAGGAAACTATCTTACTCTATGAAACTCACTTGGTCTGGTACCGTATTGTATAGCCAGTTGTGGGATGTATTCTGGATGATTTCTTTGACTATGATTGTGGTGTTGCCTAAGAGCCCTTCTTTGATAAAATGCTTATGAATCTAAGGGAGCTACAGCATAGTCGTCCGTATAACCCCTAGAGAAATCGTGATATCTATGAATAAAAGTCCTATGTTGGAGTAAAACTTTTCTGCTTTGATATAAAAATCGTTGCTTTCTCAGGAGTTGTTTGTATGTAAGTGTTTTCTTTGGCTTTCTAATTCGTTTGACAAGAGATTTCTTGACAAATTTGATGGATACCCAATCTCGAATCATGAGAATTTCACAAGTGTTTGATTTGAAGATTTTTGTGATGATCTTATTTGAATTTAATGAAGGAAAACACAGTAAGCAAGAATAGAATAGTTGGTTTAAAATCCTAGAATCTAAACAGATAGTGTATGTTTTTAAGAACCAAACATGATCCTTCTTGATTTTCACTGGTTTGATAACAAGATAAGACAGTTCAAACAGACTCACTCCTAGAGACAAAAGGTCATCGTTATACACTTCTAAATAAGACATTGCATCAAAGATTCAAAAGACTTAAACTAATTTAAACTAAAAATCTTCAGAAATCTGTCCTATTGCTTTCTAACTCTAAAGATTTCTTTAATCAACTTGCTCTTAGATTTTAGAAGCTAATTGATTGCTAAAATGACACTTAGAGAATGAGAATTAAACTATTATGATTCCTAAATGCAACTAAGATGATTCTACGGCAAAACTTATGAGAAAGAAACTACTATAAACAACCATAATTGATGAATTAAAATGCTTGATGAATGCTTGATGAATGCTAGATGAATGCTTCTATTTGCTTGATTGCTTGAATGCTTGAATGCTTGGAAAACCTGCAGAGTAATATTGCACAAGTTAGGATCCTTTTCTTGTAGCCAGCAACCTGTATTTATAGCTTTCATGGCACTCATTTGTGAAGGGATAACACAGTAGAGGTTGAGATTCAATCTGGAGAATTGAATGGTATGATATGAGAAGGTGGAGCTGATCATGAAGGATTGTTCCTCCCCATGAAAACACCAGGAAAGATGAGAGGAAAGAAGATTGAGAGGATTTCCTGTAGGTTTGTCCTCGAAGCTCTTCCCATGAATGACAGTTGAATTAATTAGATTTAAAAAAATATAATTTTATTGGTGAGTGAATAGAGGTAAATGATTTTTGCATTTATTTAAATATTTTTGGTTTATTTAAATTTAGCAAAAAGAGAAATAAATAATTTAATAAAACAAACTATAGAAGTTGTTTATTAAATTAAAATAAAAGGAATATGATAATTAAATTAAAGATTCTAGGATATCTTTATTTAATTAAGAAGAAATGTGACGAGGTAATTAAATAACACAAATTATTGAAGCTGTGTATTTAATTTAAAATAGAATTAATGGATAAAGTATAGAAGGAATAATAATGATAATAATTAAATAAAATAAAGTATTTAATTTTGTTTATTTAATTAAGAGAGAAATAATATGATAAAGTAGAAGAATTAATAATGAACTTAATATAAATAAATATTTCTATTTATTTACTAAGTAGATGATTTTAAGATTAATTAATCAAATAAGTCGTATTTAATTAATTAGATTCTCCATACCATTTTTAGGTGTCTACACCTCTACCTCTAGAAGGTGCACTATACTGCTAAACACTACCCCTAAAGGTAGATTGGGTACTCTGTGTTGGCTGTGCATTACTGAAATGTTTGGCACACCTCCAATTCTTGTCACTCCCTGACTAACATCTGTCACTTTGTCTAGGTGGGAAATCCTTTCATTTCCCCTATGAGTTCAGGTACTATCCACTTTGTGCTGGTATCTATTGTGCCCTAGGTGGTCCAACTCCCTGAATCTAGCCACTACGTGCACTAGGTCTTGTAGCTGAATTATTTCCTATTTGCACTCCAACATGACCACCCAATGCCATCACCAAATTCTCCTCTACAAGTCTAGCCTTTTCTACCACTATCTCCATAGTCTTGGGTTCGAAAACCCGCACACCCCCACTGATTCGGGAATTTAAGCCCCTAAGGAAGTGTTGCACTAACATTCCCTCATTGTCACCAATGCATGCATACTACTTGAGCTCATAAAAATGACGCTCATATAGTTCCACTGACATAGTCATCTATTGTAGAGTATGGAACTCATCACCACGATGCTGTTGCCAATGATCAAAGAGGAATTTGACATGGAACCTCTCTAAGAACATCTCCCAAGACACAGTACCAATATCAATGTGGAAGAAAAGCCTCTTATGTGCATAATCACACATTTGGCTTTGGTGTTGCTACCATATGGGTGCATAGCAAAGCATCAGTTCAGGTCAATCAACCAGGTCTCAGCCTCTAAATCACTACCTGAGCCATTGAATAAGGGTGTTCGAGCTCTAAATAAATCTCTCATATGTGCATCTATAATTGCCTCTGACTATGCTGGTAAATTTATCTCTCCAATAACAATCTAATCTACCTCCTGCCTCGATCGGAGACGGGCAAGAGTCTCCTCCAACAATTGACGCAACTGAGTTCCCTCGATCCTTGGTGGATCCATATTTTGAATACCACCTCCCGAAATGTTTTGGGAAGCCTACTGTTCCTCATGATCTAAATCATGAGAAACATGAGGAGGTGAGTTCTACTGACTACCTTTGTGTCTACCTCTATGGCTATGACCATGACCTCGACCTATCCTAGGTGGCATGATCCTACACAAACACACCAAGGTGTAAGACAATGTATGCAACTTAAATCACACGAAAACAACTTAATGGTTTCCACATTATCCCAAAGTTCCCAGTGCTTAAACCTACGCTCTTATACCAAGTGTAAAACCCTGCCACATAACCTAGAGGACCTTGCAACACTATGAAAGTGCAATAATTTTTTTCTTAAAAAGATTAACAATAACAAGTAAAGTAACCTACTCGAAACACAAACATCCTCTAGGACACGCAACACGTCTACATGTGAATCCCAAAACTTACAAAATCAATCTAACCATAGCATATGAAATTAGCTCATGATAAACAACATACATCAAGGCATCAACCCATTACATAATATACAAAGTACAATAATGAAATTCTCTCAAATATTACATTAAGTCAATATACCATTACAAAGCTCATCTCCAAGATGAGATAGATCATACAAAATGATACAATTACAATATACATGGATCCTCCTCGAATACAAATGAGGAATATAATACATAGTGTCCAACTAATACAATGAACATAATAGAAGTAACATATCCACAAATACACACAAGCTCTCCGAACTGGAAGATCCCGCCATCACGAACATGCAAAGAAAGCCCAACAGTGTAAGGTGCACGATCCACCCAACCATGTGGTACCTGTAGGCCCAACCCCCATGTTAGGAGATAGTAAAAGGCTACCAAGAAAAACCTACAACAACTAGACACAGGAAACATACAAAACATTCACTATACTAGTGAACACATAACCTAAGGTTACATTGTTTCAAGAACTACTTAATCAAGTACATCCACTATACAATACAAACTGACTATTGTCATAGGAGGAGTGTCATCACAAAGTTTGCATTGGTTATCCTTAGGAGATCTTCTTAGGTCTTGACACCCATCCTGGGATATCCTGGTAACCTCTCATGAACCCTATCCCCACATGCATACCAGTGTGGAATCGATTATCTATTGAGAAGACAAGATAACAATCTTGCCATTCCAGGCCTTCCTAACTCATCTCAATTCTAATACAATCCCTTGAGCCAATGAGCGAGGCTAAATTATCAAGTTAAATGTATTAAGCTATCCTTTCCCCTAATATATGTTATTTAATTTCCACTAATTAAACTGAATCTCATACGAGTTGTCCTAGCACCACTTTGTGTCCTAGCCCCCATTGAAAGCCACTCCCCTATTGACAACATAATATACCTATTCCATAACCCAAGGGTAGATAGAGCACTAAAATTGATATCAAATAACCACCATAACTCAAGAGGTAACACATCCCTATGGATGTCAAATATTGAATCCCAACTACATGCACTATCCAAGGAAAACTCAAAGGGGCCCGAACAAGAGACACAACAACCCTTTCACAATTTACAATCTTTGGAAGACTTATATTTTCACAATAACAATTATCCCCCTAGGAAATACACAATTACAAAAGATTACATAATAAAAATAAGCCACTCAAGTAACTAAATGAACTACCATTAGGATTTCCTAAATCCAAATAAAATAATAACTCATATTTAAAATACATCATGGGTATGTGCAGGATCATGATGGGCCAAAAAGTGGAAATATGATGGGTATGTGGCTGACGACTATTTTTTTACCCAAAATTGACAAAATGAAAAGGGTTTTTAAAGAAAATTTTCAGCTTTCCACCAATATAAATTATACTTTACTTTGAATTTAATAAGTAATTATTATTCATTTTTTATTCAAATTATGACTAAATTCTTGATTGATAGAATGATTGAAAAACATATATAACTTTCAAACGATATCACATTTTTTGAATCCAAAACATGCGTCACATTTTATGTTTTGCATACTATAAGATTAAAAAAAGAAAAATTGAATTTCATGAAGTTTTGACCAAGTTAAAGTGGTCAGACATACGAGTTTATATATTTTTTAAAATTTTGTAATAAAAAAATCATAATTAATTATTTACTTGGGAAAAAATTACAAAAAAATATGCATCACATTGGGGCATAAGTCCTCTACTTATATCTAAAATATTATAAAAAAATATTATCATTTTATTGTGTTTAGGGTGGTCAGACAGACACCTACTTCTTATTTTTACTTAAATTTAAGTACCACTGCATTGAAATTTAAAATTTTCACCAAATAGATTTTTTTTGTTTTGTAAAAAAACTTAGTAGTTTAGAAACTACAATCAATTTTCTACAGATTCTATTTTTACATATTTTTTAAATAATATAGATAACTTATTCAAATTTTTATGTCAAATTGCCTAAATCTGATTTTTCTGAATTTTTTGCTACTTAAGGGCCTATTTTTTCCATGATGATCCTGCACATACCCTCATTTAAACATAATTCCAATTACAAATAAACAAGGAATTAACTAAATGATTATCTTTCAGTTTCACAACTACTCATAATAATTAACTCGATTTCCACAATTAAAATAATCAATCATTAAAGGATAACTATCATGCTTGCATGGGGGCGTCGGTCCCAGCTCAGTTGGTTAAGGTGTTCCCTGTAGCAGGGCGCCCACCATGGGTTCGACTCTCCGGCGCTCCCGTGGTACTGGTTGGTGTGTCCTGCCAGCACTGCCGGTCACGGTAAAAAGTTTACCGGCGGTGGGGGGTTATATGGGGGGCTGTGCTGCACCCGATTCCCCTCGTTAAAAAAAAAAAAAAAACTATCATGCTTGCATGCATCTAAAACAATAATATCCATCTAAATATATATCCTTTATATATATATATATATTTAAATACATATATATAATTATATACGCATATTCACATATAATTATATATACATATAAATATATATTATATAACTATAAAATCTAATTTTTTTTTCCAATTACCATTTTAAATAACTATATACAAATATATAAATATATATATACATTACATATATAACATGTATATTACTTTTTTAATATATATTATATATATAAAACCATAAGCAAATAAACATATTTATATATATATATATAATAAAACATAAATCGCAAACCAAAGAAATGTAGGCGAAAATACGGTGGATGACATAGCCGTCGCTGCTTCCATACAACGTCGACCCCAACAATGGGTGCGACCCTCAGTGGGGGCAGCATATATATATATATATTTATATATATTTAAATACATATATATAATTATATACGCATATTCACATATAATTATATATACATATAAATATATATTATATAACTATAAAATCCAATTATTCTTTTCCAATTACCATTTTAAATAACTATATACAAATATATAAATATATATATATACATTACATATATAACATGTATATTACTTTTTTAATATATATTATATATATAAAACCATAAGCAAATAAACATATTTATATATATATATATATAAAATAAAACATAAATCGCAAACCAAAGAAACGCAGGCGGAAATACGGTGGATGACATAGCCGTCGCTGCTTCCCTACAACGTCGACCCCAACAATGGGTGCGACCCTCAGTGGGGGCAGCGATGGCCACCACCACCGCCACCCTCCCATATGGGAGGTAATTGTGGGGTAGCCACACCTCCTCACTAGTGTATAATACTTGCAATTTTTTTTAAATAACAATTGTGATTTCCAGAAATCGCTGTACGATTTTTATTAGGGTTTTTTTTCAAAAAAAATCCCTAAACAACATTTCAATCAAACAATATATATATATTATATTTGTATATATATATATAAAATATATATGTATACATATATAAATATGTATATACATAATTCACAATAAAATGCTTCAAAAGGCATTTAAATTCCATACAAAAATTCTATAGAATAAATTTACAATCTTACAAAAAGAATTTTTCTACAGTTTCGATTCAATTTCAACAGAGGTTCTAAAATTTAACTATTATTTTCTTTAGGGTAAATCCATTTCTAAAACTCAATTTTAATAGAGGATCTAAAATATTTTCTATAGAGGTTGTAAATATTCTTGGCAATCGTTTAAAATCCAAAGCTTCTATAAATAATGAAATCATCTTCTACAAGAAACCTTTCCAATTTGCAAAACAATAATAATTTAAATAAACTTTTAAAATTAAATTTACAAAAGCAATAAGGAACCTGTTCTAGAAGATTTGCTAATTCGAAATTTGATGTGGAGCCTCTTCCCAAAATTACAACTTTCCAAAGAACAAAAAAATAATCCAAAACCAAAAAGAATGCAACAAAACTACATCCCCAAACTTTTTTGAGAGCTTCTAATTTTTAAAATCTAACAACCCCAAACCAATTCAACTACTTTTAGAATAATCTCTTCCTTCCATGAAATAACCTCTTTTAATCAATCCAATAATTCAATTCGGGAATCAATTTTCAAATAATAGTAGTAAATATCTTCTAGCTGCCAGCTACAAAACAAATATCTCCAAATATCTTTTACAGATATTATGCATTTGAAATTTAAATAACTTATTTATTTGAAATCAAGTTTAATCTAATAATAATAAAATCACTTTATAACATAAATTAAATTAATTAATTTATCAATTATAAAGCCTCAACATCAATAATCCAAATTAATTAAATAACCAATCATAACATTATAAATTAATTCTCACAAATAAACCTTGCACAATAAATAAAATAACAAGGAAAACATGGATAAAAAATACAACCAATACATGGACTAATGACACACTGTAACTAGGGTAAAGGTTTGACTAGGTAAACCCATTACTATCTCCCAATCAACATTACTGTTGGGTAGTGGACACGCTCAGACCTATGAATCCAGGTGAAGCCGTTGTCCTATACCTGTAAACCCACAAATAAAGCATATGTCGTACATGTATCTAGATAATAAATCATACACACCGTGAAGAGAGAATCGTGGAATCACAGGGTGCTCGCATGCAAGTGATGCAATCCGGTTCCCTTCAACAATACAGTATCATAATAAACTGACAAACTACAACATCAATTAAAATATAGATGAGCATATATCAATCACTCAAATAATCACTTAAAACTAACATAAAGCATATCATAAACCATCAATATAGTGTATCATCTCACCAATATAGATCTATCATCACTCCACTATCAGCGATCAAATAACAATAACATAAAATATGGTCTATTAATGTATTTGAACTATCAGAGAAAACATAGAAAATATTAGGGGTGGTACAGGAGGTATAGGTCCAAAGCTTAAGGGGAGACATAGTGAAATATAGAGAGGTAGAGAAAGGGATAGAGAGACTTGAGAGGGAGATGGAGAGTGTGAGTATGTGTGTTTGTGTGTGAGAGAGAGAATTGAGATAGAGAGACCTAAGAGGGAGAGAAGGAGTGGGAGAGACCTAAGAGAGAGATACTTAAGATGGAGAGAGGGAGTGGGAGAGACCTAGGAGAGAGACCTACAAGGGATAGAGGGAGTGAGAGATACCTAAGAGAGTGATACATAAGAGGGAGAGAGACTTAAGAGGAAGGGAGAATTCAAAGGGAGGGGGAGAGAGAGGGATAGGGGGAGATGGAGAGGTAGAGGGAGAGGGAGAGGGAGAGGGAGAGGGAGAGGGAGAGGGAGAGGGAGAGGGAGAGAGGGAGAGGGAGGGGACTAGAGAGAGAGAGAGAGAGAGAGAGAGAGAGAGAGAGAGAGAGAGAGAGAGAGAGAGAGAGAGAGAGAGAGAGAGGGGTCTAAAGAGAGAAGGAAAGAGCGAGGGATGTAGAAGTAGCTAATTAAGTCTAGATTTCAATCTAGATTGATAGGGAGAGGTATAAAGAGGTAAAAAGAGAGGGAGGGAGGGAGGGAGAAACAAGTGGATGGATACGTCCAAAGCTTAAGGGGAGACACAGTGAAATATAGAGAGGTAGGGAAAGGGACAAAGAGATATGATGATTTATGAAGATTTGTTCATCTCCTTACTATAAAAAATATAAATATTTCAATATTGATTACTTTTTCTAATGTTTCTAGTATTTTGAGATAAGTGTTACAAAAAAAATTCATGAAAAAAAGACTTTGCATGTGGAAGTAGTGAGCATTTGATGTTTCAAAAATGAAATATGAAGTTCAAATGATTAAAATTAATTTTTATGTACAATGTAGAGACACTACCTATTCTATTGTGTAGAGATCTCAATCACCTTTTGAATGCCTATAAAAAATCAAAATTTTGATAAGAAATGCAAAACCTATGCCCATTTTATTAAAGAGGGATTTTTAGGTCTTCAAAACAGATATCCATTTTGTTTTTCAAAAAAATGGGTTCCCACTTTCCAAAACAAATATCCATTTTGAAACGGATATTCATTTTGAAACAGATATCTGTTTCAAATGGATATCCATTTTGTTTTTCAAAAAAATGGGTTCCCGCTTTCCAAAACAAATATCCATTTTGAAACAAATATCTGTTTCAAATGGATATCCATTTTGTCTAACAAAATTTGTGGCCTTGGGATTTCCCTCAAGTTTTCCTTGGTTTTTGGCTTTGGATTATCAAACCTAGAAAGTCAACTAAAAAAATGTTTTTACAAAATTTCCTTAGTTTTTCGAAGTTCACCCTTGTGGCTAACAACTTTTTCTTATCCAAATTTTATGAAATGAAAAAAGTTTATAGAAAAAATTGCCAGCTTTCCACCTATATAAGTTATGTGTTATTTTGAATTTAATAAATAATTATTATTGATTTTCTATAATCCATTACGACTAAAGTCCTGATTGATAGGTTGATTGAAAAACTTCTATAACTTTCAAACTACTTAACATTTTTCAAACCTACAAGATGTGTCACATTCTATACTTCACATACTATAGGATAAAGAAAAAATAATAATTTCATAAGGCTTTGACCAAGTTATGGTGGTTAGACACACACATTTTAATAATTCTAAAATGTTTCTAATAAAAACAATCATGTAACTAATTATTTACATAGAAAGAAATTACAAAAAAAAAAGTTGACACATCCAGGCATGTGTTCTCTACATGTATTGTAAGATTTAGAAAAAAATATTATTTTTTTCTTGTACTTAGGATGGTCAGACATACACCTACTTCTTATCCTTTTCCTGAAAATTTAGTACCACTACATTGAAATTTAAAATTTTCACAAAACAAAATTACTTTTTTTCCAAAAAGGACTAGTAGCCTAGAAATTGCATTCATTTTTCTACAATGTTTGTTCTTACATATTTTTTAAATTATGTTAATAACCTATTCAAATTTTTATGTCAAGTTTCCTAACTCTGTTTTTCTAAATTTTCATCCCACTTAGAGGCCTATTTTGGACCTCCATGATCTTGCACTAACCCAGTTCTCATAGATCTTTTGGGGTGTTGGATTTAATCAATTTGATATTTTTGGTCTTGTTAATGTTCCTTAAATTTCCATATATATATATATATATATATATATATATATATTGTGTTTCTTTATTTGATGATTATAGTAGAACAACATAGGTACAGTTTCTTATAATTAAATTTAAAATATTCTATCATTTTAAAGAGTTTAAAGCTCATATAGAAAATTAAACTTGTAAAAAGATTATAATTTTAAGGATTAATAATGGTGGTGAGTTTTGTTTAATAAATTTACATAGATTCTATAAGTACCATGGGATAGAAAGACATAATACCATCCCTAAATACAATGAATTTGAAAAAAAATGAATAGCTAATATTGATGGAGAGGGCTAGGAGTATGATGAGTGGATCTAACCTGGAAAAAAATAGGTAGAAATAGTTTATATAGTTTGTTTATTGGTTAATAGGCCCCCTACATTATATCTTATTGATAATACACCTATGGAGGTGTGGTCAAGTAATAAGTCTTCATTGCTACATATTTGAGTTTTTAATTATGAGGCATATACACATATACTAGTATGGAGAAGTGATCAAATTAGAGAAGAAGAGTGTAAAATGTATCATCATTAGCTATGGTATTGCTGTGAAAATATACAAGATTCGGTACCCTATGGCTGAGAGAGTTTTGTATTGTTTTTTTTAATCTTTAGATAAGTTAAGTCTTCTTCCATAGTTGCATCCAAATAATGGTAATAAAGATGTAGTTCAACTAACCTCAAATAAATTGAGAAGGTTGAACCAGAATACTATGAAGTACTAAGTGGAGAGGAACAAAGCTTAAATGGTTTTATAGTTTAGACATAGAAGCTCCACCTTAGTCATTGAGGTGGTCCACTCGACAAAGATAGAAACAAGAAAGGTATGCTCTTTCTAACTATAATCTTTTTTTTTGTTAATTACTAACACTAATGAGCCAATGAATATAATGAAGGTTATTGGTATGAATGAAGGTTATGTAGCGTATGCTCTTTCTGACTAGAAATAAACTTTTTTGTTAATTACTAACACTGATGAGCTAAATAAAGAAGGTTATGGGTATAAAGGCTGTGTAGCATATTGGAATATGGCCATAGACAAGGAGATAGCTACTTTGAGGAAAAATTCCGCCTAAAACCTATTATCTTTGTTTGATGAATGAAATACTATTGGATTCAAATGGGTGTTCAAAATAAAAATAGGGTTTAATTATAATGTTAAGAAGTATAAGGTGAGATTAGATGTGAATAATTATTTCTAAGTTGAGGAATACATTATGGTTGTATTTTTTCCATGATAGAAAAGTTGGAATTCATTTTATTTATATTGTCTCTTTCTATAGCATATGAAATTAAGGTTGAGAAAATGGATGAGAAGACAATATTCCTTCATGGTAATTTGAAGGAAGAGATTTATATGATACATCTAGACTCACTACATTGAAAAAGGTGAATAAAATTTAATTTGTAAGTTGAAGAAACATAGTGTTGTTTTAAGCAATCTCCTAGGATGCGATACCAAAAATTTGATTCATTTATACTAGTTTTTGGATTCATGAAGTCCAAATTGGAACATTACATCTACTATAAGATGGATGGTAATCATATTTTTATTATTTTATTATATGTTGATGATATGATTTTTTTGATAATTAAAAAGGTTTGATTTGTGATTTAAAGTCCCAACATTTAGAAAAAATTGATAATAAGGACTTAAGGGTAGTTAAGTACATCTTATGTATGAGGGTTCATGTAGGATCATCATGGAAAAAACAAGCCCTTAAGTGGTGATGAAAATTCAGAAAATCAGAGTTAGGCAACTTGACGTAAAAATTTGAATAAGTTATCTATATTATTTCAAAAATATGTAAGAATAAAATCTATAGCAAATTGAATGTAGTTTCTAAACTAATAGGTTTATTTAAAAAAAAAAATCTATTTGGTGAAAATTTGAAATTTCAATGTAGTAGTACTTAAGTTTTAGGGAAAAATAAGAAGTAGGTGTCTGTCTAACCACTGTAACCACAATAAAATGATAATTATTTTTTATAAGATTTTAGGTATAAGTAGAGGATTCATTCTCCGATGTGATGCATATTTTTTTGTAATTTTTTTCAAGTAAATAATTAATTATGATTTTTTTATTACAACTTTTAAAAAATATAAAAACTCATATGTCTGACCACCTTAACTTGGTCAAAACTTCATGAAATTTGTTTTTTATTTTTTTAATCCTATAGTATGCGAAGAATAGAATGTGATGCGTGTTTCAAATTCAAAAAATGTGATTCCATTTGAAAGCTATAGATGTTTTTAATCAGCCTATCAATCATGACTTTAGTCATAATTTAAATAGAAAATCAATAATAATTATTTATTAAATTCAAAGTAAAGCATAATTTATATTGGTGGAAAGATGAGAATCTCCTTTAAAAACCCTTTTCATTTCATAAATTTTGGGTAAAAAAAAGGTTGTCAGCCACATGGGCCATCATATCACTTACATACTGCCACTTTTTGGCCCATCATGATCCTGCACATACCCATGAAGATCAAAAGAGATGGAGGGAATAAATGAAATTGTTGGGTCAAAGTAAGTATTTAAACTAAACTCAATGTTGGAGGGGTTTAATTTGATAGATTGCAAGCTATTGTGTGTTCTTGCTATGATGAGAACAAAGTTATATGTTGAGCTAGTGTAAAATTTATCCTAGTAAGATGAAATATTTGAGTAGATTGTGTTATCTTAGTGTAATAAAAAGTTTGGTGTATCATGTGGTTTGTACAAGATTAAACATTGCCTAAGTAGCAAAGGTTCTAAGTTGATTTATGGTTAATCATAGATAAGAAATTTGGTTATGTAACAAAAAAGGTCTTTGGATATTTTAGGGTACCTCTAAACTTATTTCTTATGTTATCATGGTGATCCTATAGGGGATATATAAATTTGCATTTATGGATTTAGTTTGGGTTGGAGATATCAATAGTAGAAGATTCACTATGTAGTGTCCCTCCCGTTTCGACATACTGTTTAGTTGATTCTGCTTGATAGATGCTTTAGATTACCTTGATACTATGTTGTTCCTTTTCAGCGGTGATTCTGGATACTATGCTGTTTTGATTTTGCAGATGATACATTGACATCCTGGTTATTTGGTTATGTTGGTTCGATAATACTGTGATAGATTCATTCATGATATGGCTTATTGGTTATGATTATTGCTTATTTTATCATGTTGATATGATTGTATATGATTGATCTTGCTCATTTGTGTCGGTGGATAAGATAGTATAGCATTACTCATTCATGAGTACCCTGCTACGCTGCAATTCTTATTCACGGTGTGTTTTCTAACATGAGTTTATATATATATATATATATATATATATATATATATATATATATATATATATATATATATATATATATATATATATGTTTTAACCTTGATGTTTTCCTACAGACACAGCTACCGGGTAACGGCTCCACTTGCTTGTCAGGTTTGAGTGTACCCTAATTCATTATAAATATGTTGTCGGAGGTATTGACAGGTCCTTTTTAAACCATCATTCATTTTCGAACGAGTATCTCTGTGTTACCCTGTGTAGTTGCCCAGTTCATTATGTTGTGTTCATTTTTATTGTTTTGTGTTGCGTATTTAATATTTAAAGTTTATTAAATGTTTATAAATGTTTAAACCAATGTTTGTAATTTAAATTAAATTAAATATATTGTCGAATTATAAATGAGAAAGTTATTCCTTTGCGATGTTTTAATTAAAATATTATTATTGCTGATTTAATTGTGCAACTTGAATTATGTGATAGATATTTTTAAAGCAAGATATTTTCGATGAGATAAGAATTTTTGATTGTCAGTTATAGGTCTGTTATGATATTTTGAAGAATGAGTTGAACTGAATGAGCTATTTACAATGCGAAATGAACTTTCAGTTAAGTTTTGTGATTGAAAGTGAATTGCATGAATTAATATCTTTGGAAAATGGGTAATTGTGCATTCACGGGAAGAACTTTCATGGCAGTAGTTTTTAGCAGTTTGTTTCACGACAATTGTTTTGAGAAGAATTTTTCCTTTTAAGATTTTGTTACCAGCGTGTTTTGAAGTTGGTTTTGATTAGAATTTCACTGTCACAGTCTAGAAAATTAATAGAGGAATCAACAAAGGTTTCTAAATTCATTTCATCCCGATTTCCAGATTAACCAGGTTTTCTTCTTTTTAAGTTTTTTGTAAAATTACTTCTTTGAACGTTTGGAAAGATTAATGGTATGTCAAACCTGCAAAATAAAATACAAAAATAATTAGAATAGGCAAACAGATTTTATATAAAATACAAATTAATGAGGCTGCCAAGAATTCATGAAATTAGAACTTAGTATTTGTTCTTAGAAATTGAAAACTGAAGTTGAATTCTCCTGAATCTTTGTTGCTTTATTGAAAAGAAATTTAGGCAATATTTAAAAACAAAATTGATGTTCTTCGTGTTTATGGAATCTTAATTTCAGGATTTTAGCCATATTCTTCTTTCTTATGGAATGGGTTTTGTATATTAAAAAAAAAAAAATCTGTCTGTATAAATATATGTTTTAAATCTGCGCTGAATTTTATATATTTAAACCAAATATACCCACTGACCCCTTGTATCTTGTCTAAAGCTCAAATTTGTGTGATGTTCGTTCCCCTGAAGGCAAGTGTTTAACGTGAAAGCTTGTATCAATGAATATTATCAAGATCTGTTCTTTATTGATGTGCGTATTTCCCATTTTAGTATCTATACTAGACTATGAAATCGAATTTCTTGTCTTGGTTAAAAATTATGAAGTATATCTCTAAACTCTATAACAGATTTGCACTCAATCTTCTCTTCAAGATACTTTCTGTATAATCATAAGCTGGAGGATTTATTTGAATTCATGTCCGTATCCATTCCTCCATCATGGCAGATCCTTTTCTTTAAACTAATAAACCTGATCATTAAAATTTTTGTATATAATCACTTTAGATTTGATCACTAACAATAGGAACAATATCACTCATCAGGAATCAGATGTAATCCGTCTTCCTAGTGCCTATTTATTCTAATTTTTGGTGTATCTTAGTGCCTATGTATCCTTATTTTATGGCGTAGACCCCTTATTAAGGCACAAATTCTGCCAATATTGTGATGTGAGATTTCCTGCATGCATTCACTTGAGATTTATGCGCCTGGTTTTATTTGATATCCATGTGTTGTTATACTGCGCCGCTTCTAATTCTCTCTATCCATAATATAAACAATAGGCTTTTCTACTACTGTGAGAGACCCTTAACTATTGCATGTATCTGTAATTAAACTCTCTCCTGCAATTATTTCATGCATTGAAAGCATGGTGTCCCAGTTTATACGCAAGTTATGTTAAATATTCTAAAATTAATACTTTGTCTTTACCGTTTCTTCCACACGCCTTAATCTTGCTACTTCAATTTTATATTGATTCTGTGAATCAAGGGACAAAATTATAATCTTAAAAATTATGCATGTTACCAGTTAGTGAAAAAGGGCGCAATGATAGTTATTGAAAACTCTCTCTCTCTCTTCAATTTAAGTTCTTCCTTACTTTAAATAGGAGTGGCAGTTAATTTATTAGTAACTTATGTTAACACTTTTAGCAGTTGAAATATATATATATATTTGAATATAGCGCCTAAGATTGGTAAATGAAAATTTATGATTCAAAAAGTTATCTGAAAGTTATAATTTTAAGTTTATTATTTACAATGAGAATTAATTTAGTATTAAAATAAATTAAAGTAAAAGATCCTCTTTCTTGGTATTATATATATTTATATAATAGTGTATTAGGCTATCTTTAAAGTGTTTAAGTTATAGATGCATAAGATTTATATATATCTAATACTATTGAATATAGATGTATTATATTTTCTTTGAAAATTAAAACAAATGTTAATATCGATAAATTGTTTATCATGAACATTTAACTTATGAAGTTTGGTAACTTGTAATTAATGGGTGTGTAAATATATTTTAATGTAGATGATGTGTATTTCTTTTCATCAAAAACTTGAGAAGTGAAAATTTGTATTGATAAGATTATTACGTTTCTATTGTCATGCTTAAATTACAATTATGCTTGTGTGAGGGTATAGCTTGTACCATTTTGTGGTCGTCTAAAGAGACACCTTTGAGATTATGATTTATCTCTAGTGAATGATATAAACATTGTGGTTTTGTTCATTATGTTTAGAAGTTATCCCTAGATTCTCATGTTGAGTCATGTTATAGAAAGAGTGGCTTGTGGTAGGGGCCAAAATCCGGAAGTGATTGTCAAGGTAACCTATCGTAGGTGTGTTAATTAAGTGAAAACCTAACTAATGTATTAGGGGTTGGGTAGTTGTAAACACTAATTCAGATAATGTTTGCCTCGCCTACTTTCTTAACGCTCTTTTAGGTTGAGAAAAGGCTGAGAAGGCCTGGAATGGCAAGTCGACATCTTGTCCTCTTGAAAGATGAAGTGACTCCACATTAGTCTGCATAGGGGCCGGGAATCGGTAGAGGCTACCAGGGTAACTCTTGGTGAGGGCCGGTAGTCTAGGAAGATTCGCTAGGGTAACCTATCCTGACAATGTGATGACACTCTTAGTCTATACCATGATGGTGTTCCTTGTGTTCATTTTTTTATTTTGATGTGATTTGTTACTTAAATTGTATCTATTTGAATTTGTAATCGTAATGTCATCATGTGAATTTGTAAACCATGTAAACGTAAAGTTTTGTCTTCTTTGTTTGTGGACCTGTCAATTATCTCCTAGCACAGAGGGAGTGGACCTTTGGGTTCCATGTGGTCGGGAGGTAACCATGCTACACCTTTCTTAGAATTTTCTTGCGGTTGATCCTATGCTTGCAACAGGATTCCGGTTACTACTTTGTTCGTGACTGTTGATGTAGAGCTTGTTCATGGATATTGTATCAAATTTCAGATGAAAACTATCTGTTTTGTAAAAATATCTCTTGTATAAGAGCTTATTGATTGTACCATCTTTGATGTATAGAGATTCCTTGAAATCTCACCTTATGTAAAATGGTCATTTGGATATTTGATTGTATAAATTTTGTAAACTGGTTCTAGCATGAAATTAAATATGTACTTATGTTCATGATAATGTGTTGAGCTTATTTTTTATGTTTATGTAACTACGTCTTGGGAACTTTATAACAATTGTGTAATCTATTATCCTTCTAAAAAAAAATTATTTGGTTAACTTTACTCTTTACACTTTGTTTAACGGTAACCAAGGTGGGGCATTACAAATTTGTATCAGAGCCAAGTTCTAACACTGGATGCTTTGGTTTAATGAGCCCATTGGGTTATTTAGGATGTTAGATTTGGTTGTTGTGTTTTTCATTTTCTTTGTCTATTTTAAACTAGATTTGTCTTGGTTTGTGTGTAGGATCATGCCTAGGCGTCATGTTAGAGGTCGTGGTCAAGGCCAAGGTGGTGGTCGTAGGCCAAACCGCCAGGTTACTCCCCCTCTGAGCCCTCATCAGAGTGTTCAGGCAGAACAATTGGGTCCGCAGTTGGACCAGGGTAATGAGGGACATATTCTAGAATAGTCAGTGGTAGAGGGATCACAGTTACGCCCTTTACTAGAAGAGGTCCTAGCTCGACTTGGACCTAGACGGGAAGTGGAACAGGAAGTGAATAGAGAACATGATAGATCTCTGATGAGAGTTGATGATTCAGTGCAACACGATGCCATTATTGCAGGTCACATGTGAGATTTGTTGAGGGCACGCCCTCCTACATTTGATGGATCTGGAGGTGGTTTAGAGGCAAAAACTTGGTTTCTTGATCTGGGACAATGCTTTGCAATGCATCCTTATGGAAACAATACTCATGCTCATTGCACCATAATGCATCTTAGAGGATTTTCCTCTACTTGGTGCTGATTGGAGGATCAGAAGCTCCATCTAGAGATTGGTGTAGTCTCATGGGATATGTTCCTAGAGAGATTTAGAGCACGTTTCTTGTCCAAGCATCAGAGGCAGCGACGTGCGGATGAGTTTCACGATCTTTGTCAGATGGCTATGTCCATGGAACAGTTTGAGCGCAGGTTTTATGAGCTCAAGCAATATGCTGGGATTGTGGACGATGAGGCAATGTTGGTGCAACACTTCATCAGGGGCTTAAATTCCCGTATTAGTGGTGGAGTCAGAGTCTTCGAGCCGAAGACTATGGAGGTTGTTGTAGAGAAGGCATGAATTATGGAGGAGAATCTGAATATGGCATTGGGTGGACACATTGGAGTACAGATAGGCAGTGCTGATATTTCAGGTTTTAGTTAGCGTGGTGGTTAGTTTCAGACAGGTGGTTCCTCTAGGAATCAACAGGCACCCTTTAAGGGTGGACAGCAGCAACAATGTAATCAACAGAAGAATAAGAATTCACAATCTCAACAGGGTAACAGTTCTAGATCTCAACATAGTAGTGGTTGGGTTCATAAAGAGAGAAATCAAAGTTGGCAACAAGATCAATGTTATCATTTCAATCAGCCAGCACAGAGTTCTCAGTCTGTGGTTAGTGGAGGTAGTTTTCCACAGTCTAATGTACCTCCAGGAGATAGAGGATTTAGGAGGAGTATAGAATGTTTCACTTGTGGTCAATAGGGCCACATTACTCGTCAGTGTCCTCAAAAAAACACTTCTGGGTTTAATTAGAGACCGGCAGCTTCAAAGCTAACAGTAGGAGATGTAGGCAGATCACATAGGGTGTTTACCATGGTGGATAACCGCCAGGTCGTGCACCAGGGAGCTATTGGAGAGGTTTCTGGTGGAGGACATGCATCATTTATTGGGAACCGTGCACGTCCTTTAGAGTTAGGAGTTGATCCTCAAGGATCAAGACGTTGACTAGGTACGGGTCCAGTGGGACCCCAATGACAAGTTTTCTATCTCTTCAGAGGACATATTTTGGATGTGTGTGTTATTTATTTTCTGTTTAAAGGCTTCCAGGAGTAAGCCTTATCCTAGGGGGGGAGGATGTAGTGTCCCTCTCATTTTGACATACTATTTAGTTGATTTTGCTTGATAGATGCTTTAGATTACCTTGATACTATGTTGTTCCTTTTCAACGGTGATTCTAGATACTATGCTCTTTTGATTTTGCTGATGATACATTGACATCCTGGTTATTTGGTTATGTTGGTTCGATGATACTGTGATAGATTCATTCATGATATGGCTTATTGGTTATGATTATTGCTTATGTTATCATGTTGATATGATTGTATATGATTGATCTTGCTCGTTTGTGTCGGTGGATAAGACAATGTAGCATTACTCATTCATGAGTACCCTACTACGCTGCAATTCTTATTCACGGTGTGTTTTCTAACATGAGTTTATATATATATATATATATATGTGTGTTTTAACCTTGATGTTTTCCTGCAGACATAGGTTCTGGGTAACGGCTCCACTTGCTTGTCAGGTCTAAGTGTACCCTAATTCATTATAAATATGTTGTCAGAAGTATTGACAGGTCCTTTTTAAACCATCGTTCGTTTTCGAATGAGTATCTCTGTGTTACCCCGTGTAGTTGCCCAACTCATTATGTTGTGTTCATTTTTATTGTTTTGTGTTGTGTATTTAATATTTAAAGTTTATTAAATGTTTATAAATGTTTAAACCAATGTTTGTAATTTAAATTAAATTAAATATATTGTCGAATTATAAATGAGAAAGTTATTCCTTTGCGATGTTTTAATTAAAATATTATTATTGCTGATTTAATTGTGCAACTTGAATTATGTGATAGATATTTTTAAAGCAAGATATTTTCAATGAGATAAGAATTTTTGATTGTCAGTTATAGGTCTGTTATGATATTTTGAAGAATGAGTTGAACTGAATGGGCTATTTACAATGTGAAATGAACTTTTAGTTAAGTTTTGTGATTGAAAGTGAATTGCATGAATTAATATCTTTGGAAAATGGGTAATTGTGCATTCACGGGAAGAACTTTCATGGCAGTAGTTTTTAGTAGTTTCTTTCACGGCAATTATTTTGAGAAGAATTTTTCCTTTTAAGATTTTGTTACCAGCGTGTTTTGAAGTTGGTTTTGATTGGAATTTCACTGTCGAAGTCTAGAAAATTAATAGAGGAATCAACAAAGGTTTCAGAATTCATTTCAACTCGATTTCTAGATTAACCAGGTTTTCTTAATTTTAAGTTTTTGTAAAATTACTTCTTTGAACGTTTGGAAAGATTAATGGTATGTCAAACCTGCAAAATAAAATACAAAAATAATTAGAATAGGCAAACAAATTTTATATAAAATACAAATTAATGAGGCTGCCAAGAATTCATGAAATTATAACTTAGTATTTGTTCTTAGAAATTGAAAACCGAAGTTGAATTCTCCTAAATCTTTGTTGCTTTATTGAAAAGAAATTTAGGCAATATTTAAAAAAAAAAATTGTTGTACTTCATGTTCATGGAATCTTAATTTCAGGATTTTAGCTGTATTCTTCTTTCTTGTGGAATGGGTTTTGTATATTAAAAAAAAAAATTATGTCTGTATAAATATATGTTTTAAATCTGCACTGAATTTTATATATTTAAACCAAATATACCCACTGACCCCTGGTATCTTGTCTAAAGCTCAAATTTGTGTGATGTTCATTCCCCTAAAGGCAAGTGTTTAACGTGAAAGCTTGTATCAATGAATATTATCAGGATCTGTTCTTTATTGTTGTGCGTATTTCCCTTTTTAGTATCTATACTAGACTATGAAATCAAATTTCTTGTCTTGGTTAAAAATTATGAAGTATATCTCTGAACTCTATAACAGATTTGCGCTCAATCTTCTCTTCAAGATACTTTCTATATAATCATAACCTGGAAGATTTATTTGAAGTCCTGTCTGTATCCATTCCTCCATCATGGCAGATCCTTTTCTTTAAACTAATAAACCTGATCATTAAAATTTATGTATATAATCACTTTAGATTTGATCACTGACAATAGGAACAACATCATTCATTAGGCATCAGACGTAATCCACCTTCCTAGTGCCTATGTATTCTGATTTTTGGTGTATCTTAGTGCCTATGTATCCTTATTTTATGGTGTAGACCCCTTATTAAGGCATGAATTCTGCCAATATTGTGATGTGACATTTCCTGCATGCGTTCACTTGAGATTTTTGTGCCTAGTTTTATTTGATATCCCTGTGTTGTTATACCACGCCGCTTCTAATTCTCTCTGTCCATAATATAAACAATAGGCTTTTCTACTGCTGTGAGAGACCCTTAAGTATTGCATGTATTTGTAATTAAACTCTCTCCTGCAATTATTTCATGCGTTGAAAGCATGGTGTCCCAGTTTATACGCAAGTTATGTTAAATATTTTGAAATTAATACTTTATCTTTACCGTTTCTTCCACACGCCTTAATCTTGCTACTTCAATTTTATATTGATTCTGTGAATCAAGGGATAGAATTATAATCTTACAAATTATGCATGTTACTAGTTAGTGAAAAGGGGTGCAATGATAGTTATTGAAAACTCTCTCTCTCTCTCTTCAGTTTAAGTTCTTCCTTACTTTAAATAGGAGTGGCAGTTAATTTATTAGTAACTTATGTTAACACTTTTAGCAGTTGAAATATATATATGTATTTGAATATAGCGCCTAAGATTGGTAAATGAAAATTTATGATTCAGAAAGTTATCTGAAAGTTATAATTTTATGTTTATTATTTACAATGAGAATTAATTTAGTATTAAAATAAATTAAAGCAAAAGATCCTCTTTCTTGGTATTATATATATTTATATAATAGTGTATTAGGCTGTCTTTAAAGTGTTTAAGTTATAGATGCATAAGATTTATATATACCTACTACTATTGAATATAGATGTATTATATTTTCTTTGAAATTTAAAACAAATGTTAATATCGATAAATTGTTTATCATGAACATTTAACTTATGAAGTTTGGTAACTTGTAATTAATGGGTGTGTAAATATATTTTAATGTAGATGATGTGTATTTCTTTTCATCAAAAACTTGAGAAGTGAAAATTTGTATTGATAAGATTATTACATTTCTATTGTCATGCTTAAATTACAATTATGCTTGTGTGAGGGTATAGCTTGTACCATTTTGTGGTCATCTAAAGAGACACCTTTGAGATTATGATTTATCTCTAGTGAATGATATAAACATTGTGGTTTTGTTCATTATGTTTAGAAGTTATCCCTAGATTCTCATGTTGAGTCATGTTATAGAAAGAGTGGCTTGCGATAGGGGCCGAAATCCGGAAGTGATTGTCAGGGTAACCTATCATAGGTGTGTTAATTAAGTGAAAACCTAACTAATGTATTAGGGGTTGGGTAGTTGTAAACACTAATTCAGATAATGTTTGCCTCTCCTACTTTCTTAACGCTCGTTTAGGTTGAGAAAAGGCTAAGAAGGCCTGGAATGGAAAGTCGTCATCTTGTCCTCTTGAAAGATGAAGTGACAGCACATTAGTCTGTATAGGGGCCAAGAATCGGTAGAGGCTACCAGGGTAACTCTTGGTAAGGGCCAGTAGTCTAGGAAGATTCGCCAGGGTAACCTATCCCGACAATGTGATGACACTCTTAGTCTATACCATGATGGTGTTCCTTGTGTTCAATTTTCTATTTTGATGTGATTTGTTACTTAAATTGTATCTATTTGAATTTGTAATCGTAATGTCGTCATGTGAACCTGTAAACCACGTAAACGTAAAGTTCTGTCTTCTTTGTTTGTGGACCTATCAATTATCTCCTAGCATGGAGGGAGTAGACCTTTGGGTTCCACGTGGTCGGGAGGTAACCGTGCTACACCTTTCTTAGAATTTTATTGCAGTTGATCCTATGCTTGCAGCAGGATTCCAGTTACTACTTTGTTCATGACTGTTGATGAGGAGCTTGTTCGTGGATATTGTATCAGATGTCAGATGAACACTATCTATTTTGTAAATATATCTCTTGTATAAGAGCATACTGATTGTACCATCTTTGATGTATAGAGATTCCTTGAAATCTCACCTTATGTAAAATGGTCATTTGGATATTTGATTGTATAAATTTTGTAAACTGGTTCTAGCATGAAATTAAATTTGTACTTATGTTCATGATAATGTGTTGAGCTTATTTGTTATGTTTATGTAACTATGTCTTGGGAACTTTATAACAGTTGTGTAATCTATTATCCTTTTTAAAAAAAAATTATTCGATTAACTTTACTCTTTACACTTTGTTTAACGGTAACCAAGGCGGGGCCTTACACACTAGTGGGTATGTTTTCACTATGCTTGGTGGTGCAATTAGTTAGATGAATAAGTAATAGGTTATGTTGCTTTATCTTCTATAAAAGTAGATTACACAATAAAAACTCATTCTTATAAGGAATCCATCTAGCTTAAGATATTGTGTTCAGATGTTGGGCTAAAGGTAGGATCCATTATAGTTCATTGTGATAGTCAAAGTGTCATATTTTTGGCAACGAACTCAACCTTTAATATGAAGATGAAGCATATCAATTTCTATTAAAATTATGTTCAAGATATGGTAGAGGATGAGAGGGTGATGTTAGAAAAAGTTGAAACTTTGAAGAATGTAGCAAATGCACTCACGAAATTGGGCAAAGAAAAATCAAGTGATGCTATGAGTCTATGAGCCTCTCAGGCCTTAGCAATCGGATAATGGTGTTGATACTCCTATTTCTCTTGAAATATGTTCAACAAGTGGGAGAATGTTGAAAAATGTGTGTCAACCTTTCTCCTAATGTCAAGATTATAAAAAGTACATTTATTTATATAAAACAAAAACGCTCAAATTTGTAGCTATAGAGTTGGTGTTTGATAGAAATAAATATTTTTTATTGTTCAACACCATCTACAAGGATATCTATTGTGTAGATCTTTGAGTACTTTAGTTTAAAAAATTGCAATCAATTGGCCCTTTGGATCAAACGTTATGGCCTTTAAAATTTTGCATAGAAAATGTAAAAAGTTGTTGGATGTATAGAATAACTATAAATTGTACACTTGTCAACCAGCTTATGATGCATGTTATGACACATCGTAAGCCATCTTTGATTTCAAGAAAATTTGGTCACCATTTTTGGGTAGTTTTAGTTCATGGATTTTTAATTACCATTTGATGGTTTCAAGTTTTTGCAACTTCTATATAGTAGGTGCTTGAGATGGAGGTTGCAAGTAGAGTTTTATAGATAATGTTAAACTATAAATATTCCTCTAGATCTTTGGTTGGTGATCTTTTTTGTGAAATCTTTCTATGCAAATGTATTGTAATCGTTGTTTACTAAATTATACATTAAACTGCTTTTTAGTATGGGTTTTTCTATTCCAAAAAAGTTTTTCACATACACCTATGTTAAATAATATGTATTGTTTATTTTTCTGTTTAAATGTATTTATGCTTTCTATAATTGTTGGCAGATTGAAATTTGAAGTACACTCCCCAAAAACATTAGTGTAAGAAGCATTTTCGTATACCCACTTCTTTTCAAAATAGAGTTTCATTGTTTTCAACTAACATATTAAAACTTCAAATAACTGTTACTTTAAAGCTATAACTTGTGTCCTAACCAAGTTTCATATTGTTTATTCAGGTCATTTTAGTGTTTACGAATGGACAGTTTGCCTCAAATCTTTCGTCAGCAGACCGACAGCCAATCTCTGCAATGCTCAATAGCAGTTCTACAAAACTTTTTTATATATAGTTTTGAGAACTCTCCAACCTTGCAGGCTCTTGCTAACGAATCTGATGGGTACTATGAAACCATTGTAAATAATTCTGACAACCCTTTGTACCAAATAAGAAGATTCTTCAATTTCATGGCACTTGCATCACTAAATGAACCATACTGGACCAAATCCTATAGTGATTTCGAAGGACGTGGAATTATTACAACAGTATCTTACCGAGGTAAGTTTAAAAATAAAAATAGTTGTAGGGAAGTCTGTAAAACTCATCTTGAACAAGCTATCCAAATGATAATGTTATTTTTGAATAATTATAAACTTGTTAGACAAATAAGCTACTTAGGTTGAGGTTATCAATATGAATTCTATTTGAATTGAGTTTCTAACTAGGAAAAATATTGATGGACTATAGTTTTTATTATATAAGCAGCATTTACAGGGTGCTATACTCTTTACGCATCGAGCCCAAAAGGTCAAAAAGGAGCAAAACCATTAAACATCAAAAAAAAATCAGTAACAGCAGAGGAAAGACAGACACAGCCTAGTAACAGCAGAAACACAGCACAACACAGACCCAACCACTAATGGACTATAGTTAAACATGTGGGCTGTAGATCTAAACAAACATCTAGATTTTAACTGGCTTAAACACTCTACCTGGCTACTTTTATCAAAATTCAATCTTCTTCTATATAACTAATCCAATTATGCGGATGTACACTAAAATTACAAATTACTATTTGACCATCAAACATTTGATGTTTTAATATCTTATAAATTAATTGTGTTCTTGCAGCCCTTAGTCCAGACGGCCATTTGGTGGGGGTCGTTGGTATTGATATTGTCAAATCAGGGCAAGGAAATCCTCCCCCTAAAGCTGGCGAACGTCTCACAGTCAATGCTACCATGTTTGTCCAAACCGAGGTTAGATGTCTAAGATATCTTGGCTGATTAAAGTTTACGGTCAAGAAATCAATTGATATGATTACTTAAGTTCTACTTGTTTGTAATGTTTAGGTGAGGACAACGAACAATCCTTGCACAACATGTAATGGGAAGGAAGCAATTTGTGAAAAATCAACCACAGCGACCTTGATAGATCTGGAGTGTTGTGAGAGTTGTAATCCAGAGAGCCATAAACGGAGTGCAGGTATGATAGCTGCAGTAATAATCGCGCCTCTAGTTGCTGTGTTGGCGATAATCATATCAGTGGCATGGTGGAGGAGGAGGAAACGATCTGTAATTCCAAAGCCCGTTACAACTGAGTTGTGGCCTTATGGATAGGTATATAAATATCTGTAATCCTTAAAGATGTTGAGGTCGGAGTTAAAAAGACAAGACAGTAATTGATAAATGGGTTATTTTGGATGCATTATACTTCCCCTACCCTCCTGTCTAGATGAATATCAGTTGTATCTATCAATTGTGTCTTCCATATGATATAATGATAATTTCTTTTATTTCACAGTTGAGTAAGAAGCGTCTCTGTTATGGTTCATTTTTCCTCTTTTTAGTTCTTATCGTAGGGAGGTTACTATGGCATTTCTTTACTTCAAAATTTCAAAATATTTGAATTTTTCAACTGTTTATGTTTGGAATTATTCTAATAATAAATAAACAAAAATTAAATTATTTATCTAAGTTTTTGTCGGTATTGTACATTTTAAATCCAATAAATAATTATGTTTAATTTTTTTTAATAATTTAATATTTTAAATATATAATTTTTCTAACTTTGATCAATATAATTAAAAGATGAACAAATAAATGTTAATTGTAAGTGGACATGTACAAGACTAACCATGTTAAGTCTTGTTTATATATATATAGATTCTTTAAGATGTGATTCTATTCCATCTCTTTTATGTGAATTGTGTATTGTGTTTTCCATATTTCAATATAAAAGTATAAATAGTTATACTTTTATATTTAAATATATTTCACTTATCTTTTATGTGAATTGTCTATCCATTGTATTTTTATAGTTTTTGGTTTTGACTGTGTAAATTCACATGATCAAAACTATAAACTATACACAATAATATTATAGACTATGAAAATCATATGTCAGCAATTTTATATATTGTTACACTTTTAAAACTATAACTATATATAAAGTTATATTTTTATATTTAAATATAAAAAGTACAATAGACAATTCACATAAAAGGTACGTGGAATAGAATCATGCCCTTAGTTGTGGCTATATTAGTAAAAGAGGAGTGAGGATCACAATTAGAGGGGTGACCCTAAACATTTAGGAGGTGTTGACCATTAGTAATGGGATCCCATCATATGAGGGTGTCATCCTAGTCTCTATCATCAACTTGCTAAGAAGTAGCATGCATAAGCAAGATGGAAAGGATTAGGTAGGAAATTTTCCCATTGTTTAGGTAGCTAGAGTGCCTATAGTGAGAAGTAGAGGATTGTCCATGTGAGAAAGGGGTCCACCCATAGTGTCAAGGACACAAAGAACCTTGGGAATCATAATGGATTTGTTTAGAACCATGACTATGAACCCATTGACACACATGCATGGTAGAGAGAAATTCCCCTATGGTGGAGTGGCATTCCTCTTGGTATGGAAAGGAAGCACATGATAAACTATATAGGGGTATTCACCAATGCTCAATTAAAGTCTACAAGTGAGAAGCATCCATAGCCACCTTATTGTCTTAGACCTAGATCTATAATATAATATTAGAACATATACTAGATTTATATACATGGAAAAGTGCTTATCAATAGATGAACAAAGATGGAAAAAATAATTTATCTTTCCATATTTTTAATAGAATATTCACTCTTAAAGAATACCATCTCTTGGATATTTGGCAGGAATCCTAAGCTAGTTTCCTAGAAGTATCATATTTAATGAAAAATACTTTGGGTGAAATGGGTTCATCCCATAATTTAGTGTCTACCACTTGTAGAACATCTTAATTTTTTCATGAAATCGCTTTTTTTAAAAAATAAACCTAGAGAGGTTCCATTTAAGGGGGTTTGAGTGAAGGGTTTTAGATCAAAACCCCCAACCTCAAATTAAATTGATGGAATCTCCTCAACATCTATTAAATTATTGAGAAAAATAATTCTTCATCTTTTGGGAGATTAAATGAAGTCATGTCAAAATGCTATTTTGTGGGTATGCAACCCTTGGTATTAGTTTTTCAAATATTATAATATGTATTGTGTTTCCTTTAATACTATATATTTTAAAATATTTATAACAAATATGAGTCCATTATGAAGAAATAATGACCTTTATTCAAGTAACTAGGAAAAATAACAAATATTGTTAGAAAAATATCAAAAAAATACACTACACTCCACATGTCTTTATTTCAATAAAATAGAAACATTTAATTTTGATATACATGGTAACAAAAATATATTATGAAATAATATAGGTATATTTTTTTTTGTTAACACTAATTCAAATATTAATAATAAAAAAATTTTAATAAAAAAATTTAAAAATGCACTAGGCATTGAAATTAATGATTCAATTTTAAAAATCATGCTTTTTTGATTGAAATAAAAAATTATATGATATGGAATGTTGGCATTCAATAAAATAATAGAAAAATAAAAATTGATTAAAAAAAATATATAAAAATGATAGAAATAATGTTTTTAATTGTAAAAAGATTATAACTTGGAACTACATAGAAAATACCATAACCCATTGATTTACATCATCTTTAAATTATTGATTTATTCTCTATACATTACATGAATTGAAAATTCGGATCCAATGAGAAGTGGTGGGTGTTTTAAATGAAAAGCCACTACTATAGTGATTGAGTAAGGCCATGGACCTTCATTGTGTGGGCTTTGGCCTTTGTTTGTTGGTGTTCAATGAGGGTAAGGAGGGATGAGGATTTTCCCCGCATGGGTTTTCCCATTTTTTTCTATTTTTATTTTTGTATAGAGTTAGTTTCTCACATGTAAATTAGGAGACCCTTAATATATCCAATAAAGATTCCCTCAATGTTGTTAAGCCTTACTCATCTAGCAATGAAAAACTTAATTAGAATAATAGAAGGTGCGGAAATAATTATATCCTTGAAAACTTGACAATCTTCTAATCTATGATTATTGGGTTATTAAATTTTGTATTTCATATTCTCATATTTCTATGTGGAAAGGGTTTGGTCATTTTCCTATCAAAGTTTCTTCCTTGTTACTCTCATTTCCTATAACTCCACCTTTTAAGTTTCAGCCTATGTGTTTTTGGGATTTTGATTTTCCAAAGCTAATGGAAGGATGGTGGATGGAAAGGAATCGTACCTTTGGAATAGCCATGTACTCCTTAAATTAAAAAAGCTTCAATTTTTTAAGTTTAAGATAAAGAAGTAGAATAGATCCTCTTTTGGAAATAGTTTTAAAATTAAAACTCAACTTCAAAATAAGCTAGATAGAATCACCTTTTAAATTAAGGAGGAAAATCTCAAAGGATTTCTTCTAGAAATACAAAATCCTAGATTGATTGGATTTAGAAAAGAGAAAATAACATTTTGTATAATTTTATGGAGAAGTGAAGAAGTGGTAATTTTATAACTTATCTTATTTCAACCTAGGGAGAATAAGTGACCTCCTTTCATGTTATCTCCAAGGAAATTATGTGGTAATTTTCCTCTCTATTTATCAAGCATGGACCATGGGCTAGGGTAGAGAAGAGACTCATTCTAGACTAAATTTCACCATTTTTATTCAAATGATATGAACAAAATTCTCTTCTACATTGCATGTTAATTGAGGATCTTGAGATTGTGGTGTTCCAAATGAAGAAAGGTAAGTCTCTTGGGCCTAATGATTTTTCTATAGGATTTTTTAGGAATTTTGGGAAATTCTAAACAATGACTTGATAGAGGTTACTAATGGGTCCTATAATAGTAAGCAAGATTCTCAAAGCCATTAATTCTAATTGAAAAATTTTGAAAAATGGTAAAAATACTAATTTTCAACATCTCACATAAGCCAAAAATTGAGACACATTAATGTGGGATCACCATTTATATTAGAGAATACATGAATATAATTTCATGTTCCTTGGGCCTAGCGATTGAACTAGAAGAAATGGTTTCAATGGTTTCTAAATGGACACAAAAAGGAAAATGTAGCACTAGAACACCCAAGTGAGCCAACCAAGATCTCATTAGGAGACCCTAATAGAGAACTACAATGTACAAAACTATTTCAAACTTTCATCCCTAATGAGAGGTAGAGGATTGAATATTCCACCTCACATTTAGTTTGGTTTCCATAAGTAGTTGAGGATAAATCCATGAGTAAAATTTCAAAGGTTTTTAACTCCTAAAAGGAGCCTTTGAAATATATTTATAAATTGTATTCCTTATAACATGGATTGATGTAGAAAAATCTCACCTTTTCAACCATTTTAGGGGGAAATAAATCTAGGACAGTCCAATAAGATTCTATATATTGATTACTAAGATTGAATTTAGCCTTAGAATTTGGCTAAGATATTTTGGTACTACTATTTTTTGAAAAAGTTAAAATATAATACAAAACCTATTTTTATAGACCCTTAAGGCAAGGGTCAATGGAACTTTGGTAAGGGGTTTATCTATACAAGTGATCACAAGAGGCCACCATGAATAATTCTGGTTGATAGAGATACTATTTTTAAATTTTTCCCCATTCAAAATGAGTCATAGCTTTGTCTAGCTTACCAAAGACTCCATATGCTATTGACAACAAAGGTGCATTGAATTCACGGTTTTTCCTCCATGTTGAGGATGGTTCAAAATCATAGGCCATGCCATTTATTATTACTAGAGGGAGTACTATAATCCATACAATGTTAGAGAATAATTTTCCAAGCTTCTTGGCCTAGATAAAATCCTTTGGGAGATGCCATAGATTTTTGTATGAGGAGTTGGAAGGGGCTTGATAGGATGAATAGTAAATATGGGTGGAAACAAGAAATTGAGATAAAAATTAAAATTTCATAGCAAGGAGAAGGATTTTTACTTTTTACAATAATATAGCTATTGTCAATGGAAGAAAAATGAATTGTCACTAGGTAGTAGATGAAGACTAGAAGAAAAGGAAATGCCAAGAAAATCATATATCTCCCCATGATTGACCCATTCCTAGCCATAATTTTTAAGCCATGTTGGTCTAGAAAGATAATACTAGTGATAACACTAGATTTCTTTATCATTAGATGCTAGAACCAAAAGTAAGACAAAAGGTGTTATGACACTATAAATCCTAATTAACATTGTCTAGCTCCTCAAAAAGAGTTTGCAAGGAAAAAAATTTTAATGACCATTCAAAACATAGAAATAATAGTTAGAAATATGAATGCCCTTGACTCTTAATTAAGAGATACAATTAGCTATTAGCCAACCAAAACCTATTGCAACTAAGACATAGAGAATTGGTTCTAAAGAGAAACCCTTCATAATATTTCTAAATGAGGACCACTACCCATTGATAGTGTAACAAAGATTTTGGCTTCCAAAGGTCTTTCTAGCACTTCTAGGGTTTTTCACCTAAAAGGAGAAAGATGGGCCAAAATGCAATGTTCACATTCAAAAATTAATGTGATATGGATAAAATATTTCTAAATAAATTGATTTAAATGTAGAAAAATAATGAAAGGTATTGATTATTAGGTGAAAACTATTGAAATGCAAGTTGTTGGAAAACACATTGTGTAATGCAAAAATACCTAGAAATGAATGCAAATTACAATAGAAATGAATGAAACTAAAGAAGTGCACCTATAAAATTGTTTGAGACTTGAAATTACTTTTGAAATGCTGTTGATCCTGATTTTTAGGCCTGGTGGGACTCATTCGCCATTCTGGACGAATCAGTTCCAGTTCTGTGAAACTATTCTAGAGCCCGTTTCAGACAAATGGGTATCCAAAAATGTAGAAAACCAAAATCAGGACTGGAGGTGGGACTCATTCACCACCCATGGAAAATGAGTCCACTTTATAATTTCCAAAGATTCAAAGATGGAAACAGGAGCCTTCAATCTACACTTTTTGCTTCTCCAGGTGCCCAATTCTGAAACTGTCAGATTTAGGCTTGAAAGTGACTTTTTGTTGATATTTTTCCTTATCCAATGAAGAGATGATTTAAACAACTTTTCAATGCAATATTCAATTATTTCTAAGCCTCCAAGATGCCTAAATCTAAAAACACACAAGACAAGAGAGAGAGAAATGTTGAGTGTTAGGGCATGGGGGTTTGCCTTGGTCAAACCCCTTTGTAGGTAATTAAATCAAAATGAGAAAAGAATGTAATGAAGAATGCAATAATGGAGTTATTACCTTTCCATGAATATTGATCTTGAATTTTTGTAACAAAACATGAAGAATCTTCCCTTGAATTTCCTTGCAAGCTGTCTTGATGATTTGCAATGATGAAACCATAACTTGCTTGACTTGAAGGAGAAGATAGATGATGAATTGATGATAAGAGATATGTGAATGAGTTAAGATATGTAAATTAGGGCTTAGAAGGTTGATTTGATAGGAAATCTACCTTATTTTCCCAATAATTGGATCCTCAAGGCCAACATGAATAAAAATTAAACTTAAGACCTAATTTTTCCTACTCAAAAGTTAAAAATGGCCCAAATGGGACTCATTTGCCACCTTGGGCGAATCAGTCCCACCTGGTAGGGACTAATTCACCACATATAGTGAACTAGTCCTAGAGGGCCCATTTTCCAGCTAGGATACTAGGAAATAAGGAAATAAGGCTTATATGATGACTTTGTCAAGTATTTCTCAGATTATGCCTCAGGATGCACAATATGGGGTAATAGGGGCCTATTAGTGATGATGTAAAGGTCAATTAGGGCTTGAGACATAGAATTCAATGTGAAAGTGTGATTAAATACACTTTACAACATTAAAATGAGGTCCGCGCGGCCTAGGAAGGCACAATATCCAATGTGAATGTGTAAGACACATTACAACACTGGAATAACATTAAGTTTATTTTATAAACCTTCTAGATTAATGTGAAGATGTATTTAAATACATTTATAATGTTGAATTAGGGGGAAATGCATTCATTAATTCTAGAAAAGTGTGAAAGTCCTTTACAACACCTTTACAAGACATCGTGAAGACCTAGTGTGGATGTGAAAAACACCTCACAACACCAAATCAAGGCCTTATTAAGTCCAATTTATCATTGATTATTCCCCAAATCAAGCAAGTTGCCTTTTTTCTATGGTATAGATAGGAAACTAGGAAAAGGCATCTACAAAGAGAATTTGAACCAAATGGATAAAATTAGGACCAAAACCCAACACTTGAAGCATGGCTAGGATGAAAGGTCATTCAATGTGGCCATAATATTTTATAAAATCAATCTTGATTAAGATAATATCATTTTCAAGAATGGTGAGCACATTTCATATCTTCCCAATCAAAAAATATTACCAATGATGTAGTGACATTTGATAAAGCCAACTTTATTTGGTCATATGATAAGTAGAATCAAATTATGAAAGTAAAGTGAAAGAGATTTGGTTATGATCTTATAGTAAGTATTCAAGAAGGTGATGAACTACCAATTGTCAATATTTATCATATGTACACTTTACTCTATTGAAATTTCATACCATTTTTCTAGTTTCTTTGTCCAAATTGATAAGGTGATGAACTACCAATTGTCAAAAACTATCCTTAGGTATGAATTTGATATTTTTGTTATTTATAATGGCTCCAAGGGAGATACTACCGTATACATAATTATAGAAATGTAAAATATTAGGGTCAATCATGTCCTATATAATTTTATAGAGTTATCCAAGGAATTCATTTTGGCCAATATATTTTTATTATCCACGGAGAAAACTTCCTCGCAAATATCTACCAAGAATAGGCATTGATCATATAAGGCCCATTATGAAGTTAAAGATGTGTGAGAACACAACTCACACATTAATGAGGAGTTTATTGTGAACCTTAGGAGGGAGCTTGAGCTTGGAAAACCTAATAGTAATGGCAAAAAAAATATTGAAAAATGGTGGGAAGTTTATAAATAACTTTGTGCCACTTATTGATGTGCTTGATATTTTGATAAGGTTGTAAATGTTGATGGGATTGAAAGAAATCTTGGGGAAAAAATTCCTTAATTTTTTAACCAATAAAGGAAAGCCTTCAACTAGATATTTGTAGTTGTATACATATTAAATCAATCTATTTTTATTGGAAAATTTGAGTAATACATAGTTGCAAGGAAGGAGAGAAAGACAAAGATTCTAGCTTAGTGGAGGTTTGGTGGATCTATTATGTGGTGGAATCATATGATTAATGGTTAAAATAGAAACTATCACCCATAGGTCTAAAGGATATGAGACATCCATTTTATTGTCATTCAACCATTGAATCCAACCAAACAATAAGGGATATAAATGACTCAAGGATCCATATGTGTAATATATTTGCTACCATAGGCTAGGGTGAAGCCACAATAGTGGTTTACAATTTTATTGAGGAAGGAAAATTAAGAAAAAATGACCCCGTGGAAAAAAAAAATATTCTGGGGGTTCGTACGAACTTGAAGGTTCACATGAACCAAAAATGGGTTCAGTCGAACTAGGGTTCGAGCAAACCCATTCAATTCTTTTGCCACCCAAAAAGAAATCAAAATACATGTAACTAGGGTGGTTCGCTCGAACCCCCCTAAACCCTTATTCTCCCCCTCAGACACAAACAAAACCTAATTTTTTACGCTTCGAAGGTTGGTTTGAGGATGAAAATGGAGGATTCTTCATAAACCCAACTAGAATCAAGTAGTCCCTTAAACGAGCTATCCAACAAATATAATTTTAATATGTTTTGGTTTCATTATGCATTTGTTTTTTTAGTGTTATTAAACATAGGTTTTCCATCAAAAATGAAGGTCTATGTTTTGCACATGTGGAAAAATAGCAGATTATCAAAAAGAAAATTGAAAAATATGAGTGCCCCAGATATTGAAGTCCTTGATCCAACAAAAAAAAAATTGAATTTCGATATATACAAAAAATGTTACGCATTGTACGGTCGCACTATGTTTGAATTGTAATTGGTTTGACTTCGAAACTTGATTAAAGAAAAAATATTCAATAAAAAATATCTAACCAAGTGGAAGCACTAGATATCAGAGTTACAAATCTAAATTCGAAATAATTAGATTTTTATCCTTCATGGAAAAAAATTTATGCGTTATATGGTGTGCGTCACTTTTTAAAAATGTTGTTTTCTGAAAAAAGCCAATTTTCATGGGAAATGGAAAAAGAAGTACAATCTGATTCCAAAAATTTTGAAAAAAATATTTTTAGAATCTACAGACAAAATCTGAGGAGACTCTAGTTTGCATCATCTTCAAATTCCTCATAGTTTAGCCGCTATAGGTGCTTGAATGTGAAGATTTAGTTAAAAATAATAATTTCAGTGTCGAGTTTGGCCAAAAACTATAAACCACTATTGTGGGATCACCCACTAATTTATCAAAATGATGTGTTCAAGAAGAATTAAATCTTAGGATCCTTTGCCAGGGTGTGTGCAGGATCTTGATGGGCCAAAAGGTGGTGATATTATGGGTATGTGTAGGGTATGTGGCTAACGACTTTATTTTTACCCAAAATTGATTAAATAAAAAAGGTTTTAAAAGGATATTCTCAGCTTTCCACCAATATAAATTATACTTTTACTTTGAATTTAATAAATAATTATTATTCATTTTCTATTTGAATTATGACTAAAGTCTTGATTGATAGGTTGATTGAAAAACATCTATAGCTTTCAAATGGTATCACATTTTTGAATCGGAACATCGTCACATTCTATGCTTTGCATACTATAGGATTAAAAGAAAAAGAAAAAAATTCATGAAGTTTTGACAAAGTTAAGGTGGTCGCATACGAGGTTTTTATATTTTTCAAAAGTTGTAATAAAAAAATTATAATTAATTATTTACTTGGAAAAATTTACAAAAAATATGCATCACATCAAGACATGAGTCCTCTACTTGTATCTAAAATATTATAAAAAATATTATCATTTTATTGTGGTTAGGGTGGTCAGAGACACCTACTTATTATTTTTCCTTGAAATTTAGGTACAATCATTGAAATTTCAAATTTTCACCAAATAGATTTAAAAAAAAAAAAAAAACCTAGTAGTTTAGAAACTAAATTCAATTTGCTACAAATTCTATTCTTACATCTTTTTGAAATAATATAGATAACTTATTCAAATTTTTAAGTCAAGTTTCCTAACTCTGATTTTTTTGAATTTTTTGCCACTTAAGGGCCTATTTTTTCCATGATGTCCTACACATAACCGCCATCATTATTTTCCATTAAATATAGAACTAGATTGTAAAGTGATCAAAAAGGTTAATTTTTTATTATAACTCAAGTAGAAACTTGTAATAGTTCATAAAAGAAAATATGGGGTTTTAAAAAATCATGGCTTTGTTAGGTTTTTAATAATTCTTTTTGTATTGATCCAAAAAATTCCATATAAACTAGGGACAATAAGAGAAATTCCAACCAACATGAAGATAAAAAAGACATAATTTATTGGACATGCATTGTTTGTTACTTGCTTAGTGGCACAGGACATTTGGGCCTTCATAATGGGGAAATTGAATATATCCTTTCCATTTCCTAAGTCATTGTGGGACTTGTTCACAAGCTAGCCAAATTTGTAGAAAGCATCCCTTTCGACATGTATTTGGACAGTGACACTTGCAATTGTAATTTGGTCATTGTGGTGGGAAAGAAATGGATGCATTTTTAGGAGCCAATTTGCATCAATTCAACAAATCAAAAAGAAGATTGAACAAGTAATTTCAGAAGTTTCAAATTCTCATGTTCATAACTAAAAAATAGTTTCCTCCTTGTTCACCAATTGGGATGACTTTATTTTGCACCATTGGAAGAACATTTCATTCCATTTTCAGGCTCTCTCTTTGTTCCAAATGCCTACAAGGTTGATAGAAGCATGGTAAAATGGTTTCCTCCCAATTCAATTTTCTACAAGTTTAATTTTGATAAAGCTTCAAGAGGAAATCCCGGTGTATCAAGTGCAGGTTGTTGTATCCATGACTGGAAAGGTACATTACTTGTAGCTAAAGCAATTCATTTAACTGTTGGCACAAACAACATGGCAGAGGCACAAGTGCTCTTGCATGGATTGGAAATGGAAAAATCTCTTAACCTCAATAAGCTTCATGTAGAAGGTGATTCACTATTAACTATTAATTCCTTTAATGAAAAGAGGATAGGTAACCGAAAATTAGGTTATATTCTTAGGAAGGCTTGGTTATTATTGTCTTCCTTTGAATATATTCAAATCTCTCACACATATCATGAGGGAAACATGTTGGAAAATGCACTTGCCAATTTGGGATATGAACATAAATAATTGGAAATTATAGAAGATGGTAAGGTCATCAAAAACATCCATGGATACAAGATAGAGTTTAAGAGGAGACAAAAAAAATCACATTGAATGAAATTCAAAAGACCTTTCAACTTTCAATTGGATAAGGTTTTTTGTGATCAATTGGTTATGTTGCTATTTTGATGATGAACAAATCCCAAATCAGTATGTAATTTTCAATCATTTACGTTTATGAGGTGATGAGGGTTCTCATCCAAATGGAAAAGAGCATATGGAAACAATTTATTGATAAGCCATATAGTGTACTTCATGGTGTTGTTGGATTTCATGAGTTGTGAAGAAGATTTTCTAATGCCACTGGTTGCCAAGTATCCAAAATCAAACATGTGCCAGCAAGAACGTGGGTTTTTTCTAATGTTTTTTATATTTTGCAGATACAAGAGGGAATTATGAATTGAAATGTAACTTATCAATGTTTAATGTCTAGGTGGTTACTTTGCACGAGCTTGCAAATTTTAGGACAGTGGTTAATTAATGGCATAATTTTGCATGCTTTTTACATGATGTTGCTATATGGTGTCACCGAGTATCATCGACAATAAATCAGGCTAAAATCATAATTTTCTCTATTTCTAAGGAATTCACCTACTTATAAGACAAAATAGTTATGACAATTTTGAGCAGTAATAAAAACTGTGGTGTTCAGAATAGGTGAAGGTTGTAGTGACACATAGCCTTCTGTAGAGTGTCATCTTTTCCTCAGTAGGTGACGCTTGCCTAAGTGGTAGGTGTTGATAAATTGCAAGATGGCATTTCGTCCATGGAACCTCTACATCAATATGAATGTGCAACCATGGGAAATACCATTTGAGGATTATCTTTCGCATGACTATCTGGAGGTTATCTTCAAAGTGGATTTCCCAAGACTAGAAGACTATGTACACATGGTGATTAGAGTTGAAGTCACGAGTCTGAGGGAAAGAAGGATTCTTTTCCCTTCTTAGGTGCTATCTATGTTTCTATCATTTGATTTTATGGATTTAGTTCAGTCTCTATGAGAGTTAGAGGACATTGCAGAAAATTTTGTCAAGCCTCAATTTCTAGATAATAATGCAATTTTAGTTTCTGCTAAAAAATATAACATTTTTAGTGGGGAAGGGTACATTGGTGGCCTTTTTCTTAGAGATTTTATTAAATAGCTCTAGGGTTTTGAGGAAGTGTATGATGCTATTAAATTGTCTCTACAACACAAGAATGATAACATACTTTTAAGGGATTTGCACTATAATGGACATAGACATTAAGGAAAAGTATTATGCCAAATGTGCTTTTCTCTATGCCCATGTTCCTCATCTACCCAGGCTCAATAGTTTTCAATTTGGTTCAATGTAAAGGGAGAACTCTCATGTGCCTGTGGAGGATCATCTTGAGGCGGTTCCTATGTGTAATTTTTAGAAGGGGAAAATGATGTGGGTTATGACTTCACAGCTCATTCGTGAATTGTTCATGGAGTGCAAACTAAAAGGAAGTATGAGGAAGGGCATGGTTTCTTTGCTCATGGGGTGCAACTAGATGAGGGTGTTGAAGCCCAAGATGAAAATTCAATGGAAATTGAGTGTATGGAGGAATAGAAAAGACTGTCAATAAGAAAATGCAAATTTTGGCAGTGTTTTGGTGATATGAAACTGAACCAGGGTTACTATTTTTTGAGGTTTATAAGTTTTTGATGCATTCTCAGTTGAAATATTCTTATCCACAAAATGGCGTACTAGGGTTCTCTATCAAATTGTATAAGTTTTTAGACAAATTTCTTATCTAATATCAGAAGGCATGTAATGGGTGTATTTTCCTCAGTGTTGTATAAGTTTTGTGCAAAAGCACATATCTGCAAAATGGGCTTAATTGAGTAGTCATTAGGTTTGTAGATTTGTATGTAGGATTGGAAAATGAATGCCATTACAAGACAAAGTTGACATATGCAATTTTATTTTATTATATAATATATATATGATTTAATGCCTTTTATCTAAAAAAAAATCAACTCCTCTAAACATAAAGCATTGAGTTTAAAAAATTATTGATAAAAATCCTACACAATCTATTTTATTTTGGGATAGTGAGGACCCTAATATTCCATGAAATATCATTTTTCATATGGTGATATGTGATACAACTTGAAAAAATTATCAAGGAAGTGAATGATCAACAAGCATGCATAGTAATGAAGAAAGCTTTTTGGATGGCAAGAGAGAGTGGTAGGAGTTCAAATTCTAGAGAAGGCGAGGGGGATGGTGGTGACGAAGATGCTTAGGATCCAGATGAGGTTGTGCTTGTGTGGGGGGCTGATGCTATCTACATGGTGGTTGATGTTGCAATTTTCCCTCAATCTTTTTTTCCTTTTGAGTTTCTTGTGGTCTCATGTCTTATGTGCCTTGCTATGATTCATCCCTTGGATTCCCTCTCATGTGTTGGTTGAATTTCCTGAGTGTCTTGTTCTTATAAAAGTTCGGGAGCTACTTCATTTTATTTTTAAGTTCAGAATTTGTGGATGTCAGAGAACCAAAACTTTTCCAAGTTTTGTTCTTTTTCCTGTTTCATGTTCCATTCTAGGCTAAAAACTTGTATGTTGAATCATTAGAAGTTAACTAATATCAGAGCTACAAACATACGTTAGAATTAGAATTAGGGTTATAATTATGATTAGGATGATGGTTAGAATTAGGGTCAAGGTTAGAAACATGGTTCAAAATAGTGGTATTCTTAGGTTTAGAATTAGGGTTAGAAAAATGGGTATGGTTAGGATTATAATTTGTTTTAGAATTATGTTAGGGATGATGGTTAAAATTAGGGTTAGAATTATGGTAAAGGTTAGAAATATGATCAAAATAGTGGTATTCTTAGGTTTAGAATTAGGGTTAGAAAAGGGATCTTGTTAGGATTAGAATTATAGTTAGAAATAGGTTTATCATTATGGTTAGAATTAGGATTAAAAATAATAGTACTATTAGGGTTAGAATTTTGATTATTATCTATATCATGTCATACTTGTCATAATTCTAAACCCAATTCTAGTTCTAATTATAATTATAATTTAGTAATACATAACATCATTACAATTTGAATTATAACTATTTCTAATTCTAACATAATTCTAGCTATAATTCTAGAACCCTAATTATTTATATGAATTTAATAGTTATATAGAAGCATAAATTTTATATATAATATATTAAATATAGAATTACAAAGAACTAATAACATAATTTTATGTTTCATTGGTGTCACTCTTCTCTAGAATTACATGTTTCAACAATAAAATGGAAATATTTCTCTACACTTGTTTGTTCTTTCTCATTTGTCCAATCAATATTATCCATATTTAGTACACTTCATCTATCCATATGAATCTATATGCATGTGGTGAGCCTTTATATTATTGAAATGATGAGAAAATGAAATATACAAATTACATCATTCTTGTAGATAAAGAATAATATAGAATACTATATTATTGAATTTGGCATTTACATTGTAATCAATTGACTTATAAGCTTTATTTTTCCCATATATAACCTCTTATGACAATAACTTCTCAAAAACTAACAATAAACAATTATTTTATTGATTACTTATCTAACCTATATACTAACTTTATACTAATGATGTAATATAGATCCAATATTCCCCCCTTATTACATCAATTCGAACAAAGGATAAAAAATTACAAGGACTAAACATAGTAGATCTAATGGAAACTCTGATGAAGCACCTTCACCAATTCTCCTCACTCACCCAAGAAATATCAAACTAAATCTATCAAAAAATCTCTTGATTGTCAAACCTGCACATCTTCTATACCACATGAGAGAACACCATTTCATCCTCCATGCATAATGAGAGAACAATTCTCCTTTGAGAGTCCAAAACTCTTCTAAGTGTGTCAAAATCCTTTCTCTAGTGCCTACATATGAGAGAACAACTCTCATCCAAGATTTCACTTTCCTTTCAAAGTGTCAATACTCCTCCTCTAGTGTACAAAATAAATTGAACTAATCTAGATACACTAATCCCACACTATTTTAGATATTACACTATCCACAAGTTTTTTCAAAAAAATTGAAGCTCCCCTTGCTCTATGAAGGGATGTAGAATGAGATTGACACTTTTCATATAAAGTATCATCTCTAAACGAAAAATTAGCTTGAGCTACTCTTTAACTAGATGTGGTATTCAAAAATTTGGAACTTTTGTCAAATGTAGCATGGATGATGGATTGGATGGCCACATGATGCAATAACCATATGGGAGAATTAATAACATTTTGTTTCCACAGTCCATGATAGATGTGAACAAGATTTCTGGAATAACTATGTGCATTTAGGTTCTCTCCACCTTCCTCTCTCTTCCCCCTTGGTTTCTTCTTCGGTGTCCCTAAGCTCTTGTTCTCCTCTCTTGTCCCTTTCGTTTTCTCCTTCCTCTCCCTTACTTTTCCCCTTTTCTCTCTCTGCCTTTCTCTTCAATTGCATGCTTTCATTTCCTATTCTTTATTCTCATCTTTTTTCAATCCTTCTATCTCTAGGCGTTCTTTTATTTTTCTTTTTTATGGCTTAGGTTTCCTTGGCTCTTCTTCAAGTGTGTTCTTCCCTTTTCTTTATTCTTTATTATTGTCTTTGACTTATATTAATTTAAATTATAATTTAATTCTCATTTTAATCTTTATTTAATCTTACAGTTGGTCTTCTTTTTAATCGTTTGGTTGTTTAACTCCTTTAGTTTTGTTACCTTCTCTTCACTCATAATTTCCTTGGTGCTTTTTGGTTTCTCTTTTCTCGACCCTCATTTTATTTCTTTGTTTCCTTGTTTCACTTTTCATTCTTTTCCCTCTTGCTTCTTATCATTTTTGGTTAATTTTTGTTTTAGTTCCTTGCTTTTACTTAATTATTTGATCTCTTCCCTTTGGGTTGATTATTTTTATGCTTCCTTGGTTTTTTGGTTTAAGGTCTTATTTCACCTTTTAGGTTATGCTTAGCATTTTTCTTGTGCTTCTATGTCTTTTATTTTGTGTTTCATGTATTTGTTCTTTATCATTTGGTTCCTTTCATTAGTTTTCTTTGAGTTTCCTTGTGATTTTTTTTCTTGTACTCCTATGTTTTTATTTAGTGTTTCTTTGTATTTGGTTCTTTGCTTTAAGTTTTCTTTTCTTTTTCTTATTTGTCTTTTTTACGTATTTGTTCATTGTGGTTTCTCTTTTTATTTGCCTTTTCTTATTTTCTTTTTCCTTATTTAGTTTATCCTATTTGTTTCTTTATTTTAACTTGTCCTCTTTCTTCTTTTATTGATATTTATTAGTGGTTTTTAATTTATTTAGGTTGATTCCCCACTTTTTCTTGGGTCTTTATTTTATGTTTGTTTTATAGTATTCTTGGTATTTATCTCTTTCATTTTTCTTTTCCCGTGTTTGCAATGGTTTTTCATCGTTGACTTTTCCTCTCCTCTCCTCTCCTTTTTGTTTGACCTATTCTCCCCCATTTTTGGGGTTATGTGCCTCCCCTCTTCCCCATCTCTCTCCTATTTCTACCCAAGTCTGCTATCTTATTTTCACTTCTCTCTCTTTTTGCTTATCATCCTGATGATGGATCATGGAGTTTGATCTGAAATGTTGATGTAAAAAAAATGCACACAGTTATTCTAGAAATCTTGTTCACACATATGGGAGAATAAAAATTTGACACTTCCCCTTGTATTTTCCCATCATTACTCCTTAATGCAGCCTATCATAGTGAACGCATTTTAGGTACTTTTAAAATAGACTCAAATTTTATTAAAATTTCATGTTAGACATGATGTACGTGCACTCCATTCTATGTGGATTGAATCTACGCCTTACATGTTTACATTTGTACTTTGAATCATGGAAGCTACCGAACATAATGTAATAAGGACTGTTGAAGGACCGTTGCAACTTAAATCTGACCTGCCATTTGTTGGCGATTAAAGATTATAATCTTTAGCTTTTGACTAAATTTCTTTTAATTTGGATTTGGAACTGACATTTTCTAGTGACGAGATTTTAGTGGAACACTTGTTATATTTGGTGGGTTGTTGGCATGTAGTTGCTTAAAACATAAGAAAAGTTGTAGAAATTATATTAAAGCAATCTTGATGTCCTGATAGATAATACATTTGGACGGTGCCCAAGAATTTGATGGTCTATTTGACCATTTTTTTGTATTTTGGATCTTATATTACAACCTAAAAATTTATTAGATCAGTCATTGGCTTGCCTTCGGCAGCCAACCATATTGACCAACGACTGTCGATGAAAGGCAAGCCTTAGGCTGCCGATGAAAGGCAAGCAACGAGGACTCTAGCAGGCTAATTAATTGGGGTGGGAACTTAGGAAGCTTGGGTTCATCGGATGGGGGGACAAAAGGGGTTGCCACCCACCAGTCTTCTTGCCACTCCACCCAAACTAGTCATTCCGGAACTATGAGTCCTTATTCCCTGCACTGATTAATTAAGTGGGAGGGAGCTATAGTTGGGCCCCTACTATTCACCATTATATTTGTATATAACCGTAAATGACACTTAAAATTATGATAAAAATATAAATTAGTTTAGAATTGGAATAATTATTTCTAATTTCACTTTATATGTATATTTATTAATTCAAAATCTCTTCGAAATAGAATCTTTTCAAGATTAAATATAGTTCTTTCTATTTTTTAAAATATTTTTAACAATAAATTTAAGATTTTAATATTTTTACTAATAGTTATCATTGCTTTATATTAATATATATAATTTATATATTTTTTAACTTTTTGAATATTTTAACAAGATTTGCATTTATTTCTAATTATCAATATTTTCTAATTTTACATTTTTTTAGATTAGTGATTCAAGCCTTGATTTTTTTCAAGATAATACATCATATTTGTGTTTATTTGTGAGCATGCAATTTTATTTGGCTTTTACAAGTAATTTATGTTTTTAGATAGATGAATTTAAAGATTAAACTATAAAAAAAATTCAACAACATTTATTTTATAGAGTTTTTTTACTCAAGCTTTGATTTTTTTCAAGATTTTGTATTATATTGGTGAGCATGTTGAAATTTTAGATAATGAGTTGAATACAGATTAAACTATTTTTAATTTTATATAATTATTTCTGAATAGGTTTGAAATTAATATTTAAATTGTTTTGACAGTTAAATTTTTCATAAAACATAAAGTGATAGGCATTTAAATGAACAAACCGTCAAATTCCAGGCCTGATGGGGCCATTTCTTTTGTTTCTTTCCAAAAAAAATTGAAATGAAAGTAAATATTTTAATAAATTGTCTAAGGGTACGGTCTCATGGAGGGGGGCTTCTTTAAAAATCTCAACATATGTTGTTTATTAATGATATCAAGTTTCCACAATCGATATTGTATTGTTCCAAAGACTTCTGGATTTGACTGCATGCAATTTTTTACATCAACGTTTCGGATCACACTTTGTGATCCATCATCAAGATGAGAATAGAGAGCAAAAGGAGAAAATTGGATATTTGGAGACCTAGAGCACCTTTAAAGGATTAGAAAAAGGAAGAGACTGTTGCACACAAACTGAGGAGATAAGACAGATTTAAAAAAGGGAGAAAAAATAAAGAGAAACCAATGGGAAAGGAAAACAAGAATAAAAAAGAGAGAACCTAAGAAAGGAAAAAGAAAAAGCACAAGAAGGAGAAAATAGTAGACTAAAAAAGGAAAAAAAGACAAGAAAGGGATGATAAAGAAAAAGAGGAAGAAAAATACAAGAAAAGTTAAAGAGAAGAATAAAATAAGGGAAGATTAAGGATTCAATAGAATTTTTAAAAAAAAAATTGAAAACCTAAAATGAAACCAAATGAGAGAGACAAAAGAAATTAAGAAATAAGGGAATAAAATAGAGGTGAATAAAATAAGAGAGAAATAAATAGATAAAAGAATTAGATAGAAATGAACCAAGAGGGAAAGCAAGAATTGAATAGATGTAAGAATAGAAAGAAAAGAATAGAAATGAAACAAGTAAGAAGGGAAAGCAAAATAACGAAACAAATGAGAGAACTAAAAGAATTAAATAGAAATGAAAAAAAAAAGGAATTAAGTCAGAAGAAAGAATAAAAGAAAGAGAATAAAATGAATAAAAAAGAAGAAGTAAAGGAAGTAAGGAAAGGGAATAAACGATTAAGAGAGAAGAAAAAATTGAAGAAATAACAAAGAGGCTAATAAAATAAAGAAGAGACAAATAATTCAAAGGAAACTAAGTAAAAATAAAATAATTAAGAGAAGAAACCAAAAGAAAAAAACAAAAGAATGAAAAAGAGAGGAAGCAACATGAGCAAATAAAGGAGGAAGAATAGGAACGAAATGAGACAAATAAAAGAGGAGATAAAAGAAAGAAAAAATAAATAAATGGAAGAAAAGAAGAAAGAAAAAGAAATGAAACAATGAGAAAGAAAGAAATGAAACAAACAAAGAGATCAAACTAAAAGGAGAAAAAAAGTTAAAGGAAAGAGAATATATATATATATATATAAAGAGAATATATATAAATATATTATGTAAAATGTAAAGAAAATAAGAAAAATTAATTCATAAGTTTCATTATACATAAACTAAGTAAATATGGAGGAGGGAAAACAAAGAATAGAAGAACCAAAAAGAGAGAAAATAAGAAAAAAATAAATAAAAATTAATTATATAAAAATAAATAAAGTAAATATACGTTATATAAATATAAAGAAATTGAGAAAAAAAAAAAACCTGAATATGAATAAATATAAAAGAATATATATATATATAAGAGTATATATATATATATATATATATATATATATATATATATATATATATATATATATATATATATAAAGGAAAGAAAACAAAGAAAAGAAACCAAAGATGTGAAAGAATTAAAAGAAGAAAAAAGAGAGAATGAAGGAGAGTGAAAACAAAAAAAGAGAGAACAAGAAAAGGGGGGAGTAAGATCCAAAAGAAAACAAAGACACAAAGAAGACTAAGACAAGTCCAACCCTGAGCCACGGATACCAGAGCAACGAAAAAGCGGTCAAAACAGGAGAGAGGGAAAGGAGTGGAAGAGGGGGGGTGGGGAAATTACCTGGAGGAGGGAAGATGGAGAGACCTTAGGTTAGAAAACAAGGGATGCCAAGATTGGCTCAACTTCCACCCCTCATCACGATTAAGTTTTGAGGGGTGATTGTTGATTTTGATGGCTTCTTTGAGCTTTCTTTTAAAGAAGTTGTCCTCTTTGAATAAGATTTGAGTATTTTCAAGAAAAATGTGATGTTTATAAGAAGAGGAGTGATCTGCTAGGGCGGATTTGAGAACACGCTCGTGTCTGATGTCCGCACAATGCTCTTTGATTCTTGTGCTAAAGGAACGACCTGTTTCCCCTATATATGGAACACCACAAGAACAAACAACCTTATAGACTCTTGAATCAAGAAAGAGGTCCTTAGAGTCTTTTAGGGAAGGGAAGCGAGTTCTCAAAGTGGAGATGGGTTTGAAAGCACAATGAAGGCCTTTTTTATGGAGGATTTTTGAGATTTTTTGGGATAACCCATGAATATAAGGAAGGGAGGCCACAGGGAGCTCCGAAGAAGGGTGAGGCTTGGCTGAGGGGTGGATGCTTGCCTTGGCATGGTTGAAGGCTCTAGAAATTTGCTTACTAGAGTACCCATTCAATTTGAAAACTTGATGAAGATGGGTTAACTCAAGGGGTAAGTGATCCCCATCACAAATTTGATAGGCTCGTAAGGCTAAGGTTTTGAGGACCCCACTTTTTTGACTGGGATGGTGATGAGAAGAAGATTGGAGGTAAAGATGCATGTGGGTAGCCTTACGGAAGACACTACGGCCAATGGATCCATTAGGTTTCTTAAGAAGCAGAATGTCAAGGAAAGGAAGTTGCTTGTTAGATTTAATTTCCTTGGTGAAAGAAATGCTGGAAAATAGGCTATTGAGGTGGGCATGGAATTCCTCTAACTTATCCAAGCCATGTGGCCAACAAACATTAGTATCATTCACATAGCATTTCCACCACGTAGGCTTAAAAGGGAAAGAGTTAAGAGCTAAGTCTTCGAAATGCTCCATGAAAAGGTTGGCAATGATAGGGGAGAGGGGTGAGCCCATAGCGACACCGTCAACTTGCTCATAGATGACTCCTTGAAAGGAGAAAAAAGTAGGCCTTAAGCAAAGTTCAACCAAGGCAACGACTTCTTCATTGGTCTTACGCCTAACAATAACAATTGCATCAGGGATGGGGACCTTGGTGAAAAGAGAGACCACTTCGAAGCTCACGAGGAGGTCATTGCTTTCTAACTTTTGATCTTTGATGAAATGGAAAAAATGGTTAGAGTTTTTTATGAAGGACGAAGAGTTCCCTACAAGAGGAGCGAGAAGCTTGGAAAGGAAGGAAGCCAGATTATAAGTTGGTGACCCTATGGTGTCGACAATGGGTCTTAGAGGAATACCAACTTTGTGGATTTTGGGCAACCCATAAATGCGACGTGTTATTTCTTTATGGGGAAGGAGACGCTTTTTGGTTGACTCGTCAAAAGAGGAGGATGAAACAGTCGATTTGACAAATTTGAGAATTTTGGCACAAGGGTTGCGAGGCAAGATTTTATAGCTATTTGAATCAGAAAGAAGAGAAAGCATTTTTGAAATGTAGTCTTCCTTATTCATGACAACCGTGGCATTTCCTTTGTCAGCTTTGGAAATGATCAGATCTTTGTTACTTAATAAATTATTGAAGGCGAGCAACTCGGCTTTGGGAATGTTACACTTAGGGGGTTTGGCATGCCGAAGGGTCATGGCACAATCCTGTCTAACTTCCTTAGCAATTTCCACTGGAAGAAAACGGATAGCATTCTCGATTTCAATGAGAAAATCCACATGGGGAATAGCCCGAGGTGAAACTGAGAAACCCATTCCTCTCATTAAAACCTTGGTGGCAAGGGGGTCTAAGGAGGTATTGGATAGGTTGACCACAAGTCAACACTCCCAATCATAGATAGCCTGAGCAATGGGGGAGTTAAGCAAGCCATGCATGGGAAACCAAGGCTGACAAGACAAGAGCGAGTCCAACGAAGAAGAAGAATGAAGCGACAGATTAGGGATAAGAGGCAGAGAAGAGTCCCACACAGAAGACATGTCAGAAGGAAAGGATGCGGGAAGGAGGGAAGAGAAGGTGGGAGGGAAAGAAGAAAGGAGGCTGTCAACATCACAGTGGGCTCGAGGCTGGTCAGAAATTGAAAGAGAAAGGTTGTTGCAATCCAAAAAAGATTGATCAATAGAATTCAAAGAAAGAGAATCGGTGCAATTAATGTGAGAGTCAGAAAGAGGAGGAACACAGGAAGCGAAGAAAGTACCTGATGTTGAAGGAAAAGAGACGTTGACAGAGGACTGTTGCTAGAAGGTTGACACCGGGGAAGCCAAGCTTACAAGGCCCAACAAAGAACTCACGCAGGTTTGATGCAGCTCCAAAGATGAAGACAAGTTGCACGAAGATTGTTCCTTCTGCACTGCACTCTCACTGCTTGAAACCTTTCGCAGCCTAGAGCTGTTCGAAAAGCCATGGTTATGGGACAACCTCGAAGGAGAGCCCGTAGGAGGGTACAATGAGATAGACCGATCTAAAGGTGATAGAGAAGTTAAGCGGTGAGGTCAAGGTCTGCTGACACAGTCGCATGCTGAGGAATGAGGAAAAAGACATGCCTCAGAAGAAGGCACAGAGTTGGAAAATAGAGGTGAGAGGGATGAAGAACGAGGGAGGACAAGGGAGGGGTTGGATGATGGAGGAGGGAGGGGAGGATGGCGGTCAGGAGAGAGGGCTTCAAAAGGCTGAAAAGAGCTAAGGGCAACCGGTGGAGAGAGAGGCTGAGCTAGATGGAAATGTGAAGAGGGAGACGAGATGAGGTGAGTAGGCAAGGAGGGAAGAGGACGGTGGAGGCTAAGAGAAGTGGAAGATGAGATGGGAAACCTGTGGGGCTGAGAGAAATTCGAGGCCAGGCATTTATGTTGCAGAGCTGCGAACTTCCTTTTCTACCTTCTGATACAAACTTCTTGTCTACCCATGGCTCTGGCATACAAAGTAGTGTCCAACCATAACCATAAATCCGGCCGCAAGGAAACAGCAAGTTCAAGATGAAGAGGTAAAAGCCGGGCATTTAGAAGATTGATTGAGGCCCTGGTAGACTTGATTAATGATCTTAGGAGTGACAGACTAGCCCAAATGAAGATGTGCTTGGTGTTGAAGCTCCACAGATGATGCATGACTCTGGCGAAGGATGGAATCAACCTAGAATCTCTACACCATTTTTAAAAAGCTAGGTCTACAACTTTCTTTGCAAGCTTAATCCTTAGCATCTCCAATTGTTTAGATTTGAAGCACAGTTCCCTCCATATGTTGTTTAGTTTTTTTAGGAATATTTTAAAGTTCTTGGTCCCATGGATTTAATCTTACAATTCTTTAAAATTTTAAGCTTCAAAATTTAAGGAATGAATTGTAGTGCTTTGATAAAAAATAATAAATAAATCAAAATTCTCTCATTTTTATTTTCTAATAAGAATTTAAAATTTTAGATGAGAGACAAGTGGCATAAAAAAATCCTAAGCTATAGGGGAAATTTCTAGCCTCACCCCAATTTCACCAGCTGAAAGATTCATTTCTAAAAGGTAGGGGCTCCTATGTTTTTGGAAAAGATTCCAATTAATCCCATAGAACAATTTTTTTTCCCATGGGACCTCCTGCTCCATGAAAATAGAAGTCCAAGCCCCCCATGGGACCATAGTAATCATTCTCTAATAATTTAATAAATTAAAACCATGGCCTACTCATAATATTTATAATATATAGCAGTCTATGAAATTAAAACAGCTATAAATTTGTCTCAAATTAATTTATCTTATCATATATAGTGATTTTTTTTAATAATGTTATTAAAAAATTGCATTTTTTTATAAGATTTTTTACAATAGACTTTAATCTAAAAAGTTAGTTATTTTCTTTTGAAAAACAATTGTCCACAAATCCTTCCTATTTTAGGATTTGTGAATAAATATTCAGCAAGCTCCCTTTGGGTATATATTTATGGTTAAGTATTGGCCCGCGCATCACAAATATGCCACTCAACCTTTTTTGTCAAACTCCGCTACCTCCTCCACATGTCTGCTCTACGATCCCCAAAGGTTTTCCTTCCTTTGCATTTAAAAGAGGCCCCACTATGTTGCCATGTATCATCGCTATGCACAATTGATGACTGCTTCCCTCCACTTTTGAGTAGAGCTCCACCCACACGCCTTGTGTCACCTTAGCGCAAGCTTTCGACGATGAAAGATAAAGGCTCACATGGGTTGCGCTATAATGCTACGTGTTTCTTCGATAGGTTTTGTATTTAGGCAATGGATGAAGTGAACCAAACACCACAACTGGTAGCCACATGTCATAATTGCTTTCTCTTTATAGGATGGGGTATGTGCAGGATCATGATGGGCCAAAAAGTGGCAATATGATGGGTATGTGGCTGATGACTTTTTTTTTACCCAAAATTAATGAAATGAAAAGGGTTTTGAAAGGAGATTCTCAACTTTCCACCAATATAAATTATGCTTTACTTTGAATTTAATAAGTAATTATTATTCATTTTCTATTCGAATTACAACTAAAATCTTGATTGATAGGCTAATTGAAAAACATCTACAACTTTCAAACGGTATCACATTTTTTTAATCCAAAACATGTGTCACATTCTATGCTTTGCATACTATAGGATTAAAAAAAGAAAAATTTAATTTCATAAAGTTTTGAGGAAGATAAGGTGGTCAGACATACGAGTTTTTTATATTTTTTAAAAAAATTAATAAAAAATTCACAATTAATTATTTACGTGGAAAAAAATTACAAAAAAATATGCATCACATCGAGACATGAGTCCTCTACTAATATCTAAAATCTTATAAAAAAATATTATCATTTTATTGTGGTTAGGGTGGTCAAACAGACACCCACTTCTTATTTTTTCCCTAAAATTTAAGTACTACTGCATTGAAATTTCAAATTTTCACCAAATAGATTTCTTTTTTCTTTAATCATACCTAGTAGTTTATAAACTACATTCAATTTTCTATAGATTCTATTCTTACTTATTTTTGAAATAATATAGGTAACTTATTCAAATTTTTACGTCAAGTTTCCTAACTCTAATTTTTCTAAATTTTTTGCCACTTAAGGGCCTGTTTTTTCCATGATGATCTTGCACATACCCGGTGATGACACTTGCCTATTTGACCTCCCTGGGACCACTGCCATCATTTGTAGAGGATGCACCTGAGCTTGGAATGACCAGATTCTTGGTTTCGAATCTTTTTCTGTTGCAACGGCCAAGAGGAATACTCAATTTTGCATCATTGCTAGAGATCCTGAAATATTTTCTATTATTGCTCGCCAAGGTGGTGGGAGTTTTAGCTATATATACTTCTCTCTATTTTGAGGGAAAAAGCCCCCAGGATTTTTAGAGCAACATTGATTTTAGAAAAGACACCAGGCCTTACTATTGTTTTTTATTATTGCAAAGACTCTCAAACTATTCCAATTGTTTGGCCTTTCTGTTCTTTTATGTGGTTTGATTAACTTTAGACCGTGTTGCTATTGTCTGGATAGTTCATTTGAGAACTATAAATTGAATGCAAGTTTGCTGGTCTAGATCATCTCTTATGACTTTTTTTGGTAGTAGGAATGTATGCAATGTCATTTTATGTCAATGAATGGATTATTCATACTTTAATCTTTAGTTTTTTCCTTTCTGGGACTTCACAAATTACTAATCGGGCCCTTAGATCTATGATTTATCGTGCCTATTATTAAGTCTTGGTGCATTACCTTAGATTAGACTTTATTTTTATATATTTGTTTCCTTTTCCCTTTCCAAACCCCATTATAGAAGAAGTTGACTTCTTTAAAAATCCAAAGGTCACTCAGTTTAGCGCAAAAGGTCCCCCATAAACTGAGTTTCCCATAAGACACTGTTACCTTGTAAATTTTTGGCATCAACAGTTTTCTCTTTTTCTGGCACGCCCGATGGAACAAAGCTTAAATGAATTTTCGTTTTAGAAGAGTGTATGAGCCATTGGCCTGTAACTAGATCCCAAACTGCAAAAAACCCCAGTTTACTAGTACTCCCACTAGGAACAGTGCATGCGAAAAACCAGCTAGTAAAAGTTCCACTTCCCCCGCACATTTTTCTAACCATGTTGCCAGTTGCCAATAGAAATTATGTGGCATGGGATGCCAGAAGTCCCCTAGTAGCACCAGTAGCACCCGTTGTCTGGGCTACTATCCTAGTCTCAGCTATGAAAGCTATACCCAAGTTTACCGAGGATGGCTCAAGAACACCCGCAGAACATCTGCAAGATGTGGAGAATGTGTGTTTGGTGCATGGAATCACCACTCAAAATGTAGCGTTGAGGCTCCTCGCTACTTCTTTCAAAGGTAAGGCACTAGATTGGTACCAAACATTGCCAGCTAGCACTATCTATACCTTAGATGAGCTCGGAGACCCGTTCTATGAGAGGTTTTCAAATGACAGAGATCGCTTCTTGTTGTACTATCAACTATTTGTCATAAAATGGGCTCCCCAAGAGGCTATGACAGACTTCAATGCCTGATTCCACACAAACTGATAGAAGATTTATGTTGCTATCTACCTGACTCCTGAGTTGGCATTCATATTCTACCTAAAGTCTATCAACCCCAACATTTCTATGATGATCAAGTCTTTGGGAGGGGCCACTCTGTTAGACACCTGTACAGCGTCACTATTAAAGTGGAGAATCATTTGATAGATTTCAGAAAGTTTCCTCCTCAGCCCATCATGTCAATATTTCTTGAAATCTTGGTGCATGCCCAAGAAGTTGCATCAACTAGTGTGCCCGCACCTCCCCAGTCAATGTACACATATGCGGCAGCACCACAAAATGTTGCCTCTACATCTGATTCTTCCAAGGATGAAATGAGTGATCTTAAAGAAATGTTGTGGACTATGGAAAACAACATAAGCACCCTCAAGAAAAACCAATTAATGCCTCGAAATCCTACCTATTAGAATTATCAAGGTAGATGGTCTTCACATCAGTAGAATCAATATCAAGTCGGTCCCCACACTAATTCACCAACTTCGATAGCCAACCAAGTGGTGCTAGTACCTACTCCGCTGACAAGCACTTTTCCAAGCTCGAGTAGGGAATTGATCGCGGGATAGAACAACCTCGTCGATGATATCAATCCATGGTGATTCCCCAAAACTATCTGCATGGAAACTTACAACAAAAGGTGGCGGAGCAGCACAGCCAAGGTGTGACTTCGGACCACGGATGTAATGTATATGCCTCACCACAAATGGAGAGTGTGGTTCTTACCACACAAATGCAAGGGATGTCCCTAGAACAAGAATCTGATATCGCTCTTGATCACACACTCTTCTCATGGATGGAAGAGGAAGAGGCAGTGTTCGCAAACAATCCTTCTACATCAAAGTCACCACAAGTTCAGTTTGATTATAACACTCACTCTAAGAGAAGGTTTACGAGTGAGCCAGTGACACCGCAAAATAGGAGCACCTCTGATCAATCTTCTAGCATCACTGCAGTTGCGCCACCATCTCAACTATAGAAAGAAATTGTGATAACAAAAACCAAGGAGCAGAAATCCTTGAACTCACCACCGTTCAACGTGGTGGAAAAATTAAAGAAATCCTCTGCCAATGTGTCCCTGTGGGATATCCTGGCAATCCCAGAGTAGAAAACATTACTTCAAAAGGATCTCCAAGAAGATGCTAGCTCTAATCTGACGCAAAAAATTTTGAAAGAAAAAGTTGTAGACCTAATGCCTCAAGCCAGAGTTCTCACAAATAATTCAGAGGAATCCCCTACAAAAGTTAAAGGTAGGCTGAAACCATTCTTCCTAACCCTTATTGTGGGTGATAAACTATTGCACAATTCAATGATCGATTTAGGTGCTAGCACCATAGTCATGCCCAACACAAATAGCTGAAGCCTTGGGACTTAGCTATGAACCCATGAAGAAGGGGGTTATGCAGCTTGATAGGAACAAGGTTGAAATAGTGGGGATCATTAAGGATATTCCCTTTACTCTCTTTGGCTTTCCTAACATCATCGTGCCTCAAGACACTATCATCATTGATGTCCCTCCTATGTTTGGTCTTTGCCTGTCTCAAGAATTTACTACTAAAATAGGGGGATACTTATCGCTGGATTGGACACACTTGATTATCCAAACCAAGCACGGGGCTAAGCTGAAGTTATTATCTGAACCATTGCATGCGCACCATGTTGTAGATGAGGCTATGATCAACTTTCAAGCCACAAATACCTCCATTACTAAAGACAAGATGTACTGTGCTGAATTGCTAGAGGATGAGAAGGTGACTGGGGATCAAAGTGAAAAGGATGAGGCTCTTCTAAATGAGTTCATCAACATGGATCCTTTTGGAAATTACCATACCACTGGGTTGGGCACATATTTCATTTATGACGAGGATCAAGAGATTCTGGAGGTCATAGAGGAACCTGTAAGTAGCGTAGCCTCTGAGCTGTGGACATTGTACTTCAACGAAGCAAGATGCAAAGTAGGCGTCAGAGCCGGGATATGTTTGGTATCCACACAAAATGAAAAAATACTAAGGTCTTTCCACTTCCAATTCACTTGTTTGAAAAATGAATCCAAATACGAAGGACTAATTGTACAAGGTTTAAGCCTTGTGGAGTGAATGGGCATCAAGCAATTAATGGTGTTCAAAGATTTCGAATTGGTGGTCAACCAAGTCTGGAGAATTTCTATGAGAAGGAACGTCCACATGAGATCCTATCAGCACTGAGTTTGGGACCTGGTTGAGGGTTTTGAAGCCTTCAACATCCAGACTGTTCCTCAAGAACAAAATGGCAACTCAGATTGCATGGTAGCAATCAAATCCCAGTTTGATCCTACCTCCGACCTTATACATAACAAACACTTTGTATGAGTAATATTCTGACCAATGATTCCTAATAATAATCAAAGTTGGCAGGTGTTTGAAAGTGATGAAAAAATTGCCTCATTCATCTAGCAGTCGAGGGAATTCGTTGATCAACTCCAACCAAAGATCACTGAGACTTACGAAGGATAAATCATGCAACTCAAATCTAACAATCTTCCAAAAGGTTTGGTTATTCTCACAAACCTTTTTGATTGTGATTATGCAAGGAATGATAAAAGGAAGTTGGTGGCAGACAAAAGCGACTATATAGACCTTCAAGTCTCAGACATCAGAAACCTTTGAGTCAGGAAAGATGCCCCACATCATGATAAATAAAGGCTCATCAATTTCTGTGAGAAATATGGAGTAGTGGCCTGGTCCTATGATGACTTGAAGGGATATGATCCTGACATCATCCAACACACAATCAAGCTGGTGGAGGGTGCAAAACTAGTCCGACAAAAGTAGAGGCTAGTGAACCCCAAAATTGAAGCACTAATGGCATAGGAGCTAACAAAGCTAATCCAGTCATAGATTTTCTTCTCAATAAAGCATAGCACATGGGTATCCAATCTTGTCCCGATCCAAAAGAAGAATAGAGATATCTAGTTGTGTGTGGAAATTTGAGACCTGAACGGAGCATCCTTGAAGGATCAATATCTGCTGCCTTCTACGGATTCAATCCTGCAAATATTAGCAGGATAAAAAATGTTTTCCCTGCTTGATGGCTTCTCTGATTATAATCAGATCTGAGTTAAAGAGGAGGATCAAAACAAAACTACATTCACTACAAATTGGGGAACATTCACATATGCTAAAATTCCTTTTGGTTTATCCAACGTAGGGGCAACATTTCAGCGAGCAATGGATATCGCTTTCAGCGAGCTGATCAACAAGATTATCCTAATTTATTTGGATGATCTTATTGTGTTTTCTAAGTCTAAGGATGATCATTTTGATCACTTAGAAATGGTTTTTCAGAAATGCTAGGAGTTTGGGGTTTCCCTGAATCCAAAAAAATGTGTATTCAGAGTGTCGTAAGGCAAGCTATTGGGACACGTGGTGTCCAAAGAAGGAGTTTCAATCGACCCCAAGTAGGTGAAATCCATCAAAGAACTTCCCCTTCTGGTTAACAAGAAAGGCATTCAATCCTTCTTGGGAAAGGTAAATTTTGTAGGCAAGTTTATTTATGATTTTGTAGGAATAATTAAGCCAATCACCCTAATGCTAAAAAATGATCAAGCATTTAAGTGGACAAAGGAAGCTAGGGAAGCCTTTGAAAAAGTTAAGGATGGTATTTCCTCAGCTCCTATATTGGTTAATCCAAACTTTTCCAAGGACTTTATAATGTATGTATTCAATAGCAAGTACAGTATTGCTACTATCTTGACTCAAAAGGATAATGAAGGAAAGGGAGAACATCCAGTGGCATTCTATTCTCATACCCTGAAGGAATATGAGAAAAACTATAATTTCATAAAAAAAAAGCCTTTGCAATAGTAAAGGGACTTAAAAAATTTCATCATCTAATTTCCTGCAACAAAGTGACTATCTATGTCACACATTCTAGTGTGCGTGAATATATCATGGAAGGAGAAATCATAGAAAAAGAGCTAACTGGATCACCAAGATCCTTGAATATGAAATTGAGGTCAAACCCACAAAAACCATATGTGGAAGAGGACTGTGCGAATACATGGTGCATGACAAAGAGATATCCGTTGAAGAAGAGCAACCGGAGCTTGTTCTGATGAATGAGCCAGAGCCTGAGGGCTGCTGGCTAATAGATAGTGTAAGGTTTATGCAAACAGGAAAGTATCCGCCAGGTCTTTCCTCCCAAAAGAGGAGATACTATTGGCTATAGAATTATAGATATGCACTAGTCGAAGGGGTCCTTTTCAAAAGGAATTTCAATGGTCTCCTCCTGCGATGCATTACTGTAGAGCAAGTGAAGAGAATCCTTGACACTTTCCACAACAGTGCTATGGAAAAACACTTCTCCACTAAAACCATTGGCATAAAAATCATGTGCGCAGGTTACTATTGGCCCACACTTTTCAATGACCCGCACTCCTTGGTGAAATCTTGCAAGGAATGCCAGTTCTTTACAAGCAGAAGGAAGAATTCAGCAATGCCTCTCAAACCTATAGTGGCAGATGAACCATTCACACAATGGGGCCTAGACTTCATTAGGATGATCAATCCCACTTCTAGTTCTAGACACAATTGGATTCTGACAGCTATAGATTACTTCACAAGGTGGACAGAAGCCACTCTGCTTAAAAATGCAATAGAGGCAAAGATAGTGGATTTCATCGAAGAACTGGTGACAAGGTTCGACCCTCCAAAGAATATAATTTTTGATAATTCCAGAGCTTTCCTAGGTGTAAAGGTATGTCACTTTTCATTAACAAATGGCATATTCCTTAAGACATCATCGAACTATTACCTGTAGGGAAACGACCTAGCAGAGTCGACAAACAAGAACCTGATCTGACTCCTTAAAAGAATTGGTTTAGAGCACTAGAGAGAATGGCACAAAAACCTTTGAGTGACGCTTTGGGTAGACCGCATAACTCCTAAGCAAGTCCTGAAGACTTCACCTTATGAGTTGGTATATGAAAAAGAGGCATTGTTGCCTATATCCATGGAGATTCCAGCACTTCAATTGTTGAGATCCCTCAAGATAGAACAAAATGACGCCATGGAGGTTTGGCTTGCCGAACTATTAGAAGTACAAGAAGAAAAGGGGAAGTCCCTAATAGCCATGACAAACTGCCAGCAAGTGGTCAAGCAATGGTTTGACAAGAGGGCATCCGACCAAGGCCTAAAGTGCAGAGACTTAGTGCTAAAATTCAATGAAAGGGCTACGAAGCCAGGTCAGCATGGGAAATTTGATAGCCTTTAGGAGGGTCCGTTTAAAATCATTAAGTGCAAAAATCATAATGCTTTTGAATTGGAAAGCATGGAATAGGAAGCCTTGGGAATTCCAGTCAATAGGATTCATCTTAAGTTGTTCCATTGAGTGGAAAATTTTACTATTGTACATATGTTAATAATGATTTTATTTTCTTTCCCTTTTTGTCTTGTTGGCTGGTCTTTTTTTGAATTAATTTGTGTTTTGGCAGAAAAGCAACCCATCATTGCAGAGAACATGGTAGTAAAAATGCTTTGCAGGAATAATCAAGAAAAACACCCATATGCAAACAAAATCAACAAATATACTAAAAGAAAAGAAACCCATATGACAGAATGCCAAAAGAAAAAGAGCCATAGATTTTATAAAGCTATATTTCATTATATATATGCTTTCATTTTTACATGGAAAAAGTAGCTAGATAGCCATAATTCAAAAATGTATATGATTAAACATGGTTGTCTTTTCATATATATACTATGTATGGCCTTTTCAGGCATACATACAAAAAACTAGACAATGGGTGGCATATTCTTAAAAGAAAAAAATAAGAAGTCTAGGAGGCATTTCATCCAAATGCATGAGTAGCAGCAGAAGCAACATCATTTGGAACAATAGCCATTGGCAGAGGAAACACAAGGTTCCTGAAGTTAGTGTACCAGTCGATATTGTAGAATGCCACTATATTGTAGATGTGGAAGAGAAAGTGCAAGTCCTGGGTAACTCTCCGTTGGTGCTCATCATGTGTTTGGAGGAAAAATTCGTTGAGAATGGTAGCCACGTGACAGCCACTTCTTCGTCAATGTAGCACCTAAGGTCACTGGTTGTTGGCAGGCCTACCCCATATGCAACATGAGAAATGACCTCACCTAAACCATTTAGGTTCTTTTTGGGAAATATTTATTTAACTAATTTTAGAACTAGGGGTCTGGGGATACCAATATCCAACATAGATGCAACAAATTGTGAGCAAATGTTAGTATTGACATCATATTTGTCTTCGTACTCGAGACATTCCTTACCCATAACCCACTTCATGACTATCAAAGCCAAGGAGTGTTTGTTGTTCGTCATCCTCTTTAAACTCCTAGTAGAAATCTCACCAAGGAAAGTTGTCTGTGACTTATATGACACTAGCCTAATAGGAGTATCCATGGTACTGACATACTGCTATTACCTACTAACTATTTCTGAAACTTGCCTACAACCTAGCCTATGAGAACCTTGCCAGTAATAAAACCAAATACTAAACCAATGACCTATTGCTAAAAATTTCTCAAATACTAAGTGTGATTTTATCACTTCTTAGAGGCCTATGTATAGGAAAAATGAGGAAAAGCATGCTAATTGACTTCTCAAAAATGTGATGATAACCAAGTGCCAACTTGAAAAGCGTGCCTGGGACCATTTACGTCTACTAAAGTACGGTTCAATACGTGTAGAGTTAATGGGAGCTAATTAATTAGCCTAAAAATGGTGGTGCTCATCAGCGATGAGCTGCACAGTTTGTAGGCTATTGTGTCACCTCCTAGGCATTTCCCAAAACCCAAGGTAGGATTCATATCTTTTCAGGCGATGATCATTTGCTTTGGCTTAACCATTCCGTCTGAGATATTAATTTCTAGCGCATACAAATGCAAGGCTAGAAGGAAAATCATCAGCTCAAGTTCAAAGGAAATCACATCGTATTACATAGTTGCTAAATGCAATAATGAATTCTTGTCACTCTGAAATGGCAAGTAATTCATTTTCGCATGAAGCAAGGAGTTGATGGTACATGCCGAATTAAATGCAAAAACCTCACTTTCTTCTACCACCTTGAGGAAAGATAGCTAAATATCACATACAAAACTTTTAAAGCTTAAATGTCTTTTGAAATACACTAAGCCAAGTGAAGAAAAGTTTTGGCATATCCAGAGCCGAGTGAAATTTGCAGAGAATTCAAGCCCTGCAAAAGCTTTCATCTAAGGATAACAATGGCAGAGGGTTCATCACAACAAATTTAGGAGGAAGCTGACCAACCCTTGCTTAGGGCTATATGATCATCAAAGGCTATTTACGTCTATGAAGATATATCATATGTTACGCTCGGTATACCAGGAAAGCCGAAATGGGTGAATACAATGGAGCTAGATAGGCCCAAGGAATACAAGAACTAGAAACAGGTCGAAGAGGAATGGGACAATATTCATGACCCACACCTTGCAAAAAATACTAAGTATTTGAGAGAAGTTGTCTGTACAAGGATGAAAGCATCCCACCAAGCGATGTCGACAACAAAAAAGGTATGGTACAACAGGATTTTGTAGTACATGGTCCCATTGGTACATTATTGCCTAGAGCTAGTTGATGCAGCCATTCAGTGTTATAACTCGAGCACCCACAGTATCAAAGGCTGAACCTTAAATGTTAATATTAGCCCACTAGCCATTTGGCACATGTTATGTATCCCAGACGCAAGTACTAGAAAGGAGAAAATTGAGTCCTTCACTCTTGCTAAAGGAGAAAACACATGGAAGGGGATGAAAAAGAGCCCAAATTTCCTAATTGAGGAGATTGGCAAGAAGGGAATCCCAAGCACTCAGCTGCCAAGTATCCCATTTCCACACAGTTCATTTGTTGAAGACATGCAGGACACCTTTTCAATGCTAGCATGTGTGTGTGGCCTAGACTCTGACAAGATGGTGCACGCCTTTCAATTAGGGCTGAGTTTCCAATTCTACAAACAGCACAATTTCTTCTGGTACGATTTCACTGAATTCTGCGTTGAGGAAATGATAAGTAAAATAGAGAATTACCTGGTAGAAGGGAAGTTCAAATTTCTCTCTTTCCTGGTTCATATGTTTTTGCAAATCAAAATCCTAATTTCTTCAACAAATATTTTGAATTGTCTATTTTTGATGAAAAGTAGAGAAGGAAGCCAGTATCCACATGGACACCTTTCCTTTCCATGACATATGACTACTATGCATTTTTGGATTACTTTATAACTCTGATTTTTCAAGATTTACAAGGAGGAGGTTACATGATTCAACTCAACATAGATCAAACTAAATATATGCAGAGTTTTATTCCTGCTTGTGACTGGTTCTTTGGCATGGATTTCACAATCCTTCGGATGTAGGGCTTCACTAATCAACCTTTCCGACTCGCAGCCTATGTCACAAATAGAGTGCTTGCACTTGAAATGTATCGACAAGTGTGCATTATTGATTATACCTTCTGCAATAGCCAAAGCGTCAAGAGGAAGGGATTCTTCACTTGTCTAAAGAGTTTCAAAATAGTGGCCCTGACAAAGAAATAGTCGCACCAACTATTGCAGGATAAACTGACTCACTTAGGGTTAGTTTTGATATGTGATAAATGGGAGTACAATCCTTTCAATGATCTTTCATAGCCACACATGAAGGTTATTCACACTCCTCGACCCTACTTGGAAAAGAGGTGCAACCCATGGGAGGAAAAGGATGAAATTTTTGTTGAACTAGCATGTATCCCTACATAGGAAGAAAGAGAGCCATGACACAAATTTTACTTCATTGTGGTGGAGGCTAAGGATAGTGTCCAAATGTAGCACACCATGTACAAGAAGTTGCAGAAAGAAGAAGAATGGACTAATGAGAAAATAAGAGCTTTCTGGAAATATCGCCAAGAAACAAGATAGTTGGATGCTCCTTATGGAAGTTTGAAGGATGACAAAGTATTTGAAAAATGGTGGGATAATGAACATGAAATCTATGACTCTAGCACTAATAAAGGAAATGACCCAGAAGGTGGGTCCAAAGAACAAGAAGAAGAAGAAGCAGGGACTTCCACATTCCCCCTGCTACAAGAGAAAAGCTCTACAGGATAGCCCACCTATGTAGCTACAAACATGTAGTTCAATGTATCGAGGGCCTCACACACACTCACTTGGTCCGCTAAGGCAACTAGAGTGTTATAGCAGCAGCTGATAGTAACTGTCGAGGTTGGGGAAACCCTGCTCGTGAAGCATCAACATACAGAAACCATTGTTGGAGAGAGTTCACAAGAACCCGCTGCAAGCCAGGTGCTTACAACTAGCTAGGAACCCGGAGGAGAGGAAGAGCTGGTAATGATTCAGGAGCCACCATTGACCAATCAATAGGTATTTTTTGTTCCTTCTTCTCTTACTTCTTGATCCTTGGTATCCTCCACTATCTCTGTGGCAACTCCCACCATGAGTGTTGGCCCTTCGGTTCCCACTTTTGATCCAATAATTGCGAGAGGTTTCTCCCAGTTCTCACAGGCCACTCCATTTTCCTTTACTCCTCTATTAACCCTTACACCATATGTTACCACTCAATCCTTCCTTGCCTCACTTTTTGAAGGCTTACCCGCTACTGGCACCCCTACTTCTACTATCACCGCAAATCCTCCCCTTCTCTCACAGTAGGCGGACTCCATGATGACAACTCCTTCACCATTTTAGTCCATGAGTCCTTCCACCAGTTCACCAATTGAACCTTGGAAAATGAAAATCCCTTCTACTAGTTCTCAAACTAGGCTTTGGAATGTGCCTCCCTTCTCTCCACAAACTGTCACTCTCTAGAGAAAGCAAATGCCTGGGCCTATCAAAATTATCTATCCATATGTCCTACCTGCCAGTGCTCCTTTTGCAGGTGGGCTAGTCTCATCACCAACCCAATTCATGGAACAAATTGACTCCGGAAGGGAAGCATGCACAAATAGAATGCAAAAGCACAAGGCCAAAGATGCAAACTCTCTATGATGAGACTCGACAAGTGCTGAAATTTGCAACCATGTACCCAACGGTAACCAAGCGACAAGGGGAGATGCATCCATAAGACTATGAAGTGTATGTAGTAGGGCTTGACATGAAGGCGGCCCGACCATAGGATAAGGTTAAGCTTATGGAGGAAATGCAATGGGTGGTCACCTTCAACTTCCTTAAAATTGGCTGCTAGCTAAAGAAAATGGATGAGTAGCTTAAATCATTCAAGGAAAAGGCTAGTTTTTTGGAGAAAAGGGAGAAATCACTAGAAGTGGATGTTGCAACAGAGAGGGAGCTGATAGGAGAAGAGGAGAAGAAAAAAATTCAAGAGGAACTTGCGAAGGTTCATACCATTGATCCCATTGTGGTTAATGAGCTGCATATTAAGAATCAGGAATACCAGAGCCAATTGACTCTGGCAGAACAAAATTTGCAGCTAAGAAACGAAGAGTTGGAGTGGCATCACATTGAATATGATCAAGGGATGGCACAAAATAATGAATCCTTAGAGCACCAGAGAGCTCAATATGAGCAAAAGTTTTAGGACAAAGATGCCAAATTTGAGGGCTGAAAGGCCCAATTAGAAAAAGAACTTCAAGAGACAAAGTCCTCTCTTGACATACAATTGGAAAACCACTCACGAGCCAAGGAAAACTAGCATAAAGAAATGAGCAGCTCTAGGGAGCAACTGGTGTCCGAAAAATGAAAAGGTGTAGAATTGGCTAAGATCATTAACTCAAAGGATGCAAAGATCATCTCTCTAAAGAGTTGTCTCTTGACCTCCCCTGCCCAACCAGACCTTATTCCATTGGTTAGGCAATTGTATGTTTCTTGTTAGGAAAATATTAAAACTTTTTTCCTAACACTGTAGCCCATGCGCTAGTTCATTTCCAAGGCAGCAAAACTAAGCTAGGAGGTTCATGGTACAATTGAGCAATTCCCGTGGTTTATCTCAAAAAGGGTTCTAGAAGCAAAGAATCTACTCACCAAGTTGTATTTGGTCTCTGATGAAAACCTCACCAAGGTAGGAATTGAAGATCAGAATGTTGCCACCTAGACAACAAACAAGTTTATCCATTGCCACTCAGTCTTCCAGCACACTATGGCAGTCATAGCTACTCTGCCCCAAACAATGGACAACATGTGGGAGAGTTTCTCTAGGTTAAGTGAGATGGGTCTACTGTCTCCATTCCTTGAAGATGGCTCTATTGCTACAACCAAATAGATTGCAGAAAGAATAGAGGAGAAGGAAAATGACCCAGATGCTTTCCATAATTTTAGCCATCCTCCCACTACAACTGAAATTGAAGGGGTTATTCATCCTCTTGCACAACTATTCTTTCATTGCGAGGTAGGGGTCAGTTTGCCAGAGACACTTCCTTATAAGGATGTGCTCAACCTGGGTGGAGCATAGGAGAATTTTTGCAACATAGCAAGGCCATCCCAGGACGATTGGCCACCGCTGTAGGCGACTCTGTCCAAGCTCTGACTTCATCACCTGATGAATGGCCCTCTGGTCTACAAACCAGATAAATTTTTGGTTCTTCATTCCTCAAGCAAAATGCCCCTGTTGGTCACCAAAAGTTGTGAACAAATATTTAGCAAGCTCCCTTCAGGTATATATTTTTGGTTAAGTATTGGCCCGCACATCGCAAACAAGCCACTCGGCTTTTTTTTTCAAACTCTGCTACCTCCTCCACGTGTCTTCTCTGCGCTCCCCAAAGTTTTTCCTTCCTTTGCATTTAAAAGAGGCCCTGCTATGTTGCCATGTATCATAGCTACACACAATTGATGACTTCTTTCCTCCACTTTTTCATAGACCTCCACCCACATGCCATGTGTCACCTTAGCACAAGCTTTCGACGATGAAAGATAAAGACTCACATGGGATGTACTATAATGCCACATGTTTCTTTGGTGGGTTTTGTATTTGGGCGATGGATGAAGTGAACCAACCACCATGACTGGCTGTCACATGTCATAATTGCTTTCTCTTTATAGGGTGATGACACTTGCCTGCTTGACCTCACTGGGACCACTTCCATCATTTGCAGAGGATGCACTTGAGCTTGGAACGACCAAATGCTTGGTTTCAAATCTTTTTATGTTGCAATAGCTTGGAAGAATACTCAATTTTTCATCATTGCCAGAGATCCTGAAATCTTTTTTGTTATTGCTCACTAAGGCGGTATAAGTTTCAGCTATATATACTTCTCTCTATTTTGAGGGAAACAACCCCCAAGATTTTTAGAACACTAATTTTAGAAAGGACACCAGGCCTTACTATTGTTTTTTTATTATTGCAAATACTCTCAGACTATGCCAATTGTTTGACCTTTCTATTCTTTTATGCTATTTGATTAACTTTAGACTATGCTGCTATTGTCTGGATATTTCATTTGAGAACTTCTATAAATTGAATGCAAGTTTGCTGGTCTAGATCATGTCTTATGACTCTTCTTGGTAGTAGGAATGTATGTAATGTCATTTTATGTCAATGAATGGATTATCTATACTTTAATCTTTAGTTTCTTGCTTTCTGGGACATCACAATTCCCAATTGGGCCCTTAGATCTATGATTTATCATGCCTATTATTAAGTCTTGGTACATCACCTTAGATTAGACTTTATTTTTATATTTTTTTTTTATTCTCCCTTTCCAAACCCCATTATAGAAGAAGTTGGCTTCTTTAAAAATCCATAGGTCACTCATTTTAGCGCAAATGGTCCTCCATAAACTGAGTTTCCCATAAGACACTGTTACTTTGTCAATTTTTGGCATCATCAGGATTTGTAACAGATGTTTTAATTCTTTTAAGTTTGATAACTTTTTAAAAAAAATAAGTTGCCCCTTTCACATTAGATGATTCATTTCATATATTTTTTAGTTGTAATATATTATTTTTCATTAGGTTAAATTAATAAATATGTATGATAATTAGATCCAATACTATGAACAAGTTTAGGATTGCAAGGTAACATTACTAGTACTTAAATATTTTAAGATATTTAATTAATTATAATGTTCAAATAATAATTTAATATAGGATGATAAATATATTAAAATGAAGGTTTAGAAATCAAATAATAAAATGGGCCCAAAACTAAAGGGAAAGGTGTAAGGTATGTATTTTTTCCCGTTACATTTTTCTCTCACCTTGACTTGCATGTCAATGTACAACAAGCAATCAACATGGGAAGGTAGCTTTTTTAAGGATTGATAAAAAAGATATGGATATGGTTGTTAACTATATATACTATCATTGTAATGAGATCTTTGTGTCATAACTTGCAAACACAAAATAAGTTTTCCCATAAAGTAACATATTTCAAGCATTTGAAAATAGGCATAAAGACAACTATTAAAACTATCCATCAACAAGTGGGATGTTAGGCGGGAAAATTTCCACACTCATTGTTGTGGAAAGTCTATTTCAGAAGTGTGGATTAACATCTAGGAACCTTTAGGAGAATGGCATCGATTGGGGTAAATGGAAGGAATGAGTTTTTGGCAATCATTGTTTTTTATTGTTGGACATGAGCGCTACTAGGAGAAAACAAATTTTGTATAGACACTGATAGTATGGTTTCCACAAACAAAGTTGTGGAAAGAAATTTTTGAGTGTCCCATGCCCACACTTTATCAATCGATAGAGGGAGCATGTGAGCTAGTGTGGTTGGAGTTCAAAAGATCAAGTGTATTGTTGATGCAAGCCATTTTCAAATCAATGTTGACAGGAGTGTAGGGTTTGACTTCTTGATCATATCACGGTGGGATGGTGTTGGCAAGGGCCAAGGGTTATGGTGCATATGTGATGACCATGCCAAGTGTACTGGTCACATCATCAGTCATTAATGGTGGTCGAGGTGATTCGATCATACCATTTTGGCACCATTACATCATCGATCTTTTCAAATTATTACAACATTTTTCTACTTAAGTTTGATGATAAGAAAAATATATTCTTGAAGATCGACACATCACATGAGTTTGGTTATCACACTATGCGTCTCCCAAGATCGAGCTGAAGGAATAATAATGTAAATAGCTTGGAAATTTTCTCGGCTTGCACAAACATGGAAGGTTAATTACTAATAGAATAATTTAGTCATTTCACATGGTATTAAGTCTCATCACAAGGGCACAGTTAGCAAGCTTGAGGTGGTTTAAATCTACAAAAGGCTACAATATAATTCAATTCTCATTGAGAAAGATAATGGTTGAATGTTCAAAATTCATAGTAAGTATGCCTACACAAACCATAGCCTACATTGGTGTGGATACTTCAATTAGGTTGGAGAGTGAGGTGAGACAAATGGAATTCCTTGGGGTAGTCACAGACTAGAGGCTTAAACACATCCTCATCAATGATGATTTTCTTACCCTGGTTGTGGTGAAGATAATTCTAGGGAAAGGATTTCTAGTGGAGGGTGAATTGTATCAATTTGACACCAATATTGTGTCTAGGTTTTTCATAGTATTGTTGGATATTAGAATGGAAAAGGCTAAAGCAAAGGCAATAGTGAGAGATTTCAAAGCAGATTGGTTGGTGGGTTTAAGGGAGACTCTGTATGCTACTACCCCATGGGTTGGCTTTCCTTGGTCATAGTACCTCGCCCTACTTCATGTCCCAAGGGAGGTGGTAAAATATTAACCATTTATGTTAGATTTGAATGGCATGTCACTCATAGAACATAGGCATAATGTTGATGTTGGGGCCAATCACTTGAAGAAGGCATTGCAGATCACTCCAGTCCAAGACTTCAACTAGGTTCTAGAATTCAGGGCTTTCACTGAAGCACACGGCTTCCTCTGAAATGGTTGGTGCAGTAGGGTAATCAACTTAGTTATATTATAATTTTTTATGCATAGTTTGGGTGGTTGGATGGTTCTATATTTGGGTAGATTCTTTTTAGTTTACAATGAATAGCATGGTGCGGAAAGGTATAGGCAAGTAAAGCCATTTTTCATTTTACATTCTACTATAAAAAAATATTGAATACTTTGTATGGTCAGGGTTTGGGTGTTGGTTGGGGTTGGGTTTTTGGCAGGGAGATTTTGTATTTCGATAATCTGTAAGGAAAAAGACATTGTAATACTTTTTTAAAATCAATATAATCTCATCCTTATGTATAAAAAAAAAACTATCCATGAACAAGAAATAAAAAAATATTTGATTCCACTTCTTACAAAAATAATGACTTTGTCTGAAAATAAAATAATAAAATAATCTTACCTAGGTGTAGAATAATAGGAATCTTCCTAAATGCAAAAATATAACTATCTAGAAAATAAAATATACACCATTGTTATGAGCCAATCGTTACAATCATACTCATCAAAGAGTGTCAATGATATATTTAATAACTCACCTTTGATTGGTTGCATACAAATGATGCAACAAGTTAGTGGAGGAGAAGAAGAAACAACACTGTTAACTCTATAATCATATAAGTACATAAATATGTAATCTTGTAATAAAATGTAATAGTCATACCAAGGCATGATCATGAAACCATGTTGAGATGAAGAGAAAGTTGTCCCTAATGAAGAAAAATCATGGAAATACAAGTAAAGATAAAATATATCATGAAACACATGTATAGGGGGAGAATAGGTGTCCCTAATGTTGCCTCAAAATTAAGGATAACACATCAATATCCATGAGTAAATATATTGTGTAAGCACAAGAAATAAATTAACATTTGAGATGAACTTGTGAGTGTAAACATATAAACATGTCCATAAAGATGTGAATATGTAAATAGATAAACAATTTCATAGATATAAGAACCTATAAGCAACTAATTTATGTAGTAATGCGACCACCTAAAAATAAAGATATAAGAATGATGACACCTAGGTAAAGGTCAAGTAAGAGAAAGATATAAGGGCTAAGGGGGTTTGTAACCATATGAAACTACCATCTATAATACTATAAACTACTATAAATAGAAACCCATATCAAAGATAAGAATCTATGTAATAGAAGGATCTATCATCTATCACTACATAGTAGTGCAAATAGGTCATCTCCCATTAGAATATGTAAATAATTTACAACCTTAATATTTATACTCTATAATAAAAATGAACCAATAACCCAAAAAAATAAAATTATTGAAAACCTTCAATAAATGAACCCTTCTAAATCCATTACAATAAATAACTAAAATAAAAACCTTTAGTAACTTAGCCTAGTTGTAGATTCATAACATTGACTAAATATTTTAGTATGTTATCAATAGTGGAAAGACCAGTGCTGTGAAAATCCTAACTAATTGGGACAAATTTTACCTCTTAATTCCTATTTTGCATTTGAAATCGTAGGGTTAACATGAAGAACCATATCACCAATCTCAAAATACCACTAAATAATTCCCTTATTAGAATTTCTTTAACTATTTCTAACATGCAATTTTTATTATGCATGTACTTGTAATGTATTTTCCTAAATATTGACCATAAATAATGTACAAAAGGGATACTTGCTTGAGCATTAAAATTCTAGCTCAAGAGGTATAGTGACCTTGGGATCATAGACTAATAATTAAGGAGTATAGCCCACAAGAGTGAAAATTCTAGTATGATAGGTCCATAATGTTGGTACAAGTTATGTGTGCCAATTGGTCTTGTGTTTATCGATTTTTTTCCTAATTTATTCAATTTCTTTATTTGTAGCATTTTCTTGACCTCTAAATTATGGATACAAATATAAAAGAATTGTTATTAGATATAAAACTTGTCCTTAAAAACTCTTTCACTTTATTATTCTATCAATATCTATAACAATTATTGATTTATGAATTAAGTTAGGAATTCATAGCACAATACCTAATGAGAGACTAGTCGTATTGTAGCTAGTCAATAGCATAAAAAACAATTACAAATTAGCAATAACAAATAAAAATAAAATATTTTTTATTAAAACTAAGAGCTCATACAATTCAGTAAATGTTATAGAGAAGATGCATGTTGTCCATCTTTTCTCATTGATTTGAATTCAACCCATATACATATTTTCTAAAAAGAAATTAAAAAATATAGAAAACTATTAAACAATGGTTCCTATAATAAAATAAAGATTCATCAAATATATCCTTCTTTTTTAATATAAGTGGGTAAAAACTTTATTTCAGCCAAAGAGAAATACAAAAGAAAGTACAATCAAGAAGGAAAAGGACAAAATCCAAGGCAAGCCATCAAGTAACGCCAAGAAAGAGTCTCATATCAATAGAAATAAGCTCCTCGATCTCCTAAGAAAGATTCATAGGAATGTCCCCCTAGTTATCCACCTTCCAATCACCACCACACTCATATTCCCATCTAACCAAACCATCAACCACCTTATTCCCCTCCTGAGGGATATGGCAGAAGGTGATAGAATCCAAGAACCTACCCAAAAAAATAATCTACCTAACCACCACAACCAACTACCAATTCACACCTTCCAGCTGATTTTTGTTCAACAAGTCAATCACAACCTAATAATTGGATTCATAAATAACCCTCCTCCATCCAAGAGCACAAGCCTCTTTCACAGCCATGAGGATGGAAAGAGCCTCCATAAGATTATTTCACCACTATCCACAATATTTTAAGAATAAAAACTCCACAATCCCATCACTATTTCCAGCAATACCCCCCACCCCCGTAGGGCCAGGATTACCTCTAGACGATCCATTAGTGTTGATCTTCAAAACTCCAAGGGGGGGAGGCAACCAATGCCCTTCACACACCATCTTCCCTCTAACTTCCTGCCGCAAACCAGTACTAGGCCTACCTAGACCATCACTAGAGATCCCTAGGTTCTAAATAATCCCCCTATCCTCAAGAGCCATGGGAGCTAAAAGATCACACTTAGCCACAACAGTTTCCTGAATAACTCCTAGACCTCTCAACCAAAATTGTCTCACCTGAAGCTTCTTATCCAAAAATATTCTACGATTTTGTTCCAACCAAATATGCCAAATGACTAAAGTAGGACCAATTGTGAAAAAAAATTGGAGAAAAGTAGACTTGGCCAATGCATACCCAACCACATCCAAAAATCCTCTAGTGAAGAAGCATTCCAGAATGGTAAATTTCAAGAATCCCACCAGAAGTGCCAAATCTCCCTAATGAAGGGACATTAAAAAAAGAGGTGAGAAACACTCTCCTCACTGCTATAACATAAAGCACACATGGAGGGACCATGAAACCCCCTTTCTTGTAGATTATCCTAGGTTAGGCATCTACCCCGCATCACGAGCCAAGAGAAAAAGTTACTCTTGGGCCAAGAGAAATTATTCCAAACTTGCTTCCACCAAGAGACCCCCGTACTCCTATAAATCTGTTTACTCAACATCTAGTACCCATAAGTGACATAGAACTTTCCTTTTGGATATGGCCCCATGAAAGAACATCCTTGTCCTCCAAAGAATTACAAATCCTACTTTCAAGAATATTGAAAAGCTCTTGATGCTCCTCCCTTGATCCACCCAGAGGCCACTCCTGCATGTTTTTCCACTGATAAACAATAGAATGTCCTAGAAATTGAGGGGACTTAAAATCCTTCACAAATTGCCAACCCCCTTCCAAGAAGATTTTGTCTAGATCCTGAAGATGAATATGGGTAACCAAGATAGGAATATTACCATCCTAGGAATTAGACCAAAAAAGAGCCTCTAACCCACAATTACAAATCTAGAAAAGACCCTATTTGATCAACTCAGCCCCTCTTTTAAGTGTATTCTAGACCATTGAACCTTTCCCCAGAAGACCAAAATGAGGAACCTCTTTTCTATCAATACACCCCAAATATTTGAGAGTGAGAATCTTGGCCCATGTTTGCTATTGCTAAGTACACCATCTCCAATAAAGCTTAGCTACCAAGGCTTGAATATTAAGATCAACACATCTTAATGTTGGCTTTCAGTTGTTTATGATATTGGTTTGTCCTTGATGACAAAACTAGTTCTCTGATATGCAATTATATGTATGATATGCTATTGAATTACATTGGTTTATTCACATGTGGTTGGTGAATGATATGCTATAGTTACATGATATGTAGTTACATGATTTTGATTCATAATTTTGGTATATATGATTATGTTGGCTGACAGTGTTTATCTAATTTATAGATTGATGCTCAATTAGTTCTAGTTTATGCTTGATCACTTTCAAATTATCCGGTTGCAGGTATATTGATGCTTAGACATTTTTGGTTTATGCTTGATCACTTTCAGATTATTAGGTTGCAATTTGGTTACTTTGGAATCTTTGACATGACTATGGTCATTACACTTGAAGTATTTTTAGTTTGATCATATGAAGGCTTGGGTTGTTTGTATACTCTAAGGTTACAAAGGTCATTATATTCATTTTTGCTAAGGTTCATAGTCTTCCTTGTTACATTTTAATGTGATTGATTATTCACATTTCCTTTGTGGAATTGCTATTACATATCATCATGGAATATTGACTTGACAACATAATTGTGTCAATGTTTATGAGAAATTGGTTGATTTACATGGCTTTGCTAAGGTAATCGACATTTGATATGATTATAAGAATCTTGGTTTATTGTTTATTAACATGACATATGTAATGAAGATACTATCGAGTCTCATTGCAATTCTTATTATCAAAGGTAGATGAATTTATTAAAAAGTCACATGGCAATGACAAGATGATCAATATTGTTTGGCTCACTTTAACAATTTGAATGTGGTATTGGGTTTAAGTCTAATGTTAAATGATAATTAAATTATACATGTGACTAGCTATTATTTGTGTCAAATCTTAGTTGGAAACACATGTGGCATATGTATCTTGGGTCTTTGGAAACTTGTGGCATCAACAACTATCATTCATTGGGTTTGATAATTAACATTGTTATTGTTGTCAACATTTTTAGTGATATCTTTGGTAGCAGATATTCACACCATCATTTCTGCTATTGACAGGATATACCCAACATATTCTAAGATATTATTGTATGGTGGTGGATTTCAAAAGTTTATCCATCATTGTTGAATCTGGAAAGTTCTTGGTTTTTCTAAGGCAATTATGTTGTTTGGTAAAAGCATTTTCATTGTTTTATGAGTAGGGTTCAAAATCCTAGCCACCATATTCTTGCTGTTGAATGTTTGATTGCACATTGTTGCTAATAAACTATTAGAAGCCTTTGTTCTTTTGGAATTTTGATCATTTGAAAGTTCTACATAGATGTTGTTTTGAAAGCTTGACTGTGGAAGTTGGACAAAGAAGAATTGTTGTCATCTTTTAGTTGGGTAGTTATGGAACTTATCGACAAATCTTTATGGTATTTGTTCAATTTTCTTCCACCATAATCAAGTAATGCAAAAAATTCTTTTGATACTTATAGGCCTTGACACAATTTGTTAAGGAAGTTGTTAAGAATGATAAATGGATTATCTTGTTGAAAGGCATGAAACTGTTTTTATGCTCACTCAATCTGTATGGGTTTTTGCAAATAAATCTTTGGTTTTGAAATCTGATTGATAAGGGATTAACTTTTTGTTGGTTATGATTAAAAAACCCTTTAGGGTTTCTGGATGATTCTTCTTGGGCTGTAATAGAAATACTCTCTTTTTCTTTGCTTAAACTGGTTAAAGAATTTGTTAAAAAGACTCTTTAGGGTTTCTCATTTGTAACCCTAACCTGATTTGGTTTACAGTTATTGAAACTGCATACAGAGGTTATTACACACAATGTCTTTAAGAGATAACCTTTAGACATTTTTTAGGGTTAGGGTATGTGCAGGATCATCATGGAAAAAATAGGCCCTTAAGTGGCAAAAAATTTAGAAAAATCAGAGTTAGGCAACTTGATGTAAAAATTTGAATAAGTTATCTATATTATTTCAACAATATGTAAGAATAGAACCTATAGAAAATTGAATGCAGTTTCTAAAATACTAGGTTTATTTAAACAAAAAAATCTATTTGGTGAAAATTTGAAATTTCAATGCAGTAGCACTTAAATTTTAGGGAAAAAATAAGTAGGTGTCTGTATGACCACCCTAACCACAATAAAATGAAAATATTTTTTTATAATATTTTAGATATAAGTAGAGGACTCATGCCCTGATGTGATGCATATATTTTTGTAATTTTTTTCCAAGTAAATAATTAAATAAGAATTTTTTATTACAATTTTTAAAAAATATAAAAACTTGTATGTCTAACCACCTTAACTTGGTGAAAACTTCATGAAATTCAATTTTATTTTTTTAATCCTGTAGCATACAAAGCATAGAATGTGATGCATGTTTTAGATTCAAAAAATGTGATACCGTTTGAAAGATATAGATGTTTTTCAATCAGCCTATCAATCAGGACTTTAGTCATAATTCAAATAGAAAATGAATAATAATTATTTATTAAATTCAAAGTAAAGCATAATTTATATTGGTGGAAAGCTGAGAATCTCCTCTAAAAACCCTTTTCATTTCATCAATTTTGGGTAAATAAAAGTCGTCAGCTACATACCCTACACATACCCATCATATCGCCACTTTTTGGTCCATCATGACCCTGCACATACTCATTACCTGAAAGAACAATATTTAGACTTATCTTTGTACAGAAGTTGTATTGCATTGAAAATATTTATGACAGTGATTCTCAGATTATTGTATTTAATGAAGATGTTGTCATTCTCATACAACATTCTTCAATGTGCTTATTGAAAATATTTATAGTCTTATATAGGCACTAGGACTACAAATTTCACTTCTAGGGTATTGATAGAGTACTATAACTATTATGCATTGTAAAGGAGGTGGTGCCCCTGTATCTTATGAAGTTGGTGCTTTTAAAATTTTTTGAGTTGGTGCTCCTGAACTTTGTGGAGTTGGTGCTCCTAAACTATGTAGAGTTGGTGCTATAAGTGAATAAAGAGAAATATTTTCCAAGTGGTTTTTATTCCCCAAGAGGGTTTTCCACTCAAGACATATATTGTGTTATGTGATGATTTTCTGTGTGTGATTTTTCTTATCTTTTTTATCTCAATGTGTCATTAAATGCATTAAATGGTTTTTAATTATCAATCTTTCATCTCTGCCAATGTTTATGTCAAAAATCATGCATAAAAGGTTTTTTAATTAATGTGGGCTCTAATACATATGAAAGTGTAAAACATCTTAAGTGCAACCTATGTTAATGTTATGTCTTTATGTTTAATTCATGGTTAATGAAAACACATGCACAAGTCAAAACTATTCTATAAACTATCATTTGATCTTTTGGTTCAAAAGTCAATTAAATCCCTGGATTTGTAAAAAGTCACGTGACTTGCATGAATCACCGATTCACCCCCCCTCTCAATGATTCTAGGCTTCCAACACTTAACCCAAGACCCCCTTCATGATTCAGACAACATGCATCCTCCCACTTAACTAGACTCCATTTTCTTGAGAGAAGAATACCTGACCAAAGAAATTTCTGAAAAATATATTCAAAGTCCTGAATAAAACTAGCAGGGGCTGACAACACAAAACACCTATATAACAGAAGAGCCTGAACTACATACTTCAAAAGAGTAACTCTTCCTGTAGTAGAAATCCATCTATAGGTATAATGGCTTACTTTGTTACAAAAAAATTCAATCACATCTTCCCAATACAATTTCAGAAGTGAGCGTCCCACAATCAGAATCACCAAATAAATAAAAGGGGGAATATGAAATCTAAGGATCCTGGCAATCCTCTATTGGATTAAGATGGGTGTATTGAAAAATTAGATGGAAGACTTGTTCTCATTAATGCTCTAATCTGAGGCCAACAAAGAACAATCAAAATCTCTCCTTAGGTTAACTGCTTCCTCCACTCTAGCGACCCCCATCAAAGTAGTATCATCCAAAAACTAAAGATGGGACTGAGGTGGGATACCATTACCCCAACGCAACCCCTCAATCAAACCAAGCTCCACCTGAGACCTCAAAAATCTCCCAAGCCCCTCTGCCATTAGAATAAATAAATATGGGGAGAGAGGATCACTTTGATGCAAGCCCCTAGAAGCCCCAAAAATCTTGGAAGGCTCACCATTGATCAAAATAGAAAAAGATGAGGAAGTGACACCACTCATAACCAACTCAATCCAATCACAGCTAAACCTGGAAGCCTTCAAAATCTTATAGAGAAAATCCCATTTGACCTGATCATAAGCTTTTGTCATACCCAGCTTAATAAACATAACCTTCTCCTTGGAAACAAACATAGAATGTACAATCTCAACAACAATAACCACCCCATCAAGAATCTACCTCCCAGCCACAAAATTATCCCGCTCCTCATAAATCAGTTTATCCAGCCATGGCTTCAATCACTCTACAATCAACTTTGTGATAATATTATACACAACATTGCATAAGGAAATTGGTCTAAAAAGATCCAAAGAATTTTCCCCTTCACACTTGGGAATAAGAGCCAAAAAAGCAACATTCATAGCCTTAAGAATTTTCTTGTTCCTATGAAACTCCTGGACTAGTTTGAATAGATCAACCTTGATAACCTCCCAAAACTCCTGAAAGAATTCTATAGGTAACCCATCAGGGCTAGGAGATTTACCTTTCTTCATTTGGAACACAACCTCTTCCAACTCAGCCAATGTGATTGGTTTAGTTAAGGCCTCATTCATTTCTCCACTCACCAAAGTAGGAATGCAGTCTAAGATGGAAGCCTCTTTAGCACAAGCTGGGGGGAAATCATTGGAGAATAAAGCCGAGAAATATCTAACAGTCTCTCTTGAAATCTCAAAATTATTGCAAAGAAGGTTCTCATCATGAGCTTGAATAGCAAAAATGACATTACCCTTCCTTCTGTCTTTGACAAAATTATGAAAGAAAGAAGTGTTCCTATCACCTTCCTGAAGCCACTCAATACAAGACTTTTGCTTCCAAAAGATTTCCTCTCAAAGCTCCCATTCCTCCACTTCCTTCACATCCATCATTTCATCCCTACACAACTCCATAGATAATCCCTAATCCTGGATCAATCATGTAATAGAGTCCAACTGATCCTGAGCTTTCCTCTTAGCCTAGAAGACATTTCCAAAACGGTATCTATTCCAACATTTCAACATATATTTAACAAATTGTAGCCATTTAACAAAGGAGTACATAGCTATGTTGTAAGCCGACTTCCCATCTCTCCACCAACCTAGAACCAGATCATGGAGAGAGGCATCTCGAAGCCACATAAGATGGAGCCTAAAATAAGGCTTCTTCATAGGGAATCTAGACAGAAGAGCAGAAAACTTAAGTGGCCAATCGTCAGATCCTTGACAATCTAGAATTTCAAAGCTAGTCACCCAACTATCCCCCACCCAAAAGTTGGAAACCAAGAACTCGTCCAATCTTTTCAGATATAGCAGCATTCCCCATCCTCCTACTATTCTAGGTGAATGAACCATTCCCAAGTTTAATGTCAACCAGAAGCAAAGCAACCATGTTATCCCTGAGAAGCCCAACAAAGGGATCTAGATGATTAGTACCCCCTTTTTTCTTCCAAGGGAAAAACAACATTAAAATCACCTACCAAAACCCACAGACGAAGAGGCTCCAAGGAGAAAAAAAAGTGAATATGGGCCCAATAATTAACTTTTCCAATAAATTTTGTAGGAGCATAAATATTAGAGAAAAGAGCTAGCTCACCAAATTCCAAACCAACAACAACCAAAGAAATAGAGTGTTGACATGCGATCCACCAAGAAAGGAAAAATTTATGTGGGTCACATAGACAAGCAATGCCCCCTGAGCTATGTTGATCGGTATTTTTGCACTTCTCAACACAGGTAATGCACAAGTGCATCACCTCTCTTGAAAGACAATTTCCTACAGGTAAATTGTAGAAAACTATCCCAAGGTTTTAAATGTCAGGTCATGATAGTGCTTGGAATATCTCAGTTGCTTTATGTGATTTGTTGGTAATCACAGGGTAGCCTTATGTATGTTAAGTTGGAAGGGAATTGGTTCCTTGCATGGAGTTTGTAAAATTTTGAAATGTTGTTCTATTGCTACAAGTTCAGGACAACCGTCTAAAACTCCACTTTCATCATTAGATTTGGCTTTACAATGATGCTTGAACTTTTCCTAAATTACTATTTAAAAGAAAATTCAAAAATGGAAGGGAAAGGAGGAAGTTCCTAGACCTGAAACTACCAATGAACAATGATAATGGAGGATGCTACAATGGACAACCTTCCTAAAACTAAGCTTCACTTAACCAAATCAAACAACAGTCTCATGAAAATAGTGCAATCTTCTAAGGCATGTATATTTTCAACCATTCATTCACCATAAAGCATGAATAAAAGATAGAATTTAAGTGCAACATTCAATTTGTGTTCAGACTAGCTTTACACTAGTATTTATCACCAATAAACAATAAAAAGCATGAACAAGGCCCTAAAATTCTATGGCTCAGAAGGCGACTCAACAGCCATTGAAGTGGGATATCGGTATGAATGGGAAGAAGGATCAACCATGACTTCTCTTTCTCGAGTTCCGGCATCCCATTACTCTCCCCAACAAATAAGCAACCAACTTCTCAGCTGACCCCTACTATTCTATGGGGCTCTTTTCCACCCTAAACCAAAGTAGCAAGGAAGGGCATCAACACAAAAAAATTTCCAGCATCAATGAACAACATTAACTAATCTACTAAAGCATGGTAAACACATAGAGCAACAAAGTAAATCTACTCAAATATATTATCTATGAAGAGAAGAATCATGAAACACGAGATGAAACTCAAGAATCTACCCAAAAGTAACGAATTTCTATTAGAATTTCAGCAGCTTGTCTTTACAAAAACTCAACTCCCTCTTGAAAATGAGAGGAGACCCCCTATTTATAGTGTCCAAAAAGAAAAATGAATGGCCAATATTTAATTTCATTATGTGGCCAAGATTTATCTTTTGTTGCAGCTATACTATGAGAAATTCATCATCTATGACCAGATTTCCTTCATGGAGTGGGTTCTCCTGAATGGTGGGCATCTCTGTGAATCTACCCGATTTCTTTTCTTTTCTTGAAGGCTTTCCTTCTATGCCTTTCTTAAATACACCTTGTGCTTGGGCTAGCATTTGGCTACCTCTTTCCTCTTCTTTTACCTAGTAGTGGGAGGATATTTTGAAGTTTCCCCAAACAGGGCAATAGCAATCCTGCTATCAATCTCCCTCTTGAACTCATCCTCGAGCTCACCATAGGTCAGAGCAGCACCTTGGAGTTTCAGTTGAGCAACCTTCCCATCAATCCATTGCTTTGTTCGGGCTTCTATTGGTTTCATTAGAATATCAAGTTCATTGACCTCTTCCTCATCCCAATCAATAAGAGGTAATGGCAAGTTGGCAACATCATCAAATCTTGGATCTATAATGGTGATTTCTTCCTCCACAACTTGATCCAACACTGGGAACAAGTTAACCATTTTAACCAAATATGTTGTCATACACATATAGTTCCTTATGCACACTTCTTTATCATCTCTACAGTTTTCCCAAAAGTCCTCAACATTATGTAAATGGGTGTATTCCTTTCCAACCATCTTCTTCAATTTTCCATATGGATCCATCCGTTGCCGAGCAGTGTGGATCTCTAGGTTATATTCATTTATCTCTTTCTCAGAGTATTCTTTACATTGACATGTGGGGATTGCATACATACCCTAGCCGAATGTGAGAGGATATTGAATTCCTGACCTATGCTTATCACTTAGAAGAGTATGTGTGTGTTGTAATTGTCTAGAGACTTCGAGCAATATCAACCAGTCATTTGGGTATCGGGGTAGCTTGTATGGCCTCTTAGAGAAGCCCTCAGTTTTGATGTATGTGAATTTAGGAAATTGGATGAATAAGAATCTAAACCAGTGGATGAAGGAATTAGCACTATGAGTGACCCTTCTTTTGAAGACACCTCTGAGTAGTCTGATAATGTACTCGATAAAGTTATGATTCACCCTACAATAATCTTTCTTGAAGTTGTGGTACTGAAGTTGGGGGTGTATGTCATAGACCTTTAGTTATCTCCCTAGAGTATGGCTTGGTACCACAAATAGGCCTCGGTATGGCATGAGATCAACCAACAAGTAGACCAAGTATGAGGTCATGTAAAATTGAGAAGTTTTCTTAATGGACACAAACTACTCATGTAGGTAGTTGCTAATCATTCCTACCCAATGCAACTTAGTCTTCCTTCTAATGATTTCTTCTATGAAATAGAACATCCATTCTTGGAAGTATGCAAAAGTTGGGATGCCCATGACCCTACTCAACAAGGTTACCAAATCATGGTAATCCTCATGGAAATCACTCCTAAAGAGTTCCTAAGGTACTTTATTCATGTTTCCCCTCTTCTCCTTTAGCCAATATTGATTAATTAGCTTCTTGCATTTGAGGGGGTTAACCTTCCATGTGCTCTCAGAAAATTCCTTTGATGTCTCCTCCATCTCATCAAAGGTGGGGATGTGGAAAGTTTTCCCTATAGACTTGGAGGACAAGTCAGCTAATACTCTACCATCTCGATCCACTATTCTCTTGGTCTTTTCTTGGTAGGCCTCTCTATAGGCCATTACAAGTTCGGGGCCACAAGGGTAGGTGGGAAACTAGTTGCCTTGGACAATCCACTTTTCCTAATTTTCTTTGCATTTTCTATGATGGGGTTGGCAATGAATCACTGTCTAAATTCATAAATGTCTATATGTCCTAGGTTGGTATCTGAGACCATGTCCCACTCTATGGTAACCTTGGTATTGATCTCTACTCCCTGAAATTTATACTTCATTTGATATTTATCCTATTTTCCCCTCGGTGCTTTGGTGGCCTTCTTTCCCTTTTCCTTCTCTGTGGATGCTCCTGAAGGCCCTGCAGCTCATTCCATATATCCTGCAAGCAAAGGAGTAGTAAACATATTCATATGCAAAACATAAGAAACACTAGCAAAATCCTGTAAAATCCTGTAAAATCCATGTTAGATCAAAAAATTCATCATTCAAAGATCATAACATTCTTCTCCAATCATCATTTACCTTTTGTTTGAGGGATATATGGAAATGCGGGCCCAGGGGTGCAGACTTCCCTAGGATGGCACCCATTTTGGAAGAAGTTGCAAACAAGGCACGGTGGCCCGCATGGATCCACCCACATCAGGTTTTTTGAGTTGAGGTGGGACCTACCGGGAGGTCAAGTTATTCTAGCATGTGGGTTGGATCATTTTTGAGGTTTTTGAATTGCTAACTTAGTCATTTAGGTAGGTGGGTCTAAGAGTTGTGGGTGCAGGGGCTGTCTCTGTCATCAGGGACTCTGCCATTTGAAACAATGATGGTGAGGAAGAATCCTGCAGGTAGAATCCCAAAATGCGGGGCCCACAACTAGGGAGGACAGTGTCGACTTATCATTGAAGTTGAGTTTGTTCAGTTGGATGACGGTAGGAACCTGCAGAAAGGTGTAAGATGTTAGTTGTTTAGGAAGGCAAAGATGGGGTGGCGGCCCACAGGTGGCGATCTGCACCGTTGGGTCTGCGAGGGTCCTTGGTATGAGTTGTTGGTTTAAGTTTGACCAGATGGTGGAAGGGAGGTTAGGCTTTGCATGGATGGAGGCAAGCTTGCTTCAGCTATTTAAGATCGGTAAAAGTGGGGCAGCGGCCTATAGGTGGCCACCTGCACTGGTCAGCTCACATGATGCATTACACTTAGTGATTTTCAATAAATGCTCAGAAAAGTTGGGGGGTGGGGCCTACAAAGTGGAAAGGCGAGAAGGTTATCGACCATTTGAAATGGAAAATGAAGGGTGGCATCAACCCATGGCAGATGGTCAGCAATCAATAGGCTTAGTTGGTCATTTTCCTTATAGAGAGTCAAACCGATGCGGGGAGTGTGGAGTCCGCAAGGTAGATGGAGGAGTAGTTAAGGTTGTTCAGGACGGTGAACATGAGACAAAGGCCCTCTATCAGAAGTCCGCAATAGGAAACCCACAGGGGTCATAACTTAGGCATTTTGGTTTGGAAGGGTTAGGGAGAAAAAGACAACATAAAGCCCGCCCAACGGGAAGAACTTAGGGTCCCACCATTTGAAAATAAACCACATGAATGATGATGATGAGACAGGGGAGGCCCACTTGAAATGATCCGCATATGAGGCTTGAATGCATACTAGAGGGCAGTCAAGGATGTCACAGGACCTGCAAGGCAGGGGGCCAGAGTAGGCTTGCCATTTGAGACGGTGAAGCGTAAAGGGTGATCCGCATGCAGAAGCCTGCACTCGTGGACCTGTGGGGTTGAAAGGATCCCAGTTTAACTTGCATTTTTTGTTTAAGTCCTAAATGATGGTGATGAGGAAGCATCCATTCGCATGAGTGGGTCTGAGGAAGGTGAAAGCCGATGTCTAAAGTTTGGTGTTTGAATATTGAGGCAACATTAGCGAGCATATGATGGGTTGCAAGAGTGTGATTTCTCTGGTTGAAGAACAATGATATAGGGTTTAAGTTCTACATGCACCTCAGGGGAAGATTTCAAAGGATTTCCAAGTTTTTAACACATGGGTTTTGCTCGCCGTGTAGTTTTCTTTCTAGTTTTAAGGATCTTTAGTTTATGCTTTTAATAACTTTGCAGGAATAAAGGGAAAAAAATAAAATTAGTGGCAATGGAGTCCCTACTTGGTAGACCTGGAAGAATTCAATGAAGACAATAAAGGTTGTAATGCATGAGTGATAGTGGGATCTTGCGGGCATAGAGGCGGCAGTGGCTGGAAGCTCTGACGGGTTTTCATAAAGTCTGATGGTGAAAATGACCTATTGAGGGTTTCTATTTATAGAATTTTTAGTATTAAATGCTTTCCATAAATTTTGTTACGACGACAGATGGGGTTGGTGGACACACAATACAAAAGGAGATGGTGACGAGAACGGTGGGCTCTGTAGGGTGGGTGGCACCCAAACATTTTCCATTTGGTGAGTCAGCATAGAAAACAACAGAGGCCACGGATCCCACGAGGCAGGTGGACGGGTTAGGTCAGCCATTTGGAATGGCAGAGGCAAGACAGAGTTTTGCATAGAGCAGCCTGCATGGGAAAACCCGCAGGACATGAAGGATGACAGTTTGAAAGTTTGAAGGAAAACTACCAAAGGAACTCTACAAAGGCCAAAGACTTGAAAATTTTGAGGGTGGTAAAACATAGTCAAGTCAATATGCAAACACGAGGACACCTTAACCACTTAGGACTCAAATTAGGGGGTACACAAAATGGGGAAAAGGTAAAAGCAACTTGGAAAAGTGAAAAGAGAGGGTCCCAGTTTTGAACAGGCCGTGTGTTCTAGGGGCACAACAAATGGCGAATCTTGTAGAAAATTATCCTAAGCATTCTATAGATAAAGACTCATTCAGAACCTAGAATCTCTAGTTTCATAGAACAAAGAATGGTTTCCAGAAGTGAACTGGGGGACTCAAAGGAGAATGAGATCTATTAGGTCTCAAAAATGTAGGTTTGAACCACGAGAGGTTTCCAAGCTCTCACAACATTTTTGGCTAACGTACAAGGCCAAATAATGAATTTCAACCTTCTACTCTTTAGGTTCTTCTAGACCTAGGTGGGTAAACCTATGTGAATGAAGCAGATTTGAACTATATTTCTCCTACTCAAGCAATCTGTCCACAATGGAAATTGTAAGTGGAGAGATGCTGACTTATTTGGTGTAATTGTATAAGCAATACCAAGGTAAATCTAATATGTTCAGTTAATAGATGTAAAAATAAAATGAAGTGGATGAAACTAAATGATGAATTGTGTGAGACCAGTGCCTTGTTGGGTATATGGAGTCAAATGAAAACCTAAGATGAGTGACTTACTCCTGGCTTAAACTCAAACTATTTGGAATATCAACATTAGTTTATAGTTTGTATAAACATGCAAAAAATTTAATTACCATATTCTTCTTAATGATCCAAATGACACTCCCAAGTTACTGTGAATGAATAAAAGGATTTAATCTTTTCTTGAAAGAACCAATTAATCAAACCACACGAGTACAACAAATGTGCATCGATAAATTAAAAATATACTTGGTATATCAATCTAAATAATAGAGAAATATCCACCTTGGAGACAACCTGATAATATCTTCAATTAACTCAACAAACAATTGATACTGTCATAACGCCACTGAATCAGAGTTTTTCATTAACTTCTTCAAAATTTACACATGCATCTAGTCTTCACTGTATAATTTACATCATAAACATTTTAAAAGTATTTTTTTGTATACTTCCTACCTGACTCCTAAATCTATTCTAATGCATCTTCATGTGAACTCATCTAGCATATATACATTACATCTTTTAGGGTTATGACCCTTCATATCTCTTTCGTTTCAGTACTTTAGTATTCTTCTTGTTTAACAAAATATTTAATTAATTGCCTCCGAAAAATTAAATATGTTAATCTCTAATCCTCAACTTTGTGTTCTCGTGAATAATAATATTTCCTCTTTTGCATTTATTTTCACCAAATAAAAAATGTCCTTCAAATAATTTCCCATTACTTTCAATCGTAACTCCTTTGGTGAAAAATATTTCACCCCCCAATGTAAATATTTTATAAATTTCTCCCTTTGGGCCTTTGTGGGTAAAAATAACTAATTCCTTTTGTTAAAATACTTCTCATTTCAATGAGAGTATTTTACTTTATAAAAAGTATGCACCTTCACCCTTATTAAAATAATTCCTCACTTTATTACTCTGGCAATCTCAATATTTAAATCTCTTTTGATTTTTACCCATATAGAATTCCTTTTAATATTTACATCTGCCCTCAAAATTTTGACCTGAAAATCATTATCAGGAAGACTTTATTTTCTTATCCTAATAGTATTTCTCTCACTGATGAAGCTTCCATTGACATGACAAACATATTCGATGTGACTTAAAAATTTCGCTTCGATCCTCATTCTCTCACCAATGCATTTAGGGATTCCACTTTGTCTTCGGTGGTGGTGTGAAGAAAGTTAGGGTTGCTTGTAATTGCTTCCTTCATTTTGGCCTTTGATAGAGATTATGCTTCTACTAGGGCTCAGCCTGAGACACAATGCTTTCAATGGTGGAAATGGTTAATGACCATAAGAATATGAGGAACCAACAAAAGTCCATGGATTCTCATTTAAAATGGAAGTTTTCCCTTTTATATGTCTTTCTTTTAAACTCACGACGCCTCTAGTTGGCTCACTGATACGTGATGTAAGCATGTGAGCATGTAACCCCTCCAATAATCTTTAGTCCTTGCAATGGTTATCACCAATCCATGTGTTCCCATAGATGCATCCAGATCTTTGTAGAGTATTTTATGCATTGTGAAGAAATCGCCGCTGCTTTTGGTTCTTGTGTAAAATATCCTTCGCAATATCAATTTTGACCTTTTATTTATGAGCTCAACCCGAATGCCATTTCCTAATGCCTCCATGAAAGTTTGATGAGCCAAATTTAAATCATCTTTTTTTTCTTGTTATCACCTGCTACCTCTATGTTGTCGTGGGCTCTATTTATAACACACAGTAACAACTTGCTCCCTTTTCTCTATGCATCACCAAAGTCCTCCAACCTTGCAGAAATTTGCTCCAAAATGGGTTAATTCCTTAAAATATCTATACTCACTATGACATGTCTACTATTTCTGCGTTATAGAATACTATTTTCCTTACAACAATGTTTCTTGTTTGTCCACATTATAGAGAAACAATCTTCTCTCAATGATCTCATCTTGCACACAAAAGTCGATTACTTCTAGGCATAAAGGGAACCAAGTGGAATGGAAACTGCATGCAAATGTTCTTTAGAAGATCTTATTAGCATTTCATTTGGGCATAAGTTTGGAGCAGCCTCATTATTTTTACAGGACTATAAAATAGTTGATGTATCCATCCACATTTACATGTCTTGTCTTTATGCTTATAAGGGTAATGCTAATAGCTTTCGATGTTGTGACATACTCCCACACCTATGTGATCACCTTGTTTCAATGCTTTCATTTGGCTATTATGAACTATAAAAGCCTATTCGGTTGGACTATATCCATAGCACAAATCCAAATTGCTTATTCCAGAACCTAATCGAGTTCCTTTATTGACACGATGCACATTATTATAGTGAAAGCTTATTATATTTTTCAAATTGTTTCATACTAGCATGGTTTTTGATTGCTCCAATTCGTAGCATAGATTTCTCAATATATCTCCCTAGATATGGAATAAAACTATACCTCTTTAGGGAGTTGTGAGATTCTTCTGTATTGTGGATAATACATTCTCATAATAGATTACCAAGCCAAATCCCTTTGTTTCTATCACCCTATGATCATTTCTTAATCATTCAGAATTTGACTTTTGACATGTTGCATAGTGATAAAAAATGATCAAGTTGTCTTCACAACTGCTTTTGAAAATTGACTAAATGGTCTCCAGGAGCCACAAAATTTCACCAGTGTGTTGATTGGTGGTAGGGGAATATGCTTGTTGAATTATTTTTCATGAGTTGATTCAGATTGAAAACTGTTGACCCTCAAAGTTGCCCACTCAACAATTTTTTGAAAGAATTTTGCACCTGTCCAACTGTGTAAAACTCATTCAATTTTGGCTTTGAAAAAATATCAAATGCCATCCAAACACCTTGAAAATTGGCATGGAGGTAGAATTTGGTGCAGAGAATCAAAGGAACTAATTATCTTGTTATGATCATCATCCATTTGCTTAATATTTACCCTCAAATTTGACCATATTAACAAAATTTTCACTGTACTGACAACAGATTTTCTCAAAAACCCCTCAACTTGTTGCTTTGAAACTTTATCAAATCATATCATATGGAGCTGAAAATTGGTGGAGACAATCATATATGTTAGATGAGCACACCTGCAAGATGGTTTTGCATGAAAATAAACAGATCCAAAATTATAATTTTTCAAAATGTACTCCAGGGACTGGTTTTATAACTGAGTTTTTGAGTGTTGTAATCAAACTTTCATCATGGAAAAAATTTGAAGGTTCCAACAGTGGCTTTGTTTGGGGATGTATGCCCCTGTGGGCATATCAAGAATCCATGTCTCTGGGAGAGCAGACCCAACATTTTATTTATTGAACAATTGACTTAAACCCTTTGTTGTCATGAATTGATATGGTTTTTTGAAAAGCCACACCATGGATGATGGCATAAGGCCACCAAAAAGAATTGCCCCTATTTTCCCCTATCAAACACCTTGCTCTATTTTGTTTTCATGAAATTCCTTTTAAGAACACTCATGCAATCAACCCTGTCACTGTCATTGAAAACCTTCAAAAGATCATTATGTTCAGCTTAACTCATGTTCTTTTCACCACTCTGCAGTTCATATTTTCCATCATCATGGGATAAATCCATGTCATCCTTGCCACACAAAGTGTATTCACATTCAATGCAGCTTTTTCCATTGTTCTATTCACTATCATGTACTATAAAATTTTCTCCCAACTGTATTGAAAATTCACCATCTGAATGCTTATCATGTAAGTTTGAAAATTCATCACACCAATATCATTTGGAATAATCAGATCTAAAGAATTTTCTACTTCTTCTATATCACTAATTTGCAATGAAAAGAATTCTTGATCCATACAGTCATCATTTTGTACATTCGATCCAATTAATGTTAGGGATGAATTTTCTAAATCTTTCTTTTATATGGATTTCTAATACTCTATTGCCAACAAATCTGAAATTTTTTCACTATTGAGTGAACATGCCTCTATATCCATATCATTACAATAGTATTCTTCACTTTTTTCATCATCAAAAAGAGGCTCAAGATCATCAAAGAATGACAAATTAGAAACATTACCAGAACAGTCATTTGTTTCACAATTTGATGTATTATTCTGGCTATCTGAGAATGTTTTATCTTCATCATAAAGTGGTTTTGAAAACACATAAAATTATTGTTATGGAAAACCTTCGAAAAACATCATTTGGTCTTCTTCTATCTTCTCATCATATAATGGATTTGAAAAAAATTGGAAACCATTTTCACGTGTACAAACCCCTTTATCATCAAATGTATCCCCATGGTTCTTATCTGTAGCTAGAGGTGTTATTTGTTCACTATCAAATGAACTTACATCTTCAATTGCTTCTTCATCCTGATCTCCATAAGAACTACAAGAATCACTTTGTTGTATATCAACATCTAAATATTCAATCAATCCCTCATAACATGCATTGTCACAATCTGTTATGCAAGAGAGACCTTTTGTATCTTCATCTTCATCATGCAAGCTGTTATAAGAATTATTTTCACTTGCACATGTCTCTTCTTCCATTGGCTACATTATTTGATCAATTTCTCCATACTCATCAGTGATACCACTATTGGATTCAACATTGATAGTGTCCTCATACCTTTTCTTGTCTACAATGTCAATCCATTCATCTATTTGATTATAAGCTACTGGTACCCATGATTCAAGCCAATAAATTGAATTGGGCTCATATACTTTCATGAATTGCTCAATGAACTCATACCTACTAGGTGGGAAATTAATAGGTATTTTTCTACAAATATTTGTCATTCTTTTGAACAAAGAGCATCGAAATTCTCCATTATGTCTCCTTATGTCAAGAAAGTCTTTCAAAATATTTTTTATTCTCTCTTGAATACATATACATTCATCATTTTTCTTCACAAATTGTTGATTGTGATACATACCTTGCTACAGATTTTGACTGATATTTCCAAGTGGGCTAGGATTGTGTTGCACTTGACATTGATTATATTGATGATCTTGATAGTTGACTATTCTTTGTCCAAGAGGGGCAGGATAAGCACCTTTTTTTTATGGTTGTGGTGAATAAATGCTCTGCTGTGAATAAAGTGCACTACCTCCATTATGAAGATTCCCAATTGTATTATAGGCACTTGTGGGGTCCAATGCCTACTTTCATTTGTATATTCATTCTTATTATAAAATGGTATATTTGGTGGTGTATTTGGAACATATTTGACTCTCCATTGTAGCAGTTGTTGGTTCAATTGTAATCATTATTTTCTCAATTCTTTCAACTCTCTTATTAATTGTTGCCTTCTCACTTCTTCTGACATCTCGATAAGAAATTTGCAGCAGCCTTTTACTTTTTATTTCTGAATGAAAAAGTGTTGTTGTTCCACAATGTCTATGCATTATCTATCAATTTCAAATAGTCACCACCAACTTTTCAAAAGTAGGAAAATGATTCTTTTGAAATTATTTTTTATTTTCTCCAACAAAATCTCCTCACTTCAAATGTGAAATTTATATTGAATCTTTAAATGGAAAGGCTGGAATTGAATTTTCTGATGTTAGATCCCCAGTGGAGTCGCCAAACTATTAGGTTTGAAAAATGCAGGTTTGAACCACAAGAGGTTTTCAAGCTCTCACAATGTTTTTGGGTACATACAAGGCCAAATAATGAATTTGAACCTTCTACTCTTTAGGTTCTTCTAGACCTAGGCTAGTAAACCTATGTGAATGAAGCAGATTTGAACTATATTTCTCCTACTCAAGCAATCTATCCACAATGGCAATTGGAATTGGAGAGATGTTGACTTATTTAGTGTATTTGTACAAGCAATACCAAGGTAAATCTAATATGTTCAGTTAACAGATGTAAAAATAAAATGAAGTGGATGAAACTAAATGATGAATTGTGTGAGACCAGTGCCTTTTTGGGTATATGGAGTCAAATGAAAACCTAACATGAGTGGCTTACTTCTAGCTTAAACTCAAATTGTTTGGCATATCAACAATAGTTTATAACTTGTATAAACATGCAAAAAATGTAATTACCAGATTCTTATTAATGATCCAAATGACACTCCCAAGTTACTATGAATGAATAAAAGGATTTAATCTTTGCTTGAAAGAACCAATTAATCAAACCACATGAGTACAACAAATGCGCATCGATAAATTGAAAATATACTAGATATATCAATCTAAATAATAGAGAAATATCAACCTTGGAGACAACCTGATAATATCTTCAATTAACTCAACAAACAATTGATACCATCATAACACCACCAAATCAGAGCTTTTCATTAACTTCTTCAAAATTTACACATGCATCTGGTCTTCACTGTATAATTTACATCATAAACATTTTAAAAGTATTTTTCTAAATACTTCCTACCTAACTCCTAAATCTAATCTAATGAATCTTCATGTGAACTCATCTGGCATATATACATTACATATTTTAGGGTTATGACCCTTCATATCTCTTCCATTGCATTGCTTTAGTATTCTTCTTGTTTAAAAAAATATTTAATTAATTGCCTCCAACAAATTAAATATTTTAATCTTTAATCCTCAACTTTGTGTTCTCGTGAATAATAATATTTCCTCTTTTGCATTTATTTTCACCAGACAAAAAATCTCCTTCAAATAATTATCCATTACTTTCACTTGTAACTCCTTTGGTGAAAAATATTTTACCCCTCAATGTAAATATTTTATAAATTTCTCCCTTTGGGCCTTTGTGGGTAAAAATAATTAACTCCTTTTGTTAAAATACTTCTCATTTCAATGAGAGTATTTTACTTTATAAAAGATACACACCTTCACCCTTATTAAAATAAGTCCTCACTTTATTACTCTGACAATCTCAATATTTAAATCTCTTTTGATTTTTGTGCATATAGAATTCCTTTTAATATTTACATCTGCCCTCAAAATTTTGGCCTGACAATCATTATGGGAAGACTTTATTTTCTTATCCTGATAGTATTTCTCTCACTAATGGAGCTTCCATCGGTGTGACAAACATATTCGGTGTGACTTAAAAATTTCACTTCGATCTTCATTCTCTCGTTGATGCATTTAGGGCTTCCGCTTTGTCTTCAGTGGCGGCATGAAGAATGTTAGGTTTTCCTGTAATTGCTTCGTTCACTTCGGCCTTTGATAGAGATTATGCTTCTACTGGGGCTCGGCCTAAGATACAATGCTTTCAATGGTGGAAACACTTAATGACCACAAGAATATGAGGAACCAACAAAAGTCTGTGGATTCTCATTTAAAATGGAAATTTTCCCTTTTATATGTCTTTCTTTTAAAATCACGATGGCTCTGGTTGGCTCATTGATATGTGATGTAAGCACATGAACATGTAACCCCTCCAATAATCTTTAGTCCCTGCAATGGTTAACACCAAGTTGTGTGTTCCCACAGACGCATCCAGATCTTTGTAGAGTATTTTATGCATTGTGAAGAAATCACCGCTGCTTGTAGTTCTTGTGTAAAATCTCCTTTGCAATATCAATTTTGAACTTTTATTTATGAATTCAACCCGAATGCCATTTCCTAATGCCTCCATGAAATTTTGATGAGCCAAATTTAAATCATCTGATTGATCTTGTTATCACCTGCTACCTCTATGTTGTCGTGGGCTCTATTTATAACACATAGTAACAACGTGCTCCCTTTTCTCTATGAATCACCAAAGTCCTCCAACCTTGTAAATTTTTTCTCCAAAATGGGTTAATTCCTTAAAATATCTATACTCCCTATGATATGCCTTCCGTTTCTGCGTTATAGAATACTATTTTCCTTAAAACAATGTTTCTTATTTGTCCACATTACAGAGAAACAATCTTCTCTTAATGATCTCATTTTGTACACAAAATTTGATTACTTCTAGTCATAAAGGGAACCGAGTGGAATGGAAACTACACATGAACATTCTTCAGAAGATCTTATTAGCATTTCATTTGGGCATAAGCTTGGAGCAGCCTCATTGTTTTTACAGGACTATAAAATAGTTGATGTATTTTTCCACATCTACATGTCTTTTTTTTATGCTTATAAGGGAAATGCTAATAGCATTCAACGTTGTGACATATGCCCATACCTATGTGATCACCCTATTTCAATGCTTTCATTTGGCTATTATGAACTATAAAATCCTATTCGGTTGGACTATATCCATAGCACAAATCCAAATTGCTTATTCCAGAACCTAATAGAGTTCCTTTATTGACACGATGCACATTATTATAGTGAAAGCTTATTATATTTTTCAAATTGTTTCATATTGGCATGGTTTTTTATTGCTCCAATTCGTAGCATACATTTCTCAATATATGTCCCTGGATATGGAATAAAATTGTACCTCTTTAGGGAGTTGAGAGATTCTTCTGTACTATGGATAATGCATTCTTATAATAGATTACCAAGCCAAATCCCTTTGTTTCTATAACCTTATGATCATTTCTTCATCATTCAGAATTTGACTTCTGACATGTTGCACAGTTACAAAAAATGATCAAGCTGCCTTCAGAACTACTTTTGAAAATTGACTAAATGGTCTCCAAGAGCCACAAAATTTCACCAGTGTGTTGATTGGTGGTAGGGGAATATGCTTGCCGAATGATTTTGCATGAGCTGATTCAAACTGAAAATTTTTGATGCTTAATGTTTCCCACTAAGCATTTTTTTGAAAAAATTTTACACCTATCCAATTGTGTAAAACTCATTCAATTTTAGCTTTGAAAAAATATCAAATGACATCCAAACACTCTGAAAATTAGCATAGAGGTAAAATTTTGTGCAGAGAATCGAAGGAACCAATGAGATTGTTATGATCATCATCCATTTGCTTAATATTTACCCTCAAATTTGACCATATTAACAAAATTTTCACTGTACTGACAACAAATTTTCTCAAAAACCCTTCAACTTGTTGCTTTGAAACTTTATCAAATCATATCATATGGAGCTGAAAATTGGAAAAGACACTCATATATGTTAGATGAAAACACATGCAAGATGGTTTTGCATGAGAATAAATAGATCCAAAATTATAATTTTTCAAAATGTGCTCCTAGGACTGGCTTTATAACTAAGTTTCTAAGTGTTGTAATCAAACTTTTCATCATGGCACTTTCAAATTTTGCCAAAATTTGAAGGTTCCAATGGGATCCTTAACTGAATCAAATCATAGAACATCTTAGAAGTGTGTGTGTGTGTAGTAAATTCATTCCCTTTCCTTAAAGACTGTAACAAACAACCATCAATCAGACCAAGCAAGCCACATGAATCGTCTAACACCAAAAGTAACCTGGACATTTCCCTACTGCCAGTTAGGCATCCATAGCCTGATGGTGTTGTTGTTGTTACCCCACGAACATTTCTCTACTACCAGCCAAGCATCCATAGCCCTGGTAGAGTTGTCCACACACCCACATGGTTGCTTGAATTTAACATTTTCTTTTCTCTTCCTTCCTTTTGATATCTCTTTTAATACTCTTTATTTTGCTCAACCATGTAAGCATCAAAGCTTATTGTGGGTTTGGAGTCATAATAGTCATTGGAGTAGACTTAAGATTTTCACTTGCCAGGACATCATAACAACCATTGCACAGCTCCTTAGAAACAATTAGTATGTGTTTTGTGAAAGATCTAAGATGAACGTAAAAGGATTCAACTAAGGGTGGTGTTCTAGGTCAAGTCAGTAGTTTAGATAAGGAGACCATTCTATAAGAATTGGCTATGAAGGTAGCCACCCAAGATCTAGAGGCCTAATAGAAAGCACAAACATAAGAGAGATAAAAACAAGATGACAAGAATAAACTGTATTCAATGTCAATGATATGAGAGGATTGTTTACAATGAGAGAGACCCCTTGGTTATATAGCCAAGGTGAGAACATAGAAGGGCATAAGATTATGACAAGTGTCGTAATCTTATGACATGAGACAACAATGAAAAGTTATCACTCCACCTAAAGTGGGGAGGGATAATGTGATAATCACCACAAAAGGTGGATCACCCACAAAAGGTGGAGAGATAATCACATGATGTGTCCACAAAAGGTGGAAGTGATGAGGTAATGACATGTCAAGTCCACCAAAGGTGGAAAATCTCCAACAACCTCCTATGTGGTCCCTAAGTAAACTTAACTAAGGTGTAATCATGACTTAGGACAAGGTACAAGACATTTAATTACACCAACACCCCCCCTCAAGTGCAACTTAGGGAGAATGTACACAAATGCAAATAATGCAAGATGGGTCTCGGCGAAAAGGCCATGTTAGGTACCCATGTACAAATGCAATCTCTCACAACTGGAGAAAAGGAGAAAACCCAGTGGGACAAAACTCCTCCCCAAAAGAGAGAAACAAAATAAGAAGCATGCTCTAGGAAGGATAAAACCTCAAGTGAGGAAAAAGTCCCCCCCATAAGAAGAATGAAGAATTCCATGCAACCCCCCCCAATGGAGAGTCACTGCTCAAATGTCACAATGTCAAGAGTCCCCAATCTAAACTGAAGAAGGAGAGAATGTAGAACAATGTGAAAGCTGGAGTAGAGTGGACCAAGGATGATGAGGAGTCCTCCAAATGCTGTTACAAAAGAAATGCCAAACTGTGCAAAGCACTAATGGAAAGAATCAGGTACAACTGCAGAAGATGCCACATAACTAGTGACTGAGTTGAATCTGTCAACTCAAGAATAACTGCAGAATATGTCGAAAAGAACTGTAAAAGAATCCACACTGCAACAGGAATAAGGTCGAAACCAAGAAGACAACTGCATGAGCATCAACTGAATGCCCATCAATAGCAGATTGGTACAATCCATGTCTCACTGGAGCCATGCACAATTTGTACAATCCAAGTCTCACTGGAGCCATGCACCAAGTCTCTGGATGTAGAACCAAACTTCTGAAGACAGGTAGAGTGCTTCCAAAATAAGAAGGTCTATATGGTGTTTAGTCCATCTCACCGAAATGCATGGGTAACCAGCCGCTGCATTCATTGAGTAGATAGGAACTAACACTAGATACATAGATCAATCCAAAGAAGCATACAATACATGATAGAGTACACTGAAATAGTAGATTGTGGCACTTTATTTTAGTGCGATTACAACATTACAAAGAGGAGAACTACAATGATCATGATGCAAAACTGGAAATATGGATGAAGTAGCCAACCAAAGGAACCCAAAGCTAAAGACCGTGAAGAAATCCCTCCAGATGGATGTTGGTAGGAGCAACTTACCCCCATTTGACTGCCGATTAGAGGAACAAATGGTCCAAGACAAGACTCGATCGGGAGGCAAAATAATTTTCCCAGGTTTACTTATTAATGCATGATTTGTTTTTAAAAAAAAACTTAATAAAAAACTTAATTTAAAAACATTATTAATTCAAAAAACTTTATTATTAAAATAATAAAGAAAATTAATTATTTTTAATGAAAAAAACTTTATTAAAAATAAAGAAAACAATTTTTTAAATTATTATTAAAAAATCTTTAATAAAAATTATTAAAAATACATAAAAGTTTTATTTTTTAAAAACTCTTAAAATAACAAATCATATAAGTTTTATTTGAAAAACTTTAAAAAATATAAATAAAAAAGTTTTATTAAAAAAATTTTAAAAATATGGTAGGGGGCAGCAAGGACGCTGGAAACGGGCGGAAGGGCTTCCGCCGCCGTCGCTTGTGGTCCCACGGGACTGCACGCAGGTTTAAAAAATTTTTTTTATTTTTTTGTTATAAATAAAATAAATTTTGATATTTAATTTTATTTTTAAATATTAATTTTAAAAAAAAATTAAAAATACGAAATTTGTAATTTTTTTTTTTATATAAATAAAATAAAATCATACCTACGTAGGGAGGGCCATACGGCCCACCTGCGAAAAAATTTTGCCTTCAAGAGCAACTTTGTCTAAATTCGACGATTTGATAGTCGATTTAGGGGTTTTTGGCCCTTCTGAATGCAATGACGATGTCCTTTTCGGCTGAAAATGCTCCAAAGAGGTAGCTAGCTCCTGGATCTAGCAACCACCTCCAATCTTCAACCTTTTGCAGATTTGGCCTCCGATGTCCAACTGAAACAAAACAAAAGGAAAATCTGACTATCTCAAACACTCAGGATGCAATGGCAAGCTTGGATCTTATGCAACAAGCTCCCAAAATGCACCTACAACACAATGCCAAAAATGGAACCCTCCAAGAATCTCTCCAAAAGACTAACTAAAGGCACTCCAAAAGCTCTGATACCATGTAAGAATTGGCTATGAAGGTAGCCATCCAAGATCTAGAGGCCTAATAGAAAGCACAAACATAAGAGAGATAAAAACAAGATGACAAGAATAAACTGTATTCAATGTCAATGATATGAGAGGATTGTTTACAATGAGAGAGACCCCTTGGTTATATAGCCAAGGTGAGAACATAGAAGAGCATAAGATTATGACAAGCGTCGTAATCTTATGACATGAGACAATAATGAAAATTTATCACTCCGCCTAAGGTGGGGAGAGATAATGTGATAATCACCACAAAAGGTGGATCACCCACAAAAGGTGGAGAGATAATCACATGATGTGTCCACAAAAGGTGGAAGTGATGAGGTAATGACATGTCAATTCCACCAAAGGTGGAAAATCTCCAACAACCTCCTATGTGGTCCCTAAGTAAACTTAACTAAGGTGTAATCATGACCTAGGACAAGGTACAAGACATTTAATTACACCAACACATTCCATAACAGCAATCAAAGACCAACAGTTGAGAATGAATATTTATCCAAAGGACACTAAAAGCAAGCATCAAAGTGAACCGTTCATCGAACCGAGCATGACCACTGCATCAGAGACAAAAGAACACCCTTAGCAAAATAAAGTGGCTGAAAAATGAGCAAAACCAAAAAAAAGCAAGACAACAAAACAAAGAAACCTAAATCTAACCTATGTCCAACTATTTACAAAGACTTAGCTCGAAAGAGCCAAGACAAGGAAATAATTCTTGAGGTGCTAGTCATTGATAGGCAACGAGACATCCTCACCAGTTAAGGTCTTGAGGCGAAAGCGTTATCTCCTAAGATCTTGGAAATTTGAAAAGGACCAAGCCAGAGCTTGTCAAATTTATCATGTCCCCCTTTCTTCTCATGGGCCTTGTCCCAACATAGGACCAGACCAACAATTCTAAAAGAATTAACTTTGGCTCGTTGATCAAACCATCACTTGACCATGCCCTAGTGTTTGGAAAAAAATTCAATAGCCCAGTCACGTACTTCTTCTTGGTGGAGCAATTTAGCTAAACGGGCTTCTCTTCGATCCCCTTCTTCATAAAAGGTGTTGATAAATTGGAGGGTGGGGATCTTGAGGTGGATAGGAAACATAAGCTCTAAGTTGTAAATGAGGTGGAATGGGGAATCACCTAGAGAAGCCTTGTGGCATGTATGGTTTTCCGAAAGGGAAAAACGAAGCTAGGTGTGCTAGTCTTTAGGATTCCTATCGAGCATTTTTTTATCACAGTGATTAAGTTCTTGTTTGTGGATTTAGCTACACCATTTCCCTAGGGATAGTAATTGGATGAAAATTTGAGGGAAATGTCATAATCGAAGGCCCAACTAAGAATTTGAGCAAGGGGAAAGCAGGGCCATTATCACAAACTAAAGCGTATGGGCAACCAAAATGATTTAAAATGAAACTTTCAAGAAAATTAGTAACTGCCTCTGTAGTACATTTCCTACATGCAATTGCTTCTATCCATGTAGTACAATAATTAGAGGTGGTTAGAATGTACCTGTGACCGAAAAAATATGGTGGGCTTATCGGACCAATAAAATTGAGACCCCATTACACGCACGGTCTTACCTCTAGGACTCATTGTAGTGGGATAGCAGTGTTGCATTCTCTAGTTGTGGAGGTCTGGAAGATGTGGCATGTTTAGACATGGCTATGTGCATCCTTGAAGACTGTTGGCCAATAGTATCTTTCTCATAGGATTTGATGAGTGGTGGAAGGACTAGATCCATGACCAATGCCAAACTTATCATGAAATTATTTCAACACATATGCTACCTCTTCTTTTCCAAGGCATTTGAGGTAGATACCTTCATGATTCCTCTTATAAAATATGGACCCTCACAACATGTAGCTACTACTTTTCAATCAAAGAGAACACTTTTGAACTCATTGTAAACAAGATGGGCACTTGTTGTACAACAAGTAGTAGACTATGTTGTCATACCACTCTCCAGGAGAGACATCTTCAAGCTGGTATTGCTGAAATGTAAGCTTAGGTCCTACTTCAGCCACTATCTCAGCTATCATTTAGGTGAGGGCCTACCCTCTTACCAATTTCATTGGTTTAATCTCCATGTCATATTCCTAGAGTAGGGTTACCCACTTTTCTCTTATTTCCCCTAACTCATTTTGCATTAGCAACATCTTCACTACCATATTAGGTACAATGGAAAACACCTTGTTCCGCAAGATGTAGTGTCTAAATTTCTTAACTCCCCTGACTAGAGCATATGCCTAATTTTCTACATTGTGGTATCTTAATTCAGCATCTCTCAATGGAACACTCATGAAGGAAATTGGATGCTCACTCCCTTCATTATCCTTTTGAGTCAATATGTTGGCACAAGAATGGTCTGAAGTGAATGAATAAATATAGAACGACTTCAAATAATCAGGACTAACTAGCATGGGTGTTTCAACAACTACTTTGTTAATTTCCTCGAAAGCCTACTTTTCCTTTGGAGTCCATTCAACTTTAGCATCTTTTTTTAGCATGGCATTGAGCAGCTTGACTATTTCAATGAAGCCAATAATAAATTTTCTAAAGAAATTTATCTTTCCGAATAAAGATTTCAGCTCTTTCTTGTTGCTCGATAGTTGAATCTTCAATATTGCTTGAATGCACTCAGGATCTATTGAGATTCCTTTCTCCAAAATAACATGCTCGAGAAACCTTCCCTCTGTAACCCTGAAGATGCACTTCTTTGGGTTAAGGGATATCCCAAATTCTCTGCACTTCTAGAAAAATTTGCATAGATTAGAAACATGATGACCTCACTTCTTTGAGAACATATTAAGATCATCCATGTATATGATAATGCACTTTTCGATCAGATCTTTGAAGGCTATGTCCATTGCACACTGGAAAGTGGTACCAGTGTTGATGAGTCTGAATGACATTCTCATGTAAGCAAAGGTTCCCCACTTGGTGGTGAACGTCATCTTGTGCCTATCTTCCTATTGCATTATTACTTGATTATATCTAGAGTACCCATCTAAAAAAGATATCATCTAAGAACCATTGACAATTTGGAACACCTCATCCAATGAGGGAACTAGATAGTTGTCTTTCTTTGAATCTCTGTTCAAGATGTGAAAATCCACACATAATCTGATTTCTCTGTTCTTTTTCCTAACTGGGACCAAGTTGGCCACCCACGTGGAGTGCCTAATTGGAAACATGATTCTTGCTAAAAGAAACTTCTATACCTCCTTGTAAATAATTGGTTCCAACAAGGCATCGATGGGACATTGTCATTGTCAAAATGGCCATACATTTGGCTTAAGAGGGATAGTGTGTGTGATGATCGAGGTGTCATATATCTCAAGATCCTCATAGCTCCAAGCAACTATGTCATGATACTTCCGCAAAGCATCAATGATCCCTTTCTTCTCTTCTAACGTGCATACTTTACCAATGAGTACATTTTTAACCTCTGTGGTTGTTCTGAGGTTGTGAGTGTCACACTGATTGCTGATGGAATCCCTCTTTGCCTATTGATCTTGGTCTCTAATATGATATAGGTCAAATATCCATTCAAGCTAGACCATGCCCCTTGGAATTGTGTTCATCTTTAGATTGATGACCCCTTCTATATCTAACTCATCCTCTTCGAGCTCAACCTCATCATTAATCTAAGTTGCAAACACATCATAATTGGTGATGAAATCCAAGATGTGCTTTTCGTCATTGAACACCTAGAAATGAGTGACATTGTCTGGCACAAATGGGGTGGAGGTAAGCTCAATGGTGAACCTTCTAAGGCTAAATAGTGACAATGGTTGAAGAGTACTGGCTACTTGAGCCAAGGTATCAGCAGTGTGGTTTTGGGATCGTGGGATCAACTGAATATTGAATGCATCTAGGATTTCTCACAGGTCCAAAACCCTATGCCTATAGTTTGCTAATCTTCTATCATGGCAAGAATATAATTTTCTAACTTGTTTTATTACCAAATCTAAATCACCAAAGAATTGCAACATTCTAACCTTCTTCCTTAGATTCATCAGGAGGCCATGAACTAGTGCTTTGTACTATGTTACGTTATTTGTGCAATAAAATTGAAGCCTATGAGTAGCGAAGTAGGTCTTACCCATCGAGCCGATGAGCTCAAACCTAGCTCTTTCTCCTTGCTTGGATTTTGATCCATTGAAACATAGGGTCCAAAACCTGGAGGGCTCTTTAACTTTGGGGCCAATCATGCATTCATTCCTCCTTAGTTGTATTCTTGCATCTATGGTTCCAGGAGTGGGTATGGGCTCAACACTACTAATGTGAGGCTACTCAGTTTGGGGTTCCTTTTGAGACATGACTTTTCCTTTGATACATTCTACTACTATTTGACATAAGCAACACTCAAATTCTAAGTGAGCAACATTATGGACTCTACACCAAATAGGTAACAAAAGTTCTTGGAAATCCATTCTTGCCCCTAGGTAAAGCTGATCTTGTATTCACTTCTCCATGAAATCCTACAACCTATCTAATAGTCCCAAATTACCATCATTGTATGATTCATCATCATCTGATTCTATCCACATTTCTGTGCTTTGGGGTATATATGTCAAGTTAGTAGGAGGGTTGCACAATACCAGGAGGACTTCTTCAATTATCTCCTCTTCCTAATGCTTTGATTCTTCTTGATATGCCATGAGAGAATAATTACCCAGCTTGGTTTCAACAAACAACACTTCATTGGTTTTGTTATATTTTGTGATCATGAACTTCATGCGTGGCTCCCGATTGATACAAATCTGGTTTGGAAACCCCTTCCATGAAAACAACATGTGAGAGAAGTCAATTGCATTGTACCCATTCAAAGCCTTGGTGAAGTCTCATCCTAGTATTATGCCATATGTATTTGGTATATCTGTAACTTGAATATCAATAACTTATTGCACCCTTGGGTCTGTTGTAATCTGCATGGGAATCCAATTGATTTCTCTGACTATTCACTTTTGTTTTGTCCAATTGGGTCACCTTTCTTCTAAAAGGGGTGGGTACTATTCCCAATTCTTTGCATATGGAAAGAGGCATAACATTGGCCGATGCTCCTAAATCAAGCAAGCAATTATGTAGGTTTTTTCCAAATATTCCAATAGTGGTGACAAAAGGTGGCATTTCTAACTTTCCCTAGAATAATCCCATGGGTGTATCTTCTTGGGCCACTTGATTCTTATCCTTCTCATTGGTATTTTCCTTAGTTTTCCCTTGACTTTGTTCTTTAGTAGGTTGTTTTCTAGTTTGCTGATTTGAAGGGACATCCTTTTTCTTGCCTATGATTTCCTAAATTATAGGCTGATGTTGTGGCTCTTCGAAAGAGACTCTCTTGGCTAGTATTTCTTAGGTTGACTTAGAAGAGGCAGTCCCATTGATCACCCTAAAGAAAGCATTCCTCATTACAGGAACTTTGAGCAAATCGAAGGAAGATAAGCTTATTTTAACCTTCTTAAACTCGTCAACTACATATTCGCTCATTTTCTCAATTTTAACCTTGGAGAATTTTCCTTGTGAAGAACTAGTGGGTTGGTTTTGCATTTGATTTGGCTACTTGTTCTATTTAAAGTATGGAGTGGGCACATAGGGGTAACCTAGATTGTTGCTAGCATTAGGGTTAGGCAGAGTGCTAAAGTTATTAAGTGATGGATCCTGTGGGAAAGTTGATGTACCAGTAGAAGGGCTCCTCTCCCAAAGAGTAAGGGAAGAGTCGGCAAGCCACATCCTCATGATTGATCTGCATATATTTCAATGTTGTTTGGAATATTTTAATGTGTTCGACAGTTGCTCTCTATGGATCCCGAGGATTAAATTTCATGCAAAAGCCCTCCAAATTCTTGAGCATGTCATGGTAATCATTGAAGGATAGTGGAGAAGGATTGTTACCAACCATGCCATGAGTGGAGGTGAAGGTGGTATTTGTTGTTGGACAGGAACTTGGGGCTATGTAGGGGCAACAATAGTTGGGAGTGCACCTTGGACTTGGAAGGAAGCGATAAGGACAATGCACTAGCCTTGGGATGTATGAGGTTGGAAGGCAACTTGGAATGGCTAAGTGGAGGAAGTGGATGCTAGAAAAGAAGGGCGAATGTGGTGCAAAGGGATGGAAGGAAGAGGTGATGATGGACGTGAAGCGGATGGAGCAGATGAGGAGGATGAAGCTATGTCTCCCTTTCAAGTCTTCTTAGCCTTGGTTGGGGTTGCAGTTCTTGAAATTCCCCTTTGTTTGGTGTAGACCTTAGAACTCTTTGGAATCTTTCAGGGGAGAATGAACCAATTTGATCTAGCTTAACATGAATCAGGCCCTCCTTCTAGTGCTAGTTTTGTTGATGGGTGTTTTTTCACTTCTCAACACAGGTAATGCACAAGTGCATCACCTCTCTTGAAAGACAATTTCCTACAAGTAAATTGTAGAAAACTATCCCAAGATTTTAAATGTCAAGTCATGAAAATTCTTGGAATATCTCAGTTGCTTTATGTGATTTGTTGGTAATCATAGGGAAGCCTTGCGTATGTTAAGTTGGAAGGGAATTGGTTCATTGAATGGACTTTATAAAATTTTGAAATGTTGTTCTATTGCTGCAAGTTCAAGACAGAAGTATGAAACTCCACTTTCATCATCAAATTTGGCTTTACAATGATGCTTGGACTTTTCTTAAATTACTATTTAAAAGAAAAGTAAAAAAGGGCAGGGAAAGGAGGAAGTTCCTAGAACTGAAACTACCAATGAACATTGATAATGGAGGATGCTACAATGGACAACCTTCCTAGAACTAAGCTTCACTTAACCAAATCAAACAACAGTCTCATGAAAATAGTGCAATCTTCTAAGGTCTATAGATTTTCAACCATTCATTCATCATAAAGCATGAATAAAAGATAGAATTTAAGTGCAACATTCAATTTGTGTTCAGACTAGCTTTACACTAGCATTTATCACCAATAAACAACAAAAAGTATGAACAAGGAAGGGCATCAACACAACAAAATTTCCAGCATCAATGAACAACATTAACTAATCTACTAAAGCATGGTAAACACATAGAACATCAAAGTAAATCTACTCAAATCTATTAACTATGAAGAGAAAAATCATAAAACATGAGATGAAACTCAAGAATCCACCCAAAAGCAATGAATTTCTATTAGAATTTCAATAGCATGTCTTAACAACTCAACTCCCTTTTGAAAATGAGAGGAAACCCCCTATTTATAGTGTCCAAAAAGAAAACTGAATGACCAATATTTAATCTCATTGTGTGGCCAAGATTCAGTACAAATTAGGGTTTCACCTACCCCTTAATATTTTACAATATAAAATACATCTTTCGTCTTTTAGCCTAATTTGTCTTCTAGTGGCCAGCACTGTAGCATTTGTCTTTTAGTTGATTTCTCTTTCGTTGTAGCTATACTATGAAAAATTCATCATCTATGACTGGATTTCCTTCATGCTTCTTCACAGTAGCATACTCCACAAACTTTCCTATTAATGCTCAAAGCTTGTTCCATTCCATTATATCAGATTGGAGCACGTGGAAGTTCAATTTCCTAGATTGGTTGGTAATCAAGTCCCAATCCCTCTTTCACTTTGGAATGTTCTTGACCACCTATTCCGATTGGGTGAAAGCTCGAGCAACAAAATCCATAAAATTAGGCATGAGTGTATTGGTGGCTTCGTCCTCCATCTTATGAAATTGCAACCTTATTTTCTTAGAATCTAACTCGACAAAGAGCATATCATAGTTTGTCATGAGTTTCAGGTATTCTTCACAATCTGTTGTGATTTCCTTAGCCTAATCAATGTCAAGCTCCACTTCATGGAGCACTCATTCCAAGATTTATCTCTTATGATTGAGGCATAATTTCCATGTTTCTATGAGCCAATGATCATATTTCACTCATGCCAGCTCCTTTCCCCACTTTCTCTCAGGAATATTGAGGATAGCCTTGAGCTTGGGATATGTAATTCTATACAGTTCTAGGAAATTAGTGTAGAATTTTCTTATGCCTTCAAGTTGCTTTTTCACTTCCTAAAATTTATTTGTTGTTCGAACAACATGGCTGATACCCATATCTCCTTTGTAGACCACTCATCAGAACCAGTCTTCGGTGGCCTTGATCCAATTCTTTCCCCTCTCCAATTTGCTGATGTGATCCTTGGAGAGCAATTGAGGTGGGGCCGATGAGGTTGCTGGCAGTTCTTCAACAAAGGACCATTGTTGTATGTAGGCTGTTAAATCGCCACTTGTGCTTTTAATTCCTCCTTAGAGGATTTTTCCTTATTCATTTGATGCACAATGGTGCCGATGGATCCCTAGAGATGATCAATTTTCTATTCCCTGGTGGCCATTCCTAAGTTAATGGTGGAGATATTATAGCTAACTCCCTCTCCTTCCACCACTGGAGTAGCTATTTGCACCGTCCTTGATCTCGAGGCATCCATCGTTATGTGGGATTTGACCCTCAGTTTCTTCACCTTCTTTGTCCCTATCTGTGCTCGAGCCAAGATGGCTTCTAATCTCTTTTTGGGATCCATGAGGACAAGGGCCTTCTTCTACAATTGCTTATCTAGCCACTCAGGCATTTGAGATCCTTCTTTTGGTGATTAATGATCACCTTCCTCTTCCCAAATATGTTGAATCTCCATTTCTTCATGGCCTAGAGCCTCTTGTTCTGTCTTTTCTTCCTCTTCTTCATCTGAATCTCAAATGAATATAGCCTTTCCTTTTGGTGATTCATGATCACCTTCCTCTTCCCAAATATGCTGAATCTCCATTTCTTCACGGCCTAGAGCCTCTTGTTCTATCTTTTCTTCCTCTTCTTCATCTAAATCTCAAATGAATATAGCCTTTCCTTTTGGTGATTCAATGGTGGCTATGTTTTCTTCAGGGCTATCTTCCCCTTTGGATCCCCCGTCTTCTTCTTCTTTCCCATGTTCTTCATGGAGTTCTACTTATGGGCTTTTTATTGCTTCAACCTCTTCTTCAAGCTTATCCTCTATTTTCTTTTCCTCTTTCTTTTCTTCTTCTTCCCCTATAGGAGGCATTTCCTCATCATGGCCAGGGCTTTTCTCTTTTTCTTTAATCAGAGGCTTTGTGGTTACCTCCATTTCTTCATATGTTTCTTTCTTCTCTTCAAAGGACTACTTCTCAACTTCCTCCCCAACATTCTTGAGTTGTTGGACCAACTCTTCCTCAAGTACTTGATCAAAGGTTTCCACAATGCTTTTCATGCTAAAATCCTCAACATTTTCCTCAGAGGATTTTGTTTCCTCTTCTTCATGCACTACCTCATCAATGACTGGATGCTAATGTTCAGGATGTTCGTGGTAGTCATCAGCTTCCTCTTCCATTTCTTTGGGTGCTTCCCTCTCTTGTCTTTCCAATTCCTTGGAAATCTACATCGTTTCCTTTATCTTAGGTGGTTCAGCTAGAGGAGGAGGGATAGGGAGGCTAGCAACAACTTGGGATAGGTCTGCCTACACTGTAGGGTTCATTAATACTCTAGAAAGCTCCATCGGTATGTTTTTCATGTGTCGAGCAAATGCTTCTGGAAGAGTAAGAGTAGGAATTTTTTTTGCAAAGGCTAGGAGGATAGTTGTTGATGGAGACATGGAGGAGGAAGAGAGTGGAGAAGAGGTAGAAGAGGAAGAATCTATTACCATAATGGGTGCGGTAGGTGATGTGGAAGCAAGGTGGACTGAAATGTCCACCGCAAGAAAAGAAGAAGCAAGTAGTTCTTGTGATGTTGGTGAATGAGTGATGACAACAATAGTGGAAGTAGCAATAGTAGAGGAGGCAGGCATAAACTTTGGCTATTTGACCTCTTCTTCTTCTCCCTCATGGAGTGGGTCCTCTTGAATGCTGGGAATCTCTGTGAATCTGGCCGATTTCTTTGCCTTTTTTGAAGGCTCGCCTTTTAACACCTTTCTTGAATACACCTTGTGCTTAGGCTAGCATTCTACCTCTTTCCTCTTCTTTGACCTGGTAGTGGGAGGATATTTTGAAGTTTCCTTAGACAGGGCAGCAGCAGTCTCGCTATCAGTTTCTCTCTCGAGCTCGTCCTCAAGCTCACCATAGGTCAGAGCAGCACCTTGGAGTTTCAATTGAGAAACTTTCCTATCAATACATTTCTTTGTTTGGGCTTCTATTGGTTTCACTAGAATATTGAGGTCATTGACCTATTCCTCATCCGAATTAATAAGAGGCAATGGAAAGTTGGTAAAAACATCAAATCTTTGATCTATAATGGTTTTTTCTTCCTGCACAACTTGATATAATACCGGGAACAAGTTAATCATTTAAACAAAATATGCTTTCATATGCATATAGTTCCTTATACACACTTCTTTATCATATTTGCAGTTTACCTAGAAGTCCTCAACATTGTGTAAATGGGTGTATTCCTTTCCAACTTTCTTCTTCAGTTTTCCATATGGATCCATTCATCATCGAGCAGTGTGGAGATCTAGGTTATATTCATTTATCTCCATCTTAGAGTATTTTGCACATTGAGATGCAGGGATTGCATACATACCCTAGCCAAATGTGAGAGGATATGGAATTCCTAGCCTATGCTTATCAATTAGAAGAGTATGTGCATGCTATAATTGTCTGGAGACTTTGACCAGTACCAACTGGTCATTTGGGTACCGGGGTAGCTGGTATGGCCTCTCAGAGAAGCCCTTGGTTTTGATGTATGTGAATTTAGGAAATTGGATGAATAAGAATCTGAACAAGCAGATGAAGGCATTGGAACTATGAGTGACCCTCCTTTTGAATTCACCTCTGATTAGTCTGATAATGTGCCTGATAAAGGAATCATTCACCCTGCGGTAATCTTTCTTGAAGTTGTGGTACTAAATTTGGGGTTTTCTATCATAGACCTTTAATTATCTCCCTGGAGTCTGGCTTGGCACCACAAATAGGCCTCTATATGGCACAGGACTAGCCAATAAGTAGACCAAGTATGAGGTCATGTAAAACTGACAAGTTTTCTTAATGACCACAAATTACTCATGCAGGCAGTTGCTGATCATTCTTGCCCAGTGGAACCTAGTCTTCCCTCTAATGATTTCTTCTATGAAATAGAACATCCATTCCTAGAAGTATGTCACAGTTGGGATTCCCATGACCCTTCTCAACAAGGTTACCAAATTATGGTAATCCTCGTGGAAATCACTCCTAAAGAGTTCCTGAGGTACTTTATTCGTGTTGCCCCTCTTCTCCTTTAGCAAGTATTGATTAATTAGATTCTTGCATTTGAGGGGTTCAACCTTCCATGTTCTCTTAGAATATTCCTTTGATGTCTCCTCCATCTCATCAAAGGTGGGGATGTGAAAAGTTTTCCCTATAGAATTGGAGGACAAGTAAGCCAATAATGTACCATCCCGATCTAAAATTCTCTTGGTCTTTTCTTGGTAGGCCTCTCTACAAGCCATTACCAGTTTAGGAGCCACAAGGGAAGGTGGGAAACTAGATGCCTTGGCCAGTCCAATATTCCTAATTTTCTTTTCATTTTTTGTGATAGGGTTGGCAATGACTCGCTTCCTAAATTCATCAATATCTATATGTCCCAAGTTGGTGTCTAAGACTGTGTCCCACTTTGTGGTAACCTTGGTATTGATCTCTACTCCCTAAAATTTATACTTCATTTGATCTTTATCCTCCTTTCCCCTCAATGCTTTGGTGGCCTTCTTGCTATTTTCCTTCTCTATGGATGCTCCCGAAGGTCCTGCAATTGATTCCATATATCCTGCAAGCAAAGGAGTAGTAAATATATTCATGTACAAAACATGAGAAACACTAGAAAAATCCTATAGAATCCACGTTAGATCAAATAATTCATCATTCAAAGATCATAACATTCTTCTTCTATCATCATTTTACTTTTGTTTGAGGGAGATATGGAAGTGCAGGCCCAGGGGTGCAAACTTCCCTGGGCTGGAAACTATTTTGGAAGAAGTTTCAAATGGTTAGAGAATAGGGCATGATGAACTGCATGGATCCACTGGCATTAGGTTTTCATAGTTGAGGTGGGGCCTACCAAGAGGTCAAGTTATCTTAGCACATGGGTTGGATCATTTTTTAGGTTTTGGAATTGCTAACTTAGTCATTTAGGCAGATGGGTTTAAGAGTTGCGGGCACAACGATTGTCTTCACCATTAGGGACTCCACCATTGGAAACAACACTCATGGGGTAGAATCCCATAGGTGGCATCCTATAATGCAAGGCTTGTAGCCAGGGAGCATGACATCAGTTCATCATTGAAGTCCAATTTATTTGTTTGGATGCAGGAGGCACTTGCAAAAAGGTGTAAGATGTCAGCTATTTAGGATGACGGAGATAGGGCGGTGGCTTGCAGGTGGTGGTCTGCACCACTAGGTCCACATGGGTCCTCGAGACGAGTTGTTTTTTTAAGTTCGACTAGATGGAAAAATGGAGGTTGTGCTCCGCATGGCGGGAGGAAAGCTTGCTTCAATAGTTTAAGATCGGTAAAAGTAGGGTGGTGGCCTGTAGGCGGCCACCCGGATTGGTCAGCCCACATGATGCATTGCACTTACTAATTTTTAGTAAATTCTTGGAAAAGCCAGGGGTGGGGCCCACAAAGCAGAAAGGTGAAGGTTCTCGGCCATGTGAAATGATGAATGAAGGGTGATGTCAACCCACGGTAGATGGTCCGCATGCAATAGGCTTAGTTGGTCATTTTCCTTATAAAGTTTCAAACAGATGCGGGAAGTGTGGTGTCTGCAAGGCAGATATAGGGGTAGTGAAGGTCGTTCAGGATGAAGAACACAGGACAGAGGCCCACTATCAGAAGTCCGCAGTGGGCAACTCATAGGGGTCAACACTTAGGCATTTTGGCTTGGAAGGGTCAGGCGAAAAATGGACAATGCAGAGCCCACCCAGTGGGAAGAACTTAGGGTCCCACCATTTGAAAATCAATCGTATGAATGATGGTGATGAAATAGGGAATTCCTTCTTGAAATGATCCGTAGATGAGGCTTGAATGCATACTAGAGGGTGGTCAAGGATGCCATGGGACTCGCAAGGCGGGAGGGTGGAGTAGGCCTTTCGTTTGAGATGACGAGGCAAAAAGGGTGATCCACATCTAGAAGCCCACACTCGTGGACCTGCGGGGTTGAAAGGATCCCAGTTTAACTTGTGTTTTTCATTTAAGTCCAAAATGACGGCGATGAGGAAGCATCCATCTGCACCAGCGGGTCCAAGGAAGGTGAAGCCTGAAGTGTAAAGTTTGGTGTTTGAAGATTGAGGCAATGACGACAAACGTCTAGTGGGCCACAAGAGTGTGATTACTCTGGTTAAAGAATGGTGATGGAGGGTTTAAGTTCCGCATACATCTTAGGGGCAGATTTCAAAGGATTTCCAAGTTTTTAACACATGGGTTTTTCTCGTCGTGTGGTTTTCTTTTTTGTTTTAAGGTTCTCTAGTTTATGATTTTAGCAACTTTACAGGAATGAAGGAAAAACCATAAAACTAGCAGCAGTGGAGGCCCTACCTAGCAGACCCACAAGAATTCGATGAAGACAATGAAGGTTGCAATGAATGAACATCAATGGGATCTCATGGGCATGGAAGTGGTGGCAGCTAGAGGCTCTGACAGGTTTTTAGAAAGCATGACATTGAAAATGACCCATTGAAGGTGCCTATTTATAGGCTTTTAAGTATTAAATGCTCACCGTAAATGTTGGTACGACAACAGACTAGGTTGGTGGATACGTGGTTCAAAAGGAGCTAGTGGCGGGAATGGCGGGGTTCATAGGGCGGGCGACACCCAAACATTTGTTGTTTGGTGAGTCAGCACAAAAAATGGCAATGGAGGCCATGGATCCTGTGATGCAGGCGGATGGGTTAGGTCAGCCATTTGGAATGGTGGAGGCAAGACAAAGTTCTAAATAAAGTAGCTTGCATGGGCAGACCCGCAGGACATGAAGGACGACAATTGAAAGTTTGAAGGAAAACTGCCAAAGGAACTCTGCAAAGGCCAAAGACTTGAAAATTTTGAGGGTGGTGAAACTTGGTCAACTCAAGATGCAAACTCTCAGAATCCTTAACCACTTAGGACTCAAAGTAGGGTGCACACAAAATGGAGAAAAGGAAAAAGCAACCCAACAAAGCGAATGGAGAGGGTCCTTGTTTTGGACGAGGCGTGTGTGATAGGGGCACAACAAGCTGCCCTATGTGCCCACACACTGACACATACCATGGCCCGAAATATTTTTAGCCAAATTCATCATACTTTCAAGAGACAACTTGGTCTCCTAAAGAAAAACCAAGTCTGAATAATGCACATGAATCAAGTCCTGAATAGCGTTTTTCCTAGGGATGATATTCATATCTGTCACATTCCAAGAGATCACAATCATCGAGTAGATTGGGAGAAGTTTGCATCAATAGTTCTCATCAAACCTGACTCCACCAAAGTTTCCCCAATCAATTTAACTTTTTCCTAGTCGTTCTTCCTTCCTGATTTCAAAGGCTTCTACTATAAACCAAGAGGTGTAGAAGAAGCCTTCTGCTTTCCTAACTCGATAGCTCCCTTCTCAGTGGTAAGACATGAGCCAGGAACACCAAGCCCCACCGAGTTATCCTGAGCTACAGAAGCCTCAATCAACAAAAATTCTAAGGGAGGAATACTCGAATCCATCAAAGCAATAGGGTTCATCGACATTCATGGGCTGCAAATGGAATCATGATGATCTCCCATGAGATGTTCTTCTGTGGGCCCATCCATAACCTACATGTTAGAGGGAATGCCTTCCTCCTGAACCAAGTTGTCTAAAGCATTGAACTTGTTAAATGTTTTGTCTTCTTACTGATCTTTAAATGTCCTCTTCTATCTCCTATTCTTGTTGCAAGGCTTGACAAGAAGAAAACCATCCTTATCCATCCCCATCCCTTGCATGGATGTCTTTCCTTTATCCAACCTCTAGGCTAGAAAAGAAGGAGTAGGACCTAAACTAGAATTATTAACCGCTCTAGGACACTTCTGTTGCATGTGTTCATACTCATGGAAAATAAGACACCAGAAGGGAAAAGTTTCATAATCTAGCTATTTAGTCCAAGAGACTGAACCAAGAGTCATATCAATCAAGTCCAAAAATGGCTTATTCAAATCAATTTGAACACAAACATGAGCATAAGAAAATATTTTCTTAGACAGGGTTTGCTGCGAAGGGCCAACAGGCTTGCCAAGCATGAGAGCAATCATCTATAATATATCATTCCTCCAACATTTCAACGACAACCGAGGGAGGCGAACCCAAATTGGAACCCACGAAGGAAGCTCCTCAGTAGAGTTAAAACCCACATGCCACGACTTAATAAAAAGACCCACCTAGTTATAAAAATATGGCCCCCCTTCAAAGGCATGATTCCAATCAACAATGCAAGAAAAGTCCACCAAGAAAAAACTATTGGCACCCAACAGTATCTCAAAATGCACTTCCAGGTTCCAAGTTTTTTGGACCCAAGAATCCAAAAAGGGGAGCAACACATGCAACCCCATAAATTTGTGGATTAAAAAATTATTGTAGTAATACGTGACATCTTCTGCCACAGACTCTGACTAAATGATCAACTTTGGGTGATTCGACGACCTTTCCAAGCACCCATTAATCTTGTGCAACCAAACTCCACCAGAATGAGAGGGTCCACCCTCTGCAACATCCATGAGCATGATGAAACCCCACTCCATAGCCCACCACAAGTCTTACCCGGGGCCAAACAACAAGAACGACCAAACAAAGATCAAAGCCTTCCAAACGAGAGACAAAGACATGGATGTCTACCACCTAGGCCACGACTCCAAGGAAAGACTAAGGAAACAAAAACAAAATACAACACAACCAAAACCACATTGTTTCAAGCAAATAAATCTCCACCAAAAGGATAGTTGATGCATCCCAAGACCATTAGACTGTCATGCCACAAGCTCACCCAACACACCCAAACAACAAAAGACAATAGTGAAGGAAAAATAGCAAATATTTTTCTCCCAGAGAATACCCCAAACCCCCTCAAATGCAAAAAAGACCCCCCCACACACAAAAATGCTCTAGATAAGATCCATAAGGAAGAAATAGGCACATGTAAGCCAAAAAACTGACATGTAGCCCGAGCCTCAAAGGTCGCAAGATAGCAAGAAATTTGAACCAGAGTGCACCCATCATCACATATATCCTTATTATAAGTTGAGATGAACATTTAAATGAGGTAAAATTAGCTATAAAATTAGAATAAAACATAGGTGATTATTTAATTTTGGTACCCCAAGTTGGTGGGGTCATAACTCCTAGTGCATTAACAAAAAATCTAACTTATTGAGTGTATTTGAAATAACTATAATAGATATTATTTTATTTTATTGTAAGTTCCCCTCCTACAACATTTAAGGGAGAAATTCTCTTCAAAGGCCTCTAAAAATGCATATTACAAAGATGCATAAAATATTTAAAAAATAGATTTTTATGTTTCCTATATTTTTCTAATTACTTCTAGATCTTAATCATATCAATAGATGAAGGAAATTTAAATATTAAATTATAGATTCCTTAATAATATGAAAGCACCAAAATTTATAGTAGACTTAATAGGGATTGCCTCAACCCACATTCTAAAATAATTTATAGCAGTAATAAAGAAGCTAGGGAAATCCTGTCAACCAAATCTATCCCCCAAATAGAAATTAACTAAAAAGAATTAAACAAATGAATCTATAGGTATGTGTGTTTTAGAGTAGTATGTGTTTGAGATTTATGGTATTTTTGAAAAACAATTATATGAATCCTTTTATACTTACACTATTAATATTTCATGTGTAATCACTCTTGAATCAAGAGTTTGAAGATTATTAGACTTTTTAATATCATCTAAGAATCTAGTAACAAACTATTATACCCATGTTGATAAAGTAGAATTACAATAATTATTTTTTTTGCAATAGGTTTATGATACAAGAATTTAAACAACAATTAGGAAGATATGTATCCAAATAAAAATTAATTTAAATATTATGGACCCACTCCTCTCCCATCAAAGAAAACAAAACACTATAAATTACTATCCTTAATAGGTAGCTATCGCCAGTTGATGAATAAGCAATTTGAATCTGGAATCACACTAGCCACAACATTGGCACAACTATCATTCTTTTATAGAATAGTATATATAGGAAAATGATCAAAATAACCCAATAATTATAATTCTATCCTATGATACCATGTCAAGCAAGAACCTTTGTACTTTGATAATCACCTATAATATTTTTGACCACTAATTGGAAATCAATATATGTGTGTGTGTGTGTGTGTTGGGAAAATGTGTCTCAATATTGCAATTACACAAGTTACTGTTGATACATAAGGTATTGTTCATCTGATGATAATGCGGGGGTGCAGGGGTCTCCTCCACGAGGGGTCTAGGGGGATCATCCCCCTGGCCGGGGTCCAGGGGAAGCACCCGCAAAAGGAAAATTTTGTTTATATTTTATTATTGTAAATCTAGATTGTTCATATCATTAGGTCTTAAATCTGATGGTCAATATTTTATTAGCTTGACTTTCCCTAGGAGGAAACCCTATTTTATGAGGGCATTGAATTACAACAATGTATTATGATGTGTTTTTAGAGTTTGATAGTGGTCGTGTTACCTCTAGATCTCTAGTTGGTGATACTCATGTGAGAAGCTTGCTCTGCAAGTATATTGTAATCTTTTTGATTTCTAAATAATTTATTGGGAAGCTTTTGGAGTGTGGGGTTTTTCTCTCGAAAGGGTTTTCCCCACGTAAATCATTGTGTTGTGCTATGCATGATATTTATGTTTATTTCTGTTTAAGTTTATGTAACTATTAAAGATTTGTAAAACATTTGCAATATCCTTCCTCTCAAGATTAGTGTAGGAATTTTTCTCGTTACCTTAGCTACCAAAGGACATATGAATATTGCATAGTGCATCTATTAACTAGTCTACAATTTCTTGATATTTGATGATTATTTTTATAAATGAATTTGAGATCATATACATGACTAATATAACCCATTTAACAATTCTAATAGGAATATTAGGTTTTAATAACATACATTTCTAAGGATCCAATTTAATAATCATAAATTGGACCTGTACTTAAAATGACCTAACATTTATAAGGAAAATATATCTTGAACTTTCAATAAAAATTTTCTTCTACTTTGATCACTAGAAATGCCTACATTCTCTTAAAATTAACATAAAAACAAACTTAAATAAATAAAAACCTATAAAATGGAAATGTTAAAGGGGAGAGTTCCATGGTTAATCCCCTTTTGGATATTCTAATATAATCCACAAGAATACAATGTGGAAACAAAATTCATTAGATCTATGCTAGGGAAATGATAATAATAAAAAGAAGAAAAGAATGTTGGAGGGTGAAAATAGTAATGAGAAGATGACAAAGAGGGAAGAGATTCAATATAAAGAGATGAAAAGCATAAATCAAAAAGATGTTACAGGATATTATTGTGATTGTAATCATAGTATAAGCTAAAAATGCAAGATCCTAATGATTTCAAGCCATCTTTAACCCCCTAAGCTACAATCCTAATGAGATGTTCAAAAGATTCAAAAACCAAGAAATTATTAAACTAAGCATGAAATAAACATGAAAGCATAAAAGAAACGTAATCTATAACTTCAAACCTTATCCCATTGGGGGAGTGGTGTCGTATTGATATGGAATAATGACCCTTTCCCAATTCATTGGATAAAATGAGCCTCTAATTGAACTCTATTGATGAAAGATTAACTAAAATGGATGAAACTATTATTGGAACACAACAATCTCCTGAGAGGGGCGTGAATCAGTAGACTCATGAATCTTAGCTTACTTATCCTAAGTACATACACAAATCTTAAAACTAGATGTGCAAATTAAAACAAAATACATATGATAAACACATGCACATAAAGGATCAACACATAACAACAAATTTATGTGAAAAACCAAAGATGGGAAAAACCACGGTGAGAAAATGCTGCTAGGAGTTACTGTCCTAATCCAACCTCACAATAAAATTCTCTATTACAACTTTTAAGGGCATCAACCCTAAGGAGGAACCCATCCCCCTGACTGAGAAACTACTTAGTTCTCTGATGGAACCAACCTATGAGATTACATGTAGACTTATTACAATTTGTTCCTCAGGAACTCTAATCAATGTTATAGCATGCTCTATAATTGCTCAACTATTTGTTACTACCATAACAACTCTCTTCACTGCTCTGCACCCCACCTATTTAGCTTTGTTACTCTCTTCTTTAGTGTATTCTCGGTTTGCCTCAATGCACCATTGTACACTTATACAACTCTCCTTTTCTATTTTTGTGTATTCTCTAGTTGTCTCTAGAGCACAACATAACTTCTACACACTGCTTTCACTCTCTTACTACCCGTACCCTTTGATAGAATTCTCATATGTTTTGAGTAGTGCTAATCAATGATGATCACCTTGGGATCTTCCACCATAATATTATCCTCTATTAGGGTGAATATATTTTTCACTATCATCCAGCTGCACTGAGCCACACAACATTAATTCTTGGTGTAAAGAATTTTCCTTCATTTCCATCCTTCCAAATCCTAAGATCAGATATGCAATTAATCCTCTCTTTTCAACCTTTGATTTGATCTCGATCCTTTTCTCTGTGGCCATCTATACCACCATTTTGTGCATCAAATCACATTACACCTAATGTTGAAGTAGGTAGACCAATAAATTTTCATCTTCATGTCAGTTTGCAGGAGAAACCCTTTTCACACAGAGTTAGCCATTTGTGATTACCTCATTCAAATCTAAGTCATTGATCTCCTTCCTTCACACCATGATCCTATGCTCTTCATTCCCTATCACAACTTTAAATCATGACTATTCGATAAATAGTCATTTAAACCTCCTTCATTGATCATATCCTTCATAACCATCATGTATCGCCAAAAAAATTAGAACAATATCATTTATTTCCGTGATGTAGCAATCAACATTCGGTTGCTTTCCTTTAATCTCTGTCATCCATTGCATATCATTGATATATGCTATGATCATCACCAATTCTATCCACGATGCACCACAGTGTATAAATCACCGTTAGATCAAATATTGAACATTATGCATTGTCTACCGCTATCCATTGGCTCTAACAAAGGGCCCACTAAATATCCACAAGTTGGTGGGCTAATGCCATGTGTCTTTTACTGATGTCACACTCCACTAACTTTACACACCCATTGCTCATCACTGAAACCGTCATATCTCAAAGAAATGTAAGCATGATATAGTGACACCCATTAATGCAATACCATCCTGACACCTATCCTTGTTGACATCACTTTCCACTACCATTGATTATCGCTCAAATCTTCAACCTTCTTCACTTTACAACAATAATGTGAAGTGATCAGGCGAGATGATGCCACATGTTGCTGGTCCCACCAAGACCCTATTCCTTTATCATGTGTCATTTGATCATCATGATCATGACCATTAAAATCCTTCATCACATATATCTGATCTTAAGACCAACTTTAACTTTCTTTTTGCGATGTGTGAGATCTAGTGATAGTCGTTCATCACGTATCGCAGAATTACAAACCAAATCTCAAAATCTCTCCTCGATGTGCAATATCCAATGATAGTCATTGGATCTTTAACTTTGAATTCCACTATTTGATCTTCAATGGAACCCATCGGCAACAACAACTGGGTGACAAGGTGAAGGGGTCGGTCACCAAATGAACTTAAAGGCCATAAGTTTAATTTAACTGACCTACAACCTTCAACCAACATTCATTGATAAAATAGAAAAATGTTAAGGCGCTATGAATGCTAACACTAGGGTTTTACCAAAAAACCCTAATCCAAGCTGAGAGCACAAGTATAACAATTTTGAGAATCGCCTTCAACCTTTGGACCTACAAAACAGATTTTTGAGTTGCTCTAAAGAAACCATGCAAATTTGGACTTAGATTTTTCTCTTGACCATTGAAAGAATTCATTACAACCTAATAGAATTTGCATGACACCAATGCAATACTTTGAACAACATTTGTAGCTTTCACTTCACCTTCCAGATCTGCCAAACACCATCTTCCTCAAACATTAATGACAACTTTTTTACATCAATGCTAGCACTCCTAACATGTAGGATCAATTCCATCTCATACCAGATCCCCTTTTGACAAGAATATACCAGCAATCTCCCCTTTTGTCATTGATGGAAAAACTAAATGCTCATGCCAATTGGCTGAAATGGTATGGCACCAATTGAAATCAATTGAGATCTGTAACAATTTAAGATCTGTACCAAATGGACATTCTAAGTAATTCTCCCTTTTGAGAATGCACATGTTTCTCCCCTTTTGATATGCACCTCTACTATACTCATCCTGCTCAATTGAGCATTTTTTCATAATATTCTCCTCCTTTGACATCAATGGAAAAGGAAAAACTCCCCCTTACACATTACTCCCCCTTTGACAAGAAATGCAAAGAGAAAGTGGGATCTTTGATAATACAACCATCAAGTCATTGGAAATTTGTAAAACTATTTATACCTGACTTGATTTGACCGTTATGTTTCTAGGGATGAAGAAAGTATACATAAAACTCCTCTGGACTCGTGCTCTATCACTTGTGACTAGTGATATGATGTGGGATCTATGACTCCCAATTTATGCCTCAGATATTCAAATTGTTCCTTGGGAAGAGGCTTGGTGAAAATTTCAGCTACTTTCTCTTTTGTGGGAACATACGCCATGCTGACCTCCTTATCTACAAGCTTCTCTCTTAGGAAGTGCTACTTAATAGATATATTCTTTGTTCTAGAGCGCATCATTGGATTATTTGATATGTTTATGGTACTTGAATTATCACAAAGAATTGAGATAGTTTCTTTGTACTCCACCTTTATGTCCTTAAGTGTTTTCTTCATCCATAGTACTTGAGTACAACATATTGCTACTGCCACATACTCTGCTTTAGCAATGGATAGAGTGATTGATTCTTGCTTCTTGCTCATCCAGGAAACTAACTTGTTTCCCAATAAGAATGCTCCACCACTAGTTATTTTCATGTCATCTATACTCCATGCCCAATCAACATCTATATATATAGTCAAAATGAATTCCTTGCTCTTAGGGTACCATAGCCCATAGTCAACAGTACTCTTGATGTATCTGAAAATTGTTTTCACTACATTGACATGTTACTCTCTAGGTGCAACCTTAAATCTTGACACTAAACATACTACTTGAAAAATATTTGTCCTTAATGCAATTAAATACAACAAGCTTCCAATCATTGACCTATACACTATCTGATTTTCCTCAGGTGATTCATCTAATTTACTCAACTTGTAGCTAGTTATCATGGGGGTATTGATTGGTTTATTGTCTTCCATGCCAAATTTTTTGAGCATTTCCTTAGCATACTTAGTTTGAGATATGGATATCCCATTATTATTTTATACAATTTGCAAGCCAAGAAAAAATCACAACTCTCCTAACATTGACATCTCAAATTCATCTTGCATATGTGTAGCAAATATTTTACACATTCTATCATTGCTACCACCAAAAATGATATCATCCACATAAAAAAAAGTATAATCATGTGCTCACCTTTAGAATTGAAATATAAGTTATTGTTTGTTGGCATATAGTTGTCATTAATGTCAAAAGGGAAAATCATGCAAGGCAGATTACTTGCATGATGGAAGAGGATCAGAGATGAAATGGAGTTTCTCATGCAAGTAAGGATGATGGCATTTATAGAAAGTTTCATTGATGTCAAAAAAGAGATCAAAGGTAACAAGAATTGATCATAAAGGGAGATTGTTGGCATAATGACAAAGGATAAGTGTGAGAGTAGTGGATCTAATGGAAAATTAGATAGTAGATTTGAACCGTGTTTCTCAAGAGCTTTCCAAAAAGGTATTGTGTAGGTCTTGATGTCAATGGAGATGTCAGCATTCATTCGTTCATGCTCTCGGTCTAGGGTTTATTAGTTAAACCCTACGTGTGCAGGAGTTTACAACCACAACATTCAAATAGTTTCTATTCTATCGGTGAATTGGCATTGCAGGTTGTAGGTCATATAAGTAATAAATTTTGTGATTGAAGTCATAAGTATGACCGGCCCCTCTGCTTAGCACTATTGTGCCCTCAGCACACACGCCCTGTTCAGAATGGGGACCCTCTTTTCTTCTACCTTGCTAGGTCATTTTATCACTGCCTCATTTTGCATGGCCCGTTTTGGTGTCTTGAATGGTCAATGTGCCTCGAAAGTCTCATCTTAAGTTGGTCGTGTTTCATCCCTTCCAATTTGGCTAGGTCTTGGTTCCTGGCGGAGTTTCCTTGGTAGTTTGCTTCTGCTAAAGGCCTCGAGGCCTAGAGGGCCCGACCTGCAGGGTTTCCCTTGTTGGGTTTTTGTTGGGTGCTTGTTGTCCTAAATGATTGAAGGCCTTCACCTTCCTGTGCCCCAGGACCCAGCTTCCGGATTTTTTCCCTTTTGATTTGTATTGAAAACAAACTGCCTTTTCCCCCTCTGGGCCCGGTCCTCCAGACTTCTTTAATTGGAACTCTGTATTGACTTCGTCATTCTCATCTGGCCAACCTGTGTTGATGACCCATATTCCAAACCCCAAACTCCCCTTTGCCATCGGTTTCGAAATTCCAACTTTGAAGCGGTCGTTTGGTCGCATCCGTCTAGCCTCTGGGTCCTAGACCTCCCACCACTGTCTAAAAATTTAAACTCACCAACCATCTCATCCTTCGTACGAGCATTAATGGTCCTATTAAATGATGATTAGGGTTATAAATATCTAGTTCAACCTATCATTTTCATACATCAAGTTAGCCAAAGGAGTTCAAAGCGATTTCTGAGGAGTCCAGTGCCTTTGCCGCCCGCCGCCCTTGCACCTGTTGCTCTCACTTGTCGATTCTTCGTGGATTCCACAACTTCTCTCGCCAGGATTTTGAGGTAAGTTCACCGTCCACATTTCTATGGGTTTTTTATGATTTTACGCTTAAATGATAAGCAAATATGGGCTAAAATTACTTCAATTGGGTAAAATAAGACAACACTTAAAAAACCCATGTGATGGAATTGCAAGAAAACCTCCAAGGCATCCTCTAAGACAAATCCAAAACTATACCTTGTCAGTGTTGTTCATCATGTAGGGAGTTCATGCCTTCCAGACCCAAACCTTCTTCTCACCACCGAAAGACTTAGAAAACCAACTCAAACATTCAAATGGTGGGATGCCCTCTTAGGCCTGCGACTTTGGACCTCCTTCGACAGATTGTCGTTGGGGCTTAAACTGACTTGAAACTCAACCTCCACCTGTGTTTCTTGGGCCCGCTCCTGAGGTGGGATTTCATCCCTAGGATGTCGCTTCACTTTCACCTTTTCATACGGTGTAATGGCCCCGTCCACCTGAGCCCTGGAGCCCGCCTCGCCTTTTTCCGTTTAAGTTAAAACCAACAAAATGAATTGTTCCGTCATATCCCCGAGCCTTGGTTCGCGGAGTCCCGTCCATGGACTTCCTTAGTGCTTTTTCCATTTCCAAATGACAATCAAGTAGTGTCCTCCCATCTCCTAGGCCCTAAGACTCTGTTGGGAATAACGATTGATAAATGATAAATTCAAATACTTTCACCTTTCCTGGGCCTATGCCATTAGACTTCCACCCACGGAATTCCGCCATGTCTCAGCCATCCTAAAAGGGAAAATTGAGCCTATCCTTCTATCCTTTAGGACCCGCCATCTTAATTGCCTAATACTTAACAAAGAAATCCAACAACCAAACTCAATGTTGAGTCTGGTCTACTAAGCCACTCATATCAGACTTTCGTTCAATGCCCACCATTCGAAACGACAATTCACCGACAGCTTCCCGCCCCTTGAGACCTGAACACTTTGAAGTTAAGGAGAAGCATTGACTACCCTCCAATCTCCTAGGCCTCAGACCCCAGGACTCTGACCTCAGAGTGCCATTTCACTTTGGCTTTTCAAAACAATAGATCCCTAGTAGCTTTCCTACCTTGCACCTTCAGATGCTTCAATCGAGGTCCAAATGACCTTTAAATTGAAAACCACTCTCGACCCACGTGCCTAAATTCAAAACTCTATTGCATGAGCCTTTCAAACCATCAAAATATAGGACCGGGAGAAACCACTTGGATTGCCTTATCCTGTTCGCCCTTTAGATGACACTCCTGCCAAGAAAGTCTGCCCCCTCGGCCCGAGTTGTCCAAAATCCCTCCAGTAAATTGCTAATGGCATCTTGAAATAAAAGTTTGATTTTATGAATGATGTATCATCTAATTAAACTTCATCCACGGGATTTTTACTAACGTCTATGTTTTCATGATTGGTTATTCTCATCTTTTCTTTGTCTGTAGGATATATGGAACCAGGTGCAAGACCCTCAAGGGTGGTTGTAGAGAAATGTAAAGGGAAGAAGTTAGGCAAGGTTCCTCATGGGAAAGAGGACAAAGACTAGATGAAGTACTAGTTCTAGGGGGAGCCTCTCCACTCAAAAATAATTATGGACTGGAAGGAAATTATAGATACCAATATCGGCCACGTCAATATTAATGAATTCAAATGAAGGGTCAGGATCCACCCTAAGACCAACAATGCAAGACTAATCAGAAGCAATGCATTTGCTAAGGCTGTGGGCTTTTCATCATCCCTTGTTGCTCCTGAGTTGGTCATGGCTTGTAGATAGGAATATCAGCCAAAAACATGGATGATAGTTGATAGAGATGGAAACACCATTGCTAATATGTCAAGTGAAGCAATAACAAACACTTTTCACATCCCTACCTTTGAAACAATGGATATGCCAACCATTAGAGAATGTAAAGAAATGTGGGATGAGGACCTAGGTGGTTGTAAGAAACTCAAAACCAATACTGGCTCAAGGAGAAGAGGGGAAGTGTCATAAAGGTTCCCCAAGAGCTCTTCCACAATGACTTTCACGAGGACTACCATGACCTGGTAACCATGCTGAGTAGAGTAATGGGCCTTCCCACTATGGCATACTTTCAAGAGTGGATGGTCTACTTTGTAGAGAAAATTCTCCACAAGCAAGAGGATGTTACCACAAAGGCCTCATTCTACTACAGAGGAATAATAAGCGATTGCTTCCACGAGTAGTTAATGAATGTAAAGAAGACCTCTAGATTCTACATGACCTCCTATCTTGTTTACTTACTGGCTGAACAAAAAACTATGCTCAGTTGTTCAATGCACCTAATGAGGAACTGGGTCGAGCATTGAAGGTCTATGATAGATACCCCTAGCTCCAATTCATAAATTTTAAGAATGAATATTGCAGAGTGAATGATGCTTTCGTCGGTCACATTATCAGATTACTTGGGGGATATTTTGAAAGGAGGGTCTCTCATAGCACTCAAGTGTTCTTGAAATAGTACACCTTCTTGTTCATTCAATACCCCAAGTTCACCTACATTCGTGCCCAAGGTTATACAGAGAGGCCAAATAAGTTTCCCCGATACCCCAACAACTAGATTATACTGTTAGAGCTCTCCCTACAGCTACAACATGTGCATTTGATCCTCAATTGAAGGAATTTGGTAGGGATCCCTTATCCCTTAACTTTCTGCCAGGGTATGTACAAATTACAAGCCTCCTAGTGTGTTGGGAATTTTGAGAAGGAACCAGCGGAGTATCATTTTTTCCTACACACTACTCGTGCACGAATAGACCCATATGGGAAAATAAGGAAGGAACTTGGACCACGGTACACCCATTTGCATCATGTAGAAGATTTTTGGGAATATTGCCAAGATGATAAGGAGGTGCGTGCAAGGCATTGTATGTGAATGACTGTGTATTTTGTAAGAAGGGTGAATTTTTTTCCCATACCTAACTAGGTTGAAGAAGAAGAAAGTAACGTAATGGACCCCAGGTATAGTGCAGTCGCCAACTTGCCAATACCAGTGATAGATTGGGATGAGCAAGAGGTTGATGACCTCGACATTCTAACCAAGCCCATCGAGGCTCGCACCAAGGAATGGGTCAATGGAAGAGAAGCCCAATTAAAGTAGCAAGGGGTTTCCCTAACATATGAAGGGCTCAAGAGTGAACCTATTGCCACAAATTATGTTACTGTTACAACCTCAATAGGAGAAACATCCAAGTCTCCTCTACTCACAAGATCAAGGAAAAGGAAAGAAACAGAGGAGCTGCAGCCAGATCCAATGGTGTATTCAAGGAAAGATTCGAAAGGTTCTCCCTCAAAGAAACATAAAAGGATGGGAAGTGTCACGAGACTGCCTATGATTCAGGAGGACCCCCTTCGTAAGGTTGAAGAAAGTGAGATAGATAAGCCAAAATCTCCACCTCCTATCCCTGATTCTGCCACCCTTCCATCTATTTCCCAAGCCATGATTTCCACATCCCCACCTACAATGGACATCTTAGTTCACCTCACCTCTTCTTCACCTATTGGGAAGGTTGTGACGATTGACTCCTCCTCTACCTCCATGTATCCCACCACATCGCTTCTACTGGCTGCATCAACAATACCAATGCCAGTGCTCATGCTGCCAGAGGCATTCTCATGACACATGAATGTTCCCTCAAGATTTCCCAAATATTTTTGGATCCCATCCAAGCTTCCTTAGCGCAAGTCCTTGCTAGTGCTTCACCCTTGAAACCTCAAACGGAACCATCGACAATGGAAGCCACAATGCAAATATCTGAAGAATTGGAACAACAGGAAAGAGAAACTTTGAAAGCATTAGAGGAGGAAGCAAACATGTACCATGAACACCAGAAAATTGACAGGGTGGTTTATGAAGAAGAAACGAGATCTTCTGAAAGCAGTGATGAAAGAGATCATGGTACTAATATTACACAAACATTTGATTGTGATTTCGAAGAAGAGCTAGCCAGGCAACTTGGGGATGTTAGGGAAGAAGTTGAAAGGTCACCTCGTCAAGAGGAAGGGAAAGAGGGTGACAAGAAAAAAGAAAATGAAAAACTTCCTACAAGGGAACAACTGGAAGATGTGTCACCTCCTCATAGGGAGGAGGAGAACGCAGAAGAGGAAAGACCTGAAGGTGAAGCTCAAGATGACAAAAGCCTCAAAACTAAACTGTCGAAGGAGCACAGGTATGAGAATGAGCTAGGTGACAAAAGTGAAAAGGAGGATGAGAGGGAAGAAAGTCCCAAAGAGTGCCTACCCACCAAATCCCCAATCAAATGCATAACGTTCATCTAGGATTTTGATGAAGATGAAGAAGATGCGAAGGCAGAGGAAGAGGCTCCTAAGGAAAAGGAGATTGAAATTAGAAAAGATGAAGAAGAAGGTGATCGTAAGTCACCGAGTGAAAAGTCTTTGATGCCCGAATGGCTGGAGAAGCAACTTGAGGAGAAGGCTCCTGCCCCGAGCAATCCAAGAATGAGACTAGAAGCTATCTTGGCTAGGGCACAGATCACTACCAAAAAAGAGAAAAGGGCCAATGTCAGATCCAAAGTGAAAATGGATGTTTCTAGATCTAGGATTGTCTAGGTTGCAACACTGGTAGTGGGAGTGGAAGGAATAAGCTATAATGTCTCTACCATTGATTTGGGAATAGCTACTAGGGAGCAAAAGGTAGAACACCTCTAGGAGTTTGTTGTCACGGTGGTACACCTGATACACCAAGAAAAAGTTTCAAAAGAGGAAATAAAGGCACAAGTAGCTAACCTGATGGCATACATCTAGCAATGGTCCTCAGCGGAAGAATTTCCTACCACGTTCGCGGTTCCACCACAACTACTATCCAAGGAAAAAATTGATAAGATGAAAAAGAGAAAGAGTTTGGAATGGACTACAGAAAGCTAGTTCTGGTAGGTTCTATACATTGGAAACGTGGGCATCGACTAGGCTATCCAGACAACAAAAAATTTCTTAGACCTACATCAGTCTCTTAAGGGTACCATAAAATTTGCATTGATTTTCGTGCAAGATATGAGTCCACCTACCCAAAGATCGAGGCTATTCTCAAACTACCAAGCGAAACATGGGAAAAGGAGCTTGCATTCAAGGAGGATGATCATTGGTTCATGGATGTATGGAAGTGGGACTTTGAGAACAAAAAAGAAAGGTTGGAGCAGTTGCTTGAAAAAGTGGATTCAGATATTGAATGGGTCAAGGAAATCAGAGCAGATTGCACCCGATACCTAAAGCTAACGACGGGCTATGAGATGCCTACAGTAAAAATAGATCCAAAGAAAATAAAGCCCCACTTTCAGAAAAGGATGGAGGACGGGATGTTAGAGGAGATAACCACAGATTTCGTGAGTTTTTCCGTTTGCGCCTTCACCTAGTTAGAACTATTCAGGGACCACACTACCAAGTATGATGAAGACCGGGAAAGGCTTATAGACAACTCCAAGGAGTGGAGTTATCAATTGCTATGATCAGATATTTTGGAGGTTCACATGTTCCAGCCGGTAATTTTGAAGTTCATGGAATATGCAGCTTTGAAGAAGCAAGAAGGAAACCCTATTATTAATGAAGAATTCTTGATAGAGTAGCTACAACAAAAGAGAAATCAGAAAAAGACAAAACCACTATAGTGTTGTCACTAGAGGATGAAATAGGGATAAAGATAAAGTTGTATTTTAAATTGTAATATATTGTGGGGTAGGTAGAACCCTAGGTTGTAGTGAATCTTGGCCACATAAAGAGATTAAATCGTGGCCATTCATTCTACTTTGAAGACACTATAAATAGGGGTCTCCTCTCATTTTCAAGAGAGATTTGAGTTGTTGTAATGACATGCTACAAAAATTTCTAATGAAAATAAATTTCCTTGGTGCATTTTCTGAGTTTCTATACATGTTTCATGATTCAATCTCCCATAGTCAGATGCTCTAGCTAAATTTACATTGTTGTTTTAATTGGCTCTAGATTGCTTAGATAGATTTATTGATGTTGTTTTGTGATTATAGAAATTTCTGCTATGTTGATGCCTTCTAGTCCATACTTTTTGTTGTTTGCTATTGGTAAATGGTCTTGTAAAGTTAGTCTGGGTTGAAACCTAAAGCTACTCTAAATTTTTACCTTTATTCATGCATGTATATGGTGGATGAATGGTGAAATATCTTCAGACCTTAGAAGATAGCACAAATTTCATGAGAATGTGATTATTTCTAGTTAAGTGGAACTTTGTTTGAAGGAAGCTATCCATAGCAGGAACTCCATGATTACTATTCATAGTTAGTTGTAGATCTAGGAAAATTTTCTTCCCCTTGCTCTTTTTCCTTTTTTTTTAGAAGTAACCTAAGCTAAGGTTCATTGCACATTGTAAAGTCAAAACTTATAGAAAACATTGGAGTTTCAGATTGCTGTTTGAACCTACAACAAAGTTCACCTTAACTTCCATCTTAGAAACTTCAGAATTTAAGATCCACTTTGCATCCAACTACGTAAGTCTGCCCTGTGATTACCAGCAAAATCACATCAAATATCAACTAAGGAATTCCATGCAAGTCATGACCTGACACCTGAGAGACCTTGGGGTGATTTTCAACAACTTGTTGTTGGAAGTCTCCTTTCAAGAGAGGTAGTGCATTCATGTACTGCCTGTGTTGAGAAAGTGTGCAAAACACCCATCAACAAGCACTCAAGGTTACTCATAACTAGTGGGTCATGGAGATAGTTCAATATTGGTAGGACTCACCCTCGACTCTCTTCGATAGCCTGATATCTATCTCATCAGCAAGACACTGGGTCATCGAAGGGAGTTATATGAGTGTCTCTTCGATGGAGCAATAAGGAGTATGTAAGCATTATCAGTGAGACTAAATGATGTCGATGAGACCTTTGGCTATGTCTCTCTAACTTGGAGATGAGAAGGTAGTACTTAGAGTCGGACCCAGTCATAATGAGGGTATGTGCAGGATCATCATGGAAAAAATAGGCCCTTAAGTGGCAAAAAATTTAGAAAAATCAGAGTTATGCAACTTGACGTAAAAGTTTGAACAAGTTATCTATATTATTTCTAAAATATGTAAGAATAGAATCTGTAGAAAATTGAATGTAGTTTCTAAACTACTAGGTTTATTTGAAAAACAAATCTATTTGGTGGAAATTTGAAATTTCAATGCAGTAGTACTTAAATTTTAGGGAAAAATAAGTAGGCGTCTATCTGACCACCCTAACCACAATAAAATGATAATATTTTTTTTTAAGATTTTAGATATAAGTAGAGGACTCATTTCCCGATGTGATGCATATTTTTTGTAAATTTTTCCAAGGAAATAATTAATTATGAACTTTTTATTACAAATTTTAAAAAATATAAAAAACTTGTACGTCTGACTACCTTAATTTGGTCAAAACTTCATGAAATTCATTTTTTTTTTAATCCTATAGTATGCGAAGCATAGAATGTGACACATGTTTCGGATTCAAAAAATGTGATACCGTTTGAAAGCTATAGATGTTTTTACATCAACCTATCAATCAGGATTTTAGTGGTAATTCAAATAAAAAACAAATAATAATTATTTATTAAATTCAAAGTAAAGCATAATTTTTATTGGTGGAAAGTTGAGAATCTCCTCTAAAAACCCTTTTCATTTCATCACTTTTGGGTAAAAAAAAGTCGACAGCCACATACCCTACACATACCCATCATATTACTACTTTTTGGCCCATCATGATCCTACACATACCCATGACGTGGGTGACAGTGTGATGAAGATTGAATGGTGCACACATCGCATGTTCACATCTAATAAATATCACTAAATATCATGCTTCACAGATAGCTTTTGAAAATTAGTTTGTGGTTCAATGATATGCAATGAATGGCTATCGCTAGATCTCGTACATCATAGAAAGCATTTGAAAATTGGCCTATAGATTAGTGATACATGATGAAGACATTCAACGGTCTCAATCATGATAATTGCATGACATGCAATAAAGGAGAATAGAGCTTTGGTAGGACTAGCGACACATGGCATCATATCGCCCTGTCGCTTCACATCATTGTTGTCAAGTGAAGAAGGTTGAAGATATGGGTGATAAGCAATAGTAGTGGAAAGCGACATCAGTAAATGTTGATGGTGTTTTCTACACAACAACTTAGAAAAAATATGATATCCTATCTCTCTTGAAAGGAAAATCTCTATCAGCAATCCTCAAGACATAACCCGAAGGTCTCTAATGTCAGGTCTTGACAATGCAAAAACAACTTAGTGATAAATGTGAAAATGTTGGTAATCACAAAGGGACCTTACAAACAAATACTGGATCTTCAAACTTATCATATTTTGCAGTGTATTGATACTTGAAATCCTAAATATAACCCAAATGATAAAAAAAAAGCAAAAGATAAGGGTTTAAGAGAGATCCTAAAATTAAGATTAATCCTAAGACCAACAATGCAAATGATAAACACTTGAAATTGACCAATCCCTCAAAACTAATTTCTGCTTAACCTAGATTAATTCTACAATCTTACAAAAATAGTGCAATATTCTAAGACATTTAAGATTTTTAGATCATGAGACATTCATTCAAACCAAGCCTAATTTTGCAATTGAAATGAACAAAGACTCATAATTGAACTTTAGCACATAAATATAAGGTCCAAGCTAACTTTGTACAACAACTCACAATCAGCCAGTTGCTAAAAGTATGGACTAGGGATTGCTACAACACTTCAAGCATCAAACCATAAACACCATTGAATCATATCTAATTCTAAATCTAACATATATCAAATGTTTCTCTTAAGCAATCTCAAAAGATAGAATAATAAGAACCATGCAAGATAAATCAACACAAGAAAGAACACCAAAGCAAATATCTTTAATTATATTGAATCACCCAAAAGTTGCAACAATTCTAGTATTCAGTATTAAAGCACTTGCTTTCAAAATAAACTAACTCCTAGCTCTAGCTCCTGCTGTATCACTTAGCTTTCTCCAAAATAGAACTTCTAACCCCTACAAATGAGGCAAAATTCTCAATTTATAGCCACTTTTCAAACAAGGTTGGCCCAATTAGGGCTACAAAAAAAGGTCGGCCAAATAAGGTCGGCCAAGAAGCTTCCTTGAATAAAATAATATTTTGCATTTAATACTTGAAACTTCTCTCCAGGTCGGCCTGGGTTCTCCAATGTAGATCGCTCCAATGCATGTGGATAAATGGGAAGCACAAATCTTGATGCAATCATGCATTACTCGGCCCCTTGTCTTTATCTTGACCCAATTTATCTTGCACCCTAAGAAAAATCATCTCTAAGTTGGCCTATGGTGGAGTGATCAATACTTTAAATCTTCTTTCAATTGATTTAATCTCCTCCCTTGATTCTTTGATGACCTTATCCCACTCTACCTTGAGATCTTGAAACTTCTCCATAACAACAATATAGGTAGCATCATCATCCAAATGGTGGGCGTTGATTGGACCATCATCACTTGGAGCATAAACTTCATGCCACCATTTTCTCAATTGTTCCAGGCTTAGGTTTTTTGGTGCAAATTTCTTCCTCGTAGTCATTACCTCAAAGAATGAGAAGCATTTATTATAAATATCATTCATTATATTCTCCACCTATTGAGCTTGTTTACTAATTTTCTTCAGAACCCTCAACTTAATATGTAGGACCTCACACCACTCCCAAGGCTCTGAAACCTTTGAGGAAGGCAAGATTCAATCACTTATTAATCTTTCCTTAGTATAATCCATGATTTTCTTTGTTTTCTGTAGGAGAAGATCTACATCTTCTTTATCTTGTGCCAAAAATGTCTGCAACCACTCAAATGATCTATGTGCATCTCCACAAGTTGACAAAATTTCCTTAACCAGGCTGTCTCCTCTAAGCCTTACTCCTTGTAGCCATTCATGTGTAGCCTATGTAGAAGTTTTCATCTTTTCAAGTTCACTAATTGTCTCCATAGGCAGTAAATCTCTTGTTGATGAAGAAGAACCAACTTGATTGATGGACTGCAAGGTTTTCATGTGATTTTGTAGATGCTTATTTAACTCTGCATTTTCTTTCTTCAATCTTTCCTTGGCTTGTACTTCTTTATCCAATCTTTCCAAAATTGTGGTAGCAGACCCCTTGAACTCTTCTACTTCTTGCATCCTAGAGGTAGGCCCCAAATTTATTGTTTGAATGTTATAATCATGAGGGGTTACCTCATCCTTATTCTTAGCTACTACAGGAATGGCAATATGTACCACCATGTTGCTTGATTCATCCTTGTCAATTCTGGAAATAGTTTTTGCCTTCTTTTTTTTACCTTTTTGCAATATTAGCTAGTAAATCATCCCAATCGAGAGGCACATCATCTGTAACTACTTTCTTTCTTTTCAATTCCTCATTAAGCCAACTAGGAATAGAAATATCTGACTGTTGTTCACCTTGTTCATCCCTTTCTTGTTGACCAATAGAGGAGTCAACATTTGCACTATGCATTGCAAATCCTTCTTCACCTTTATCTTCCTTTTCTTCGTCTTTCTCCCCATCTCCCCCTGGATTCTCATTCTTCTCCTTGTCAAGCATCTCTGTCACTTCATGAATTGGAGAGGGAGTTCTTTCATGCATTTCTTTTTTCTCTAGGGATTTCTCTCCTTTAACATTGATAGGTGATCTTCATAGGACACCAAAGAAGATTACAGAATCTTATCATTTTCTTCCTCTGCACTGTGAAGATCCCCATCCTGAAATTCTTTTGTGTCCTCACCTTGATGGATATCCCCAACGACTGCATCTATTGGCTCTTGTTCTTCACCATGTAATTCCTAAGTATAAGGAGAGGCAAAGATATCCTTTTTTTGCTATGTATCAGAGGGAATCATGGAGGCACCATCTCTTACTAAACTTCCTTTAGGGGATGGAGTTCTTGTTTTCTGGGTATAAACTTGTTTTTTCTCTTCAGAACTCTTAATGTTTACCAATTGTGGTCCTGTCTCATCTTCTCCCCTAGGAGGATCATTTTTCTTCTTTGATGTTCTCATTACTCTTCTCCTTTTAGGCACTAGGGTATCACCCTTCTTTCCATCTTCCTCATGTTCCTCTTCTTGAGAAAATTTCTTTTCTTTAGAGGCATTCCTTCTCTTCTTTGCAATGGCTTTCTTTTCCTTCCCTCCCCAGTCTCTATTTGACCACCTTTGATCTTAATTTGGAAAGGGGAAACCACTTTTTCCTTGCCTTTTGAATCCTGCTCCTCCTCAAAAGAAGACTGAGATTCCAAGCTTCCCATCAAGTCATAAGTGAATTGTTTCCCTTCACTATCCAACTCTTAAATCTTATGCTTGATCCACAACTTATTGTATTTGATTACAGGGGCATTGATTTGCTCCAATTTTGTTATTTCCTCTTCCATCAAATCAATTTCACCTATAGGCTTATCTTTAACTGATTCATAATCATGGTTTTGTATAACTTCCCCATCATCATCAATTTGATCTAGGATGGCCTTAATATTGTATAGTCTAATCAAATTGGCAGGAAACTTGGAGAACTTCTTCAATACTTCAAATTCATCTTTGCAGTTGGCCCAATATTCTTCAAAGTCATCTTTATGTCTGAATTCCCTGCTGGCTTTCTTTTGAGCTTCACCCGTTCTATCAAATCTAGGCCTCTTGGTATGTAAAGACAGGTTGAAAGTTCCCATCTCTTCATCAGAAAACTGTGTTGTGGCCAATGAAGGACAAGCCTCATGACCTCCAATCCTTAGTGGGAACTCACTACCAAAACTAATTTTGTGCATTTCCTTTTTCACAATTGCATCAAAGGCACAAATTTTCCTTGTAACCTCCAAAAGAATGATGTGATCAGTAGGATATCTAGGCAATCTATATGGAGCTATTGGATAACCATCAATCCTAATGTAAGAAAATGTGGGGAACTGTATAAACCATGCTCCAAAATTTTGAATCAATTCCTTGACAGCATTAGAAATTCTAACATGCTTTGCACCCTAGAGCAACCTTGTAATGTACATGGTGAATGCATCATTCACCCTTCTATAGCTAGGGCTATCTAGATGTAGCTGAGGGTAGACTTCATAAATTACATCCTAGCCAAAGACCCCTCGAGTGCTTAATCCCTTATATGGATGGAACCTTTCCAAGGCATAGACCAAATAATATGTCATAGTGAAAGTCTTGGTCTATAACATGTTGGACAATTGCTCATGAATTATCTTACTAATTATTCTTGCCTAATGGTAGTCTACACCTTGTTCCATTCTCACTATCAGATAGAACATCCAACTTTCAAACATTCCTATATTCTTTAAACCCATCACTCTACTAAGAAGAGTGATTGCATCATAGTAATCTGATTTAAACTTAGCTCTGTGCAACTGTTTTGGAAATTTATAAATATATGCCTTTGGTTTCTCTAGCTAGGTATTAATAATCTCTAGAGCCTTACTTGTATCCTGCTCATAATATTTCTTGGATATATCAATATCAAATTGCACTACATGAGACCTATCTGGCATGTCAAATGTTTGGGCAACCGAGACAGGAGAGAAGTTTGCAAGAACTCTGCCCTGTGGACCAATTACTCTCTATGTACCCTGATCATATTGTCTAGCACATTCCAAGACAAGCTCATAACATTGCACTGTGGAAGGAAAACCGGCCACATGAGCCAACCCATAATCTATCATTCTCCTCACCAAAATAGAAGGGTTGCTTGTTGCCATCCTTTCCTTGAATTCTTCATAGTCCCACTTTCCCACATTGGTATCAATCACCTCTGACCAGATAGAGATAAACCTACTCTCTGGAACCTTGCTCTTTATATCCAACTTAATGCTTCCAGCTTTTGAAATAGGAATTTCATCAACATCAAGATCCATTCCTTTACTCCTACCTTTTCCAGTAGCAACCTTGCTTGATTCAACCTGCACTCAACAAAAGGTCACAATCAATGTTCATTACAACACAAAATTTAAGGTTAGCCCATCATAAATAACATATTCATCATCCAAATAAACCCAAAAAATGATCATAATCTCTTAGAATCTCACAAGCATAATTCTAGGATTTTCACCCCTTTGCAAAAATCAAGCCAAGAAGGAAATTCAAGAATTTCATGATCAGGAGAAAAGTAGCGAAGAAATCACAACTATCACCCAAAAATAATTTGGTAAACATTAAAGCTCAAGAAATGGAAACTTCCACCCTTCAATTAATCAAATCAATCATGAGATTATGCAAAATCAATTCAGCAATGTTGGTTAACCCATTTATATAGTTTTTCTCATTTTCAGAAGGTTTTGGGGATTTCCACCTAGGACAGAAATTAGCAATGATATCAAAACCTTCACATTTACATGTGTTACCAAGTAAATGGTAGGGTGATGGAAATTTCAGAGATTTATGAGTGTGAAGGAATTCCATGAGGTACATGAAATCTACAAAGGTCCTGACTCTTCACAATTTTTCCCAAATTGATCGAATGATCACAAATTTGGGGATTTAGGCTCAAAACCTAAATCGTTCAAATCATTCATACATGACTTAGGCCAACAAATCATTCAAGAACATCACAATCAATCCTTTAGCAAGAAATCCAACATACTCAATCCTAGGGTTCTACCATGAATAACCAGTCAAAGGTTTGATACACTCATTCATTCAAACAAATCATAATCAATTCTTCAACAATTCTCAGAGGTAGGTAACGATCAGACACAAATGGAAAATAATAGCTCAAACTCATACTCAAATCATCAATCCATAATATATGCAAAAACCTATATCCATTGAACCAGATCATCATCATGCACAATGCCAAAATCAAAGGGCAAATCTAGCAAAGACCGAAATTAATGAACTATCAATTCAATGGGGAGTTACGACATTGACACCTAGGGGAGGCATCAAAATGAAAGGAAGCAACCCTAGTTTAATCAAAAACCTCCAAAACGTAGAAACCCAAGCAAAGAACATGCATAATACCATGAAACCACACATACTCATCAATCAAAAGAAAAGGTATCATGCACATACCATGGATGGAGAATAACTCAAGAGAAAAACAATGAGAAGCAAGCTTCAAATCCCACGTAGATGCAAATGAGGCCAAGAAATGTCACCAATTGGAAATCCACCACTCCAATCAATCTAACTCACATGTAACTTCCTAGTACCATGCTCTTCAAACTAATTGAGTCAAATAATCATCAATTTACCAACATAAATCTCTCATAATCCCATTGAATACAAGCTACAACATTCGTACGACAAGCATACATGAAGCGAAATGACTGCCTAAGACCTACTTCGGGGATCTAATGGGAGGATGAAATTTGGGGATCTAAAGACTCAAAGAAGTTTAGAGAATTCCTCCAAACACTGAATTCCATGACATGCCAAAATATCTGATATATAACAATGCAAGCAATAACCCAAGGGCATGTGAAATACGGATGGAAATCGAAGATTTCTATATAGGGAGGAAATACCCAAGACTCACCCTTAGCTTAATACTTTCAAATAAATATCTCAAGAGATCACTTGCATGAGAAAGATAGGCATTCAAGCATGCTTCAAAGTGGCCAAACCTTCACAACTATGGGATTACAAGCACCCAATACCAAAATCCCGTTCAAAGGTAGGGCTGCAAAAAACACCCAAAAGACCAAGAAAGAGGGTCTTTGCTTTTAGCGGGGCGCATGTGCGAAAACTACACAACAGTAAGAATAGGTGTCAAAATATTATTGCATCACTAGGTGTCATTGTATCATTTTTACATATGTTTGAGACACGATGGTTTCAACGATGAGCAATGGATGATGCATATTGATCAATAGTTGATTCAAGGTTGATCGCTACTTTATGTTACATCATAGATAGGAATGGCGATACCCATAGCATATCAATGATATGCGATGGATGACGAAGATTAAAGGAAGTGACCAGATGGTGATCACTACATCATGGAAATAGATGTGATTGTTCTAAGTGTTTTGGCAATACATGATGGTTATGAAGGATATGATCAATGCAAGAGATATAAATGGCTTCTTATCCAACTGTCAAGATTTGAAGATATGATAATGAACAAGAGCCAATGGATCAGGGTGTGAAAGGAGTAGATCGATGGCCAAAATTCAAAAGTAGAGATCTGAAATGGCTACGACAGTGTGAATGGAGGTTTGAACTACAAATCAACACATGAGAAATAATTATTGGTATAGCAACACAAGCGACCAAAGTAAATGAAGATTTGATCTTCAAGGTGGTGATACAGATCATAGATATGATCAAGATAAAATCAGATTGAAGGATAAGAAGAGAGCATTAAATGCATATCAAGTATTAGGGTTTGATCTGAAGGGAATGAAGGAAAATTCTCTATATCCGAATTAAATTTTGTGAGGCTCGATGAAGAAGTTGTGTAAGGAAGGCTTCTCAAAACCCTAATAGGTGATCAATATTGAATTAGATCAAATGAAGAGGAGAATTCATTGAATGTATAATCATATTTTAGGGTTTGACAAAGAGAATGAAGGAAAATTCTCTGTATCAAAATTAAATGTTGTGTGGCTCAATGCAGATGTATGGTGATATTTGATAAACCTTATCAGATGTCTTTATGATGAGTTGGATGATGGTGTGTAGCTTGATGTATTGGTAGCTTGTTGGTGAAGTTTGTAAGAAAAGAAAACCCTAGCAGAATATTCGAGATGATCTGGACAGTGGAGAGAATCTCAAGGTAGAGATTGTAGGTTGGTGGAGAAGGAAGACGGTCAAATATTGTCAATGTTATATGGCTACAGTAAGAGTGCGCGAATAAAGAGAACAACCTACAGTTGTATGGTGTACTAAATAAAGTTACAACCTGTTGAGTATGTTGCAGAGATAGGTAGAGTGGTGTATGTTAGTTGTATCTACTTGTACAGAAAGGAGTTTGTAGTTGCAGAGTGAGGAAAACTAGAGTTATGAATATGCAGTTGTGATGGTAAGAAAGTAGAGAGAGTAGTAACACAGATAGAGAATGCACATGCAAGGAAGTCTGAGACTATAATACATAATATCATTTAGGTTTTCATTCAGGAGAGTGAAAATGTATGAGACACTACAGAAAGGGAAAGAAGTGTAGAGCAGCAAGCTAGAATAGTGATTGTTCTATGTGCAAAGGAGAGTACAAAGTAGGGGTGTCTTACTGAGAGTCCAGCTTTAGCAGTAGAGTGTAAGTTACAGAAAGGGAAACAATATACTGAATGTAATGATGTATTATCGGTTAAGCAAAACCAATCTATGCATATATGAGCTTGTAATGTTGTAAGAGGTTTTAGCTTCATTATACTAGGTTGTAGCTCAGTTTAAAGGATTGTAGTCTCCTTGGAGTTGTAGCTCCTAAACTAGGGTGCATCCTTGAAGTTGTAGCTTCTAAATTAGGGAGTTGGTGCTTCCTTGGGTGGGTTCCCCAAGCATTGTAACAGAGAATTGGATTGTGAGGCTAGATTTGAGCAATAGACTCAAGAAGCATTTCTCGCCATGTTTTTTCCCGTATTGGGTTTTCCACATATATCTGGTGTTGTAGGAATTTGTGTTGATTTTTTTTTGGCATGTGTATGTTTCCATATTTAGTCTTCAATCTACACATTAAGAGTTATAGGAAGAAATCAGCACAAGTATTTCAGAAAAGAAAGTAATTTGCAAAAAGATTTTTAAGGGAAAGAGTTTTTAGTATCTACCAATTTAGTCCCCCTCTTAGTAGATCATTGTGTTCTAAAAATTGGTATCACAACCTTAGGTTTCCTAGGAGAAGCTTAATCAGCTCGAGTAGATTCTAGAAGAGTGAACACAAAATGGATAATAAGAAAATCTTTAGAAAATTTAGAAGCAAAAAGAGTATTAAGAAAAATTTGCACACAAAAGGAGAAAATAAGTTATCAGATGTTTTTGGATGATCAAGTGATGAACATATAAGTTTCTATAGGATTGATGGGAATGAATCCCTATGCATGGATTTTGGTACAATAATTGATTGGTCCAGTGATGAAGAAGTAGAGGTTGACCCAGGAAGTCTCATCTGTGCTCTAAATGAGATCAAAGGTTTGAAGAAGGAGAATGAAGAAAAAAAGTTTCATCCACAAGAAGAGATTGATAAGCTAACCAAAAGTATTGAAGAATCTAATCAAATGGTAATAAAATTGAAGATCAAGGTGGAAGAAGAAAGAAGAGAAAAAGATGTTAAATCAGAACTACAGTCTAAATCAGATGAAAATAAGAAGTTGAAAAAGAATGTTCAGAAAGAGACTGATAAACTCACTCAAGAGCTAAAGGAATCCAATCAGTTGGTGATAAATCTGAAACTTCAAGTTGAAGAAGCTAAACGAGGCGAAGAAGTACTAAAGTACAAACTAGACCTTGAAGTAGAAAGATGCATGAAGCAAGAGGAAGAAATAGTGTCCTTGAGAAAAGAGTTAGAAATAATTAAGGAGCAGATTGAAAAAGGCCTAAAGCTGAAAGGTGGCTCTAAGATACTTGATGAATTAGTGAAATCACAAAAACCATCAAAACCCAAAGAAAAAACTAGCCTTAGGTTTGAGAAAGGAATGAGTTTCTCTATCAACACTTCTGCAAAATTGTATGACAGGTTTAAAGTAGAAGAAAGATGTTGCACAAAGGAAGAGGAAGCTTGCACAAGTTGCTCCAAAGAAAGTACCTCTGGAAATGGAAAATTAGATAAAGGCACTGCTGAGATGAAGAAGACAAAGGAAGAAAAGAGGCTAGCTACAAAGAATAAGAAATTTGAAGAAGAGAAGAGACCTACTACAAACAAGAAAAGGAATAATTATTCAATTCTTTCTTATTAGAAGAAGATGGAGAAATCAGTCCCAAGGCATCAAAGAAATAGACAAAACATTATGGGATCTGATTCAGGAGGATTTAGTAGGATGAGATACATGAAGAAGCAAAATCAAATAAGACCTCCTCATCCTATTCAAAGGAACACTATGACCAAGTACTCCCCATGTTTTAATGGCTACTATTATATCTGTAATTAGTTTGGTCATAGGGCTAGAGAATGTATAGTTGCACTTAGAAGGAGCACAAATATGTAAATATAAATTCATTTGCCCTTGTAAGGAATATGTATGTGGTATGTTGCAAGTGTAACAACTTTGGTCACATAGCTAAAGACTGTAGACTAGATCTTGTAAGACTTGTAGTACAAAGAAAGAGGAAGAATACAAGGAAGGATACTTCTCCTAGTGTGAACAGTTATTCCCATGTTCTTGATAAGAAGACTGAAAAGAAATAGAAGAGGCCCAAAAAGGTATGGAAAGAGAAAGACTAGAAGATAGTGCTCCATGAGGCTACTTTTTCTTTAAGTCACTAATTAATAGTGATGGGGCATGAGTCCAGGGGGAGCTAAATTGATATTTCATCCATCCCTTGAAATGAAGAAAGAGATCAAGTCAGGTAAAACATGTTTGGAAAATTTCTAACTTGATGGTTGTAGATGTATGGTCACATTCTTGCTCTTTGAAATTCTCATCAAAGGGTAAGAACATCAAAATATAGTGAATATTTTGCTGTAGAAATTGATATCAACAATTGGTATCAGATATTGAAGAAAAAGTGGTATAGATGCTCTGTTAAGAGAAATGTTTATTTCCTGCAAGGTGAAGAAATGTGGATAAGGGGAGTTGTTCTATAGATATTGTTTTTAAATTGGTATTAGACCACTATAAATTTGTTCAAAATAGTTAAGTTGGTATAGAGCCCAAAAGAAGGAATTGCTCGAGTATGCTGAGAAGAAAATGTTGCATGATCTTAGGGGGAGTTGCTTTAGTTAGCAGATCAATTGTATGATCAGATTAGTTGGTACAAATGAAATGTAGAACTTGGAATGAAGCAAATGCATGAGTAGGCCAGTAGAAGAGCATGGAGTAAGGTCTAAGGGGGAGCTTCTATTGGTATCAAATCAATGTTATACTTGATACAGTGCAGTCTAGGATATCAATTGGTAAATAGCATAAAGTGAACACATTCACAATTGATATCAGAATGATAATTGGTATCAGGGCATGATATCACCAATTGGTGTCTAGAATATGATTCAATTGGTATAGAGAATGAATTAGAATATCTACAACTGGTATATGACCTGATCAGATTAGAGCATGTAATGGCACTCCAATTGGCATCAGATATTATTAATTGGTACAGGGTGGTTGGATCATATGTTTTCTCCATTGTAGTAGAATGGTTAAATGTAGAAATTGGCATGAGAGAAAAAAATTATCTTCAATTGGTATCAGTCAAAGGGGAAGCTAAGTCCCTTTGCTATTACTAAGAAGAAGTGAAGGCTGTAGTAGTATGGTGACCTGAGACAAAGAAGAGGAGAAAGTTGTGATCCTTTTCCATTGATGTCAAAGGGGGTGAAAGTATGAAAATGCTCAAGTATCTGAGCAAGGGGGAAAAAGTTGAGGATGGGAGAAAGAAGTGTATTTTCTCATAAGTGTGAGCAAAGGAGATGGTATTTCAAAGGTGAATTGAGAGAACAAATGTTATCCATCATTGGTAACAAACCTTTGGTAGGTTGAGCATTTAAATTTTTTCCATTAATGAAAAAGGGTGAGATTGTTGGCATATAGTTGTCATTGATGTCAAAAGGGAAAATCATGCAAGGCAGATTGTTGGAATGATGGAAGATGGTCAAAGATGACATGGAGTTGCTCATGCAAGTGAGGATGATGCAATTAATGGAAAGTGTCATTAATGTCAAAGAAGATATCAAAGGTAACAATAATTAATCATAAAGGGAGATTGTTGGCATAATGAGAAAGGACAAGTGTGACAGTAGTGGATCTAATGGAAAATTAGATGGTAGATTCAAACTAGGTTTCTTGAGCGCTTTCCAGAAAGGTATTGTGTGGGTATTGATTTCAATGGGGATGTCAACACTCATTTGTTCATGCTCTTGGTCTAGGGTTTATCAGTTAAACCCTACATGTGCAAGAGTTTATAATCAAACCATTCAAATAGTTTCTATTATGTCAGTGACTTGGTATTGCATGTTGTAGGTCACATAAGTAATAACTTATGTTGTTGAAGTTTTAAGGGTGACCGAACCCTCTTCCTAGCACTCAAGGTTACTCATAACTAGTGGGTTGTGGAGATAGTTCAATATTGGAAGGACTCACCCTAGAGTCTGTTCAATAGCCCAATAGCTATCTCATCGGCGAGACATAGGGTCATCAAAGGGAGTTATATGAGTGTCACTTCGATGGAGCGATAAGGAGTATGGAAGCGTTATTGGCCAGACTGGATGACATCAATGAGACCTTTCATTATGTCTCTCTGACTTGACGATGAGAAGGTAGCGCTCTGAGTGGGACCCAGTGATAATGACATGGGTCATAGTGATGATGAAGATCGAACAGTGCACACATCACATGTTCACTATTGATGACTATTTTTGAATATCGCGCATCACAAATAGCTTTTAAAATTGTTTTGTGGTTAAACGATACATGATGAATGGCTATCGCTAGATCTCTCACATTGCAAAAATATTTTTAAAATTGGCTTATAGATCAATGATAAGCAATGAAGACATTCAATAGTCACAATCATGATAATCGGGTTACGCACAATAAAGGAGAACAAAGCCTTGGTGGGACCAGCAACATGTGGCATCATATCACTCCATCGCTTCACATCGTTGTTGTGACGTGAAGAAGGTTGAAGATATGGGTGATAAACAATAGTATTGGAAAGCAACATTAGTAAAGATAGGTGTCAAAGTATTATTGCATCACTAGGTTTCATTGTATCGTGTTTACACATCTTTGAGACACGATGGTTTTAGTGATGAGTGATAGATGATGTAGATTGATCGATAGCTGACCCAATGTTGATCACTACTTTTTGTTAGATCACGGATAGGAATGGTGATACCCATAGCATATCAACGATATGCGATGGAAGATAGAGATTAAAGGAAATCGATCGAATGATGATCTCTACATCGCGGAAATGGATGCGATTGTTCTAAGTGTTTTGGTGATACACAATGGTTATGAAGGATATGATCAATGGAGGAGATTTAAATGAACTCTTATCTGATTGTCAAGATTTCAAGATATGACAATGAATGAGAGCCAATGGATCAAGGCATGAAAGGAGTAGATCGACAACTAGAATTCAAATGTAGAGATCTGAAATGACTATGACAGTGTGGATGGAGGTTTGAACTACAAACTGACACATGAGAAAGAATTATTGGTCTAGTTGCACAAGTGACTAAATTAAATGAAGATTTAATCTTCAAGGTAGCGATACAGATCATAGATATGATCAAGATAAAATTAGATCAAAGGATTAGAAGAGAGCATTAAATGCATATCCGATTTTAGGGTTTGACAAGAATGGAATGAAGGAAAATTATCTATATTTGAATTAAATGTTGTGAGGCTTGATGAAGAATTTGTGTAAGGAAAGATTATGGAATCCCTAATAGGTGATTGAGATCGAATCAAATAAAATGAAGAGGAGAATACATTGAATACATAATCAAATTTTAGGGTTTGATAGAGAGAGTGAAGGAAAATTCTCTATATTAGAATTAAATGTTGTGTGGCTCAATGCAGAGGTATGGTGATATCTGATAAACCTTATTAGATGTCTTTATGATGAGGTAGATGATGGCATGTAGCTCAATGTACTGGTAGCTTTTTGGTGAAGTTTGCAAGAAAAGAAAACCCTAGCAAAAGATTTGAGATGATCTAGATAGTGGAGAGAATCTCAAGGTAGAGATTGCAGGTCAGTAGAGAAGGAAGACAATCAGATATTGTCGATGTTAGATGGTTGCAGTAAGAGTGGATGAATAGAGAGAACAACTTGATATTATATGTTGTACTAAATAAAGTTACATCCTACTAAGTATGCTGCAGAGATAGCTAGAGCAGTGTATGTTGGTTGTATCTGCTTGTACAGAAAGGAGTTTGTAGTTGCAAAGTGAGGAAAAATAGAGTTGTGAATATTCAACTGTGCTAATAAGGAAGTAGAGAGAGTAGAAAAGTAGACAGAGAATGCACATGCAAGGAAGTCCTAGACTATAATATAGAATATCATCTATTTTTGCATTCAGAAGAGTGTAGTTGTATGAGACATTGCAGAAAGGAAAAGGAGTGAAAAGCAACAAGATAGAACAATGATTAGTCTATGTGCAGAGGAGAGTCCATTGCAAGGATGTGTTGTTGAGAGTGTAGTTTCAGTAGTAGATTGTATGTTGCAGAAAGTGTAGCAATGTATTAAATGTAATGATGTATTATAGGTTAGGAAGAACCAATCTATGCATATATGAGCTTGTAATGTTGTAAGAGGTTTTAGCCTCATTGTACTGGGTTGTAGCTCAGTTTAGGGGATTGTAGTCTCCTTAGAGTTGGAGCTTCTAAACTAAGGTGTTGGTGCATCCTTGAAGTTGTAGCTTCTAAATCAGGGAGTTAGTGCTTCCTTGGGTTGGTGGCCTAAACATTGCAATAGAGATTTGGATTGTGAGGTTGGATTTCAGCAGTAGACTCAAGCATCATTTCTCACTGCCATTTTTCTTGTATTGGGTTTTCCACATATATCTAGTGTTGTGGGAATTTTTGTTGATTGTTTGTTTGCATGTGTATGTTTTCATCTTTAGTCTTCAATCTACACATTAAGAGTTAGAGGAAGTAATTTGCATAAAGTATTTGAGATAAGAAAGTAATCTGCATAAAGGTTTTTAAGGGAATTTTTTTTTAGTATCTACTCATTCACCCCCCCTCTTAGTAGATCATTGTGTTCCAATACTCTCTACACATCCCTTTTTGAATCCTTTTTGCTAAAAATATTGGTCTAATCTAGAATACCATGCTTTGGGTGCTTGTTTTAGACCATACAACACCTTTGCCAATCTGCAAACATAGTCACCATCTTTTGAAAGCTAAAAACCTTCTGGTTGTTAAATGTAGACTTCCTTTTCTAATTTTCCATTCAAGAATGCAAATTTAACATCCATCTAGTATGCTTTAAATCCTTTGTAGACTGAGAAAGTGAGAAAATTGTTGATTACTTCTAGTCTTGCTACGGGTGCAAATGTCTCTTCAAATTCAATGTCTTCAAGTTGTTCTTACCCCTTGCACACTAATATTTCCTTGTTTCTTACTATAGCCATCTTCATTCATCTTCTTTCTAAACACCCACTTGGTGCTAATCACATTTTTTCTTGGGGACCTGGGAACCAATTCCCACATTTTATTCTTTTCAATATGATTTAACTCCTCTTCCATAGCTTCTATCTAGCTCTCATCCTTGATGGCTTATTAAAAACATTTTGGTTCAATTTGAGATAGGAGAGAAAAATTTACTTGTTCTTCATTCTTTGCAAATCTACTCTTGGTTTGAACTCCTTAATTTTTATCCCCAATTATATGATTTGTTATATGATCCTTTTGAACATATTCTATAGGGGCCTTCTTTATTTCTATTTCCTCATATTCTTCTTCATCATTTTCCACATTGTCTTTATAATTTGAATCATCTTCAAAATCATTCTACTTTGATTTGATATGTTTTATACTTTCATCAATCTTAACATTGATGCTTTACACAATATTTTCTAGTCTTTTGTTAAAGAATTTATATACTTTACTTTGAGTGGAATATCCTAAAATTATTCTTTCATCACTTCTTGATTCAAACTTACCTATGTTTTCATCTTCTCTTTTGATGTAGCACTTATTACCAAACACCTTAAAATACTTTATTGATATAGGTTTTCCATACCACAATTCATAGGGAGTACTATCACTATGTACTCTAATTTGAACCCTACTCAAAATGTATATTGTATTATGTACTACTTCTCTCCAAAACATGTCAGTTAATCTAGCCTCTTTTAACATTGTTCTGGCCATATCATGCACAACTCTATTCTTCCCTTCTATCACTCCATTTTTCTGTGGAGTTCTTGGTGATGAGTATTGTCTCTTGGTTCTATGTGCCTCATAGTATTCAATAAATTCACCTGATTTGAATTCTCCTCCTCTATCTAACCTTAAGCATTTGATCCTTCTACCTATCTCCTTTTCAACCATCTTTTTAAATATCTTGAATCTCTCAAATGCTTGTGAATTTTCCCCCAAGAATGTCACCCATGTAATTATTGTGTAGTCATCAACTAGCAGCATAAAGTACCTTTCTCCTTTTAGTCCCCTTCTTCTTGTAGGTCCTCATAGATTGGTGTGAACCAACTGTAAAGGCTCGGTGGTTGAGTACTCTTTAGTTGGGAAGCTAGCCTTTGTTTGCTTTCTCTACTAACACTCTTTGCATATGATGTTTGCGGGCTTAGATACCTTAGGCATGTGTCTAAATAGACCTCTTGAATTCACTTTCACCAGATTGTCAAAGTTTATATGGCCTAATCATCTATGCCATAACCAACTTTCATTAGCCTGTCCTATCAAATATCTTTTACCTTTTACTTCAGCAAGGTTGTAGAGATTGTAGTTAGTTCTTAATCATTCTCCAAATATCTTTCCATTCTTTATGATTTTGCAACCTTCTAAATGAAATGTGACTTTATAACTATTGTCACACATTTGACTCAGACTTAACAAATTGTTCTTCAATCCTAAAACATATAAAACATCTTTTGTGGGATTTTTTTCATCTAGGCTTAAGATTCCTTTACCACATATATTGACTATAGTGTTATCACTCAAACTCATGGATCCTCCATTACATTTCTTGAGTTTGATGAATTTACTTTTATCTCCAATCATGTGTTTGGATCAGCCACTATCTATTACCCATATATTTTGCTTTTTGGCATGCAAGGTTGTATGTGCAATCATTGATTATGTGGAGATCTCTCCCTTTTATTTCCACACTTTCTTAGTTTTATTTTCTATATTTTCTACCATCGCCTCCTTATTTTTAGATTCTTTGTTTGACTTAGGGGGTAAAATTTATTTTTCTCATTCTTAACATTTGGTCTTGAAAATTTTTCTCTACAATTCTTAGCTATATGACCAAAGTTATTATAGTTATAACAAAATACATTCTTATCAAATAAAGGAGCAAACAAATTTCTACTTTCAAAGTTTTCACTCATTTTAGGAATGATTCTACATTGTCTAGCCCTATGACGAAACTAATTACATGAATAGCAATATCCATATAAATATGAAGAATACCTGGTCATAGCATTTTATTCAGGATGAAAGAGTCTTCTATGCATCTTCCTTCTTGTGTCTCTCACCTTAGTGAATTCATCAACATTAGTCCTTTTGAAATTTTTCTTGTTCTTCTGGTGATCAAGATCTGATTGGTTATCGTTCTTGTCCACACAAGCTTCTTTTCTTCTTTAGTTTTCTCTACCTCTATACATTTCTCATTGTAGTCTCTTCCTTTGCAGTTACTCTCCTTGACACGTTTAGACTTTTCTTCTACTCTAAATCTTTCATATAATTTTGTAGAAGCATCAACAAAGGAGCTTTCCCCTTTCTCCAAACCCAACCCTAATTTTTCTTTGTTTGTGATCTTCTTGGTGCTTAATAATTCATCTAAAATGTTTGAACCACTTTTCAGCTTGAGTCATTTCTCTATTTGTTCTTTTTCCTCTTCCAAATATCTTCTTAGAGCACCAATCTCTCTCAAGATTCATTCATCTGTCAGCTTCAACTTGCAGCTTGGATTGAATTGCATCTTCTACTCTCTTGGCTTCTTCCACTTTTAGCTTCAAATCTACCACATTCTGGGTAGATTCTTCAAATTCCTTGCTTAGTTTATTAGACTCTTTTTGTGCAAGTTTCTTTTGTTTCTTATTCTCCCTTTCTAACTTCTCAATCTCATCTCTGAGATCATCAATCTCATCTAGAACACAAATGATTTCTCCTTCCATGTCAACCACTCCTTCTTCTTCACCCTCTTTAGGAAGATCTTTAGCCTTTTCATTCTTCTACTCCTCAAACTCTTTTTCCATAAAGAGAAACTCATTGTCTCTTACAACAAAAGCACAATTTTGTTCACCATCTGAGCTATTGTAGTCTTATGATACATCACTATCTTCTTTGATGTATAGGATTTTCTTTTTCTTTTGAAAATTTCTTCTCTTAGGGTGGTAGGGTTTTTTCATTTTATAATCTACCTCTTGTTTAGAGTTTCCTTTCTTATTGTAGGGGAATTTAGCAATGAAATGACCTACTTTACCACATTCAAAGTATTTAAAGGGAAAATTACCTTTTTATTTTATAGATCCTCTTCATAGTCTCTTGATAAAATTTTCCTCCTCTTCATCAGTCTCATCATCCTCAGATGGAATCATCTTTGCCTTGTAATTTTTGGCAGGTACATCCTTCTCCTTGTTGAGAGTCTTGAAGGAAGATTCTTTTCTAGATAGTTCTTCATCCCTCATGCTCATCTCATAAGCTATGAATATTCCATGCAACTCATTTAGAGTGAGTTTGTCTATTTCTCTCCCTTCTTCTATAGCTAAGATCTTGGAATCATACTTTTATGTCATTGATCTGAGAACTTTCAATACAACCAAATATTCTTTCAAATCTTCTCCATATCCTTTGATAAATTTCACAATATCATTAACTCTCAAAAGATATTTTGCACTCTTTTCTTCCTCTAAAATTCTTAGGCCTTCAAATCTAGCTTTTAGTATTTGTAGCTTTGCCAATTTTCCCTCATCATCTCCTTCATAAATCTTTGTCAATGTATCCTAAACATCTTGTGCATTCTTATAATACATAACTTTGTTGTACACAGACCTAGATAGACTATTCATAATAGCAAACCATTCTCTTCATTTTTATCAAACTCCTTTTCAGCTGAAGCATCAGAAGAAGGTGTGGTTGGAAGTGTGTATATGGTTACTACTGACATCCATACATCAAATCATAAGGATCCCAAGTATCCTTTCATTAATGATCTCCAATAGGCATAATCAGTTCCATAAAACTTAGGTGGCTTGGTTGAGGAAGAGCTTTCTTGATTTGCCATTGGTGTTCACAAAGTCAAGGATCTACTTGAGCTGATTAAGCTACTCCTAGGGAACCTAGGGCTTTAATACCAATTTTTAGAACACAACAATCTACTGAGAGGGGGGTGAATCAGTAGACTCTTGAATCTCGGCTTACTTATCCTAAGTGTAGATACAACTATTAAAACTAGATGTGTATTCTCTAGTTGTCTCAGGAGCACAACATCACTTTTGCACAATGCTCTCTCTCTCTTAATACTCATACCCTTTGACACACTTCTCATATGTTTTGAGTAGTGCTAATCAATGATGATCTCCTTGATATCTTCCATGGTAATATGATCCTTTGTTAGGGTGAATATCTTCTTCACTATCCTCCAACTACACTGAGCTTCACAACATTAATTCCTAGTGTAGATAATTTTCCTTCATTTCCATCTTGCCAAACCCTTGAACCATAGATTTTTGGCTCCAATGTACTCTCTAACTCTTCTAGGGTATTCCACCTAAAATGAGATAGGGCCCAAAAATGCTAATGGCTCATTCAAATTAAGTTATGTGTGATGTTATTTGAACTAAATGAGATGATATAAATGAATTTATATGAATTAATTGATCAATTATGAATGCAAAATCTAAAAATTATGCTATGTTGGAAAACACATTGTGTAATACAAAATCACCTACAAATGAATGGAAAATACAACAAAAATGAATCAAACTAAAAGTGTGCACCTGGAACCTTGATGCAGACTAGAAATTACATTTTAAAAGTTGTTGATGCTAAAATTTAGGCCTGGTGGGACTCATTCACCATTCTAGGCGAATCAGTCCTAGTTCTACAAAACTATACCAGAACCGTTTCTGACAAAAGGGTATCTAAAAATGTAAAAATCCAAAAATTGACCTTGCGATGGGACTCATTCACCACCAATGGAAAATGAGTCCACTTTTGAATTTCTAGATTTTCAAAGATGGATTCTGAAGCTTCCAATTTGCACTTTGTTGTCCTACAGGTGTCCACTTCTGAAACTCTGATTTACAGGTCTGAAAATGATATATTTTGTTGATATTTTACCTTGTTGAATGAGAAAAAGACATGAGAAACCTTGCAACTTGATCTTCAATGATTTCCAAACTTCCAAGAGTCCTAAATCTACAAACACACAAGACAAGAGAGATAAATGTTGAATGTTAAGGCATGGGGGTTTTCCTTGTTCAAACCCCATTTAGTTAATTAAACCAAAATGATGAAAGAGTAGAATGAAATATGAAATAATGGAATAGATTACCTTTCCATGAGGTTGATCTTGTATTTCTGTAGCAATGGAGGAAGATTCATCCCTTGAATGTCCTTAGAAGATTTCTTAATGACTTACAATGACAAAACCCTAAGTTGGAAGATTGGTGGATGAATATGTGAATTAAGTTAATGGATTGTAAAAATGAGTTAAGAGGTGATTTTATAGGAAATTCACCGTATTTTCCTATTAATTGGATCCCTAAGGATGACATGGAGAAAATTAAACTTAAAACTTAATTTTTCCCACTCAAAACCTCGAAAATGGCTCAAATGAGACTCATTCGCCACTAATGGCGAATGGGTCCCACCTAGATGGGGATAACTCACCACTAATGGTGAATGGGTCCCACAGGGGCCATTTTTGCTAGCTGGAATGCCAAGAAGTAAGAAAATTAGGGTTGTATGATGACTATGTCTATTATTTGTTCAAATTGTGCCTTGGGATGCACAATATGGGTTAATAGGGGCCTATTAGTGATGATGAAAATGTCAAATAGGGCTTGGGACACAAAATTAAATGTGAAAGTGTGATTAAATACACTTCACAGCACTAAAATGAGGTCTACATAGCCTAGGAAGGCACAAAAACCAATGTGAATGTGCAAGACACATTACAACACTAGGTTAGCATTAAGTTTATTTTAAAAATCTTCTATATTGATGTAATAATGTTATTAAATACATTTTTTAATGTTGAATTAAGGAGAAATTGGTTAATTAAATCTAGAAAAGCATGAAAGCATCTTACAATACTTTACAACATCTTTACAAGACATCATTAAAAGCATGTTATTCGATTTGCAAGGGTCCAAGACCTAGTGTGGATGCATAAAATGCCTCAAAAAACTAGATTAAGACCTCATAAAGTCCATTTTATCATGAATTAATCCCATGTCAAGAAAAGGGTCCTTTTTTTCTACGGTACAATGCTAAGATCATATATGCAATTAGTGCTCTCTTCTGAACCTTCGATCTGATCTCAATCCTTATCTTTGTGGCCATCTATACTTTCGCTTGTGCATCAAATCACATTACACCTTTTGTTCAAGCAAGTAGACCAATAAATTTTCATCTTCATGTTAGTTTTTAGGTGATATCCTATTTACATAGAGTTAGCCATTCATGATTACCTTGTTCAAATTTGGGTCGTTGATCTCCTACCTTTGCACCATGATCCTATGCTCTTCATTCACCATCACAAATTTAAATATTGACTATTTGATAAATGGTCATTTAAATCTCCTTATTTGAGCATATCTTTCAGAACAATCGTGTATCACCAAAACACTTAGAACAATCTCATTCATTTCCATGATGTAGTGATCACCATTTGATCACTTTCCTTCAATCTATGTCATCCATCGCATATCACTAACATGCTATGATCATCACCAATTCTATCCACAATGCACCAAATGTTGCAAGTATCAGCATATTTGGTGGTGTTGTTATTAATGTTTCCATTGATGTAAACACAGTTCAGTATATTGTAGATTGTGCATGTATACTTGAGATATTGTTGACATGTTGTGAGTACATGAAGCTATCTTTATGATGTTGCAGATGTGCTGAATTGATGATTTTCCAAGTGCTTTTGAGAAAATTAATAAAGAGAGAATTCAAAGTTATGAATGTGTTTAGAATGTGCTCTGGTATGTGCTATGCGTTTCTCATGTGTTGATCCTATGATTGTGCAGATCTAAAGGGTTGTTTTTGATGATCTAATGGTGATATCTACTGATTTGTAGTTTCTAGTTTGATGAAGTGTGAAATTTGTGTTCCTGGTGTGTGAACCATTCAGGTAGAGTTAGCTTTCTATGACTGGGAGAAATGTTTATGCTCTACAATCCTTTGTCCTTCTATTTTAAATCTTGCGGATCTGAAATGTGTCTTATAATGATGTTCTCTTGGTTATAGCAAATATGCGTGTGGTTTGGTGATCCAGAAGTCAAGTTCCAGAGTTGTTGTATGTGTTTGCACAATCTGGATGGACTGATCAATGAAAGGAGTTTGGTGTTCAAATATTGCTGCATTTGTTGCAGATGTATATGAAGGAACCTGAGATGTGTTCTCATGCATAATGAAGCATTTTCACATCGTCTACATGCTATCTTCTTATTGGGAAGTGTGTACCAATGTTCATTTGTGTTTTCATTAGGTTTGGTCGACCTAGTGTTTACACTTCATTTGAAGAATTAAATTTAATTAAGGAAGCATGTGGTTGATTTGAGACATTATTTTTGGTCTTGGTTAAGTATTTTTATTGGCCCACTCTCATTCCTTTCCACCGTGCGAATGTTGAGTTGCCGACCTAATTTGAGTTTATGAAATGAGGCGTATGTGGCTGACCTTGAAGAAGGTTTCTAAGGAACTAAAGATGGTATAAATGTAAGATCAATTGTGAAGAATTGAATGATGATGCAAAGTGATGAAGTAGGCCACAAATCAAAAGAGGAGAAGTGTGTGAAAGTAAGTTGAGGATGTGGTACTTCATTGTGTTAGATTCCTAAATGAAGTGAGCTAAAGGTTCTTGCAATATTTTGATCAAGGTTGTGGATGTGTGTTAATTGTTGTGGTGGATCTTTTGTTTTCTTTTGTATCAGTAGGCAGCGAGCCTCCCTATTGGACAGTGAGTCCTTTCTATAGGTAGTAATCCTTTGTATATGGACAGTGAGTCCTTTTCTAGGAAGTGAGCCTTTGTAATTAGTTTTGCTATCTCTTTATAAATTGTGAGTTAATCCTCACCGTGGTTTTTCCCTCATTAGGTTTTCCACATAAAATATGATGTTCATTGTGTTGATTTTAATACTTTCTATTATCTACATTTCATGTTCATACTTAATAACAAAACAATGTGGTTATGAAGCTATTAAGTATTTATAGTTTTGAATTTGAATTTGGTGATAACTAATTCACCCCCCCTCTCAGTTGTCTTGCACCTTTTAACAATTGGTGTCAGAGCTTTGGTTCCTTGGTGTAGAGCTTAACTGCTTAAGGAAGATCTGATGGAGCATAAGTTGTCGATCCCTATGTTTGATGGATCTTATTAGAGCGAATAGAAAGAATAGATGAGAGGATACTTTATCTCTCTTGGTTTCAAGACCTAAAAGGATGTTGAGATGAAGTATATATTCCCAACGGGTGGTCATACTATTGCAGATGAGATTTCTGCTTATGGGGAGAATGAGAAGGTGAGGTATGTTATTTTCAGTGTCTTATCTAAAATTGATCGAACTAAGGTTCTCTCTTTAGGAACTGCTCATGAAGTTTGGAAGAAGTTGGAAGAACTGTATGAAGGAAATGAAAGAGTAAAGTTGACAAAGAAGATAGCGACAAAGCATAGATGTGAGAATTTGAAAATGGAAGAAGGTGGAGATTTTACAAGTTATTTCTAGATAGTTGAACTTGTATCAAACAAAGTTAGGAATCAAGGGGGAAACCTAACCGATGAAGATATAATTGAGAAGATCCTGATCACCCTACCAGATTGCTATAGTGATAAGATCTTAGTTATTGAAGAGATGTATGATCCTAAGAAGTATACTAAAGAATAGTTATTCAACACCTTGACAACATTTGAGACGAGAAGTTTGGAAAGAAAGAGGAAAAGATAGAAACAACATTTAAGGAAATGAAGATTGAAGATGATCTAGATAGTGATGGTTCTGATGAGCTAGAAGCGAATTTCACTAGAAAGTTGAAGAAAGGTATTGGTAAGTATAAAGGTATGTTTCCCTTTAAATGTTTTAGTTGTGGTAATATTGGTCATTATGCTTCAAGATTTCTGAAGAGATTTGTACATAAGAAGAATAAGGATTATAAAGATAAAGATAGAAAGGATAAGAAATATAAGAAGCTATATTATGTTAAAGAAGAAGCTAGAATCTCTAATGATGAATATGATTATGAGGGTGATGATAGTGAATTCTTATTGTTCACTTTGGAGAATAAATCTGTGTCTACTAACCCTGGAAAATGTGCAAGGAAGAATTTTTCAGAAAACAAGAAAAATGGGATGGAAGGTACTATGGTCACTGCCTTTGTAGGATGAAGATTACTGGGTGATTGATAGTGGATGTTCTAATCACATGACCAGTGATAAAATTAAGTTTACTAAACTCAAAAAGTATGATGGAGGCTTGGTCATGTTTGGTGATGATTTGGGAGCAAAAATTATTAGGAAACGTACAACTAGTTTTGATGGAATACACAACACTAATGATGTACATTATGTAAAGGAGATGAGGCATAACCTTTTGAGTGTTGGACAGATGTGTAGCAAAGGTTTTAAACTTGTTTTTCAGAATAATACCTGTGAGATCAGAGAAAGATCCAGAAATATGGTTGCTACCAGAAGGAGAACTCATGGAAACATCTATTAGCTTAAAGGTGTGGATGGTCAGTGCCTTGTATCTCAAATCAATGAAAGTTGGTTATGGCACCAAAGAATGGGACATGCAAACTTTGATAATCTGGTCAAAATTAGTTCAACAGATGTTGTCTGATGTCTACCTAGAATCACAAATCCTACTAATACTATTTTCTGAAGTTGTTAGTTAGGGAAACAGACAAGATGCAAATTTAAGGGAAGAGTAATCTACTACTGGAATGTTGGAGTTAATTCATACTGACCTCTGTGGTCTGACTAGAATAGGAAGCCTAAATGGTGACAGGTATTTCATGCTCCTTATTGATGATTATTCTCAAATGACATGGGTTGTTATTCTTAGAGAAAAGACTCAGGCTCTAGATAGGTTTAAAGTATTCAAAGAAAGAGTGGAAAATGAAGTGAATTTGATAATCAAATGTTTGAGATCTGCTAGAAGTGGAGAATTCACTTTTGGTGAGTTTAATACATTTTGTGAACAAAAAATAAAAAAACAGTTTTCTACTTTGAGAACCCCTCAATAGAATGGGGTAGTTGAGAGGAAAAATTGGATGGTATGGCAAGCTGCAATAACCATGATGAAAGAATCAAATGTACCAGATGTGTACTAAAGAGAGGCAATACACACTAGTGTTTATGTTCTTAATAGAGTTCAGATTAGAGGCAACAACACAAAGAATCCTTTTGAGATATGGACTGGTAAGACTCCTACTATGAAGTACTTCAAGTTATTTGGAAGCAGATGTTACATTAAAAGAGATGATAAAAATATTGGGAAGGTTGATGCTAGATGTGATGAAGGAATTTTTCTTGGGTACTCTACTACTAGCAAAGCATATAGATGCTTCAATAAAAGATTGAGGAATAATGTTGAAAGTGCCAATGTCAAAGTTGATGAAGATATGCACAAACCTATTGAGATAAGTGAAGTTGAACCGAATGATCCTATCCATGGAAAAGTACCTGAAGAGAATCAGCAGAAGGAAGAAGAAGAGGAAGAAGAATAGAATGACGAAGAAGAAGAAAATGAACCAGAACCCGTTTCTAAGACTCCTAAGTATGTGTAGAAGAATCATCTAGAGGAACAGATAATTGGAGATAAGAGTGAAGGTGTGAAGACAAGAAGTAAAGTAGAAGGTGAGGTAAATTTTTGTTTACTCTCTAAAATTGAACCTAAGTTTGTGAGTGAAGCATGCAAAGATGAGAGGTAGATGAGAGCTATTAAAGAAGATTTGCAGCAAATAGAAAAGAATCAGACATGGGAATTAGTTTCTAGACCTATGAATAAGAATGTAATTGGTTCAAAATGGTTGTTCTAGAATAATTTGAATGAAAATGGTGAAGTTATAAGAAATAAGGAAAGACTTGTATGCAAGGGATACTCACAAGTTGAAGGCATAGACTTTGAAGAAACATTTGCCCTTATGGCTAGAATGGAAGCTATTAGAATTTTTTTGGAATTTTTTTCCCACAATGATTTCAAATTATATCAGATGGATGTCAAGTCAACATTTTTGAATGGTGAATTGGAGGAAGAAGTATACATGGAACAACCTGAAGGATTTCAATTATCTAACAAAATAGATATGGTTTGTAAGTTGAAGAAGGCATTGTATGGACTGAAGCAAGCTCCTAGAGCTTGACCAGTATGGAAGATTGGATAGATACCTAACAAAGCAAGGATTCAACAAAGGATCTGCTGAAAACAATCTTTACTTCAAAGTGCAAGGTAGCAAAATGTTAATAGTCATAGTATATGTTGATGATATCATCTCTAGTGGTAATGAAGGCATGTGTAAAAGATTTGTTGAAGAAATGTAAAAAGAAGTTGAAATGTCCATGATTGGTGAGTTGAATTTCTTTCTTGGTCTTCAAGTAAATCAAATTGATAAGGGGATATTCATTTCACAATCTAAGTAGGTGAAAGAGTTGTTGAAGAAGTTTGGAATGGATGATTCCAAACTGGTTAGTACTTCTATGGTGACCAGATGTAAGCTGAGTAAAGATGATGAATCTACTAAAATAGATTAGAGCAAATATAGATCTATGATTGGTGGGCTATTCTATCTTATTGCTACCAGATCAGATATTATGCATGTAGTATGTTTAGTTGTTAGATTTCAAGCAGATTGTAAAGAGGCACATGTTACAATAGTAAAGAGAATATTTAGATATCTTAAACGTACACTGAATTATGGCTTATGGTATCCTAAGGGTGTTGATTTCACCTTGAGTGCTTATATCGATGCAGATTGGGTTGGTTGTTTAGATGACCAAAAGAGTACCAATAGGGGTGCTTTCTTTCTTGGCAGAAGATTAGTTTCTTGGTTGAGTAAGAAACAAGACTCAATTTCTTTATATACTACATAGGAAGAATATATTGTTGTAGCATCCTGCTGCACACAAGTTTTGTCGATGAAGCAAACTCTAAAAGACATTGGAGTAATATGTGACTAGCCTATTCCTATTTTTTGTGAAAACACAAGTGCTATAAACATTTCAAAGAATCCGGTTATGAATTCAAGAACAAAACACATATCTGGGTATGTGTAGGATCGTCATGGAAAAAAGAGGCTCTTAAATGCCGATGAAATTCAGAAAAATCAGAGTTAGGTAGCTTGACGTAAAAATTTGAATAAGTTATGTATATTATTTCAAAAATATGTAAGAATAGAATCTATAGAAAATTGAATGTAGTTTCTAAACTACTAGGTTTTAAATCTATTTGGTGAAAATTTGAAATTTCAATGCAGAGTACTTAAATTTCAGGGAAAAAATAAGAAGTGTCTGTCTGACCACCCTAGCCATAATAAAATGATAATATTTTAGATATAAGTAGAGGACTCATGTCCCAATGTGATGCACATTTTTTTGTAATTTTTTTCCAAGTAAATAATTAATTATGAATCTTTTATCACAACTTTTCAAAAATATAAAAACTTGTATGTCTGACCACCTTAACTTGGTCAAAACTTCATGAAATTTAATTTATTTATTTTGAATCCTATAGTATACAAATCATAGAATGTGAAACATGTTTCAGATTCAAAAAATGTGATACCATTTGAAAGCTAAAAAAAAATTCAATTAGCCTATCAATCAGGACTTTAGTCGTAATTCAAATAGAAAATGCATAATAATTATTTATTAAATTCAAAGTAAAGCATAATTTATATTGGTGAAAATATAAGAATCTCCTTTAAAAACCCTTTTTGTTTCATCAATTTGGGTTAAAAAAAAGTTTTCAACCACATAACCTACACATACCCATCATATCACCACTTTTTGGCCCATCATGATCCTACACATGCCCATCTATTAGATATCATATCCTAAGAGAAAAAGTGTTGGAGAATGAAGTCAGATTGGAGTATGTGACAACAAAGGAACAAATTGCAAATATATTTACTAAGGCTCTTCTGAAGGATATTTTGAGTATCTTAGGGAGAGGTTGGGGGTCATTGTCCCTCCAAACTAGGTGCACATGAAGGTGCATCAACATGGTGAAATCATAAATTCTTCATTTACTTAGACTAAAGAATGGGTCTACTCCGCAAGGAGAGTAGAAAAGGTTTTCATTGTTGCGGTATGAGTTGAATGGGTGCACTCCTAAGGGGGAGTGAATAGAGTTTTTGATCTTTTCCATTGATGTCAAAGGGGGAAAGAAAGTCATGTGAAAAATAGTAAGAAAAGGAAGAAAAGGTGTCCTCCCAGAATATTGTGTAGGATGTTGTCTTTGATGTTCTTTTTCACATCATGTGTTGCCATCAATGACAAAGGGGGAGATTGTTGCAAGTATGAGCATATTTGGTGGTGTTGTTATTAATGTTGTCATGGATGTCAACACAGTTAAGTATATTGCATATTGTGCATGTATAGTTGAGATACTCTTGAGATGTTGTGAGTACATGGAGCTATCTTTATGATGTTGCAAATTTTTTGGATTGATGAGTTTCCAAGTGCTTTTGAGAAAATTAATAAAGAGAGAAGTCAGAGTTATGAGTGTGTTCAAAATGTGCTCTAGTATGTGCTCCATGTTTCTCCTATGTTGATCCTATGCTTGTGCAGATTTGAAGGGTTGTTTTTGATGATCTGATGGTGATATCTATTGATTTGTAGCTTTTGGTTTGATGAAATGTGAAATTTGTGTTCACTAGTGTGCGAACCGTTCTGGAAGAGTTAGTTGTCTATGACTAGGAGAAATTTTTCTACTCTACAGTCCTCCACTGTTCTATTTTAGATCTTGCGGATCTAGAATGTTTCTTATAATGAATTTTTCTTGGTTCTGGCAAAGATGTGTGTGGTTTGGTGATCTGGAAGTCAAGTTTCAGAGTTGTTTTATGTGCTTGTACAATCTGGATGGACTAATGGAAGGAGTTCATTGTTCAAATATTGTTGCACTTGTTGTGGACGTATCTAAAGGAACTTGAGATTTGTTCTCATGCATAATGAAGCATTTTGTATCATCCACATGCTATCTTCTTATTGGGAAGTGTGTACATCAATGTTCATTTGTTTTTTAATTAGGTTTGGCTGACCTGGTGTTTACACTTCATTTAAAGAATTAAATTTAATTAAGGAAGCATGTGGTTGATCTGAGACATTATTTTTGGTCTTGGTTAAGTATTTTTATTGGTCCACTCTCATTCCTTTCCATTGTAGGAATGTTGAGTTGCTAACCTAATTTGAATTTATGAAATGAGGCGTATGTGGCTGACCTTGGAGAAATTTTCTAAGGTTGAAGATGGTATAAATGTAAGATTAATTGTGAAGAATTGAATGATGATGCAAAGTGATGAAATAAGCCACAAATCAAAAGAGCAGAATTGTGTGAAAGTATGTTGAGGCAACAATACTTCATTGTCTTAGATTCCTAAAGGTAGTGAGCTAAAGTTTTATGCAATCTTTTGATCAAGGTTGCAAATGTGTGTTAATTGTTGTGGTGGATCTTTTGTTTTCTTTTATATCAGTAGGTAGTAAGCCTCCTTGTTGGATAGTGAGTCCTTTCTATAGGAAGTGAGCCTTTGTATTTGGATAGTGAGTCCTCTTCTGGGCAGTGAGCCCTTGGCAATGAGCCTTTGTAATCATTTTTTCTATCTCTTTATATTGTGAGTTAATCCTCACCGTGGTTTTTCCCTCATTAGGTTTTTCATGTAAAATATGGTGTTGATTGTTTTGATTTTACTTTTTGTTATCTTCATTTCATGTTCATACCCAATTTAATGGAACGATGTGGTTGTGAAGCTAATAAGTATTTAAAGTTTCAAATTTTAATTTGGTGACAACTAATTCACCCCCCCTCTCAGTTGTCCTACACCTTTTAACACCAGAATGCAATGATCATTGTTGGATTAAATATCAAAAAATTTGCATCATCCACCACTATCCCATTGACTCTAACAATGGGCCCTCTGAATCTCCACAAGCTAGTGGGCTAATGCCATGTGTCTTTTATTGATGTCACACTCCACTAACTTTACACACCCATTGTTCATTGTTGAAACCTTTGTATCTTAAAGAAATGTAAGGGAAATATACTAACGCCCATCGATGCAATACCATCCTGACACCTATCCTTGTTGATGTCACACTCAACTACCACCACTTATCACTCAAATCTTCAAACTTCTTTGCTTCACAACAATGATGTGAAGTGATCAGGTGATATAATGCCATGTGTTGTTGGTCCCACCAAGGCCTTGTTCCATTATCATGTGTTTTTTGATCATCATGATCATGAATTTTAAATGACTTCATCGCATATTGATGATCTTAAGACCAAATTCAACTTGCTTTCCATGATGTGTGAGATCTAGTGATAGTCATTCATCATGTATCGCTGAATTACAAACCAACTCTCAAAATATTTCTGTGATGTGTGATATCCAACGATAGCCATTAGATCGTCAACTTTGAATGCACACCATTTGACCTTTAAGGGAACCCATTGGTGACAACAACTGGGTGACAAGGTGAAGGGGTCGGTCACCGAATGAACTTAAAGGCCATAACTTATAACTTAACTGACAGACAACCTTCAACCAATAGTCATCGATAAAATAGAAAATTGTTAAGGCATTATGATTGTTAACACTAGACTTTAACCACAAAACCCTAATCCAGGTTGAGAGCACAAGTATAAAAAATTTCAGCATTGCCTTCAACCTCTGGACCTGCAAAACACATTTATGAGCCGCTCTTAGAAATCATGATGAATTTGGACTCAAATTTTTCTCTTGAGCACTGAAAGAATTCACTACAACCTGACAGAATTTGCATGACATTGATGCAATACTTTGAACAACATTTGCAGATTTCACTTCACCTTCTAGATCCACAATACACCATCTTCCTTCAATACATTAATGACAACATTTTGACATCAATGCTGGCACTCCTAACATGTAGGATCAATTCTATCTCACACCAGATTCCCTTTTGACATCAATGGAAACAATATGCCAACAACTATGCTATGGGTGGATGAAAAAGATGAAAAATATTGATAATGGATGTGAGGATGAATAAAGGTAGTATTAAAAAAAGCTACATAACTTTTCTTTGATGGAATTGGATCCATTTCTCTCCAAAAGATGAGGTATTTATAGGAGAGAAAATGAAGAATCAAGGGTCAAGACGAAAATGATCAATCAATGGTCAAGATGGAATCAAGGGTGAAGACATGGATCAAGGATTCTCATCAATGGATGAGAATCAAAGATCACATGGATCAAAGAAACCATCAAGGGCTCACAATGATTCAAACAAACACACTTTCAAAGTTTGTTAAAAAAATTTCAGAGAGTTTGTTAGGAAAGAGTACAAATATCTTTTTATAAAAATAGTTTGTCCAATTGTTCAAACTATTATATACTTAGAAAACTAAGACCATGATTTAGAATGCAAAACAATTCATTGATACATACATAACTTACATTACTCGTTAGAAATATATGAACTCTATAAATACACTACCCATCCAAAACTATAACATTATATAAATGATAGACCTTTAATAAAAAGCTAAAAAATAATAATTAAAATTGCATGTAAGACATTCTTCATCAGTGATATTTTAAAGATAGAGAAGGTTTGATGTGCATGTAATTGCAACGTAGTTCTCCTTTGAGGAACCTAAGAAGGAAAAGATTTTAAATACTTTTCAACATACCCATTTTGTTGATATCTTGCAAGCCAAATATTTTATTAGGAAAACATGATTTTTCATATCCTACAATCGGGTCATTCCCTGAGAACAAATTTCTTTGGCATAGGCTGTGAGGATGCTAGAAATGGTTGTAGAGTCTAGCTGTACACCTACCAATTGCATTTGGTTGTAAGTTTCTAAATCCCTTTCAACAAACCAATTGTGTTTATATCCTACAATCAAGAATTCCACTATAAAATTGTGCTTTGAAGCATTCTGTCAAATAGTTCAGGTGCCTTGTCTATGCTTCCACATTTTGGTTATCTAGAAATCAGGTCACTCCATGAGAACAAATTTCTTAGAGGCATTTTTTCAAATAGTCTACATGTCTTGTCTATGCTTACACATTTTGCATACATGTCTACCAAGGTAGTTGCAGTTGCAACATCTACAAAATTCCTTAAATATCATTCATAATTTGATTAATGTCCATAGCTTGTTCCAAAGCTCACATTTTTGCACAAGCTGTGAGTGTGTTGATAGAGGCTGTGAACTTTGTCTTTCACCTGCCAATCACATTTTATTGAAAGTTTTTTAGTCCTTTTCAACATAGACATTTTGTACACATTCTGTAATCATAGCATTCAATGGGACCACATTTCTTTGAGGTATCTAATCAAATAGTTCATGTGCCTTCTCTATTCTTCCACATTTTTGCATATATGTTTACCAGAGCATTTCCAACTATGATATCTAAAAATAATCACCATTCCATTATGTTTTGATGGATGTCTATACCCTGTTCTAAAGCTCGTATTTTGGCACAAGCCAAATGTAGGTGTGTAAATGAGAGTCGTTCAGGTCAAAAACCTGCATATGGAGATATTACATGCAAGAGAAACAAGTTAAAAACTTGAATTTTGTGTGGGAGTAATAGAGGACAAGAGTTAATGATGATGGGAAGGGAAAACGTGATAAGTTTAGAGGTCCCACACCAGCTAAGTGATCAATGCTTAGAGTGTGCTAGTTAATCCAAACCCTAGAAAATAACATTCACTTGATGAGCAAACCAAAGGAACTACATATAGAGTCTAAATAGACACCCCCTAGCTATTCATCTATGCCCTCACAAGTATGATTTATCAAAGGTTTCAATGTTAAACTTCAAAGTTAGTGCATAATGTACAATTCATATGAGAAAAATCTTAAATTTCTAATGTATAGAGACCTTCATGGGTAATTACAAGATTCATTGGGTGGAGCTTGCGACATCTGTGATAGCAAATATTAGTCCCAATAATACATCTTATTCAAAACATAGAATTGTTCTGTAAATGGAAATGTAAAACCCAAAAAACCAATAATAATTGCAGCACAAGTTAGATGCAAAGGAATACATAAGATGATTAAATGGAATCATAGAACAATAGAGAAGACACAAATTTACGTGGTAAAACCTTGACAATATGCTAAGGAAACATCAACAGGGAAAAGTATCAGTATTTTTATTACTTGGAGAAATTGATTACAACTTTCACACAAGTGTTGCTCTTCAATTACAATTCATTACAAAAAAATAACGTAGCCTTCAAGGCAGCAATATATAAATAATATCTTCAACCTATGTTGCACATAGAAAAAATCCAACTTTGTTTTTATTGCTTTGTTTTTTTTTTTTTTTAAATATCTTTATCTTTTGTTTTAAATCTTTATCTTTTCCAAAAGGATTCCAATGATAATATTTCCCAAAGATAAGACTTTGATTTATTTCCCTTATCTTTCCAAAAGATAAAATTTTCTTTCTTTCTAATTTTTTGTCATAATCTAACAATCTGCACCTTGACAAAAATTTACTTGATACCTTTCCATGCCCATTCATCACCTTTTTTGCTAGCCAAGCGAAGTCAAACTACACTTCAACTTATCTAACTATACTGGTTTTGTCAATATTTCTGCACAATTTTCTAGTGGATGAACTTTCTCAAGAGCTACTCCATGTCCATCAATAACCTATCTTACAAAATGATATTTAATCACAATATGCTTAGTCCTACTGTGATAAGTTGGATTTTTAGTAAGGTGTATAGCACTTTGATTATCACAAAATACAATTACCCTATCCTATACTTTTCCAAACTCACCCAAAAAACCCTTCAACCAAACTGCCTCTTTGCAAGCATGTGAGACAGCCATATACTTCGCCTCAGTAGTGGATATTTAGCAATTGTTTCTTGAAGCTTTGACATCCAACAAATAGGTCATCTTGCAAGAGTAAAGACATAAGCTGATGTAGATCTTCTTATTGGTATGTGGCGACTGATCATGCTATACTGTATAGCCAATGGTATACTATACACCCCGACATGTATCATTTCCAAGATCTAGGGCCGGGCCAAGCCCCAGGCGGGGGTTCGGGGGCGGCAGGCCCTAAGGAAAATTTTCCTCCTACTTTTTTGCGTCATCACCAAAAAAGGGAAAAATCAACAAAAAAAGAAAAATCAAATTTTGTAGAACCCAAAATCTGGAAGCTTCTAAGCTTGATAAAAAGGGGTTTAGATGGGTGTTACAGAATGATAAAAAAAACGTGATTATTTGCAAGATTGTAATAGGTTTTGCACTAGATAATAAAAGTATTTGTTAGAAAACCAAGATATGATTGCAAACCAGAATAAACCTTCCATAGAAGAGGAAAACGAAAAAGCAAGAGCTTTGCATAAAAACATGCAAATTGATATATTCGAAAAGACAATAATACAAGAGAAGAGTCTTGCTTATAAAAGAAAGCATGCAAAACCCTAATCTTAGCTTGAGCAAAAAGCTAGCTCAATAAGATAAGGATGACAACTAATTAACCTAGGAAATAAATAATGCCTAAGTAAACTTATGCAAGTGTAATTAAATATTAATTACACTAACACCCCCCCATAAGTGCAACTTAGGGAGAAGTAGATTATTATGCAAAGATGAGTCCTAGCAACAAGGCCTAATCAGGTACTCATGTACAAATGCAAAGAGAGAGAAACCCCCCATCAGTGAGATGAACTACTGTGAAGAATCACTGGAAGAACTCTGATGAAGCAACACTGGAACCCCAAATCTGGCAAGTAAGGAAATATAGTTCTGTTTGCAAAATACCAATCCAAATCACAAATGCAACAGTAGACCGGATGCCAAGGAACATTGGAAACTCACATACTAGATCAACTCTAGAATCTGTAAGCAACAGTAGATGAAAGATGAATGGACCCATAATGATGACAAATCTGGAAGTTGTGTCTCATGAAGCCAATGCCAAACTAAAACTAAAACTGCCCATAGGACGAGTACCATCAAGATTCTGGAACATTAACCATAAAAACATGGCCCTCAAACTGAGAAAGATCTGAACCAATGTGGATCAAGAACTGTAAAATCCCAATGTGAAGTGTGAACCGAAACAAACCAACGATGTGTCCAGCTAAGCAAGAAAGAAGCTAGAAGGAGACAACAGAAACCATACAAACTCATGTGAGTTGTTACCAAAATTAAATATGGATGCAAGAACCCCCCTTAATGGAACTTTATATCAGTTCATTATTACAATACCCAATGATTGCATAAGGAGATAATGCAAAACTATAGAAACATGAGAGAAAATGCAAACCTAGCACATGAAACAAAAATGAATGCATGCATAAAATAAGTTGAAAATTTTCAATAAATGACCTCAGATCTACATAGAGGCTGAAACCAGCTTTCCAACGCCGTGACAATCATGAAAAATGGATAAGCGAGTGAAAAGATATGCGTCCCGGAGTGAAAAAGATAACATCTAACTTCTGAGGCTGAAAAAATCATCAAGTAAGCAAAATCAGAAAATTTCACCAGCACCATTGCATAGAGCATCAAAATAGCTTTCCGACAATATCTTGTTTACAAAAAAAGGACGTCGTATGCCCAAGATATGCCCGTTTCTGTGAAAGTTGCCCAAAAAAGTTCGATTCGGCCCCCAGAAGCCCTCAAGGGCTAAAAAAACAGAGCCCCTGGTCACATCGGTAGACCAGGGGGCTGGCGGCTGGGGGTTTCGGCGTAGCCCATGGTCACCCATATGACCGGGGCAGGGGCTGGAACTCTGGCTGGGGGCTGGGCGCATAGCGCTCGGTCCCCCATATGGCCCGCGGCTTAGGAAATGAATCAGTGGGGGCTGGAAGCCCGAGGCTCCCGGTCGCTAATGGGACCTCCGCTGGCTGATATAAGCCCTCAGGGGTGAATGAGTTTGTCGGTGGAGCTGGAGGGGGAGCCGTCAGTGGCGGCGGCGACCTGGTGGTGCGACGGTGGCCACCCGGTGGAGCGGTGGCAGCGCTGCATTTTTTAACTGGCCGCACAAAACCCTTGCACAAAAATTTGATTTTTTTAATAGTTTTTTGAATTTTTCTCAATTTTAAGGCCTCAAAAACTGTGCCTGGGGGTCGTACAGCCCTTGGGAAAAAAAAATTTGCCTCTCTGGAAGACTGTGTCCAAATCAAACAAATTTTATATAGAAATAGGGGTTTTTGGGCGCTGTGAATCCAACGGCGAGGTCTGTTTGGGCCCAAAGTGGTTTGAAAATCAGGAAACTCCCATATCTATTAGATAAATCACTGATCTTGAAACCCTCATAGATCTGGAAAATGATGATGAAAATTAATAAAATAAAAGTCATTTCTGACTTTTTCCAGTGCTCTGAATCCAACGAAAAACCCCGATCTGATCCAAGATGCTCCAAAAATATGCTCAAGGATTGAAACCCTTGAGGGACTCTAAACGAGCTCTACACTGTGTTCCTCTGAAAATGCTGAGAAGGGGCTATGAATCAAGGCTCTGATACCATGTTAGAAAACCAAGATCTGATTGCAAACCAGAATAAACCTTCCACAAAAGAGGAAAATGAAAAAGCAAGAGCTTTACATAAAAACATGCAAATTGATATATTCAAAAAGATAATAATATAAGAGAAGAGTCTTGCTTATAAAAGCAAGCATGCAAAACCCTAATCTTAGCTTGAGAAAAAAGCTAGCTCAATAAGATAAGGATGACAACTAATTAACCTGGGAAATAAATAATGCCTAAGTAAACTTATGCAAGTGTAATTAAATATTAATTACACTAACAGTATTAGATAGTTGTAGTTTGGTGGATGTAGCCCAGATTGGGTGAACCACATTAAATTCTCTGTGTTATAATTTATTTTGTGTGTGTTTTAGTTTCTCTGTTTATTAATTAAATCTACATTTAATTATTAGATATCTTCCTTTCTAACCCTAACAAGTGGTATCAGAGCAGGTTGTGTTTCAATTATCATCTATAGGAAGGTCTCATGGTTGAGTGGGAGTAATGGAAGATCAAGGTAAGAAGGTTGCAAAGTTTAATGGGCAGAACTATCAGTTATGGAAGATGCATATGGAGGACTACCTCTATCAAAAGGATTTATGGCGGCCATTGGAAGGGAAAACCAAGAAACCCCAAGCAATGTCTGATGAGGACTAGGAGATTTTGGATAGAAAGGCTTTTGGTAGTATTCATTTATGCCTAGCACAAACAGTGGCGTTCAATATTACAAAAGCAAAGACAACTCAAGAGTTGATGGAAACCCTGGTGAAGTTATATAAAAAGCCTTCTGCTTCGAATAAGGTATTTCTTATGAAGCATTTATTTAATATGAAAATGGTAGAAGGTGGGTCAATTACTGATCATTTAAATGAGTTTAATACGGTCGCCAGTCAATTAACTTCTGTAAAAGTAAAATTTGATGAAGAAGCTAGGGCTCTTTTGATTATGTGTTCTTTGCCTGAAAGCTGGAATAGCTTGGTAATGACTGTTATCAATTTTGTTTTTGGTTCAAATACATTGAAATTTGATGATGTTGGTGTTATTTTGAGCGAGGAAATTTGTAGGAAAAGCTCACGTGGAACATCCACATCAGGAAGTGTTTTGAATGCAAAAAGCAGGGGCATAACAAAGGAGAGAGGAAACAATTTTGGAAATTGTGGGAAGTCACAAGGAAAATCAAAGGATAGAAGGTCCCAATCTAGAGACAAGAGGGATTGCTGGTACTATGGTAAGCTAGGTCATTTAAAGAAAGATTGTTGGTCTCAGAAAAATAAAGGAGACAAAAAAGAAGGAAGTAAAGAGGCAAATGTGGTAAGTAATAAATTTGATGAGGATGCTTTGATTCTTTCCCTTGATAATGCTGATGATTCTTGGCTGTTAGATTTAGGGGCTTCATTTCATGCTACCCCCCATAGAAGTTATTTTCTTGATTATCTCCAAGGGGATTTTGGGCTGGTTTATTTTAGGAGATAACGAACCCTGTCAGATTGTTTGAAAGGGAAGAATCAAGATTAAGTTGCAGAATGGGAATCACTGGCTACTACATGAGGTAAGGCATGTTCCAAAGTTAAGCAAAAATTTAATTTTAGCAGGGCAACTAGATGATGAAGGTTGTGTTGTTACATTTAGTGATAAAAATTGGAAGGTCACAAAGGGTGCCTTAGTGGTAGCAAAATGTGTGAAAGTAGGCACCTTATATCTTTGTATAGGTCATACTGTTCCTTCTACTTTAATTGTTACGGAAAAAGGTCAATGTTCAGGAATAGTTGTTGTAGTTCAGTAGGTAGAAGATTATACAGTTGTTGTGGACTCTGAATCAGCAATGTGGCATAATAGACTTGGGCATATGAGTGCAAAAGGTATGAAAGTACTTCATTCAAATAATATTTTACGAGGTCTGAAATGTGTTAATATGGATTTTTGTGAAAGTTGTGTGTATGGAAAACAAAAGAGAGTAAGTTTTCTCAAGGATGGGAAGCAAAAGAAAGATGAGAAATTGGAGCTTGTACATACGGATGTATGGGGACTAGCTCAGGTATCTTCTTTTGGTGGCTCTCTATATTATGTTACATTCATTGATGATGCAACTAGGAAGGTATGGATTTATTTCTTTAGGTAGAAATTTGATGTATTTGAAACTTTTAAAAAATGGAGAAGCTTGGTTGAGAATGAGACGGGTAAAAAGATAAAATGTCTCAGATCTGATAATGGTGGTGAGTATTGCAGCAAAGAGTTTGAATATTATTGTTCCTATAATGGTATTCGTAGGCAGAAAATGGTTCCAAGGACTCCAAAGGAAAATGGAGTGGATGAGCGCATGAACAGAACAATAATGGAGCGTGCACGGACTATGAGATTGCATGTTGGGTTGCCTTTAAAAATGTGGGTAGAGACTATAAACATGTTTTTATTTAATTAATAGAGGTCCCTCTAATCTTTGGGTTGTGGTATTCCAGAGGAAGCATAGAAAGGTAAGAAGGTGAGTTATTCTTTTCTCAAAACCTTTGGTTGTGAAGCATTTGCACATGTAGATTCTGAAAATAGAACCAAGCTTGATGCAAAATCAAAGAAATGTATATTTGTTGGATATAGCATTGATGAATTTTGTTATAGGCTTTGGGATTTTGAAAATTAGAAAATTGTGAGAAGCATGGATGTCATATTCAATGAGAGTTTTGTACAAAGATTTGTTGTTGTAGCATGAGAAGAAAGAAAATGATTATGCAGTGTTGGATTATATTCCAAACAATAATGTTTCAGTGGTTCCTCATGCTTGGCAACAACAACAAGAAAAAATACCACAAACTCCTGTTAGATGATCTTCAAGGATAAGTAGACCTCCAGAAAGATTCTCTCCCTCTTTGTATACTATTTTGTTAACTAATGCTAGTGAACCAGAATATTATGATGAAGCTATGCAGGTGGATACCAAGGTTCACTGGGAGCATGAAATGGAAGAAGAAATGGACTCCTTGCTAAAAAATTAGACTTGGGAATTATGCAAGTTGCCTGCAGGTAAAAATACTTTACCAAACAAATGGGTTTATAGGCTGAAAGAGGAGGATGGAGGTAAGAAAATATTTAAAGCCAGATTAGTTGTAAAGGGATTTGCACAGAAAAAGGGTATTGATTTTGATGAGATTTTTTCTCCAGTTGTTAAAATGACTTCTATTCATATTGTTTTAAGTATTGTGACTATTGAAGATTTGCATTTAGAACAACTTGATGTTAAAACAACCTTTCTCCATGGTGATTTGGAAGAGGAAATATATATTAACCAGCCACAAGCATTTGAGGTCAAAGGTAAGGAGAAACTAGTGTACAGATTGAAGAAAAATTTATATGGCTTGAAGCAAGCACCTCAACAATGGTACTTAAAATTTGATAGTTTTATGGCTGAGCAAGGCTACAGCCTGTGTAATTCTAACCATTGTTTTTATTTTAAGAGGTTGGATAATGACAGCTGCATTATTTTATGTTTATATGTTGATGACATGCTTGTAGCAGGGTCTAACATGGATCACATAAGTGAGCTAAAACAACAGTTAGCAAAATCTTTTGCTATGAAGGATTTGGGGGTAGCAAAACAAATCCTTGATATGAAAATTTGTAGAGATAGGAAAAATAGACAATTTTTTTTATCTCAGGCTAATTATGTTGAAAAGGTGTTGTAGAGATTTCATATGGAGAATGCAAAAGCTGTCAGCACACCTTTGCCTAGTCATGTTAAATTGAATAAGGATATGTGTCCAAAGACACAAGAGGAGGAAGAAAAAATGTCTAAGGTACCATATGCTTCAGTTGTAAGTAGTTTAATGTATGCCATGGTATGCACGAGACAGGATATTGCACATGCTGTAGGAGTTGGTAGCAGGTATTTGAGTCATCCTGGAGTTGGGAATTGGAATGCAGTAAAATGGATTCTCAAATACTTGAGAGGTACATCCAATAAATATTTATGTTTTGGGGGCTCTAATATTGATTTAAAAGGCTATGTTGACTCAGATTTGGTAGGGGATATAGATACTAGGCAGAGTACCACAAGTTATGTATTTACAGTTGGTGGGACAGCAGTGAGTTGGATTTCTCGATTGCAAAAGGTGGTTGCTTTATCCACCACAGAAGCAAAGTATGTTGCTGCAACAGAGGCGGCAAAGGAGATGATATGGCTACAACTTTTCATGGATGAGTTGGGAAAACAATAGGCTTAAAATTACTTGTTTACAGATAGCTAGAGTGCTATACGTCTTGCAAAGAATTTTGTCTTGCATTCTAAAACAAAACACATACAGTTGATATATCATTTCATTCGGTTGGTGTTGGAGGATGGACATGTCAAGCTGGACAAGATACATACAGATGTCAATCTAGCATATATGTTTATGAAGGCGGTGAAAAGGGAGAAGTTGAGCTCCTCTTCAGCTTTAGTTGGCCTTCAAGGTTGAATTTAAGTATAACAGAGCAGCAGGGTCCAAGGTACTTATTTCCAGTGGGAGTTGTAATTGCAGCAATGTCATCCAGGATCAGTCTCCAAGTGGGGGATTGTGTTGGTGTGGAGTCTAATCAGTCTCCAAGTGGGAGATTTTTGATATGTGGTGACTGATCATGCTATACCGTATAGCCCATGGTATACTGTACACCCTAGCATGTATCCTTGCCGGGGTCTGGGGTGTAAGGAAAGCTAGATGCGGAAGCAACTCTCCTAACGTCAAAAACTTAGGGAAGAATGCAGAGATACCTTTTAAATTTTACAACTATAGTCCAATTAAGATGCACATGAAAGAGATAACAGAAATAGAGTATTTGACAAAAACATATGAACACCAGATTTGCATGGGAAAACCCTTACGAGAGAAAAACCCACCACACCAAGAGAAGTCACTTTGTATTACAATAATAAAGATTACATACAAATATCTGACTTATCTTTTTGATGTCAGTTTACAACAGCATTCACCATGAACAACCTTGTTATAGAACATTCACGTTATAGTCTTCACAGAATAGAATTCATCCACTGATCATATAGTCACACAACAATCCATCGATCCATCGAACCCATCACAATCTGCAATCACAGAGTATATCCATGTCGCCCCTGTCTATTGAGCTTCATCTCAATAACAACCAAAATAGTCCAACTGCTAGCGGTTCCCGTTCGGCTCCTCTGATTATCTATTGATTCACCATGTAGGATGGTCTTCTCTCGGTCAGAGTGATCAACCTGTGTTGGCATGTTAGTGAGACACAAGAAGTGTCTCCTCAATGCCCAAAGGCTTCACCATCGATGTCACTAAGATTCATCCTTATTGCCAAGATGTTACATCGAGTCTAGAGAGCTATCACTAAGACTTTGTCATGTTGCCAATACCACATAGCGAGCCTTTATGTTATACCGAGACGTTCAACAGTCGGCAAGACTTATTGCTTTTAGTGAGACATCATACCGAAGCTCCAAAGTCACATAGACAGTAGAATTTACATCAGCAAGACTATCGTCATTCGCCAAGACATCACACCGAGCTCTGAGACTTTCTCCAAAGTGATCAGCAGTTGGCAAGACTATCGTTTGTCACTAAGAGATCATACCGAATCATTAAGGGTTATACCGAAGCATTCAACATTCGGCAAGACATACCACTATCACTGAGACATTACTTCGAATGCTCACAAGTCATACCGAGCTCCAAACAACTGTCGGCAAGACTTTTGTCCATCGCTAAGACCTCACACGGAGACCTTTGAGCTACTCCGAGTGTATACCGTCGATGAGACATTCCTATCGGTAAGACTTGTTACCAAACACCCAAGACTCTCCCTGAAGGCTTCAACAGAAAATGCTATTGGCGAGACTTTTAGCTATTGCTAGGACTTCACATTGAAGTAAGCCTTTCGGCCAAGGGTCTCCTCGATATACGATATGAATGGCCTGTCGGCTAGAGATCTCCATTCAGTTGGAGATCACACCGAACACAACATGTCATAGCGATAGGAGCATTCGGTGAGACTAAAGCAAGGTCACAGCGACCTAAACTATTCAACAAGATTCAAACTGCTAGTCGGCCAAACACAAAAGATTTCACACCAACTTCACCATTTCAGAGGTTTTAGCCTGTTGGATTGAGGCACATATTTCCAACAATCTCCCACTTGACGAAGATCACACAGGCACCTCCAGGGCACTAAGGCCCATTGAACTGGCACACCACCTAAACTTGTTTGTGCTCACTGGCTTCGTCAATGCATCTGCAACATTCTCTGAAGTATCAAATTTTTCCAAACTGACCTTTCCATCCTCCACCATATCTCGTACAAAGTGGTACTGTACATCTATATGTTTTATCCTGGCATGGAAAGTAGGATTCTTTGCCAAAAAAATTACACTCGGACTGTCACAAAAAATAGTTATTTGCCCTGCATCAAAACCAATGTTAGAACACAAACATTTTAACCAAACTACTTCTTTACAAGCGTGTAGCTGCCATATATTTAGCCTCTGTAGTGGACAAAGCGACTACAGCCTATTGCTTACTCATCCAACTCACTGCACCACCATTCATCACGAAAGTATATCCACTGGTGGACCTCCTACTGTCAATGTCCCCTGCCCAATTAGAATCCACATAGCCTCGAATACTGAGAGTCCTCTGTGATTCAACCAAGTTCCCATGGTAACACAAAGAAAACTCTAAAGTGCCCTTCAAATATCTGAAAACTCTTTTCACAACATCCCAATGTGTCCTTCCAAGATTAGCCATAAACTGACTAAGAACTCCCACTGCTTGGGCAATGTATGGCCTTGTATAGACCATTGCATACATAAGACTACCAACCGCACTAGCATAGGGTACACTGGTCATGTCCTCCATCTCAATAGGAGATTTTGGACAATCTTCAACAGATAGCTTCGTTCCCTGTAAGACTAGAACAACTAGTTGCTTGCAATAATTCATGCAAAATATCTCTAGAACAGTCTTGATATACTTACTCTGACTGAGCCAAAGTTTTCTACTATTCCTGTCCCTAGTTATCTCCATCCCTAGAATATACCTTGCTGCACCGAGATCTTTCATTTCAAACTTAGCAGACAACTAAGACTTAAGATTAGAAATCATCAACTTACTATTGCCTATGAACAACATATCATCAACATAGAGAGAAATAATAAGAACTTGATCACTTTCAGCTTTGTAATAGACACAATAATTAGATTTTGATCTTACAAATCCCAAAGACAATACAAAAGTATCAAATTTCCGGTACCACATTCTAGGTGACTATTTTAACCCATACACAGACTTCTTTAACTTGCAAACCAGTTTCTCTTTACCTTTCTCCACAAAGTGCTCAAGCTGGGACATGTAAATCTCTTCTTCAAGATCACCATGAAGAAATGTTGTCTTCACATCCATCTATTCGACCTCTAAGTCATATGCTGCTGCAAGTGACAAAAGAAATCTGATAGATGTCAGCTTAGCTATAGGAGAAAAAATTTCCCCATAGTCAATTCCCTCTACATGGGAATAATCCTTTGCAACCAACCTCGCCTTATATTTTTCCACACTTCCATCTAGACCAATCTTCTTTTTAAATACCCATTTGCAGCCAACAACTTTTTTGCCATTAGGCAAGGGCACCAAACTCCAAGTGTCATTCTTTTCTAATGATTCCATTTCTTCATTCATGGCTTCCAACCAAGAGTCTGAATCAGACATTCTAAATGCCTCTTTCATAGTCCTAGGCACATCAGTGCTAGAAATTAAAGCATAGGAACAAGTAGAATCTATCAAAGAAAACCCATAGCTATAAGGTTGCTTTCTTTCATGAGTTGACCTCCTCACTTGCTAAGGCTGAGGTTCTTCTTCTTCTTCAAAACTTTCAGAACTGCTTGAGCTCTCCTCAGTTTCAGGTACATTTTAAATTTTTAATTCCTCTTTATCTGGTGTCGGAGGAATTTCAACTATATCCTTATTGTTTTCTAACTGTCTCTAACTGCAGATCCAAGGTAGAAGGCTTCTGCTCACGAAAGATTACACTTCTGTTGTACACAACATTCTTTGTATCAGGATTTCAAAGCTTGTATCCTTTTATGCTAGCACTATAGCCAATAAAAATACATTTGACAGCCTTGTTCTCCAACTTAGATCTTTTCTCATACGGCACATGAGCATATGCCTCACTGCCAAAAACACGAATGTGTCTTAAAGAGGGCTTCTTACCAGACCACGCTTCCAAAGGTGTTTTCTCAAAAAGAGTAGAATTTGGAGAACGATTTATTAAGTAACATATTGCAGCAACTTCCTTTGCCCAAAACTTCTCCTCCAAGCCGACACTACTCAACATACTTTGTGCTCTCTCCATCACTGTCCTATTGAACCTTTCCACAACTCCATTTTGCTATGGAGTATAAGGTGTAGTCTTATGTCTTTTAATCCCATGGTCTTTACAATACCTCTCGAAATCATCAGAACAAAATTCACCACCATTATCAATCCTTAAGCATTTAATTTTTCTTCTAGTCTGATTTTCTATAAGGTTCTTAAATTCCTTAAACCGACTGAACACTTCTAATTTACTTTTCAATAAATAAATAAATGTTCTTCTCAAATAATCATCAATGAATGATACATAGTACCTTGACTTAGACAAAGAAGGAACATTCACTAGACCAAATACATCAGAATGAATATAATCCAGCAAACCAGAAGATTTATGAGGACTGGAATAAAATGAAACACGGTGTTGTTTTCCATATATATAGTGTTCACAGAATTCAAAATCAATGTTACAATCTTCAAGCCCCTCAACCAAGTTTTTTTTCTTCAAGGTTATTAAACCTTTCTCTCCAATGTGGCCTAGCCTATGATGCCAGAGCATAGTCTTTTCTACTAGAAGTTTAACTTCCATAGAGTCTATACAATTAGGAACATTTCCCTCTTTTCCTCCATGAGTAGCCTTCTGTGACTTTACAAAGACACTGTTGCATTGAACAACATGTGCATCCAGCTTGTACAAGGTACCAATACAAGCACCCCTTACTAGCACCATTGAGCCTCAAGTCATCTTGTAGCCATTTCCCGAGAACATGACTTGCACTCCAATATCATTCAGCTTACTAACAGAAAGTAAGTTTCGAGCCAAACCTGGTATATGCATTACATCATTAATTCCCTTCACTCTTCCATCAAGGAATTGAATTCGACTCTTCCACCGCCAACAATTTCCAAAGTTGAATCACTTGCCAAGTACACCTTCCACCATTGTATTCTTCATACTTCGTAAACCAATTCTCTATGAGATGTCATGTGGAAAGATGTCCAGAATCAACCAACCAAACATCATCCGATGCCTCAGAGCCAAGGCTACAATGAAAGCACCAGCATCACTATGAGAAGAATCATTGTCGGAAGAATACTTCTTCTTCTTCTTCTCCTCTTTACAACTTTCTGACATGACCAAGTCACTTGCCAGCAATTTCACCTTGACTTTCTTGCTAGGAGACTTTGATCTCCCCTCGATTTCAATTTAGATTTCTTGTCCTTCTTCTTGCCTTTCTCTTTTGACCTTCCTCTAACAGCAAGGGCCTCCTTTGCCATCTCAGAAGATTTCCTTCTCATTTCTTCTGATAACAAAGAAGCAATAACATCTTCCATCTTGAAACTGGATTTTGTACTCCCAATATCCATCACAAGGTGATCCCATGAATCTGAAAAAGAACACAATATCAGTATACATCGATCCTCTTCATCAATCTTCACACCAACAGATGTTAACTGTGCAATCAGCATGTTGAATGTGTTCAAATGATTAGCTACAGAACCTCCTTCCTACATTCTCAAAGTGTACAACTTCTTCCTCAGGAACAGTTTATTCACCAAGGACTTCCCTTGATAAATAGATGCTAGTCTCTTCCACAAGGAAGATGCAGTCTTCTCTTCATGCACATTGAGAAGAACGAAGTCTGCCAAACAGAGCCTTATCAGCCCCTTAGACTTTCTATCTGCAAGGTCCCAATCTTCTTACTTCATGCCTGTAGGCTTCACTCTAGACATAGCAATCCAAAGATCACGGTCAACCAATAGATCTTCCATCTTAAGTTTCCACAACTCAAAATTGCTGCCATTGAACTTCTCTATTTCAATCTTTCCTGACGTGCTTGCCATCTTAATCTGTAATTAGAAACTGACTAACTTCTACAAGACTCCCACTGAACAAAAATTGACTTAAAAAACCCAACGTACCCACAAGGATAACACAACTGGCCAGGCTCTGATACCACTTGTAAGGAAAGCTAGATGCGGAAGCAACTCTCCTAATGTCAAAACCTCAAGGAAGAATGAAGAGATACCTTTTAAATTTTACAATTACAGTCCAATTAAGATGCACATGAAAGAGATAATAGAAACAGAGTATTTGAAAAACACATATGAACACTAGATTTATGTGGAAAAACCCTTATGAGAGAAAAACCCACCACACCAAGAGAAGTCACTTTGTATTACAGTAATAAAGATTACATATAGATATCTGACTTATCTTTTTGATGTCATTTTATAGCAGCATTCACCATGAACAACCTTGTTGTAGAACATTCACGTTATAGTCTTCATAGAATAGAATTCATCCACTGATCATACAGTCACATAGCAATCTGTCAATCCATCGAACCCATCACAATTTGCAATCACAGAGTATATCCATGTCACCCCTATCTATCAAGCTTCCTCTCAGTAATGGCCGCAATAGTCCAACTGCTAGCGGTTCCCATTTGGCTCCTTTGATTGGCTATTGATTCACCATGTAGGATGGTCTTCTCTCGGTCAGAGAGATCTACATGTGTTGGCATGTCAGTGAGACACAAGAAGTGTCTCCTTGATGCCCAAAGGCTTCACCATTGATGTCGCCAAGAGTCATCCTTATCGCCAAGATGTTACATCGAGTCTAGAGAGCTATCGCTAAGACTTCGTCATGTTGCCAAGACCACATAGCGAGCCTTTATGTTATACCGAGACGTTCAATAGTTGGCAAGACTTATCGCTTTCGGTGAGACATCATACCAAAGCTCCAAAGTCACATTGACAGTAGAATTTACATTGGCGAGACTATTGTCATTCGCCAAGACATCACATCAAGCTCTAAGACTTTCTCTGAAGTGATCAACAGTCGGCAAGACTATTTTTCGTGGCTGAGAGATCATACCGAGTCATTAAGGGTTATACCGAAGCATTCAACATTTGGCAAGACACCACTATCACAGAGACATTACTTCGAATGCTCACAAGTCATATCGAGCTCCAAACAACAGTCGGCAAGACTTTTTTCCAATGCTAAGACCTCACACCGAGACCTTTGAGCTGCTCCGAGTGTATATCGTCGGTGAGACATTCCTATCAGTAAGACTTCTTACCGAACACCCAAGACTCTCCCCAAAGGCTTCAATAGAAAACATTGTCAGTGAGACTTTTAGCTATCACTGGGACTTCACACCGAAGTAAGCATTTCGACCAAGGGTCTCCCCGATATACGATATGAATGGCATGTCGGCCAGAGATCTCCACTCGGTAGGAGATCACACCAAACACAACATGTCATAGCAATAGGAGCATTCGGTGAGACTAAAGCAAGGTCACATCAACCTGAACTATTCAACAAGATTCAAACTGCTAGTCGGCCAGACACAAAAGATGTCACACAAACTTGGCCCTTTCAGAGGTTTCAGCCTGTGGGATTGAGGCACATATTTCCAACATGGGACCGGGCTGGGCCCCGAGCGGGGGTTCGGGGGTGGCAGCCCCCGAGGAAAATTTTCATCCTACTTTTTCACGTCATCACTGAAAAGGGGAAAAATCAACGAAAAAAGAAAAATCCGATTTTGTATCGAACCCAAAATCTAGAAGCTTCTAAGCTTGATAAAAAGGGGTTCAGATGGGTGTTATAGAATGATAAAAAAAACATGATTATTCACAAGATTGTAATAGGTTTTCCACTAGATAATAAAATTATTGGATGGCTACTGTTTGGTGGATGTAGCCTAGATTGGGTGAACCACATTAAATTCTCTGTGTTATAATTTATTTTGTGTGTTTTAGTTTCTCTATTTATTAATTAAATATGCATTTAATTGTTAGATATCTGCCTTTCTAACCCTAACACTTCTTTTGTTCAAATCACCTACAAAATTTGAATCAACATAACCACAAACTGAACCACTACTACCATCAAAGGTGATACAATAATCACTTGTTCCTCTAAGATATCGAAGCACCCATTTCACTGTTGGCCAATGCTCTTTATCTAGATTTTAAACATGTATCTACTGGAAACACCAACTGCATGTGAAATATCTGGTCTTGTACGTACCATCGCATACATTAAATTTCCTACTACATTATCATACGGTACACGAGACATATAATCCTTTTCTTCTTTAGTACTAGGACATAAACTTGAAGAAAGCTTAAAATGAGAAGCTAAAGGGATATTTATTGGTTTCACATTATTCATACCAAATCTTATGAGGATCTTCTCCACATAATTCTGTTGCGATAACCAAAGCTTACCATGCTCCATATCTCTATGTATTTCCATGCCCAAATTTTTTTTTTCTACTCCTAGATCTTTCATATCAAAATTCCTAGCCATCTGAGCCTTTCACCCATTGATCTCAACTATGATTTTGCATGCTACAAGCATCTTATCAACATATAACACCAAGATAATGAATAAACCATTTTTCAAACTTTAAAAGTAAACACAATGGTCATACTCAATCCTTGTAAAATTTTGGCTCACCATGAAGGAATCAAACTTCTCGTACCATTTCCTAGGAGACTACTTCAGGCCATACAATGACTTCTTGAGTTTGCAAACAAATTTCCTATTGCAACCTTGAACAAACCCTTTTGGTTGTTCCATATATATCTCTTCATCCAAATCTCCATGTTAAAATGTTGTTTTAAAATCTAATTGCTCCAACTCAAGATCAAGTAAAGCAACAAGTGCTAAAACAACCCAAATAGAAACTAGCTTAACAACTAGTGAAAAAAATTCATGAAAATCAATACCTTCCTTTTGAGAATGCCCTTTTGCTACCAGTCTTGCTTTGTACCTTTCAATTTTATCATCAACACCCTTCTTCAATTTGAAGACCCATTTGCAACTAACTTTCCTACCCTTTGGAAGTTCTACCAGGTCCCACATTTTGTTCTTCTCCAAGGCATCCACTTCTTCTTTCATTCTTATTTTACATTTAGCATTTTTAGTACCATCCATTGCTTCCTAATAAAAACTAAGTTCCCCATCATTAGAAATCAAAGCAAAAGATGAAACATGATCATCATACCTTTTAGGTGGATTTCTAACCCATGTAGATCTCCTTAGATCTTGTTGTGGAAAATTTCCACATTTTCCTGTAGTTTTTCTTCATTCTCATCTTCGTCTTCGGAAGCTTATTCTTGCTCATTGTTTTCTGTAGATGGATGAGTTTCCAATTGAATTTTTTGATGTTGAGGTACTTGTTCCTATTTCAAATCAACTTCTACAATATCTGATTTTATGAAAGAATATTCATCAAATACTACATCTCTGCTAATAGGGTGATCCCACAATAGTGGTTTACAATTTTTGGCCAAACTGGACACTAATTTTTTTTAAAACTAAATCTTCACATTCAAGCACCTATAGCGGTTAAACTGTGAGGAATTTGAAGATGATGCAAAATAGAGTCTTGTCACATTTTGTCTATAGATTCTAAAAATATTTTTTTCAAAATTTTTGGAATCAGATTGCACTTATTTTTCCATCTCCCACGAAAATTGTTTTTTTTCAAAAAACAACATTTTTAAAAAGTGACACACACCGTATAATGCATAACTTCTTTTCCTTGAAAGATAAAATTCCAATTCTTTTGAATTTAGATTTGTAACTCCGATATCTAGTGCTTCCACTTGGTTAGATAGTTTTTTATTGAATATTTTTTCTTTCATCAAGTTTCAAAGTCAAATCAATTACAATTTAGACATAACGCGACCATCTAACACATAACTTTTACTGTATGTATCGAAATTATTATTTTTAGTTTTGTTGGATCAAGGACTCTAATATCTGGTGCACTCATATTTTTTTCAATTTTTTTTTATAATCTTCTATTTTTTCACATGTGCAGAACAGAGAGTTTTGTTTTCGGTGAAAAACCTATATTTAATAAAACTTAAAAAAAAAATAGATAATATAATCAAAACATATTAAAATTATATTCATTGGATAGCTCATTTTGAGGGCAACCTGATACCAGTTGGGTTTTTGAGATCTCCTCCATTTTCATTCTCAAATCAAGCTTCAAAGTGCAAAATTCTGAGCAATTTTGGTGCCTAAGAGGATGTGGGTGAAAATAAGTGGGTTCAGTCGAACAACTATTTGGTCGAACAAAAAAATAATGTTTGGTCGAATGTGGGTTCAAATAAACCTCTGGTCGACCAAACCCATTTAACATACAATAAAAAAATAGATTTGAATGTGGTTCGGTTGAACATTCTAAAGGTGTTCGGTCGAACCCCCTCTATTAAAAATTAATTTTTAATATTAATATAAATATAAATTATATTCTTTTTAAATTATGACTTGAGAGAGAGGGGGGGAGTGGGAGAGAGATAAAGGGTAGGGGGTACAAGGGTTTAGGGTTTAAGGGTTAAGGGTAGAGGGGAGAGGGAGAGGGGGTAGGAGGGAGAGACTTGAGAGAGAGAGAAGGGGGAGTGGCTAGAGATAAAAGGTAGGCCCCTAGGCTGAAGGGTTAAGGGTAGAGGAGATCAAGAGGGAGAGGGGTAGGAGGGAGCCACTTTCAAGAGAGAGAGGGGGAGTGGAGAGAGATAGAGGCGGAGCAAAAAGGTTTAGGTTTAAGGTTAAGGGTTAAGGGTAGAGGGGAGAGAGAGAGGAGGTAGGAGGGGTAAACTTGAGAGAGAGGGAAAAAATGGGAGAGACATAAAGGGTAGGGTGTACAAGGGTCTAGGGTTTAAGGGTTAAGGGTAGAGGAGAGAGGGAGAGTGGGTAGGAGGGAGAAACTTGAGAGAGAGAGAGAGGGAGGGAGTGGGAGAGAGATAAAGGGCAGGGGGTCCCAGGGTTTGGCGCTAAGGGTAGAGGAGCCCCTAGGAGGAAGAGTGGGTAGGAGGGAGAGACTTTCAAGAGAGAGAGAGAGGGGAGTGGGAGAGAGATAGAGGCAGGGAGAGAAGGGCTTGTGGCTCTAAGGGTTAAGGGTAGAGGGAGAGGGGAGAGGGGGCAGGAGGGGAAGACTCCCAAGAGAGAGAAGGGGGGGAGGGGAGAGAGACAATGCTTAGGGGGTCCCAGGGTTTAAGGGTAAAGGGTAGAGGGAGAGGGGGATAGGGGGTAGGAGGGAGAGACTTGAGAGAGGGAAGGGGGGAGTGGGAGAGAGATAAAGGGTAGGGGTCCTAGGGTTTAAGGGTTAAGGGTAGAGGATATCGAGAGGGAGAGTGGGTAGGAGGGAGAGACTTTTAAGAGAGAGAGGGGGGAGTGGGAGAGAGATAGAGGGTGGGGAGTAGAAGGGTTTAGGGTTTAAGGGTTAAGGGTAGAGGGAGAGGGGGTAGAGGGAGAGACTTGAGAGAGAGAGGGAGGGAGAGAGACAAAGGTAGGGGGGTGTACAAGGGTTTAGGGTTTAAGGGTTAAGGGTAGAGGGGAGAGAGGGAGAGGGGGTAGGAGGGAGAGACTTGAGAGAGAGGGGGGGAGTGGGAGAGAGATAAAGGGTAGGATTTAAGGGTTTAGGGTAGAGGGGAGAGAGGGAGAGGGGATGGGAAAGAGAGACTTGAGAGAGATAATAATTTTATAATTTCATAATTAGATAATACTTAATTTTAAAATTTACATAGTTTCCCATGGAACAATTCGATGGAACAAATTATATAAGTTGTATATAAGTGTATATAAGATTCTTGAACTTAAGAATTTCATGAAACAAATATAAGTTGTATATAATTGTAATTTATAAAAAATTATTTTAAAAAACTTCAATACGTTTCAAATAAGGATTGAAAGCATATATGTGGGTTTACATGCAGCCAAAAAAAGTGAGAGTTGATGCTATCAAAGATTCTTGAACTTAAGAATTTTCCATGGAACAAATATGTACATATAATTGTAATTTAGGAAAAATGATTTTAAAAAATTCACTACGTTTCAAATAAGGATTGAAAGCATATATATGGGTTTACATGCAACAAAAAAAGTGAGAGATGATGCTATGAAAGATTCTTGAACTTAAGAATTTTCCATGGAACAAATATGTACATATAATTGTAATTTACACAAAATGATTTACAACTATGTACAAGTTACTATAAGTTCTCATTTGAACATGTATAGGGTTACAAGTGAGCTTGAAAACCATGGGTATAATCTAAGTCAAAGATTCTCGTTCAACCCGCTTCTTCAATAAAATGTAGAATTTTTTGATGATCATCACTATCTAGTCTCCATTTTCTTCGCCATCGCATGTGGAACTAAGGCTGAAGATGTAGAGTGGTAGCAATTATCAAGTGACTATATTGATATACCTTGTTATTAGGTTGATAGTCAACAAAATGAATCTTGTGCTAAACAACTTTGACTTGTTTTAGATATGTCCCATGCACTACAACAAAACCTGCATGGTAAACATGAACCTACTTGGTAAGACATATGAACGTGTACAACATTTTCATGCTCAAGGTTTGTACAATATATATTTAATGTTTATAATGTAATGCATGCACATGTAAGATACAATGTCTATAAAATTTAAAATTCAAACTCACTGTAGGGAAATGGCATTCCATCACTTGATTTTGGGGTTACATTAGTTTATTTATTCCTCTCTTCTGTGCAATGCAATAAATAATAGCTAACACATTTGATGTTTCCAGGCTCTGCTATGACTGCAAAAACATCTCCTATACACCAAATTTACACAAAAAAATTCTAAAAAAATTAGAAATGTCTCTAAAGATCATTAACTAGATATATATAATATTTAAATTATTGAAAACTTACACATGGTACCTTTTCTAACCAATCCTGAAATATGGTCATAATCAATTGAAATCAAAGGAATGTCTTCAAATCTTTCTTCCTCATTTTCATCATATGTTTCTAAAACAACTAGTGTCACCGTATCCCATTTACCAACATATCCAAGTTCTTGATTGTTGCATGCATAATTAGAGTTTCCCTCAATGCACTCAGTACAAAAATAAGAGTAATCCCTTGTGTTTAATATCCATGAATGGTGAGTATCTGAACTCCTAACACAATGCAAAGATCTTGTTTTTTCTACCCTCTTGAATCCATGCATCAATCTTCTATCCACACCTAGATACATATGTACAACAAAAAACTTATGTGAACAAATCGTATATATATATATATATGTATATATATATATATATATATATATATATATGTATGTATATATATGTATAATATATATATATATATATATATATATATATATATATTAGAGAAGATTTAAATAAATTCAAATTTTTGGTTTGATTTGATTTATACATGCTAAATATCTCCCAAACCTCTATGGAATGTGTGGGTTTGTTCTTGAAGATGTCTTTGACCACATTTGATGCAAAGTGTTTCTTGCATCATTCAACAACATCATGTGCATTGTCTAGAAAATATTCTAGATAACTCATTTGATGCTTTCTTAAAGCTCGTTTGATGCAAGCTCCTACTCCATCATGCTCACCCTTTCCATGCCCACTCTAAAAAAAAATCCAAACATGTAGTATTTTGTAGATTTTATGATATCTACAAAGTGTATAGAATGGCCGTGAAGATTTGAATTGTGTCGCACATCCATCTGACCATACAAAATGATTTTCAAATTTTACACCCCTGCTTCTCAAATTCTCAAAAAATATTGTAAAGCAATGTTGGACAAAAAATTTGTCATGCTCTTTATCATCACTAATATAAAAGTGATATTCTTTCTTAATGGTGTGTTCTTCATCTGTACTCTCAACACCATCCAATTCTGATTGTGCATGTTGATAACACACATGAACCATAATAGCGATCTACTTTGAATAGTAATACTCTGATTGAATCTCCTTTTGATGTACAAACGAGTAATTTTCTACAAAGTCAACTACTGATAGAACTGTTCCACATGGGAAAGTATCTCTCAATGTTTGGAATTGTTGTGCTTGCCACTTAGCAAAAAAGGAATGATGTATGTATGGTCATATCAATTTTCAAAAAAATTCTAATGGGAATCTCCTCTTCTACATAGTTCAACCTTGTGGATTCTTTCCCAAAATTTGTTTGCAACTTTACATACTTGTACCTATGTTAGTAAAATATGTGAATAACTAATAAACCACACTTGATCAATGAAACATTACATCAAAGAGAATCCAAATAACTTGATCTATGAGAAATTGAAACAAATAAACTCTCTAAAAATAGTACTTACCTCTTGCAATTTACTGTCTTTGTTAGAATTGATTATCCTCAATTCTTGAAGGAAATTTATGGGAATTTCGGATGTCCTCTAAATTCCTTTTATCTTTGAGTTTATTTGGGGTCCATTTCCTTGATCACATAATATAGGGCTTTATGAACAAACTTGCCTATTTGTAGGAGTGCATTTTGAAACCCACATCTTTCTTCTCTCATCTTTCGAAACACCTAATAGTAGAGATCAAATTCAATATGATAACGACAACAACAAGTTTCAAAAAACTTTTTTATCTTCACATAATATGGCTTTAACCTTTGAAACACTATTTGCCCAATCTTTATATGAGGATATGCATTACAAAAGTTCATATAAATCTCAAATTGTGTTATTTCTAGCCAATGTTTGATATGATTTTCATAAATACTAGGTCCAATCCTATGTCTTATACCATCTCTAGTATTTGATGATAGACGAGTCTGGTCATGCGAAAAACCTGAGACCAAGTTCCTAACAACATCTTCAATCCTATCAAAATGAAGAGCTCTACACATAATTGCCCAATTTCCTTCTAAACTATCATCCAAAAACTCTCTTTTTCTAATATTTTACCAATGTGGTTCTACTATAACCAATTTCAGTTGAAAGTGCAGACATTTTTCTTTATCTTGCTATATCTTGATGTACAATAGATGTCAACATCACCCTTCTTGTAGTGGCTTTATCCACTGATCGAGATCCTTTCCTAATGGAATCTAAACCCTTTTTAACATTTTGAACAATATCCTTTTGTAATCCCATGTGTTTCTTCTTATTTGATGTCGAATGTACACCCAAAAATTGTAATGACTCTTTGAGCTCATCATGAAGAAGTAAACATGATAACAATTTGGGTTTTTTCAAGTGTATCAAGATGATTGAAATGATGATTGATCATTCCATTTACAGATTTAGTCATTGACCTCTTTCTCTTATTATAAGGCTGGTTGGCATAATATTTCAGTTTCTCCATATCCACATTTCAAATAAAATGATCTAAATTTCTATAGAAATTTGTTTCCCCACCTTCTCGACTAGTTTTATATGCTCATCCACTTCCAATAGGAAGCGTTGATCAGGCCCTCTCCAACATGCATTGTTTGAACTTATTAGCTATCCTATCTTCAAAGGTTCCATGCATTCTTGGTAGTTCATTTTGATCCAATGTCTAGATTTGGCTCGTGAGCATGAAAACTTCCCTGCACTATTGGTACTTCCATGTGTCACAAAATATTTGCAAACAAAGTGAGAGATGATGTTAAATATAAGTGAATTTTATGTATGAAAACAAATTGATAAAACATGATGAGCTATAAGTGAGAGAAGTTTGTGCTAGTTTATAATGCTCATCCATACCAGTAGAAGGAAGTGATCTTGACCCCTCCTCAACAAGCATTTGTTTGAACTTAGGTCTCCTCCCTAACTTCAAGATCCATGTTCTTCATAGTTGTTTGCAGTCAATATCTAGATTTGGCTTGACTCCGGCTTCAGGAATCCTGGAGGCATAAAAACATAAAAATGAATTTGAGAACATTGAGTAGTGAAAATAAAAGATGAAAGACACAAACACAAATATTGAAACAAAAGAATGGAAACCCAAGGGGAATTGGAGTCAAGGATCATATAAACATTGCAACTTGCATGACCAAGATGACTTGAGGACATTTAAAAGTATTTATAGTCATTCAAGTGCAATGACATGGTTAGAAACCTTCAAAATACATGTGTTAAGACATAATTTAAAGAATAATCTATCATATATAACTATTATTCCTTGGCAGCATATAGCTTGAGTTTTGATGTATACATGTGTTAATCTCTAGAAAACCTGACATTGCATTGGCTTTAAGTATAATTTGAGTTCTAATTTTCAAATAATTCTAGAGCTTAGAATTGGGCATTTATTAAAATATTTAAAAAATATATTTAAGGAACTATTGATCATTAGATTAAATTCAATGGGAGTTTAGAAAAATCTTAAGATAATTAGATGTTGCAATGTAGATTGGATAGAATTGATCACCAAATATCAACATTAGAATGCTACTTCATTGTACATGAAGGTGTAGTTTAATGAATAATTAAGAAAAAATAATGGCTTTTTTCAAAGTGCAAAGTTAGAATATATAGGAATTTGCAAAGCCATAAAATAATTAATGTGGTTGAAAAAATTATGAAAATCAAAGTGGCATAGTGAGGGACACAAAATTTAAGGTTTCATTGGAGAACTAAGCTTGTATTGAAGTACACTCAGAACAATAGAAAAATTAAAGAGAAAATTATTAGATGCAATACTCAACAATGATAATGTGATGACAAAAAATTAAACAAAGGTATTGGTAAAAGATAAGTGTAAGGTTTGTCTGGGAGGGATTTTAGTAATACAATATTTTAGTTTAAGAGTACATTTTAAGTTGGGGTGTGTAGTTGAAATTGTCATACATTAAACATTTCTAATTTTAATAAGAAAGCCAATGCAAAATGTATGTACATACAAATTTATGTTTAGGTGTACTAACCAAATTATTGGGTGGAGTAATGCACAAATTATGGATTCCATCCCATCAAATGAATACTCATGTTTTTTCAAAGTAAAAGTCCTAAACACACACTTGAGAGTGAGAGAGAGAAGAAACAAGCATGTACCTTGTTTCTTTCTATGGTAATTTTCCAAGTTTTGTTCACACCTCTTATGTTCTTCTTTTGAAAATTTTTGTTGAGACGCATTTTTTCTTTTTCTTTGTTGTCCCATTTTCTTCTTCAACTTAAAGATGACTCAAAACAAGTCCTCTACCAACTTAGTTAAATTATCCTCCAAATTTTTCATTGATTGATAAAAATGAAAAGTTGTCGAGCTCCAATATTTTCATCCTTGATAAATGTGCAAAAACTTCTTCTCCAAAATCTGCGCTCCAAGTGATATAAGTGACAATTAATCTTGCAATTTGATATCCAAAATAATGAAAAATAAGCTTCTATTTATATGCATATCTAGGATGGGAAATAAATTATTCTAGTGTATATGGAATAACTAGATCCTAGTTTAAATGAATCAAGTAGTAAACAAACAAGTTATTTCATTATGGAGTTTGTTGTTATTTAATTCATAGGTATGCACAACATATCTAGTAATTTTAGAATTTTGTTTAAGTGTCAAAAATGTATATTAGAGGTATAATTTAAAATGAATTTTCTTAATTATATTTGAATTGAATTTCAAGTTACTTGTCAAAAATGTATAATAGAGGTATAATTTGAATTAAATTTTCTTCATTATATTTGAATTGAATTTCAAGTTACTTGTCACAAATGTATAATCGAGGTATAATTTGAATTGAATTTTCTTAATTATATTTGAATTGAATTTCAAGTTACTTGTCAAAAAGATTATATCTTGTTCTCAACTCAATGGTTCCTGTTGCTTAAGTCATTTAAAAAAAAATATTTATTGTGATCAACATGAATGAACTTAATTATAATGTGGCATTGATTTCCCTAAAATTCTACTAGAGATCAAATGTATATTGAATATAAGGAAATTTAAGTTGTAAGAGATCATAAAATAAGAAAACATGTATGTATATTAGATATTTAAAGCAAATGCATACATATATTATGTGTAAACATGTTTAAACCATAAGCAAACACATGTACATACATGTAAAGGGATTCAATACATATAAACATAACACATTATAAGCAAAGAGACAAATGTATGTATAAATCATATAAGAAAATATATGTACATATCATATAAGAAAAATGTAAATTAAAGATCATCAAATGTTGAATACTAAAGATCAACAAATAAGCAAATGTATGTATATCATATAAGCAAATGTAAGTTACAGATCATCAAATCTCAAATACTAAAGATCATCATGTATAAGCAAATGCATGTGGTAAAGATCAAAAATCTAGTGTGCATGGCCTAATATGAATTTCTACTCCTAGTCGAATGGCCATCTAAATGAGAACGGTCCTGCTCTTATGGATGTGTTGAGTCCTGCAAATAAAATTGTGTACAAGATGTGTTAAATACATATAATTTATATTAAATAAATTTTATGAAAGCTATTTTTAAATGAACTTGTATTTTTAAATATCAATCTAGATCTATGCATACATAAATATTGCATGTACATATACATGTGTGATTATATAAAAATGAAAAACTCACATGTCTACTGGTAGCAGATTCATCCACAGAGTCACATCGATCATGCACACGATCTAGACCAAGGCTAGGAGTGATATGAGGTATGTCCACCTATAACAACATATATACATATATATATCAACTTATATGAATATCTAGTTAAAAAAAAATTAAAAATAATGAAAAAATAATTGAAACATGCACATGCACACATACATGAATATCATCTGATATCGGATGACCTAAGTCCTCTGAAACAGTCACCTCCACCATATCCACCAAACGGTCAAGTGACGAATCAACATCTGCATCCATCCGATCTATCCCATGTCATGCTAGAAATGATGAATGTAGAGGACTATGAAGGTGAGATGGCATCGGCGATGATGAACCAAAACTAATCAACATATCAGTTAAACCCATAGTCTGTATAGCTGCCAAATGAACTATAGGTGGATCCTGATGCGCACTAGTGATCGATTGAGAGTGATGGGATCCTGGAACTGAACGACCTTTGCATCTCAAATGATCTCTAACATGCTCCATACCGATCCCATTTTCTGATGCAATGTTTCCATATGCCTCCAATAGGTCCTCAGCCAAACAATGCAAAGTCATGCGTGACATATCTCATGTAAGTGCATCAAGTTGTGTAGGAGTAGGGATGCCAGCCACTATAAAAGGATCCATGGTGGTCTACTGTGTTGAAAATGGCATGGATCAGGAATGTCTGGACATCAAATACTGACCTACACAATCATCAGATATCCTAGTGGTGGCAGCCGTAATGTCACCTATAGTGTCAATTTCTTCCTTTTGGGAAGCAACGACAACCTCATCTGCTATGGGGGCTAGAGCTAGGGTGAGAGTAGGAGACCTCTCACCAACCAATACCTTAAACACTAGGGGTGGTCTATCTACTCGATGATAGGCGGGCCTATCAGCAATCTTGCCACACCCTTGACCAACATATGGTGGAATGTCTAGGTAGAACAAAATACAATGGAATCTGGTCATTGTTTGGGTTTAGACCATGTGCTGCGAGAAATCGTGGGTAGATCAATGAGGCCATAACATGATCGACACATCTAGTGACCTGGTATCCCCTAACCTTACACACATTTTGATAAAATGGAAAACAAGTGGCTTTTATCATTTCTTTGGTGACACTATCTTGTATTTGTTTAAGGGAATGTCACCATGTACTTCTTCTGCTGTCTGCAGGAAAGAATAGCGATCCTCTCTATCGGGAATATGCACTAGTCCTCTCGGTTTATCTTTTAGTTTTTCAGACTATGCAATGTGTATGCATGGTTCACTACTTATCCCGGGTTTTGCACCACGTGCTAATGAATCTCAATTTTTTAATCTCATTACTAGTATTTGCAAACAAAGAATGCATTAGATTGGAACATGATCTACAAACATATTTATATATATATATATATATATATATATATATATATATATATATATATACTCTGATGCACCCTAAAGAGCAGTGAGACTTTTGGTAAATAATATACCTAGATAAAGAGAATACAAATCTAAAATAGTTGTAATAATTCATCTACTCATCAATAATATTTTCATACCATTAACAATTTAAAAAGAATTGGAAGAAAAATATAATCTATAACATAGCATCCTTAAATGATTCAAATTTTAAATGAAACGATGAAAGAAAGAATAAGAATACAAAGATTAGTATAAAATTATTTGAAAATAATTGGGGATAAAAATATTTAATCTAATAGTTGTTAACATAAATAAACTTCAAAATAGGATTATGTAAGTGAAAAAAAGTTATATTGCCTTCATTGAACCTAAATTTATCTAGTTAAGATATGTCTAAAATTAAGAATTCACACTAGAATATCAATATTCCATAAGAATCTCATAAAGAGGATGAATTTAATGGAAGATAATATAAAATACTCCATATGAGGATGAATTTTATCATTACAATATGAGTGAATCATCTCAATTATATAGCCAAGAACATCAAAAAATTATAGATTGGAAAGCAAAATAATCAGACATTTATCATATTTTTATATGTATAAAGTTTAGATACCATCAAACTATTTAAACTTATAGATTGCATAAAGCTATAAATTGAATTGTTAAAACTAATTTATTAAGAATCAAATCTAATAAAGTTTGACTTCATATTGCATACTTGTTATAAATATCTCACTAATCCAACCATACATTTTATATATGTTAAAAAATATATAATTGTTATGTCCATAATTTTTCACTATATCTTGACGTGGATCTCCTTCAACTAGATCAATTAAAAATTATTTGTAATGTTGGAGGAAAATGGATTTAATATCATTAGAGTTGTCATGGAACTACCTCTCTTGATCAATGATAGATATTATCCACTCTCGAGAATGTAAATATGTTTGAGATAACTAAAAAATAATTTGTATCCCTTATATCATTTCATCCAATGTAGCCTATCTCTTAATTGAGATCCTCTACCACAATTAAGTTCAAATCTTCTAAGTTTTATTTCAACGGAAGCAACCACTCATTGTAGAAAAGTTATTAGTAAGTGCTAAAGCCAAAACAAGTTTTTTTTTCTATTTGGATCCATTTTTTTTTTCCATTATAGATCTCTTTCTAGCCATATTCTTATTGTAAGATCATAGTAAGGTAGTGAAATAGATTTAATTGCATCATTCCACAATTCTATCCACTTACCATTTTGATGTGTCTAGGAACATCAACCAAAGGGATATTAGGGAAGCAAGGTGATCAATTTGATTGAGGTGGGAAGTGTTGAGCTTGAAGGATAGTTTATTAGGTATGAGGAAAAAGAAGTTTGAAAAGTTTAAAGAATTGGGAGGTGATATATGAGATAGGTTTAATAGAATCTACTTAAATAAGGGTGTTTTGTGGAGGGGGTACAATGGAAAGAGAAATAACTATTTTTTAATCTATCAATAGAACTGAGTTTCCCTTAGTTCACCATCTCTTTAGTTGGTCCAAGTGAACTAGTGATCAGTATAAGAATACTTTTGTCTAAAATGGGATCTAAACCCCTCATGGTATTTTTAGTTAGGATGTAGCAATTCAATTATTTTTTAGAGAGTTTATGAGAACTAAACCAACTTGTATCTTGGTTTTTTCCACCATATCATATTCACCTCCTTGTAGCCATTTAGTCATAGGGAGGGAATAAAAATCCATTCCTACAATTTAACTTGAGATGAGGAGTCATTAGGCATACAATAAAGAAAAAATGAATAGGTATTCCTTGGATTAGTAACTGTAAGCACTAAGCACAATTGTTGTTGGGATCCACTCCTCAATAGATGATAAACTTAGCCAAGTACTGGGAAAGGTGGGTCAACCTTGCATCCTAATATTTTGATTTATTATTTTGTCCTCATATTAGGAAATGAGGCATCTCACTTTGTGTTGGTAGTTATTTGTCATTTGTTGAATGCTTCAAGGGAGGTGTCTAAGATGTTCTAAATGGATATAATATTATTATAGCTTTATAAGATGAAACCCTCTTATGACATATTCTTATGACATTTAAGAGCATGACTATAGAATATTTATAATAAAGTATTGACCAAGATTATGAAAAATCATAAGAAATCTTTTAAGAAATAGCAACTGTGTCAAGGAAAAAGATGTGGAAATTTACAAGAACTTTTTTTTTTAAGAAAAAGTGGGATACCACTTATAATTTTAATTATATATAATATTTTACATATAGCTGGTTTAGGTGGACATACTGGCGAGAAAGAACCAGCAAGAAAACCCCCAGTTGCAGTCTAAGTAACAAATTTTACAAAATATCAAAAAGACCAATGAGATCCTAGTACAGATGACCAATTGTCTAATTACAATGTTACAAAAGCACATTGGTTGAATACATCAGTACATATGCACATTCTCTTATGCACCCAAAATACCCAAAAGAAGACATCATACTAGATATACTCGTGACCTGAATACATAACACAATGGAGATTACAAAACCTTACTAAGCATAAGCTGATAAGCTAGGAAGCCACTTTCAAAAAATGCAGATTTTCCACCAACATGCTCAAAGCCATTAACCGAGCTTTCTTTTGTTTCCACTTGTTTACCTTTGTATTGGCGATCTTGCTCAAATGAAGGTTTTGATTTGTTTTAATATCAGGCACATAACGATAACAAAATTTCTTTTTGGATGAAGATGGAAGTTGCAAATCATGAATGCAAACATGACTTCTCAAGAAAGAAATGGCATGATATTTTCTTTTAAAATCATCAATCTCCTCCATGGAAATGGTAGATCGGTATCTGTTTAGAACTTGGTAGAGATGTGAAGAAGTGTCATGCATTGTGGATAATAACATGCCTTGGAATATGTGAAAATAGGTCTCTTCTTATGAAACAAAACCTTCTTTGAATAATTAACATTAGAAATTAATACAGTTTGGCGAGCATATTGTATAATCACACTAGAAACCAATAATGGAAGATTGAGAGTCTCAACTAAGAATTCCACCTTATAGATAACATTCATACTAGAAGCCAACAACAAAAGACCAAATTTCATAAATAAAGTTCATGTGTTATATATCATGCCTTTGAGGGGTCCACAAGTACCATGAGCCTTTTGAAATCCTTCTCCATCTAAATGCATCCATTCCAAGACCATTGGGAGGTGGGTATACAATATGAGCCAAGTATTAATTTCTAATGTTAATTATTGAAAGAAGGTATATAAATTATTTGAGCATCTTAATTCTCATACACAGTTACATCTTAGTCAATTTCTCAATGTACATGAGTTCCATATATTTGTAATTTTTCTTAATATAAAAACATATTTTATTTCATTAAAATTAACCTATCTATTCCATGTTACAAAAGATGCTCTTATTTTAAATTATAAGTATATAATTCAAAATTAATTAGTAATTTTCAAGATAGAGTACACACAATTTCTTTAGTTAAAATAAAATAATATTCTTATTTCCATGTGAGAGTTATGTAGAATGGTAGTTTGATGTCTCGAAAATATTTCTTTCATATATACTAAATTTTTATCATTGTACATTATGAGTGAATCATCTCAATTATATATCCAAGCACATCAAAAATTTATAGAGTGGAAAGAAAAATAATCACACATTTATCATATTTTTGTAAGGTGTTTGAAAAGACTAAAAGTTTCCCTAGAAAGAACTAATTAAGGAATAAAAAAAATGGAAAGTGTCTACCTCATTGTATGTTGACCTTTCCCATATAAAAAGATCATGGAAATACTAAATGAGTTGATATAAGAATTTTTAAGAATGAAGGCACAAAATTCATAACACTAATCCTAAAAGCAACAAGAAAGGCAATGAATAAAATCTTCCTAGTTATTTTGAAAGAAACTTTAAAAGGTTCTAAATCCCCTTCACACCCCTTTCTAAATGAAGATAAAATAAATAAGTTACCAAATATTTCTTAGAGTTTAAGGTGGTGATTTTAATATGATTTGAGAATAAATAAGATAAATTAGATGAAATCAAGTTTTGTTGTAAAGGTGATGAATTTTGGGGGAATAAGATGAAAATAATTTTGAACCTAGTTGACTCATTAAATGGCAATAAGATAGATTTTAAAGGGGCTTTATTTAAAATATGTAATAGTTAGATATGTACTAATACATTATATTCTCTATTAGACAGTTATTTCTTCCATAAACATTTCTTACAATCTTATAATTTATTAATAATAGTGATGTGTGCATCCCTAGACACTCTTTGATAACCACACTATTAATGTTTCTATTTTTACTAGAGGATACTCTAATTGAAAAGCATGTAAAGAGGAAGGGTTAGTTAACCTTGATATTAATGCAATGAAAGGTGGGATTATCTTGATGGTATCAAAGTTATCTTAAAGATATATTGAAGTTTTTTCTTCTATGCCTAAACACATTTAGTGAAATATAATGAATATGTGTTATCCTAGAAAAATATATATAGCATTAAGGATAAAATTTAGACTTTAAGTTGAAAGAAAATGTCAAATATTTAGAATAAAAATGGTGGGGATGGAATACAAGCTTCAAGAATCTCCTTGTAATAATTAATTGCAATAATAAATCATTAAAACTAAACACGAATGGATATGTCACCAATAAGTTTTAGATAAAATGACTAAAATTAGAGCAAAGATATCTTAGTTCAAGTATCAGGATAAAGGTATCAAATTCTTATTCAATGTAAACATAGCTGAGTTTGATAGATAAAAACTTGGCCCCATTAATACTAGGGGAGCATTGTCTAATGAGATTAAGTTGACACTATTCAATTTTTAGAAGTTAGAGCCCTAACATTTATATGAGGCTTGTAAATTAGAACCTTATTAGGAAGAGTAGGAGAGGAGAAATGAACCCATAACAATTATACTTATACAAATAAAAATAATAATAATGTTTAACCATTTCAAAATGTTAAATTTGTTTCACTACAATGATCAGTAGCTAATTTGTACAAGGAGGCCACAATTTATAGGGAAATGAAGACTACATAAGAGGAGAATTTATAACATAGTAGCTTGGTTGTAGTTGTTTCTTTAGCATTAACTATTTTCTCTTTTTTCTTTTGTTGTTGAATATTTTATTTGATCTCTTAAAACTTATCAATGGTACTTGATCTTCATAATGATTATTTTCTTCTTTTTCAATTATTATCATCTTAGAAGGAATACCATTTCAATTTAGAGCAGGTAGAAATGTATTTTTCTTTTAAAGTATTTAAAATATTATATTTATTTGATGGTTCCTTCTTAACCTCTTCCACTCCTTGGAAAAAATTATCCAACCACTTGAATCTCCTTATATTAATCAATTTACTTCTATGATTTTGTATGTGTTTTTAGTGATTTACTCTTTATCCTTTCAATTTATTCATGATATACTTTAATATAGTTATAACAAGTATATAATAGTTTTTCATAATTGGATATGCCTTAAGAAACTCTTTAAACATGAAATTATTTGATGAGGGAAGATATAAATTAAGGTTATTCTTTCTTACTTACCTCATGCTCATCCATATTTTTTGTCCATAAATATCTCAAATCAAATTGGATTTTGCAAAGAGGATAGCTATATTTTAAATATTCTCTCTTAGTCAAAGTCATTTATTTCTTTGTACAAATTTAAAATTGATTTATGTAATTTAATTTTTAATAGTTTTAACATGGATATATGAAGAATAGTTTTAAATATATATATATATATAGTAAAGTGGACATATTTTTATATTTTCCTAATACTAGAAAATTTAATAATACCTTCATTCCTTCTAATCCTAATAGAACTATTTTATTATACATTTCATTCAAACAATCTAGTTTCTTTCCTCTAAATGTATTCTTTGATTCATACATTTAGTTCACCAACCATTTTTGGAGTAATGTCATAAGACTCAAAGGCAAAATATGAAGAATTTTATCCAAGAATCCATTGTATGCACCCTAAACTTTATATCATGAACTGTTTGATATAATTTCTCAAATAAATTAGTTTTAATGAACTATTTGATATAATGCCTCAAATAAATTTCCAATAGTGTTTTTGACGGATATGATAGAAATAGTGTTTTTGATATAATGCCTCAAATAAATTTCCAATAGTGTTTTTGATATAATGCCTCAAATAAATTTGTTAATGAACTGTTTGATATAGGGTGCATACAATGGAAACACTATTTCTATCATACTCCATCAAAAATTACCATGAACTATTTGATATAATGCCTCAAATAATATTGTTAATGAATTGTTTGATATAGGGTGCATACAATGAAACACTATTTCTATCATACTCCATCAAAAATTACCATGAACTGTTTGATATAATGCCTCAAATAAATTTGTTAATGAATTGTTTGATATAATGCCTCAAATAAATTGGAGGTGCCCTGGTATAAATGTATGCAAAATGTGGAAGCATAAACAGGGCATGTTAATTTTTTGACAGAGTAGAAATGTATCGTAGAAATAGTGTATGTTGAAAAGGATTTAGAAACTTTCAAACAAATGCAGATTCAATTCAACAAATTTGAAAATTTTCACATTTAGGGTTTCGAAATTTAACAAAAGAATGCATTTTAAACTCTACAAAATTTGAATTTGACAAACCTTGTGCTCAATATGCAAGTTGGGTTGATGAACTTTGGAGAGACGAAGTTGAGTTTGCGTTCGCCGGAGAGATGAAGTCATTTGTAGATCACATTCTCTGTTCACCGCACGCACAAGCACAAGGAAAGCAACTGGTAAAAAGTGAAAATGACAATGTTTTTTTTTTATGTTTTATTTGAGGGGGTTCGGTCAAACCCATGTTCGACCAAAACCCGTAAAATATTATTATTTTTGTTTAGGGTTTAGGGGTTCGGTCAAACATATAATGTGGTTCAGTCGAACCGTTGAGTTTGACCGAACCCATTAAGTTTGGGGAAAGGAAAAAAATGGAATTTCCTTCCTCATAAAATTTGTAAACCACTATTATGGTTTGACCCAATAATGACTTTGTGGGTAGTAGGATCCCACAATCTATAAGATTTGGGATCTAATTTAGAACATTGATCTTTTGAAATAAGAGCATATGCATCACAACCAAAAAGTTTCAAATTTGAATAATCACAAGAATGACTTATCCATACCTCTTCAGGAATCTTACAATCTATTGCAAATGATGGTGATCGATTTACCAAATAACAAGATGTAGAGACTGCTTCTACCCACAACTCTTGCTACAACTTAGCATTACTGAGCATGCTCCTTGCTCTCTCTAGAAGAGTCTTATTCATGCATTCAACAACACCATTTTGATGAGGAGTGTAAATGGTGGTTTTATGCCTTTCGATCCTAGCTTCCTTACAATAATTTTCAAACTCCAAAGATGTGAACTCACCTCCATTATCTATTCTTAAACACTTGATTGATCTACCAATTTTCTTTTCAACCAAAGCTCTAAACTACTTAAATACATTAAACACATCAAATTTTCTTTTAAGAATATAGACCCACACCTTTCTAGACTAATCATCTATAAATGTCACAAAATATGATGATCCTCCAAAAGAAACTATAGAGGATGGACCCCAGACATCTGAATGAATATAATCTAGAATACCTTTACTTTTATGAATCCCTGCTTTAAACTTATGTCTAGATTGCTTCCCATAAACACAATTCTTGTAGAAATTACAATTCAAAGATTTTAAATTTGGAAGAAACTTATAGTTTAACAGTACCTTCAATCCTTTCTTGCTCATATGACCCAATCGTTCATGCCATAAATGAGTAGATTCATTTTCTTCCTCAAATACCACTACCACTTCATTTAGTACCATACTCCCTTTAAGCTTGTAAAGGTTTCTAACATTTGTAGCCTTCATGACCACCAAAATTCCCTTGGACACTTTCATTGGTCCACCTTGACTTGTAAATCTATAACCTCCAAAATCGAAAACTCCCAAGGAAATGAATTTTTTTTTACTTCAGGAACATGTCTTACCTCTATTAATGTCCTCACAACACCATCAAACATTTTAATATTAATCCTCCCAATCCCAACAGTCTTACAAGAAACATTATTTCCCATAAGAACAACACTACCATCAATAGCTTGGTAAGATAAAAACCAATTCTTATGTGGACACATGTGATTAGAAGCACAAGAATCTACTAACCATTCCTCATGATACTGTAAGGAATTACAAACAAGTAAAATTTCATCAACTATACCTAAACTTGTCTCAACCAAATTTGCTTCCTTTTTGGAGTCATCATCAAGTCTTCTTTCCTCTTCCAACTATCTTTCTTGGGGTGGCCTGATTTATTGTAGTATCAACATTTTCCCTTACCCTTTTTTCCTTTTAACTTAGATCTGGATGTATCTCTCAAATCTTCCTCCTTTTCCTTTGATCAACATTTAACCACCATTGCTTCAGATGTTGAGGATTCTATGTTAGATTTCCTCTGCACCTCTTTAGACAACAAAGCTCCCACAACATAATCAAATTCAAGGGTGTCATTTATGCTAAAGCTAATAGAAGTGACTAAGTGATTCTAGGATTCGACCAATGAACACAATAATGTAACTGCCGTGTCTTCATCTTCGAATTTTACACCCATAGTAGCTAATTGACATATAAGAACTTATTGAAAATATTTAAATGATCAACAATTTTTATACCTTCATTCGCAAACTATACAATTACCTCTTCAAGTAGACCTGATTTGTCAAGGATTTTTTCATATAAAGTCTCTCCATTTTACTCCATAAGCCTATAGTCATATCCTATCCAACAATATTAAAAATAACATCATTTGCTAAACACAACCAAATTGTGCTCAGAGCTCTTGTATCAAGATCCTCTCAATCTTCATTAGTCATATTTGCAAGTTTCTTTGACTTTCCAACCAATGCTTTGTGCAATCCTTGTTGCACTAACAAATCGTGCATCTTGAGCTTCCATAGCTCAAAATTATTCTTCCCATTGAATTTATCCACCTCAAACCTTGCATTCAAAACCTTTTCCATCTGATACTACAAAGCAAACACCAAATCCTAACACAGATGCTACAAAATAATTGCTTTGATACCACTTGTGTAAATGGAAATGTAAAACCCAGAAAACCAATAATAATTGCAACACAAGTTAGATGCAAAGAAATACAAAAGATAATTAAATGGAATCATAGAACAATAGAGAAGACACAAAATTATGTGGTAAAACCTTGACAATATGCCAAGGAAACATCCATGGGGAAAAGTATCGGTATTCTTATTGCTCAAAGAAATTGATTACAACTTTCACATAGCTATTTCTCTTCAATTACAATTCATTACAAAAAAAATAACTTAGCCTTCAAGGTAGGAAGTTATAAATAATATATTCAACTTGTGTTGCACATAGAAAAAATCCAGCTTTTGTTTTATTGCTTTGTTTTGTTTTGTTTTTAAATCTTTATCTTTTCCAAAAGGATTCCAAAGATAAGACTTTTCTTTATTTCCCTTATCTTTCGAAAAGATAAACTCTGTTTTCTTTCTAATTTGTTGTCATAATCTAACAAGAATAATCTTCACTGAGCAAATCGAGTAAAGGAAATTCTTACAAGGGTAAGATCTTATTCACTGTGTGTATTGGACCTATTGGTTAAAGGTAGTTTGGAAGTAGGGGAGAGGACCCAATAGTTGCGCACCCTAACTTCGCACTTCTAATTATTCTATGTGGAAATTTCAAATCACTCCCAATTTTTTATAGCAGCTTACTTAGCAAGTCCCCTACTTATAACTAAGGTTTCAGGGCCACATCATCAACTATGGTGCCACATCAGCATGTTTTTTGTCAAGGTGTCCAAAAAGGCCCAAAAAAAAGTGAGACCAATACTTGTGCATTCACCATGTTTTATTGAGCGCTGATGTGGCATCACATGATTGGTTGCTTTTTAGATCAAAGGAATTCATTTTGTTTAATTATGGGTAGTCATCATCAACACGAACAACTTTAAAGTCATAACTATTTCCAATATTAATAAAAAATTTAGACATTATATAAACAAATACTATCACAACTATTAAAACATGCTCAAAATACTGGGTCCTCTCCCCTAGTCAAGTAAAAGGGTTTTGATGGAAAGTTACCTCTGATTTGGCAGGCTTGAATTGCAAATGAAGAGTGGGAGATTCTTGATTTCCAAATTGAACAGAACAAGCAGTTGTGAAAAGAGCATGAGCAACTAAGAAAGCAGGTTGTTGAACTAGAGCAAAGGCTACTTGCTTTGGAAAGCCACACACCTGCTTCCACTCCATCTCTGCCCTGCTCATCTCCACTTTTCCCTTCTCCTTTCACTCCACCTGCCACTGGCCACTTGAGTATCTGCTTCCAAGCATTGAAAGAGGAGTGTGATCCTGTGAAAACAGAGTAGTGTGATCCTGTGAAAACAGACTACAGTTTCTTGTCCAAGCACAAAGATGATATCATCCGAAAGCTTTATGCCAACACAGTTATGTGAGATAGTGACTCCCTAGAAACCATGCAGGACTCCTATTTCAGCCTTCCAAAATTCTTATCTGCACCCTCATTCAAAACCCCACCAGTGGCCACCCAGACCTCGGATGTGGGGCTTTAATTAACACCCCATCTTCAGTTCCATCTCCATCTCGTAAGTTGTCATTGCTTGGATCAGGAAAAAAGTGCTTCTTTGGAGATATTACCAATTGCGTTGCGGGGAGCAGAATGAACACCACTGTTTGAAAAAATCTTTAATTTGCAATTTACCTAGACATGAATTTCCAAAATTCATCTAGCTTTTTCTTGTAAATAGCAAAGCCATAAAAATAAATGAATCTCGTCCTTTTTCTATTGAGAGTTGATGTACTATGTAATGATGATGAAGATATCTTCAAGCTAATGTAGAGGAGCAGGGAGTGTATGCCAAGAAAGAAGTGCTTTCTGTCTTCCATATTGCTTTTGCCTGCGTAGAAATTGACCATGGTTTATAACGTATCTGATTCCCTTAGACAGAATTGGATCCATATTATAAAATTAAAAATGCTACCAAATACAATCTAATCTCCTCTCTCTATGTTTTGCGAGAATTATTGGTCCCAACTTTTGACTTGCCAGTCTTTTGAGAGTTGTTGCATTTAAGTGTGGAATCTATTGTATGCTACATTTTCGCTCGCTCTGGTATTTTTTGAAATGGATTGGTCGAAACAGTTTACTGTTGGATGCAAGTATTTTTGCAAAGATGTCTATTTTTTTTTTAACATGTGAGGTATAAACAGAGAATTTCATCTTCAATTTAAACATTCAACAATAATATTATGATAGGATTAGAATCTTAATGAGAAGAACAACACCGCAAGAACTTAACCATCACACTATACCACTGTTTATAATTTTGTAAGCATAAATCCTCAATTTACACAATCCATATGTTGCATTCTTCATTTTGCTTTAAATATCAGATTAAATTGTTCTAGCAAAATGTATGAAATCTCTTGTATATTAGACAAATGATTATATAATTTAGTCTTAAGCAAGCCACTTGAAGCCTTGATCTCAAGCGCAGAGAACCAGGGAGGATGTCTGATATGATACACACATGAGAAATTTTTAGTTTCTTTGTTTTTTGATTTTGTACACATGGAGAAGTAACAAGGAACTATTTAGTTTGCTGTATTTTTTGGTTTTTGGATTTTGTACACTTCAAGTAGTAGCAAGGAATATCAATTGCGTGATTGATGGTCCAAGCTTGCTCCATAAACATTTGCTGTAGGATTTGCATGTGCTTCTAGATTTTGATAATGCTGGTCTCTCTCATGCATGGGTAGGAATTACCTATAAGGATTTCGGTGGATTTACAATAACTTGTAATACACCTTAACTCCCCCATAAGGTCAAAATCCAAGCACAAAATTTAATGAGTTTAAAACTTAATGAGTTTAAAAGTGAAAAATCTTGGCCTTCTCACAAAGAGGGTCTTAAATGTCAAATTGGTTTGTAATTAAATAAAATTCTGCTTATCTAATAAAAAATTAAACAAAATTAGATTTGAAAGAAAAATAAGGTGGGAATTCAAATTTTGAGTAAAGTTCAAATAGATTCAACAAAATTTGTCTTTTTTATTTTTTTAAGATTTATCAATTTTTATTGTTTGAGAAGAATTATTAAAATATACTATATCTCATGTTAATAAGAATAAGGAGATCATTTAGAATCATTCTCTACAAGTGTTTAAAATATATATATATGTATATATATGTATATATATATATATAATTGTGTGTGTATGCATTTATATGTATGTATATGCATATACATACATGTATTTATGTATGTATATGTATATACATATACATACATGTATGTATGTATATATATATATATGTATGTATATATGTATATATATGTACAACACACACATATATATATACATACATACACATATATATATATACATACATACATATATATATATATGTATGTATGTATGTGTATATGTATACATACATACATATACACACATATATGTGTATGTGTATGCATATATATACATATATATATATGTATATACATATACATATATGTATACATGTATACATATATGTATACATGTATGTATACATATATATATATATGTATACATGTATGTATATATATATATATATTATGCATGTATGTATACATATATACATATATGTATACTATATATATTTATACATATACATATATGTATGCATGTACATATATATATATATACATATACATATATATATATATATGTATACATATACATATATGTATACATGTATGTATACATATATATATATATATATATATATATATGTATACATACATGTATACATATATGTATATATGTATATATATGTATGTACACATACATACATATACATGTGTATGTATGTATGTATGTATACATATAAATACATACATACATACATATATATATATATATATATACACACATACACATGTATATGATAAAGATGTGAAAGATGTATGTTTAGTTGTGAATAAATTGAAATAATTTTTAAGTGGGTGTTAATATTTAAATTTCACATTTTAAATTTATAATAGATATGTTCTATGCATCAAATTCTTACATTTTCTTTCTGTCATAAGTTACTTTATTATTTGCTGAATAAGGTTTTCAAAATGGATTTTACTTGTCAATTATTAGAAAGAGATGGATTTATACTTATGTGTATTTGGATAAGAACTTGTACATTAAATATTCTTTCTATTTGATTTAGGATTAGAAGTTGAAAATTTATGTGCATTTTAAATTAGTCTAAGTATATATTTAATTTAGCTATTACGTACTATGTGTTTGGACCAAAAAACTACATGATTATATGAATTCAAACGAGTCAATGTACAAATCCATAATATTTTATCTTAATATTATAATATTTTATTTTCAATATTTCAGTCATATAAAATTAAATTTTGATTGATTTTGTTTATATTTTTTATAAGATAATTAATAACTATATATAATTTTATAAATTAATGATATATATTATATTAAACTATGATCGACACTTTATAATACATTTATAGATATTTTTAGATTTATACGTTAATAACATTATATTCTAAATCAAAGTCAGTCAACTGTCCTCAAAACCTGTTAAGAAGACACAATCCATTAAAGAGGATGGGCTGATAAATCGATACAAATTCTATTGTGGATTAAGATAAAAGCATTGAATCGGTTCAGATGTATCAGAGAACAGAAAAGCCTATACCATCCGTGCAATTGTAAAGGCAAGCATCTATACAATAAACTTCAACATGAGTGTTGTAAGAAGAGTTTTATGGTTTCTCCTGGTCTTCCATGGATACACGGTGGCTCAACTTCCTCCAGATTATTATGCTAAGAAGGAAGAACAAGTCAGAGAAATGGCAGCTGAGATTTTGAAGCTTGATGAAGCTAGATGTGGTACTTCAATCATTTCCTTCAAACCTTGTTTTGTTTTTCTTTCTGGGTAGTTTCTTTTCCTTCTGAATACTTTGTAAAACGAACCCTTCAAATGTAGAAATTCTGTCATTAGTTATTCTTTGTTGCCCGATTTTGACTTATTTAAGACCCATCATTCATCTGAAGTGATTCAATTTTCCTTTTTGTTTGTTTAAGCATTTGATCGTCTTGATTAGCAATGGAGATTCGTGGCCTTCAACATATGGATTTATTAAATGGGTGTTTTTCTTTTTTCTTTTTGATGTTACAATAGCTTGGGTTGCCAGTTGTTCATCAACAACCTGTTCAAGACACTGCTCATCTTCTGCCAATAGCTGCCATCCTCGCCAGGTTAACTATGCAATGAGTTACGTGAGGTAAAACTTTAATTGTTTTAATCAGCAAAACCCCAATTAGTTTAAATTTAGGGATTTTTATGTACATGTACTCACGAATCTTGTCAAGGAAAAAATTGTGATATTGTTATCAGAATTCAATTGTGTAGTTTTAGGCATCAAATTCATTGATTTATGTAATTTGACTCGTAAAATTTTATGATTAAATTTTGTAATAATATCACAATTTGACACGCTGTGAAAAATACCTCGATAAGAAAAAAAATTGTCTTTTGTTTAAATAAGGCTGAAAACAAACAGAACTTTCTGTGTTTAAAGCGCCCTTTCAGCAGTTGTCAGTTTATTTTGTGTCTACTTTCCACATACTCAATTCATGTGTTGCAATATTTGATTTTTATTTTCTGAATTTCTTGTCACTGTATAGGATGGCTCCCTCTCCAACATCTAGGACTAGTATATCTGAAATCCCAGATGAAATGTGTTCAACTATTTGCATGACATGGAATTTTACAAGCACTATAAAAGCTCTCGCCTCTGAGAATGAGGATACTAATGATGTCGATGAAGTTTTTTACTTTGGTTCTGTCGATGGAGTGGATCGCTTTTACGGTGGAGAAGTACGTTCATTTCGTCATCCCCTATAAAAACAAGTATACACTTATTCTATTGATTCAAATCTCCTTAGCATGCAAACGTGTGAATGCAGGTGTATTTTAAGTAGTACAACCTACTAGCTCCTTCCTTTTTATCTTTGAAAATTATGTTAAATGTTTTTTCTAATAAATTATAAAACAAAAAAATTAATGGAGAGATGATTAACTAAAAAAATATTTTTTATATGAAATGTTGTATTAATGAAAGTATAGATTAATTTAGATAATAGAGTTGTATGTAATGAATATTAGAAAATTGGAACGTTAAATTTAAAATTAGGAAAGTAAATGTGAAAGTAAAGACAAAAGTTAGGTGTAGGAGTTTGTCTTGACTTCCACGAGGGACCCACTTATGCTGATGGGAAACAAGACTAGTAGAAAATAGGGGTGACAAATCAAAAGTCTCTAGCTTGCAATGTGGAAGACCAGTTGTGGTGGCTTTGCGAGTAATGCTATATAGATTCAAAGTGGCCATGCCATTGGCCCCAGTGAGAGATCTAGCATGGTAAGGCAAGGAGGGTGAAACCTAAAACATAATGCAAGGGGCATTTCCCTAGTGGGTAAGTGCACAAAGATGGGGGGCCAAAATGTGACAACTCCATTTTTTGGTCTCAAAATAGAGAAAATGTGAGTGTGTTATAACAAAATGTGTTTGTGTTATGGGTTGGTAATGACCAAGCCAAAAAGTGAGCACATTATAGTGTGCTTGTGTTATGGTTTGAATTTCAAAAGATGTGAGCGCGTTATAACGTGTTCGCGTCATATGATTGCACAAAACATGAGCGCATTATAATGCACTCGTATTTTGTGTTGTATAAAAAAAAAAAATCTCTTTCTTTCTTCTTTCTCTTTTTTTCTTTTTCTTTTCCTCTTTCAGTAAAACTATATACATAAAATAAAAAATTTGATATTTACAAATAGACATTTACTTTCTTATACTTTAAGTCATATTCCATGTATATAGTTTCAGGATGTTTCAGAGTGGTTTCAGATCTCTAGGAATTATAATAAAAATTATAGTTTTTGGAAGATCTTATAATTTTTTAGATAGTCAAATTTCAGTAATCATGTCAAATTTAAATAATCAGGAGGTCAAATTTCAATAATCCCTTATGCTCTAAACCTATCACACATTCTTGTCTTCCCTCTCTACTTCTCTTTATCTCGCCATTCTCTTTCTCTCTCCTTCCCTCTACACCTCTCTCTCTGTCTCTCTCTCTCTCTCTCTCCCACCCACCCACCTTCCCCCTCTACTTTACGCTATCTAACCTATCCCTCTCTACACCTCTCTCCCTCCCTCTCTCTTAATCTCTCTCCCTCTCTCTCTCTCTCTCTCTCTCTCTCTCTCTCTCTCTCTCTCTCTCTCTCTCCCACCCATCTTCCCTCTACTTCCCTCTATCTAACCTATCCCTCTATACCTCTCTCTCCCTCCCTCTCTCTCAATCTCTCCACCTTCCTCCTCCTCTCTCTCTCTCTCTTCCTCCCACTCATCGTCGCTCTCTACTTCTCTCAATCCAACCTCTCTCTCTCTCTTCCTCCCACCACCTTCACTCTCTACTTCTCTCTATCCAACCTATCCCTCTCTACCTCTCTTACCCTCCCTCCTCTCTCTCAATCTTTCCACCTCCCTCTCGGGTGAGTTCATGATCATGGGGGTCCAAAAAGTGGCGATACGACTCAAAAGTGGTTGATGACTATTTTTATTTGAATTTGATGAAACAAAAAGGGTTTATTGATAAAATTGTCATCTTTCCACCAATATAAGATATAACTTCTTTGAAATTAACTAGATAATTATTATTGATTTTCTACATGCATTTTGACTAAAAACCTGATTGATAGACTTATTGAAAAAATCTATAATTCTCAAATGATTTCACATTTTTTGAATCTAAAAGATGCAGCACATTCTATGCTTCTCACTATAGAATAAAAAAGAAAAAATGATTTTCATAAATTTTTAACCAAGTTATGGAGGTCAGACAAACAAGTTTTAATATTTTTTAAAATTTCTAATAAAAAAATCATAATTAATTATTTGCTTGCAAAAAAATTATAAAAAAAAATGTGTACATCTGCACATGTATCCTCTACTTATATTGAAAGTTTCAAAAAAGTATATTAATTTTTCTTGTACTTAGGTTGGTTAGACATACATGTGTTTTTTATTAGTTTCTTGAAAATTTAGTATTACTATATTAAAATTGCAAAATTTCACCAAATAGATTTACTTTTTTCAAAAAGAGGACTAGTATCTTAAACACTACATTCAATTTTCTAAAAATTTAGTTCTTACATATTTTCCAAATTATGTTAATAACCTATTCAGATTTTTATGTCAAGTTGTCTAACCGTATTTTTTAAAATTTGTATTGCCACTTAAGGGCCTAGTTTGGACCCCCATGATCCTACACTAACCCTCCTTCTCCACCCCCCCCCCTCTCTCTCTCTCTCTCTCTCTCTCTCTCTCTCTCTCTCTCTCTCTCTCTGCTCCCTATCTTTTGTCTCTCTATGTCTCTATCTCTCTCTATCTCTCTATCTCTATCTCTCTCTATCTATGTATCTCTCCCTTCCTCCCACACACCTCCTCCCCATCTCTTCCTCTCTTCCTCTCTCCCACCCACCTTCCCTCTATCTAACCTATCCATCTTTGCCTCACTCTCTCCCTCCCTCCTCTCTCTCTCAATCTCTCCACCTTCCTCCTCCCCCCTCTCTCTCCCTCTCTCATTCTCTCTATCTCACTTCTCTCTCCCTCTGTACCTCTCCCTCTCTCCCTCTCTCTCTAATTCTCCTTCCCTCATCACCCCTCTCTATCTCTTCTTCCCTATATACTTCTCTCTATCTCTCTCTCCATCTCTACCTCTCCCTCCCTCCTTCCCTATCTCTCCCAATCTCTCCCTCTCTCAATATCTCAACCTCTCTCTCTACTTCTCCCTCTCTATCTTTCATTCCTTATATACTTCTCTTTATCTCTATCTCTATCTCTCTCTCCATCTCTACCTCTCCCTCACTCCTTCCCTCTCTCCCTCTTTCTCATTCTCCCCACCTCTCTCTCTCCAATATTTCTCACTCTTTCCTTCCCTCTCTACTCTCTATCTCACCATTCTCTCTCTTCTCCCTCCCTCTTCATCACTCTCTATATCTCCTTTGTATACTTCTCTCTATATCTATCTATCTCTCTCCATCTCTACCTCTTCCTCCCTCCCTCCCTCCCTCCCGCTCTCCTCTCTCCCTCTCTTTCAATATCCGAACCTTCCTCTTTTCCTCTCTCTCTCTCTACCTCAACTTCCCTCTCTCTCTCTCTCCCTCTCTCAATCTCTTATCCCTCCTCCTTCCCTCTCTATTTCTCTCTCTCCATCCCCCATCTTTCTCTCACTCTCTCTTTCCCTCTCTACTTCTCCCTCTCTATCTCTCCTCTCAATCTCCTATCCCTCCTCCTTCCCTCTCTATTTCTCTCTCTCCATCCCCCATCTTTCTCTCTCACTCTCTCTTTCCCTCTCTACTTCTCCCTCTCTATCTCTCCTTCCATATATACTTCTCTCTATATCTCTCTTTATCTATACCTCTCCCTCCCTCCTTCCCTCTCTCTCAATATCCTCACCTTCCTTCTCTCTCTCTCCTTCCCTCTATACTTCTCTCTATCTTACCTCCCTCCCTCCCTCCTTCCCTCTCTAATTTTTGAGCTATGTCCCCCTCTCTCTATCTCTTCCTTCCACCCACCTTCCCTCTCTACTTCTCTCTCCCTCGTTCCCTCTCTACTCTCTATATCACCTCTCTATCTCCTTACCACTCTACTTCTCTTTATCTCACCTCTCTCTCTCTCCCTCCATACCTCTCCCTTTATACTCCTTCCCTCTCTACTCTCTATCTCACCATTATCTCTCTTTCTCTCTCTCCACTCCCTCTCCATCTCTCCCTTATATACTCTTCTCTCTCCATCTTGCCCTCTTCCTCCCTCCTTCCCTCTCTCTCAATCTCCCAACCTTCCTCCTCTTTCTCTCTCCTTCCCTCTATACTCTCTATCTCACATCTCTCTCTATGTACCTCTTCCCTCTCTAATTTTCTCTATCTCCCCCTCACTCTCTCACCTCTCTCTCTCCATTCCTCCCACATACCTCCCCTCTTTACCTCTCTTTCTCTCCCTTTGTACTCTCTATATCTCTCTACTTCTCTATATCTTACCTTTCTAATTATCCTTCCCTCCTCCCCATTCTCTATCTCTCCTTCCCTATATACTTCTCTCTATCTCTCTCTCTCCATATCCACCTCTCCCTCCCTCCTTCGCCCCCCTCTCTCTCAATCTCCCAACCTTCCTCCTCTCTCTCCCCCATATTTCTCTTTCACTCTCTCCTTCCATCTCTACTCTCTATCTCAACATTCTCTCTCTCTACTTCTCACTCTCTCTCTCTCTCTCTCTCCATCTCTACTTCTCTCTCTCTCTCTCTCTCTCTCTCTCTCTCTCTCTCTCTCTCTCTCTCTCTCTCTCTCTCTCTCTCCCCCTCCTCCCCCCTCTATCTCTCCTTCCCTATATACTTCTCTATATATATCTCTCTCCATCTCTATCTCTCCCTCCCTCCCACCTCTCTCTCCCCCTCTCTCTCCCTCTCTTAATCTCCCCACCTTCCTCATTTCCTCTTTCTCTATCTCAATCTCTAATCCTTCTTCCTTCCCTCTCTATTTCTCTCTCTCCCTCCCCAATCTTTATCTCTCATGCTATCCTTCCCTCTCTATCTCTCCTTCCCTATATACTTCTCTATATCTCTACCTCTCCCTCCCTCCCTCCCTCTCTCTCAATCTCCCCACCTTCCTCCTCTCTCTCATTCCCTCTATAATTCTATCTATCTCACCTCTCTCTCTCTCTCCCTCCCTCCTTCCCTCTCTAATTTTCTCTATCTCCCACTCTCTCTATCTCTTCCTTCCTCCCACCCACCTTCCCTCTCTACTTCTCTATATCTAACATATCCCTCTCTACCTCTCTCTCTCCCCCCCTCCTATCTCTAACAATCTCTCCACCTTCCTCCTTCCATATCTACTCTCTCTATCACCTCTCTCTATCTCCTTCCCTCTCTACTTCTCTCTATCTCAGCCCCCATCTCTCTCTCTCTTTCCCTCCATCCATCCATCCCTCCTCTATCTCTCTATCTCACCTCTCTCTCTCTCTATCCCCCTCCCTCCTCCCCTATCTATCTCTCCTTATATATTTCTCTCTTTGTCCCTCTCCATCTCTACCTCTCCCTCCATCCTTCCCTTTCTCTCACCATCTCTACCTATCCCTTCTTCCTTCCCTCTCTCCCTATCTCTTAATCTCCCCACCTTCCTCCTTTCTCTCTCTCCTCTTTATAATTCTCTCTATCTCACCTCTCTCTCCCTCTCTCCCTTTTCCTCCCTTCCACCCACCTTCCCTCTCTATATCTCTCAATCTCTCCAACTTCCTCCCCTCCCTACTTCTCTCTCTATCACCTCTCTCTCTCTCTCTTTCCTCTCTACTTCTCTCTATCCCACCTCTCTCTCTCTCCCTCCCTACCTCTCCCTCAACCTTATACCTTAACCCTCAACCCTCATCCATATACCCTATACTCTCAACCTTGTACCTAATATCTTAAAACCTAATCCATATACCCTATACACTTAACCCTATACCATTAACCTTGAACACTATCCCTCAACCCTATACCTTAAACATTGAACCCTACACTGTAAACTCTCATCCCTATACCCTATACCATCAACCTTATACCATAACACCTGTCCCTATACCCCTATACCCTCAACCCTAAACACTATATCTCAACCCTCATCCCTATACCCTATAACCTAAACCTTGAAAATTATCCCTCAACCCTCAACCCTATACTTAAGCCCTAAATCCTATACTCTCAATCCTCAACACTATACCTGGGTATGTGTAGGATCATGATGGGCCAAAAAGTGGTGATATGTAAGTGATATGATGGCCCATGTGGCTGACAACTTTTTTTTTACCCAAAATTGATGAAACGAAAAGGGTTTTTAAAGGAGATTCTCAGCTTTCCACCAATATAAATTATGCTTTACTTTGAATTTAATAAATAATTATTATTCATTTCTATTTGAATTATGAAAGTCTAATAGGCTTATTGAAAAATATCTATAGCTTTCAAACGGTATCACTTTTTTGAATCAAACATGCATCACATTCTATGATTTGCATACTATAGGATTAAAAAAAATTGAATTTCATAAAGTTTTGACCAAGTTAAGGTGGTCAGACATACGAGTTTTTATATTTTTTAAAAGTTGTAATAAAAAATTCATAATTAATTATTTACTTGGAAAAAAATTACAAAAAAATATGCATCACATCGGGACATGAGTCCTCTATGTATATCTAAAATATTACCATTTTATTGTGGTTAGGGTGATCAAACAAACACCTACTTCTTATTTTTTCCCTAAAATTTGAGTACTACTATATTGAAATTTCAAATTTTCACCAAATAGATTTAAAAAAAAAAAACCTAGTAGTTTAGAAACTACATTCAATTTTCTAGAGATTCTATTCTTACATATTTTTTAAATAATATAGATAAATTATTCAAATTTTTACGTCAAGCTGCCTAACTCTGATTTTTCTGATTTTTTTGCCACTTAAGGGCCTATTTTTTCCATGATGATCTTGCACATACCCACCTTATAACCTCAACCCTATACCATCAACCTGATACCCTCAACCCTATACTTAATATCCTAAACCCTAATCCCTATACCATATACACTTAACCTTATACCCTCAACCCTAAATACTATCCCTCAACCCTGAACCTTATACCTTAAACCCTAAACACTACACCCTCAACCCTCATCCCAATACCCTATACCCTCAATAGGTTATACCCTAAACCCTAAACCCTGAACCCTGAACCCAATACCCTCAAACCTACACCCAATATCCTAAACCCTAATCCCTATATCATCTACACTTGACCCTATACCCTCAACCCTAAACATTATCCCTCAACCATCAACTCTATACCTTAAACCCTAAAACCTACACCCTCAACCCTCATCCCCATACCCTATACCCTAAACCTTATACCTTAAACCCAAAAATTATCCCTCAACCTCAACCCTCAACCCTATACTTAAATCCTAAATCCTAAACCCTAAGCCCAATACCCTCAACCTTATATGGAATATCCTAAACCCTAATCCGCATACCCTATACACTTAACCCTTTTAGTGTAGAAAAATATATCCCTTTTACATTTTCACACCTATTTTGGAATTAATATTAAAATAAACTTAATTATGCCTTAATTTAGTGTTGTAATATGTATTTTACATTTTCACATTAAGTTTAGGGCCCTATTAATTAAAATGGACTTAATTGTGCCTTATTTTTGGTGTTGTAAAGTGTACCCCTTTACACTTTCATGCTTATTTAGGGATCCTTTAATTAATTGAGCTTAATTTTCCTTAATTGGCTCCTTTAATTCAAATACAAGCCTAATTAATTGAATTTTCTGAAGAGGAAACCCAACATAACACTTTTCATTAAGCAATGTGTGTCCTAGGAGAGTGACCTAAGACCCATTCACCCATGGGCAAATGGGTCCTCACTTAGACCTAGGACCTAAATTTAAATTATGTTTTTGGCAATATTTTAACATATTCAAATCCATATTCAATTTCTGGCTTGTGTTATTTTAATTTTAGGAAATTAATGTTACATACCTATAAATATAAGGCCATTTCACTAAGTTTCATTTAAGCAATCTAAGATTTTCAAGCTAGCAATTTTATGATCAACAAAGCATTTCAAGTGAAATTCAAGGCATTCAAGAGAAAATTTATTAAAGATTTATTGTAGCAATCAAGATCCAATTATCATATCAAAGTCTTCTTGCATCATGCATGTTATTGAAGCTAATACGATGAAGTAGGTTTCATGATCCATTCAAGAATTCAAAGAATTATTTCAAATCAAGATCCACATCCATTGAAGCCATTTCATGCAAGTTTTAGATTTATATTTCAAGGGGTTGGTGAGTTGTGACATAGAGTTGTTCATTTCTTATTCCTTTCATGCTATTTCATTTTATTTCAAGGTTTGATTACCAAAACAGGGTTTGATCAAGGAAAACCCACATCACCAAAAATAAAACATTTTTCCCTCTTGATTTCTGTTTGTAGATTTAAGTGGAAGAAATCTTGAAGATCTCTTGACAAGAAAAATTGGAGAACTTGTCAAAGTTGAAAAAGTTGTCACAAAAGTTATCATCTCATGGAAACTCATCTACAAAATTTATTTCTAGCTTGTCGAACCTGAAACCTAGGAAAATTGAGAGATTCATATCTATAGCAGAGGCTCTTGAAAGTTATAGAAAAACCCTAACTTAGGACCCATTCGCCCTAGGGCAAATGAGTCCCAGATCAGCTTCAGCAAAGCACTTTTGGTGGTTGGTACACATCATCTTACCTCTCTCTGGTTGGTACACATCATATTAGATCCAAGTTGTAGATTGCATTTTGGGTTTTATTTTCTATTTTTAATCTTTCTCCCCAAATTTTTGTTTAATCAAGACCCCTGTCCTTGCAAAAAAAGGGAAATTAGTAGATTCACATTTTGACTTGATTCACCTAAGGGTTGTAAGTCATTTCATTTTGTGGATCTTATTTCCTAATGAATTGAAGAAGAATAGGTCCCTAATTGGTTTATTGACCCATCACACATTATTTTTCTTCATTTCATTTTGGTAAACCCGAGTTTGATCATTGTATTTTCTGATTTTGGATTCCATTATCACCTTGGATCTAGATTTTATATTCATTTACATTGCATTGCATTGAATTGAATCTCATTTAGGGTTGTTTAACTTGCATTAGTTTGAATTTCATTTAGGGTTTTAGGATTGCATGTTTGCATCTCTTAAAATCTAAAAAATACAAAAAGAAATAGTCATTTGTAAATCATTTACATAGCATTGCATCATCATTCATTTGCATTTGAAAATTGAATCAAAATTGCACATCAAATTAGGTCTCTTAGTATGTCATTTTTTCATAATTTGCATTTGCATTCAACCTTAATTTCACAAAAAAAATCAAACCATAACTCACTATTTTAAATTAGAATATGGAAACCACTACAATCAACTCAGAAATCTATAAAAACATTTTTAAAAACCCTAAACTATGACCCATTTTCCAAAGGGAAAATGAATCCCCGATCAAGGTCATTTCCTAAATTTTTGGGCATTAAAACATTTGTTTTTGCATTATGATTTTCTATTTTCAAATTTTTATTTCAGTTTGCATAATTCTTGTTACTTAGAATTGATCATATTAAGCTTCATTTGATACATTTAGTGTATTGTGTGAATTCAAAATTGGATTTACAAGACATCATTTTCAAGTTTTTGCATAGAATAATCAAAAATTTACCTTGTTTAGAATTTGAAAATTGCATTTACATATTTGCATTGCACTTTACATTCTAGGTCATTACATTGCATTCCACATTTTATCCATTTTAAGTATACATTGAGTTTGTGAAACTTGTATGAGCTTCACAACTTGGTGTCCTATTAGCAATATTGTTATGAGACGTAGTTCGAGACTCATGTCATCCCACAATACACCATTCTCTGTGGATATTGGGTTCTCCAACTCTTTCACTAATAGTGTTGATAATCAACCCTCTATGGATCATAGTCTTCATACCTCATTTCCAATGACTTCCCTACCCACAACCAATACATGCATGATGTTGAAAATGTCCTGCAAGGGAACATAAGAAGGATAGATGAAGAAATAGAAAAATTGTAAAACTTTTTGAATTCTAAAAATGTGTTAGTAGTGTCATTCCTACTTTAGATAATGTGAGGAAAATGCTTGAAAATGAACATGGAATAGAAATTGTGCGAAGTATAACTCATATTGTTGATAATAACATCCCTACCATGACTAGTTGTGCTCAAGATTTGGGGTATACTCAAAGCCAAGGTGGAAATTCAATTCCTCCTTCTACAACCCTTACCTCTATTCCTACATACACTAGTACTCATGTTACTACAACCATCCAACCTACTACCAATGTCAACACTTAGGTGTTTCCACAAGGAATCCTTCTACATTTTTGAATTCAAATCTCATATCTCCTCAGCCACCCCCCCTCACAAATCTATAGTTCACTTGCCCTCCACATACATACACTACTCCACCTTATTCACCTTCATCTCACAATACCAACAATGGTCCAATCCTTAACACACTTTTGCAAAATATGTCATCCCTCCAACAACAAATCACCACCTTAAACCAAAACAACAATGACCAACCTTCACAATACATCAAAACCAATCCCTTATCCTTGGAGATATTTAGAACACAAATGCCACAAGGTATAGAGGTTCCTAGGTTTGAGAAATATGGTAGGAAATGAGATCCTATTAGTCATATTTCCACTTACAAAACCCTATGTAGTGACTTCATTTTTGAAGATAAACTTTTGACTAAGCTATTCCCTAGATCCTTGAAAGATGCTTCTTTAGAGTGGCTTTGCTCTTTATCAAATAATTCAATTGGTTCATTCAATGAACTTATTGATGTCTTCTACAACCACTTCCAAATACACATGGGTCATGAAAGGTGGAAAATTGGAGCCCTTTTCACCTTTAGGGTTAAGGACCAAAAGGAGCAACTTTCACTAACTTTCACTCAAGAACATACCCTTGAGATCTCAATGCAAAAGAGAAAGAGATCTTGCAATAGGGTTGTCTTAGGGGCTGAAAATGATCTAATGAGGGGTTCACCACCAAGCTTAAACTTGGAAAAGAAAATGATATGCAAGATGAAATGTAAAACCCTAATTCAATGCAATAACCTAGAAAATGCCTTAGAAACGTAAACAAAACATAGTGGAAAGGTACTGAAATAAATGATGTGCACCTAGAAACCTTGAAGTGGCTAGAAACAACTCTAAAACACTGAAGATTCTAACTTTTTTGCCAACTGGGACTCATTTACTGGAAGATGGTCAGTGCTCCCCTCAAGATTCATGACATGGCTTAACCGCCTCCCATGGATCCATTAATTCTCACAGTTGTATTGAGCATTAATAGGTTGATCTTTTGATGCAACGACAATTGTGTTTCCAACAATTGGTATCAGATCCAAAGGTGTCGGGTTCGAATCCCCTTGGGTAACACTGAGGGGGAGATTGTTGGAAGATGGTCAACGCTCCCCTCAAGATTTGTGACATGGCTTAACCGCCTCTCGTGGATCCATTAACTCTCACAGTTGTATTGGGAATTAACAGGTTGATCTTTTGATGCAATGGAAATTCTGTTTCCAACATCATTCGCCAACCTAGGAAAATTAGTCTCAAATCTGGGTTTTTGTCCAAAAGTCTATTTCAGGAAAAACGGTATCGAAATCTACAAACAATTTTGGAAAATAGATATAGTGGGATTCATTCGCCAGTATTGGTGAATCAGTCCCATTCTACTTTTTTGAGAATTGAAAGTTTTGATTTGCACTTCTTGACACCTACTCTTCCCTTCCAACCTGAGTCAACCCCCTAGTTTGGTAATTAAACCTTGATTTGATAATGGGGGTTTTTCCTTGGTCAACCCCCTAGTTTGGTAATTAAACCTTGATGGAAATAATGAAATATGCATGTAAACCCAAGACTTAAGTGTGTCTAAGAAGTTAAGAAATCTAAAACATGATGCAACCCTATTCTAATTTGCAAGAACAAGATGCATAGATGAAACTTGAATAATGCAAGACTCACTCTAGGAGATCTCTAATCACCTCAAATGAATCTCAAAGATGCATAAACCTTCCTTAGGATGTAATTAGAGTGATAATGGAGGATGGAATCACTTAGAAAACAAGTCCTTAGGCTTGTCTTGATGGCTAGTTGCATCTCCCCAACCTAGAATTCTTTATGATTCACCATAGGAAACCATAATCAACCATTGACAATGCTAGATCTTGACTTAAAGTGAGCTTGAAGACCTACAAAAAAAAATTTAATGCTGCTCCAAAGCTTCAACTCTACTTGCTTTTGAAACTTGAACGCTCTTGTGAAAACTTGCTTGGAGACTCTTGATGCTTGACTCTTGAAAAATGCTTGCTCAAAGTGCTTAGAATATGATAAAAATAGCTTAGAAACTTGTTTAAATATATGCATTAACACCTAATTGACCGTTATTTAGATCTCAAAGGCCGACATTCACTGGAAATTTGAATTAAAATGGTGAATTTCCTGCTCAAAATTGAAAAAGACCCCAAATGGGACTCATTTGCCACCCTTGGCGAATGGGTCCCACCTAAGGGAACTCATTCACCCAAGGTGGCGAATGAGTCCCACCTTAGCTTTTTGAGGTGGGTTTTTGGTATTTTCAGTGTTTTGAATGATTTTATGGGATTTTAGGTGAAATGAGCCTCAAGATCCAAAATAATGGGTCTTAGGGGCCTATAAATGTTGATTTTAAAGGGTAATTAATGCAAGGGTGCCAAAATAGGTCCAAATTAAGTGTGAAATTTCCTCTTGTTTCAAGAGCGTACAATTTTCTACACTATAGGTCCTAAGATGGCCATAGCTAATTTGAAGATATGTAAACAAAAAGATGATGAAAAGGTTACTGATTTCATAGCATGATACCAAATGCTTAATTCACCAATAAACATTAATATTCTTGATTCTGACCTTCAAAGAATATTTATTTCCAATTTGTAAGAAAAAATTCAAACAAATCTTGAGATGATGAGATTTCCTTCCTTCACACAGTTGTGTACAACCCTTCATGATTACAAAAATTCGATTAGTAGTTGTGAAGTGAAAACTCCCTCTGACCATTCTACAAAGTCTGAATCCACACCTCAAACCAACTACCAATTTTTCAACAAAAAAAGGGATTCTTACAATTTAATCCCCCTCAATCAAATCAAAATGTTGACACCCAAGTGGCTGCTATAAAGATGAAAAAACCATATGCCCTTACGGATAGAAATAGACATTTTACATCTCTACCTGATACCCTTCATAATATCATGTTGCAACTCTTAGAAAATAATTTTATTTCCCTACCTCCTGTTAGAGCTCTTGATCCTACTAAGCTTTTATCTTTAAACTATAGACCAAATGCTTATTTCCATTTCCATCGACAAAATGGACATGATATAGAACATTGCAAGCATCTTAAAAACATCTTGTGCAAGACCTCATTGATTCTAACCATATCTTTATTGGAGGTGTTAATGATAAAGGTAATAAATCTATAGCTCCTCCTAATCAAAATTTGCAAATCTTTACCAATCTTATGCCTAATCATAATATCTCCTTTGTCAAAGATAGTGAAACAAAGAATGATGTGATAAATGTTGACATAAATGATGCAAACATGAAAGATAATAAGAACAACCTTATGGATGATGTGATCACATTTATTGATGCTAAAACTCGTAAGGGCCTAACTAAGATGTCGCTTGACATTGTTTTTCACAACAAGACACACTTAAACATTCACCCGATGGTCCTCTTTACATAGCTGGAAGAGTCAATGACAAGCCCACTAATGGGATATTAATTGATCCCATCTGTGTAGAGAATGTGATCACTAAATAATTCCTATTTTTGCATGAGCTTTATCAAGATACATATGAAAGACCAAAAAAATGGATCAAAACACATAATGGTTTTTCTTGCCCTATGATTGGCTAGATAAATGTCCCTTTAAAGGTTGGACCAAAGAATTAAATGTATCATTCACCATCATCCCATCATTGGACCAATTTCATGTGAAGTTAGGCTATCCATGGCTTCAGTCCATGAATTTTATCTCGTCAGTTGTGCATAAATGTTTAAAGTTTCCATTTGGCAATGAGATCTTTATTGTGCATCATAGTGGATTTAATCATGAGTCTTCCCGTGGGAAATTTTCATTGGATTTATTTTGGCCCAAGCCTATAGAACCTATTAAACCCCGTGAAGACTTTTTTTTCAAATCCTATCAAAAGTTTAAGGAAAACCACATAGCAAAATTATCCCTTAGTAATATGCCTCCACCCATAATTGAGCCTCCTATCCTTGATGAGACCATTATTGAACCAAAATACCTTCCAAGTAACCAATACTAGCCTATGACAAATCCTCCCCTTGTTTCACATAAGAGACCACGAGATAATAAAAAAAATCCCATTGTGCCCCCTAAAGTCAAAGAAGTTTACAAAGATAAAGAGAAAGTGGTTGAACAACCTCACATGGTTCCTTATGTTCCTCCCTTAAGGGAAGAAAAGAAACCTATGGTTGAAAAACCCACTCCTACACAATCACAACTTGAAAATCGCATCAAAAGAAATCAAAACGCTAGAGAGTATAGGTGTAGACATCGTGCTATTGCTTAATCGTTACAAGCAAAAGAAGAAAAGAACAAAATAGAAAATCAAAATCCAAACTTATCTCATGAATGCATGATGCCTCTCCACCCTCACTGCAACATAAACAACAAAAAACTTCTATGGATATTATCATTAGACCTCCTATTGTGATTAACTTGGATGATGATAATGAAATTGCAAAGATTGATGAACAAGTGCAAAACAAGTTGAATTCATTGTTTTCATCTTCTATGAGCTTAAATGATGATCCTCCTAACAAGAGTGTTGAGCTTGGTGCTTGTCCTAGTTTGGAACTTGATGTTGTTCCTTTGGCTAGTTATCTACCTTCCGTATATATTGATCAAGATTAGGATGTGGACAAACTACTATAGGTTGAATCACGTGTTCCTTACTAATATTTTCCTTTGTATTATTTTACATGTTCTTTGTGTTATTGCATGTGTGTGATGTGATCTCTCCTTATTATTTTGATTGATGTATCTCTCTTCATGTGCATTCCTCTATTCACATCCACATTCTTCTATATGTTGTAAACATTTATCTTTTCTTTGTCTTGTGTTTTCCTTTTGGGGATGATGCAAGGCATCGAGAAATTTAGGTCTCTTCCATGTTGAACCAAAATATTTTTCTTTGTCTCCACTCTCTATGTGTCATTATTCCTATTCCATGAGTATTTGGGGGAATGATGATGTTTCCAAGCTCTATAATTGTAGCAAATATATACTGACCCCAAATTCATGGATCCTATTAGTGTTTTTTAATGAACCAAACTTCATCTCATCAATTATCTATGAATTTTCCAAATTCAATGGTTGATAATTGTGAGGATTGGCCAACGAATAGGTGAAAGATTGCTAGGCTTTCCCTCTGCATTTCACGCTCTACAAGACCTAGAAGGGTGATCCCTATAATGTATCTTATGATACTCTTGTGCCAATTATCATATACATTGTTATAATAGATACATTCTCATACAATTGCAAATTAGATGAAATGCTTCAAGAATCTATAAAATTATTTAACAAATAATCACCTAAAGTAGAGAATGGGTAACCTCATATGGAACTTTCAACGATTTAGAGTGAATGAATAATATCGTCACCTTCTTATCGGGTCCCACTTAGTAATCTCCATGTATCACTGTGTCGAAGGGACATCCAAATGACTCCTACCGAAATGTAGTTGTCACACCGATGAGCATATTTTCACCAACATCGTTCGATCTAACTTCAATCAATCTTCACCATTCCCCACCCCAAGGGTCTTGATTGGGCTCCATAGAATTCTTAGTGGGGTATGTGGGCTACTGCCACGTGTGCACCTCTAACACCACCATCCTATCAAGTCCCACTTAGCTTATCACTCTGTCAAGGAGATATGCTTCACAATCCTACCGATACACCATAGTCACATCGATAAGATAACCATCAGGCTATCAAAGAGACATCTACTTCACTCTCATCGATATGGCATTGTCACGCCGATACCATTTGCTACTGTAGACAAGTGGTCCCCATGCCATCGTGTCACCACATGTCACCATCCATTATCTCTTCCCGCCACATGTCATCCTTTCATTCACTCGCTAACTTCACATCATCCTTACCTTACCAAGTCCCACAGTCATGTCAACTTTATTGGGCCCCACAGTCGTCATCATACTCCTATCACCCTATCGTTGGGAGTAGCTCCATAGTCTTGGCAATATCATATTGTCTCACCGATGGGTAGGTCATTGGGTTGTCAACGGGACATCCTTCAATGACTTTCCAACACCACTGTGTCACGCTAATGGGAAGATCATCGTTGCATCAAAGGGACTACCTTAAGAGCCCTACCGATGATGGAATGTCACTCCAATGAAAACACTTGATGACTTCACCTATCCACCACATCGCCATGTCACTGCTCCGTAATCCACAACAAGGGTGTGGATTAATATTCGCCCAATCTTGTCACGCCATGCATTTTCTTCATCATCACTATCACCTCATACCCTAGTTGAGTCCCACCAAAATACACTACAGGCACCACCAAATATTTCTCATTTATTCTCTACCGTTCATCAAGCAAGATCGCAATGTCACTACAAATCCAAACTTCATAACATCTTGTTGGAGGTTATAAAATTGTAAAAACCTGAGACTCATCAATAAAGCTCTCCTTACTCCTTATCACTCCATCGAGGAGACTTCTCCTAGACTCATGTTGATACATCAATGTCTCATCGATAAGAAGATCATTGACCTGTCAAAGAGACATCTCCCATTCTCTCGTTGACCATGCATTGTCACACTGACAAAGTGACCATTGGGCCAATAGAGAAGCTCCTACTTGACTCCTGGTGATACACTAGTGTCCCACCGATCTAAAGAAGATGTATAACCTTAAAGTTCTAGATAGAGGGATCAGTCACCTCCACGAGATGAATAACATAAGTTATTACTTATGTGACTAATTACCTGTTGTTGACAGTCAATGTCAAAATAGAACATATTGAGGATGCCATGATTGTAAACAACCTAGGGTGTAACTAATAAACCCTAAAACACCTAAAGACCAATATAATTCATTCTTGGGTGTATCCTTCACTTTCTAGACCTGCAGAGCACATCACTAGAATGCTCTCAAAAAACCCATATTGAATTTTCTTCTTGTTTACACCTTTGTCTTCTGGAAGGACCTTCTACAATCCTCATGTTAATCTTGCATGATAAGAATGCAACATTTGCAGAACCATGCACTTTTCATCAGCATCCTGTACCATAACTTTCAGAGCCAAATCCACTTGATCTCCATAACATCTAGGCACACCACTAAACTAAGATCATGCCAACATCTCCATTGCATGATCAACTCCACACTCTTTTGACATCAATGACACTTTGACATTAATGACAAAATTATGTGCTTCTACACAGAATCAGTACACTTCTCCTTTGATCCCCTTTTGACATCAATGACAACATATTCCAACAATCCCCCCCTTTGTCATTGATGGAAAAACCTTAAATACTCAATGATACCAATTAACCAATTCAACATTTGTACCAGTAGAATCTTTACCTTCTACTTCTATTGTTTCTTTCTCCAATGCTCCTCTTTGAGCATTTACATGATTTTCTCCCCCTTTGACACCAATGGCAAAGGAATCACTCCACCTAAAAGTTTTCCCCCCCTTTGAAAAATAGTACAAAGGGTCTAGTTGTTCACTAATATCCTCCTTTGACATTCCTTCTCCTTTGCTCATCCTTATGATCATCTTCACAACTTTCTCTCTTATGCTCTACTTTGAGCATTGCTCACTTCTTCTCCCTCATGCTCAATTATTTTGAGCACTTGCTCGTCTTTTCTCCTCTTCTTTATCTCATGTCATCATATTGCTATAGCCTTCACTTCTTCTTAGCATGGCAAAGGGACTTAGCTTCCCCTATGACTAATACCAATTGAAAACAATTTTTTTGCTCTAATGCCAATTGTTGCATTCAACCTTTTTAATGCACAATGTCAATCAAGTCAGATATCAATTATAGATATTCTGATTCACACTCTATACCAATTGATATCATACACTTGACACCAATTAATGATACCATGCTCTGATACCGATTATCATTATGATACCAATTGTGAATGTGTTCACTTTATGCTATGTACCAATTGATATCCAAGACTGCATTGTATCAAGTATAACACTGATGTTATACCAATAGCAACTCCCCCTTAGACCTTGCTCAATTATTCACTAGCTTTATTTCAAGGGCTCTGTACCAACTAACCTATTTTGAACCAATATGTAATGGTCTGATACCAATTTAAAAAAATATATACAAAACAATTTGCTTTTAGTCATAGCTCTTCTTTTTGCAAGAAAGAAGCATTTCTCTTAACATAGCATATTTACCACTTTTTCTTCAAAGACTAATACCAATGGTTGATATCAATTTCTACAGCTGACAATCCACTTCTCTGCTGATGTTCTTACCCTTTGATGAGCATTTCAAAGAGCAATAATGTGACAATAAATCTACAACCATCAAGTCATTAGAAATTTTTAAAACATGTTTTACCTGACTTGATCTCCTTCTTCATTTCCAAGGATGGATAGAATATCAATTTAGCTCCCGCTAGATCCATGCCCTATCACTACAAATTAGCGATGTAAGCTAGAAGCACCCACCTTTGGTACCTCCTACTGAACTTTCACTCTCCTGACCTTTTTGAGCTTTTTCTCTTTCTTGTCAGCCTTCTTACCAAGAATATGTGAACCATTGTTCACTTTGGGAGAAGTATCCTTTCTTGTATTCTTCATTTTTCTCTGTACTGCAGGTCTTACAAGATCTAGTCTATAGTCTTTAGCTATGTGATGAGAGTTGTCACACTTGTAGCATACAACATACATATGTCTTATAGGAGAAAATGAATTTCTATTTACATATTTAGTGCTCCTTCTAAGTGTAGCTCTATATTCTCTAGCCCTATGACCAAATTGATTACAACTATAGCAATAACCATGAAAGTATGATGAGTACCTAGTCATAGCATTTCTCTGAGCAAGATGAGGTGGTCTTCATTGATTTGGCTTCTTCATGTATCTCATCCTAGTAAATCTTTATGCATCAGCTCCCTTTGTGTACTAATTTTTCTTCAGGTTTCTAGGAACTGGTTTCTCCATCTTTTTGTCTACTATGGGCTCCTTCAACTTAACAATAGTATTCTTATTTGGTTTCTTCATCTCAGCAGTAGCAGGGTTCTTTTCTTCTTTTTCTTTCTTCACTCCAACAATGCCTTTTTCTGATCTTCCATTTCCAAAGGTATTTTATTTGGAACAACTCATGCAGGCTTCCTCTTTCTTTGTGCAGCTACTTTCTTCTGCTCTAAATCTGTCATATAAATTTGTAGAAGTACTGGTAGAGGAACTAATTCCTTTCTCAAATCCAAGGCCAACCTTTTCTTTCGGTTTTGATGGATTTTGTGATTTTACCAATTCATCTAATATTTCAGAGCCACCTTTCAACTTCAAAACTTTATGAATCTACTCCTTGGCTTTTTCAAAATCTCTTCTCATAGCAACTATATCTACTTCTAGCTTCATGCTCTCATTTCATTTAGAATTTAGTTCAATCTAAACATCTTTTTCTCTTTTTGCTTCTTCTACTTGAGTCTTCAAACTAGCTATCATTTGATCGGATTCTTCAAGACTTTTAGTCAGTCTATCTATCTCTTTCTGAGAATGCAAATTTTTTTCTCCATTCTCCTTCTTCAAACTTTTAGTCTCATGTAGAGAACAAATGACTTTTCCTTCAAGGTCTACTCCTTCTTCATCTTTATCAAACCTCTCAATCTCTTCATTGGAGGTCATTGGAAATGGGTCAACCCCATAAAAACTTCCATGTTCATCATCTAATTTGTCATTTACATGAGATGATCCACTTTCTCTTCTTGTGTGCAGATTATTTTTACTATCCTTTTCTTTATCAAAATCATTTACTTCATCATAAAAAATTTTAGAAACAAAATGATTATGAGTACCTCTATGTTTCCTGAAGTCATTTCTTGATCTTTTGAAGGAATCAGCTAGCTCTTCACTAGGCTCTTCTAATCTAGACGTAGATGTGTCTTCTTCATCATATCTTGTTGTGGCTTCACTTGTACGCAGACTTTCAGATTGACTTTCATATTTCTGAATCAATGCCTTCATTTCTTCTTTACCATCCTCTTCAAAAATTATCTTCAACTTGTTCCAAGCTTTGTGTGTTGTTTGACATTGTATGACTTGGTGTAGGAGCACTAATCCTTTTCAATGATTTTTCTCTAGCTATCTCATGAAAAGTTGAGTCAAGTAGATTAAAGGGTCAAAAGTGCAAATATTGCAAATATGCAAAAAAGTTGTCAACAATAAACTTGCAAAAATATGCAAAATTTGTAAAGGCTTAGAAGCCTAACGGTCATAAAGAATTTGAAAATTAGTTAGAAGTTTTTGTGTCAGTTTTTTTGGTGGGAAAACCTTTAAAAAGGTGTGGAACATTGATGTAATGGTTGGTTGTTGGATTTGAAGCAAAAACTCAATAAAGTTCTCGCTATTTTTCTGGAAATTACTGTATTTTTCTTCATTTTCAGGCATGTACGGTAACATACAGTCACAAGGTGGTTCAAATCTTTCATGTTTCCTATAGTGGCATGATTTAACTATGGTTTGCATTTGGTTTGAGGGCTCAAAGTGAATTTGTGAAGTTTTATACTTGTTTCCTTGAAGCAAGTTGAGTATACCCTGTTTTGGGGTTTGTGATCAATTAACATGTTTTAAGGACCCTTTCACCATCTTTAATCACTGTGACTGGTGAAATGGGTCCCATGGAGGATTTTTAGACATAGGTTGGTTGGAATAAGTAGAGTGGGAGGTTTGATGAGCATTTGGAAGGTTGTCGTAGAGAGTTTTAGAGAGTTTACACCATGAAAATGGAGGTTTTGGCTTAGGGTTTGATGAAATCTTTAGGGGTAGTGAGTTTTCTTGAACTTTTAACCATATGTAGGCATAATTCAAGGTGTTAGAACCAGTGATAGAGTCTAGTAGGGATTGGAAGTTGGTTTTTCAATAAGCCCTAGGGTATATTGTGAAAAGTGAGGGTTTTTGTGTTAGGGGTGTTGCACGACCCAACTTTGCCTAAGATTTTTTGTTTTGGTGGTCTTTTAGGCTGGCGAGTGCTTCCCAATTGGAATTTGGGTGAAAGAGAAAGTTTAAAGTACACCTACTTTCTAAATTTGGCCTAATTGGCATCGTGGACAATGCAGTTTGCTTGATTGGAGAAAGTTGATCCAAAGGAACTTCATATGTGGGATTGATGTATGTTGGGGAAGACCTTAATGGGTTCCTAGAATGGTGATTTTTTGCATGGGTTGTTAAGGGTTTCTAAGAGTTAATTTGAGAAAATTGGGTTTGTAGACCTACAAAGGTGTCTAGGTGAGAAAGTGGAAAATCAGAAAAGATTGAGTTTGTGAGTAGAAAGGTGATTTTAAATCCTTTGAATTGATTAAGTGATGGGTTTTTCAACCTAGGTTGCTATCAGTTGGTATCAGAGCAAAGGGAGTAGGTCCCTTGAGGGAGAATATTGAAAGTTTGTGTGCAAGGAAAAGGTGTAATTAGAAGAATCAAAATGCCTCGCAAAGGAAGCATTGTTGCTAGGAAGATTGATAGCCAAGCTAGAGAATTAGAAGCCTTGAAGAAGGAGGTTGCTTCATTAAAGTCTAAAACTAGAGTGGATATCGATGAAAGTGATTCTGAAGAGGAAGAGACCTCTAGTGAAGAGGAATAATTGGATCCAGAAGATGTGAGGATGTTGAAGCTTTTGAAGGATGTGAAGGGTGATGGACATGGAAAAATGGACTTGCCTATGTATGGGGGTAAACTAGATGGTGAAGAGCTCTTGGATTGGATAGGGGCCATGGAGAATTATTTTGAAAGTGAAGAGATAGATGATGAACATAAGGTGAAGAAGGAAAAAACTAAGTTGAAAGGAAATGCTTTGTTGTGGTGGAACTTTGTGCAAGAAGAAAGGTAGAAAAAGGGGAAGGCTAAGATCACTTCTTGGGAGAGAATGAAGGAAAAAATAAAAGGTAAGTTCCTTCCTAATGATTATAATGTTCAATTGCTTAAAAGACTTCAAAATCTTAGGCAAAAGGACCTAGATGTGCAAGCATACACCGAGGAGTTCTATAGGTGAAGTATAAGGAAAAAACATGAGGAAGATGAGGAAGAAAGAGTGGCAAGGTACCTTAATGGTCTAAGGTATAATATACAAGATGAAATTAGTTTGATGACACCAAAGATAGTAGAAGAATGTTTTCAAATGGCCATAAGAGAAAAAGAGAAAGTGAAGAGGAGACAAGAAAAGGTAACAAGAGGAAGAGGTGGTACTTCTAAGGGTAGAGGTACATTTTCTAAACCAAAATAGTCCAAGGAAGATCAAGAAGATACTGATAAAGGAAAAGAGCAAGTGGTTGAATCTAGAGGTGGAAGAACAAACTATAGGGGCAAGATATATTGATCAAGGAAGAGATCCTAATGTGTTTGCAGGAAGGTGTTACAAGTGTGGTGAGTTTGGTCATCCACTCTTCAAGTGTCCTGATAAGTTTGGTGCTGATACAAGTGGGAGTGAGAGAAAAGGTGAAAAGAGAGTTCAAATTGTGCAAGAGGATGAAGATGAAAGTGTCAATTCATCAAGCCTTGTTGTTGCTCCTAAAGTTGGTGAAGCTTTGATGCTGCAAAGACAACTTTTGAAGGCCTCCAAGGAGAAAGAACCATTGCAAAGGAGTCTTTTCAAGACCACCTGCAAGAGAAAAGTTAAAGTATGCAAGTTAGTAATTGATTCAGGATCCACTGATAATATAGTGTCAAAAGAAATGGTAGATAAGCTGAGTTTGGTAAAATTTCCTCATCAAACACCCTATAAGGTGTCATGGTTAAATGATGATCAATAACTTCTAGTCAATGAGAAGGCTTTAGTTGAATTTCAAATTGGAGGATATAAAGATAGGGTGCTTTGTGATGTTCTACCAATGCAATGTTGCCATTTGTTGCTTGGATGACCATGGCAATTTAAAAATCATGTTGTGTATGATACATGGGCCAATACATATCATATTGTGCATGAAGGTAACTCATTTAATTTTTTTCCATTGCAAGAAGACAATAGGGAGCAGACAAGGGAAGCAAAGGTAATCATGATGGGTAGAAAAGAGTATGTGCAGATTGGAGAACTCAAGAATGATTAGTTGGTAACCATGAAAAAGGTTGCAGACTATATGACAAAGGTATTGAAGGTTGATGCATAGTTGGAAGGGAAGAATAATGAGAAGAAGAAGATGGAGACTGACCTAGGAAAGGTTAAAGGTGGGTTATTGATGATAAAGCAAGAAGGGTTGAGGAGAGATGATAGTGTTCTGATTGGCACAATGTGGTGTCCTATAGTGGTTACAAAGGTTAGAGGACAATCAAGCCTTGTTGAGGAAAAGGCTCCTAGGACTGAAAATATAGTGATATGCAGGTTTGAAAGTGAAAGGGAAAGGAGGATAGTGAATTTGATGCCTAAATTCAAGGAAAAATAAGGAGTAAGACAAGTGGAAGGGCAAGGATAGAGATATGAAGGTAGGTATGTTGCTTGGACAAGGTAGAGGGTAGTTGATGCAGGTCCAATATCAGTCACAAATGGAAAGAAAGTCAGGGGATGTTCAACCAAGCAAGAGAAGCCATATCAAATTGGCCATGAACTCAAGGATGGTAAGCATAAAGCAAGTTTTCTAAATTTTCTAGTCAAGGTATCTTTTGTAGCTCAAAGAGGAGTTTTCAAAGGTGGAAGCAATGAAGACCAACTTCAAGAGACATGGAAACCTTTTAGGCAGTGTGTATGGTGTAGGAGAACCAATCCATTTCAATGATTTTTCTCTAGGTGTCTCATGAAAAGTTGAGTCAAGGAGATTAAAGGGTCAAAAGTGCGAATATTGTAAATATGCAAAAAAGTTGTCAACAATAAACTTGCAAAAAAATGCAAAATTTGTAAAGGCTTAGAAGCCTAACGGTCATAAGGAGTTTGAAAATCAATTAGAAGTTTTTGTGTCAGTTGTTTTTGGTGGGAAAACCTTTAAAAAGGTGTGGAGCATCGATGCAATGGTTGGTTGTTGGATTTGAAGCAAAAACTCAATAAATTTCTAACTATTTTTTTGGAAATTACTGTATTTTTCTTCATTTTCAGGCCTATATGGTAACGTACAGTCACAAGGTGGTTCAAATATTTCATGTTTCCTATAGTGGCATGAACTAAATGTGGTTTTCATCTGGTTTGAAGGGCTCAAAGTGAATTTGTGAAGTTTTATACTTGTTTCCTTGAAGCAAGTCGGGTATACCCTATTTTGGCATTTGTGAGCAATCAATATGTTTTAAGGACCCTTTCACTGACTATAATCACTGTGATTGGTGAAATGGGTCCCATGGAGGATTTTTAGACATAGGATGGTTGGAATAAGTTGAGTGGGAGGTTTGATGAGCGTTTGGAAGGCAGTCATAGGGAGTTTTAGAGAGTTTACACCATGAAAATGGAGGTTTTGGATTAGGGTTTGATGAAATATTTAGGGGTAGTGAGTTTTCTTGAACTTTTAACCATATGCAGGCATAATGCAAGGTGTTGGATTTGGTGATAGATTCTGGTAGGGATTGGAAGTTGGTTTTTCAATAAGCCCTAGGGTATATTGTGAAAAGTGATGGTTTTTGTGTTAGGGGTGTTGCAGGGCCTAAATTTCACTAATATTTATGGTTTTGGTGGTCTTTCAGGCTGGTGAGTGCTTCCCAATTGGAATTTGGGTGAAAGAGAAGGTTTAAAGTACACCTCCTTTGTAAATTTGTCCTAATTGGCCTTGTGGACAACATAGTTTGCTTGATTGGAGAAAGTTGATCCAAAGGAGTCATATGTGGGATTGATGTATGTTGGGAAAGACCTTAATGGGTTCCTAGAATAGTGATTTTAAGTAGGGGTTGTTAAGGGTTTCTGAGAGTTAAGTGGAGAAAATTGGGTCTACAAACCTACAAAGGTGTCTAGGTGAGAAAGTGGAAAATAAGCAAAGATTGAGTTTGTGAGTAGAAAGGTGATTTTAAATCCTTTGAATTGATAAAGTGAGGGTTTTTTCAACCTAGGTTTCTATCATGTCTTTTACCAACACAAAACTTGATAGTCCATTGAGGATTATATCTCTTGTTGTAGCATTATCCTCATATGCCTTCTTTTCGGCTTTAGTTATTGGAGGTGTAGAAAAAACTATATATCCATTTACAACCGACATCCAAACATCAAAACCTATGGAACCCAAATGTAACTTCATTTTGAAGCTCCACCATATATAATTTTGATCCATTAAAGAGAGGCACTTCTGCTACAGATGAATCTTCCTGACTTTCCATTGTATTCACCTATCCAAGATCTACCCAAGCTGATTAAGCTTCTCCTAGGGAACCTAGGGCTCTGATACAAATTTTTAGAACACAATGATATACTAAGAGGGGGTCAATTAGTAGATACCAAAATATATCCCTTAAAACACTAGCCTTCAAAACCTTATGCAGATTACTTTCTTAGCTCCAAATACTTTGTGCAGATTTCTTTCTCAAACTTTTAATGTGTAGATTGAAAAATAAAGATGCAAACATAAAAATGCAAATATGCAATCAACACATACATGGCCACAACACCAGATATACATGGAAACCCCAAGATGGGAAAAAACCATGGTGACCAAGGCTGCTCGAGTGTACTACTTAAATCCAGTGTCACAAAATAAATCTTGATTACAAAGTTTAGGGCTATAACCCAAGGAAGCAACAACTCCCTAATTTAGAAGCTACAACTTCAAGGATGCTACTACACCCTATTTTAGGAGCTACAATTCCAAGGAGACTACAATCACCTAGTCTAAGCTACAACTCAGTTCAATGAGGCTACAACCTCTATGATAACAATTTCAAATATGCATATACTTGGTTCTACAAAAACTGAGATGCATCAATACATACAATATATTGTTGCACTTACTGCAACTTAGACTCTGCTGATAAAGCTGCATTCTCAGCAACATACCCCTACTCTACACTCTCCTCTGCACATAGAACAATTACTATTCTATCTTGTTGTTCTACTCTTCTTTCCCTTTCTGCAATGTCTCATACATCTGCACTCACCTGAATGCCAACTTATATGATGATTTGTGTTGTGTCTAGGTTACACATGTATGTGCATTCACTATCTGCACTCATAACTCTCCCTACTCACTTCTTGCAGATTCAGATTCTTTGACAATACCTGATTGTCTTCTTTTGTGCTTGACTCCACCGATCTATGATCTCTGCCTCGAGATTCTATCTACCATCTAGATCACCTCGATCCTTCTGCTAGGGTTTTCTTAGCTTGCAAACTTCACGAGAAAGCTACCTATACCTCAAGCCACATGCACACACACACCACTGTCCAACTCATCATAAATACATATGATCATATATCACCATATATTGCATCGAGCTACCCATTATTCAATTCTGGTGTAGATAATTTTCCCTTATTCTCTCTGTCAAACCCTAAGAATCAGTCATGCATTAAATGAGTTCTCTTGTTCATTCGATCTGATTCTAATCTCAATCATCTCTGTAATCTATTCTGCCACCTTGAATATCAAATCTTTCTTTACATTGGTCGCAGGTGCAGTTGGACCAATTAAATCTTTGATTTTTGTTGGATAGTAGATGAAACCCTTGTTCACACAGACCAGACCATTGTAGATTTTCAAGTTTGAATATTGGCCATTGATCTTATCTCTCGTGCCAAGATCCTCTATTCATCTCGACACCTTTATATCACCACCATTCGATTAGCTTTAGTTTGACTATCACCATCTGATCTTTGCCGCTTGATCTCCACCGTCAATCATAGGGGTTCAGTTTCAAAGTGCATCACATGCCGCTCTATCGAGGAGACATCTACCACAGTCCTACTGATGTCCATATTTCTCTTTGATATGAATCACTTTCAAACACATGAGAAGAAACATGGTCCAATATGCCATGCAATTCATAATGAGGATGTGAATTGCCTATCGAGCAATCGCTGGTCACCATCCAACACCGTCACCTTCTTATCAGGTTCCACTTAGTAATCTCAATATATTGTTGTGTCAGAGGGATATCCAAATGACTCCTACCGAAATGAAATTGCCACACCGATGAGCATCTTTTCACCAGCATCGTCCAATCTACCTTCGATTAATCTTCACCATTCCCCACTAGCCCCGTGGGTCTTGATTGGGCCCCACTGAGTTCTTAGTGAGGTATGCATGGTACTGTCATGTGTGAACCTCTGACACCACTATCATGTCGGGTCCCACTTAGCTTGTCACTCCATTGAGGATACATACTTCATAATCTTGCCAATACACCAAAGTCACATCGTTGAGATAACCATCAGGTTATCGAAGAGACATCTACTTCACTCTCATTGATATGGCATTGTCACACCAATACCATTTGTTGTTGTAAACAAGTGGTCCCCACACCATCATGTCACCACATGTCACCATCTATTATTGCTTCTTGCCACATGTCATCCTTTCATTCTCTCTCTAAATTCACGTCATCCTTACTTTACTGGGTCCCACAGTCACATCAACCTTACTAGGCCCCGAGGCGGCATCATACTCCTATCAACCTATTGTTGGGACTAGCTCCATAGTCCTGGTAATACCATATTGTCTCACCGATGGGTAGGTCATCGAGTTGTCCGGGAGACATCCTTCAACATCTTGTTGACACCACTCTAGCATGTCGATGGGAAGATCATCGTTGCATCAGAGGGACTTCCTTAATAGCCCTACCGATGATGGAATGTCACTCTGATGAAAACACTTGATGACCTCACCTGTCCACCTCATCGCCATGTTGCTGCTCTGTAATCCACAACAAGGATGTGGATTACTGTTCGCTTAATCTTGTCATGCCATGCATCTACTTCATCATCACTATCACCTCATACCCTACTTGGGTCCCACCAAAATACATTGTGGACACCACCAAATCTTTCTTGTTCAATCTCTACCGTTCATCAAGAAAGATCGTAATGTTGCTACAAATCTGAACTTCAAAACCTATTGTCAGAGGTTATGAAATTATAAAAACTCATGACTAACCGATAAATCTCTCCTTATTCCTTATCCCTCGATTGAGGAGACTTCTCCCAAACTCCTACGATACATCAATGTCTCATTGATAATAAGATTATCAACCTATCAAAGAGACATCTCCCATTCTCTTGCGACCACACATTTTAACACTAACAAAGTGACCATCCAGCCATCGAAGAAACTCTTGCTTGACTCTTGGAAATAAACTAGTATCTCACCGATCTAAAGAAGATGTATAACCTTAAAAAACTAGGTAGACGGGCTAGTCACCTCCATGAGATGAATAGCATAAGTTATTACTTATGTGATTCATTACCTATTATTGACAGTCAACATCAAAATAGATGAACATATTGAGGATGCCATGACTATAAACAACCTAGGGTTTAACTGATAAACCCTAAAACACCTAAAGACAAATATAATTCATTTTTGGATGTATCCTTCACTTTCTAGTCCTGCAGAGCACATCACTAGAATGCTCTCAAAAAACCCATATCGAATCTACTACCTGTTTGCACCTTTGTCTTCTAGAAGAACCTTTTGTAATCCTCATGTTAATATTGCATGACAACAATGCAATATTTGCAGAACCATGCACCTTTCATCAGCATCTTGTACCATAACTTTCAAAGCTAGATACACTTGATCTCCATAACATCTAGGCACACCATTGAACTAACATCATGCCAACATCTCCCTTGCATGATCAACTCCACACTCTTTTGACATGAATGACACTTTGACATTAATGCCAACACTATGTGCTTCTACACATAATCAATATGCTTCTCCTCTGATCCCCTTTTGACATCAATGACAACATATTCCAACATTCCAGACTATTGTGATACCACATTATAGTAAAACAACTCAAATATTCCAAAATAGAGACTACTTATCAAATCCTTGTATCTAATCACATGAACCCATGATCTCATCAAAGAAATTTAATTAATTCCTTGAATTAATGTAAAGACAAAATCATACATTCAATCAAAACACAAATGAATACCAATCAAAAGTTCCTTGATCATTTCATTGATAAATCATGCAACAAATAAATAAGGAGAGAATTCACTTAAGAATCTACACCTTCTCATTCAAATTCTTGTACTGTTATAAAACATTATGTCTATTACAAGACTCAAATTCAAACCTAAGACTCAACTCTATTTCCATTTCTCTATGCTTGTATTACATAATTCTTTACATGAGATCAAAATCTCTATCAACCAAAGATCCGTACAATTGGCCTTAAATTCCCTTTTATAAGCATAAGGGAGAAAACAAGCTTTGGGAAAAATTGTACATTTTGTCACATTTACATTTGACATTCATTTCATTTACATTTCAAAATATTCCCAAAAGTAGTTATATTTACAACTCAAAAGAGGGAAATTCATATGAGGCAAAATCCCTTTGCATTTTGTTGAAGAAGATAATTCTCTCCCTCCAAAGGGCATCCTTTGTCATTGCAACACCAACAACCGTGGGCTAGACATCTTTCCCACATGCATCCCAAAATGTTGGAAAAAACATAAAAGCAATAGAAAGAAAGAACTTCACCTCCACATCAACATACATGTCATCATTTGACAGAGAAGACATAATGTTTTCAATACTTCATTAAAGGCTTAATCTGTAAATTTTCCAAGCCATGTATTATATTCCTCTTTAGTGGGCCATTTTGTATCCAACAAGTTTTGTACCTTAGTGTTGTGTTTATTATATCTAGCATCAATTAATGACCTGGCCTCTTTGACAAATGCATCCATGTTGACCTCAATCCCTGTCATATCATCCATAGCAGCATTCAACATAGTATAATCTACAAGAGTGATTTCTTCCTTGAAGTGTGGGAGAAGACCTCCCAACTCATCATTCCAAGTACTAAAATCCTTCAGTTCCCCTTCATCATTTAGTATTTTGGGCATGCCATGCCCCTCCATATCTCTGAACATTTTCAACTTGTTTTGCACTTGAACACCCAATTTTCCATGAAACACTGAAATCTCACTCAATAAATCAACTTCCTTTATTATATTAGGGATATGCATAGGTGCCTTGGATCCTCTTTCATATTTGGTACCACTTCCTTCAAAGCACTCACCCTAGCACTCCACTTACTCCAATCATTCTAGAAGGCAGTTTGTACCTAAGTATACCTTTGGTGAGCTTCATGAATATTTTTATAAATATTTCAAATTTTATTAGATCTATGCACCAACCTGGAAACCCCGTGCTTTAGAATATCATCAAAAATTATTGTGGCTACTTTTGTAGTTTCTTCCTTAGCCTTCTTTACATTTTCCTTTTCCATGTGAAATTCCTCCTTTAAGCTCTAGATCCTTAATGACAAACTCTCCCTATCTTGTGTAGATAGACCAGAGGAGGAATTAGTTGGAGAGGGAAAAGTATTTTGTTATGAACTAGTAGTAGTAGAAACCATTCTATTATATTCATCCAACAACTTATTATACTTATCGAGCAATTTTTCATATCTATCCTGTGAGATTTGAGTTGTATCAACACTCAACATTGCAGCATACATTTTCAAATATGCAACTTGTGTTGGAGAGATCTCAATAGCTCGCTTCACCACCATGGCACCAATTACTTCCTCAACTGATTTTACAACCTTAGGTTTCCCAATATTTGGTGCCATAGACCATATTGCAAGGGTATGCAGTTTTGGGCTAAACCTCGAACCAAACACTTTATTGTCAAAATGCTCCTTAGAAAAAAAAGCATTAGGATATTTCCTTATTGCATCTAATGCAATAGTTGATGTGAGATCCCACCCTACAAATAATAGAATACCACTTCCTTTGACCAAAATCCTTGCCTCTTGGGGTGTAATGGCAGCAATCTCCTTCATTATTTTATCTTCTTCATTTTTCTCAGCCTCCTCCTACAATTAGGGTTCAACATTTTCCTTTGCGTCTTCTATCCTTTTCTTGATGTCTTGGATTTTGATTTGGATGACAAAATCTCTAAACTCCTTAGTTTGGACAAAAGTTTCATCACTCATGAAATCTCTGCAAGCCTTTATTTTGGCATCATCATCCTTATCCTCATCATATTCCCACTTAATTATTCTACTAGCAAGAACAACAATATTGAGAGTATCCTCCATCTTAGGGGAGGGGAATCTTTGATCAACTTCTTGTTCCATAGGAACATGCTCAAAAAATTCCTCTTGTGCATGGTCTCCACCACCTTGCTCAGTTTCAAAATAAATCAACAATGGGGTGAATGTCAACTCATCACCTATCTCCATTGCTTGTACTTGTGTGTCTTGAGTTGTAGAGTGAGCCGGTTGGCTCCTTACTTGTGCATCATGGTGCTCCTTGGCAACCTTGGCTTTCACTTCAACCTCTTTTACTTTATCAAAAAAGCTATTATCTTTGAAATCCCCCAACATCATCTTAGCCTGAATATATTGATCCTTTATTTCAGCATAAGGACTCACATAGAAGGGGTTTTCCTTTATTATCTTCTCCTCAATAGCACAAATTTTCCTCCACGCATTCTTCCTTTCAGTAACCTCCTCATCTAAGGATAGATTTCTAATCACATCTTCTATGTATAAGAAGTGATGGTTCCTATCAGACCTTTCTCTTTCTCTCCTTTCTGCATCAATCACTCTTTCAGGATCTCAATACCTTAATTGATCCTATTTCATCCTATAATTACTAAGGAGAGTTCCAAACTTCTCAATACCCTCTTTTTATGTGACTACAAAGCATGAAAATGCACATTTGGGATTGATTAGGGATGCTTTCCTAGCACTTTTGAAGTGCTCTTTATCTATGGCATCTAACTGCCACATTATCTCCATGAAATCAAGTCTGTCTAATACATATATTAGTAGCCGATGGGGTGGGACTAAAGCCCCACAAACCTTGATTGTAGTATAATCAGTATGCAAATACCAATCCCCCCAATTAAAATTCTATGTTGTATTCTCTTGAAATTCTAAGGGCCTCAAAATTTCCTTTACACCCCTAGAAATCTTGTACACAAGCTTCAAACCCAATTTCTCTAACACATTGAACTTGAAACCATTACAAAAAGTAGCATAATTTGAATCTAGATAGTGCATATCCCAAATGTGGGTCCACATCTTCACGGGTAATTCATTGTCTTGACTATCCCTTTCTCTTAGCCTCATAAAATTCCTCCATACCTTCCTACCTCTCCATAGAAACATATGCATTAAGAGTGAATAATGTCTACAAGATAGAGGAGGCATTACATCCTTCAAATTCACAAAATCAGTATGAAGCTCATCTATTTTGATATTTATATTATCTATCAATGGCCATAACCATCAAAGGTATACTCATCTTGATATCCTATTTTCTCTCCAAAACCTAGCACAATGCATAATTAGTTTTCTTGTAATAGTCTTTGAATTCATCACAATCGAAAGGTTCAATATCCTTTGTTCCAAAATATATACCTTTCTTCTTCGGATCAAACCTTCTATTCCTTGATAACACATTCTTTTTGTAGTCAAACTTGTTCTACTCATACTCTTGATATAAGGTACCAAATTTGATTGGCTCAGTGGCAAAGGGATTCAAATTGAAAACTTCAACAATTTGGCTCCTTGTAATATCCAATATGGGGGCTCTATCTGGAAAAATTTTAATTGCTCTGTCATTTTAGTCATAACATCTTGCCAACTCCAAAACCAAATCAACCTCCATGAAAATATTTGGGACAATTAGTTTTCCTATGTCACGTGTCCAAAGATGACATGTTAGATGATTGAAAAATCTCCTATTAAAAGCATAGAGGAAGAGATCCCAACCACTTTTAGGCACAACAACATCACCTAACCTAGATACCAAATCTTTAAAATGGCTTGTCAAAACACCCTCACCAGTTTCCCTTTTTCCAACTGGTTTCACTTTTGAGGTGGTATCCTTGGATGCTTCTTCCATAAATCTGGTATAGTCCCTTTTTACTAACCTCTTCTTCCCATATGCTTCAAACACCTTAGGATTTGCTACATCATCCTTGGGTTTTTATTTTCTAACCCTCTTCTATTTAGGTTTCATCTCTGGTTTTGAAGACTCGCCGAGTTGACTCATTTCGAAAGTTTTTAAAATAACCAAGAACTAAAACCTCTATTCTCAACTCATAGGAACTACACTTAAATTTAACAATTATTTACCCCACTCCTCACACCCTATGTGAAACTATAAAAATTATTTTGTTGAATAGAGAGAATAACAACCCTAAGTTGTAACCCTAGCAATTTATCCCCAATTCTAAAAACTACACACAGGGGTGCATGAAAACCAACACTTCATTCTTCAAATTTTCTTCACCTGAAGCTTGTCTTCTCTTTTCTGCTCCTAAATTATCATGGAAATGTTTGAAAAATGATCAATTCACTCCTTTAATGGGCCAAAAAGCAAGTAGATTTTCCATTAATGGTGAAAGATAGTTCACGTAAGTAAATAAGAATGTTTCTGACACTTATCCATTTAGGTTTGAACTTCATTCATTGATGTATCTGATTTAAAACTCAATCAATAGTTTTACTTTATCTTCATCCATCACCTTTTAATTTCCACTATCTTACTTTAAAACAACGATGACAACTTGAGAGACTAACATGTGGCTGCTCCACATTCCTTAGTATTCCTTTTGTATGGCTATTTCTCATTGTTGTAATCACCATCGATTGACAAAATGAAAGAGCAGTGTGAATAGTAACTTTGATGGAAGGAATATTTGCATGAATATTCTCCCATCGCTCATCGCTCGTCACTATAATGCTTTAAGGTTCTAACCATATTTTAGCGATGCAAATACCTCAAGCAATGCAAAGGGACGTAGAGGCTTTCCACTGCTCGTCGCTCGTCACTAAAGTTAATTTGAAATGAAAAAGCTTTCAGCGATAAGCGATACGGACAATGACACTAGATGTTGATAGGTGGTACAATCATAACCCATAGTTATTATTTCCCATCTATCATCACCCAAATGAATTGAGCGTTAAAAGGTTTTATGTGATGTGAATAACTAGTATGATGTAAAGGAACTACAAAGGTCATTGTGCATCGCAAGAAAGGTTAAGCAAGCATAAAGACTTCAGTGATGCAAATGAAGGAAGTGGTACAAAGGAACATAAGCCATTTCACATCACGAAAGTGAAATGAAATGAAAAATGATTGTATAAATATGTGATGCATGGGAAATGAGTTCATTAGTCATCACGAAAATGGAACCAATGAGCAATAAGGTTTTAGCGATGGGCGATGCAATGACTTCAAGCGACGGTAATTAGCACATGCTTCAAAGTTATTTATAAAGAAGGGTCTACCTAGGTAAAATGAAGAGTGGGGACTTAAAATAGACTTAAGACCATATTCAACCTAGAGCATAAAGATAAAATATTTCAAAGCTCCAAATTTATAAAATATCAACTCCCAGACCAAAGTGAAAAGAAAAATATTACGTGATGGGGCAAACGGGAATCCTAGGCATAAAGGGCCAGTAACCACATTGGTACATAGGCTTCAGATGTAACTTAGACAACCAAGAACCTAGCTAGCAGGTCAAATGGAATATTAGACCAAAAGAACAAGTATTAAGATGGAAGGAAAATATGCTAAGTAAAACCCACCTACATAGCATAAAACCCTAAACCCTTGACAACAATTCAAGATTCAGAACAACCGAAGGACAACTCATAATGTTTTATAAGGTTCCACTAGATCCCTTATGTGTTTGGGATTTCATTTTGGGGGCAATCCCTTCCTCTCTTTTTTAGTATGCAACTTCATTCGAGAACATATGACTTGGCATAGGCATTTTCAATAAGTTCTCATTTCTTATTTATTGTTTAGCATTGACTATTGGCTACTTTAAAGAAAATTCTCATAGAAATGGTGTTAGCAATTTCTTTAAAGTTGGGGCATATATTAGCATTATCACTCCTCATGTTTCATTGTAATATTTTCTTTCTTCTTTCAATGTGTCTTTTTCTTGGTGGTATCATTGGGTTTGATGTCTTCTAAGAGTGTTATACTTCTTTTATCCTAGACTTGTCCTCTCTTGGAGACATTATTCATGATGTTCCCTAAGAAGGCACCTTACATGAACTAAGAAATATTCCTTTGAACAAACCTTTACTTGCATTTTTTTCATAATTGTTTAGCATAACACAACTTTCTAACCTTGTGAAGCTCGAACCCCTTTAAAGGCTACCAAGCATAAAACACATTGCTTACCAATGGAGCCTTTCCTTGTTTTCTCATAGGTGCTTATCATAACACAACTTATTAGGCCTTATGAAGCCCGTGATTTTTGTGGCTCCCTATTGAAGTTATCAGAGGGATAGCTTTGGTATGGTTAGTACAGTGAGAGCCTATAGACCTGGCATGATGTTCTCACTAAGCCACTTCTTGGGGGCTCACCTAGTGGACAACCTGAGGTTCCATTAGTCTGGAGTGAACATGTGTTGTTGTTTGCATAGTGAACATCAAGTTCTTGTTGTGAACATTCTTGGATAAAAAATTGAGGCGTGTTCCACATCGTGTTGGATAGTCGAGGCCTGATCCGCCTTCTTTGTTCTCACTAATCTTTAATGTTGTATGATTGGGAATCTTTGCCATTATTGCATACATATGTCTTGAATGTCTACTTTAGTGTGATTTTTCGCTAGTGCTCATCCTATCACTAAAGTGGGGGTTGAATGTGGTCTAGAAAAATGTATCCCTTTTACATTTTCGCACCTAATTTGGAATTAATATTAAAATGAACTTAATTATGCCTTAATTTAGTGTTGTAATATGTATTTTACATATTCACATTAAGTTTAGGGCCCTATTACTTAAATGGACTTAATTGTTCCTTATTTTGGTGTTGTAAAGTGTACCCCTTTACACTTTCACACTTATTTAGGGCTCCTTTAATTAATTGAGCTTAATTTTCCTTAATTGTCCCCTTTAATTCAAATTCAATCCTAATTAATTGTATTTTCCAAAGAGGAAACCTAGCATTACACTTCTCATTGAGCAATGTGTGTCCTAGGTGAGTGACCTCACTTAGACCTAGGACCTAAATTTAAATAATGTTTTTGGTTGTATTTTAACATATTAAAATTCATATTCATATGTCAACTTGTGTTATTTTAATTTTGGGAAATTAATGTTACATACTTATAAATATAAGGTCATTTCACTAAGTTTCATCTAAGCAATCTAATATTTTCAAGCTAGCAATTTTATGATCAAGAGAAATTTAAGGCATTCAAGATAAGATTTATTACAATGATCAAGATCCAATTATCACATCAAAGTATTCTTGCATCATGCATGTTTTTGGAGCTAATATGATGATGTAGGTTTCATAATCCATTCAAGCATTCAAAGCATTATTTCAAATCAAGATCCAAAGTACCAATATCCACATCCATTGAAGCCATTTCATGTAAATTACAGATTTACATTCCAAGGGTTTGGTGATTTGTGACATAGAGTTGTTCATTTATCATTCCTTTCATGCTATCTCATTTCATTTCAAGGTTTGATTACCAAAATGGGGTTTTACAAAGGCAAACCCCCATTCACCAAAAAAAAAAATTCCCTCTTGATTTTTGTTTTTAGATTTAGGTGGAAGAAATCTTGAAGATCTCTTGAAGATAAAAATTGGAGAAGTTGTCAAAGTTGCAAAAGTTTTCATCTCATGGAAACTCATCTACAAAATTTATTTTTGTATTTTCAAACTTGAAACCTAGGCGAATTGAGAGATTCAAATATGTACAATAGGCTCCCGAAAGTTGTAGAAAAACCCTAACTTAGGACCCATTCACCCCTGGGAAAAGAAGCTTCAGTAGAGCACATTTGGTGACTAGAAAACATCATCATACCTCTCTCTTATCTACATTTCAATTTATGGTTCCATCAGTATTGAGCTTAATCTATTAGATCCAAGTTCTAGATCACATTTTGGGTTTGATTTGCTATTTTAATCTTTCTCCCCAAAGTTTTTTTTAATCAGGATCTTCGTCCTTGCAAAAAAAGTGAAATCAATAGATTCACACTTTGACTTGATTCACCTAAGGGTTGTAAGTCATTTTATTTTTTGGATCTCATTTCCTAATGAATTTAAGAATAATAGGTCCCTAATTGGTTCATTAACCCATCACACCCTATTTCTTTTCATTTCAACCTTATACCCTCAACCTTGAACATAATCCCTCAACCCTCAAATTTGGAGAGAGAGGGGGGAGGGAGGGAGGAAGGGAGAGAGAGGGAGAGAGGGAGATGAGAGATAGAGAGTAGAGAGGGAAGTAGAGAGTGAGAGAGAAAGAGGGGGAGGGAGAGAGACAAAGACAAAGAGATAGAGACATTGAGAGAGAGAGAGTGATGGAGGGAGAGGTAGGCAGAGATGGAAAGTGGATAAAGATAAGAGAGAAGAAGAGAGGGACGAAGGACAGGATATAGAAATCAATAGAGATATTGGTAGGGAGTAATGGGGGGAGAGGTAGGTAGAGAGGGAAATATGAGATAGAGAGTAGAGAGAGATAGAGATAGATGGGAGGAGGGAGGGTTGGAGAGAGAGGGGAGGAAGGGAGAGGTAAAGAGGGATAGGTGAGATAAAGAGAAGTAAAGAGAGAGAGAGAGATTGAGGTGAGATATAGATAGATAGATAGATATAAATTGAGAGTGATGGAGGAGAGAGGTAGATAGAGAGAGGAGGGGGGATAGGAGATGGAAAGGAGGGAGGGAGGAGAAAGAGAGTGGAGGGAGGGAGGTAGGATGGGGAGTAGAGAGGGAAGGGGAGGGGATGAGAGGTATGGAGCCCAAAGAGAGTGGGAGGTGAGAGAGATTGAGATAGAGATCAATAGAGAGAGTGGTAGGGAGTGATGGAGGGAGAGGTAGGTAGAGAGAGGGAGAGGGGAGATATAGATGAGAGGGAGGGAGAGAGAGAGAGAGAGAGAGAGAGAGGTAGAAGGAGAGGGAGAGAGGAGGTAGAGAGATATAGAGAGGGAAGGAGGGAGGGAGGGATGGAAGGAGAGGGAGAGAGAAGTGTGATAGAGAGAATTAGAGAGGGAATGAGAGAGAGGAGAGGGAGAGAGAGATGATACAACTTGTTGATTATTGAAATTTGACCTCCCGATTACTAAAATTTGACATGTTGATTACTGAGATTTGACTGTCTAAAAAATTATAAGATCCTCCAAAAACTAGAATTTATATTATAATTCCTAGAGATTTGAAACCACTCTCAAACATCCTAAAACTATATACATGAAATATAACTTAAATTATAATAAATTAAATGTCCATATGTTTATTTCATGTATATAGTTTCATAGAAAGATAAGGAGAAGAAAAAGAAAAAAAGAGAAAAAAAATTAATGTAGAAAATAATGCGAGCATGTTATAACATGCTCGTATTTTTGTCTACTTTGGGAATTTCCAAGCCTTTGGCTTGGATTTTCCTTGTATTTCCAACCCAAAGGCTTGGACTAACCTTCCAATGACTAAAGATGCATTTTTCTAGATTCAAAAAAATTTCACATAATCTCGAGTGTTCTCCCCATCAAGTTTGCATGTGTTTCAAGGTCAAGTAAAAAAACACTTGGGTAATGTTAAGCTCTCTCTTAGCTATCTAACCATGTAATTGTTTTCATATTTTGAGTATGTTAAGGCTTTCTTTTTAATTTTTTTGTTGGTGTATCCATTTTTTGTCAAAAACCAATATTTGGTATTTTTTACTTTATTTTTAACCATTCATTGAAATTTCAAATAAATTACATTTTTAGAAACTAGACTCCATTCTACACATATTAAAAAAAAATCAATTAGTTTTTAAAAATTTAAGGGGTAGCACACTCAAATTTCTATTTTTCAGGATGTTTCCACTTTGAAAATTAGTAAAAACTCATATATTCATTAAAAAATTAGTAGAAAAATTAGGGATAAACTACATGGTGTTAACTAATTTCTCACCGCAGAAATTTAAAATACTAAAAAAATGTTAACATTTTAGGGAGGCACACTATTGTTGTTTTATATTTTTTTAAAAACAATAGGACCAATTTGTGTGGTTCCCCTTTTTCAAACCCTTAATCTCTACCATTTTCATAAAAAAATAGTAGTTTAGAAAGTAGATTTGGAGCACTATGACTCTTATTTTTATTTCATCTTAAAATTGAGTGTAGCTATCTTCAATTTCCCATCCAAGGTCAATCTTTCCTAATTTTATAAAAAAAGTGGCCACTTAAGACCCCTTTTTGGCCCCCCATATTTGTGCACTTAGCCCAGTGATAACAAATATAAAAAGGTATGCTACCTCAAAGGCTACATTTTTAGCCTAAACTTGTGATGAAGAGCAGGGAGGAATTTGTCAAAACAAACACAATCCAACCTATTTTGAACAAACCTTCAAGATTGAAAACCCTAACTTGATGACCAACTCATAATACCCTCAATTTACCTTGTAGCATTTCATATAGAGAAAATTGAGCATATATTTCAAAATATTTTTCAAACCCACAAAAGGATTTGCATTCTAGATACCTCTTATAGAATACTTCAACATATCTAATTTATGCATACACTTGTTTCAAATCTTCACTCCCTAAAATTGATTGCTACACTGAAAAGTGGCTCAATTAGACCTATTTTCCAAAGCAACACCAACCCAAACCTTCCAACCTCAAATCTCCATTGCAGGACCCTAACCAGGTTACCTAAGGTCCAAATCAACAAATTTTAACAATTGGAACTCCTACAAATTCACCAAAACACTAAACCCTTACCTAAGCCATTGTACGCTTGTCACATAAGGGCTTATTGAATCTACAACCTCCAAACCTTCTTTCACCATACCAACACCCCAAACACATCATTTATTTTCTTCCCATGCTCTCTAGACCAACTCACACACTTTAACAATACTTTTTCTTCAAACTCCAACCCTTAGCCACCATTATTGGCTTAAAACATGAATGAAATCCACTAGGGCATCACCCCAACTTCAACAAACTGCCTTCCATGCCCCTGCAAAACACAAGAACACAAAACCTACACCTAATTATGCCATTCCACCAAGTTATTACATGTTTCACTAGGTGGAATGGCTTAAATTTCCATTTTACTCTGTCAAACCCTCAGATTCAGGGTTTCCTGGCAGTCAACAGAGAAAGTGCTCTAACTTTCACAAATCCACATGAAATCAACCCAAATAAAAATCAAATTACTTAGTTCATACCACCAGAAATTTCAATGCATTTTGGATCAAGAACTCTTAGTACAGAACTATACAAAGACCTATAGCGACATTTTTTTATGAAAAAATGCAGGAAATCAATGCTTTCACTATTCAAAATTCAAATTTACAATAGCCAACCTCTCTCCCAATGTTCCCCAAGGCTTTTTAAAGTATTACATATCATGACCAATCAGTTTCAACTATTTTCCCAGTGAACAAAACCAACTTGACCTTTTGACTTCCATAAAACACCAAAAATGCAAATGTTGCATAACAACTTTGCAACTTTTTGCAAGATTTTAACAATATGACTCCAAACTGACCCAAATGAATTATTACATTAGAAAAGGGTCTATTATGACCTTATTGCATGAAATTAGACTCAACACACCAAAAATAACAAACATAAGACCCTATTTACAAGAATTGACATGGTACCCCTGCACCAACTTGAATCTATGAGAACATTAGACACCACTAATGACTTTGTGTAAGTAGTTTTGTGAATTTCACTCTATCCACCCTCCATTTATAATTGATCTGAGAAATCCTAAATGGATCCCCTAAGTGTCAAAACATGCAAAAAGACTTTAAAAGGTCTAAGTCTAGATTATTTATGATGTTTTCCTTTGTGTTTTGTGTGTTTGTTGAACTTTTGGAGTTGTCCATACTTGGATACTTTCCTTACCGATCTAACAAACCCACTTAAATATTTGTTAAAATTTTATCTAAGAAATATTTTGTTGGAGTTTCCATACTTGGATACTTTCCTTACCGATCTAACAAACCCACTTAAATATTTGGTATTTTGTTGGAGTTTCCCCAATCCTTGGTACATACCTGAGCACCAAATCTTAAAAATCTATTAAATTTTAAGTTATTTTTATCTATCAAACTTTTGGGCTTCCCCATTCATCCCATCCCTTGGTATCCATTCCTATTCATCTCCAATTCTCGAACTCCAATACCTTGCACTCCAAAAAATTTACTAACTCTTGTAGGGATAGACTTTCAACCTTTCCCTTAATTAGATACTTATATCCACTAACTCCTAAAAGTTTGAAACTTTGTTGATTGCTCTATATAACCCATCCAAGTTTTTATTTTGGCCATTTCCTTGACTCAACACCAAGTTAAGATCCATCCTAAGTTCCTAATATTGACATATTGATGCATTGTTCCTATCAGAGTTCCCCTTTCGACCTTCCTTCATCACACATCTCCTCTAGCATGACTTTCTTGTCACTCCACAATCTTGACATCGTAATGTCTTGTTAGAGTTAGGTGATGTCTGACATATGTGTTTGTTTTGTGTATGTTAGAGTCTTGATATATTTTGTACTCTCATATTGTGGTATCATCTGTAAGGATGGTTTGAAATTTGATAATGGGCCCAATAAAGATCAAAGGAAATAATATTTATTCTATCCAAGCCAGAGACAAAGAATTGCATTGTTCTTGTTAGATTGTTGAGGTGATAGATCATCTCTTCCCAACTCGACATATTTGAAGGATGTTGCATACTATTTCTTATGAGGGTGTTAGGTTTGTGCATGACTCCATCCCAAGCATTGACTTGTAATTTCTATCTGAGGTCAATAAATAATAATTCCTTCACCCTATGGCAAAGATATAGAGGTATAAGTAAGGCCCAAATATTTCAAGAGGAAGCATTGAATAAAGAAAAAGGCAGCTCGATGAAAGAAAGGATGGCATAATGTAATGGTTATACACAAAGTATTTAAGTGGAAATGAACTAATTATTTAAAGTGCATAATTTTCTGGTAGATGCCAAACATAAAGTCAATTCTATTTAAACTATTTTAAATATTGAGTGCAAAATGAAATGGTGTGTTTCTCCTCCACTCACTCCCACCTACTTATCATAACTATAGATCAATTTTCCCAACTACTTACATTTATTCTAGGTTTTCCTCAATGATGTATGGTGTCCATTTTTTATGGAAGTGAAGGTGTTAAAACAGTTGAGTTTCACTTACATTAATAAGAAAGTAACCATGGAGGTCACCAAAATATTAACTTCTAGTGGAATCATAAGGTTTGGGAGAGTATGACAACCAGAGGTGATTTTAGTGTACACAATTTAGCAAAGAGAAAGATCCTTCTACACTACCAAGAGTGCATGAAATTATGAAGGATATACAAGCATGTGTTTGAATGATTAGTGGCAATTCTTAAGAATTTCTTGGAGATTTTCATGCAAGAAGATCTAGTTAACTATCCAAGATATCAGTTGATATTATCAAGAAATTTCAATGAGAGAAATCAGCATGTTTGTCCCTTCTACACCTAGAAGAAGGTGAACCCAACTAAAGAGTTGAAGAGGTAATTGAACTTCTTATTCTCCTTTTAAAGATATCTTCATTATTTCTCTTACACAATCAATAATTCTTCTCTTATATCTTATAATCAAGTAGAATATGAAGGGTTTTGGAATTTTTGGTATTAATTTCTACATATTGAATTTGTAACACATGATTGAACCTTCACAATTAATAAAATAACTAATTATTGTCTTTATTTTTTATGGTTCCATTGCACTTTCTTGGAGAATTAGATTCAGTCCCTTTTGCAGCCACATCTTTCTTCTCTAAACCTTTGTAATGGTATTTCATGAGTTTATGTGAATAAAAATTAGATATTTGAGCTTGTTTTGTGCTTGATAAGTAGGTCCAGGGGTTCTCTTGTCATTGGTACATCACCACCATTTAATTCTAAAACATTTTTTTCCTCTCACATCTTAATGAACAACTTAGCATTAAGATTAGGTCTTTGAGGGTGAATCAAGTCTAGTTTCAAAGTGAACCACCCTCTTTGAAGAGTTATCTCTATCTTCTAGGTCCCACATTGAAAGATAACTCAATGTTACAATTGAGATAGGTTTTTAAACTTGCAAGGTGTAGTCTCAAAGTGCTCAGTTTCTAGAATGTTTAGTGGAACAAAATTAGTGAGCCTTATATCATTCAACTAAAAAAATTAGTGCTATTCTTAGAATTTTTTAGTTATTTGACACATTCTACAAGAACCTATAAAATACAAAGCTTCTCGGTTTCAAGATAGTGTTTATTATTCATGCCAAAGATACAAATGAGATCATATTCAAAAGGTAACTGTTTTGATTTATTAGAATTTCCTTTATCTTCATCAAAAAGGAAAAATAATAACAAGAAACCATCATCATATTTAAGAGTACAACCTATATCTAATTCTATGAGGTTCTCCCAACCAAACATAAGACTATTCCATATCCCTTCTATGTCTATTCAAAGGAATCAAGTATTCACCACTTTTTGTGAAGGAATTTGTCTTATCTTTATTAATCGTAATGGTATGCCAGTAGTATTCCTAATGGTATTCCAGTAGTATTCCTAGAAAGTATACCTTATTTCATTTATGAGAATGCAACTACACCAATAGAACACATCTAGGACATTTCCAATATATGTTCATTCCATAATATTATAGAAGACAATATAGTTGTTATACTTCTTTCCACTTCTATAAAAGGTGATACATTACAAAGGTATATAGGGTTGCTAGAAAATTCAATACATAACTAGGATGAATTGTGTTAAGATTTGTAAAAAAATTGAAGATAAGAGTGACCACATATCCCTAGTGGAACAATAACTACTATTGTGAGAGACCCTCATGAATTCATGGAAGACTTCAACTTTATTTTCTAAAAGATATAGGATAGAATTCCACCTTTAGTAAATCCTTATCAAAACAACACATTCTTGTACTAATTAAGGACTTTAAATAGCGATGTGGTTGTCATGATACAGTCAATGGGAGGAATAAACTTGCCTAATGCTTATGGCATAACTATAAGAGTTGAAGATTTTCTAATCCAAGATGGGAAGATAGCTCCAAGTCCTCGAATGCTTATGTTTCCTAAGATACCACTTACTCAACCAAGTCTAGCACATTTTCATATAGAAACCAACTAATCAACCCCTTTTTAACTCCTTCCAATAAGTTGTATGAATTTAAAACCTTGTTACAAAGATTTGGGAATGAATTGGTAGCTTTAAAAAGACAACAAGCTCAACATAATAGACCTTATTAGCCTTTTAATCATGCATATTACTCCAATAGGAAACCTTATAAATGAAATGAACTAAAGGAAAAGGTAAAATGAGATATTCTAGGCCTTTGCATACCTTAAATCCAATATTGCAAGCTATTGTAAAGCCATTATTCCAGTATCATAAAATTGGTTTAGGACCTTGAATGGTGTTATCCATGTAAGTAGCCCCATAACCAAAATTTATGATAAAATAGAATTCTTATTCAATCTCTAATGGTTCAAAGTTCATCAACATTTCTAAAACATCAAGTTTAACTAGATAAAAAATGGGTGCTAAGGAAAGAACATGGACAAGGTGAGTCCACTCTAACTAATTGGAATGAAAATGATGTTTTTGGTATCAATCAAAATAAAGCATTACTGAAAGATATTATTTAGTGGCATAGAACACAAGATCCAAGAAGAGAATAATGGAGAATGAATCACCTTCTATGGTTGGTCAATAATCCACCTTTCAATCATCCTAGAGGGCATCAAAGAAAAGTAGGAATGTAAAAACTTCTTATATACAAGAAAATCAAGTTGCTAGTAAAGATAATCAACCCAAAAACCAATCTCAAATTGTTCAACAAACAAAAGGAGAAATTTCTATTAAAAAATATCCTTCAAGGTTGGTCATACTCCATTTAAGAGTGTTGATCAAATGAAGAAGACTAACCTTAATGTCACTATGTGGGTGGATTTATCAATTCCAACTTAAAGGGATTTGATTCAAGAGGCACCAAGGAGTTTTAATTAGTCAAATAATACTTTAGCTAGAGGTGTATCAATTCCAACTAGTCTATGTCAACCAAAAGATGAAGAAAATATAAGAAAAATTATTAAGCCACCTCCTTTTTACATGTTTTTGAACATTGGTAATCAACTTGTTCATAATTATGTGATTGATTCTAGGGCTAGTTTTTTTCCATGCCAAAGAAAGTGGTTGATTTTCTTGGTATAAGGTATGAACCGGTGTCTAAAGGGGTTGCACAATTATATGGTACTACTATTAAGATAATAGGAGTCATTGAATATTTGAATCTAACCTTTTATGCATGCCTAAGTTTCTCTTTTTCTGCAATATATTTTACTTGTAGACCTTCCTCTATACTTTGCAATATGCTTGTTTAGATAATTTTCAACCAAGATGGGAGGATATTTATCTTTAGATTGGTATCATATGTTGTTTAATATTATATATAACACAAAAGTGACTATAAAAGCTAATTTAGTTTCTACAAACCATGTTGAGCCATATACTTCTAGCCTTATTAACATGAATTATACCATACAAGACAAGGAGGAAGATACCAATGTTCATGAGTTTACTACATCTTTATAAGGACTTCTACATATTTTACTTGATGAACGGGGAAATAAATTTTAGTTTGATTTATATAATGATATGAAAGAAACAAGGCTAGGCACTAATTGCATTCATGAAGAGAATTTAGATACACCCAACCTTATGAAACCACAAGAAGGCCTTGATCTAATATGAAAATTGTGTTTTAATGGCTCAAGAAGAGTGGTGTAGGTGTTGTAACAATGGTCTCTCCATAGGAGAGGTATTACTTTGCATTTAAAATTCAATTCAAATACAAATAATGTTGTTGAGTATGAAGCATTAATTTAGGGTCTTCAGCTAGCACAAAGGGATTTAAAAAATTATAGGTATTTGGTTATTGTAAATTGTTGTACATCAAGTTATATCTCAAAGTGTGTCAAAAATTACTTTTTAAACTCCTATAAACACAAAGTATGGGTCTTGATTAAGCATTTTTTATTATTTCAACATCTAGGTAGATCCAAGGGAGAAAAAAAGGGTGTTTATAGGCTTATAGTAGCTGGCTCATAAATTGAATTTCCAAAGGACGTCATGGAGAACAAGGATCAACTTGTTAAGCTTGTGGTATGACTAGTAGTCTTAGACAATGCAACAAATTAGCAATTATTTGATAATGATCAACAAATGTTTTATTACTTGCAAGAAGAGGGAGAATTTTCTGCTAAAAGTATTTTAAGGTTGCAAGAACACTATGGGGATTAGATTATAAAACTATAGATAAACAAGTTGGAAAAATGATTATTCACTCTCGAAATCATCTTTAATATTGATGATCAACTCAATAGTGAGAAAAAGAACATGACTATCAAAGAAGAAGATTATGAGAAAGTAACCATTGGAAATAACAAGACCTTGAAGGCTAGAAAGGTATGTAGTGAATCTAAAAGATATATATTTTATTGACCGTTTTAGGGAGTATGGTGATAATATTACATGGTTTTATGAAGATCCTAGAATTTTTGACCCTATTTTATCCCAACACATCATTGAGTTGAATCTTGATGCAAATCCCATTAGGAAAAAACAAAGGATAACAAATCCTAATATTGAACCCATGATGAGAAAAGAGTTATCCAAACTCATAAAGGAGTTTTTTTCCCAATCAAGAATTCATCTTTGGTAGATGGCTTACTTCCTATTAGGAAGAAGAATAGGGAGATTAGTCTTTGTGTAGACTTTAGACATCTCAATAAATAATTTCTTAAAGATCATTATCCTCTCCCATATATGAAATAAATTATTCAAATGATAGTGGGAGCTTAAAGTTTTTCACTCTTAGATAGCTATTTCTGATGCAATCAAATCATTTTTTAAGAATTAGATCAGTTTAAGACAACCTTTATTACCAAATGGGGAACTTTTTCTTATAGGAAAATCCAAAGGGCAATGGATGTGGATTTCAAAGGCCTAATTAATTAGACAATTTTGATATATTTAGATGACAAAATTGTTTATTCAAAGCATGCACATGAAAACTTGAGCTATTTGATGTATAGAGTTTAGTTTGTCTTTGAATCCTAAAAAAAGTGTGTTTTTTTTTCATGAGGGAAAATTATTGGGGAACATAATATCAAAGGATGGTATTTCCATTGATCTAGAGAGGGTTAGTTCCACTTAAACTCTTTCTCTCCCAAGACACAAGAGAGGTATACAAATTTTCTTGAGAAGAATTAACTTTGTAAGGATATTCATACCAAAATTTTCTTCTATGGCCAAGCCTCTTATTACTATGCTGAAAAAGAAATATCGTGTTTAGTTTTCCCAAGGAAGGAAAATATAATTTTGAGGCCATCAAGCAAGCTATCTCTCAATATCCTACTCGTGTTAATCCTAACTATCAACAATATTCATTCTTCATTATTTTGGAGGGGAAAGTATATCAACCATTGTAAGGAATCTAAAGTAGCAGAACAACTTCATACACTAATCTTGAGAGGAGGGTTATGAAAAAGACTTTTCAGATCTAAAAAACTACAAAAACATAAATATAAATAAACATAAATAACCCACATACCACAACACAATTATTTACATGGGGAAAACCCTTTCGAGAGAAAAAACCAACACTCTAAAAGTCACTCAATATATTATTCATAAATCAACAAGATTAGAATATACTTACAAAATAAGATTTCTCACAAGAGTATCACAAACCAGATATTCAGAGGCAACTCAATAGCTATAAGACTCTTACACCCAACCTCCATCTCATGCAACTAATATATAGGAGATACAATACATGAAACTACCAAATGGTATTTAAAAACAATGAGCTAAAACCACCTAAAATGTGGTGCCCATCCTTATCTCCAATAATAGATACCTATGATCTGTCAAAGCACACAAAACCACATGTAAATCCCCTTTACATCTCATTTATGCATCCAACATGTTTTTACATCTCCCATTTTAGGAGACCCATCTTCGAGAGGCCATAACTTATGATCTAGGTGTTTGATTGATGAATCATTTGAACTATTGGAAAGCTTTTGAAGAACTCTATCAATTTATAACCACTTCACTAGTTATGAACACTTTTGGGCCAAAAAATTCCTCTAAGGCCTTCAAACTAGACTTTGAAACTGAAAAATAAAATAAAAAATCTTCAACTCCAAACATGATCTTGCGACAAAACTTTATGAGCATGCTTATTTAGCCAATCTGAAGCTTTGGGGAAAATTCCACACCAATCCATGCTCAAATGTAAACTTACTATAAATAGTAACCTCATGTAATTACAAGGTTGAGACACCATTTTCCTAATAACCATATTGTCTCAATAAAATAGCAATCAAATGGAGCAACCAAAAGCATTCATCAGTCAAGAACTCAAAGAATTGAGATAAGGTATATTTTTGTTAAGAAATAATTTTTTTCTATTGTAAAATCTCTTAATAAGTTCAAAAATACATTTTATAACAAAAAATATTATAGCTAATAGTTAATCATGCAAGTGTGAAAGAGTTCTTGTTGAGTAGGGATGAAAATGAAAATAGATATAAATAGATCACCAAGGTCATGGAATATGACATAAATATTAAGATCAATAAACTTGGAAGAGGTAAAGGGCTATGTCAACAACTTGTAGGAGACTTTGAGGCTCATAATAACACAATATATGCTTTAAAATAGGCCCAATAAGCTAAGATTGACACCTTGAACAATTGGATTCATAATATGGTTATTTTATTACAAACATGTGAGTATCCATGTGTCCTAAATTAGTCTAAGAAAAGGTATTTTAGACGAAAATCCATTCATTTTGTCCTTGTTGATGGTATTTTATTTAGAAAGGACATGAATGGATTTCTTTTACAGTGCATTGAGGAGGATTAGATTGATAGGATGCTTGAAGAGTTTCATGATGGCCTATCAAGAGGTCATTTCTCTCAAAGTATTATTTCTAAGATCATGAGAGTTGGCTATTACTAGCCTAATTTTTTCAATGATGATCATAAATGGGTAAGAAATTATAAAAAAGGTGCTTACTTTATAGGAAAGTAAGGTTAGTTATGATTCCTCTCCATTCTATTCAAGTTGATTAGCCTTTTTTCTATTGAGGTTTAAAATTTATTGGCATGATAAATACTCCATCTAGTGTTAGACACTTGAATGGGTTTTGACAACCACATATTACTTCATGATATAGAAAAAAGTAGTTGTACTCAAGGAAGCTACTAAAGCTTCAATTTTGGACTTCCTAGAAGGTGTTTTGACAAGCTTCGGTGTTCCTTCTACCATTATTTCAAAAAATGAAAATTTTATGTTAGTATTCAAATTAGTGCATGGGATGAATATTATAGCATCTACTTGAAGAATTCATCAAACTATTACCCCCAAGGTAATGGATTGTCTAAGCCAATTAACAAGAACTTGATTAAAGTAATCAAGAGGAAAATGGAGGAAAATTATAGGTCTTGACACACAAAGCTAAATATAGATCTTTGGGTTGACCAAAGAGAGCCACTGATAACTCTCCTTTCATGATTTTTTATGGGAGAGAGGCAAAAATTCCTCTATCACTAGAGTTACCTTATTTGGAGCTTTCACAAGTAGAAATTCCAAGAAGTGATGCAATTATAGTTAGGTTGGTTAAGTTAATGGAGTTAGAGGAGATAAAAAACAAATTAATGAACACACTTAAGTGTCATCAATTATAATTCAAGAGGAAATTTGACATGAAATTGAAACATAGAAAAATAGGTGGGGAAATGAGAGGGATTCACCAATATGATATAGATAAACCTATTTTCCTTTATTTCATTAGGAAATGAGATCCACACAAAGAATTGACTTACAACCCTTAGGTGAATCAACTCAATGTGAGAATATTTAGATTTCCTTATGCTTGAGGACGGGGGTTTCAACTTGAACAACACTTTTGGGAGAAAAACTAAAAATAGTAAATCAACCTAATTATGCCAATTCAAACTTGCAACATCAATTTAAAGCTTAATATTGATAGAAATAGAAAACTTCCTACAAATCTGAGAAGGTCTAAATGATGTTTACCAGTCACCAAAAGTCACTTTCAGGAGGTTGTCAGGGACTCATTTTCCCATGGGTGAATGGGTCTTTTTATAGGGATTTCAAGCAACTTTCGGGAGCCTCTAATGATAATCTGTAGCTTTTGATTTGTCTAGGTTTTAGTGTCAAAAAGTCAACAATTAGATCTGTATGTGAGATTTCATGATTTGATAAGAACTTTGACAAATTTTTTAGATTTAAAAACTTTTCCAATCTTGCTCTTCAAAAGATCTTCAATCCTTTTTCAACCTAAGATCTACAACAAAAACACGAGAGGGAAAAGTTTTTTATTTTGGTGAATGGGGGTTTTCCTTGGTCAAACCCCATTTTGGTAATCAAAATGTGAATTGAAATAATGAACAATTCATGAAAGGAATGATGAATGAACAATGCTATGTTACCACTCAATAAACCCTTAGATAAACCTTTGAATGGAGATCTACAACTTGTATGAGATGGATTCAATGGATGTGGATATTGATGCTTGAAATAATGCTTTGAATGGTTGAACTTGATCTTGAAACCTACATCACAATGTTAGCACCAAAAACATGCATGATGCAAGAAGACTTTGACACGATGATTGGATCTTGATTGCTGCAATAAATCTCTAAATATGTTGAGTAGAATATCAAAGTGATGTGAATGCATAGGAAAGTAGAGTGTTAGATCAGAATTAGATGAAGTGTATAAAATTAGTTTATTGAGCTTCATTGGAATTGTATCTCATGCATATGATAGAAGCAATTGTAATAGTTCAATCTAGGCTATGAGCCACAAACCCTCTTCTATCTCTCTTTTTCTCAGTGGGAAGTAAGTCCACTTGGATAGTGAGTTCACCTGTAGTGAGCACTTCTATAAATATACTATAACTGGTTATAATATATTGTGAGCTAATTATCACTGTGGTTATTCCCATTTTGGATTTTCCATGTAAAAATCATGGTGTTCATGTGTTATATGATGTTGTTGGATGTTTCATTCTTTCTTTCATTTATTGCAATTAAATATGTTATGTGGATTGGATGTTTAAATATTTGAAAGCTTTAAAAGAATACTAATTCAACCCCCCCTCTCAATATTCCAAGTGTTCAAAAATTGGTATCAAATCCTAGTTCCTATAAGGAGCTTAACCTCTTGGGGAAGGGCTTGGAGGTTGAACACATGGCTGTTAGAAGGCTACCTAATCCTCTGAAAGAGATTCCTATTGTTGGATCTATAGAATAATATTGCATTCTTGAAAACGATGGAGAACTCAAAGTTACTCTTGAATATTTTGAAAGGAATGAAGGTGAAATCAAAGATCTAAAAGAAAAATTCAAAGAAGTAGATGAATGCATCAAAAAATTGAGAGAGAAAATCAAGAAGTTTAGAGAAATACATAAGGAAGTAAATGAACAATTGAAGTAAGAAAATGAAACAATCACCAGTCTGAAGGTGAAAGTTGAAGAAAAGAAAAGAGGAGGAATATCTTAATACAATAGTGAAAATAAAATCTAAGGAATGTACAAGGATTGAACAAGAAGTTGTCTATCTAAGATCAAATCTAGAGAAAGCAAGGAGTCATGAAGACATAATTCAAGATGAGTTCTACAAAGCTTGATGAAATCATTGCAAATTAGAAAGGCTCTAAAGATAAAGAAGGTTTAGGAATTGAAAAGGGTGAAAGTTCAAAATCAGATCAGACATGAAGTGCTAAAGATAAGAAGAACAACAAAAAGCAAATCTAGAATCAAAGGAATGAAGCTAGAAGGCCATCGATCAAACAACCAAATGCAAAAAGGTACCCATATTTTAATGATTTCTATTATTCTTGCAATAAATTGAGACATAAAGCAATGAAATGTAGAAGTAGAATGAATTATAATGTTCCACATTTTTCTGGTCAATGTTTTACATGTAAGAAATTTGGTCATAGAGCTAGTGAATGTAGAATTCAAATGATGAATGGTTATAACAATGGTAGAATGGTTCAATATTTCAAAGGATACTTTTATACATTCTATGGATTTGGGCATAAATATAATCAATGCATATGTAGAATTAATGGAAGGAATATTGGTCAGAAGAATGTCATATGTTACAATTGCAATAAGCCTAGACACATTTCCAAGTTTGGAAGAAGCAAAAATATGAGGAAGGATAATCTGGTAAAGAAGAATGAACCAGTAGAAAATATTTATCTAGAAGAAACAAAGAAGGAGATGGATAAGATTTTGAGAAAGAAGGAAGAGACCAAGGTTAAGGATGGATCTGTACTAGCATTTGTTGCAGATGTTTCCTCCAAAAACTAAGTTGAGAGCTTTGGCTCAGGGGATATTTAATGAAATTATTTTGTCCACTACCAAAGAAAATAGTGCCAATGCTTCAACACAAAGATGTGTGAGGTATATTGGCATGCTTGATCTATTGGTGAAGCTCCCCAAAGAAAATATGATAATGAAGAAATTTGTGGAGCACTTGAAGGTGACTGTGCACACAGTGAAGGGTTTTCCATCTTTATTGTTTGAAGCATTCAATGCAAAAAATAGGTCATATTCAAAGGGTGTAAAGTGATTTCTCTTGACAAAATTCATTTACAAAAATAATTTGAGAAGGAGTAGAGCAGCAAAGAAAGGATTTAGATTTATCAAGGTAATTTATGATTTGGTGCATTCAAACCCTAGTTCAACAAGAAAAATAAAAGGTACTTACAATCTCCATTTTCCCTAGTATCTCAAAGAACTCTTTTAAAAGCAGTTTGAATATATTTTGCAATGGCAACATTGAGGGTGATTGAGGTTACTGAGAAGCCACAACCTAAGTTCAAGAAATATCCTACTAAATCCATAGAAAATGACCTGTTAGGTGCATTTTCACATGTTCCATATAGATTTTTACCTATAGAGGATATAGGGATTTATATTCATGGAAAGATAGAGGAATTTGATCACACTAAGATAGGAGATGTGTGGGTAAAAGAGCTTATTGGAGATAATCTTACCTTAAAACCAAAATACCAAAACCTAGTCATGAAGAAACATGATGTATGGAAATGGTTTTCAAACTTTTGCTTTGATCATAAATGGGTTGGGATTGCATTAAGAAGAATTCATGATAAATTTGTTTGGACCGACATGCCTGGGATGATTATAAAGGATGTGATTAGAGAGGTTACAAGTCTATGCTCCACCAAACCTATTCTAGTACTAAATCGATTAAGAATGAGGTTGTAATGGAACTCACAGGTGCAACTTATGACAAGAGAGAATTAACAGTTTAAATCATATCAAAAATCTAGTTGTGAAGTATGCAACTATGTTGATTGGTTACAAAATTTACTTCACAAATAGAGAAAACTTTGTATCTACCACCACAATCAATGTGGCATATGAAATGGTGGAAAAAGAGGTTGACTACAATATTTATGGATTGCTAAGACAAAATTTAATGGAGAAGTTGAAACAAACAAAGGAGAAGAAATATGCATTCAATTATGGAACTTTATTTTTGTCGCTATTTTTCTATTTCTTAAAGGAACTCCCAAGAACTAAGACTGTAGAATGGTTGCAAAGTAGACCCATTGCTCATAATATTGGAGACTTTTTGAGAAGTATTATTGATACAAAGGCACAAGATGATGCCCTTTTTTCCTTCTTTGTAGTTTTCCAAAAGAGGATGCATGAAAGAGATAAGATTCCTAGATGATAACACATTCCTAGTATCAATAGATGAGTGCATCGTGGAAGCAGTAGAACCAAGGATAGTGTGGATCCCTACATTGGGATATGAGATCAATTAACAAGAGATTATTAGTTTGGCTTATATTTTGTTGAAGAGTCCAAAAGATACTACTAAAGCAAGGTATGACACTTATAAAGAAAAATATATGGAGGTGCATATGGAGCAAAGAAAATCATAGATAAAGAAGAAGGTTGAAAAGATTGTTGAAAATCTTATAGAGGATATGGGCTTCACAAAGGAGAAAGCGGAGCAAGAAAGAGCAAAGGGCCAAAGGCTAAGGGAGAATCAAGTGCTACAGGAGGATATGGAAGCATAAGAAGATATTGTAGGATAACTACCACCCCTCCTACTATTCAAAAGTCCTCTGAGACTAAGCCCTCTACTAGTGAGAAGAGGAAAACTACTGATAGTCCTCTAGTAAAGGAGAAATCCCCTCCAGTTGTGTAGATAACAAGGCTTGAAAAGAAGAAAACCACTATAGTAACACCACCTATAGGCCCTACCAAGAAGAGATTGTGGAAAAAGGAAGTAAGGGAAAAGAATACAAGTGTAAACATTGAAGAGGAAGAAGAAAAAGTTAAGGAAGAAGGACCACAATTGGTCTAAAAAAGGAAAAGTGAAGCTTCACAAGGTGAAGCAAGTGGCAAAAAAAAGATATTTAGCATTATTGATACAAACAGTGAAGAAGAAATACAAAAGGAAAAATAAGCTTTTATAGTTGTATAGTTGTAAAATTGCGCCCTTGTGTAGGCTCATTTTAGCCCCTACATCAACCTTTTTCCCTTCTCAGGATGCTCAACACCCCTTTTCAGTAGCTACCCTTCATGCATCAGCTTTACATCAAACTTTGGTATTTTCCCATTCTCGTCATTTTGTAGTGTGATGTGTCCGGACACCAGTGCGCCACGCGGACGTCCGCACGCTGCGCTAACATCCTGTGACATTTTAACACTCAAACAACTATCTCTAAGCATGCTTTCCACCTTTCCTCACCTTTTGTAAGTGTTAACAGCCTAGGACACCTTGTAATAGCTGGAGAAGCTTCTTTTCCCTCATTAAAAGCTATCCTTTTAGTTCATTTGGCTCTATAACTTCTTCTAGCTCCACTCTTATGCTTTTAGCTTCACTCTAGCTTCATTCCAATTTCTAGCTTCCTCTTCCACCACACTTTGTAGTACTCTCAAGCTTCCATAATTTCATTACAACAATAATCTTGGCTCTTGTAGATTTCTTTACTTCCCTCCTTGGCTTCCTAAGCCTTCCATACCTCCATTGTGCTTTGCACCTTTGAGCATCTTGGGATTTGTCACTTCCCCTTCCAATTGCATCCTTACATCATGATACGGGTTCTCCTCCTCGAGTGGGGATTGTTTTTATCACCTCTTTTGTGATACGGGTTATCCTCGTCGGGCGAGGTTTGCTTTTATCACTCATACTTGGTGGTTCAGGTTCTACTCCTGAGCGGGTTTTTCTTTCACCATGCACTTTCTCCATTTTGGTTCTCTTCTCTCTCTATCTTCTTGGCTGTCCGTGGAGATGGGAACACCAAAATGGGGGTTTGACTAAGGAAAACCCCTATACAACCCCAACAGTTTCTCCAGATATCTTACAGATGTAGGTTTTGAAGACATTCACTTGTTGGAGGATTCATCACTCGCGTGGTTGTAAGCATTTCCTTTCTTCTTCTTATATTTATCGATTCCACTTCATTTTATTGTAGTTCTATTGCATTATGTTGCTTTATCGCATTCTGTAAGTTCTTAGCAATCATAGTAGAAGTAGTCATTTAGCTATTTTTTGAGACATTCTCATTCTCTGGTCTGTATGAGATGCTAACGTACCTTTGAGATGCCAGCATGTCGTGTTGTCGTATGTATTCTACATTGTCATCCTTTGGCTGAGAGCTTGTTAGTTTGTTGAGAAAATATTTGTGACCTGCTCTTTCTGATTCTAGAACTCTCGTTGTTGTTCCTTGAGAAAGTTTAGGGAAGTTTGTCCCATGAGGCTCTCTGAATGAAAATAACTCATGAGTATCAAATCCCCCTTCTCTACATTTTGGTGAACTTGACGTGAAGAAGGGTATTTTCTGAAAAACTAGGAATTTATTTACCCCTACTTGGTGGGGTCATAATTTTTTACTCGATGCTCAGAATTCAGAACCGTTTACACTGTTGGAAAGGTTTGCTAGAGAACTAGTTCAATCCCTAAAATACTAGTTCCTTCGATAGTTGAATTTTAGGGACCTATGCAAGTTCTGACCTCAAATTCCACTCCGGAGACCTCTAAAAATGCAAATTACTAGAACATAGAAAATACTAAAAAAATAGAAATGAATTTAATATCTTCTTTTATTAGTTCAGTTTCTAATTTTGTTCAAAATGTTAATGATATTCCATTTCATGCATGTGATGGTGACTTGGATTTTCCTATGTCACTTGATATCTTTGATCCTTCTCACAAAAGTCCTCTCGCTTCGAAGGATACTTTGTTGCAAGAAGATGAAATCATTGATACATTTCCTAATGTTAATCGACCTTCTATTCATTCCAATGCACTCTCTTCTAGAGATGATGCATTTTTTAATGATTAATCTCTTCTTTATTCCAATGTACTCTCTTCTAGAGATGATACATTTGTGAATGATGAATCCCATCTTTTTTCTAATGCACTCTCTTTTAGAGATGATGCATTAGCGCATGATGAATCTCCTTCCATATTTGATCATGTTTGGATTGATGTTGAGAATATGTATTCTAATAATTATTCTACTAGTTGTGATGATTATGTAAATGCAATCTATGTCTCTACTGCCCCTCAAAGGTCTAAGAGACTAGTCATTTACGTGACTCCAGCTAGCCCTTCTCCTAAGAGGATTTGTTCTATCAATAGTGTTCCATTTGATAGTGATTCTCTTGATCTTTCTATGGCTCCCTCTTATAGAGCGTTAGCCCATACTTATGATAATAGAATGAATAAACAACCAAGCCTTCTTCAAGCTCCTAAACCTACGACTAAAGCATCTAGTGATTACGATCTTGTCGAGAAATTTTTTGTTACTATGAATAAGATCTCATTAAGGGACTTTCTTTAGTCCACTCCAATTTATCAAGGTATGCTTCAAGAAGCCTTGCAAAAGATCCTCTTGCCTTCTTCCAATAGGCTGACAGATGCTAATGTGTTGATGGTGCATATTCGTGCAGATTCACCGAATATTATGTTCTATCCATAGGAACTCCTGCCTCCAGAAGTACAGAAGTAAGAGGACCCTTTAATGATCATAGTTAACATTAATAAGATTGGTATTAGATGTACTCTCATTGACATTAGTTTAGCGCTTAATGTATGTAGCATCGATCTATTCCCTAAGATTAATATTGATCCATCTTCTCTTAACACTTCTTCTATTGACATTCATGGGTTTGATAATGTCGGTTGACAAGCCCTAGGCATGATAGTCTTTCCTTTGAGGTTGGGACTTGTTACCATACCCACCCTTGTATATGTTATGTTAGAAAATTTACCTTATAACCTTCTTCTTGGTAGACCATGGATTCATGCTATGGGTGCAGTCCCGTCTACCTTGCATAAATCAATTAAGTTCATTTGTAACAATAAAGTAGTCATAGTCAAAGCTGACCCTGAGGCTATGCACTTATGTGAAATGGCAGTCTTTGGTCAGGCTTAGGTTGTGCCTACTTTTATTCCTTTAGTATGTTCCAATGTGTCAATTTTTACTTGAGTAGTACCTACTACAAAGTATACTCTTGAGATAAATGTCCCTGAAGAAGATCCTTCTAAAGCAAGAAATCTTAAGTCTACTCTTTCTACTTCTCAAGAAAATGTATGTCTTGGTGATGATTGGGGTTCCTTAGACTTTACAGATTCCTTCATTCGGAATATAAAGTCGACCTGATCCACTCATACCTTCCAATAACATCATCCAAACCCGCCATCAGAGATGATTATTCTTCTGTATCGTGGGATAGTGTGAGCAATAATTGTAATGTTCTTAGTGTTGATCCTCCTTCTGAGGAAGATGATTATGCTTCTGCTAAAGAAAATAGTGTTGGAAGTCCTATTAATAAGGATGATGGTGATCCCATAAAGGAGCATAATCCCTATTGTTGGGACAATGCCCTCTATGAAGACCCTCCTTCTCAAGATTTACAAACATGTTATTGCCCTGGCTTTAGGCTTGCCTCTTAATATGGCTATGAGCATAAAGGTTGTGGGCATAACAAACAAGGAATTTAGGTACCTATAGAATTCACACCCCGTAAGCATAATTTGGGACTTGGTTGCTCAAAGGAATGATCTAAATGGAGGCCATGGTTGAGTGACATGAATTATTCTCAACCTTGTTCTATTGAAAAGATTCTTCCTTTGTTATCTTCTATCTTCGTGTCTTCTTCTTCTTGTGAGAAGTCAAACTTTTCTCCACAAGAGAAAGGGTTGCTTCTTGCTCCTCATCCTCTATTTGAGCAAGAGTGTATTTTGTTGTGGCTTCTAAAAGCCCACCTAATCACTCTTCCTTCTCCTACATGCAAGAAATCTCGTGAACATGATATAGAAAAACAATCTTTTTATGCATACCATCGAGCGCTTGGCCATTCCACTAGCGAATGTAAGGCCTTGAAAGATGAAATACAAAAAATTATTGATTCAAGTTCCATCAAACTCCCATTTGATTGATGCACTTACCTTTTCTTCTCATGACAAGTGATATCAAGGTTTACCTCTATCCTGCATGCTTGAAGTATCCTGCATGGTTCTCCTCCCCTGTATGTTGGGGGAAGTGATAACTCATTTCAAAGACTTGTGTCCTTCTTAAGGATCCCTCTCTTTGCTATGTATTTCAAATGAAGCGTCCCTTGAGTGGACCCCTTTTTCTCTTAAAGGGTTCCTGGGGGACCCCTTTGAAATATTTTATCTCGAATGAATTCTATTTGTGTCTAGTTTGGGGGCAGCCTGACTAGACCTCACTTTTCAAACAGCGTGTCCCTTGAGTGGACCCCTTTGAAATTTTTCCAATCTGTTGATAGTCTACGTGATTGTCTGCTTACTTTCCTATGTGGCTGCTTTCACTTTGTAGGTGCGCCTTTGAAGCCACTTTTTGACTTTGTAGAGTCCGCTTTCTTGGGTTTCCTCCATGTGAGAGATCTTGGGGGATACCTCCCTACAGGTCTACGGGCCTGTAGGGCACTTCCTTTGAGCTTCCTCTATGCAAGAGATCTTGGGGTTCACTCCCCTATAGGTCTGTGGGTCTATAGGGTGCTTTATTTGGGTTTCCTTCATGTGAGAGATCTTGAAGGACACCTTCCCTGTAGGTATGCGGGATTGTAGGGCACTTTTTTGGGTTTCCTCCATGTGAGAGATCTTAGGGTACACCTCCTCATAGGTTTTCGGGCCTGTAGAGTGTTTTTTTGGGTTTCCTCCATGTGAGAGATCTTGGGGAACGCCTCCTCGTAGGTCTGCGGGTTTGTAAGGTGCTTTTTCTAGGTTTCCATCATGTGAGAGATCTTGGAGGAAACCTTCCCTACAGGTCTGCAGGCCTATAGGGCACTTTTTTGGGTTTCCTTCATGTGAGAGATCTTGGAGGACACCTTCCTTGCAGGTCTGCGGGCCTATGAGGTGCTTACAATATTAAATTCTCTTTCTTCTCAACTTGTATATACTGGATTGAAGATCTGCAACTTCTTCATCATGAGTATATGTTGTTTTTCTCTTTGACATCTTATAATTATTCTATGTGTTAGTGTTTTTAATTTAGGGATGATGCATAGTACTGAGACAACCTTTCACATCGAGGTCTCTTTCACTTTGCTGACTCGAATCCTTTAGTTTTTTATGCTCTAACACTGTTGATTGGTGCAGGTCTTTTTTTCCTAATGCATCTATTTTGCAGAACTTCAACTTGGGGGCATGCTTCTATGGTTCAAAGTGTTATCTACTTCCTATATAGTATCCTTTTGGCATATGATATTATTTATGTTTAGTATATTTCATTTAGCGTGCATATTAATGTATATTCATATGCCCACTAAAGTGGGGGAAAAATGTATAGTTGTAAATTTTCACCCCTCACAAGTTCTCATACATTCTCAAATTTGCTTAAGTGTCCTCCCTTAGCACTTTTGTAGGCTCATTTTAGCCCCTACATCAACCTTTTTCCCTTCTCAAGATGCTTAGCACCCCTTTTCAGCATCTACCCTTCACGCATCAACTTTACATCAAACTTTGGGATTTTCCCATTCTGGTCATTTTATAGCGTGACGTGTCTAGACACTAGCATGCTGTGTGGACGTTCACATGCCACACTAACATCCTACGACATTTCAACACTCAAATAGCTGTCTATGAGCATGCTTTCCACTTGTCCTCACCTTTTGTCAGTGGTAACAACTTGGGACTCCTTGTAATGGTTGGAGAAGCTTCTTCTCCCTCATTAAAAGCTATCCTTTTAGTTCATTTGGCTCTCTAACTTCTTTTAGCTCCACTCTTCTGCTTTTAGCTTCACTCTAGCTTCATTCCAATTTATAGTTTCCTTTTCCACCACCCTTTGTAGTACTCTCAAGCTTACATAAGCTCATTACAACAATACTCTTGGCTCTTGTAGCTTTCTTTGCTTCCCTCCTTGGCTTCCTAATCCTTTCATACTTCCATTGTGCTTTGCACCTTTGAGCATCTTGGGATTTATCACTTCCCCTTCCAACTACATCCTTACATCATGATACTAGTTCTCCTCCTCGAGTGGGGATTGCTTTTATCACCTCTTTTGTGATATGGGTTCTCCTCCTCGAGCGGGGTTTTCTTTTATCACTCATACCCAGTGGTTCGGGTTCTACTCCTGAGTGGGTTTTTCTTTCACCACACTTTTTCCATTTCACTTCTCTTCTCTCTCTATCTTCTTGGCTGTCCGTGGAGGTGGGAACACCAAAATGGGGGTTTGACTGAGGCAAACCCCTATATAGCCCCAACACTTTCTCTAGATATCTTACAGACACAGGTTTTGAAGACATTTACTTGTTGGAGGATTCATCACTCGTGTAGTTGTAATAATTTCCTTTCTTCTTCTTATCTTTATTAGTTCTACTTCATTTTATTGTAGTTCTATTGCATTCTATTACTTTATCGCATTTTGTAAGTTCTTAGCAATCAGAGTACAAGTAGTCATTTAGCTATGTTTTGAGACATTCTCGTTCTTTGGTCTGTATGAGACGCCAATGCACCTTTGAGATGCCAGGGAACCATGTTGTTGTCCGTATTTTCTGCTATTGTCCTTTGGTCGAGAGCTCATTAGTTTGTCTAGAAAATCTACGTGACCTGCTCTTTCTGATTCTAGAACTCTCGTCGTTGTTCCTTGAGGTGGTTTAGGGAAGTTCATCCCGTGAGGCTCTCTAAATGAAGAGAACTCGTGAGTAGTGAATCCCCCTTCTCTATAATAGTTCACATGTGAGAGAAGAAAAAGGAAGCCACCAAGAAGGTTTCATTGGAGAAGAAGAAAGTAGAAATAAGCCAGAAGAAAAATCCGAATGAAAGAAAAAAGAAAAATCAAATAGAACAAATAAGGCCTCACTCTCCCATGAAGTTAGAAGCATTATTCAATAAAATTTTGTAGTATGAGATGTTAGGGGAGACTACAACCCTATACAGTGAAGCAAATGAGGTAGATAAGGCTACCAATATTGTTGAGGAAATCATTAAGTATATCATTGTTTTAGAAGTTCATATGAAAAAAATTGAAAAACAAATTCCTACGGAGCTATGGAATGTCTTGGTGAAGAGAAGACAATAAGCAATTGAAGAAGGAAAAATAAAATAATATGCATTGAAGAAAGTTGGTGCTCGTCTCGCAGGAAAAATAGAGCCACATTGGTTGAATTATACAATGCACAAGCTAGGGTAAAGCAAAGGGTAACTACCCTTATGGGTAGAGATAAGAATGAGTTTGAAAGGATACAAAAAGAGACAATTGATATAATATCAGATATAGCACAAAAATATGGAATGAATCAGAGGACACTGCTCTGAAAGTCACTATAGGTGAGGTAGCACAAGAAATTGATGCTAAACATGAGCATGTAGAAAATGAAGGGTATACATAGGACAACATTCTTCTGAATGGGGAAGAATTGAAAAAAGAAGATGAAGAAGTAGAAAATAAGGTTGGTGAAGATGTAGCAAAGGAGGATACCTCTCCTCCTTCGGTACTTGAAGAGAATCTTATTTCACCGGATACCACAAATAAGCCTGTTGAAGAAGAGAATGTTGATGTGGAGAAGGAATAATAATGGGAAAATAATAAGAAGGATGACGAATATAAGAATGGAGATGCATCTAAAAATGCAAAAATAAAAGAAGATAATCCAATGAACTTCAGAAAGAATGTGGAAAAGGAATTAAAGGGAAAGGATGCATAGAACACAAAGACTTCTAGTGAATCCTCCAACTCCTTCAAAGATTCCTTGAAGAATCTACTTAGTATGCAACTCAAATTCTAGTATGTTGTATCAATGCAAAGACTACAATTTCCTATGCAACAAGGAAATGTAGATCTTGATAAGATTTCCCCACTCCACCAGATTTAGTTGGGAGATGTATTCCATGCATCTACCCAAAAGGAGATTATAGAAACACATCAAAAGAGTGGAGAGATGATGGAAGAAGTTGTGAAGGCATTACAAGAGGCTATACGTGGTGCAAGAATTGACACTTCACTTTATGGTATGAATAATTTGAATCTATTAATTGATACTTTCAAAGAACATGCCTCTATTCTTAGAGGACAAGTAGAGAATGGAATTGAAAATAAAATAAATGATAAGAAGATGATAGAAATCACTGATAAGTGTGCTCTTGCACACAAAAAAATTCAAGATAATTTGAAGAATGCACAAGTTTGTGTGGACAAGGAAAAGGCTCTATTCCAATATTGCATGAAGTGGCCTAGAGCCACACAAAACATCAAGAGTGAAATAAACTCCATTGAGTCTCAAATCAATAATGCCTCTAGTTCCTATGATCTGACACTTGCCCTGGTTGGAAATACAAGGACTGCTATTGAAGATTTGCATAAGAGATTCTTCCAACTATAATCCCAAAAGGAGAACATTATTTTTTAGTTTAGAGAGCTAAGGGACTTGGTGAATTCCAAATTCATATATATATCAAGTTCCCTTTTGAGTGCTAAAAAAGATACACAGATGAATTTGGTACCTAGTACTTTGGAAGAAGGAGAAGAGATACTGATGGAATTTGAAACATAATGCAGATTGCTTGGGGCACCCAAGAAGACATGGGAAGAGGAAAACCAAGCTTGGCATAATCATGTGCAAAAACTTCAAGAGTCAACTTCCTCTGGTTGACAACATTTCTATTCTTTATTCATTTCTATTTTTCTATTTCAGATTCTTTGTACATATGTGGATTATATAGAATGGTTTCCTATATAAGTTTTTGGTTTTTTCTCTGGTACATGACAGGGAAAATCAATTCAATCTTTTAGTTTGTACATATGCATATATTTCTCAGGGGAGATCCAAAATATGTTAGGAAATTTGTTGCATGTGCCCTTTTCCCTTGATGTTAAAGGAGAGAATATGTTGGAGAATATTTTGGAGATGTTTTGGCATGTTTTCATCAATAGCAAAGGGAGAGATTATTGAAAGAATGAGTAGTTTGTCATTGATGCAGTTATTGGAAACATGAGCATGAGGGATACACACAAGGTATAGTATTATGTGTTGTAGTGTTGTCATTGATGTCAACATTGTATCTTGATATGGAGATCATGGTGTAGATCATTTTGGTTGGTTCTAACTTGTTTTGGGATGTTTTTGGAAGGAAATTTTGCAAGAAGATTTGATCTGGTGAAGCCAATTGTGACAAAAAATAACTAAGTGTTTTACTAGTGTTTCTAGGTAAAGAGAATCTAGTTTTTGGGTTCACATTGGTCTGTGAATTAACATTTCACTCTGTAGTTCTAGAATATTTTTGGTGGATGATAAAAGCATCTAATTCCATAATTCCATCTTGTTTTGGCTTTTGGTTTGAAAGATATGAATGAAATAAGTTTGGTCTAGCAGTTAAAGTCATTTCATGTGTAGTGCATATGGGTTGGAGAGTCCGCACTTCCCCGTGGATAGGATTTTTTTTTGTGAACTTAAGGAGATGTTGAAAAATATCAATAAAGTTTGAAATCTAGATGACATAGCATTTTGAGGTACACGTGTCCGAATATGGATATACTATTGAAGAATTTTTGTATTAGGTCTTCTATGGTGCCTACCTAATAGGTGTGAAGGTATGTGAAGGTTAAGTATCATGGAGTTATGTGGGAGCTATTATAGGTCCATTCCAACCTATTTCAATTTTTTTTAAGGATTGAATCTTGGTGTGAGCCATGTGTGGAAGGATTTGAACTAACAAGTCATATATTTCCTATTTTTTATGTTACATCTATTTAGGTCGACCTAATTGATGTTATTCTTGAAGTGGATACATAAGCTAGATTATTTTTGATGTTTTGATATATGAGAAGAATACAAGTGATTGGAATGATGTGAATGATGTGAATACATTACAAATTTAAGTTGTGAATGTTGAGTAGAATATCACAGTGATGCAAATGCAAAGGAAAGTAGAGTGTTAGATTAGAATCAGATGAAGTGTATAAAGTCAGTTTATTGAGCTTCATTGGAACTGTATCTCATGCATATGAAAAATGTAATTGTAATAGTTCAATCTAGGTTGTGAGCCACAAACTCTTTTCTATCTCTCTTTTCCTCAGTGGGCAATGAGTCCACTTGGATAGTGAATCCACCTGTAGTGAGCACTTCTATAAATATACTATAACTAGTTATAATAATTGTGATCTAATCCTCATCGCACAATTTTTCCTATTTTGGATTTTCCACATAAAAATATTGGTGTTCATGAGTTATGTGATGTTGTTGGATATTTCATGCTTTCTTTCATTTACTGTAATTGAATATATTATGTGGATTGGATGTTTAAATGTTTGAAAGGTTTAAAAGAATGCTAATTCACCCACCCTCTCAGTATTTTGGGTGTTCAACACAATAAAGGCATGCACACCATTTCTTGGTAACATTCCATTATTTTTAAGGATAAAGAATGTTTGAGTATCACTAATCCTTAAATTGAAGGGGTTTACCTAACAACCAAATAGATTGTGAGGGCTCTTGATGAGGATGCTAAATTGAAACACTTAGTTTTCCTGTATATAAAAAAGCCCATTATGTGTATCATGGGGCTCAATTAATTTGAATGATCATATTCTTTAGTCTCTTTTTCTAGACCAATGGCTCAACCTCTTCAATAACATTTGGAATGCTTGGTATTTGGCCTTACTAAGTTGTGTTGGTTTGATTAGATTCTTAGTCATGGTATTAAGCTTTGTCAACTCCTTTTATCTAGTAGAACTGGATGATCTAGCTAAATGATAAACCACTAGGTATCATTCTAAACTCAAACATAAATGCCTATTCTGAAAAAGGAAAAATCTAAGTATTTCAAGATTTGGGATTTAATAAGATTCAATAGAAAATCATGGTATCAAATCAAATTCTACTTCATCTTTGACTAAAAATTCAATCTATTTTTAATCAACTCTATAAAATTGGTCCCTCCCTATCTATCAATCTTGCTCTCTATCTAGTGTCATTACAATTTCCTCAAATATTAGAGGTGGCCTAATGGAAAAAATGTCCAATCCTAACTCATTTTATGGAAGCTTATACATGAAAAAATCCCTATTGTGAACTATCTTTAGTTCATTTCCTTAAAGAAGAGAGGTTCTACATCTACTATTAATACTTTGTTTCATGCTTGTTACATTGATTGTGCATGTTTGTATTCGAAGTTGAGTTGGAAATTTTTCCCAAAAGGTGCACATGTTTAGGAAACCACTACCATCCTAAATAAGGAACATTAGGAGGCTATTAAACCATGTGACAAATTCTGAGGGGAGATGCTGGACACATTTCAACAATCTCCCACTCAACATTATCTGAGGGGATTCGAACCTACGACCTTGCTCTGATACCACTTATTGGAAGTTGAGCTGGCCATTTTTTCCACAAAAGGAAAACTTGTTTAGGAAACCTCTACCATCCTAGGTAAGGACCAACGAGAGGCTATTAAATCATGTCACAAATCCCAAGGGGAGACACTAGTCATGTTCCAATAGTTTGTGTTGTTGATTCATGCTAATTTTATTTTATGTTAGCATTTGGTAATCCTAACTTAGAGAATTTATGTTTTCCATATACCTCATTATTGAACAAGATCTCTTGGATATTTCCCCCTACATTCTTCTTGTAGTAAAAAAATATTTTTGGGGGCTCTATTTTTTATACCCAAATTTGGATTTTGACCAATAATTAATTTTTTGGAGGAAGTTTATTGTGGTAGGTAAATTTGAAATGGGAAGAGATAAACAAAAGGAAAGAGAAGAAAATAGTTAGGAGAGGATACAAAAAGAGTAATCTAAAGAAGAGTAGAGAGAACTATAGTAGTAGTAGAGTTTGAACAAAAAACTAGTAGTAGTAGCTATAGAAGAAAATTACATAGTAGCTCCACACAATAAGCATACATAGTAGCTTTGGAAATGTAGCTCTAGATAGTTTTGTGATTATTTTGTAATATTTTTTTGTTGTAAAATATGTTTTGAAATAAATGAAAATATAATTTTTTTTATGAATCATATTATTCTCATTTGGTCTCCATATAATTTGTGAGTTTGATTTTATTGCCAATTGTTGACATAAAAGTAGTAGTCTCTATGTTTAGTTTATATTTTATTCCATCAAACTAGTAACAAAGTTGTAGTCTTTGTATATCATTCTAAAAACTAGAATTAGAGCTTAATATTTAATATGCATTTGTTATTAAAAACTTGTTTTAAGTGTTAAGCATGGATAGAGAAGATAACAAGATTTGGAAGCAACCACCATATTTTAATGGGAAAAATTATGATTTAAGAGAAAAAGATAAAATAATAATTGTAGAAAATGATTTGTAGGAGCTTGTGGTCAATGGTTTCATATATTTAACATACCCAATAGTGTATGGAACTCTCAAAAAATCCCAAAATCCCACCTTGAAGGAGACCAGAAGAAAATATGCAAAAGGCCTAACTTTGATAGAGGCAACTTTGACAAAAGCCATATTCCCCATAATAGCAACAACTAACAATGCAAAGTAGGCTTGGGAAATTCTCCAAACTAGTTACAAGGGGACTAATAGGTGAGATTAGTTAAAATATAAATGATTTGGAGATATTTTGAAACTATCCAAATGAAGGATGGTGATTCTATTTCATACTTTGATACAAGTTTCCAATTTGATAAATCAATTGAGAATAAATGGCAAGACAATGGAAGATAAAAGGATTGTAGAAAAAATCCTTAAGATTTTTCCCTCAAAATTCAACCCAATAGTTATCACTATAAAATAGGTCAAAGGCCTCTCATAGATGATAGTGGATGAGTTGATTTCTTCTATGCAAACCCATGAGTAGTACTTGAATAGGTATACACCTTGTTCCCAAGAAAAAGCATTCAAATCTCAGACAATGCAAGGGGTAGGGGAGAGGAAGAAAAATATCTAAAAATAACTCTAGATGTAGAGGTAGGAGAAAATTAAAAAGGGGGAGCTCCAAAGTAGACAAATATAAGAGAATAAATCTCAAGAGAGAGCAAATAGCTCATACCCCTACTCTGAAGACAAGAAAAATAGGATTAGAAAAAAATAGGGGTATGATAAAATTAATGTGTAGTGTTAATATTTCCACAAGTATGGTCATTATGAAAGTGAATGATAGAAAAAGTAGTTTGACCAATAAAAAAATTGCAAATTTGGTTAATGAAAAGTAGTTAAAGTTGATCAACCAAAGGCCTTCATCATGTGCAACATTGGTGAATACAAAATGTTAAAGTTTGGTATTTGGATAGTGGATGTAGAAAGCACATGAGTGGAAATATTTTTTTTACATTCATTGATAAAAATGTCAAGTCTGAGATCAATATGGCGAACAATGAAATAGTTCCAATAGAGGGAAAATGGTTTGTTATGATTTGCACCAAGCATAATGAGAAGAAAGAAATAGAAAATGTTTATTTTACCCTAGGTGTTGGTTATTTTTCTTACCACCCTCAATTCTAAGAGATAACACAATACTTAGATCCAAGGAACAAAATGATTTAGGTAAATAATTTCCCTATGATTAAAATGAGAATAAGAAAAATCCAATGAAACAAGACTGGACCTAGTCTTCTGCACTTTGAGATCCACAAAAATTAGGAGGGAAATTATAATGAGGGTGTGACAACATGATACACGTATTTTATGAACAATTCCACAAGGATGAAACCAAGTCCAACTGACACAACATAATAAAACTAATCAACTATTATTGACTCATATTTTGATAGTTTCATGTTTACTTATAGTTATAGACCCTAAATATGTGTATTATTGACACATTCACATGTGTATGAGAAAAAGATTTTATGTTGAGCAATTTTAAGAATGATCCTTTATACCCTAATCAAAATTATGAATAAATAACTTACACAAACTAACCAATCTTCATCTCAAACATGCAAAGGGGTGAAAACTGAGAAAACCTTAGGCCTATTCTTTGCATCCTTTCAACCCTATGAAGAAAAATAAACCATAATAAATTATACCTTGAAAGATGTTTATTTTTTAAAAATTTAAGTTTCTAGATCAAATCTAGTCTACTCAAGACTAGTGCAAAATCCTATAGAAATATAGTCAACCCCAACATAAATGCAGCAATAACATAATGAACCCAAATTGGATAAATTTATATTGTATCCTCCAACCTTGCTAGAGCTCTAAACCCTAAAATTCCTTCAAGTTTTCAATATAAATCCCATTCTCAATTATCCTATCTCAACTTGAGTACCCCATAGATTGGATTGGAAATATTTCTTGTCACAAAAAATATAATATTTTTTTTATTGTATTATTTAAATGGAAAACTAACTAAATCATAATCACAAATACATCAAATATGTACCTAGAAACTTTGTGAGGGTTTCTTGAAGTATACAAATGAAATTGGATACAAAATGCATAATGAGAACCAAATATGTCTTATTATTCAAGATTTACCAATGGATATTACAATGCTAGATAGTTTCAAATGAGATGTGAATCACACTATATATTATTTTCTAGAGGGTTTTTCAATGGTTATTGCACACTAGTCTTTGGTGTTTGCCTATATATAGACCTAGATTGGTATGGAGCCTAGTATCATCCTTAGAACTCAAAGACCAATATTTAGAATTCCCAAAAATCACATTTATAACCAATGAAGCAACTCACATTGGAATTAGGAATGACATCTGGTATAGGATGAGCTCCTTGATTCTACAACTAAACATGTATAAAAGAATATTCCACAAGATCTTCTAACCTCTCTCTCATACCTACCTTATTCAGGTAAACTAAAAATGAATCTCCAATTTTACCTATAATTAAATCATGCAATCTTTTACCCCTATGGTAAAAATATTGTTTCAGCTACATTTTTACCATACAAGTGAAAATTTTCAACCTCAAGAATTTACCCTTTTAATAGAAAGTAAAAACATGTTCAAAGTCACACATTTTGACCTCCAAAACTCTTCACTTTCCTCTATAATTGATTAGGTATTTTATCAAACAGTTTTCCTACAACCATTTACTTGATAAAAAAAACTTTGGCATCCCCTTTTATAAAAAAAATAAAAATAATTTCTATTATTGATAGAATTTGCATGTGTAGAATACAAAACTCCACCATGCAAATTCACATTCACTTTCATGGAATTTTCAAAAAAAAATTATAGGTATCTCACAAATCCATGCAACATTCTCAACTATCAATTTAACTTAATTCTATTGCATATTTCTATTGTACATAACAACCACCATGGTTCCTCCCCTCTTCTTATTTAGTATTTTATTTTATTCTATTTTAAATTATAGTCTTAAAAGAGAAAAAAAATCATACATGGAATCCAAGATTTGATGGAGATTTCTACACATTTTGGATGAATATTGTTGTGAGATGATTCCCTGCCTTGATAAAAACCTTTGCACAATTATCTTTGGATATTTTTCTACACAGTTTACATAAAAATGGTATTTATGTGCATTAGTTTCACATGATTTTGATGGACTATACATTCCCAATGTGAATCCAAAGTTTAGAACTTGGAAAATGAAAGGAAAATGATTTTAAAACCTACTCTTTAGATGTCAATATTTGCAATATTAACCACTATTTATTCGACCTAGTTATGGTACCCACTTAGATGAATATTTTAGAGTTCTCAAAGTATTTATTTCTACCAAGATGCAACCCCTTTGTAGATTTGGAGAAGGCGAAAACTCACTTCCACACCTCTTTTTAATTAAAAATTATTTTAAAAAATAGGCCACTAAAAATCCTAGCACAAACTCTCAACCCTTAAAAAAATACGTTCACTCAAAGTTGTGCTATGTGATGGGTGGTTTCTTTCCCTATCACATTAAACTTAAGAAATTAATTTCCCCATATCTTTGCAAAATTTAACGTTATAAAATTGCATTGAAGTTAAAAGGGTAAAAAATAAGTAATATTTTAAATATTTTAACGCAAACAAAAAATTAGAATATTGTTGTAAAAGAATCTTTTTGCAATTTAAAAAAATGGAAAATAAACGGTATTTTTGACTTAAATAATATGAATTGTCCCATTGCTTTTAATTATGTTCAAAAGCCATGAATTTTTTTGAGATAATTATTTTTTGATGGGGATCCTCATACAATCATCATAATTTGAACAAAAACCCAATTTTTAGAAGCTCCTTTGTAATGACAGGTAATCTATAAGCACTTGTTTTTTCCATTATGACCCCAAAACCTATCCAATGACCACAAAATTAATATTGAAGATTGATAACGAATTATCGACATGTATTCCAATGTCAAAACTAAGAAATTTTCTCATTTTGATGATGCTCTATGGAAACACTCATAAAGGCCAAACTCTTAAAATTAGGCTCAAAACTCATTAGATCAGATTGAAAATGGAGGTGGAGGCTCATTTTGAATTACCAATTGGATTTTAAAATGATATCTAGATCTTGAGATTTAAATTCTAGACATTTGGGGCTAGGTTACCATCTTGGGCCTAAAAAAAAGATTTGGCTACCAAACTAAGGGCTAATGTGCATAGGAAATAAGGAACAAAAATAAGTGCCAACACTAGGGATAAAACATAACCTCTTGAGTATTGGATAGATGGTCCAAATAGGTTACAAAGTGTTGATGGAGAAAGGTGAGTGCATCTTCATAGAAAAAATAGAGCAAGAAAGTAGTAGTTATAGTCTAAATGACAAGGAAATAGATATTTCCTTTATGGATTCAAAATGTTTTATCAACCCAAATTTGTAATTGCTCCTCATAGGTCCTCTAGATAAGATATAGAGGGAGAGTGTACCTCCAAATAATTTATAATGGTTTTTTATGTAATGAAGGTGTAAAGAAAGAGATGACAACCAACTATACTCCACAATAAAATGGAGTTGTAGAGAGAAAGAATAGGATCATTGTGGAGATGGAAAGAAGTATGTTGAAAGCTAAGGGACTCCCAAATGAATATTATGGTGAATTTGTAACAATATTTTTTTTAATTAATAGATCTCCTATAAATTCTATGTGTGACAAGATTTCATAAGAAGCATACAAAAAGTGTAAATGGAGTGTGGAGCACCTTATAGTGTTTGGGTGTGTGGCATATGCATTTTTCTAAAAGGAGAAACGAAAAAAGTTAGATGCCAAAGGTTAAAAGTGCATCTTTTAGGATAAAATGAAGACTAAGAAATATAGACTATATAACCCTATCACTAAGAAAATAGTAATAAATAGGATGTTTAATCCATAGAAAATGAGTCATGGGATGATATAGTGGACACCTCTTTAGGTATTTCAATTATGGTTTCCATTGATGAAAATGAAGAAGAACAAGGTACATCTACAATAGGTATGGGCCCTAGCAATCAACTATGGAGATCACCTACAATAGCTTTGTAGTCCTCTAGATAACTTTGGAACCTACATACAACAACTCAAAAAACCAGTCAACTTTGGAGACATTTTGTATAGTCAAGTAGCTCTATTATTGAGAGTTTAAATCCCATTCACACCTCCCTAATTCCAATAAAAATGAAATGAATATATTGAGGGAGATTTATAAAAATGAAATGTGTGATGATGAGTTAGATGAAAATTTTAATTTTGCACTATTTTATCATAGTGACCCAATTTATTTTGAAGAATCTATAAAATAAGAGAAATTTAGGTCATGGATGAAGAAATAGATGCAATATAAAGAAATAAGACATGAGACCTAATCAATTTACCTCTAGGAAAAAAAAGTAATTGGAATGAAGTGGGTATATAAGACTAAGATCAATTTCAAAGGAAGAATATAAAGGAATAAATTAAGGTTGGTTGTTACGGGAAACAAATTGTAGCTTAAAAGATATTATGATGAGACATATACTCCAATTGTAAGGATGGAAATTGTATAGGTAGTTTAAGTAATATAATTCTAGCATAAGTGGAGGATGTATCAAATGGATGTGAAGTTTTCCTTACTAGATGGAGTGCTAAAAGGATAAGTTTATGTTGAAGAAAATAAAGTGTATAGGGTGAAGAAAACTCCGTATAGGAGTATGGTACAATAGGATTGAATCATATTTTTTGAGAAATGGATTTAGAAAAAGTGATGGTGATCCCACTCTCTACATAAATAAAGTAATGGTAATATTTTAATTATTTTATTGTATGTAGATGATTTAATTTTTATGGGGAATGATGATTTCCTCATTGCTGATTTTAAATAAGCCATGGAAAGAGAGTTTGAAATGAAAAATATAGGTCTACTAAAATATTTTTTTGGTATAAAGGTAAAATAAATGAAACATGGTATTTATATCTCTCAAGAAAAGTATGTAACAAAGATTTTGAAGATATTTATAATGAAAAATAGCAAGCATGCACCAACACCAATAGCTAGAGTTTTCAAATTAAGTAAGGAAGATTGAAGTCTAAACAATGTGAATCCAACTTTGTACAAAATCATGGTTAGAATTTTAATGTATTTGACAACAAATAGGACTAATATAACACACATTGTAGGCCTAATTTCTAGATTTATGGAGACAATAAGGTAAACGAATCTTGTGGTATGTCAATGGCACAAAAGGATATGGTATTTTGTATACTACAAAAAATGAGTTTTGGCTGATTGGATACACTGACAACATGATTGGGTAGGAAGTGTAGATAATAGGAAGATCACAATGATATGTTTGTTCCATTTGGGTTTAGGATCCATTTCATGGGAATCCAAGAAACAACACAAATTTTCTATTTCCATAATTGAAGCTAAATATTTAGCATCAAATGTAATAACATGCTAGGCTATTTGGTTATGAAGGATTATAATAGATTTAAAAGAGGAAAAGAGGATGATATAACCATATTTTTGTGATAATGTATCATCAATAGCCTTGAAAAAGAATCCAATCTTCCATGAATAACACAAGCACATAGAATTCAAGCATCATTTCATAAGGGATCTGGTAGAACATGGAGAAATCAAAGTTCAATAGTGTAAGTTAGAGATGCAACTCACAAATATTTTTACCAACCCACTCACAAGAGATAGTTTTGAGTTCTTGAGAAGTATTTTGGGATTTATAGATATAGTGGTAGAATTTTTGGATCCCTCATAGTCAAATTCAAAACTCATGTATATTCAAGCTTTGGAAGTTCTAAAATTTGAGTTCTAGAAGTCAATCTTTGGAATATTCAAAAATTAAGCTCTAGAAGGTGAGATTAGTTGAAAGCTCTAAAATTTGAGCTCTAGAATGGTCTATTGCAAGTATTAGCAGTTGGTTTTTTCATTGATGTCTATTGTTGCAAGAGTGAGCAATTGATGTTATCCATGCTTTTATTAGTTGTATTATGTTTTCATTAGTAAAGCTACTGGTGTCAACCTCTAGTGTTTCTTTGATAAGCTTCTATCTATGGATATGTGGTTGAGCTTCTATGTTGTAGTGGGCTTGGTGGTGATGTGGAAGTGTTGAAGATGATGAGGATGTGTCTTTGGTACTTGGTTTCTAAGTGATTTTGAGAAAATTTGATAAAAAGAGGAAACAATGTGTTTCAGTGTTGTTTTGGGTTAGAGAGTTGTGTTCTGGTTTTTCTTTGGATTTCTTCTAGGTTGAAGATATGCCTTTGTGTTTTAGATATGTTGGTGAGAGATGTTCAAAGGTGTTATATCAATGATTTGGTTTGTTGGATCGTTGTACAGAAGAAGCTATATTCACCAGCATGTGAACTATGTATTGTAGAGGTTTCTAGGAGAAATGTTTTTTCTTAGCATTTCTCTGTAGCTATGTTTCAAGTCTTTCAAATCTAAAGGAGTGTTTATAGTGTTGGTATATTTTTTTACTCAAGATGGTTTAAGGTTTGGTGCTTCAAAAGTTAGTTTCTCAAGTAATAATGTATGACATAGTTATCTAAGTGTATTGGGTGTGTACATTCTTCAAACCTATGGAAGTTGTTATGATGGAGTTTGTTGGATTTCAAAGTACTTAGGGATATTATAGATCATGTTCAAGCATGGTGTGTGGTTTGCAAGTTGTCCTTGGATTTAAGGAAGCGTGTACTTAAAATTTCAATGATGTTTACACAAGTAATGACTGACTTGGTGTTTATACTAATTGCGGTGGATAATTATTGCTTATAGAAGCGTATGGTTGAGTGGTGTTATATATTTGGGTCCTAGATAAGGTGTGATGTGGTTTTCTTTCACTTCTATCTGCCACAAAAGTTTTTTGGTGTTGACCTAATTTGAATTTGCATAGTTGATGTGCATAGCTGACCTTGGAGAAGGGTTTCAAGGTTGAGGATGGTATAAATAAGAGTTGAGTTGTTGAGGGATGATGAGATAGATAAGAGAGATGTAAATGATGTGAAGTACATAGTTATAGAGTGTGAAATTGAGAAGTGAAGTGCAAGCTTTCATGTGTTAGATTACTGGATGCAGTGAGTAGAAGTTGTCTACAACTCTTCAATCATGATGTGAAAGTGTTGATGAAATTGTGGTGGATTCTCTATTGCATTGAGATGATTTTCTCTGTGTAATATTTCTTCTCTATCTTCTTTTCTATTTTGGCAGTGATCCTTTTAGTAATGAGCCTTTCTTTCTTTTGGAAGTGAGCCCTCTGGCAAGGAGGCCTACTGTATTCAATGTTGATATTACTTATATTGTGAGCTAATACTCACAATGTTCTTTCCCTTCTTGGGTTCTCCACGTAAAGTTGGCGTTCTCTTGTGTATGGTGTTGTTGTGTTTCATTTTTTGTTATTTTATTTTCATGCTAATTCATCAAAATAGATTTAAGGGTTTAATGAATGTAAGTGGATTTGAATATGTATGAGGGTTTTGAAGTTTTAAGGTACAACTGATTCACCCCCCCTCTCAGTTGTCTTGTGCATTCAACATGGTCAAGCTCTAAAATATCTCCAATAATTGAGATCTAGAAGAGTTTCAAAAGTAGAGCACTAAAATGGTGAGGTTCATAAGAACTTCAAAATTAATAATTTTTAGCTTTGGGAGCACAAAACGAGGATGAAGGAGACTTATGATTAAGGGTGAGCATTCAAATTTGATAATATTGAGACACAAAATTTATGTTTTATGTACACCTCATTATTGACCAGGATTTCTTAGATTTTTCCCTCTACATTCCTCTTGCAGTCATCAAACAACATTTATTTTTGGGGGCTCTATTTTTTATGTCCACATTTGGATTTTGAACAATAGTTGATTTTGGGGGGAAAATTAATATGGTAGGTGAACTTGAAATGGGAAGAGAAGAAAACAATTAGGATAAGAGATAAGAAGAGTTTTCTAAGGAAGAACAAAGAGAATTGTAGTAGAAACAAAATGTTGCATAAAAGATCTGTAGCAATAGCTACAAAAGCTAGTTACACAACTCCAAATAGTGAGCATACATAGTAGCTCTAAATAGTTTTGTGATTAGTCAGTAATATTTTTTTGTTGTAAAAGATATTTTGACATAAATAGAAAATATAATTTCTTTGTTTTATGATTCATGTTCTTCTCATTTGATTTCAATAATAATTCATTAGTTTGATTTTATTTCCAAAAATTATCATTAGAATAGTAATTTTTATGTTTAGTTTGGGTTTTATTGCATCAAACTAGTATTGATATATACTCTTTGTAGCTTCTACGGATCTCATTCCAATAAACTTTTTCTCTTTAATTCATGGAGTTAACTCTTTTTGGGGTCTTTGGTCTTCTATGTTTCCCTTGATCTCCAATCTTTTATTTTCTCTTATTACTTTACACATCCATCCAATTTTTGTTTAAAGAATCTAATTTTAAGATTAAATTTCTATAAACATATATTTGGTTCAATAGCATGTAAGTCTTATAATAAACCTTCTTTGTTTTGTTTCTAGGGAAACAATAATCAAGGGAATGAATCTAAATGCTACAATTTTGATCCAAGGACGAGAACATGGTATACTCGAAACTACAAGTACACATATAAATAAAAATAATTATTTTCTCTATTACCATGGTTTAGAAAATAGTGCATATATTACTTTATTAGTACAAGTGGTCGTAGTAGATTTATGAAATTAGCATAATTCAAACTGCTTTGATATTTTATAATCATGTCTTTGTGTATGATCACGGTTAGTTTTCTAAATGTCTAGTTGATGATCTCTTTTATGTGCATGAATACAATCCCTACCAAGTGGCTATTTCTAGTTTTCATGAGTGTATAGAGATAATTGGTTATGCTATTTTATTGGTTATACTATAGAGGAGGAGATATAGGTTTTATTTAAAAGTACGGATCTTGTATGCACACTTTTAAGTCAATATATAAGGTAAATAAAAGAAATTCGTTGTGAAAATTTTCTAAAAGAGTTTGAGACATCAAATTAATGTCTCAATTAAAAATGATAAGACAAAAATCTTTACCTATTTTGTCAAATCATGTTTATATATATTTTTTAATATTTCGATACATATTACATGAGGTTAGTAGATTACTTATTTAAAGATTCCATGATAAAAATATTAAAGAATATTTTTTTAATTCTAATGGATATTATGAGATTGGAGAATAATTATATATCTATTTTTTTTTAAGTTACTCTATGCATAAGTATTATTTTATTTTCTTGATCTAAACATGTGTATAAGAAGTCAATAATGATGTATTTATAGCAATTATTTCACTTTAGATATTTTGAATTATATTTTCCATTATAAATCAATGTAAAATTATTAAAATATATGAAATACTTTTATGGTATTCACTATACATTAAGAGATCCTTGGATAATTGAATTCATAGACTTAGATTGGGTTGGTGATTTTTCAATAACAAGAAGTCCACTTTTGGCTTTTTTTTTTCTTGGTTTTGGCCCCATTACATGGTCTTGTAAGGAGCAATATGCTATTGCATTATCATCCCTAGAGGTTGAGTATTGTGTAATGATTTTAGCCAACCAGGAGGTTTTGTGGCTTTGTTAGTCATTGACTGAGTTCAATTTTCCTCCTAATCGTCTCACTATTCTTTGGTGTGACAATTAGAGTGCCATTCACATTTCTTGCAATCTAGTGGAGCATCAATGTACTAAGCACATAGTGATCCACTCACACTTCACACGACAATTGATTTAGGATGGTTTTCTCACCTTGGAGTTGAACAATAGGAGAATGGGTGCTTTATAACCTAGGTCATAGAACATCACTATTCTCCTATTATCATTTAATAATGTCCTAAGAACCCTAATTGGATTGACTATCAACCTCACAAGGTGAGTCAATTCTCAATTAGGAAGACCTAGAAGGGGGATTTTTCAACTTTTAGCGGATCAATACCAAGTAAATGCTTGGAAAAGACAAAAAAGCATTCAACTCACAAAATCTAACAATGCAAGCTAAATGAAGGATGCCAATAATGAAAATTTTGCAATAGGGAGTTAGGAGGTATGTACCTAGGAGGTCTGGAGATGTTGTGAGTGTTCTAGAAATGCAAAGAAGCTTCCAAAATATGATAGGGAGGACAAAGACACCCTTACTATTGTCTTAGTCCCGCTGCTATTTTTTGAGGTAGATGCAGAATCTTTGGATGTCAGAATAGGACCTGAAAGAATCTCCAAAAAATTATACCTAGTGGACTAAGATGCCCTTACTTTTGTCTTAGTCTCGATCTGAATTTCTAATTTTTTTGAGTGTGATCCTGAGCTCCAAGGTCTGCACTTTCCCCTTCTCAGATTTGAGGTCATGAATCTTCCAGATCTGGCCTGTAGGTGAGTTTCCGTGAAGATGACAACTTTGCAATGCAACTTTGCACTCTAAATGATCTTTAAGTCTTCAACCTAGATCTACAATCACAAATATGCAAGAGGGGAAAAAATTGTTGATTGTTAGTGAATGTGGGTTTTCCTTGGTCAAATCCCTTGTTGGTAATTAAACCTTGAAATGAAATAGAATAATGAAGGGAAATGATGAATGAACAATGTGCAATGCTACAACTCACCAAACCCTTATTGTAAAGTCTACAAACTTGTGTGAAATGGTTGTAATGGATATGGATCTTGAATCAAAGGAATGCTCTATGGATATGGACTTGAATTGCTTGCTTGAATCAAAACCTTACATCACAAATGTTAGCATAACAACACACATGATGCAAGAATATCTTTGAAATGATGCTTGAATCTTGATGATGGCTCCAAATACTTGATGAATTGCTCTTGAATTATTGGATTCTTGTTAGCTTGCTTGATTACTTGATATGAAAATGAGAGGAGGAACCTTGTATTTATGCATATCTACGCTTAATATCTCAAAATTACATAACACCAAGTCGACATATGAATTCATTAAATAAAGGAGGGTAAATATTGCCAGAATTTGAAATTAAATCCCAAAAATAAGCCAAGGAGGACTAAGATGCCCTAGGTGGTGTCTTAGTCTTGAGGCTCAAATCTTGAGGCACAGACTCCAAAAAGGGACCTATTCAGATGCTCTCAAAATTAGGGTCCCGAAACCTTTGGGGGACAAAGACGCCCTAGGTGGCATTTTAGTCCTGACCCAAAAATCAAGGACACTCCAATGACATCATTAAATTATCATTTATCCATTGGAGAATGTTGGGATTAGCTAGAAAAAGATATCATTCATAGGGCTTGTGGATGAAAAATAGGACCAATTAAGACATAAATATGGATAAATAAAGCAAGGAGGGCCCAAAAAAGTGTGAAAATGCAAGGGTATGCATTTTACTACACTACATTTAGCCCCCACTTTAGTGAGAGGATGAACTTGCTTAAAACTCACACTAAAGTAACCAACCACATGATCAAGAGGGGATCCAATGTACATATATTAGTGAGATAGGATGAAGATAATCAAGAGGGTGGCCAAGCCCCTAGGATCAAGATCCTATGGAAAACCAGCATAAGCACAAAGGAACACGCATGTGGATGATATATGAAGCCATAATCAGATCGCAAACATACACCATCAAAGATAGAAAAAGAAAAAGGAAAAAGAAAAAGGAAAAATGTAACTGATCAAGCTTTTACTAGTCATCCAATGTGGTGGACCGGGTCTAGGTTGTTTGTCCAAAAATAATGTTTACAAGTGGAATGCGTTGTCCACTATGCAAACAAAACACATGCTCATAAGGGCTAGTGGGAGCTAGTTGTCCACTAGGTGAGCCCCAAGAAGTCTATATCAAAGTCATACCCCCATGAATATGATAAGGAAAAAATAAAATGCATGTTCACAAGGGCTAATAAAGCTATTTGTTCACTAGGTGAGCCCTAAGGGACCATATCAAAGCCATACCTCCATGACTTTAATAAGGTACAAAAGAAAATGCAACACAATAAGAAAGAGAGAGGTTTAAAGGGATTTTTCTTAGTTCATGCAAGGTCTCATCTTAGGGAGCATTTTTCTTAATGTTTCCAAGAGAGGACAAGTCAAAGAAATATCACACTCTCAGAGGAAATCAAACCCAATGGCACCACCAAGAAAGAAACACATCACAGGAAGAAATAAAATCACACAATGAAACATGAGTGTTGATGTATTCCCCCACTTTAAAGTGGTTGCAAACACCATTGTTGTGATCAATTTCTTTAAAGTAGAAGAATACATGAGAGCTTTCTTGGAAAGCCCTATGCCAAGTCATATGTTTCCAATAAGCTAAGTCATGCAATAGGATGGAAGGGTTGCCCCCAAAAATAAAATGCTAAAGATAACTCAATACATTAGATGCGAGCCAACTGAAGGAATGTCATCCACATCCCAAGCTCTCTCATACATATACATGAAAGGAAATCAACTAGCCAAAAGTGGCAATGACATGTGACATATGCGGACAAGGATACCTAACCCCTTGCCCCCACTTAGTGTAGGACAACATTGAGCTGAATAGGATGAAAATGAGTATTAGTTAGAGGAATTAGGTGCTTCAACACAAGGAAGAGCACCACATTCCTTGAGATGTTGAATTCTGTTATTTAAAGCCTTACATTCATTAGTAGCATGACCATGAACTCTATGATATGTGCAAAATGAACTCTTGTAGTAGAAGTTCTTTCATGTTCTTGGTGGGAGAGAAATCAGATAATCTTGGAGGAGTCTCATCAAGATACTCTCTTGGTCAAAAGTGGAGGATATTGCTTTATTTTGCAACAAAGATATCTCTTTCTTAGTACAAGATGTCATACTTACACAAGGATCTTTAGATTGTGATATTTTGTTCTCTCCTTTACTAGAGGGTGTAAAATCTAACAAATTCAAATCGTAAGTGTTTTGTGTGATGACATTTACACTAAGCGAGGATTTCTTTGTTTTTTTGGTTTCTTGAAAAGGATAACAATCAAGACCACTAGTGTTTATCAATTCAATATGGACCATTGCTAAAGTCGGCTTAGAAGGATGTTTTGTGATAGTGTTGATATTATGTGAAGGATTTTTTATGTCTTTTGAGGGACAATAACCAAGACCACTAGTCTTTTCTTGTGTGTGAGGTTCTATAGGGACACATAAACCTTGTTCTCTAGCACCACATCCTTTTCCACTATATCCAAGTTGTTTCATAAGCTCATAACCTTTTCCATAAATATTTTTCATCTATTTAGGATTTGGTGGTTGTTGATAATCAGTGTCATCAAAGTTTGTTGTATAATTTGCTTCTTTGTCTTTAGTGGTTGAGGTGGATTCTTTTGAAGGGTCTTCCAAGTTTTGTGTTGACATTATCACTTTTTCTATTTCATGCTTCTTTATTATGATCTGTGGCTGCCCATCAAAGCTAGGTGTGAAATCCAAGGAACCCCAATCATCGTCTAATAGCTTCGTGACTTGTTCAATGTGTTTTTCTTTTTCTTTTTGTTGCACAGGTTCCACTTGTGTAGTTGGTGTCAATATTTTCAAAGGATTCTCTTTACCTTTCTCAATGTTCAAAAAACTGTATGGTTCAGGATCAGCTTTGATTGTATAAACTTTGTTGTTATAGACATATTTCATGATATGATGAAGGGCAGAGGGAACAACATGCATCTCATGAATCCATGGTCTACCTAAAGCAAATTATATCAAAGATCGTGAGGCATAACATGAATCGATGTTTGTAATGTGTCCTTTCCAACTTTAATAGGTAAAGTGATTACACCAAGCAGTTGTTTTCATATGTTAGAAAATCCAATAATAGATAAAGAGGTGGGTAGGATTTTTGATTTATCAACACCAAGCTTATCCAAAAGGTTCACACTACACACATTTAAGGCTGAGTCATTGTCAACAAGGGTTTTCTTTATCCTTGTGCTATTGTATTGAGCTATGATCATGAGAGAATCATTTTTTTTTGCACATCCAAAGTGGGGATTTCACATTGGTGGAAAACAATGTCAACATTTATTCCTTGAATCAATGCTGCTATGTAATTTGGGTTTGCACTAGAGGGAACAACTTGTTGTAAGGCTGTTTGAAGCATAGTGTGATAATTAGGTGATTTCTAAATCAGGTCCCATAGGGATATCTTTGCAAGAGTATTCTTAAGTTTTTCAACAAGATCATACTCCTTTCCACTGTTCAAAGATAAATGAGGGGCACTAGGCATTGCAATAGGATTCACCAAAATGAAAAATAGGAAAATGGGTGCTTTATAACCTACAGGCCAGATCTAGAGGATTCAAGACCTCAGATTTGAGAAGGGGCAAGTGCAGAATTTGGAGCTCAGGACCACACTCAGAAAATTCATAAATTTAGATTGGGACTAAGACAACAATAAGGGTGTCTTAGTCCTCCAGGTAGAATTTTTCAGAGATTCTTTTCGATCCTATTCTAACATTGGGTTCACCAAAATTAACAATAGGAAAATGAGTGCTTTATAACCTAGGTCATAGAACATCACTATTCTCCCATTATCATTCAATAATTTCCTAATAACCCCAATTGGATTGACTATCAACCTTACAAGGTGAGTCAATTCTCAATTAGGAAGAACTAGGAGGGGGATTTTTCAACTTTTAGGGGTTCACCACCAAGAAAATGCTTGGAAAAGAAAAACAAGCATTCAACTCACAAAATCTAATAATGCAAGCTAAATGAAGGATGCCAATAATGAAAACATGCAATAGGGAGTTAGGAGGTATGTACCTGGGAGGTCTGGAGTTGTTGTGAGGGTTTTGGAAATGCAAAGAAGTTTCCAAAATATGCTAGGGAGGACAAAGATGACATTATTGTTGTCTTAGTCCCATTACTATTTTTTAGAGTAGATGCAGAATCTTCAATTGTCAGAATTGGATTCGAAAGAATCTCTAAAAAATTCTACCTAGAGGACTAAGATGCTCTTACTATTGTCTTAGTCTCGTTCTGAATTTCTGAATTTTCTAAGTATTGTCCTAAGCTCCAAGGTCTGCACTTGCCCCTTCTCAAATCTGACATCCTGAATCTTCTAGATCTAGCCTGTTGGTGAGTTTCTGTGAAGATGAAAACTTTGCAATGCAACTTTGAAACTTTACAAATTTTCACTCCAAATGATCTTCAATTCTTCAACCTAGATCTGCAATCACAAATATGCAAGAGGGAAAAAGCTTGTTTATTGTTAGTGAATGGGGGTTTGCCTTTTTCAAACCCCTTTTTGGTAATTAAACCTTGAAATGAAATAGAATAATGAAGGGAAATGTTGAATGAACAACATGCAATGCTACAAATCACCAAACCCTTATTGTAAAGTTTGCAAACTTGTGTGAAATGGATACAGTGGATATGGATCTTGAATCAAAGGAATGATCTATGGATATGGACTTGAATTGCTTGCTTGAATCAAAACCCTAAATCATAACTGTTAGCACAACAACAAACATGATGCAAGAATATCTTTGAAATGATTCTTGAATCTTGATGATGGCTCCATATACTTGATGAATTTCTCTTGAATGCTAGAATGCTTGAATGCTTGGATGCTTGTTAGCTTGCTTGATTACTTGATATAAAAAATGAGAGGAGGAACCTTGTATTATACATATCTATTCTTAATATCCCAAAATTACATAACACCAAGCCAAAATATGAATTCATTAAATAAAGGAGGCTAAATCCTATCAGAATTTGAAATTAAATCTTGAAAAATAAGCGAAGGAGGACTAAGATGCCCTAGGTGGCATCTTAGTCCCAAGGCTCAAATCTCAAGGCATAGACTCCAAAAAGGGACCTATTTAGGCGCACTCAAAATCAAGGTCCCAAGAACTTTGGGGGACAAAGATGCCCTAGTTGGTGTTTTAGTCCCGACCCAAAAATTAGGGACACTCCGATGACATCATTAAATTATCATTTATCCATTGGAGAATGTTGGGATTAGCCAAAAAAATATATAATTCATAGGGCTTGTGGATGCAAAATATGACCAATTAAGATATAAATAGGGATAAATAAAGCAAGGCGGGCCCAAACAAGTGTGAAAATGCAAGGGTGTGTATTTTACTACACTACAGGAGTACATGCCTAGGGAGGAGCAGGTTGCAAACATATTCATGAAACCTTTGGCATCGCCTCATTAGCTCCAGTTGTGATTAATGCTTAGGGTGAAGGAAGTTGTCCTTGGGGTATCCTGATGAGGCCTCCTTCCTTCATGTTTATTTTACACATGATTTTATCTCTCTTTAGGAGAGGAGTTTTTCCCATATGGTTTTCTCCTTTTCTCCAATTATGAGAGATTTTGTTTATTGTATTGGGTACCTCATCAGGCCTAGCTATTGGGATCTATTCATTCTTTCTTTTCTTTTTATGCATTGGTTTTAGATTTTTTAGCTACTCCCTAAGTTACACTTAAGGGGGTGTTAGAGTAATCATGCATTTGATAATAATTAACTAATTATTTTTTTAATTTACTTATTCTCATGCACTTAAGATAAACTTAGGAGTTCTTTTTTTCTTTTTGTTAATTGAAGAGCTATTATTAGATTATTTTGTCTCATCACACAAGATGATGGCACTTGTCATGATCTAATGCCTTTATCATTTAGGTTTTCTCTTATAAAGCACTCTCTCTATTTGTTTTATACATTTTGTAAGTATTTTCTTGTCGAGGAATAAAGAATCTTGGGTTTGTAGAGCTCTTGCATGGAAGGTGTTTTTTTCATTGTTTGATCATGTGTCTCATGTTATTCACAAATCTAATAGAACCTTCTTTTGAATGAAAAACATTAGGGGCTTATTTTTAAAGCTAAGTATATAGAGAATAGGGACCAATGTTATTTCCTATCTTCTCCCTCTCTCCCTCATGGTTCTACTATCTAGAACAACCTATTGAAAATAAGGAATTTGTTAAATCAAGGTTTGTAATGGAGGATGGAAAATGGAAAATAGGGTTGATTTTTGGAAAGAAAAATGGAAATATGACCCTTTTCTATCCTTTGTTCAAATTTTCTCTAGCTTGATGGAATGACTCATAATATTGAATGATAAGAAGTTGCATGGCTATATATATTGGAATGATTTTATGCCTAGATGTAAATACTTTATCTTATAGTTGAGTGGGAGGCAAGAAGGGGGTTATGAGGTGATAAATTAATTTCAAAAAAATATAGTAGATTATATTTTTTGATGTCTTTCCAAAGAGGATGAATATGTTTGGAGCCCCCATTCTTTAGGTTATTTCTCTATGGCTTTGACTTATAATATGATTTCTGATGATACTAGTGACCCTTCTTTTGATTAGGGTCTAACATTGAATCACAAGATCCTCCCTAAAATTAAGTGTTTTTGGTGGGTTGCCTTACACAATATGATCCGTAATATTGATAATTTTGTTAGAAGAGGATTCTAACTTGTTAACTAATGCATTTTATGATACATTGATAAGTTGTTAATCATCTCTTCTTACATTGCAATTTTTCTTTGGAAGTTTGGGAGGATGCCTTTTTAATTTCAATGTAAACAATATTTTTCCTACCAATTTTAGAGGCTTTGTCAAAAGTTGGACCCTCAACTTCCCTTTTCTCCACCTTGTTATTAAGGAAATCTAGAATCAAAATCCACACCATAAATTTTGGGGATTTGGATCTTTGGGACTCAATCAAGTTTTAAGACTTTAGAGAAAATTAGAACCTTAGAATTTGGTTAAGTGGTAAGAATTCAAGATGACTTGGAACCTTGGAATTGAGTTTTGAGATTTAAAAAGGAGTTGGAATCTTTAAACATGGATGAATTTTAGGAATTTTGAGGGACTTGGAACCTCTAAACATGGTTTCGTTTTAGAACTTTTGGTGTACTTGGAAATTTATAAGCTAGTTCTAAGGTTCCAATTCCTACTATATTTAGGAAGAAATTGAATAAAATTTGGATGTGGGGGGGAGTTTGGGTGAACTTAGCGCATTGAAACTTGGTTCCAAGGTTCCAAGTCCTCCTAGGGTTCCAAAATACCTACTAAAGAAATAATACGTATAATTTCAAGGATTTTAAACACAAATAATTTGAAGCATAAGTTATATTATGACCTCCCAACAAACACAAACCCAAGACCATGTTGAACACCCAAAATATTGAGAGGGGGATGAATCAATATTCCTTGAAATTCATTAACTTAAAAGTGCATTCAAAGCATCTCAATGAACTTGTAGAAATGGAAAGGAACAATTAAATAATGCATCACAACAATCAACATAAGAACACCATATTTATGTGGAAAACCCTTGAAAGGGAAAAACCATGGTGAGGATTACCTCACAATATATCATAACCAATTATAATAGATTACATGAGGGTCACTTCCTGAAGGGCTCACTACCTAGAGGACTCATTGTCCAAAAAATAGGAGGGCTTATTTCCCAAGGAAGATTACTTCTTCTAGAATTACAAAAGATATACAAAAGTATGGCTCACTACCAAAATTTGAACTACTTACAATGTATCTGCTAAATATTGAAGATACTGTTGCAATAAGACACACAAAATTGACTTCACACACTTCATTCCTCACTATCACAAGATCACCACTATCTCATTATGCACTTCACTACCCACCTCTCTCTCATCTCATGCTACACACATTTAATTAACCTTATATATATATGTATATATTTCTCAAATAATCATATCATCAATTAGGTCTGCCTAATTAGTGAAACATGTGACACCATAACTTGTTAGGTCAAAAATCCATCATACATACTTTGAAAAAGTAACCAAAGTGTGTTCTTCACCAAAATAGGTCAACATGACCTAAATACACTCCTAGTAATCTGCTTCATACTCCATTTAGTTCTACATGATCCCAAAACCCTTAGGTTGGCACCACACAAAACTAGTGAAGAAACAACTAAAAGAACTAGCTATTCATCCCAAAACTTGACATGCAGACCATGAAACCACTTAACACTTGGAGTGCACACACATATAAAATATTCAACCACTTCTTAAAATTTGCATAATATAATGATCATCCATAGTGGAAGATGGAGCATTCTAACATGAACTTTGCAAATATAACTATGTCTCTTCTTAGCCTGATACTCTCATCAGTATCTTCTACTGTGGAAGACATTAAACCCTGAAACTTTGGATATAGACTCCTTCAACATGTACAATTATAATCTCAAAATTGTATGACAAGATATTGCAATGAAGAGCAATACGAACCTCAAAAATGATGCTCTATTACATCAGTATCTCAATCTAGGACTTACCCAACTTCCCCAAGAAACACTTGGTCTACTCCAAACTATATTCATATTGATAAACCATCACTTCTACAATGCGTTTCCATCAATGAAAACACCATACATCATCATGTTCATGTTTCCAACAATCTCCCCCTTTGTCATTGATGGCAACACACTTCTATGATTCACTCCCCCTTGACATCAAGGGAAAAGGATAGTAAATCCATATTTCATCCTCTATGAGAATAGCTCCCCCTATCTATGTTATACATCACCAAAAAGAAAAAAATGTATTGCATGTTGAAATAATGAATTTTGTCATTAATAAGTTGTCATTGATGTCAACACTACATTATATGGATGTCAAAATAGAATGAAGGATGATTGTAGAAGAAATATTTTGCAAGAGGGTTTGATCCAAAAATAGGTACAATCAAGTATTTTTGCTAAGTGTCTACATCGATACTTTCAGTACATAGAGCCCTTCAGTATTTTTTTTTGCATTTGTTCACCCATATAGGTTTACTTTTGTGATTCTAATATGTTTTTTATGGATGTTATTAGTATCTTCATTCAAAATCTCACTTCATTTAGATAAGTAGTTTGCAATATACAAGTAACAGAAGATAGGCATATAAGATTTACATAATTTTCTATGTATTGGCCATGACTTAACTGGTCCACACTCCTCTACAAATTTGATTTAGACCTTGTGGTTTTGGGAGAATGTTAAGAGGTGTTAATGCATTATGTTTTCTATAATGCCCCACCAAGAACCCTAGAGGAAAAAACTTATACTATGAAAAATGGACAATTTTTTTTCTTTTAAGTGCAATGTTGTTCAAAGAAATTGAATATAACAAATTATTTCTCTAAGTCTCCTAGGGTGCATGACTGCATTACTTATTTTCCATATACAAAATTCAAGGCCAAGTAACTTATTTACCATTAAACACTAATCATCATCCAACATGTCATTAACTCATTACATATAAACAAAAGAACCAAGTGAATCATCCATTAATTTACATAAAAGAATAACTAATTTCTTTTATTTCAATTTTCAAGTACAATGTCATTGATTACAAAATATCTTACATACAAGAGATACATTATTTCAATCTACGTATACATTTGTACAATGATACTTCCTCGTATCAATCAAGGAGTGTTTTTACAATGATACATGGTACATAATTAAGTTACAATACAACAAGTACAATGATCAACCTCCAGAAAAGCTACAATATTCAAGACATTGCTAAATCACCACATCATGAACATAAGGGGAACCCAATGGAGAACATTACATGTTCCACCCAACTGCATGAATCCAAAGATTCACCCCCCGTGCTAGGAGGTTACAAAGCCCCCCCCAACCGAAAGGAAAGGACTGGGTATCACAAGGTAGATAAAATCACAACACAAGATGAACACACCAACAAGAAAATCAACATCCATGAACATACTTCCAGAGGCACAAAGTTACACCAAGTATCAACAAGAAGTAATGAAACTCATGGTTGTCATAAGGGAAGTGTTATCACTTAGCCGAACATAGGTTATCTAGGTAGATCTTCCTAGGCCGCAACCCCCACCTTGGGTTATCCTGGTAGCCTCTACCGATCTTCAACCCCTCATGTCAACTAAGCGGAATCAACCTACTTCTTGTGGAGACGAAGTAGTCAATCATACCATTCCAAGCCTTCCCGTCTCACCCCAAGCCTAAACAAGCACTTGAGGTTGAACGAGATACATACTTATCTTGATTAATATTTTTGAACTACCTAATTTCCCCCTAGTTAATTTTAATGTTATCACTTATTAACTAACTTCCCTATGGGTTATCTAGGCACCCCTTTGTGCACTGGCCCCCATTGGAAGCTACTCCCCTACTTCCAACCAAAAATTCACAAAAGGAGAAAACAAGGCCACATGCATGACATAGCACACAACTGAATACACAAAGCAAGGTATTATCCATATCACTCCCAAAACTCACAAAATAATCACAAGGTAGAAAAAACATGCAAAATTGAATGGCCACCATTTATTATATCCAGAATAGAAATTTCCCCATACCCAAATAACATATATTTCCCATCACGAGAACATAACATCCCAGCCTCTAGAATTCTCCCTCTTCATTCCGCTTTAACGTAACCATTTGAACATAAATCTCTACCATAACCAAATTAAAAAATTCATTCAATTTATACATCCAATCAAATGTCACTAGGTTGTGCTGTTAATTGGGTTATGTGGATAACACTATTTTCTGCACAAAATATTAAATCTTATACACAGATTGTTTATTTAAAACTAAATACCTCAATACAAATTAATCAATAGTTTTGTACACTAATAAATAATCATATAACCATTTAAACATATAAACAAACACATACATATATAAATATTTATATATATTTCATACACCATAACATTTAATTTAAACAAGACTCAGCTAAGAATGTTAACATGCAGGTTAAACAACTAGTGACAGTGAGCATCTATATAAAAATAAAATGATGTACATATGTATATTTATATACATAAAAAATTTACAATTATAATTATATTTCAAAGCTTGCGCAAAGTTCTTAAATTCAAACGTCTTAAACTCGGCCTAAACAACCAATGAGTAAACATGTACACATCTATACCAACCACGCCACACACAAGGGTTAAAGATTAAGTTTAAGAATAAGTCATGCTAGTGCATAAGGAAATTTTCATGACAACCATTGATAACAGAATTTTGACTTGTTACAAATACCAATTTACTAAATGAAAACTAAACATTAGCCTATCACTTGAACGGTACTTCAGGAAGAACCGATCCCCACTAAAGATACGAAAATTTCATTATTTTTACACACTTCATCATGCCCTAGAATAATGTGGTGATAATCTCGTTTAAAAAGATTCACTTGCTATAATCCTAGTTGAGATTAATTGTATAGCAATAATTAACAATAAGGGACACATCAACCGCCGAACCTATATGTTGTCGTTCTACAGGAAGCAAGAAAATAAGTTTGATAAACTCTTATATATGATTGCAGGGGATTATTAAATTTAAGTGTGACTAATCTACCAATTCACTACACCTTTGCCATACTTGGAAACTAAGAAACAACAACACAAGGATCAGTCAAATGCATAGGAGATAGGATAAGATCAATATCCTCCAATTGTAGTGTTAACTCAAGTGGATATAAAGAGGGAAGCGGTCAACAAGAATAAATTTGGATAACCAATGATAATATTTAGTGCTAATTTAACAATTACACATATTAGATCTTCAAGATAGGTTTAAACACAAGATTTAGAAGAAACATCAGTTAACTAACACAACTGGGCAATTCGACGGCCAGATATGATATACAGACTTCACCAGACTGGAGATTGCATTCTATCAAAGTAAAGGGCAGCAACCAAATCAACACAATTAATTAAGATCTCCAAACACAACTCTACTTATGAAAAGAGGGGCGTCGACTCTTTCTATTTATTCACTTGTGATCCCACAATAGTGGTTTACAATTTTTGGCCAAATTGGACACTGAAATAATTTTTTTTAACTAAATCTTCACATTCGGGCACCTATAGCGGCTAAACCATGAGGAATTTGAAGATGATGAAAACTAGAGTTTCGTAAAATTTTATCTGTAGATTCTAAATATATATTTTTTAAAATTTTTGATATCAGATTGCACTTCTTTTTCCATCTCCCTCAAAAACTAGTTTTTTTCAGAAAATAACATTTTAAAAAAGTGATGCTCACCGTATAATGCATAGCTTTTTTTCCATGAAGGATAAAATTCTAATTCTTTCGAATTTAGATTTTTAACTCTGATATCTAGTGCTTCCACTTGGTTATATAGTTTTTTATTGAATATTTTTTCTTTAATCAAGTTTTGAAGTCAAACTAATTACAATTTAGACATAGCACGACCGTATAATGCATAACTTTTTTTGTATGTATCAAAATTAATTTTTTCTTTTTTTGTTAGATCATGGACTTCAATATCTAGTGCACTCATAGTTTTTTTTTTTTTTTTTGATAATCTGCTATTTTTCCACATGTGTAGAACAAAGAGTTTGATTTTCAGTGAAAAACCTACATTCACAAGAAATAAAAAATAAATATAATAATAAAATTAAATTTTATTAAAATTATACTTTTTGGAAGCTTATAATAAGGACTACATACTTACAAAAAAATAAATTTTAAATGAATTCATTTGATCCCCCAAAAGGTAAATCAAAAGTGGTTTTTTATCAACATTTTGATAGGTGTAAAGGAGACTCCATTGTAGGTATGGTTTAAAGCTAGCGGGGTTCTATCCAAGGGGGCTTGGTCTAAGGTGGTTTGATCAAACCCTCTTCAATTGGAATCCTTTAAATGGAACATTTCAAGGCTTAAATCATTATATTTTCTAAAAATATGTGATTTCAGCAAAAATCAGGATCTCCCAAAAATTGTAAAAAGGAAATTTCCTAACAACCACACTAGCTAATGCGACCGCATTGAGTGTGTGAAAAACAAGTTGTATGGAGATATGTACGTATATAATAAAATACTCCCACAGCTCCAATAGTTCAAGGCAACCGTAAAGGAGTATAATTGGTCAGTTTCAACAAAGATTAAGCAAAAATGCAACCATGCAATATGATGGATAGTAACATCGAAAGGATTAAGTGACACCCCCAAGAAAATAGAGAAACAAAGAAACATAAAAGAAAAGAAAAAACATTTATATGGTTCCAGTGCAAGAATATAATCATGAATTGAGAGTTATCCTACGAATGGCTAAATTGAAAATAGTTCATTCCCAAGATAAATAACTACTTTTAAAATTAACCTCAGTAATCGAACCAAACAGGTTATACGACGATTGATTGAAAATATAGAGAGAGTAGTTCAAATTCATGACTTTTCTTAAAACTCTAAAATAAGAAAATGAAACATTCAATTTTCTAGATTTTTCATTCATTTTTAACGAAACAGAGAAGAAGGTCTCCCCAGAAAGGAACCTTATTTATTTAGAAGGTTGAGCTGAAAAGATACTAGATTAAGTTTCTAGTTCCAAACAATTTCTATCCCTCAACTACTAATTCTACTCTTCTTAGCTCAAAAACTCTGCACAAATTATCTTTGCCCAATTCCCAAAAGAAGACCCTTGGCACAAAGCTTTTCATGAAAAATTCCTAAAAACAAAACTAGAATCTGTTTATTTTCTTTCGGGGGCAATAAAACCAATTGCCCCTCTCAAGATAACTCCACTCCTAATTAATTAACTCTCATAACTATTTTGATTCCTCCACTAATTTTCAATTTCCTCCCTTTCAAATTTTTATTTAATTGTGCATTTCAAATTAACTTTTAACCCTCTTTGCACACCATATACCATTAGTTTATAATTTATTGATTATTTCTTTATTTAAATGTTTCGTTTTAAAAGAATAAATCTTAATTTATTATAATTATAAATACTTCACATTATTTTACTTAATTAAATTCTTTTAATTTGACATTTTCAATTTTATTGAAATAAAAGGACATAGTTCAATCACGAGCACAACTCAATAATCATGCATAACCAAAACAAACTGCAAAACAAAAGACAAAATGATATCAACAAAGATGGACCAAGCCACACACTATAGCACTACCAGGATGAAACGTAGAGGGCATTACATCCTCCCCCCTAAGACCCAACTTACTCTTGGAATTCAGAAGGTAAGAATATGAAACATATAAAAGCACATCAAGATATCAATAAATAATTTTAACCATAATACGAAACAAAAGACAAATGGCAACAATATCAATCAAATCAACTTGAACTGACCTTACAGACGGGTTTGTGACAACAGGGATTCGTCCTCAAAAAGGATGATGGCTCGAAGTGGGGGACCTAGTGTAATCTCTGAACAACAGCTCCGTTGGGCTTTGGCATGCTCAGACCTGATAAAAAAATGGAGTCATACCTATAGCCTACAGTAGAACAAAGTGTCGAGCATGTGCATATAAAAATAACCAGTCACACCATGATGGGGGAGTCATAGAGTCGCAGGGCACTCGTAAGCGAGTGATGCAACAGTGTCCCCATAACTATCACAAAACAACAATATCACAACATAATAGCTCATACATCTATCCACACATAACATCATCATATCCATGATATACAACAAACAATCAACTAATCTACTAAACATGATATAAATAGAAACATCAAATACCACATTATCATCAAATTAACATCATAATGCCACCAATATCACTATGCTAAGCATCAACCATGTCTCAACATCTACACATCAAAATATCACCACAACTGAATAGTAATATCCAACATAGTCATAATTTCCATCAATAGTATCATAGGGTCTAACAAACACATCATATAGTCTAAATGGAAATCTAAGAGGTTGTCCAACATAAGCAAACTAAAAGCACTACATCAAGGACCAGACTTACTCCTGGAAGCCTGCAACCAAAGATAGGTGACACACACACATCTAAGATACATCCTCCCAAAGAGACATAAAACTCGTCACAAGGATCCCACTGGGCCCACACCTGAACCATGACTCACCCCTTGAGGGACAACTCCCGATGATGCAGGACATGCACTATTTCCAAATAATGATGATTGTCCTATATCGAACACCCCTCCAACTGCACCCTGGTGCTCATCCTAGTGGTTATCCACCACGGAAAGCACCTTGTGTGATCTACCTGTGTCACCTATTGTCAGCTTGGAAGCCACCAGTCTCTGAGTAAATCTAGAAGTGCCCTTCTGAGGATATTGATGATCAATATGACCCTACTTTCCACACGCGAAACAACATGTACCACTATCGAATCCTATATCACCTGGAGATGCACCAGACCACAAAAAACCACCTCCACTAATCACATACTGAGAACTCTAAGATGGCTATTCGTAATGATCACGTTGAGCTCATTGCCAAATTTGATCTCTCCTGGGCTAAGATCTATCATCCTGACGAGATTGAGAATTCTTATGTTTAGACTATGAGGGTTGTTACTGCTACTGTTGTTGTTGGCCAGCCTCAGAGGGTGCCTACTAACTCCTAGATGGGCCTACTGACTATGACTAACCACCACGTGAACTGAACCTTGTCAGAGGTGCACTACCAATCTGAACCAACGTCTGTCCACCTAAGGCCATAGCTAGATTCTCCTCAACAATTTGAGCCTTTTCCACAACTACCTCCATGGTCTTCGGCTCGAACACCCAAAATCCACCACTGATGCAAGAATTTAAGCCCATGATAAAATGTTGTACTAGCATGCCCTCATCATCTCTGATACCAGCGTACTACTTAAGTTCATAGAATTTTTTCTCATATTGTTCCACTAACATAGCCAACTGTCAAAGCTCATGAAACTCGTCTGCTCATTGTTACTGCCAATGGTAAGATAAAAATTGAGCTCTTAACCACTCAAGGAACATTTCCCATGACATTGAGTCAATATCTAGGTGGAGCTTCTGCTCCTCAAGATGCCACCATGTGGAAGAAAATCCATGAAGATGCATAATGGCACATCTAGCCTTTGTATTACTACCATATGGGTGCATCACAAAAAATTAGTTCAGATCGATAAGCCAGGTCTTTGCCTCAAGTCCACTGCTTGACCCATCAAACATTGGAGGATGTGCATGAAGTAGGTCCCTCATGTGACTAGCTAAAACAACATCCTGATCAACAACTAACTCCCTCCTCTTGGGAGATATCTCTCTCTCTTGAATCACTAACTACTCTCCTTCCTGCCTTGGACCAAGTTGGCAAGAACCTCCTCAAGTAATTGGTGTAACTGAGCACCCTCCATCCCAGGATAACCCACATTATGTCCTACACCACCCTAGTTGTTCTAAGAACTCTAATGCTCCTCACAATCTAACTCATGAGAAATATGTGGAGGTGAATCTTGGTGATTGGCCCCACGGCCACCGCCACAACCTCTGCCTCACCCTAGACCTCTACCTTGTCTCTTAGGCATGATCCTACATAGAAAAATTTAGGGTATTGGATGAGGTCAACATAGGGAAACTTAAACTTCAAACTTTACATCCAAGACAACTTAATGGGCTAATTGATATACCCAGAGAACCCAGTGTTTAAACTTGGGCTCTAATACCATGTGCAACGCCCCACCAAGAACCCTAAAGAACAAAAATTATACTACAAAAAATGAATAATTTTTTTTCTTCTAAGTGCAATGTTGTGCAAAGAAATATAATATAACTTAAATTATTTCTCTAAGTCCCCTAGGGTGCATGACTGTGTTACTTATTTTCCATATAAAAACTTCAAGGCCAAGTAACTTATTTACCATTAAACACTAATCATCATCCAACATGTCATTAACTCATTACATATTAACAAAAGAACCAAGTGAATCATCCATTAATTTACATAAAAGAATAACTAATTTCTTTCATTTCAATTTTCAAGTACAATGTCATTGATTACAAAATATCTTACATACAAGAGATACATTATTTCAATCTACATATACATCTATACAATGATACTTCCTTGTATCAATCAAGGAGTGTTTTTACAATGATACATGATACATAATTAAGTTACAATATGACAAGTACAATGATCAACCTCCAAGAAAAGATACAATACTGAAGACATTGTTGAATCGCCACATTACGAACATAAGGGGAACCCAATGGAAAATGTTACACATTCCACCCAACCACATGAATCTAAAGATTCACCCCCCATGCTAGGAGGTTACAAAGGGCCCCACCAACCAAAAGACAAGGACTGGGTATCACAAGCTAGAAAAACTCACAACACAAGGAAAACACACCAACAAGACAGTCAACATCATGAACACACTTCCAGAGGCACAAAGCTACACCAAGTATCAACAACAAGTAATGAAACTCATGGTTGTCATAGGGGAAGTGTCATCACTTAGTTGAACATAGGTTATCCAGGTAGATCTTCCTAGGCCCCTCCCCCCACCTTGGGTTATCCTAGCAGCCTCTACTGATCTCCGACCCCTCATGTCAACTAAGCGGAATCAACCTACTTCTCGTGGAGATTAAGTAGTCGATCATGCCATTCCAGGCCTTCCCATCTCACCCCAAGCCTGAACAAGCACTTGAGGCTGAGCAGGGTACATACTTATCTTGATTAATGTTTTTGAACTAACCAATTTCCCCCTAGTTGATTTTAATGTTATCACTTGTTAATTAACTTCCATATGGGTTATCCAGGTGCCCCTTTGTGCATCGGCCCCCATTGGAAGCCACTCCCTACTTCCAACCAAAAATCCACAAAAGGAGAAAACAAGGCCACATGCATGACATAGCACACAACTGAATACATAAAGCGAGGTATTATCCATCTCGCTCCCAAAACTCACAAAATAATCACAAGGAAAAAAAAGTGCAAAATTGAATGACCACCATTTATTATATCCAAAATACAAACTTCCCCATACCGAAATAACATTTATTTCCCATCACAAGAACATAACATCCCAACCTCTGGAATCCTCCCTCTTCATTCCACTTTACCATAACCATTTGAACATAACTCTCTACCATAACCAAATTAAAACATTCATTCAATTTATACATCCAATCAAATGTAACTAGGTTGTGGTGTCAATTGGGTTATGTGGATAACACTGTTTTCTACACAAAATATTAAATCTCATACACAAATTGTTTATTTAAAACTAAATACCTCAATACGTATTAATCAATAATTTTGTACACTAATCAAGAATCATATAACCATTTAAACATATAAACAAACACATACATATATAAATATTTATATATATTTCATACACCATAGCATTTAATTTAAAAAGACTCAGTTAAGAATGTTAACATACAGGTTAAAAAACTAGTGACAGTGAGCATCTATATAGAATAAAAATGATGTACATATGTATATTTATATATATAAACATTCTACAATTATAATTATATTTCAAATCTTGTGTGAAGTTCTTAAATTCGAACATCTTAGACTCAACCTAAACAACTAGTGAGTAAATGTGTGCACATCTATACGAACCGCGCCACACACAAGGGTTAAAGATTAAGTTTAAGAATAAGTCACACTAGCGCATAAGGAAATTTGCATGACAACCATTGATAACAAAATTTTGACTTGTTCCAAATACCAATGTACTGAATGAAAACTAAACATCATCCTATCACTTGAACGGTACTTTAGGAAGAAACAATCCCCACTAAAGATAAAAAAAAACATTCTTTTTACACACTCCATCACGACGTAGAATAATGTGGCGATAATATCATATAAAAGATTCACTTGATATAATCCCAGTTGAGATTAATTGTATAGCAATAATTAACAATAAGGGACGCATCAACCACTGAACCTGTACATTGTCATTCTACAGGTGGCAAGAAAAGAAGTTCGATAAACTCTTATATATGCTTGCAATGGAGTATTCAGTTTAAGTGTGACTAATCTACCAATTCACTATGCCTTTTGCATACTTGGAAACTAAGAAAAAATGGCACAGGGATCGGTCAAATGCATAAGAGGTAGGATAAAATTGATATCCTCTAGTTGTAGTGGTAACTCAAGTGGATATAAAGAGGGAAGCGGTCAGTAGGAATAAATTTGGATAACCAATGACAATCTTCAGTGCTAATTTAAGAATTACACATATTAGATCTTCAGGATAGGTAAAAACACAAGATTTAGAAGAAACATCAGTTAACTGACACAACCCAATTTGACGACTAGATATGATATATGGACTTCACCAGACTGGAGATGGGATTCTATCAAAGTAAAGGGCGGCAACCAGATCAACCCAATTAATTAAGATCTCCAAACACAACTCTATGTAAATTTTGAGGGGAGATAAAATATAACATACTATCCTAATGACCAATATCGAAACATCTAGGAAACTGAATATAGAATGGGACAAAGAAATAATGAAAAGAAAAAAGGGTGACGAATCAAATTTCAAATTTGAATGCTCTTAATCAATATATGTATATATATGAATATAAAATTGAGTTGCAACATGTAATCCTACTTATGAAAAGAGGGGTCTCAACTCTTTCTATTTATTCAACCTATAATAAGGAACTTTGCTAACAACCACAGTAGCTAATGTGGCTGCATTGAGTGTGTGAAAAACAAGTTGTATGGAGATATGTGTGTATACAATAAAATACTCCCACAACTCCAATAGTTCGAGGTGACCGTAAAGGAATATAATTGGTCAATTTCAAAAAAGATTAAGAAGAAATGCAACCATGCAATACGATGGATAGTAACATCGACAGGATTAAGTGACGCCCCCAAAAAAATAGAGAAACAAAGAAATAGAAAAAGAAAAAGAAAAAAAAAAGAGACATTTATATGGTTCTAGTGCAAGAATATAATCATGAATTGAGAGCTATCCTGAGAATGACTAAATTGAAAATAGTTTAGTCCCAATATAAATAACTACTTTTAAAATTAACCTCAGTAATCCAACCAAACAGGCTATACGACAGTTGATTGAAAATATAGAGAGAGTAGTTCAAATTCATGAATTTTCTTAGAACTCTGAAATAGAAAATGAAACATTCAGTTTTCTAGATTTTTCATTCATTTTTAACGAAACAGAGAAGGTCTCCCCAAAAAGGAACACAATTTATTTGGAAGGCTGAGCTGAAAAGATATTGGATGAAGTTTCTAGTTCCAGACAATTTCCACCCCTCAACCGCTATTTCTACTCTTCTTAGCTCAAAACCTTTGCACAAATTATCTCTGCCCAATTCCCAAAAGAAGACCCCCGACACAAAGCTTTTCATAGAAAAATCTCAAAAACAAAACCAAAATCTGTTTCTTTTCCTGTGGGGGCAATAAAACCAATTTCCCCTCTCAAGATAACTCCACTCCCAATTAATTAACTCTTGTAACTGTTTTGATTCCTCCACTAATTTTCCATTTCCTCCCTTTCAAATTTTTATTTAATTTTTGCTTTCAAATTAACTTTTAACCCTCTTTGCACACCATATACCATTAGTTTATAATTTATTAATTATTTCTTTAAATTTAAATTTTATTTTTTTTAAAGAATAAATCTTAATTTATTATAATTAAATAAATACTTCACATTATTTTACTTAATTAAATTCTTTTAATTCGACATTTTCAATTTTATCAAAATAAATAAACATAGTTCAATCATGAGCACAACTCAATAATCATGCAATACCAGAACAAACTGCAAAATGGAAGACAAAACAATATCAACAAAGACAGACCAAGCTACACACTGCAACACTACCAGGGTGAAACGCAGAGGGCATTACATTTCTAGGTGGCATGACATTTTTAGGTCCACATTTCCTATGCTAATGATCAGTTGGAGTATTTTTCTTTCAGGTCCTATGCCTGGTTGACCTAATGTATGTAAAGATTTTTAGAGATTAAATATGTAATGAGAATGTAAGATGGAGCTATTATAGGTCCATGTGACCTATATTATGCCTTGCACATGTTTTGGGCATGAAGGAATTTAGATTTAAATTGGGTGCCGACAAAGGACATTTTGTATGATTTAGGAGTACATCTAATTAAGCCAGCCTAGTTGATGTTTGCGATGGAGTTTGATATATATACAAGATTGTTTTGAGTTTGTAGATATTGATTTTTGATGTGAACATGATCTGAAGACAAGTAGTGATGCAATTTTTTTGCAAAGTTAAGTGAATTAGTTATGAAAGTTGAGAAGAGGTGTGTGAATGTAAAGCAGAGCAAAGATTTCCAATTTGAGTTGGATGAAGTGTATTAAGTCATTTTTTTGAGCTTCAAATGAATTTAATCCAACATATGTTAGATGTACTTTGTATTATTTCAAATATTGGCTATGAAGCCACTTCTTTCTATCTTTCTAACAGTGAGTTCACTTAGACAATAAGTCCACCTGGTAGTGAGCCTTTCTGTAACCAGTTATAATATATTGTGAGATAATCCTTACCATGTTTTTTTTTCCCATTTTGGGTTTTCGCAAAAAAATCTTAGTGTTCATGTGTTATGTGTGTTCTAGGTGTTTCATGCTTTCATTTCTTATTACAATTAAGTATGCTTTGGTAATTGGATGCTTAATGATTGGATGATTTAATAGAATACTGATTCGCCCCCCCTCTCTGTACTCCTAGTGTTGAACAATGCAATACCATCTACTAACTCCACATATGTACACTAAAATAAAAAAAATTGACTATACAACTCAAAAATGTACACCTTAACTGGATGAGGGTAATATACCCTTATATGATGCTTTTAATTTTGTAAGGTGTGCCTCTCAATCCTTCTTGGTGAAGACAAGCATGTAAATATTATTTTCAAAATGAACATAGAGGTCTTCTCCTTCTTCTGAAGAGCTAGGAACTGTTGTATTTTGCACAGCCTTCTCTGCATTTTCCAAAAATTCAATTAAGGATGTAAGCCTTACACTTACAATATCTTGGAAATGACTATACTATATTATGATTTTCTCTTTTTGTTCCTGTAGTAAAAATAATTAATCATGTAGATTTTTAATGACCACTCTAGTTGCTCCATCTCCATCATTCACTAAATCATATACACTTGAGGCCTAAGAAATTTGAGACTCAATTGAGTCTATTTGATCCTTTATACTCTTTATAGACACTGACCACTTCAAACAGAATTGAAACAACTATTTGGCTTCTTCCAAACACTTTTGAACATCCTTCAATTTACGTTGCAACTTGGTGTGTGCAGTAGCACATTCATCTAAGGCATCAACTAGCCTCTTATCATCCAACTTATTTTTTGTCTTCCTTTCAACCTTATCTTCTAGACTAGTAGAGTACTCCTTTAAAGAATCTAGTAGTAGCTTCAATTGTTGTACACTTGATAAAGAAGTATCATTGGATACTCTAGGAAGGACTTCTTGCAACACCTTGATAGCTTCATCAACCAACTCTATACTTTTTTGGGGAGTTTGAAGTATCTCCTTTCTTGCAGGGGCATGAAATACATCACCAAGCTACAACTTATGGAGATGAGAGATCCAATCCATATCCACTTGACCTTGTTGCATTGGAATTTGTAGTAGTTATGCCGACACCACTAGTTGGAACTACAATTACAAATCTAAAAGATATTCAAATGAATCTTCGAAGGGTACAAAGGATTCGCAACCTTCTTTAGCTCTTTCTTCTAATTTTGTATCATTCTTCTCCTTCTCTCCACTACCGTAACACTCTTTTCTAATCTTCTCATCTTTCAAAGGAGGCATAGTTTATTCCTTTCGAGCTTCAGTCTTCTTCGAGACTCTTTGCTCATCCTCTTTGTTCTGCTTAGTATTTATCTCCACATATGGAGGTGTGTTATATGTCAACATATATTCTTGGTCATGTTGGTCAATGACTAGATCATTGTTTTCTAGGAGGGATGTATCTTGCTACATTTAATCTTCATCATCCTAAGAGGCTCTGAACTCCTTAAGAATATTTTCAAGTGTTTGCAATGTTTCTCTTAGCTTCTCTATAACATCCTTGTCTTTTCCCATAAGATTATGTAATCTTTGTTTTTTCCTAAATTTTTGTGCACACAATTCAGATAACTTGGTTCTTTCCTCATGAGATAATGAGGAACCAATCTTCTCCATGGAAAAAAAATTTGATCTTTGCATTTTCTACAATTACCTCTTGTCTTCTTGCACTCAATACACCTTTTAAATCATTCAAAAATTGATCCTCTATCTCACCTAGGCCAACATTAAATGTCACCATGTATTTGATAATGTCTCTATTAATAAATAATTAACTATCTCCCTTCGGGTGTATTTTTCCTCTATGCGTCGGCCCGCACTTCGTAGAGTCAACTCATCCTTTTATCTAGGTTTTGTTCTGCCGCTCCATGTGTCTACTCCTCACAACCCCGAGTCTCTGCATTCCTTCACATTCCAGGAAACTCTGCTATGCTTCCACGTGTTGCGGCTACGGGATACTTTTGATCATGTTTTCTTGATGCCTCATTAGGCTCTGAAAGGCTGCCATGAATCCCTCATTCCTAAAAGGTTTTGGCAGGCCCCATAGTTGCTATATGCGGTGTACACTTGCCATGTGTTTGATATTCGCAAATCTTTCAGCGTAGAGATGAAGTAGCAACCACGGGCAGTGAAACGCTACCACATGTCTCTTTTGCGCCCAGTTGGTGGTCGTTCCCTCCATTTTTGGTGAAGTTCTCTGCTCATTCGACACATGTAGCATTAATGCAAGTCCTCAGTGGCAAAAGAAAAAGGTTCATATGGGCAGTGAAAGGCTGCCACGTGCCTAGCCAACAGATCTCATGTTCGAGTAATAGACCAAACAAGTCTAATAAAGCTATTGGCCACTGTGTTTCATATTCATTCGCATAGGATGGCAACACTTGTCTAATTGGGCCTTTTCAGGACCATCGCTATCATTTGCAGAGGATGCACCTGTGCCTGGAGTGACCGGATGCTTTGTTCCAGATCGATTTTGTTGCAACAACTTTGGGAATATTTTGATTATTGCATCATTGCCAGGGGATTGTGAAATCTTTTCTGTTGCTGCTCTTCGAAGTGGTGGGGGTTTTTCCCTGCTATATATACTTTTCTCTATTATGAGAAGGGGGTTTAGAATTTGAAGGAAAATGTTGGTTTTAGTATAAAGACACCAGGCCTTTATTGTTGTTTTATTTGATTGCAAAAACTCTCAGACTGTGCCAATTGTTCAGCCTTTCTATTTTTCATGCTATTTGATCAAACTGTAAACTATGTTTTTATTGTTTGGACATTTCATTTAAGAACTTCTATATATGTTGAATGCAAGTTTGCTGACCTAGACCATGTCTAATGACTCTTCTTGGCAGGAATGTATGCAATATTATTTTATGTTGATGAATGGATTGTCTATGCTGTAATCTTAAGTTTCTGATGTTCTGGAACACTACAACACCATTCAAGCCCTTAGATCTATGATTTATCATGCCTATCATTAAGTCTCGGCCCATCGCCTTAGGTTAGACTTTATTTTATTATATCCATTTCCTTTTCCCTTTCAAACCCCCATTGAAGAAGAAGCTGACTTCTCTAAAAACTCGAAGGTCACTTAGTTTACCACAAAAGGTCCCCCATAAATTGATTTTCCCATAAGACACTATTACCTCGTCAAATTTTGGCGTCAACAGTTTGTTCTTTTTCTGGCACGCCCGGTGGTGTATGAGCCATCAACCTGTAACTAGATTCCAAATCGCAAGCAACCCCAGTTTAATAGTACCCCCACTGGGAATAGTGCGAGTAACAAATCAGTTGGTAAACATTCCATTCTCACCACCCATTCCTCTCACCATGTTATCGGCCGCCAACAAAAATTACGTGGCATGGGACACTGGAAGTCCCCTAGCAGCCTCAGTAGCACCTACTGTTTAAGGCGCTATTTTGGTTTTAGCCATGAAAGCTATACCCAAATTTATCAGGGATGGCTCAAGAACACCAACAGAACATTTGTAGAATGTGGCGGATGTTTTTCTGGTACATGGGATTACAGTGCAAAATGTACCTCTAAGGCTTCTCGCCATGTCTTTTAAAGGAAAAGCACTGGATTGGTATCGAACATTGTCACCTAATACTATTCACACCTGGGATGAGCTCGGAGATCCATTCTATGAGAGGTTCTCAAATGACGAAGATTGTTCTTCACTATATTATCAACTATCTGTCATAAAACGAGCCCCCCAAGAGGCTCTGACAAACTTTAATGCCTGATTTCACACAAATTGGCAGAGGATTCCTGTTACTATATGCCTGACTCCTGAGTTGGTGTTCATATTTTATCTAAAGTCCATCAATTCTGACATTTCCATCATGATCAAGTCTTTGGGAGGAGCTACTCTACCAGATGCTTATGGTGTTGCTATTAAAGCTGAGAATCATTTAATAGATTGCAGAAAACTTCCTCCTCGACCTATTATGCTGATATTTCCTGAAATATTGATCACCGTGCAAGAGGTTGCATCAACTAGTGCGCCCACAACTACCCAATCAATGTACACATATGCGGCAACCCCACAAAATGTGGCCTCTACATCAGGTTCTTCCAAAGATGAAATGAGCGACCTCAAAGAGATGTTGCGAACCATGGCACATGATATAACCACTCTTAAGTGGAACCAATCAACACCTCTGAAACTTGCATATCAAAACTATCAAGGTGGGCGGTCATTTTATCAGAAGAATCAGTACCAGGGCATGCCTCACACTAATCCACCAGCTTCGACTGTAAACCAAATGGTGTCGGTGCCTACTCTGCTGACGAGTGCATCGCCAAGCTTAAGTAGGGAATTAACTGCAGGGCAGAACAACCTTATTGATGATATCAATCCATGGTGCTTCCCTTGCAGCGATGCACATATGCCCCGGAACTGTCTGCATGAAAACTTACAACAAAAGGTGGCGAAGCAACGCAACCAAGGCGCAACAACAAAACATGGAGGTTATATATATGCCTCACCACAAATGGAGAGTACAGTTCTTACCACACAAATGCAAGGAATGTCTTTAGAACAATAATCTGATATTGCTCCTAATCACATGCTTTTCTCCTGGATGGAGGAAGAAGAAACGGTGTTTGCGAATGACCCGTTCATAGCCAAAACACCGCAAGTGCAGTCTGATTATAACACGTGCTCAAAAAGGAGATTTACCAATGAGTCAGTTGTTTTGCATCCAGCCAACCCGCAACTCAAAGGTGTTTCTGATCAAATTCCTAGTACTTCTACTACCCCGCTACCATCCCAACCACAGAAGGAAATTATTATAGCAAGAACCAAGGAGCAAAAACGTCTGAGCTTGTCACCTTTTAATGTGGTAGAACAATTGAAGAAATCATCCGCTAATGTGTCTCTATGGGACATTCTAGCTATCCCAGAGCAAAAGATGCTATTACAAAAGGTGCTTCAAAAAGAGGTCAACTCGGCACCAACAGAGTTGTTTGCAAGTGCAGAGGTTGTTAATCAAATACCGCCAGCTAAAGTCTTTACAAACAATACAAAGGAATCCCTTGTTGAGGTTAGAGATAAGTTAAAACCCCAACCCTTCTTCTTGACTCTCATCATAGGAAAGAAGTTATTGCACAATGCTATGATTGATTTTGGTGCTAGTACCACAGTTATGCCTAAACAAATAGCCGAAGCTTTAGGGCTCAACTACGAACCTATGAAAAGAGGGGTAATGCATCTTGATGGGAACAAAGTTGAAACCGTAGGTGTCATTAGAGCACTTCCTTTAACTCTATTTGCTTGTCCTAGTATCACGGTGCCGCAAGACACTGTGATCATAGATGTTCCTCCTATGTTTGGTCTCTATCTATCCTGAGAATTTACTTCAAAGGTGGGCAGTTACTTGTCTTTGGATTGGTCACATCTGATACTCAGAACCAAACATGGAGCAAAAATGAAGATAGAATCAAAGTCTTTGCATTCTGAACATGTAGCGGATGAAGCCTTGATCAATTTTGAAGCCGCGCATACCTCTATCACCAAGCAGGAAATGTATGGCATTCAATTACTAGAGGAAGAAAAGGTGAGCGAAAACCAGAATGATAAAGAAGATGCTCTATTGAGTGAACACATGGACAATGATCTTTTCAAAAATTATCATGCCACAGGATTGTGCACCTATGTAATTTATGATGAAGACCAAGTGCTTCCAAAGGTCGCCAAAGAGTCCAAAGGAAGCCAAGCAAGCGAGCTATGGACACTATACTTTGATGGAGCAAGAAGAAAAGTGGGTGTTAGAGTGGGGATATATCTAATATCCCCACAACATGAAAAATTGTTAAGGTCTTTCTATTTTCATTTCTCCTACTCAAACAATGAGTCTAAATATGAAGGATTAGTCCAAGGCTTAAGCCTTGTGGAACAAATGGGAATTAAGAAATTAATGGTGTTCAAAGATTCTGAACTAGTAGTCAACCAAGTCCGAGGAGCTTCCACGGAAAGGAATGTCCACATGAGATCCTATCAGCACCGAGTCTGGGACCTGGTTGAGGGTTTTGAAACCTTCAACATCCAGACTATTCCCCAAGGAAAAAATAGAAATGCATATCACATGGCCGTGATTGGTGCTCAGTTTGATCTTGTCTCTGACCTTATACATAATGAACATTCAGTACAAGTACTAGTCCAGCACTCAGGGGAGTTCGCCGATTAGCTTCAACCAAGTATTTTTGAAGTTTATGAAGGACAAATTATGCAGCTCAAATCTAATAAGCTTCTGAAAGGGTTGGTTACTCTCAAAAAAAAATTTGATTGTGATGATGCCCAAAATGATAAATGGAAGTTCATAGTAGACAAAAGTGATTATGTGGACCTTCGGGTCTTAGATGGCAAGAATCTTCAAGTCGGGAAAAATGTCACGCACCATGATAAAGAAAGACTCACCAATTTCTATGAAAAATATGGAGTAGTGGCCTAGTCTTATGATGATCTGGAGGGGTATGATCCCGATATCATTCAGCACATGATTGAGCTAACAGAAGGTGCAAAACTAGATTGACAAAAACAAAGGCCAGTCAACCCTAAAATTGAAGCGCTAATGGAACAAGAGCTAACTAAGCTCATTGAGTCGCTCATTGTCTTCCCAATCAAGCATAGTACCTGGGTATGTAATCTGGTCCTGGTTTGAAAGAAGAATGGAGATATCCATTTGTGTGTGGACTTCTGAGACCTAAATAGAGCATCTCTAAAGGACCACTATTCACTGCCTTCTATGGAGTCAATATTACAAATGGTTGTAGGATCTGAAATGTTTTCTCTGTTGGACGGTTTCTCCGGCTACAATCAGATCTGAGTTAAGGAAGAGGATTAGCACAAGACTACGTTCAACACAAAGTGGGGAACATTTGCATATGCTAAAATTCCTTTTGGTTTATCCAATGTAGGGGCAACATTCCAGCGGGCGATAGGCATCACATTCAGTGAACTAATCAATAAGTTTATTCTAATTTACTTGGATGATCTTACTCTGTTTTCTAAATCTAAGGATGATCATTTTGATCACTTAGAATTAGTTTTTCAAAAGTGTTAGGAGTTCGGAGTTTCCCTAAATCCAAAAAAATGTGTATTCAAAGTACCACAAGGCAAGTTGTTAGGACATGTGGTATCTAAGGAAGGGGTTTCAATCGACCCCAAACGGGTGAAAGCTATCAAGGAACTTCCCCTTCCGGTGAATAAGAAAGGTGTTCAATCTTTCCTGGGAAAAATAAATTTTGTTAGCAAGTTTATTTCCAACTTTGCAGGAATAATTAAGCCGATCACCCTGATGCTAAAGAAGGATCAGGCATTCAAGTGGACGACCGAAGCTCGGGAAGCCTTTGAAAAAGTCAAGGAAGCTATTTCCATAGCTCTAGTACTAGTTAATCCATATCAATCTAAGAATTTTATAATGCATGCATTCAGTAGCAAGTCCAATATCACTACTCTCCTAACCCAAAAGGATGATGAAGGAAAAGGAGAACATCTAATGGCGTTCTACTCCTAGACCCTAAAGGAATATGAGGCGAATTATAATTTCGTCGAAAGGCAAGCCTTTGCAATAGTGAAGGGACTTAAAAAGTTTCACCATCTAATTTCTTGCAACAAGGTGTTTGTGTATGTCGTATATTCCAATGTGCATGAATATATCATGGAAGGGGAGATCACAGAAGAAAGAGCTAATTGGATCACCAAGATTCTAGAATATGACATTGAGGTCAAACCTACTAAAACTATTAGAGGAAGAGGACTATGTGAATACATGGCACAAAATGAGGAGATACCTACCGCAGAGGAGCAACCGAAGCTCATCTTGATAAATGAACCAAAATCAGAGGGTTGCTAGTTGACTGATAGAATGAGCTTCATGCAAACCAAAAAGTATCCGCCAAGTCTCTCATCCCAAAAAAGGAGATATTACCGGCTGCAAAATTGCGGATATACACTAATAGAGGGAGTCCTTTTCAAAAGGAATTTCAATGGTGTTCTCCTACGATGCGTTACTTCAAAGCAAGCAAAGAGGATCCTTGACGTGTTCCACAATAGCGCTGCAGGCAGACACTTCTCTACTAAGACCACCGCCATTAAAATCATGCGTGCTGGTTACTATTGGCCTACACTTTTTAACGACTCCCACTCTATGGTAAAATATTGCAAAAAATGCCAGTTCTTTATTGATAGAAGGAAGAATTTTGCAATGCCTCTCAAACCCATAGTGGTGGACAAACTGTTTGCGCAATGGGGCCTGGACTTCATCAGAATGATTAACCTACCTTCTAGTGCCAGACACAAGTGGATTCTGACCGCCACAGATTACTTCAAAAGATGGACAGAGGTTGTTCCACTTAAGAGCGCAATAGAAAAAGAGATTGTAGATTTCCTTGAGGAGCTGGTGACAAGGTTCGATCCTCCAAAGACTATCATTTCTAATAATTCCAGAGCTTTCCTAGGCACAAAGGTATGTCACTTTGCATTAACGAATTACATATTCCTCAAGACATCATCAAATTATTACCCATAGGGAAATGACCTAGCGGAGTCAAGAAACAATAGCCTAGTTCGACTCCTTAAAGGGATTGGTTCGGAACACCAGAGGGAATGGCATAAAAACCTCCAAGCAGCACTCTGGGAAAACCAATTAACTCCTAAGCAAGTCCTTAATACTTTTCCTTATGAGTTGGTATATGGGAAAGAGGCCTTATTACCTATATCTATGGAGATTCCGACACTCCAATTGTTGAAATCCTTCGAGATAGAACAAAAAGGCACCATGGAAGTTCGGCTTTCCGAACTGTTAGAAGTGCAAGAAAAAAGGGAGAATTCCCTAATAGCCATGACAAACTGTCAACAAGTGGTCAAGCGATGGTTTGACAAGAAGGCTTCCGACCAAGGCCTAAAGTGCAGAAACTTAGTACTGAAATATGATAAAAGGGTTGCTAAGCCAAGTCAACATGGTAAATTTGATAGCCTATGGGAGGGTCCCTTTAAAATCATTTGGTGCAAGGAGCATAATGCTTTCAAGATAGAAAATATGGAATAGGAACCCTTAGGAATCCCGGTTAATTGGATTCATCTTAAGTTGTTCCATTAGGTGTTGAGTTCTATTTTGTACATATGTGAATAGTGCTTTATTTTATTTCCCTTTCTTTGGCCGGTCTTTTTTGAAATTGGTTTGTGCTTCTGCGGAATTAACCCATTATTTAGGAGGGTGGAATAGTAGGATTGCTTTACATAAAACACACCCATGTGCAGAGAAATAACACATATGCTATAAAAGCCCATAAAACTGAAATGCAGAATGAAAGAAAGAGCCATGGATTTTTTTTAAGAACATATATATCTATTTATATATATTCTTTGGTTTTTACATTTCAAAATGGCTGGGGAAGCCATAATCCAAAAATTATGCAACTATTCTAGCTATTCTTTTATGTATGCCAAAATGATAGCCTTTTTTAGGCTTATATACAAAACTGCAGGACTGGCGGTTTATGTAACAACAAGAAATAAAGAAAACTAGGAGGCATTTTTTTTTGTGGAGCAGAGGGGGTTTTCATCCAAGGGCACGAGAGGCAGCAATTGACACAACAATGGCAGCATCTACCTCTTCCTTATCAGTAGGTTCTTCGGCGGTAGAAGCAGCATTCGGCACAACCACCATTGGCAGGGGAAATACCAAGTTCCTAAAGTTTGTATACCAATCTACATCATAGAACGGTATCATGTTGTAACTGCCGAACAGGAAGTGCAAGGCTTGGGTAACCCTCTGTCGATGCTCATCGCGTGTCTGAAGTAAAAATCCATTGAGAAATGACATCCATACAACTACTGCTTCTTCCTCAATGTAGCGATGGAGGTCGCTAGCTGACGGAAAAACCTACCCCAAATGCAGTGTGAGCAACAACTTCACCAAGGCCATTCAGGTAATTTTTGGGAAACATTTCTTTGACCATCTTTAGGATGAGAGTCCTAGGGATGTTAATGTCTAACATAGACGCCATGAAGTGGGAACATATATCAGTGTTTACACAATACTTGTCCTCATATTCTATGCAGTCTTTTCCCAAAACCCACTTTATGGCTACCAAGACCAGGGAATGCTTATTCTTGGTCATCCTTTTTAGCCACCTAGTAGAAACCTCCCCTAGAAATGCTGTCTGCGACTTATAAGAGGTTAGACGAATAGGAGTATCCATGATTCTAACACTATGCCTATGCTTTTTAGCCAATACTAAAATTTACCTATCACCTAACCTATGAGAAAACTTGCTTAAAACTTTGTTAACAACCTATCACTGCTCAAATGTTAAGTATGATTTCCTCACTACTTACTGGCCTATTTATGGAAAAAATTACAAGATGCATGCTAATCCGTTCCGAGAAAATGTGATGATAACTAGATGCCAACTTGAAAGGCATGCCTACATTTGCTCACATTTTCAGGCTAGTTGCATCTGCGGAGGTACGACTCAATGTGTGCTAGATTAATAGGAAATAATTAATTAGCTTTAAAAAGGTGGCGCTCATCAACAATAAGCTGCATGACTGTAGGCTATTGTGTCATCTCATAGGCGTTTCCTAGAGCCCAAGGAAATATCCATATCTTTGCAGGTTGTGATCGTTTGCTTTGGTGTAATCATTCTGGCCAAGATAGTAATTACCAGCACATACTAATGCAAGGTTAGAAAGCAAATTACTAGCTCAAGTTTCAAGGGAATCATAACGTATCACATGGTTTCCAAACGCAATAATAAACTCCTTCTGAATCAAAATGGCAAGTAGTTAATTTTGCACGAATTGCAAAATTAATGGTACATGCCGAATTAAATGCAAAAGGCATGCTTTTGTCTACCACCTTGAGGAAAGATAGCCAAATATTGCATGAAAAGGTTTAATAATTCAAATTCTTTTCACAAACGCCAAAGCTAAAGGTGTAGAGTTGTTCTTCTTTTGCGTATCTAGAGCCGAGAAAATTTGCAGAGTCCAGAACTCACAAAGGTCGTCATCCAAAGAGAGATGTCATTGAGTTCATCTCAACCAATGCAAGAGGAAATTAGCCAAGAGTTGTTTACAGCCATACTGTCGTCAAAGGGTGTATATGTCCATGAGGATTTGGCGTATGCTACGCTTGGTATACCAAGCAAGCTGAAGAGGGCGTATACAATAGAGCTAAGCAGGCCTAAAGATTGTAGAAACATGAAAAGGGTTGGGGAGAAACGGGATAATATCTATGATCCACAACTCGCAAAAAACCCTAAATCCTTAAGGGAAGTAGCCTACGCAAGGTTGACGGTACCAAAGGCAGACAAATCTATAGCAATGAAAATTTGGTACAGTGGTCTTCCACAATACATGGTCTCCCTGGTGCACTACTGCCCAAAGATAGTTGACATTGCCATCTAGCGTTATAACGCTAACACCCACTACATCAAGGGACGAAACTTAAGGGTTCATATCACCCCACAAGCCATCTGGCATATAATATGCATCCTAGACCCAAGTAAAAGAAGAGAGAACATTGAGTCCTTTTACCCTGGCAAAGGAGAAAAAACATGGAGGGCGATGAAAAGAACTCAAAGTTCTTGTTGGAGGAGACTGGTAAGAAAGGCATCCTAGCCGCTAAACTACCAAGTATTCCATTGTCGTGCTATGCATTACATGAGGATTTACAGGATGCCATGTCCATGCTAGCTTTTGTGTGTGGCCGAGACTCCGATGAGATGGTGAAAACTTTTCAACTGGGACCGACATTCCAATTCTACAAGCAGCATGATACCTTCTGGTATGATTTTGCTAAGTTCATGGTAGATGAAATGATATGGAAAATAAAGAATTACCCAGCGGAGGGAAAGTTTAGATTTCTTTCTTTCCTAGTTCACATGTTTCTACATCAAAACCCTGATTTCTTCACCCAATATTTTCAATTATCAATTTTTGATGAGTGGGGTAAGAGGAAGCCAGTGTCCACGTGGACGCCTTTTCTTTCCATATCATATGATTATTATGCATTTTCAGACTATTTTATAACTTCAATCTTGCATGATTTAATCAGAGAAGGTGACATAATCTGGCTCAATAGGGAACAACCCAGATAAATGCAGAGTTTCACTCCTGCCTGTGACTAGTTCGTAGGAATAGATTTCATAATTCTCCGGATGTGGGGCTTCACTGGTCAACCTTTCCTACTCCCAACTTGTGTCACAGATAGGGTGCTCACACTTGAAATGTATCGGCAGGTGTGTATCATTGATTTTACCTTCTATAGTAGCAAAAGTGTCAAGAAAAAGGAAAAAGGGATTCTTCTCTTGTCCGAAGAATTTCAAGTCAGTAACTCTAATAAAGAAACAATCAAAACAGTTATTAGAGGATAAACTGGCTTATTTAGGGTTGGTTCTGGTAAATGATAAGTGGGATTACAACCCTTTCAATGACTTACTGGAGCCACACATGAAAGTTACACATATTCCCTGACATTACTGGGAGAAGTGTCGTAACCCATGGGTAGACAAAGATGAAAATTTTGTTGAATTGGCACGTATTACTACACAAGATACTAGAGGGCCATGGCACAAGTTCTACTTTTCTATGGCAGTGGCCCAAGATAATGTCCACATGGAATGTGTCATGTATAATAAGTTGAAGAAAGATGAGGAGTGAAGTGCTAAAAAAATAGAGGCTTTCTGGAAGTATTGCCAAGAAACAGGGCAATTGGATGCCCCTTACGACAGTCTGAAGGATGACAAGGAATTTGAAATATGGTGGAATGAGCACCACCCCAGCCTGAACTCTAGTATTAATAAGAGTGAAGACCCAGGGGGTGACTCCGAAGAGCAGGAAGAGGAAGCGGCGACATCGGCGTCCTCTGCGCCGAAGGAGAAAGGCCCCTGGCAGCCTGCCTATATGGAAATGAATGTGTACTTTAATATATCAAGGGCCTCACATACACTCACTTGGTCTGCTAAGCCAGCTAGATTATCACTGCAACAAACAACAATAGCTTCTGAAGCTCAGGACACTCCGCTTGTAAAGCGATAGCACATAGAGAGCATTCTCGGAGAAGGTTCGCAAGAACCCGCTGGAAGAAAAGTGCTTGCAGCTAGCTAGGAGCCTGAGGCTGAGGAGGAGTCACCATCAACCAGTCAACGATTCTGGAGCCGCCATCGACCAGTCAACAGGTAAAATTCACTCCTTCTTCCCTTGCTTCTCATTCCTTGATATCTGCCCCCACCTCAACAACGATCCTTACCATGAGTACTGGCCCTCTGCCTCCCACTTTTAATCCAACATATTCAAGAGGTTTCGCACAATTTTTGCAAGCCACTCCACTTGGCCTCACTCCTCCGTGGACCCTTACACTCGCTGCTACCACTCAGAATCTCCTTGCCTCGCTTTTTGAAAACATACCCCCCATGAGTGCCCCTTCTTTTTTTTCTATTACTGTAGATCCTTTTCCATTGCAACAGGTTGACACCACATTCACAACTCCTCCACCATCCTAGTCTATGAGTCTTATGGCTGATTCACCAATTTAGTCATTGCAAGTGACTAGCCCTTTTGTTGGGCCTCAAACCAAACTTTGGAACGTGCCCCACTTCTCCCCGCAAACTGTCACTCTCTAGAAGAAACAAATCCTCGTGCCTATGAGGGTTACCTATCCCTATGCCCTGCCTTCTGGTGCTCCTTTCACAGGTGGACTAGTTTCGTCGCAAGCCAAATTTATAGCACAAATTGATTGCAGAAAGAAGGCACACTCAAGTAGAATGTGAAAGTGCAGGGAAAAAGATGACAGTGCTTCTGTTGACCCAAAAATACAGAATCTTTATGATGAGGCCCAACAAGAATTGAAGTTTGCAACCATGCACCCAAGGGTAACCAAGCTTCAGGGGGAAATGCACCCAGAAGATTATGAGATATATGCAGTAGGGCTCGACATTAAGGTGGCCCGACCGCAGGATAAGATTGAAATCATGGAGGAAACACAATAGGTAGTCACTTCTGACTTCCTTAAAACTCGCCGCTAGCTAAAGAAGAAGGATGAGCAGCTTAAAGCAACAAGAGAAAGGATTAGTTTTTTGGAGAAAAAAGAGAAATCCTTCGAGGTGAATGTCACACGTTTGATGGAAAGGGTGTTGGAAACAGAGGATGAGAGGAATAGACTACAGAGTGAACTTGTGAAGACTCGAGCTACTGACCCTACCATGATAAAAGAGCTACAGTCTAAGAATCAGGAGGTAGAATATAATCTACAACTGAAGAATGAAGAGCTGGAGCGACTTCGCCTTGAGTATAGTCAAGGAATGGCACAGAGGAAAGAAGCTTTGGAGCACCAACAGGCTCAATATGAGTGGAAAATACAAGAGAAAGAGGTTGAATTTAAGGGCCTAAAGGCTCAAATAGAAGAAGAACTCCAAGAGACAAAGTATTCTCTAGACACACACTTAGCAAATCACTCCTGAGCTGAGGAGAATTGGAATAAAGAAATGAGCAGCTCTGCGGAACAGCTAGCGTCTGAGAAAAAGAAAAGGGTAGAATTGGCTAAGGCCATTATTTCAAGAGACATGGAGATCGCTTCTCTTAAATGCTCTCTCCTATCTCTCCCTACACAGCCAGACATCATTATGTTGGTTAGGCAGTTGTACATCTTTCACTGGGAAAAAATTAAAGCCTTTTTCCTAACACTTCAGCCTACCCTCTGATTCATCGCCAAGGCATCAAAGCTGAGCTAGGAGGATCATGATATGATTGAGCAGTTCCCATGGTTCATCTTGTAGAAGGTTCCTAAAGCAAAAGATCTTCTCACCAAGTTATACACGGTCTCTGATGAAAGCCTTGCCAAAACGGGTATTGAAGATCAGAATGCTGCTACTCAAACAACAAATAAGTTCATCCATTGCCACTCTTCTTTCTAGCACACTAAACAAACCATGGCTATTCTGAGCAAGACACTAGACAACATGCAGGGGAGTTTCTCTGAGTTGAGCAGGATGGGTTTGTCGTCCCCATTTCTGGAAGATGGCTCTATTGCCATGACCGAGCAGATTGTGGAAAAGATAGAAGAGAAGGAAAATGATCCAGAGGCTTTCAGAGATTTCAGTCATCCTCCCACGGTGATCGACATTGAGGGAGTGATTCATTTGCTTGCACAACTACTATTTCGTTGTGAAGCAAAGGTCGGTTTACCTAGTGTGCTGCCTCACAAAGAAACTATTGATCTAAGTGGAGCGCAAAAGAATTTGCGCAATATGGTGAAGCCATCTAAGGATGAATGGTCACCTCTACAGGTGGCTCTTTCTAATCTCTGACTCCATTAGCTAACGAAATGACACTCTGGCCCGAAAACCAGAGAAGTTTTGGGTTCTCTGTTCCTTAGTCGAAATGCCCCTAATAGTCACCAAAATTTGTTAATAAATAATTAACTAGCTCCCTTCGGGTGTATTTTTACTCTATACGTCGGCCCGCGCTTAGCAGAGTTAGCTTAGCCTTTTATCTAGGTTATGCTCTGCCACTTCACATGTCTACTCCTCACAACCCTGATTCTCTCCATTCCTTCACATTCTAGGAAACTCTGCTATGCTTCCATGTGTTGTGGTTGTAGGATACTTTTGATCATGTTTTCTTGATGCCTCATTAGGCTCCGAAAGGCTTCCATGAAGCCTTCATTCCTAAAAGGTTTTGGCAGGCCCCACAGTTGCTATATGTTGTGTACACTTGCTACGTGTCTGCTATTCGCAAATATTTCAACATAGAGATGAAGTAGCAACCGCAGGTAGCGAAATGCTCCCACGTGTCAGTTTTGCACCTAGTTGGTGATCATTCCCTCCATTTTTGGTGAAGTGCTCTGCTCATTCGACACATGTAGCATTAACACAAGTCCTCAGTGGAAAAAGAAAAAGGTTCATACGGGTAGTGAAAGGCTGCCACGTGCCTAGCCAACGGATCTCATGTTCGGGTGATAGAACAGATAGGTCTAATAAAGCTATTGGCCATTGCGTGTCATATTCATTCACATAGGATGGTGACACTTGTCTGATTGGCCCTTGTCAGGACCACCGCCATCATTTGCAAAGGATGCACCTATGCCTAGAGTGACCAGATGCTTTGTTCCAGATCGATTATGTTGCAACGACTTTGGGAATATTCTGATTCTTACATCATTGCTAGGGGATTGCAAAATATTTTATGTTGCTGCTCTCTGAAGCGGTGGGGGTTTTTCCTTGCTATATATACTTTTCTCTGTTATGAGAAGGGGGTTCAGAATTTGAAGGAAAATGCTGGTTTTAGTATAAAGATGTCAGGCCTTTATTGTTGTTTTATTTGATTGCAAAAACTCTCAGACTGTGCCAATTATTCGGCCTTTCTATTTTTCATGCTATTTGATCAAACTGTAAACTATGTTTTTATTGTCTGTACATTTCATTTAAGAACTTCTATATATGTTGAATGCAAGTTTGTTGACCTAGACCATGTCTAATGACTCTTCTTGGCAGTAGGAATGTATGCAATATTATTTTATGTTGATAAATGGATTGTCTATGCTGTAATCTTAAGCTTCTGATGTTCTAGAACACTACAACACCATTCAGGCCCTTAGATCTATGATTTATCATGCCTATCATTAAATTTTGGTGCATCGCCTTAGGTTAGAATTTATTTTATTATATATGTTTCCTTTTCCCTTTCAATCCCCCATTGAAGAAGAAGTCGGCTTCTCTAAAAACCCGGAGGTCACTCAGTTTAGCACAAAAGGTCCCCCATAAACTAAGTTTCCCATAAGACACTATTACCTCATCAAATTTTGGTGTCAACAGTCTCTTCAATTGTTTCCTTATCTACATTATTGTCTTTCAGATACATTTTAGTTGCATCCTTCAAGATTCCAAACTCTGTTATAGCACTGAATAGTGCATCAAACTTCATAGGACTATGCTCACCAACCGAAGGGATCTCCGCTTTCTTCTTTCCCTTTTCTGTACTAGTCTCTTCCTATTAAACTTTTGATTTCCTTTTAGGGACCAATTGATGTTCTTCTTTTTCCTCTTCTTCTTCTTTTGGATTGATATACCTATCTCTTATTTCTTTTTCTTTATTTCTTCTATTTGGAGCCTTTTGTTGCTCAAGGAAGCTAGATATGTCTATCTTCTTCGAACCACCTATTAGTTTTGTTCTGAAGGGCTTTGTAACAGTAGGTGTGGATATTAACGTCCTTCCTGACCTTCTTGAGCTCTATGGAGTCTTTGGAAGAGCATATTCACCTTTGGATTTCCCTACAAGGTCCTTAGGGGTACCAAACTCCTTTTCCAACTCAACTTTCATCTTTTCAACCTTTCCTTCAATATCCTTCTTTTTATTTTCTAGGTTTTCTTTACTTGATTTCTCTTTATAAGTACCAAACCTTTCAACTATTGTATCTCTAGGTTTTTTCAATACAATATCTACAAGACTAATGGATTCAAACTCATCTACCTCATAAGGAAGCTCTAGAACCCAAACAGTTCCAAATTCAACTACTCCATGTAGTAGTAATCTTTGCTAACCATAAATGTTAATTCATTCTTATACTTGTCCACAAATTTACTTGGAATCCTTTCTCTCTCTTCCATCTAAGCTTGAAATGGTTTAAATAATCCTCACAACATTGAATCACAAGAATCTTTACCAAGAAATATCCTCAAATGATCTCTAATGTGAACAACTACAGTAATATTATCTTTCTATACAACATTCTTCACTTTAGGCAACTCATTGAGAAAATAAATCAATAAGAAAATGATAAGTGTACCATACTAGAAAGGGTATTTTGACTCCTTAGTCTTCTATAAATTTTCCAACAACTTTAATCACATGAGATCACAGAGATCAAATTATTTTCCTTCTTTCACCATCTAATAAGCCATGTGTATCGTGGTGGCAATGACATAATTTTCTCTATTTGTGTAAAATATCTTGTAACCAATCATCATTGTAGCTTATTTAACCACCAAATATTCAATGTTGTTCATTGTTAGGGAACACTTGTCAAACTTAGCTCCAGTAAGCTTCATCATCACTTCATTCTTTACTACCTTCAATGTTGGGACAAGTCCTATGGAGCTCAAACTAATAACATCCCTAATTGCCTCTTTGGTTATCATATGTGGCATATCCAACCACATGAATTTATCATGAATTCTACTCAAAACATACTTCACCCATTCATCCTCAAGATAGAAATTAGGAAATTTTTTCCATATATCCAACTTTTTCTTTATCAAACTGGGATACTCTTGTTTCAACTTGAAATCATCTCTAGATAGCACTTTTTCCATAAACTCCTCCAGTTTTAGGTGATCATATTCATCCATCTTCTAATGAATGTAAATTCACACATCTTTTTTGTGCAATACATTTTAAGGGACCCTAGAGAATGCCCCTTCTTTATCTATTTCTATTGATTTGTACAGATGCTTCTTAAATTTAGGCCTCGGCCTCAACCTCTCAAGCACATCAATAACTTGAAGAGTAAACATTATTAACTTCTCTGAGCTAGGGTTTGTAAGAAATTGTAAATACCTCATGGAAATTTGTTAGTACGGTTCCATTCAACACTTTAGATCTTGTTTTCTCTACTCTTCGCTTCAAATGCTCAAACAAAAATGTCTTTTAGAATGTGCAACATGAAATATAAGCACTTTATCTATGACCTAAAAAGTGCATTAAATGAAATAGTGAAAAGTTAGGTAAAATACTACCAATCCTTCACTATATCATCACAAGGACTCCCAAACATTTTGTGAATCTCAGCTCGAAGAGATTTCTCACCGAATATTTAACTAATGGAACAAGAAAACTAGCCTATACATGCACTAGTATGTTGAAGACATCAACATCTCATCTTTGGTAGGGGTTTAGAAATTTTTATGTTAGAACTCCCCCTAATCCAAATGCTTTCTATATAGTTACTGAAGGAAACATCTACACCAAAATTTGGCACAGTTTCATTCTTCACATCTTTCTCTTCCTTTTTCTTTCAGATCTTGTCCATCTCCTTCATTACCTCAACCAGATCAATCTTCTTTTGTGGAATGAAGAGTTTCACATTCTTTCCACTGCAAAAATTCTCTATGTGTCCTAGTTTATTGCATTTATAACATGTTACTCTTTGTTGCAAAGTAAACTTACTTCTTTCCATTTTAGATTTGCATTCAGAATCCTTATACAAAAACCCATAGCATGAATAGTCATAACTAAGGAATGATTAAGGCATCATACCATTATTGTGACTATTCATCATCTATCTTCTATGTTCACTAGTCTTATGGACAAATATACTGTAGGCATAACATTGACTAGAAAATGATTGAAAATTATGATTCATCATACTTCTACATTTTATAGCTCTATGTCCAAAGTTATTGCAATAATAACAATAACCATTAAAAGATGGGTACCTTTGTGCAACTAGTTGTCTAATAGGAGGTCTCTTGAAATCTTTCCTCTAGTTCTAGACATGTTTGATATTATTCTTCTTATCTCTATTCTTCCTTTTCCCATTATTCTCCTTTTCAAAATATTTTGGAATCTGATTTTCCTTTGAGCTTTCTCCTTTTTTAAACCCTAACCCTTCTTTGTCCTTAGAGGCCTTTTGACTAGCAAGCATATCATCAAGAAAGGTGGAGCTCTTCTTGAATTTTTCTTCTTCAATCTTTTATTTCTCTAGATCTTTCCTCAGAGACAACTTCTTCTTCAAGATTTGAGCATTCTATAGATATGTCTTTCAACTTGGAATTCAAGCAGTCCTCAACCTCCACTTTTAGATTAGTGATTATCTCATTTCATTGTTTAAGTTGCTAATTTTTCTCCTTGATTTCCTCTTTAACTTCCTTGACTTGATTCCTCAGCTTCTTGATACATTCATCTACTTCCTTAAGAGTTTCTTTCAGATATCTTTTCTCACATTTTTCTTTATCCAAATCATCAAGAGTAGATTTGAGATCTCCTTCCATATCAACTTCACATTCTTCTTCAGTAAATATTTCCATAATAATTTCTTTTGAAGGGATAGGATACCTACTAGTTGTCATGTGTTCAACCTCCAATATCTACCTCATCTTTTAAGAAAATTGAAGGAACCTTGCTTTGATACCAATTCTTGAACACCTGAAATACTGAGAGGGGGAGTGAATCAGTATTCCTTGAAATTCATTAACTTAAAAGTGCATTCAAATCATCTCAATGAACTTGTAAAAATGGAAAGGAACACTTAAAGAATGCATCAAACTAATCAACACAAGAACACCATATTTACATGGAAAACCCTTGAAAGGGAAAAAACATGGTGAGGATTATCTCACAATATATCATAACCAGTTACAATAGATTATAGGAGGCTCACTGCCTGGAGGAATCATTGTCTAGAAAATAGGTTGGCTCATTTCCCAAGGAAGATCACTTCTTCTGAAATTATAAAAGATATACAAAAGGATGGCTCACTACCAGAATTTGAATTGCTTACAATTCATCTGCTATATGCTAAAGATATAGTTCTAGTTAGGCTCAAAAAACTGACATTACACACTTCATTCCTCACTATCACAAGATTTCCACTATCACATTTTACACTTCACTACACATATCTCTCATCTCATGCTACACAAACTAAATTAACCTTCTATATATGTATATATTCCACAAATAATCATATCATCAATTAGGTCAACCTATTAGTTGAAACATGTGACACCATAACCTATCAGCTCAAAAATCCATTGTACATACCTTACAAAAGTAACTGAAGCATGCTCTTCACCAAAATAGGTTGGCATGACCTTAACATACTCCTATGAATTTTCTCCACACTCCATTTAGTTCTGTAAAAACCCCAAAACCCTTAGGCCAACATCGCACAAAAAAATTGGTCAAGCAACAACTGAATGAACCAAATGTTCATCCTAAAACTTGACACATGTACTACCAAACCACTTGACACTTGGAGTGCACACACATTTGACATCTTCAAGAACTTATTGAAATCTGCACAACACAAGGATCATCTACAGTAGAATGTGGGGCATTCCAACATGAACTTTGCAACTGTAACTATGTCTTTGCTTATCCTGATACTATGTAATCAATATCTTCTACTACATAAGACATAAAACAATGAAACTTTTGATATAGACTCCTTCAACACATACCATTATCACCTCAAAATCACATGACAATATATTGCAATGCAAAGCAATGTGTACCACAAAATTGATGCTTTGTTACATCACTATCTAAGTCTGAGACTTAGCCAACTTCCCCAAGAAATAAGTTTGGTCTACTTTGAACTATATTCATATTGATAAAAAATCACTTCTACAATGGGTTTCCATCAATGACAACACCATACATCATTATGCTTATATTTCCAACAAACCATTCATAATTTCATATTTGTGGGGATGAAAGAACCTAAAGGAACCAAGGAACTAGTGAGCAGTTCCAATGTCCCTAAAACTTATGAAAATATATGAAGCATAATTTCTCCTAAGGTAAGGCTAAATTACTAGTAATTAGCCATAATGTACCTTATTAACACAATTCACTACGGGATTTTTAAATGAAACTATTTTGAATGAAAACTATTAGACAACATTCCAATGTAGGGGGACAAACATGATATTTTTCATATCAATTATTGATGAGGGTGAGATAGGTTAAAATAAAAATGGGAATAGATAATTGAGTAGCAAGATACACTAGAATGGGGTGTCAACATATCTACCAAAAATATATGCCAAGAATTCTTTAATGGGTGAGATAAATTTCTTGTTGCACACTTTTCATTTCTAGCAAAGTTCCCATTGTAGCTCTTGTTTCCTCCCTTATTTGATATTCACATTTCTTGAGTCACTTTGGCTATAAGAACTTGGTATTTCTTAGTATGAAAATTTGTAAACTAATTAGTTTTATTTTTCATTTTTTATCTTATAACTTTAATAATTTCTCTTATTCTATTGCAATCATACAAAACAACTTTCTCATTATCTCTTTATTTCTTGAGAATTTCCAACCCATTAAGTTGGGGGTAGACCATACAATGTACTCATTATATTTTTTGTCATTACCCAATTTTTTTATTATCCTTAATTATTCCCTCATAGTATCAATCGTTATTTACAATTTCTCATCATCCATAGTTCTTCTTATTGCCTATTTTTCCATTTTCAACTCATGTGTGTGGAGATAAACAAATTATAAACCTTGAGTTTCTTCTAAGCCTTATGTTGAATTATTCCAAAATAATGAAATTGAACCCATAGGTGTTGCTCCACTAAATTATTCATTTCTGACATCTCCTATGGTAATGCATAAATTCAATTAAGAAAAAGAGAAAAAATAGTTGGAGGTTTGAATATTTAGAAAAATAAAAATTACGAGTTATAAAGAGTTAATTGTGAAAATTAAAGAAGAATGTAATTAAGCGAGAGCTATAATATTCAAGAAAAATAAAGAAGAAATTAGAAATCCCAAGCCTAAAGTTCAAAATAAAACCTTTCAATGATAAAAAAAAATGCATGAGTACATGTAATGTGTTAAATTGGGGCGATTGATGAGGTTAACCTATGTACCATTTACCCCAAATTATATACTTTTTTGTATACCATGATGACCATATTTGCACTACATTTTCATACCATATCATGACCTTTTTAATACTTCACTACAAATTATTAAATAAAAATATTTGATATTTAATTTAGTTTTGAGATAAAATAAGAAAAATAATTATTAGATTATATTTACTAAAAAATATTATCATTTTAGTTTAACAAAATAGATCCTTTACAATGTCCAAGAAGGTTGAGACAAAAGGCTTCCTATAGCTTTTTGGAGTGTAATTTTGGTGATATAAAATATTTTTTAAATTATTATTTTTAACTAATAGCGAATTAAATTGTACAACTATTATTATTTCATGAGACTTTCAATTGTATTCAAATAATAATTTATTTTCTTATAGTTGATTGATATATTAGTTGGTTGTAAAAAGGGTTTGTTGTAGGTCAAACAATCTATTTTGATTTAATTTTATTATAAACCATAAATCAAATAGATCCCTATATTTTTAGTCAATTTGTTGTAAATTATGAACAATAAAAACTAGACAAACCATAGAATAAAGTACATGGGAATGTAATATTTTTAATAATACATCATAATATATTAGTAGCTTTACAACCACTATTGGAGAAGCCAAGATTTGAAAGAAACAAAATAACCTTTCTCTAGTGAAAAAATTTATTGAGCAATATGATATCTATCATATAATATGAAGATTGTCTAAATTTACAATGAGTGCCTTGCATGTATAGGTAAGGTAGAGGAATTAGGAAGGTAGGAATGAATTACTTATTACCCCTTCAAATGTGCAACACATTTTTTTCTCATATGATAAGTGTTTCATAATATGTAAGGTGTTCATGAACTAGGTGTCTCAACCACATGAAGTGAGACAAAAAGATAAAAGTCCCTAAATTATGACTTAAATAGTGTGAATAGGTCAACCTAGAAAGGGTGATTAACTAACTATATTTGAAGTGACCCTATTTACATTAACACCCCTATTAAATGAAACTTAGGGAGTAGGGTATGCAAAGATGATGATGGGTCTCGACTACTAGGCTATGTTAGGTAGACATGTACAAATTTATCATAAATAGAGTAAATGAGAAAACCTAATGGTTAATAAAACTCATCTCCTAAAGATAAATGATACAATGAAAGTGTACAAGTGAAGAAGATAGGAGTACTCATGATTATCCACTAGGACTACTTCTAGAAAAATATATACTAAATATTCCCCCCTAGGAGAGAAAGAAATAAGGTCTATGTGACCTCGCCCCCCAAAAAAAATAAAAATTGTGAAGGTAAGAACTCCATGTTAGGAAATGCTTACTACCAAAATTGAGGTGAGAAGATAAACCATGCATCCTCCCCTCAAAATGCATTTTTTAGTATTGGTAGATGCTTGAAACTAGATTTTGAAGATGATCCATAATCATTGAACGACATTTCTCCCATTGGGAAGAAATAGAACCATAGAAGTGTGCAAGTGATCTTCCCATTTCATATAGTAATATGTAGGAAGTAAGATGTATGAGATTTGAACTCTACACATGATTTAAAGAGAATGATGATTTTTCTTATAATCTCTTTGAATGGTTCTCAAAGATATCCAAGCCAATTTTGAACTGTGAAAAATATTGATATGATGAATCAAGTAACATATATGATTTAATTATAGGAATCATGGATATATGGTGATAACTTTACCAATGAGAATATAATACTGCTACAAAGGATGTCAAAATAGATGATGACTAAGTTGAATATGTGGACTCATTATTATATACAAATTTTCACTATAGAAACTAATGTAGGAAATGAAAGAGCAAGATCAAAATATGTATATGGAGTGACAACATTGTTGATTCAAATTTCATAAAATAGAAGACATATATCCTTAGTTTTCTACAAAATATATAATGCAAGACTCTACAAATAGAGATTACATGTTTGGTATCTAAATGTGTCCCAATGTGGTGGAAAATTGATTTCAATGTCTTGGTGCATAGAATCATTGGAATCCATGGAGATATCAACATAGGATTTTGATGTAGAAATGGGTGATGAATGATTTATGATCTTTAATAGTATTTTGAGTATATCATGTGAGGTATGAGGATAAAATTCATCCCCATGATGAGTGCTCCCACAATATGTATATTTAATTTTTCAATTTTTAGACATGATCAAAGTTTGAGAAAAATTAATTTAGTAATGCAAATTTTACTCCCAAAATGATTAGTGTTGAATCATAGAACCCATAAAGAGATGTGCAAGATAAATTAAAATTTTATGAAGATAGGATTACAAAATCCAATTTTACATAAAATATTGAATTCTATGTAAAATTCTCATGTGTCAAAAAAAGTTCAAAATTTTGATAATCAAGGTGAAAGCTATGCCCTAGCAAAATTTGCATACAAGCTATGACTTTGGAGGCCAAAAACTTGTTTAAATCAACACAATTTGAAATTTTTATCACACCACAATGTCTATTATGGAAAGATATTTACATCAACTATTTGAATGTGAAAACTAACTCCGTATTTGCAAGATATTGCAAAAATAAAATATCCCCCTTTTACAAGGTTCAAGATCACCTGGCAGTTAACAAACCTTGACTATTCAACTATTTTTTAGCATAAAATGGTATAGCTAACTAGTAGCAGAAAAATTATAGCATTAAATGTAACTTCTAGTGGTTGACAAAAAAGGACTATTATTTAAGACTATGGTCACCAAAAGAAAATGATGATATTTATGGCTAACCTAAATGCTACCAATTGAAAATGTGTAGTTAATAGTTAACACATATTTAATAGTTGTAATATTGTAATAAATTTTGATTGTTAAAGTTAGGTATGCTAAACTTAATGGCAAGGTTATGAGCTCTAAGGGTGGTGAAAAATACTTAAATGGAGGTTACATGGGTGTTAATCTTGAGTCAAGGGAAAATTATTATTGAAATGTTTCATAGGAAATATTTTCAAAGCCCACATGGTTTACAAAGAGACTATTTGTAGGTGGTTGTGTGATCCCAATTCAAGGGGAATGATGTGCAAAATAATTGGGAGGCATATTTTACACTTTTATTTGACTCTTCTTGCTATGTTGAACAATGTGGAGATTGTGGTTAGGGTCAACAAGTCATGGAAGGAAAAGTTTGGGGGTGTTGTTTCTTTCAATTCCTTTGACCCTCTATTAAGAGTGGATGGCATGGAAGATGAGACATTTCCATGAAAATTTTGTAGTTAAACACCCATAAATAAAATGTAGATGCTACAAAGAACAAAAATTTATAGAATTTGAAGAGGTAGACTAAACCTCTAGATGCATCAAAAGACACTAATCATGATGGGATTATGGTGGTCAAAATAGAGGTCAAAAATATATACACCATGGAATAAAAAGAAACAATGCAAATAATATCTAAGATGTATAGATATTGTTCAAATTTTGATGAAAATAAGGAATCACTTCTTAATGAACTCTCATGATAAGTTTGTTGGAGGAATTATTATATAATGTGGCTCATGTTGAGGATTCTCTCTACCCTAAAAATGAGTGAGTCCACTCATAATTCCCTCTCGTGGAGTGCTAGAAGGCACCATTATGGGTTTTTGAGAGGCACCACTTGATGTAAAGGCTAATTCCTAACCATACAATGATTTCTTACCAAAAAACCTAAATCACCAAACCACCAAAATAGTTACCAAAAAGCATAATGATGCATTGAGTCAACCAAAAAATATATTCTAGAACCTATAAATAGGGAAACTAGGGAAAAAATCTTACAAAAAACAATTGAGAAAATTCGAGAAAATGGGCAAGGGGTGATTTGGACCCTCTACTATTTTTTTTCTAAAAATTTTCTATACAATATGGATTTGTACATATTTTCTATCATATATAGTTAGGTACAAGGTAAAAAATTACAACATTTAAAAATTACAAAATTTCACCAAATAAAAGGATATTCTTCATTTCTCAGGGTTTCTAAACTCAATGATAATGTTCATTTGTGTCCATGATGCTCTAATCATAGGGCTAAATGCTAAAGTTGCCTTAATTCAGGAAGGGATGTGTAATCATGGCTCTAATACCATGTTGGAGAAGCAGATTTGAAAGAAAAAAATAACCTTCCAATATTGAAATAAAATAATACACAATAGGATATATATCATATAATATGAAGAGTTTCTAAGTGTACAATGAGTTCCTTGCACATATAGGCAAGGTAGAGGAGGTAGGAAGGAAGGAATGAAGAACTAACTACCCCTCCAAATGTGCAACACATTTTTTCCCATATGATAAGTGGTTCAAAATGCATAAGGTGTGCTTGAACTAGGTGTCTCAAAAGGTGATTACATTTGTCTCAACCTCATGAAGTGAGAAAAAAAGTTAAAATTCCCTAGGTCAAACCTTAATTGGAAATAATTTGGTATTATTTTTGTTAGGTAAAGGTTATCTTTATCATATTTATATTGTGTTAACTAATCCATTGATTGATAGTTAAAAGATTGACCTCTTAGTTAGACTAAGTTAACTCACCTTAAAATTAGAAGTTATTGAGAGTTAAAATAATTACCTGTTATACATTTCATCTCCTTGATTCATACATCTAAGAGGCCTATATATTTTGTATTATATATTTTCACATTCTCTATTGTGGAATTTTTTTATTTTCATTCTACCTCATTTTTTTATTTTCTTGCACCTTCTAAAAGTGTCTCCCCACACATAGATGTTGGATCATATGCTTATATTATCATTGACTCTTACATAGTATTAGAGTCATAGGGTGATTTTGAACTTCTTTACATCAACTTCAGATTAGGCATTTCAAATTTGAAGTTTCATTGAGAGATAATATTTTAATGTTTTCTAGCTCAAAATAGATTTCACTATTAAATCTAGAATGTGTCAAAACCTATAAATTTCCAATGCATTGATCATATTTGGAGTGAGGAAATTGGAGCTAAATTTTTTGGTTCTAAATATGCACAAGACTAAATGAATCTTTGTGTAGTGCAATGCAAGACTATCATAACTATTTTATGGAAATATATTTGTGACATAGGGTCAATTAAATCAATTTGCATTAAAGTCTCATGTAAATGCTAGGAACTTATTTCCAAAAACTATAGGTTTTTTAAGGTTGTGTAATAATTTCATGGTACTTTATGTACATATTATATCGTAAGTACATGTAGTGATTATCTTGATTCTATTCAATTCAATTTGTGTGGTAACTTGGGTCCTCTTCTAAAATCTCACTAATACTTATTCATGTAAGAGTTGGTATAGAATAACTCTACACCATGCAATATTTGGTTGAAGTAGCCACCCAAGATCTACACACTTCATGAAAGCACAAGAGAGATCAATATGTAATTCTCACTATTGCAATGGAATTGATTATCCAAGAATGTTACATAAATTACATATGAGGCCACCTAGTTATATAGCCAAGGTGAGACATAGGATTAAGTAGGATTATGACTAGTGTCTTAATCCTATGACATGTGACAAATTATTATAACTACCTAGGACACATGTGTTATAAGTTAAAAGATAATATAATATATAATGACAACTAACACCTTCTAGAAAGATTCCCTCCTAGGACCTAACTAAACTTAACATGTAAATAAGTCCCCTAAGTCCCCTAGTAATGAATTAACTAAGTACAAGAATTTATTTACACCAACATCCCCCCTTAAGTGAAACTTAGGGAGTAGATGATTATTATGCAAATGACACAAAGATGGGTCCTGGCTACGAGGCCATGTTAGGTACCCATGTACAAATGCAAATGCAATCTCTCACAAATGGAGAAAAGGAGAAAACCTAGTGGGACAAAACTCCTCCCCAAAAGATGCAAAAAGATATTCTCAATGAAGAATGAGAAGGACAAAACCCCATTCAAGGAACAAGACCCCCCATAAGAGAGAAGAAGAAGAGAGACCATGCAACCCCCCTCAATGTTGAGTCTTCTGCAATGATGGTAGAAGCTCGACATTGAATGTTGAAGATGATCCAAAATCATCAAACAACATTCCTTTCCTTAGGAAGAAACAAAGCAAAGATGGTATGTACGATGTCTTCCCATTCTTGAAAGGAAGATGCAAGAAGGATGATGTGTGATGTCTTTGAAGAAAGCTCAAATGTCTCCATATCAATTCCAAGAGTTGTCACCCTCCAAACAGGCGTTCTAGGCCACATTGTTGAAGAAGACAACCCAGAATCTCCTAGAAATGATTGTAGAACACAATTCAAAGACAATGATACCTCCATTGAAGAAAAAGAAGCCTCCTCAAATTTTTTTCCAAAAGAATCCACACCTATGTCAAACTATAAAGAATGATCATGTAGAGAATTAACAAGAGGGTCAAAGTGTTCCCTCACAAAAAATAAAGAAGGATCATCTCCATCAAAGAGAAGATGAATGTAATCAATGATGTCTCCCAAATCTAAATTACAAGACTCACAAAAAAAACCAACAATATCTGTCAAGTACTCATACCAAGTAGCCATCTCTGGAAGATGATGTATGTTTTGTTGCACTTAATCACAATGAACTAAAACTGTGGTAACACAAGCAACCTTAGGTACAAAAGTAGATGAAGGAGATGGAATATTGGCCCATTTCACTAGATCCTTAGTAGATGAAACAATACCAAGATTCAAATGACCATACTAAATCTCCTCAAAAGTTTCCACACAAGATGCCTCAATGTGAACATCTACCAAATCATTAGGATCAAAATTTTAGAAGGTGTACACTCAATGTTGGTGATCAACCTCCCCAATTGCAACTATATCTCTATTATGCAAATCTCAAATTATGACAGAATTTAGCGTGAAATCAACACTCTTGCTTGCTCCACCATATGTGATCTGATAGATAGAAAGGATATTGGTTGACAATGAAGGCACACAAAGAACATCATTGAATGCTCTGTTATCCATGTCAATGGATCCCTTCCCACAAACATGCATATATGTGTTGTTCATCATCAGGATGTGTGGTGATGAACAAGTCTGAAATGAAGAGAACATACTCTATGATGAAGCCATATGATGTGAGGCTCTTGAATCAAGTATCCACCTCTCTGACTTAGAATCTACAACTACAACAAGTTCTTTCCCCTTATGTCTATTAGTTTTTGCTGAAGAAGAAGAAGATGAACCTTTTGATGTTGAAGATTCATTGATTTTATGCTTCTTAAGAAGATGCTTCAACTCATCAATTTGTTTTGAATAACATTGATGTTCATCATGCCTTGATTTCTTGCAATATGCACATGTAGGCTTCTCCTTCTCAAATGATTCCCCTTTAGAGGGAGAGAATTCCAATTCTTTATGTGGCTTGTTCTTTTCTTCTTATCAAGATTCCCTAATTCTTTTTGTACCTTTGACTCACTAGCCAACAATGCTTGTGACTTGGAAGACTTGATTAGATGCATATTAGTTAACTTAGCTTCCTCTTGGATTAGGAGATTTTCAAAGTCATCAAACTTAGGATTAACATATGATGCTCCCATAGAAATTTGATAGCTATGAAAGCCATCAATAAACACTAAATACACATAACCAATCTTGGATAACACATTCAAAACCAATTGTAAATCATCTTTATCAATGTTGCAATCTTTCAGTTATGTTCTTAGTTGCTTAACTTTGGAGATGCAGTCTTGGATGTGGTCAAAAAAATTAGGATCAAGATTCATCAAATCATTATCAATCTGGTATCCTAGTCTTATCTATTTTACCATAAAAAAAAATTGAAAGCCTTCCAAGGCTCTTTAGGTGTTTTGCATGATTCCACATGAAATTGTAAATTAAATGAGACTAATGAACATATGCATCCAAGTTTTTTTTCATGATCAATCTCCCATTTTTCCAATTCTTTAGCATTAGTAGGTTGAGGAATAGTTTCCTTTAGATAGCTTATTAGACCTTTCATCATGAGATAATTCCATACCGATTTTCTCCATGTAGCATAATTATATGGAGTTAAGAGTTCAATTTGAGATTTCCCCATTGCAAGAACACAAACCACACAAAAGAAAGCAATTAACCACTGCAAGATTACACCCCAAAATCACTCAATAGAAAAAACCCCAAGAAAATATGATTTGTAGCACTTTATACTTAGTGTGATTACAATTGCCACTTGCCAACAAAAGAGAAGTGGACTTGATCTTAGTCCATACAAATTGCCAAATTTGGCCACAATCTCAAAGCAAATGTTTTATAGATAATGAAATATATCTAATCACACTAGTGGAAATTACATGAAAAATTATGCACTTCAAAAAAATGTTACTATATGAGTGAGAATGGATCCTCAGAAGTTCCCAAAACGAGAATGGCTCAACAACAACTTTGAAAATATGCAATTTATTAAAAACTTAGGCACCATTGTCAAAATAAAATTATACCACTTTGAAGAGAGTGAAATTATACCCCAAATAAATAAATCTTGAAAAAATGAGCTCGTATGACCGAGATATGCCCTTCTGAAGTTGGATTGCAAAATCAAAATTGTTGATGGAGAGGGGCAAATTGGAGTGACCTATTGACAATCGTTTGGCCGTCAAATTTAAGACAATGAATTATGATGGTAGTCTAGACAATAAATTTAACACAGTGTCAGATGATAGTCATTTGGGCATCAAATTTAACACAATATTTTCTAATGGTCATTTGACTACCAAATTTAAGATAATCATGCAAAAAAAGCCAATTTTTTTTCAGCACAAAAATATGAAGTATTATATATGAAAATAGGGGTTTTTGGGCCTCCAGAATTCAATGGAAAGGTTTATTTTGACCCAAATTACTCCAAAATTGCAGCTACCTTCTAGATTTGATAACCACTCTTCAGTTGATAAGTAGGAGGTATTTTCCACAACAAGTCAAATTGTGATATTTCTATCAAGATCCAACCGTTTAGTTTTATGAATCAAACTCTAGCCTTATATGTCCAATTTGGATGAAACAAAAGACAAAACTGACTTTCTCAAAACATGGGTCAATGAGTTTGATTCATAAAACTACACGGTTGAATCCTAATAGCAATATCACAACCACTCTTCAACTTCAAAACCTTATAGATCTAGCCTCATATGCCCTATTTGGATGAAAAAAAAGGAAAAAATGACTTTCTCAAACCCTTTGATCTCAATCGTGAGCTCAGATTTGCACCAACAAGCTCCAATTTGAACCTACAATAGAAAACCACAAAGAAGAAACCCACAAATCTGATAATTCTTTCAAGCCTTTTTTATTTTCCAGATCATCATTCAATGCAAGAGAAGAGCATACTCAAATTTTTAAGATCCACCATGTTAGTGTAATTAATTATTTATTACACTAGCATAAGTTAACTTAGGTCTTTTATTTATTTGATTAAGTCCTAGATTGCCTCATTATAAAATCATAAGTAATGGTGTAATTACCCTTTCCATGTTTGTAGGAGATAAGATTCCTTCTAGAAATCATCTAGAACTTATCTCTATCTCATCATCATTCCCTAGGTAGATTGTTAGGGTTTACATGTTGTCACATGTAGTGTGATCAAAACACTTGGCAACATCATAGTGCATTCTAGATTTCTCTCTTGCCCATATAATCAGGACATATGTACACTTGTAACATATTCTAGATCAATCAGATAATCTCTATTTGAATGCCATTGTTGCAACACTTTTTGTGTGGGTGAATATTTTCTTGGAAAAGGTCCTTCATTAAAGACTGTAGCTTCAAGGACACTGAGAATCCATCATTTCAACATGGTATCAGAGCTTTTCCAGTGAAACTTCATCCCAGGATCAAGGAAGTTGGCTTGTGAGATTCTTTGCAAGCTTGAGGGTTTCACTTTGTAGGCTAGTTGGTTCTACCCGAGAACCAAGTTGTTTTCTGGTGCAAATTAGGCTCTCTCTGACCTCTCCATTACACTGAGAAGGCCTCAAAACCTATAGATTTCCTGACCATTGGCCAAAATCGAAGATATTTCCACTGGGATCCATTTGAGGTATTATCTAGGGTTGAATTCAGGCTATATTCTCCTATAGGTTGGTAGAAAAATTAAAATTTGTGGGAGCAACCTGCTATTTTAATCAGCAGTCAGCATAAGGGTTTATTTTTTTTATTTATTTTTCGGTGGGGTTGGGGCCCTAGCTCGGTTGGCTAAATCTTTCCTGTTGCAGGAGGTTGGTCACAAGGTCTAGTCTCCCCAACCCTTGTGGTACTGGAGGGCATGTCGCACCAACACCGCTGGTCACATTTAAAAGTTTACTAGGAGCACTGTAGTTTATAGGGGGTCGTGCTACCCGATTCCTGTAGTCTAAAAAAAATAAAAAAGTAAAAATAAAAATTCGGTGGACTATAGTTTCAGATTTGATTTTTCATTCGGTTGGCATCCTAATATATTTTTTGTAGATTAAAATATTTAATACTGACATTTAAAAATTTTGAATTGCTAAAAGCAATATTCAAAATTTAATTCTTTTGGCATTCTTTAGTCTGTAGACAGTGACAACTTGGTCGGTGTTTGTCACATCACAACCGTCATCGCTATCAACTTCCAACTCCACCATCATTCATCTGACCACCATGCACCAAACTCTCCCCACCAGTGTCCTTCCTAGCTTTCGTATGTCGCTGATTGCCTCGGTCCCATTGATGACCTTGCAGCCCCCACTTCAGTCACATGAGAATCTAAGGGCTTTGCTAGCCTCTAAGTGGCGCCACCCTCTTCACTGACCACACCTCCTCAACTCTGTCGTTCCACTGCTCTAACGCTACTCTAGGTGGGAGCACTATTTTTTTTCCCTTGCTACACCCGCGGTCACATTAGTGACCAATGGCCGAAGTTTTTTAGCCCCCGGGGCTTATTTTTTGACCCTGGTTAGCCTGAGCAGACTCATATCAATAGTGATCTTCTAAGGGCTATATCTTTTGTGTACGATCTAGAAATCCAGTAAACAAGATAACATTGGAAAGGTCTTGGAGTCTACTTTCTAGTGGCGCACTCTAACTTTTAGGATTCTACTGTCATCAAAAGTTCAATTCAATTGAATTCAACCCTCCTTTTTTGGACTCAACAACCAATATCTTTGAATCATATTGTCAAAATCCGGTGATTCTAGTGGCATTCAGAAGATATTTCAAAGCTTTTTTCATCAGTCAAGTCACTTTTATCAGTTTTAGCTCTAGGTACTCTTGCATTGATTTTTTCAATTTGGTGCATTTGTTCAACCACTTGGATATCCTAGCTTTTGGAGGAAGATTTTTTGCATCAAGGGGTTTCATTTCAGTTGCATATCATCTTTGGAAGTTCCTATTTAATGTTGAAGGTCAATATCTTTGTATTATTGGAGATTTAGTCATAGTTTATTATGGGGTTTTCAAGTCATCCTTCACTGATCATGTTGGGAAATGGAAACTATCAGCAATGGAGAGATTGCATCATCAATCATCTTCAATCCCTTCATTTGTTGCCACATTTTTATGGTTGGGTTCCCCTCATGATGATTGTATCCAAAAATTTGATTGGAATTGTCCAAGGTATGATGTTCTAAGGATTATTGTCATGCATGTTGTTGATGATGTTTTGAAAGCTATTGATCATTGTAACTATCCTCACATTTTTTGGAACAAGATTTGGGAACTATATGGAGATTTAGATACTCCACCAGTCCTCAATGATCATGTTTTAGAATGTCATTTTCCTTTTCATTTCTCAGATTCAATACCCCATAATGATATTGATGTGTAAGAGGTTGATTGCCTTGAATCTTCTGAAGAGGTTGACAAGGTTTCTTAAGATGTTCCTTCTTCTCCATTAGAGACTATTGGTATCACTTCACATTTAGTGATTCCTTGTCTAGAGTCATTCATTGAGGCTTCCATCATTTCTATTCATCAAGACACACCTAGTTTTCCAGACTTGACATCACAGGATGGCTTTGTTTCAGGGATTGTTGACTTGGCTACTTCTATAGGTTTGGAGAACATTCTTGAGGGAATATCACCCCTCTATTCATATTCTACTTTAGAGAGTTCTCTTGAGTCTCCACATTCCTTTGGTTGGACCTTGATTAGGGATCCTGATCTTGGTGAACCCATCTTGGAGACACTTTTTTTCTCTTCAGATATTTCATGTATGAGACTTCTTCCCTCTCATTCCATTTAGGATTTGGAGTTTCTTTAGCATCTACCATTGAATTTTCTTCTTCCTAGTGGGAGACATGTGGTTTGGACACCTCTATTGCTTCATACTTCTTTCAGTGGTTTTGAGGACACTTCATTGTGGGAGGGAAATTTAGTCTCTATCTATTCCTTCAATGGAAGGATCATTGCATCGAAATATTTAGATCTTGTTTAGCATCAATTTCCACATTGTCTTGGTTTGTCACCTTCTTCATTGTTTGGGCATGTAACTAAGTTGATTGTGGCATCTTCATCTTTAGTGAAAAAGGAGACACATGAGCAGTTTTCAAAGACATCATCATCCACATTCATCCTACCTACCTTCAATTCCTATCCAAAATGGAAAGCATCCTTGCACTTGCACTTGGTTTTGTTTCTTTTAAAAGGGAGACAAGTTTTTTTTTACATTGGATCATGTTTTGTCTACATAAACTTACCATTTTTGCAAGTGATCACATGTTCTGAGGAGCTATATAGTCTCTCTCTTTCCATCCTATGGGGGGACTGTTAGCCTCCTACAATGATTCAATAACTAAGCTTTTACAGCCGTGATTCAGAGATTGGACATCTAACCTAAATAGCGATCTCAATCATCATGAAGGTGCATTTAACTTGTCAACCTAGGGACGTGAACTTGAAATGGGTCAGCACAATATGTGCACTAGGAACTCAAAGTAGCCATCGTTATTCTAAAACTAAGAAAAAAACAATACTGAAAGTAAATTTCTTGGAAAGGAATGAAAAAAATGTTGAACATCAATCAACAACTATACTAAGTTGAAATGCATGACAAGAATGAATATCTAAGTAAACAAATAGGAAACTACTATGTTTTCTTTGGTTGCAGAAACAGTCATAGAATAGAGTTCTAGTGGCTACATGAATAGTCAATGCTAGATTTTTAACTAAGTATTGAACAAGAAATAATAACTAACTAAACTACTCTAAAGGATGGATTACTCACCAAGTGGTCCCCCTTGGATGAGTATCCTCTAAAACTAAGATAAACTCAAATGCTCAAACTTAGAATATCATTTTATTCATTGGAAAATGTGAATACAAAGGAGTGGCATGACTATATTGGAAATGAATAACGCTAGTACATCATCAAATCATGCAACAATAACAGCAAACTCCAAAGAAGGAGGATTTGATCCTTATTTATACTACCAGCTAAACAAGGTAGTCAACTCCCACTAACTGAGAGGATGCCATTTAGGGAAAATAGGGAAAAGAATGGAAGGGTGGTTACACCTACATGGAATCTGGTCAAACATGCATGTCTAGATGTGGATTGAGCACTACAATAATGCCCACATTTTCTCAATGTCATTAATACAAGGCAGTTGCATTCAACTATCATGGGGAATCTCTTGTCATCATCCTCCAGTTGACCCTTTGAACAATTCCCTTCAATGACCAACTAGCAGTTGTCTTTCTCAACTTAGTATCCTCAAATTGTCTCTGCATGGCAATGTTAGTACACATAATCATTGGACATCTATAACCACCTTAAAGAACACTCATTAACCACATGCAAAATCAATATAGATAATCCACATAATATGCCAATGTCATTAAAACTTTTAGAAATAGGATTAAGCCCAATGGCAATGCTTTGAGGGAAACATTATGAAAATATCAAAAATTAATCATTAAATTCCATGACAACTGCCAACAAATAAACTATAGATTCTACCCAAAATTGGACCAAAAACTAGGCTCATCACTCCCCCCAACCTAACGTTTTGTTGGTCCTCTAGCAATGGAAGGATTGTTCTTCTGCTTGGTTAGTGCTTTGAAATTTACAACTGATAATTGTCCAACATCAGTGTATGTTGAGTGTGAATTAAGGTCCCAATAAAATCCTCCCAGTTTGCCAAATTTTCCCCATCCATGTTTTTCTACAACAATGCCATATTGGTAGAACGTAAAGTTTGGCATGGGCCACATGAGGATAGGTGGCTAAAAAGTCAGGGGAAGCCAAAAATCACCCTTGGTTCTCCCAATCTAAATATACCTATCAATCCATTTTAGTGTTGCGACATAATTCTAGATGGAATGAGGTTCATCCTGCTTCAGCTCATCAGTTAGGTTGTTCCATCTTTGGGATAGGTATCCTCTCACAGGTTCCTCTTTTCTTGTTTCTTTTTCCTCATACTCAGTATAAACTGCTTCAATCCAAGGCATAATCCTATTGCCATAGCTAGGTCTGAGAATTATTTTTTTTCATTCCCTGAAAATATCCCTTGGGTTTCTTGATTCAACCCTAATGGCCAAGGGGATATTGAATTCCATCTTCCAATAAGCATTATATTGCAACCCCCAACTAATCTCATTTTGCACCTAAGACATGAATTATCTTAATTGGATATCTCCAACATATAGTAGCAGATTCCAATCTTGGTCTTGAGTTAGATTAATTATGCAAATAAAACTCACATAGCAAATTATTCATTTTAGGGGAGGAAATCCGATAAGCATTGAAAAATTCAGTAGGAGTGTCAATAGAAGGATTCAAACCTGAGACAATATTTGACAACTTAAAAGAGAGATATTTCTCTTTTAGGTATAGAGCATAGATCCTTGGAGGAGTTTTGCATTCCAAAATATGTGGTACCAAGGTCACAATGTTGTCCACTTTCTTCTTCAAAGTAGCAATTTCCTCATTCTTTTCTTCAATGACCTCATCCCTCTTTTGAATTTCCTTTTTCAATCTCTGCTTCTCCTTTTTCCATTCCTCCTCCCTCCTTTGTATTTCTTTCCATAAATTCAAAATGGCTATGTGCATAGTAAAATTAGGAGGGTTGTGAATTCCTACCAGTATTTTTGTCGAAGGTTTCTCCCCATATAGTACTATTTGCATAGACTCAGGATGTCTAGTTGTCTCTGGCTATGGGGATATTTTTTCTTCTCCCACTTCTTTTTGTAGGGCCTCTTGTTCTTGTTGTGGCTCTTATTGTGGCTGTAGGAACTCCTAGTTTTGTTCTTAGTTTTCTTGTTGGAACTCTTGATTCTCCTCAAACTCTTCTACAATGTTAGCAAGGTCAGCCAGTGTTATATTCGTTGCTCTATCAAATATATCTTCTTCTTCAACATTCTCCTTCTCCATTGGAGCTTCTATATCCTCATGTGATGTCTCTCCATGCTTAGTTATTTCCTATGGAGGCATACCAAAAGTTGGCTCGGTTGGTCTTGACTTTCTAGGAGAGCTCTCACATTTTTCTTTGGCTACAAGATGAACATTGTCAGCCTTTCTCTTCTTAGAACTTGGCACCTCCCTTTCTATGGGATATGTTTTGGCTTTTCCTTTTCTTGTTTCTACCTAGTTCTCATTAGGGTTCAAGGGGAACATCATCATCAGAATCTGATGAAGAACTTTATTTTTTATAAGTGCTCGGCCTTAGAAGAACTAATGTCTATGGTTTCTTATAGTGCAGGAGGGTTCACACTAGAGCCAACACTAGAGGTTGAAGCACCAAGAGTGGCTTCATCCATGCTTAATCTCTTTCTATACCTACACGGTTGAGGTAAAACCCTAGGTTGCAACTACTCAAGTCTAAATTGATCAACATTTATAAACTCTTCCCATGTCATTCCAGACACATCATGCAAATATTTTTCAACCAACAATTTAATTAGGCAATGGTGGGAAACAAAATTCTCCCTACCTTTTTGAGTCTCGAACACCATGATGGAGAGAAGGTTATATAGCACGTTAGGCACATTCATCCTCCTCCCATGTCTCATGTGACTCAAGAGTTTGAAATGCATTGAATGTAGGTTTGAAATATGACCTTCACAAGTGATATACCTTGTAATGTAGATAGCTACTTGCTTCCATGGTTTGGGCAGAGAGGTTCTTTTTGTGCCCTATTTTTCCACACTGATTGGAGTGTCACCATGTACTGTAAATTTGGCCCTAGCTGACTTGGAATCTCTGGAGGCAAGCTAATTCTCACCATCAGCAAGTAACCCTGTAACTTCTGCAATCCTTTCCTTAGCCACCAAATCCTCCAACTCTTTTAATGTGGATTTTCCTTTAGAAAATGTCTGGGAAAATTCTAGTCCAATGCCTTCATGAAAGCCATCTAGCTTCAGGAAGTAGTCTAACCATCCACAATTTCTAAATTTGGCTAGGAACTGTGCATCTTGCAATAAAACATCATGAACCGAGGGCTCATTTCGAATTAGCCCTCCTCTCATTGTCTACAATCAACTATCACTCTGCAAAATTTATTTCCTGCAATTCTTGTCTGAAAGCCAAACACCTTCTTGCAATACCTGCTAAATTTCCAATGCCAAGATACCTTAAATTTTCTTTTCTTTTTTTTTACCTTTTTTCTTGCAACTCAAGATTACGATAGGGTCAATAATGGTAAGGAAGGAATGATAAAAGAAAGTTATGATGGTAAGAAATGGTGGCTCCAGTTAGTGTCACTTCACACATGTGAGCCATCCTCTCATTCAAATTTCAAATCAGCTCATTTTAAATTTTCTAACGTAGCCTAGCATGGATTGACACATGGGTAATATATTTGTATCTTTCTTCCCCCCCAACCTAAATTTGGACATTTTCCACACATGTGAGATGGGAGTGGTGATTTGACATGGACTAATGACATGTTATGTGAATGTCTATACTAACATACAGTGATTAAATGAATGCACTTAAAATATAATTAAAAGATAGCAATTAATGCACACATACCTGAACGTGTGGAGGATTTGTTGCAAAGATCATGGAGAAAGTATCATTCGCCTTTTTAGGGAATAAATTGAACAATTAATGAAGCAGAATGAAGTGAGGTGGAATGAAGTGATGGAAGAGAGAGAAAGGTGGTGATGGATGGTCAAATGGGTGGATGGGTGAAGAAATGGACTTCCAAAAAATTGGAAGTCTTTATTATGACAAGTACATACCTTAATTAGCTAGAATGAGGGACACTAAGTCCACTTCCTTCAACTACAGGAAGCTCGGGTGCTGAATACTGGATGAATTTCTACAAGGACTCTTCTTTGAAAGCTAGCTTGTGATATAATCTGAGGCGATGACCATTGACAAGAAACTTGAATTTGACAGAGTCAATGGTAGTGAGTTGAACAACTCCATTAGGAAAGGCCTTAGCAACTTCATATGGTCCTAGCCACCTTGTCTACAATTTTCCTACATTGTCCTGATACCTTGAGTCATATAGTAGTGCCTAGTCACCTGGTTGAAATTTATTCTCCTTGATGAATTTATCATGCCATTTTATTCTTTGATTTTGTACTAACTTTGTGTGGTGCAAGGTTGCTCTCCTCATCTCATCCAAAGAATTCAGTTGCATGACTCTCTTTTTGTGCCTCAGATATATCCATCCCCAAGTCTACTACAGTCCTAAGGGTCTTGTGTTCAAATTCAATATGCATCATAGTTGTCTTCCCATACAGCAGCTCAAATGGAGTGAAGTCTGTAGTTGTTTTCCAAGTAGTTTTGCAGGCCCAAATAGCTTCTGGTAATCTACTTGCCCAATCCTTCTTGTGGATGACTACTATTTTGGTCATAATGGCTTTAATTTCTCTATTGTTCACCTCAACTTAACCATTGGCTTGAGGGTGATAAGGGGTAGACTTCCTATGCCTAATGTTGTAGTCATTAACCAATGCTATAACAAGAGTTGAAGTGAATTGAGCTCCTTGATCAGTTATTTTCTCTCTTGGGACTCCATACCTTGTGAAGATTTCTTCATAAAGAAATTCTGCAACTTTATTATCTCTTGCATGCTTCATGGCCTTGACTTCTACCCACTTAGTTACATAATCAGTGCATACCAAGATATAAGACTTACCATTTGATGGAGGGTCAATGGGTCCCACAAAATCCAATCCTCACTTGTCAAAGGGAGTGATTACTACTTGGGGATAAAATGGAATCTCATCAGATTTGATTGGTCATCCCATCCTTTGACACCTATCACATTTCCTTGTGTATCTTCCTACATCCTTATGGACTGTAGGACAATAGTATCTTGTGTTTAGAATCTTCATTTTGTCCTTTTGGCTACAAACTTCCCTCCATAGGGTTCATCATGATATGTCTCATCTTCTTTCACACATCTTCTCATAACATGATCTGGTCTAGTATAAAACAAGCATCTAGTAATCCATGAAAAAGGAAAATATTTTTCAATGAGCACTCTTCTCTCTTTTGGGGAGAAGTGAGGAGGAACTCTCCTTGTTACAAGATAATTAGCTATGTTAGCATACCAAGGTGTTTGAACACTGATGGAAAATAGATGCTCATCAAGAAAGGAGTCATCTATAGCTTGATTGTCCTCTGATGTGGTCATCCTTGAAAGAAAATATGCAACAACATTGGCCTTCCCTGGTTTATCCACAATGGTTATGTCAAACTCTTGCATTAACAATAACCATCTTGCTAATCTACCTAAGATCAGGGGTTTATTCATAAGGTATCTAATGGCTACATGATCGGTGTGCACAAAGATCTGGTAACCTATTATGTAGTGCTTGAATTTGTTTAGGGAATAGATTACTGCCAACATTTCTTTTTCTGTCACAGTATAGTTGAATTTAGCTCCCTACAGATTTTTGCTAACAAAGTAAATGGAATTTTCAATGGCTCCTTCTTTCTGTCCAAAGACTGCTCCTATGGCATAGTCTGATGTATCTGTATGAATTTGAAAAGGGATCTCCCAATTAGGTCCCTTTAGTATAGGAGCATGGGTTAAGGTTTCCTTCAAGTCAGAAAATGCCTTGTCACAATCTTTTGTCCATTGGAATTCAACATCTTTGGTTAAGATATTCTACAATGGTGTTGCCATTTTGTTGAAGTCTGTGATGAAATGCCTATAATATTCTGCATGTCCCAAGAAACTCCTAACATCCTTTTCTTTTGTAGGTATAGGAAGATTAGTAATTACCTCAATTTTTGTAGGATCTACTTGAATTCCTTTGTGAGAGATGTAGTGGCCAAGAACTACACCTTCCTACATCATCATGAGGCAGTTCTCACTATTTAGAGATATATTTTGGTCTTCACATCTCTGTAGGACATTCCTAATATTTTCTAATGCTTCATTCAAATCAACACCATAGGTAGTAAAGTCATCCATATAGATCTCCATGCAGTCAAGGGAGATGTATGAAAATATGCTAATGATCACTCTCTAAAAAGTTGTAGGTGCATTACATAAGCCAAAGAGAAGTACTGAATAGGAATATGTTCCCCATGGATAGGTAAATTTTGTTTTCTTTTGTCCTCTGGTGCAATTTGAATTTGATTGTAGCCATTGAATCCATCTAGAAAAGAAAAGTATTGCTTTCCTACAAGTGATTCCAAGAATTGATCTACAAAAGGCAAGGGAAAATGATTTTTTTTAGTGGAAACATTGAGTTCCCTATAGTCGACACAAACTCATCATTTTCCTCCCTTCTTTGGCATGATCACCAATGGGGATACCCACTAGTTGTCTGAAATGGGGTAGATAAATCTTGCATCTAGCAATTTCTACAATTCTGCTTTGACAATTTCTCTCAATGTGGGGTCGATTCTTTGTTGTGGCTACCTTACTGGTTGACAATCATCTCTGATGTAGATCCTATGAGTGCAAATATTATGATCTAATCCTCTCATATCATGATAGTCCCATTGCAAATGCATGCTAGTGAGTCCTCAAAAAATTTGCCAATGAGAACTACTATTCTTCACTCAATTTGCTATTAATATTCAAATATTTCCCTTCAAACACCTGTAATTGTTTAGTTAAATCTATCATAGTTGCTTCATTAATACATGGTACCTTGAGTTCATATGGAAACATTGTGTGGAACATACTTGTTGCTGCAGGAAGTTTGTCCGTAGGAAATGTGGCTACAGGAAGAGTGGTTGCAAGAAGTTTTTCTGTAGGAAAATTTGCTACAAGAAGAGTAGGTAGAGTAGGTAGAAGTGTCTTCACAAAATTAGAAGAACTAGATGCATGAGAGGGGGATGCTTCCTCTACTTCACAATGGTTCTGAATTATGTTAGATAACACTTCATCTTCGTCTTGAAATTGTAGGAGAGGACTTCTTCCTAACATCATAAGTTGCACCATAGAGTTAACTTCCTCGGCCTCTTCACCAAAATGTGGCCATACATGATTATCCTCATCATGGGATGGCTGAGCAAGAGGATAAAGAACAAGCTTTTTGGTGTTCCTACCATAAAAAATAGTCATGTCACCTAACCGACATCCAATATAAGCATCTGTTGTCGCTAACCATGGTCTTCCAAGAATAATTGGATACCTCCCTGGTGTAGCTTTAGGATAAAGAATCATGAAGTATGTTGGGTACTCCTAAGAGTCTAGAATCACCATAAGGTCCTCTACTATACCATCAGGCTTAACAATAGAAATATCAACAAGTTGTAGGATAGTAGGAGTAGATCTCATGCTTGCAACATTTAGTTGTTGCAGGATGTTCTTAGTCATCACATTTATTGCTGCTCCCAAATCAATCAAAGCATTCTTTATCTAAATCCCATTTATAACAACTACTCCCACAAGATTACCTAGATCATTGTACTTGGGGATAGTCACTTTTCCAAGCATGATGTCAGCTAGCTATCCCACCACATGAACTGTAGTCAGGTCTTTCTTTTTTCTGATCGGCTTCTTGAGGCATGCTTCCTTGATTAATTTTCCATATATAGGAACATATTTTATGGCCTGAAATAGAGGTATCTAGACACATATATGTTTCAACTAATCTAAGATTCCAAAATTTGTATCCTCTTTTTCTTCCTTGTGCTTAGCAACTTCCAATCTTTCAGGGAATGGTGGTTCTTGTGCAGTTTGCTTGACTGGAACTGGTTCAGGATTTTTTGGTGCACTTGGTTGAATGGGATCATTCAAAGGTTCCTCTTCCTTTTCCACATGAAGCTCAGTGATAATGGGTGTGGAAGGAGATGGTAAGGTAGTTCCTAAATGCAAATAGATGTCACTCACACTCACAACACATGCAGGACATTGATTTGGATCAACAGAGTATACTAGTTGTTGTTGTGGTTTGTTATTCAAATTAGGTGTAGGTTGAGCTGGTAGCTAAGTAGGTTTAGGTGCATTTAAGCTTGAATTAGTAGGTGGAGGCATTATATCAAGTTTTGGTGGTTGAGAAGGTGGTTGCATGTAACTAGTTGTCTGGTTTGGCCAATGTTGTCCTCTCCATTGAGATGTTTGTTGCTAGTTTCTTGGAGGTGGTTGCCAAGGTCCTTGAAACTACTACTAATTCCCCTGAGGTTGTTGCCATTTCGGTGAAGAATTTTGATAATTGGAACAAGAATTTGGAGGGTTACCCTAAGATTGTGGTGGATATCCTCCATAGTTGTATGGATATGGAGGCTGCCATTGGTTACCAGATGAATAAGAATTAAAATATGGCCCAACGAAAGATAGTGGATCTAGTGGTATACCTTGTCTTGGAGCCCATGGATTTATTTGTGCAACAAAGTAGACTATATCTTCCTTAGTTTGAATTGGTTTGAACTTAGGTGGAATCTACTTGTTGTCAATGTTAGCTACCATCTTTCATCTGTAGTCCCTCTTCTTTTGTCTGCAATGAGGACAATATTCTGTCAACATTGCCTTTGCCTCCTTATGTTTCTTCTTGGCCTAAAGTGTATCCATCTAAGTAGCTAGATTGTTTATAATATCATCCTTGAAATTTTCCAACAAATGAGTAGTATCCATCCTTGAAACTCCACTGGTGGATGACTTACTGATAGAGGATTGGTAAGCTCTCCCTTTCTTTGAAGCTGCCCTAGAATAGTTCTAAAATATTTTCTTGATATCTTCCCAAGGAACTTGGGTGATATCTCCTCCTACCATCAGGTCCAAGGCATCAATACAACTCTCATTGATTCCTCTTAAGGAAAGCATCTTTTCTGATCCTTCATTAAGTGTATGGTGTGGAGATTTCTGTAGGAAAAATAGAAACCTTGAAATGTAATCCTCCAAGCCCTCATCTTCCTTTTACTGCATCCTAAAGATATCATCTCCTCTCATATCACTGCCCTTGCAATATTCCTTGTACTTTTCAAGGAATTGTGTATTCATGTCCTCCCAAGTCTCCATAGTATTTTTTCCTAGGCTCATAAACCATGTAAGTGTAGCCTCTTTTAGAGTGGTAGGAAATAACTTAATCCTATGAGCATCAGTGGTATAGTCATAACTCCTACAGAGTATGTCAAACTCAAACAAGAAGGTATCAGGGTCTTCTATAACAATTCCATAGAACTTAGGAAGTGTTGAAGTAGGGATATTTTTGATGTTATCAACTTCATTCTGATGAGAAATGGGGAAAGGAAAAGTTGGTTGGTTAGGTATGTTTCCATTTGCATCACCCATGTCTTCTTAATGGCTTTCCAGAGCAAAAGGGATGTCAATCAGATTTTAATCTTCAGTGAAAGCTTCAGAACTGGTCAGATTAGGAAATGTATCAACAAAGGGAAATGGTTCTTCTTCTTCATTTCTGGGTAGATTTGGAAGCTCTACTAGCTGGAATGGATCAAGATTATTAGGAAGGAATCTCCCATAAGTATCTCTTCTCCTCCCTCTATGCATGCGGTATCAACTCATCATCAACCAACTCACATAAAGAATTGGAAAAAGAATAGTGGATCATTACTTGCCTAAGTGAGGGTTATTCCAAGAACAAACTTCAGAAATACTACAAGAAAAACTATCAATGACTTCCAAGAACTTCCTAGTTTGACACCATCCCCGACAATGGCGCCAAAAATGTTGGCCTCCTATAATGATTCAATAACTAAGCTTTTATGACCATGATTAAGAGATTGGACATCTAACCTAAATAGCTATCTCAATCATCATGAAGGTGCATTTAATTTGTCAACCCAGGGACGTGAACTTGAAATGGGTCAGCACAATATGTGCACTAGGAACTCAAAGTAGCCTTCTTCATTCTACAACTAAGAAAAACACAATACGGAAAGTAAATTTCTTGGAAAGGAATGAAACAAATTTTAAACACGTATCAACAACTATACTAAGTTGAAATGCATGAAAAGAATGAAGATCTAAGCAAACAAATAGGAAACTACTATGTCTGCTTTGGCTATAGGAACAATCGCATAACGGAATTCTAGTGGCTGCAAGAACAATCAATTCCAGATTTTTAACTAAGTACTAAACAAGAAATAATAACTAACTAAAATACTCTAAAGGATGGATTACTCACCAAGTGGGACCCCTTGGATGAGTATCCTCTAAAACTAAGATAAACTCATATGCTCGAACTCAGAATATCATTTTATTCATTAGAAAATGTGAATACAAAGAAGTAGCATGAATGTATTGGAAACAAAGAATGCTAGTACATCATCAGATCACAAAAATAATAACATCAACCTCCAAAAAAGGAGGATTTGATCCTTATTTATACTACCAGCTAAACAAGGCGGTCAACTCCCACTAACTGAGAGGACACCATTTAGGGAAAACAGGGAAAAGAATGGAAGGGCGGTTACGCCTATAGGGAATCTAGTCATACATGCATGTACAGACATGGATTCGGCACTGTAGTAATGCCTGCATTTTCTCAACATCATTAATACAAGGTGTTTACATTCGACTGTCATGGGGAATCTCCAGTCGTCGTCCTCTAGTTGACCCTTTGAACGATTCCCCTGCATGACCAGTTGGTAGTTGTCTTTCTCAACTTAGTATCCTCAAATTGTATCTGCATGGCAATGTTAGTACGCATAATAATTGCACATTTATAACCACCTTAAAGAACATTCATTAACCACATGCAAAATCAATATATATAATCCACATAATATGCCAATGTCATTAAAACTTGTAGAAATAGGATTAAGCCCAATGTCAATGGTTTGAGGGAAACATTATGAAAATATCAACACTTAATCATTAAAGTCCATGACAACTGCCAACAAATAAACTATAGATTATACCCAAAATTGGACCAAAAACTAGGCTCATTAGAGCTTATTGATTGTATTGTATCTATGTGACAGATGGTGTACTTGGGGGGTATTATGGAGTCCTCCATCCTTCCCATCCTCTCTCACTTTTTTGCATTTCATCTCCTTTTTGGAGAGGGTTTTTCTTCCCACTAGGTTTTCCACTTTTCTCCAGTTGTGGGAGATTAGTTGCATTTTCATATTAGTTGTAAATCGGTACCTAAAATGGCCATCATGTAGTCAAGACCCATCATTCATCATCCATCATCATTTGCATAATCATTGCATAATAATTTCCTCCCTAAGTTGCACTTACGGGGGGCTGTTAGTGTAATTAATTATTTATTACACTAGCATAAGTTAACTTAGGTTTTTTATTTATTTAATTAAGTCCTAGGTTGCATCATTATAAAATCATAAATAATGGGGTAATTACTCTTTCCATGTTTATAGGAGATAAGATTCCTTCTAGAAATCATCTAGAACTTATCTCTATCTCATCATCGTTCCCTAGGTAGGTTGTTAGGGTTTACATGTTGTCACATGTAGTGTGATCAAGACACTGGCAACATCATAGTGCATTCTATATTTCTCTCTTGCCTATATAATCAGGGCATATGTACACTTGTAACATATTCTAGGTCAATCAAATAATCTCTATTTGAATGCCATTGTTGCAACACTTTCTATGTGGGTGAATATTTTCTTGGAAAAGGTCCTTCATTGAAGACTGCAGCTTCAAGGACATTGTGAATCCATCATTTCAACACACCAAGATTTTCAGCTCAAATCTCTCAATAAGACTAACCAGAAGTAGTACCATAAGCTCTGATACCATGTAAGAGTTGGTATAGAACAACTCTACACCATGCAATATTTGGCTAAATATTATAGCCACCCAAGATCTAGGCACTTCTTGAAAGCACAAGAGAGATCAATATGACATGCTCAAGATTGCAATGGAATTGATTATCCAATAATATTACATAAATTATATATGAGACCACCTACTTATATAGCCAAGGTGAGACATAGGATTAAATAGGATTATGACAAGCATCTTAATCCTATGACAACTTATCACAACTACCTAGGACACATGTGTTATAAGTCAAAAGATAAGATAAGATCTAATGACAACTAACACCTTCTAGAAAGATTCCCTCCTAGGACCTAAGTAAACTTAACATGTAAATAAGTCCCCTAAGTCCCCTAGTAATGAATTAACTAGGTACAAGACTTTATTTACACCAACAATTCAAAGGTTTAAATATTTATCAACTATCCTTTGTGGTAGTGATTTTATTGATTGTGAAGTTGATAATTTCCTCAACTCATCGATATCTATCAAGACCTTATACAAATCACAGTATTTTACCATCAATATTGGCATCTATGGAGATTATCAAGGATCTTGAATTAGAGATTCGATTATGATAAATAATATTTTAGAATATTTTTCTCATTTATAACTTTAAATTCATTGTAGCATATACAAGACAATCCTTAAAGCAATTAACTATTCCTAGATATAAGGCTTATTTTTCTCAAGTAAAATATTAATGGGTGCATCATGTAGCTTTAAGACCCTTGAAATTTGAATTTGTAAATGGCTTTCTATGAGTTTAATGTGTATCAAAGAATAAATTTTAAATTTTAAAATAAAGTGTAAAGGGGACAATTGTTAGGAGTGTTTCTCTTTATAGAAAATAAAATTGCAATTGTATTTATTTATAAAGTGACACCATTTTTAGGATTAGCTTTTCTAGTTGAGTATTGTGGGGGTGGGGTGATTTTGTAGTTGTGGTCTTTTCAAAATTTTCTAGCATTGTTTCTTATCCTAATTCACTATAATTATTCAACATAGAAACTATTGGTATGAAATTATCTAAGGTAAAAATATTTTAATACTTAATTAAATTAAATACAACTTGAAAATATTCATACTAACATAAATGATAAAGAAAATAAATGTGAGAGAGCTCTTAGTTAAATTTTTGTATTAGTTTCTTTTGATCAACAATTTAATCTTAGAAAATATTTAACACCTAAGTAGGTCTGGAACACTCTTGCTCAATTATATCATAAATATAATAAGATTAGGGGTCATCAAATAGATAAAAAAAATTGAATATTTCTTCCAATATTTTTTATTGTATTCAAGACTACATATCAAAGAAGAAACAACTAAGAATGCAAATAATTAATTGTAACATTGATAATTATTCTTAAATTTATATCTAATCTTGGTATTGCGTATTGCATCTAACTTTCATATCAATCAAATTTCTATGGGAGATTGATGTAGAGAGGAAGCACTCAAACAATAGTCCTGACACTTTCCAATCATGGTTTCAAAGCAAACAAGGCACAAGTGCTTCTTTAGTCATTTTGGCAATGTGTTCCTCAAGCCTAACACATGGGACAACAGCCTAACATCACTTAACCATTGAGCGAAGCATGGGGTAAGGGAAAACATAGCATGTTAAAACTTGTCTCAACATTCTCTAAGGGTTCCAAAACATATACAACCCCAAACAAGTGATCAATGCAAAGATTTGTGCAAACTAGATATTGTTGCTCCTAGGGGTGACAAGGCAATGAATTCAAAAAAAAGGGAAAGAATTATTATCATCTAAGTTCCCAGAATTGTGCAGGCTTCTAACATCATACCAACATGATTTTTTAACCCTCCATTGAAAGAAAATGCAAGGATCATTCAAAGACACCAAGAACCTAGGGGTGTTAGGACTGTTTCACTACAAATCTGATTTTTTTGTCAAAGAGATCTCCTTCACACGTGCCTAAAATTATCCAAAAATTTAAAGGGATGTAGATAATTCCAAGACAGAATTTCTCACCAATTTTCATCATTTTCCCATGGTGGAAACTCGAGTTATGGCAATTTTTTTGCAAGTTTGAAACCCTAGGTAGGGTTTAGAGCGGTTTTCACAAAAATGCTTGTATCTCCCTCAAAACTCAATGGATTTGAGTCAAACAAAAAGAATTGCAAAGATGATGAACCTGTACAACTTTCCCAATCAACTTCTGGTCTGTAACAACAAGTAAAAATCCGTACAATGTGAAAGAACAGTCAGATTTTGCAAGAAAATGTAGTTTTGAATGTGCAAACTTGAGATTTTATTCATTCCAACTTCAACCAACCTTCTCCAACCCTTGGTATCAATGATACAAGGTATATTTACATGTTACAATGATTTCCAACTAAAAAATGACCAAAAACCTCTTAGTTAACTCTAATGACAACTTTTACATCTTTTTGACAACATTTTGACAACTTTTAGCAACTTTTACAACTTGACTCCAAAACGTTACACAATGGATTTAAATGACTCCAAATGGTCTTAAATGACCTTATTGACTCCAATTAAGCCAAGAAAAAAAATTTATCAATCATGACAACATTTGGCTCAAAAGGTGCATCAGGATGCCCCTACATCAAAGACACATACATAGTACTTGATTTTTATTCATTTTTGATATTTTAATTTATGGACAATGAAAATTAATTCAAATGGGAGATTTTAAGTCTTCTATACCACATGCATTAATGTGTAGCTACCTTAAGGAATATAAATAATTAGAGGATTTTGAAAAATAGAAAAGAAGAAAAATGCCACAAAAAGATACAACATAATATAATTTTTTATCCTCTTTCTAAATAAGGGATTCATCTAAGAAAAAGAATCCCACAAGTGCATATTTAAAATATTTTAGCATTGATGAAAATTACTATTAAAAAAAATAGATTGACAAGATGAAGAATCTTTGCAAAAAAAATAATATAATATTAAAATCAACATTGTCATAAGGTTCACCATATTCTTCTTTTTATAATTCAAAGAATCATAAGACATTTTTTGCTATCATAAATTCTAGTACGTGGAGATGGATCCTTGGCTATATAAATTCTCATCATATGGATTTTTCAGATGATGTAAGAGGTAAACACACACTCAAAAGAATTCAAAAACACCTTCTCAAATAATGGATATTCTACCTTCAACCAAACTAAAAATGAAAATCAAATTTCAAAGGAAATGTGTTCAAAACCACAAAAAATCATTGTTTGCATAACACTGTGTTATTACAATAACAAGTAGAAACTTAAATAAAATGATCCAAACACAACCCAACTAGTGTAATATTATCACTTGAAACCATAAATAAACTCAAATAAGACATCCAATTACATGCATAGAAAGAAACTCCATATTCATGTCTCAAAATGAGAAAAATACACAGTTTTCTCATAAAATTTGTAATGCATACATAGTTTTCTCATAAAATTTGCAATACATGTGTTTATTACAAGTGCATAAGCTTGTTGGATTTACAATAAACCTCTAGAAATCTGATATAACACCATTAAACCTATAACATGTTGTTGTTGTAAATAAATTCTTGTACCTAGTTCATTCATTACTAGGGGACTTACTTACACATGTTCAGTTTACTTAGGTCATAGGAAGGAATCTTTCTAGAAGGTGTTAGTTGTCATTAGTTGTTATCTTATATGTTGACTTGTAACACATGTGAACCTAGGTAGTTGTGATTAGTTGTCTCATGTCATATGATTAAGATATTTTTCATAATCCTATGACATCTTGTATTTCACCTTGGCTATATAACCAAGGGGTCTCTCTCATTGTATAACACAACATATCATTGAATAATATTGATAAGAATAAAGTTTATTCTTGTCACATTCTTTTCTCTCTCTTTGTGCTTTCCATTTGGTCTCAAGATCTTGATAGCTATAGTCAATTCTAACATGGTATCAAAGTGGGTTGGGTGCCATTGGATAGTCCTTTTCTGAAGAGAGTTGGTAAATCTTGAAAAGTTGAGTATGCTCTTCTCTTGCATTGTATGATATGGAGAATCATAAAAACTTGATAGAAATACCAAATTTGGGAGGGTTCCATTTTTGGCTCTTTATTGCAAGTTCATATTGGAGCTTGCTAGTGCAGAACTAAGCTCACCATTGCATCTGAAAGGTTCAAAAAACTCAAATTTTCCTTTTGTTTTGTCCAAATCGGACATACAAGGCCAAATTTATGAGGGTTTGAAGCTAAAGAGAGGTTGCTAGATCTAGAAGGTAGCTACATTTTTAGAGCATTTTGGGTCAAATTTGACCCTGTCATTGTGTCCAAAAGGGCCAAAAACCTTAAGATTGACTCTCAATTCGTCCAATTTGGAGCATTTGTTTGGTGAGGAAAAAAATTTTTCCCCTAAGAGCTATATGACCCCCAAGTCATCATAATTACACTGTCGGTATGATATATATATAATCTATTGGCATTATTTTTCTAAAAAATTTGTTAAAAAAAAAAACTTTTGTTGGTCAAATAAGTTTTCTAGGAAAATCTTAAGCAAAATTAAGAGGTCTATGGACTTTTCAGTCCACAGACATACCTAGCATACCGCGGGGTAAGACGAGCCCCAACAGCCAACCAGGTGACAAGCCAAGAGTGGGTCTTGTGGGCCCCCAATTTCTAATCGGTTGGCAAGAATTTTAAGAAATCCGGTAAACTTTATAAAGACTGGTGAAGCAAAAAATGAAAGTCTGAAAAAGAAATCCGGGTGCTTCAAATACATACTGAGCAGTCAAAAATTCAAATTGGCATTCAAATTCTAGGTGGTTTTCTGAGGATTTTAATAGCCACATTCAAAATATTCTAAACATTTTGAGAAAGATTCTACCAATAAAATCCATTGGCAAGTTAGGAGAATATTCTACGGTTGGATGACATATTCTTTTATGATGACCATTTGGACGTCAAATTCAAGATGGTGTGCTATTGATGTCAGCATTGCATCAACATGACATCATCAGATCCTTAAGAATTTTCTTAATCCCTCTCATTTGCATTTTCATTTTTGTAGCTGGTTTTGAAATGCAAATATCTGTCATTTTAACTCCCTTTTTAGAGTAATTTTTTTGATTTGAGGCAGAATTTCATACTCTTCGTAGTGGTGCAATAAATTTTTGTTTTTGGTTTTGGTGTCTAGTTTTTCTAGAAATTTCAGATTCTCATAGGTGTTGTTACTTCGTTCTCATTTTGGGAACTTCAGGAGCTCATATCTTGCTCCTATGGTAACATTTTTGGGTGCAATTTTTTTTTAAAGTGCATAATTTTTTGTGTAAATTTCAATGGTATGATTATATTGATCTCATTTTGTGGCCAAATTTGGAATTTTCATGTACCAATATCAAAGACCACTTTGTTTTTTTTGGAAAGTTACAACTGTAAACGCACTGCTCATAAAGTGCCAAGCTCATATATTGTTGGGGGAGTTCTTTGATTGAGTGAATTTGGGGGGCATTCTTCTTGTGGTTGTAGTTTCATTCCTCTTGATTTGTGTTCTTTCCATCTTGTTTCATCATGGAGCCATCTACAATTCTACTTCTAACACCTTACAACTATCCTAAATGGAAATTTGAAATGAACAAATTGCTAATAGTAAAAATATTGTATAGGATAGTTCATGGGCTTGATGGTGAACCAAAAGATGATGAAGCTAAAAAGAATAAGTGGTTGAATAGTTGTGAAGAAGCCATTGGCTATTTGTGCTTGTATGTATCTCCTGAGTTGTTTCACATTGAGCACTTGGATACACCTATGGCTATGTGGACTACATTGTCAAACTTATTTGGTAAAACATATGAAATTCAAGGACATTTGTTGGAGAATAAATTAATCAGTCTCAATCCATGTAATTTTGAAAACATACAGGACTTCATCACCAAATTCAAGTCACTAAGAACATAATTGAAGGATTGTAAAATTGAGAAATCAGATACAGAATTTATCTTAAGTGTTATTTCAAAGCTAGGACCTGAATATCTAGTGTTTGTATCTACTTTCTATTCTACAAAGAGTGCCCTTGGGAGTGAGTTTAAGATGCCTTCATTTGAATATTTTTCTATCCAACTCAATAGGGAACAAGATAAGCTTATTCAAATGGGTACTTTGAAGTCTTCAAAATCACATGCCTTGATTGCAAACGATGAGAAGTCTTCAAGTAGCGAGGAAAAGAAAAAGAAAAAGCCTAAGAAGAACACACAATCCACATCTAATTCCATAGAAGAACATAAAGATTCATCTTCAAAAGAGAAAAAATATAAGGAGAGGCCTACTTGTGCATATTGCAAGGAAGAACATGATGAACATTATTGTTATAAGAAGGATATTGATGAGTTAAAAAATATTCTAAAAAAGAATCACATTGATTTTCCTTCTAGAATGTCTGAATCACCTCCTCCTCCTTCAAAACAGTCTAAGGGAAAAGGTCTTGCTGATTTGGCATCTACATTAGGAAATAAAGGACAAGCTCTCTATGCTTTTTTAGGTCCAAGATTAGGGAGATGGCTTCTAGATTCAGGAGCATCTCATCATATGGCATCTTCACAGTCTATATTCTCTTCTTTTCAACCTTGTACTATGTCTCCTATCTTGATGGGAAACAATACATACATGAGTGTAAAAAGGAAGGGATCTATTAGTTTTGGGGACAACACTTTCCAAAATGTCTTGTGTGTTCCTCATTTGATGAACAATCTTCTTTCCATATATCAGATTACACATGGTGGAGATGGGAAGACTATGGAGTTCACACCTAATTCAATCATCATTCGAGACTTGGAGAGTAGAGATATCATTGCTACTAGGGTGGTTGATCATTCATCTCAGTTGTATACCTTTGCAGATTTTTCTTCTCATGGTGACATTGTTCCTTTTCCTGTTGATCACAACTATGATTTAGAGGAGAATTTTGGCTTCTTGAACTTGGGAGTTCTCACATCAGATCCATTTCTTAAGTCATGCATTTCATCTCCTCCATCTACTGTTGCAGTTGATGATGCTTGTGTTGCTACAAATATGGCTTCTTCTGATTTAGTGCAGAAGGATCCTAATTGTCTTTCAGATTTGGCTACTTTGGATGACTTCTTGATACATTTTTCAGACTTGTTTGTGGAGTCTCATATTGCATATTTGGGGGACATCATTGGCAGAATTCATCTTCTCTTTGATGGAGAAGATTCTTAGTTTTTGTGAGGGAACACCTTGACCCTCTTGTTCATTCTCTACATGATCATTCTTTGTAGTTTTGTGTGAGTGTGGATACTTTTGGACAACATTTGGAGCAGGCTTCTTTGTCTTTGGATGGGATATCATTTTCTTTGGATCATGTTCTACATTCATCTCTACTAGATTCTAGATTGTCCTCTTCAGTAGTGTGGCCTAGAACACATGTTTGGAGTGTGTAAGCTTTCAACATCGACATGGAGACACTTGAGCATGCTTTCAAGACATCATACACCATCCATCTTCTAGACATCCTGCATACATCCATGGTTTTGTTTCTTCCTAAGGGGAGGAACGTTGTTCGACAAGATTGGATCATCTTCAACATTCAATGTTGAGCTTCTACCATCATTACAAGAGACTCAACATTGAGGGGGGGCTTCATTGTCTCTCTTCTTCTCTCTTATGGGGGGTCTTTTTCCTCACATGGGGTTTTGGCCTTCTCATGCATCATTGAGAGCATTTCATTATTGTATTTCATCTCTCTTTTGGGAAGGATTTTAGTCCCACTAGGTTTTCTCATTTTCTCTATTTCTAAGAGATTTCATTTGCAATTGCATGGGTACCTAACATGGCCTAGTAGTTGGGACTCATCTTTGTGTCATTTTCATAATAATCTGCTACTCCCTAAGTTGCACTTAAGAGGGGGTGTTGGTGTAAATAAAGTCTTGTACCTAGTTCATTCATTACTAGGGGACTTATTTACACATGTTAAGTTTACTTAGGTCATAGGAAGGAATCTTTCTAGAAGGTGTTAGTTGTCATTAGTTGTTATATTATCTTTTGACTTCTAACACATGTCAACCTAGGTAGTTGTGATTAGTTGTCTCATGTCATATGATTACGACACTTGTCATAATCCTATGACATCTTGTATTTCACCTTGGTTATATAACCAAGGGGTCTCTCTCATTGTATAACACAACATATCATTGAATCATATTGATAAGAATATAGTTTATTCTTGTCACGTTATTTTCTCTCTCTTTGTGCTTTCCATTTTGTCTCAAGATCTTAGTAGCCATAGTCAATTCTAACACATGTGCTTCAACAACAACCTTCCTTCAACAATCCAAAACTTCACCTCATGTGGAGCTCCCAACCTTCACCTACACTGTGAAATTGACTATTCAATCTGCCTTCTTCCACAACCAACTTTTCTAATCTTCAATCATCGATATCATAATCCATTTTATGCTTCAACACTTCCCAAACCTACACAAACATGACTCCAATATTCCCAAGAAGAAATTTTTACACCCTAGGAGTGACTTCTCCGAAAATCTGAAAAAGCAACCTTTGAATTTGACAAGCTAAGGCTTAAATATTGCATTCAACCTTAGCTCTCTTGCAACTCTTCATTCTCCATGACCCAATCTGCTAAAAATCCTCATAAAATACATTAAATGAAAATATTAAAAATATTAAAAGGCATCTTTGAACCCACTTCATGAAATTGCCAAAATTGGTTGACAACTCAATCTCCCACTCCACTCAACAAGACCCATAATAGAAAAAAGAAAACAACTCAATCTTGGGAACCCTTTTTTTTTAGAATTTGGGAAATAATTTATGAGTTATGACAAGTTGTAACTCCTAAATCTCATGCCCAGTAAGGTAATTTTGAATTTCAAGTTTAAAATTTCCTCCTTAATTATCTCCAACACCAAAAATTGTGACATTAATAAAGACCAATTTATTTAATATATAAATTTGGCCTAATATTTAAAGTTATTTCTCTAAATAAATAATTACCAAACCTTAAGAAAATTAAAAATTAAAATGCATTATTTTTGTTGATGCAAGATTTCACAACTTAGGATACTCTTGCATCATCACATGATATATTTTCTTCATTTGAGACTTTTTATATGCCCTAGTGTTTCCATGAGAAATACAATTCCATGATTTTATATAGGAAATTTTTTTTTGACATGGGAAACAGATGATTCAATGACATCTTTTGTGTTCCTTCCTTGTCATTAATCTCTTATTGATCTATCATATTAGACATAGTGGAATAGATATAATAGTGTTGAGTTTACATATGATATATAATTTGTTTTCCCTTAATATTTTTTTAATATTATACAATAGCTTCCATAGTTAGATATGAGATGCTTGATCTAGTCTTTGCATCTCTCATTGTTGACTTGGGGACTGATGCATAGTTTTCAAAAGATATAATTTTTATATTTTCTTCCATTATATCATTTCTATAGTGTGTATATATTAAACATTTATTTTTTATTTCTTTATTTCAAAGGGGAGAAATACTATTTAGAAATCATGGATCATCTTTATCCTTGAATTTTAAGAAAAAAATATTAGTATAAGAGACTATAAACTAAGATATTTTGCATGGTTTATATTATCTTCTCTTATTTTGGGGGGAAATATTATACATGGGTATCTAATATGGCAAGACATTTTTTAAAACCCATTTATCATTCCTCCTAGTTTACACATAGGAGTGGGTGTTGGTATGATATTTATATTTCAACAAAGATATATTTGTTTCCTAAGTGATATGTTGCACATAATCGATGAATTTACTAAGGATATTAGGAATAGTTAATTACCCTTAACTAGGTAGCTAATAATGATGTGTATATCTTTACTTGAGTTACATATATTCCACCACTAGATCATCAATCCTTGATTCTTCATAGCTACATGCTAGCTCTATTGAGTCAAAATTCACTTATGTCTTAGTTAGATTAAGTTAATTTATCTATTGGTTGACAATTAGACTCTTAACCTCTTAGTTAGATAGAGATAAATCACCTCTTGATTGAGACTGATTGAGAGCTAAACCCACAACCTATTGGATGTTTCACCTCTTTGATTCATGTATCTAAAAGGTCTATGTACTTGTAAGAAATTATTTATATTATATTTTTTACTTCTTCTATATTTGAATATGTTTTATTTTTGCACTTTTAAAAATTTATCTATTTTCTGACAACTTTTATAACTTGTTTCCTCTCACCTAAATCTTGCCTTGTGTTTAGATTATCATTTAATCTTACAATTTTATTTTAAACTAGAAGTATTATAGCACAAGGATTTTTATTTGGATAGGCAAGTGTTATCATACCAAAAATTTGTAGTGATGGTTATAATTCACAATTCAATAGGCTCTCCATTAATTTAGATATAAAGGGAATAGTTTATAGGTTTAACAAGTCACAATTTTAGTGATATTTAAGTACATGAAGGAAAGTTATACATGGTGGCACCTCAATAGCTAAGGATTTATTTACTAATGATCATTTTTCATAAAAAAATTATGAATCATAATTATGCATTTAAATGAATATCTTACTTTTCATTATCTATAATATTTTATTTTTTAAATTTTTAAATTTAAAAATAATAAATTCTACTAAATTTATGTTGTCTCTTAATAGGTTGCAAGTTCCACTTATATTTAGTGGAATTGGAATACATAACCACTGAATTGATTACAAGCAGTTGATAGTGAAAAATCCAAATGATCTCATAGAAATAATTCAAGTTTAAGGAGGTGATGTCGAAGGATTATAATATAATACTTGAGCATCTCAACTTGGATGCTATTGTGGTAAATCATTCCTTAATCTTGATCAATAATGTAGTGCATGGGGATACTACATAGAACATGCATGGTGGAACTAGTTAGAGTTTCACTTGTTATTCTTGTGGTTTTGATGAGTCAATTGATTATTTTGATGTTCCAATGAAGAGAAACAACATGATTTGGATTAAGTTTTTATGCAAAGTTGAAATTTTTACCATTAACTATTATTAAATTTTAAATATGATCATAAATATAAGCTGTCAATTTATTTTTAACATTTAATATTTAGCTGTTATTTACTAGTTATATTATATGTATATTTTTTAATTTGTAATGTATACATATACATACATAAATAGACAAAAATACATACAAAATCAAGATTAGATAAATCAATAAATCAACAAACTTGAATCTAAAACCAACACCTAATAAAAAATCAAACCCATAACTTAACAAAATCATATTCTAATGTATATTCTTCTAGATCAATATAATCTCAAGAATTTTTTAAGTAAAATTTTTACATAGATTTTCAAATGTATTTTCTTCGGTTATAATTTTTACTCATTATTTTATGGAGTTAATACTTTTATCAAAACTTTACAATATTTTCCTTCTTAATTTTTGGTGGCTTATTTACCAATTTATATATTTTTATTTTTGACGCAGGTATAATGGTGCAATATCTTTACCGACATATCTCATTGTTCTTATTGATAATAGTACTTTTGCTAATGATGAAGCCAATTCACAATCAATGTCCAGTGCTTTGGATGGTTCAAAAGTTATAGTTCAAGAGCTTATAAAAACACCATCCACCAATGATATGTTAGATGTGATTGTATTCAACCAGACGAATGCAATTGCACTAAGCACATCTCCGGTATGTCCTATGATTTTACATTTAATACATTTGTGTTTATTTAAAATACATTAATATTATATATATTTACACCTTGATTGATATTTTCTAGGTGAATTAATATGTTTCAAAACTCTAGTGAATAATTATTCTAGAGATTTAAGTATAAATTGTTAAGGTTGATCATATATTTTTAGTTTTTTAAACTTCAATAGTTAATATTTAAAATAGCCTATTAAGGTTTTTTTGTATTATTTTGCTTCATAGTAGTAATATATCATAAAATGATTTAGAAATGGTTAGCACTCTAAACTTTTTTTAGCTAAAATAGATACATCAAAAAGTAATCCACATAATTTTAAAGTGAAATCTCATTACAATGTATGTCTTGATCTACCATTCTAGCAAGTCCATAAACTTCTAATTTCCAAGTTAACATTATATAGAGGTGAGAAAATGAAACATATAATTTAAGAGAAAAATATTTCTCTAAGATTAAAATAATCCTACTTGCACAAGTAAGCTTCAAGGTTGTTAGGTTTAAAATTCTATTTTTCCTTTCTAATACTATTTTTAAATTTTTGGTTTAAGTATTATTATTTTTTAGTATAGTTTAGGATAACCTGAAACATAAATCCTACATCCTTGTGAATGCACAAAATGTGGACTTGTGCATGTTTCATGTGAAAATGTATAAGTTTAGCTCCTTAAGTTTTAGATTGAGTATGAATATATAAATGTAGTTATGAGTATGAATAATAAATGATAGAAGAATGTGTTGACCATATAGAATACTGAGAGGGGAGGGGAAAATCAATATTCTACTAAACCCTTTAATTGCTAACCATTCAATAATTAAAACATATCTAGTTGCAACTATAAAAAAAAACATGAAAGGAATCATAACATCACATGAACACTAGGATTTTTACATGGAAAACCTAGAATGGGAAAAACCAAAGTGAGGATTAGCTCACAATATATTATGACTGGTCATAAAATATTACAGGGCACACTACTAGGACACACTGTCCTTGAAAGGCTCATAGCTTGAAATGATTACAAAAGAGTGTGGCTCACTTCCAAAAGAGTGAACTGATAAAATACACCTTCTGTGTGTTGAGTTCAATTCTAATTAAGCTCTAGAAATCAAAATCCTACATTGGTTTGTAGATTCATAGAAACTATCAATAACTTCACACAATGACACATTGTCACACATCACTTCTTGTAAATTTTGCAAACCAAACATACATATATCTCTATCTATGTTTATGTATTTTTTCATTACAAAAATGTTTTATACATATATATACCAACTTACATCAACATACATCAATTAGGTCAGCCTAATTAGATTTAAACATTCTTGATTCAAAATAGCTTGTCGGCTCAAACCAAAAACTTCTTTGGTGCGCTAAAAAAAAAATGTGCAAGACATAAGTTAGGTCGCCCTAAACCTAATGAGGAACTCTTTAATCACCCACAAAGCAAACACCACTTAATCATGTCGGTAATTAATAGTCTTGACTAACATATTAAAACCACATAGGTCAATCTTATGATATGAACAATTATGGACCACGTTACTGGATTGGAGTACCTGAATCACTGTTTACCGAATAGACAAAAACTATCACAAACCAATGTTGGCATCAATGAAAACACATCAGAGAGATTCTTCTCTATTCTTCCAACAATCTCCCCCTTTGTCATTGATAGCAATATGTGCCAAAAATGAAGCAACAAAAAAAAAAATCACACTCCAAACCAAAATTGTCTGAACTCAACTCCCCCTTTCAAATATACACAAGCACATAAATCCTCTACAACCAAATTTTTTTCTACAAAATTACTTTCTCCCTACACAAACCCTTCTTCATATGTAACCTTCTCCCCCTTTGATATCAAGGAAAAAGGGTAAAAAAGGAAATATTTAACAAGAACTAGGGGTACCTTGTAATTCCTTGATAATAGCTTCCCAAGCAAGTTTTCCATCATCCCAAATCCACTTTGCTCTAACAAGTGCTTCATGCAAAGATTCCAGTTGTACTAAGCACTCTTCTCCTTCTTCTGGAGTGGATGGATTAAGATTCATCTTGTCTAGTTTCTATGCATCCACCAAGGCACTTGATATAGGAATGTGTCTAGACATTACTAGATCTCCAAGTTATCCAAACTGCCTCATAGCATCTTCTTTCTACCTTTGTAGGGTGAAAAACTTGCTTTGCAAGTCTACATTAGAAGTCCAGGCATTATAATTTCTATCATCTGCAATCCTATAGGTTCCAGAGGCATTGGAAAGTTGAGACTCTATTAAGTCCATTAAGTCTTTAATGCCTCAAGTGGCATCAGGCCACCGCATGCAATATACAAACAACTTATCTAAGCTTCCTCTTCACAATCCCTTACAACTTTAAGACTTTGCAAAACCTTGCTATGTGCAATTACACATTTATCTTGTAGAACCAGAAACCTTCTCTCTAGAAGTCTTGACTCTACCTCTTTCTCAGTCTGTATCTTAAGGCTAGAGGTACATTCTTTGATAGAATCAACTAAAAACTTTAATTTTTCAATAAGCATTAAGTAATCATCAATTGTGGCACTTGGGGCCATCTCCTGCAAAGACTTAATAGCTTCATTTACTAATCCAGTTCCTCTCTTATAGGTATGTTTATTTTCCTATGTTCCGAAGTTAAGAAAAGTACCAGGAATCTTTATCCTTTCTACAAGTGACATCTTACTTAGACCCACATAGCCTAGGGATGATAGAAGTTGAATTAACTAAGGTGGTGGCATAGGTTGAAACCTTGTTTTCCTTGTTAGTAGACCCTTAAGAGTACTTCTGGATGATTCTCTGGATGGCTTTGATAGCTAAGTGGTCTTGGGGGATTCTTCTTCACTTCTTCCAATCTCTATTTCTTCCTTGTTTTCTTCTTTCTTTTCCTCTTCTTCTTTTTCTTCTCTAGAGGATTTTTCTGATGGTTTTTCTTTATTTTCTTCCTCCTTGTCTTCGTCATCTTTTCCATCATTATACTTTTCATCTTTGTTTCCTTCATCTTCATTCTTATCTTCTTCTCCATTATTTTTGGTATCCTCATGATGTTCTTTGGATTGTTACTGATATCATTCTTATGTTGATCTTCAGTGTGTTTACTGGTTGTTTCCTCTGTATCATTCAAAGGAGAAGATGTCTCCGAAGAAACATTTATATCACCAACCATATCCAAAATAGAATGATCCTTTACTTCTGTAACATTAGAAAGATCTTGTGCTTGAGCTATACAATATGCTCATCCCATAATTCTTTTCCATTTCCCTTACTGTATCAAGAGTCTCTTTCCTTAACCTTTTTGCACTGCCTTTCTCTTTATTCATTATAACAGTGACTCTTTGTTTGACCCCAAACAACTTAGAACATTCATTTAATAGGGTAACAACATCTTCCTCAGATAAGGAGGATCCATATGTGTTCAAGGCATCAGATTTCATTTTTTCATCAACAATTACAACTTCATGCCTTCTTTGTAGTAAAGCTTCCCATACATTGTCAATCACCTTCTTCCTTATAGTTTCCATATTCTCATTAAAAATAACTATGTATTAAATGAAAGTATCTACAATTTTTTTCTTATGCTCTTTATTAACTTCATCAAATAACCTAGCAGTAGCTAGCAAATCCTCAGATTCTATCATATTATTAACTAGAGTTTCCATATTTAGAGGTGGGAAATCACTTACCGAAGGAGATTCAAGCATGTCCTCCATAGGCTCTAATGTTCCTTATTCTCTCTTCTTCTCATGCACATGTATTTTGAAAGCTTCCAGTTCATCTTTTGTCTCTTCTTCATCAGATAAGATTTCAACCTTGTCTCTAGTTTCTACTTTTTCATTGTTGGAGGAGGTATTGCTTCTTCTATTCCTTTTCAACTGTTTCTCTTCTTGCAATCCAAGATCAATTTCTTCTTGTATAGCATCACTTATGTTCCTTTTTCTATTTTCCTTTTGCTTTATTTTTCTTTTTAGCCTGAAAGATGGTGCAATAAGGGGTACATTTCTCTTCTTAGAAGTTCTGGTGCTAGGTCTAAAGGAAGCAGTTACATCAACTACTGTAGGGGTACTATGCTCTACCTTCTTTCCTTTTACTACTACTGCTATACCAAATGTTTTAGGTATTGAAAAGGTAGTGGTAGAAGATGCTCTTCCTGATCTTCTTGGCCCAAAGGGCACTTCAACTAATCTAGTCCTCTTTTCATCAGCAAATTCCTTCAGTATATCAACATCATCGTTAGAAAGTGAATGCATTTGAAAGAATTCCTCAACATTTTTATTTAATATTTTATCCCTTTCAGGTGCTGAAGTTTCAAAATGCACTTCGGTAGACTTCTCTTCATATGTACCACGACAGGGTAGAGTGGTATCCTTAGGACTACTTAATAGCATTTCAATCAGGCCCTCAACTATTTTCTCATCAATCACATATCTTAGAGGCTCTATCCATAGAGTTATAGGTTCTATTTCCCCTATGATGCACTCATTAGTGGACATAAGAAAATTTATCTCCTTTTCATATTTCTTTACTAAGCTCCTTGGAACTCTATCTCATTCATACATGTTATGAAAAACTATGAAGAATGCAGTTAAATCATCACTTTGTGCTTTGAAGTCTCCAATGCTATTTAAATGTTTAAATATTTGATGTGCTACTAGTTTGTTGTGATGTGATTCCATATAATGTTACTCCTTCCAGGGAGCTCCCTCAAAAAGTAGACTAATAGAAAAACTACCAATGTACCAAACTTTAATGCATACTTCTTTGTCTTATTTTGGTTCAGGTTATCCATAAGTTTCTACCAGAGCAACTCACACAAATCATAATCTTTTCCATTAACCACCATGTCATATGCAACATAAATTGTAGTTGCAGACACCAAATTGCCTCTATTGGTAAAGTAGATTTTCTGACGAATCATGACTGCAACATATCTTACAACAAGATTTGTAATGGGTTTGGTTGTTAGTGCTCTTTCATCATATGTGGCACCAATTAGTTTCATGACCCCATCATGCTTCATGGCTTTTAACACTGGTACATGTCCAATTCCATAGAGACCAATTACATCTTTAATCACTTCCTTGGTAATTACTCTAGCTACACTTGTCCATACAAATTTATTGTGCACTCTGCTAAGTGCCATCCTTACAAACTTTGTGTTGATTTCACTACAAAAGTCTCAGAACCAATTCCATACATCTATCTTCTTTCTTACAATATTTTCATATTCTAGCTTCACCGAGGAATCATTTCCAACTAGCTCCTTAAACCATTGAGCACCTGATGGTCAAATTCTTCCAATTTCATATGAATGTAGGTTTTGGTATCCTCAGTGGGTAAAACACTACTCAATTTTTTTGAAAATGCACCCATGTGGTCCATATTGTAAACCTTCCATGAAAACATTCTAAATCTCGATCAAGGCCTCTTAGAGGTCTCAACCATAGTGGGAGGCCATTTTTCCCTCAAAATACTTGTATATGCTTATGAAAATTGCTTCTAATTAAAGCCCAAAAAGTATAGATAGTTGTTAATACCTTTTTCAAGATTTTATGGAAACTAGGGTTTCATGCTAGATACTCTGAATCACCTTCAAATCTCTTTAGCTAGCTCTACTTTCTTCTGAATATGTAAATGTGATTTAACTTGACTTGAATTTTTACTTTATGCATTACTGATTTTCCCTAATTTCAAATTTAATACATTCCACCTTCAAAAAGTTGATAAACACCACATGTTCATACACTGTAAACTCTTAAATGCTTTGCAAATTTCCAAAATTGCAAGTTTTCTATTGGAATCATTTTCAACACTTTTAGAATAACATCTTACAACACATATCCTATGTTACTACTTGACACCTCTTAGATCAAGGGTTTATAATATTTCTTTGTAATTACTCCCCCTAAATCAACTATTGGGTTTAGTTTTTAGAAGTATTTGTACCAGATTCAAGTATAGATGCATTTGATTCATCATTATTCTTCGGTTCTTCCTTTTTCTTCCAAATTTTCTCCATTTCCTTTTTAACTTCAGTGAGATCCATTTTATTCACAATTTTATTCCTTTGTTCTAAATTAGATTTCTTTCCATTCTTACTTCTACAGAATCTTGAGATATGTCCTTGTTTATTACAGGTGTAGCACACAACATTTTTCTGACTAGATTGATTTGTATTTAACCTTGATTTGCATTGGTTAGTTTTATGGACCAATGCATTACATGTGTATCAATTTCCTTGGAAATATTGAACCATTCTACCAGTATTGAATATATTCATCATCATTATCTAACTTCTACACTCAGTGGCTCTATGTCTAATATTTTTACAAGAAAAACATTGTCCAGAAAATAATTCAACATTCTAATTCATTCTACTACTCTATGACCAAATTTATTGCATAAAAAACAAATCCCATTGAAAAATGGGTACCTTTGAGAATTAGGTTGTCTGATAAGAATCCTTCTGATATTGCCTCTTTGATTCTTGGTATGTCTACCATTTCCTTGAGTCTTCCTTTGATTGTCAACCTTGTTAGGATTTTGATCTACCTTTGAGCTTTGTCCTTCTTCAAGTCCCAAACCACTTTTTTCCTTAGAGGGTTTCTAAAAATCAATCAACTCATCAAGCATTATAGTACTTTCTTTGAATTTGTTCTCATGATCTCTTTAGACTTTCTCCAAGTTATACCTTAGGGTTACCACTTCTTGTTCAAGATTTTTACATTCATCAAGCTTTCTCTAGATCTTAGCTTTCTAATAATCTTCAATTCTTTTCTTTTGTTCCACTTGTACCTTTAGTCTGGTGATGTCCTCATTTTCTTTCTTCAATTGATCACTTACTTCTCTATTCCTTTCTTTGAATTTCTTGATTTGTTCTCTCAGTTTTTTGATGCACTCATTTGTGTCTTTTAAGTTTTCCCTTAGAGTTTCTTTCTCATTTTCAATTATGTCCATATCATCAAGAGAAACATGGAGTTCTTTAGTTGCAGAGATCTCTTCTGGAGGAATAGGATACTTTTTGTCAGCCACGTGTTCAAACTTCAAGATCTTCTTTAAGTTGTTAAACTTTTCAAAAGGAACCAATCTCTGATACCAATTGTTGAACACCCATAATACTGAGAGGGGGGTGAATCAGTATTCTACTAAACCATTTAATTCCTAACCATCCAAAAATTAAAATATATCTAGTTGTAATTGTAAACAAAAACATGAAAGGAATGATAACATCACATGACACATGAACATTGGGATTTTTACATGGAAAACCTAGAATGGAAAAAACCATAGTAAGGATTAGCTCATAATATATTATAACTGGTCATTAGATATTACAGGGAACACTCTCAGGAAAAAATGACCTTGAAAGGCTCATAGCCTGAAATGATTACAAAAGAGTGTGGCTCACTACCAAAAGAGTGAACTGATGAAATACACCTTCTATGTGCTGAGTTCAATTCCAATTAAACTCTGGAAATCAAAATCTCACACCAGTTTGCAGGTTCATAGCGACTATCAACAACTTCACACAATCACACACTATCACACATCACTGCTTGTAAATTATGCATACCACACATACATACATCTCTATCTATGTGTCTGTATTTCTTCATTACAAAAATGCTTCATACATATATATACCAACTTACATCAACATGCATTAATTAGGTCAACCTAATTAGATGTAAACATACTCAATTCAAAATAGCTTGTCGGCTCAAACCAAAAACTTCTTTGGTGCTCAAAACAAAACATGTAAGACATAAATTAGGTCACCCTAGACCCAATGAAGAACTCTTTAATTACCCATGAAGCAAACACTACTTAATCATGTTGGCCAAAAGAATGTATAATTCCTATATGTTGACCTTCTGTCATTTATATCTCTCAACTTATTCAACCAAAATTGTTGAAAGCTTTTCCATAGCTGCAATTAATAGTCTTGACTAAGATATTAAAACCAAATAGATCAATCTTATGATATGAACAAGTACAAACCAGATTGCCAAATTAGAGTACTTGAATTACTATTTACCATATAGGCAATTGTCACAAACCAATGTTGGCATCAATGACAACACACCAGAGAGATTCTTCTTCATACTTCCAATAGAATGAATAAGAGAATAGTTATAAATATTAGAGAAAATTCTAAAAAAATCTATTATAATTATTGAAATTGAGAAATACTGGAAAAAAAAGAAATATTAAGTTGTTGGAAACTTTTTTGGTTCACCATTAGTTTAAAATATTATATTGTTTAGATTTAAATATATTAAATTTGTTTGAATTAGGTGTGTCATACATTTTGAAAGTTTTAATTTTTAAAATGTTTATTTATTATCTACCACATATTTGGGGCATCCCACTTGGAGTGGCATTATGTATCACTACTTATTTTGTATTTTGAAAATGTGTAATCAAAGGGATCAGGCTAAGAGTGATACAGATTTGCAGTGAATAAGTTATGCATAAGAGGACTAATAAATTTTGATACCTTTTTCAATAATATTGAAATGGTGATGATGGGTATTGTATAATGTAGCCTCAAGTTTTGTGGATAACACTAGGAGATAACAGTATGGATGTGTTTTTTAGTTTCAAGGAGTGTGAACAGTTATTTCAAATGGCTAAGGAATACAATGTCAAGAATTTCAGAGTTCCTGTGAAAGTTAAAGGATATGAAATACCTTTCTCATAGGATGTCTCAGAGGAAGATATGGAACAAGTCTTTCAAACATCAAGCTCCAACATAGTAGACTGTGTAAAAATAGTGATTGGGGAATAATTCATCTGCCCAGATTTGCTAAGGCTCATGTTTCCATCAAATTTTTTTTCTATATTCCTGTCAAATACAATGGATATGCTTCAGTCTTTTGTGGCTTTAAGAATTGTGTCTTCAATAGCAGTATTTCTAGAAGTAATGGGTGAAGATGAATTGTTAAAGGCAGTAGAAAAATACAATTTGGATTTGGGTGAAGCTAATGTAGCAGGTATTTTTCCAAGACAATACCGTAAAGAGAAAAAAGGCTTTGTAGCAATGTACTTGGAAATGATTAAGGGTTTAAGAGATGATGATCCCATAATGATTTATTGAATGTTTCAAGTCCATGCTGAGGAATTGGGAGAGCACATGATCAAAATATTTAAAGAAATATATTTTTCTATATCATACATTTTGTACAGAAGGAGTCAAGTCCATATACCAAGCATTTCTCATCAATTTGAAATACATGCACAAGAATTAGCAGAGGGTCAAGGTGAAAATGTGTTTGATCTGAATGAAGTAGCAGAGAATAATAATGAAGGGGTTGATGTCATGATGAAGTGAAGTAGTTGAAAAATGGAGACAAATTTTGTAATAAGTAAATCGACATATATGGTTGCATATCCATGATCAAGTATATATTATAGATGGTAATTTTTAGACTAGTATAGAACTAGAAATATAGATGGTAACAATTTGTTATGGGACTGCCAATACTATAAATTTGTCTTTTTGTAATTTTGTTCAAATATAAATGTAAAATACTTAGGCCCAGGCCTTTTATTGATAAAAAAATATATATTTATTTTATTTTTTCATAAGGATGATTTTCCTTCTATATTTCTCGTTCCTTCTTTTATATGTGTTATTTATATTTGGGAATATATTTAAATTTTTTAAGGAACTAATTAATGAGTGAATCTTGAATGGAAGAAAAGGTGTGGAATATGCTCCATACACTAATCTATTTAAGATGAGATGTCTAATATATACCATATCATAGTGACTTAAGTGGGGAAAATTTTTTAAGAGAAAAACTCCACACTCCAAACAAACTCAATGTATTTCCTAAGGTTGCATAGAAAGTTGTCATTGCACCAAAAGATTGACCTATTGATGCCTGATGCAACCTCTAGAGTTAATGAATCCATAGGAGGCAGTTAAACCATGTCATGAACCAAAGTGTTGTGCTTCATATCACAAGGAGACCAAGGGAAAACACCTTGCAACAATCCCCCTGGTGCAAGTGAGGGTTTCATACTTGTGACCCAGGCTCTGATACTAATTGTTGCATAGATAGTCATCATTGCACCAAAAGATCAACCTATTAATGTGTGATACAACCACAAAATTTAATGAATCCATGTGAGGCAGTTAAAACATGTCATAAACCCAAGTGTTGCATTGCACAACACAAGGAGACCAATGGTGCACACCTTGCAACAATAATAAAATGTTACAATAAATTTATCGAATCTAAGCCTTTATAGTAATATCAAAAAATAGTGATCCTAGATAAAAAATTTAGCATACAAAACTCACTATCAAAACCTCCATCTTAAGAACCTAACAAATATAATACATTATACATGAAACCATCAAATGGTAAATATGAAATTATGATCTATAACCACCTAAAAATGTAGCAAGTGCCCAAACCCCTAGATAAAAATCCAACACCTAAATCACAATATGAGTCCACAAGGTTAAAAAACATATTCCTTGCACTTTCCATAAATCTCCTCATAATCCACTAACTAACGTAGGTACTCCATTAAATTGGGCTCATATCTCTATTCAAAGATGCTTGACATGCCATAACACACCTTATAAGTTTTTTAACAAGTGTAACTCCCTCTTGCAACTCTTTTATGGGTCATAGATATTTCTATGTTTACAATTAAAGAGGCCCAACTTCTAGAGGCCATAAATTTTGATTTGGGAGGCTATTTGGGTGCTTTTTTAAAATTATAGAGCTCAAATAAATCTAAATATTGGGAATATCTAAAAGTGATGTTGAACAACATCGAGTTTTTTTGGGGCCTAAAATGACCTTTATATCTTCTAAATTAAGTTTTAATATTCTATAGCCTAAAAATTACATTTTTATATATTTGAACATTATTGGAATTTGTAAGAACCTTGGAAGATAAAAATGAGTACTAACACTATTAAATAATTAGTATGGATTCAGAGGCCCATAGACTCAAAATCACTCGAACTTTTTCTACTCCCTAGCTATGCTAGTGCATTTACAACATTATTTTCTACTCCCTAGCTATGCTAGTGCATCTACAAAATTATGTAAAATGTCATATTTCTCCAACATCACCCTCCCATCCTCTATCATATCATGAATAAAATAGAATTAGGAATATTATTATTTTTCCTCACACAAAAGGTTAGGTATTTGATAGACATTCGACACTCTTACTATCATATAGAACTATGATAGCTCCTAGAGTTAGTCCTGCATTTCAATATAAATGTTTAAGACATATGACTTCTTTGAAGCATGTGTACCTTCTGCATACTTGACTTCTATAGTTAACAAAATGACCATAGTTTTTTTTTACCGATTCAACTAACTACACCAAAATAGTAAAAAATTATCCATTACTAGATCTCCTACTACTAACATCTACAACCTAATCTCAATTGAAAAATCAATAAATATTCACTAGGTGATGGTCCCTTATAAAACTAACATGATTAAAAATAGAGTACTTATAGGTACCCAAAAAATACATAAAGACACTCTTCAATACATCCTAATGTACTCATCTAGGATAAATAATAAATTGGATTAATATTATCACTTCTTGGGTGATGTATGGTATAGTACAGACCATATCATATGTTCAAATTTTAATAATAATTATATAAGGTACTGAGGTTATATCATCCATATTATTAGGAGAAGTTAAAAACATATTTTTTGATACATTTTTTGAAATATAAGCACACAATAGTATACAATCTATCATGTTGAAACTCTCCAACACTAAGTTCAAATACTTGATCTAGCCAAGCCAAAATTTTCCATTTTCAATATATCTTCTAATCTATACTCAAGATAAAAATATTAGCCCCTAATTCTTTTATCTCAAATTAAAAATTGAGCCTTCAATTCATAAATTTCACCCTTACCATTACTAAAAATAATATATCATCAATATATAATGTGATAACAAGGAAATTATCATTTTCTATCTTATAATCAATGTAATGATCCAATTGGTATCTCAAAAATATCAATCCCAACAAAAAGAAATCAAAATTTTGGTGCCACATTTGAGGTGATTGATTAAGACCATACAAAAATTACTTCAACTTATAAAATAAATTTTATTTACCATTTTCAATGTAGAAATATAGCCATGTCATGGAAATTTATTCCTCTAAATCATTATGAATGGAATTTGTCTTCTCATCCATCTACTCAATCTCAAGGCCACAAGTTACTGCAATGGATAATAAGAACTAAATAGATGTTAACATAGAAATTAGATAGTAATTTTCACCATAATCAACTCCCTCAAATTATGAATATTACTTCACAACCAATCTTACCTTTTACTTCTCAATACTTCCATTTGAATCAATATTTATTTTGAAAACCCATTAAGAACCAATATATTTTCATCCATTCGGAAAAGCTATTAAGTACCATGTGTCATTTTTCTTCAATTCAATCATCTCCTCATTCATGACCACTTTATAATAATTTTCATTGTCCATACCAATACCCTCCTTTAGTATCCTAATCTTTTCAATATTACTAATCAAATAAAATATACATCACCAATTAGGAGGTTTATACCTATTTGGTTACTTGTTATGCTAAGTGTTATTCTTTAAGAGTTGAAGTGAAGGTTCATCCTCCTCTTTGGAACTATTTAAACTATCTAAGATCCCCTCATTTTCAAGTCCTTCACAATATTATAGTTCAACCTTATTAGTATTAGGGGGTAGTTGAAGCACATCTTGGTTTTCATCCTTCTTTGGATCTATAATTATGGAAGAAGATTTAAATATTCTAAAGATAATTTATTTTCTATAAAAGATTTTTCTGTCCACAAGATCCCAAAGCTTACACCCATTCACATGTATTTCATAGATAATAAAGATACATTTTATATATTTATTTTTTAACTCAAACCATTTCTCCCTAACCACATGTGCATATGCCTCAAAAAATGACTTGTATGTTTTAATGAAGGAATTTTCATGACCACACATCCATAAAAATATTCTTAACAAGAGTTAATGTAGGAGATCTATTAACCAAGTAGCAAGCTATAGCAATAAATTATACCCAAAAAAAACCAAGTTGAATCTACTAGGAAAACTCCTATCATTTTCCATCACCATCCTATTCATTATTATTACAATTCCATTATATTGAGGAGTGTATAAAGTTATCTTATGTCTCTATATCCCATGATATTTTTAAGATTTATCAAAATTTAAAGAGGAGACCTCACCAGTGCCATTATTAATCTTAAAAATATTAATCTTCCTACAAATTGTATTCTCTACAAGAACCTTAAGCTCTTTAAAATAATTGAAGGATTTAGATTTACTTCTATAGAAATATACCCATGCCCTTATATTGTATCATTTATGAAAGATACAATAACATATATATGTTGAAATTAAATTAATTCTATTATAACAAAATACATTAAAATGTATTAAGTCTAACATGACAAAATATTTATAGGAATTAGAGTAAATTTGAATGCAATTATATTTTCCATATTCATAATATCCATAGAAATTAAATTCAAGATTACAATAATTGATCTTATTGACATGTTTTTTAGTCATGATCAAATTAGATAAAATTTGCAACAAAATTCATCTCTCTTAAATATAATTACACTCTAAAACAAAGTATTATTAACCTAAGGCATTGATTATCAAGTCTTGACGTATAAGATCACTCAATTTTTTTGTGTACTACTTAACAAAGATATTTTATGGTTTGAGAGTCGAAAGTAGAATCAATTTATAAAATATTTACAAAGAATTAATAGAATTGTATCTTAAATGTTTGGATTGAAAAATGTTTTAAAGTATTTGTAAATCTTAATAACAATATGATAAGAATTTTAAAGAAATAAACAAAATAAAAAATAAATTGGGGAGAGAGAAGAATTAGGAATATAGTTTTTAGAAATACTGCATAAACACGTGAGAAATTTACAATCGAATACCATTACTAGTTTATTTTCACCAAAATTACTCAAATTAAATATAAATAGGTGTAAAATTCTAAGGAAAACTCCAATTTATGAAAGAGATTATGCATACCCGAACAAGGGCACAATGTCATAATATTTCATAAAATATAAAATATTTACAAATCACTTGGGATTACACAAAGTGGATCACTCAATTGGTATTGCAATTATAGACTTGCACGTATATTTGAATAATATTCACTAATGTAAGTGAATGGAGAACATGAAGAAGTTAAATGACAATTATTCACTATTTACTCCTCAATTATCAATAATTTCCAATCCAAAAAATAGAGGAGTGATGGCCCTTTTATAGACATAAGGTTCCAAAGATTGTTACAAATCAATAGTCAAAATTACATCATTAGAATGAGTGACTAAGATTCAAAAACATGAGAATATTAAAAGAGAATCAAAATGTTTGGTTGACAGTTGGAAAATTTTCTCCTTTAGAATCAATATTCTATAAATACTTGATGAAATCAACATATTCAAAAATATGCTACAAAGGAAATATGGAAACAATTTTTTTGTAAATAGAGGATAGAGACCAAAAAGTCATAAAGGACCAAAAAAACATGCCTATTTCACAACCTATTTCTCCTCCTTGTTGTCAATTTCAATAGTTATCTATCCATCCTTTATGACCTCTCTTCTTTAATACTCACCATATACAATCTTTTCATTCTTTATGTTAGTATAATCTTTATCTTGCATTAAATTCCATCTATATGAGTATGTCTTATAACTTGACAAATTTTTTGAATGGGCTTCATTCCTTGTTCTAGCATTTATCTCATAATAATCTATTAGAGTCATTGGTGCAGGAGCACCTGCCAAGTGCCTAAGTACAAGCTTATTTTGAAGGTTTTGTTTTAAATTTCCTTTTTGTTTTTTTGGTAAGGTCTTGGTTACCTTTTAGTTGGTGGTTGGGGACCTTTATAGTTCTTAGGTAAAAATTAAATAACTTGGGAAATCCTTTGTGAGGTTGTTTCATAAGTTTTGTAAAGTTTGCAAAACACATTGTGTTTTCTAACACATAATGTTTTGGACATTTTGAGCTTGAGAAAACAAACCTAACTACTTCTTGGCGTTGTATAAGGATTCTCTCAAACTTTTGAAGAGATTAGAAGATTTTGTTGCTGGCAGTTTTCTGAAAACAATAAAAGGAAACAGTGATTTTAGGTGTTAAAAATCTATTTTCTAGTTTTGACTGCGTAACAACAATCTCAATGAGTTAGCAAGGCATTTAGTTTGTTTGTTGACATGTAAAGGCTCTTCCGATTCATTCCTTGTGGCATTTTAAACAACTTCTCCATCGTTTCTCCTATTCTTGTACATAATGCGTTTTACTTTTCTCACTGTTGATTGGTAAATCTGTTTTAAAATGGTGGTTTAGTCTATTTCTTCCCCGTGCCAAGAAGCATGGCTGTGTGGGAAACAAGGCTAAACCAATTTCCTATATATAGGTTAGTATTAGGACGTGGTAGGAGTTATTGTATCATGCTAAAGATCTATTCCTAGGCGAGCAGACCATGCCCAGTTAGGAAAGATTCAGAAATAGTGCTTCAAAATGTGCAGGGGTGACTAACTATTGGAAACCAAAGGCGTGAAAAGATTGTTGGGGACCTTGTAAAGGTCTGACAGGTGACAGGAGACATTCCCAAGTCCTCTGGAGGTAGAAGGAAGGAGACAGTCCTCCTTGTATCCAGGAAAAGGCTTAAAAAAACCCTAAAGTCTCAAAATCTGGAATATCCCTATGTACGGCCTAAGAAGTGTCGAAACCAAGAAAATCTTGTGGTGCTCCAAAATTGAGCCAGGGTTCCTTCTTTGTGATTGTGGTGTTCTTGTAGCAGGGTGGAGTTTTAACCATTTTTCTTGTGGAAGAAGGCCTAATTCTTGTAGCCTTTCCAAACCCTAAGCTAGGGTTTAAGGAAAGCGATAGAAGAATGGAGCTTTGGGCTTGGACAGGGAGCATTCCTAGACCATTTTGAAGGTAAGAAAACCTATGCACACCCCTGCAACGTTGTTAGGAGGATTGAGAGATTGACTAGTCTTTAAAGGGATTAAGGACTAGATGGAGAAAATGAGGAGAAGCATCAAGAACGGCTTGGGAGTAGCAAACTGAAATTGATAGCAGGGTTGGAAAAATGACCAGGGGTGCCTAAATAGCTTTAGGACCTATAGGTTGACTAGTGGAGTGAAACACCAGGGGTTTATATATATTTGAGACCCAGAGCATTGAGCCTGGGATTGACTTAATCCAACCTTGTTTCTATCAGATTGGTATAAGAGCCCAGCTAAAGATTTGGGAAAGGAATCTTGCATGTCAAACATTGAGTCAAGTGATACTTCCACCATGGTGACCAATGCAGAACTGGCGAAGATGGTTGAAGAGCAAGAAGAAGACAATAAGCAGTTGAGGGAAAGAATATCTCAACTTGAGGCAGCAGTGAGGAGTGCACAGTTTGAAGGAAGAATTCCAAAAGAAGAAGAGGTTGCAGAGGAAGATAAGACCCCTGAACCTGACCCCGTCTTGAAGGAGGAGCCTATCTTGAAGGCATTAAAATCTTTGAGTGGAAAAGCACTTGAAGGAATACCACTATTTAGTGGAAATATGGAACCTAACCTAGTCATGGACTGGATAGAAGGAATGGAGAACCACTTTGAATGTGATGGAGTCACAGAAGCACAGAAGATGAAGGCTGCAAAATCAAGGTTGAGAGGATCAGCTTTGACATGGTGGAAATTTGTCCAAACTGAAAGGGAGAAAGAAGGCAAGCAGCCCATATCAACCTGGAAAGGAATGGTTGCTAAAGTGAAAGAAGCCTATATGCCAGATGACTATGAGATCCAACTCCACAAGAAGAGGTAGAGTTTAAGACAAAAAGACCAAGATGTCAACACCTACACTGAAGAGTTCTAGAAGCTTTTTTTGAGATCAAATGTGGTAGAAGATGAGAGCCTAAAAGTGGCTAGATACCTCAATGGTTTGAAGTGGAATATATAGGAAGAGATGGCTTTACTCAGCCCCAAGACAGTCCATCAATGTTATCAGCTGGCTATAAAGATTGAAGAGAGGAATAAAAGGAAGCATGATCAGTCCTCTAAGGGTAGAGGCAGAGGCAGAGATCAAAGAGGACAGCGTGGAGGTTACCAAGGAAGAGGTAATGATCAAAGAACCCAAGGAGAATCCAAGCTTGTTGAGCATGGAGGTGAAACATCATCAAGAGGAGGATTTAATAGAGGAAGAGGACCTCAAGGGGGTTCAAACAGAGGAAGAGGAGTAGGTAGAAGTAACTCCTACTTTGCCACTATGAAGTGCTATCACTATAACCAGCTAGGTCATCCAGCTTATAGGTGCCTAGAGAAAGCTTCATCTAGCAATGAGAAAAGAGTAGCTTATGCACAAGAGGACACCATGAGTGTCAAGTCACCTGAGAATAGTCATATAGAATCAGAAGTAGGTGAAAATATGATGTTTAATAGAGTGTTGATTAGACAACCGGTCAAGGAAGAACCCAAGCAAAGGAGAGCTTTGTTTAGAGCAAGGTGCAAGATATTGGGAAAGGTATGAAAGGTTATTGTAGATTCTGGTTCTACAGACAATATAATCTCAGAGGAGGCAGTAACTAAGTTAAAATTGCAGAAGGTACCTCATACCAATCCTTACAAGGTCACTTGGCTGAATAAAGGGCAGAGTGTTCTAGTGAATGAGCAGGTTACAGTGGAATTCTCAATTGGAGGCTACAAAGACAAGCTAATTTGTGATGTACTACCCATGGATGCATGCCATCTTCTTCTTGGCAGGCCATGGCAATATGACATAGGTGCTATCTATCATGGGAAGGAGAACACCATTGAATTCAAGAAGGATGGAAAAACCTACAAGCTGCAATCATTGATTGAGGATGATGAAGGGCAGTCCAAGGTTCCTAATATCATGTTGAGCAGTGGTAAAGAGTTCATCAAGGATCTAAACCAAGGGAATGAAGGTTTTGTGGTCCTAATGCAGTCCAAAGAGGAAGAAAAGGCTGAGAAGATAGTCATACCTGAAACAGTCCAAAGGCTGCTAGAAAAATACAAGAGCATAGTGAGTGATGGAACACCTGCAACTCTACCACCAAAGAGAGCAATAAGTCATCAAATTGATTTCATACCTAGAGCCTCATTGCCTAACAAAGAAGCATACAAACTCACTCCTGAGCAGAACCAAGAGGTGGGTAGACAAGTGGAAGAATTGTTGAATCAAGGTCTAATTCAAAAGAGCATCAGCCCATGTGCAGTCCCAGTTGTTTTGGTAACAAAAAAAGGAGGTAAGTGGAGACTTTGTACTGAATCTAGAACAATTAATCAGATCACCATTAGGTATAGATTCCCAATACCTAGAATTGAAGATTTAATGGATTGCCTTGGAGGTGCTCAGTATTACACTAAGTTAGATCTTAAGAGCGGGTATCACCAAATCAGAATTAAGGAGGGTGATGAATGGAAGACAACTTTTAAGACAAATGATGGGTTGTATGAGTGGAAAGTGATGCCATTTGGCCTCTCAAATTCCCCTAGCACATTCATGAGACTAAATAATGAGGTGCTTAAGGATTTCATAGGGATTTTTGTGGTAGTCTACTTGGATGACATACTGATTTTCAGTAAGACAGCAGAAGAACATTTGAAGCATGTAGAGATGGTACTCAAAAGGCTACAAGAAGAACAGTTGGCAATCAACCTTGAGAAGTGTGAGTTCTTCAAACAAGAGCTTGTGTATCTAGGCTTTGTGGTATCCCAAGGAACACTGAAGATGGATCCAAGTAAGGTGGAATCCATCCTAAACTGGCCTACACCAACCACAGCAACGGAGGTAAGAAGTTTTCATGGTTTGGCTCAATTTTATAGGAAGTTTATAAGGAATTTTAGTGGTATATGTGCACCAGTGTTAGATACAATCAAGGGTGGTCAGAAAACAAAGTTTAAGTGGACACTAGAGGTTGATAAAGGGTTTGGAAAGCTGAAACAAGAAATGGCAACACAACCTATCCTGTTATTGCCTAGTTTTGATAAATTGTTTACAGTTGAGTGTGATGCAAGTGGAGTAGCAGTAGGAGGTGTCCTTAGTCAAGAAGGTAGGCATGTAGACTTCTTTAGTGAAAAAATCAATGAAGCTAAGCAAAAATACTCCACCTATGATTTGGAACTTTATGCTTTAGTACAGTCCCTTAGGAAATGGAGGCATTATTTATTGCCCAAAGAGTTTGAGGTTTTCACAGATAACCAGGCACTCAGTTACATCAACACCCAGGAGAAGTTAAGCAATAGACACTTGAAATGGATGGAGTACATCCAAGATTTTACATTTACCATTAAACATAAGAAGGGGCAGCAAAACAAAGTGGCAGATGCATTAAGCAGGAGAATGTTGATAGTCCAAGAGATACAACTGAAAAGCATTGGATTGGAGAGTTTCAAAGACCTCTATGGTGAGGATGAAGATTTCTCAGAAGCCTACAAGGTATGTTCAGATTTTGAAAATCACTTTCACAGTCAATATGCTGAGTATACTCTACAAAATGGATTGTTATTTAAGGGCAATCTATTATGTGTCCCAAGAGGATAAATGGGGGAAAATTTGATCCAAGAGAAACACAATGGCAGTCTTAGTGGGCATTTTGGTATTAACACAACTTTAGAGCTGGTACAAAGGTTTTATTACTGGCCTAAGTTAGCAAGAGATGTTAGAAAGTATGTAGAATAGTGTGTTGTTTGCATGAAAGCCAAAGGGGGAACTAGCAATGCTGGTTTGTATCAGCCCCTGCCTATTCCTAAAAAACCATGGGAGTGTGTGAGCATGGATTTTGTGGTAGGTCTTCCTAAGACCAAAACTAGTTTTGACAATGTTTTTGTAGTTGTGGACAGATTTAGCAAGATGAGTCACTTTATTCCTTGCAAGACTACACATGATGCAAGTTATATTGCCCATCTATTTTTCAGGGAAGTTGTAAGAATCCATGGATTGCCATTGAACATTGTATCAAACAGGGATGTGAAGTTCATGAGCCATTTTTGGAAAACATTGTGGAGTAGATTGGGTACAAATTTATCATTTGGATCAGCTTACCATCCTCAGACCGATGGTCAAATAGAGGTGGTTAACAGAGTGTTAGGTAACCTATTGAGGTGCTTGACAAAGGAATATGGACAGACCTGGGATATGGCAATTTCTCAAGCTGAATATGCATACAATGACAGTTTTAATAGAACCACAGGGAAAAGTCCATTTGAAGTTGTGTATGGAATGCACCCAAGAGGAGTTTGTGAACTCAGAGACCTTGGAACTCAGGAGAATAGGAGTGGACATGCAGAAGATTTTAGTCAGACCATGAAGGAGATTCATGAGCAGGTTAAGAAGACAATTACAGCAGCAACACAAAAGTTGAAAGATAAAGCTGATGAGTCAAGGAGAGATGTGCAGTTTCAAGTGGGTGATTATGTGATGGTTCACCTCAACAAATCCAGATTGCAGAAGGGGATGTCCACCAAGTTGCAAATGAAGAGAGTAGGACCATGCAAGGTGTTAGCTAAGTATGGCAAGAATGCTTAAAAGGTGGAGTTACCATTAGATTTGGGCATATCTCCAGTGTTCAACATTGTTGATTTGATCAAATATAAGGGCACAGTCAGTGATGAGGTTCAGAACAGTCATGAGCTCTTCAAGGACATCAGTGATGTACCCCTACCCAATCAAGAGCAGCTTGAGGTAGAGCAGATCTTAGAGTCCAGGGTGAAAAAGTCTACAAGGCACAAAATCTACATGGAACACCTTGTCAAGTGGAGGAAAAAACATGAGTCAGAGGCTACCTGGGTTGAGGAAGCTGATTTTAAGAAGTTAAGCATTGATCTATCACTGATCCCACCTCCAATTCCTTGATCTTTGTGCTGAGAGGGGGAGAATGGTGCAGGAGCACCTGCCAAGTGCCTAAGTACAAGCTTATTTTGAAGGTTTTGTTTTAAATTTCCTTTTTGTTGTTATGGTAAGGTCTTGGTTACCTTTTAGTTGGTGGTTGGGGACCTTTATAGTTCTTAGGTAAAAATTAAATAACTTGGGAAATCCTTTGTGAGGTTGTTTCATAAGTTTTGTAAAGTTTGCAAAACACATTGTGTTTTCTAACACATAATGTTTTGGACATTTTGAGCTCGAGAAAACAAACCTAACTGCTTCTTGGCATTGTATAAGGATTCTCTCAAACTTTTGAAGAGATTAGAAGATTTTGTTGTTGGCAGTTTTCTGAAAACAATAAAAGGAAACAGTGATTTTAGGTGTTAAAAATCTATTTTCTGGTTTTGACTGCGTAACAGCAATCTCAATGAGTTAGCAAGGCATTTAGTTTGTTTTTTGACATGTAAAGTATCCTTTCGATTCATTCCTTGTGGAATTTTAAACAACTTCTCCATTGTTTTCTTCTGTTCTTGTACATACTGCATTTTACTTTTCTCACTGTTGATTGGTAAATCTGTTTTAAAATGGTGGTTTAGTCTGTTTCTTCCCCGTGCCAAGAAGCATGGCTATGTGGGAAACAAGGATAAACCACTTTCCTATATATAGGTTAGTATTAGGACGTGGTAGGAGTTATTGTAGCATGCTAAAGATCTATTCCTAGGCGAGCAGACCATGCCCGGTTAGGAAAGATTCAGAAATAGTGCTTCAAAATGTGCAGGGGTGACTAACTATTGGAAACCCAAGGCGTGAAAAGATTTTTGGGGACCTTGTAAAGGTTTGACAGGTGACAGGAGACATTCCCAAGTCCTCTGGAGGTAGAAGGAAGGAGACAGTCCTCCTTGTATCCAGGAAAAGGCTTAAAAAAACCCTAAATTCTCAAAATCTGGAATATCCCTATGTACGGCCTAAGAAGTGTTGAAACCAAGAAAATCTTGTAGTGCTCCAAAATTGAGCCAGGGTTCCTTCTCTGTGATTGTGGTGTTCTTGTAGTAGGGTGGAGTTTTAACCATTTTTCTTGTGGAAGAAGGCCTAATTCTTGTAGCCTTTCCAAACCCTAAGCTAGGGTTTAAGGAAAGCGATAGAAGAATGGAGCTTTGGGCTTGGACAGGGAGCATTCCTAGACCATTTTGAAGGTAAGAAAACCTATGCACACCCCTGCAACGTTGTTAGGAGGATTGAGAGATTGACTAGTCTTTAAAGGGATTAAGGACTAGATGGAGAAAATGAGGAGAAGCATCAAGAACGGCTTGGGAGCAGCAAACTGAAATTGATAGTAGGGTTGGAAAATGACCAGGGGTGCCTAAATAGCTTTAGGACCTATAGGTTGACTGGTGGAGTGAAACACCAGGGGTTTATATATATTTGAGACCCAGAGCATTGAGCCAGGGATTGACTTAATCCAACCTTGTTTCTATCAGTCATTGTCTTCTTAGAATTTTTCAATACTTTTTAATCCAAAATTTCAACTTTATTTCCCAATATATTACTAAAAATATTCTTAAATATCGCTTGTAGATTCTCTTTTCCCATAACATTTTTTGGATTCAGATTAATAGTTGTTATCTTCTCTAATATTTCAACATCACCATATTTCAAATCATTAACTAAATCCATAATCTCTACCATTTTATCAATTATTTGTTTTATTAATTTCTCTTCCCACTTTAACTGTTCAATCCACTTCCTAATATGTGGGATTATTTGATGATTTATAATATTCTATTTCAACAATAATTGATCTAAAGTCTCAATGGAAAACAACCCAAGTAGTTCAATATTAGTTTGACCTTGCCTTAGATTTTATTTGTTTTATTTAATTTTATTTGTTATATTATCACTCAAAATCATAGATTAATAGTATGTGTAATTATATATTCCCCTTGTAACATAAAATTTCACATCCATAATTTCATTGTCTTATAGCTATTCTCCATTCTATCTAGGGATGATGCTTCTTCTTGAGAAATTAAAATAGGAGCTTCAATAATTCTTGGGCTATTGATAGAGGTCTAGTGCGCTATCTGATATAGGCTTGAAGCTATCTTATTTTACTTTTCAATTCATGTTTCTTTAGCATATCTCTTTGCAATCTTGAGGTGGTATCATTCACATTGACTTTGAGTTCTACAATCTCTTATTCTCTTATTGAATACCTAAGATTAATGGTCAAAATTTGATAATTTCTTGAGGTCATGTCTCTTTCATATTTTGATATAGGAGTAGCCACTTATGCTATCATAGATTCAAAGTCATCTCTAGAAATGGAGGATAGAATTCTATCCTTTTTTCTTGGTCTAAGTGTTTTAATCTTTTGAATTAAGCTATTTGAATCTATCGACATGGCCTCTACTAGTGTTCTCTTTGTTTCCTTTGATTCTCACCATGAAGGAGTAATAGATGTGGATCATAACTATTTCAAATGAATTCTTAATACAAAATTTGGTTGTTGAGGACTATTTGGAAATTTAGGTGTACCTACTTGGCTTGTGTATACACTCTCTCCCCATTGGGTTTCTTCTCTTACAATTTCCTTTTTTGAGGTAACTTTTGGTTCTACTTGAACCACTTGCACCAACTAAGCTACTAGAGAGGTCTCCTTATTATGTTCATTTATGTTAGAATATAATTTTATTAGGGGTAACACCCTTATGAAATTTATATATTATTCTAATACAAGGTTATAAAACCTTATATATTATATGCTTTATTAAGAATATCCCATTTTAAAAAATATAGTCTAATAACTATTATATTATTAATTATTTATGAATGGTTGCTTTGAATAGGTGTGACTAATAACCCTTAAGGAAATTTTCCACCCATTATCCTATATTTAAAGAGGTTAGAACTCTTATTTGAGATTTGGGGAATTTCAAGATTTATAGTGAATTATGTCACTATACACAAGACATATTATTGGCCAAGTGGAAGTATGCAAAGGAGTGTTCCTAGGTTCAGTCTATTTTTTAATAGACCATTTCTTGTAATTTTTTTAATAAGATGATGTTTTATGGGGTTTTTAACCTAAAAGGCCATGTATATCTTATGTATTGTGTAAAATATGTGCTTTTAGGATTTTCATTTTGTTTATTTTATATATTTTATAATGATTACTATCTTAAGATCTTAATTTCTATCATGGTATCAAAGTTATATTAGGCAATACTAATCATTTTTTTATAGGTTGAGATTCTTGAACTTGCATAATTTTCAAAAAAATGAGTCACATTCTTCAAATCCATAACTCCTAGATTTTTTTCATTTCTCTCCTTGCCTTTATTATTATAATATTTACTTCTAGCTTTTGGTTTCTTATTTTTTCAATATTTAAGCTCTTTTTCTCACTATGACTAACTGTATTTCAATTCTCAATAACTGTTTTTATTCATAAATTTTATGATGATTTATTTCTTTCAAAATAATATTTTCTTCAAGGAGGTTATCTAAATGATATAAAAATAAAAAGATATTGTTTTCAACGACATTGCCAAATTTACAATAGTAATGAAAACATAAAATAAAATCCTTCAATACAAATATTTAAGAGGAAATTAAGGTGAGCATATGTAAAATTGTGCTTTATTGTTCATTGCTAAATCTCCATTTACATTAAAGTTTTTATTTGTTATATTTCAAAAAAAATATCGTTAATATTTACAATCATCTTTTCAATTAAGTTCTAATTGATACACATATCCTAAACCATTCTTAAATGTAACTATAATTAAATTTAGTTGGGTGAAAAATTTATATGGATATAATGTCTTCTTATTAAATTCCTAGATACACCATATAGTCTTCAAATTCACATATAGAAGTATTTGATAGGGCATGTTTAAAATAAATGTTCTCTCTTTAATACATGAAAAATCTATACTAAATCTAAAAGGTTTGTATTTTGGGAGGGTGTTGGCACTTTTTTTTGTGTCCAATTTACCATGTAGATCAAAAATAAATTTAGTAGTGAAAGTTGGTTTCCAAGCCCTAGGATGGCACACTATCTAAAAAAAAACACATTAAAATCTCAAGATCTAGAGATTTTTTAAAAATCAATTTTGTAGAAGATTTTGATAATTCAAAATGAGCCTCCACATCTATTTTCAAGGTGATTTGATGAGTTCATTGCAAGTATGAGTAGTTGGTGTTGGAATTGATGTCAACAGGCTTATGTTTGTTTTTTCATTTATGACTAGTGATGGTTCAGAAGATATGATGATGCTTTGATTAGTTTCATTATGTTGTCATTAGTAAGTGCTACTAATTTCAACCTCTAGTGTTTATTTATAAAGATTCTATTTGTTGCAATTGGTTTAGTGGTGATGAGGAAGTGTTGAAGATGATGAGAATATGTTTATGTTGCTTGGTTTCCAAGTGATTTTGAGAAAATTTGAATAAAATAGGAAACATTGTGTTGCAGAGGTCTTCTGGTGTACAAAATGGTATTTTGGTACTGCTTTGCATTTCTTCTATGTTGAAGATCTACTTGTGTGGATTGGATATGTTGATCAAAGGTGTTCCTAGGTTTTATATCTAGAATTTCTTGGTTTAGATCATTGTGCAGAAGAATTTATGTTCACCAGTGTGTGAACTATGTTGCAATACTATTTGGGAGAAATTATTTGGCTCCACATTTCTTCATAGTTTGGTTTCTAGTCTTGCAGTTCTAGAACTATGTTGACAAGGTTCATATTTATCTTTAGTTGAAGTTGTTTGTCCTCTGGTGCTCTACAAGGTGGTTTCTTAGGTTACAATGTATGGAAAGTTTTCTAAGTGTACTAGGTGTGTGCAGTCTTCAAGCGAAAGTTGTTGCAATAGAATTTGTTAGATTTTAGGGTGTTTGTGGAATATTATAGATTATGCTCAAGTGTTGTGTGTGGTCCATGAGTCATCTTTAGATTTGAGGAAGTGTGTACTTAAATGTTAATGGTGTTTACACTAATTGAGGATTTTCTTCAATGATTGTGGAAGCGTGGAATGGTGTATATATATGATTTGGGTTTGAATTAAGATGTGGTGTGGTTTTCTTTCATTCCTTTCCACTGTGGGAATGCTTAGTGCTGACCTAATTTGAATTTGCATGGTGGAGGTGCATAGCTGACCTTGGAGAATGTTTTCAAGGTTGAAAAAGGTATAAATAAGTGTTTTACTGGTGGATAATTAGTGTGTAGTGTGTGATGTGAATTGCAGAGTTGTAAGTGCAAATTTGTGAAGTGTAGTGCAAGCTTAAATGAGTTATACTACTAGAAGTAGTGAGGAGAAGGTTTCTAGAAGCATTAGAGGGGTTGCAAATGTGGGTGATGCTATGGTGGAATTTTTGGTTTTTTTGAGATGGATTTCTCACTATAACATTCTTCTTTCTTCTTTTCATTAATTTGATAGTGAGCCCTCTAGTAGTGAGCCTATTGTATTCAGTGTTGCAATTGTTTTATATTGTGAGCTAATCCTCACTGTGGTTTTTCCCTTCTTGGGATTTCCACATAAATCCAATGTTTTATTGTGCATGGTGTTGATGTGTTTTAATTTTTGTTATTTGGTTTCATGCTAAATAATTCTATTAGATTGAGGGTTAATAAAGTTTATGTGGATTTGAATGTTTATGAGTATTTTAAGTTTTTAGTGTACAACTAATTCACCCCCTCTTAGTTTTCTTGTGCATTCAACAATTGGTATCAAAGCAAGGTTCCTTGGAAGATATATTAACTGCTTGAGGTAGATCTAGGATGGTGCACAAGAGGGATGCTCCTATGTTAGATGGATCGGACTATGGCTTTTGGAAAAAAAGGATGGAAGGTTTATTGACATCTCTTGGATTTGGAGTTTTGAAGTGTTGAACACCCAAAATACTGAGAGGGGGGGGGTGAATCAATATTCTCTTAAACCATTCAAACATTAAACATCCAATCACCAAAGTATATTCAACTATAATAAAGAAAGAAAGAATGAAACATTAACAACACATGACACATGAACACCAAGATTTTTACATGGGAAATCCAAAGTGGGAAAAAACACAATTGGAATTAGCTCAAAATATATTATAACCAATTATAGTATATTTATAAAAGTGCTCACTACAGGTGGACTCACTATCCATAGAGAAAAAATAGAAGAGAGATGGTGGATCACATCCTATTTTGAACTATTTAATTGCATCTATCATATGCATGAAATATAGTTCTAGTGAAGCTCAATAAACTAACTTTACACACTTCATCTTAATCATATCTGACACTCTTCTTTCCTCTGCATTCACACCACTTCAATCTTCTACTCAAAATTCACAACTTAAATTTGCACTACTCTGATAATATTCACATGTATAATCTTCACATCACACATCATATATTTGTATCACTCATCAAAACACCAAAAATATCCAACATATATATCTGGATCAACTCTAACATCAATTAGGCTAGCCTAATTAGATTTAGTACCCAAAATATAACTTGTTGGCTCCAAAACTTTCATACATATCTCGCACAAAGATTCAGTACTTGAAATAATTTAAAATAGGTCAGCATGGACCTATATTAGATCCCACACAAGACTACAATACTTATTTAACCTTTGCATACCTTTAAACCTATTAGGTAAACACGACATAAGACCTAATAACAAAATCCTTCAACTGTGTATCCACATCTCAACACGTGGACCTCAAAACTCAATGCCGACTAGAATCCATACTATACTACCATCTAGCAACATATCCTCAAAAGTGCAAAGCCAAAAACTAATTTGTAGAGAAGTGTAAAATCTCCCACACATCTACTCTGTACATAGAATAAATATAATTTACTATTCCAAACTTTGGTACTCATATCTCTCAAACCTCTTGTCAAAACATGATGAAAAATTGGAATTAGATACATCTAACATCCACAAAATAATGTTACAAGAACATTATTTGAAATCTTCCAATGATTCTTTATAACAATTATATCATTCTCTTTCAGATATATCTTTGTGGAATGATTTCTTAACGATATTTCAAACTTATTTGTGGAGTCTCACATTTCAAATTTGTAAGATGCAATTAAGGGGTAATCTCTTCTCTTTGATGACAACAATTGCACTACTATTGTCTAATCATCATTTTCTTTGGATATTGTTCAACATTAGTTTCCATATATTCTTCGCTTTTCCCCTTCTTTGATTGGGAATGTACTTTATTTTTTTGTGGCATCATCATCAACCATGTACATGGAAACACATGAGAATATTTCAAACTGAACACAAAGGAAATAGGGTGTGCTCCACCTTTTAGAAGATGGAACACACACAAAGGGGGGGTCCTATTTCACTTTTAGTTCATTCAAGGAAACCCTAGAGATCCCTCAACCAAATGATTCAATTGAGGGAAAATGGATTGCTACAAGGTATCCTTGGGTGTGGTTAAAAGGGGAGTTCACCACTAAGAAAATTCTTAGAAAGAAGTAAATGCAAATAATATGCAAATCTAGCTATGTAACCTAGGAAATGAAACTAAAAATTAGAATAATAAACTGTAGATAAATAGAGAAATTCTTGGAAGACTAGAGATGCCTGAAACAAGGTCTACAATCCTGAAATTATTAATTTTTATGTGAACTAGGACTCATACACCAGACTAGGTGATTTAGTCCCAGTTTAGGGTTTTGGGCTGAATCTGGAATATGCAACTGGTAAACCAGGATCTATAGGAAATGACTGAAAAGTGGTATAATAGGACTCATCTGCCTAAGGTGGCAATTTAGTCCTATTATTAGCATTTGGATGAAACTCTGGTATCCTCTAATTATCTTCTATAGCTTCTATCATGTCTGATCTTTGAGTCTAAAACATTGAATTCTGGCTTGTAGGCAACTTTCCATGAAGATGACAAATTTTTGACAACTTTGACAACTTTCTTCAATCCTACAACCTTTTCTTCAAAGGATCCTCAAGCCTCAAAACACCTAGGTCTACAATCACACATGTAGAGGGAGAAAAATGTTGTTTTGTTAGTGGATAGAGGTTTTCCTTCGTCAAACCCCATTTTGGTAATGAAACCTTGAAATGAAATGAAATAGAATGAAGGAATGATGAATGAAAAAATATGATATGTTGTAACGCACCAAACCCTTGCAGTGAAGGCTACAATCTTGTATGAAATGGTTGACATGAACGTAGATCTTGACTCTTGATTGTATGTTATGAATCTTGACTTGAATGCTTGCTTGAGTCATGAAAACCTACATCACAAATGCTATCTCAATAACACACATGATCCATGATGACTTTGACATGATGCTTGAATCTTGAATATAGCTCTAAAATGCTCAATAATCAGCTCTTGAATGCTCTTGATCTCATAAACTTTCTAGGATACTTGCTCATAAAATTTGATAGGAGAAATTATGTGAAGTAACCTTGTATTTATACTTGTTTATGCTAAGTTTTCCAAAATTACAACACTACAAGCCGACATTAGATCTAGGAGAATAAAATCCTACCAAGAATTGAATTCAAAATATATCCAAGCTAAAGTGAGAATCATACGCTATTTGGGGCGTATGAGTCCCAATAACCTAAGCTTGGAACACAAATTTCAAGAAATGTTAAGTATTATGCCATATTCAGGATCAGGCCCTAAAAAGTAGGTGGAACCCATACGCCCAAGGTGGTGTATGAGTCCCAAATCACTAGATATGGAACACAACCCAAAAACATGAATTATGATTGGTCATTAGTTAATTTTCAGGATTATCCTCAAAAAAATGCATTAAATAAGGCTTGTGGATGCAAAATAGGACCAAATAGGGAATAAAGAAGCCCAATTTTAGCAGGAAGGGCCAAAAAAAGTCTAAAAATGTAAAGGGATACATTTGTGTACACTACATTTAGCCCTGACTTTAGTGATAGGAGGAACTTGCTTCAAACTCACACTAAAGTAGACAAACTCACATAAAGAGGGGTTCAAGTATACCAATGCTAGTGAGATAGGACAACAATAATCAAGAGAGTTGTGCAAGCCCCTGGGATCAAGATCCTATGGCAAACCAACATAGGCACAAAAGAACACACATGTAAATGATGTAAGGAGCAATAACAAGGTACAAGCATGCACTACAAAAGACATAAAGAAGAAAGAAAAAGAAAGAAAGGGTGGAGCAAGCCTCGACCATTTTTCCAACATGATATGGATTAGATCTAAGCTATTTTTTTTAAAAAAAATTACAAGTGGAACATGATGTCCACTATGCATACCAAATTCATGCTCACAAGGGCTAATGGAACCTCAAGTTGTCCACTAGGTAAGCCCCTAGAAAGGTGAGACACATACGCACACAACTGGTATATTCTAACACACACAAGAAAGTGGCTATGGGAAAGTCATGCCTAAGTTTGGCTCCCATACGCTAACCATACCAAAGCTATACCTCCTGATAACTTTGATAAGGTGTCACACAACACGAACAACAAGATTCACGAGACAAGAAAAACTTCATATGCTTGACACCCATGAATAAATAGGATGGCACCACATGCAAGAAAAGTGTGTTATGCAAGGTGGCCATATAACAAATATTGTAAATACTGAAAGGTTGAAAATTGTTGCTTTCTATGCTTGGGAGATATAAAAACTATTTTCACTCTCATTCAAGAAAAAACCCTAGAGTTCTCAATGCAAAGGAGAAAGAGATCTTGCAATAGGGCTATCCTAGGGGTTGAACATAGACTAATGAGGGGTTCACCACCAAGCTAGGGCTTGGAAAGAAAAATTTAATGCAAGATGCAATGTGAAACCCTAATTCAATGCAAGGCTTCACTAGATGACCTAAAAATGCAAATAGAAAAAAATAGAAATCTATAGGATGGAGTGTGTGAACTTGGAAATCTGAAGATGATTGGAAGCAGGTTTGAAATGTTGAAAATTTTGAATTTAATGCTGAGTGGGACTCATTTTCCAAGCTAGGTGAAGTAGTCCTAGTTCTGGGTTTCTGTGCAGAAATAGGAATCTGGCAAATGGGTATCTGATTCTCTAAAAAATTGAATTTTGACCTAAACTAGGACTCATTTTCTAGAAGTGGAAAATCAATCCAATTAGGTATTTTTGAAACTTCAAGGTCTTCTTTGTGCTTCCCAACTAACTCCCAGATTTGAAACCCTGATTTGCAGCCTATAGAAGTTCTCAAAGTATTTCCAATGCAAGATGACAACTTTGACAACTTTCTCCAAACTTGCTACTTAATGTGTCATCAATCTAAACCTGCAAATCACACACTAAAGAGAGGGAAAAATTTTGTTCTGTTAGTGGATAGGGGTATTCTTTGGTCAAACCCAATTTTGGTAATCAAACCTAGAAATGGAATGAAATAAGAATGGATAATGATGAATGAACAAAATAAGATGTTGCAACTCACCAAAACCTAGCAATGAGAGGCTGCAAACATGTATGAGATGGCTCCAATGGATGTAGATCTTGACTCTTGCTTGATTATGATAGATCTTGACTTGAATGCTAGCTTGAATCATAAAACCCTACATAACAATTGTTAGCTCAAAAAAAAACATGATGCATGAAGACTTTGAAATGATGCTTGATGCTTGAATAATGCTCTATAATGCTTGAAAATTTTCTCTTGAAGACTCTTGAATGCTCTTATGAATGCTTGAATTCTCTTGTGAACTCAAATTTTCTATAAGCATTCTCATTCAACTTGATAAGTGTTAAAATGAGTGAAAGAAACCTGTATTTATATTGAATTATGCAAGAATTCCCGAAATTACAACACTACAAGCCGACATCAGATCTAGGAGGATAAAATCCTACCAAGAATTTGAATTAATTTTAATTTTGGGCCACATAGGAGTCATTTCCCAAGGTGGCAAATGAGTCCCATTAGGCATAATTTATGGGACCATTTTAAAAAATGCTTTAAAAAGTGTGAAACTAGGTTTGGGACCCAAAAACCCAAGCGGGACTTATTCACCCAAGGTGGCGAATGAGTCCTAGATAACTAATTCTAGGCCACATAACCTGAAAACACTTGAATTATGATTGGATGTTTGTTTTTGTTTGGATCATCCTCGAAAAGATGCATTAAATGAGGCTTTTGGATGCAAAATAAGGCCAATTAAAGCATAAAGAATCCCAAATATTAATGAAAACCCTAGAAAAGTGTGAAAGTGTGTTACAACACTTTACAACACCCCAAATAAGGTAGGATTAGGTTTATTTAATTCACAAGGGCCCAAGACCTAATGTGAGTTTGTTAGTTACATTACAACACTAAGTCAAGACATCATTAAGCTCAATTTTATGAGGGCCTAAATAAGTGTAAAAAAGTTACCAACGACATTTTTAGATACTACAAATACAAAATAGTGTAAGGTACATTCAAAGGAGTTTTTCTTAGTTCATGTAAGGTCTTAACTTAGGGAACATCATGCCTAATTTCTCCAAGAGAGGACCAATCGAAGACTAGAAGATTCACAACTTAGGGAATGCAGTGTGTCGCATCAAGCCACTAAGAGGAATTTAATATGCTAAGAGAAATTTCACTCTTGGAGGACACCACACCCAATGTCACCACAAAGAGAAAGATGCATTGCATGAAGTAAGAAGAATAAACAATGAAACATGAGTTGTAATATGCAAAATAATAATGCCAATGTATGCCCCCACTTCAAAGAAATTGTTAAACACCATGCTGTGAGAAATTACTTTAAAGTAGAAAATGATAAATGCTAAAAATAAATAGGATATGATAGATTATTTGGAAATCCCTATGCCAAGTCATATGTTTTTGAATGAAGCTAGATCATGTAAAGGGGTTTCCCCCAAAATGAAATCCAAAAATCACATAAGGGATCCACAGATTCGAGGTCTATATGTATTTGCTTCAATATTTTGAGAGAGCTCAAAATTGTCATCATTCCCAAAATACTCATGGAACGGGAAGAATGACACAAGGAGAGTGAAAACAAAGAATATCTTTCATATCAACATGGAAGAGACCTAAATGTCTTGACACCTTGCATCATCCCCAAAAGGAAAACATAAGACAAAGAAAATATAAAGGAACAACTTTTGGATCAACATGGAAGAGACCTAAATGTCTTGACACCTTCTATCAACCCTAAAAGTAAAATAGAAGACAAAGAAAAGATAAAGGAAAAGATTTTGGCTCAACAAGGAAGATACCTAAATGTCTCAATGCCTTGCATCATCCCCAAAAATAAAATATAAGACAAAGAAAAGATAAAATGTTTACGACATAGAGAAGAATTTAGATACATATAGACGTATGCACAAAGGGAGAGATATATCAAATAGAATAGTACGAGGGATTACGTTATGCATATGCAATCACATAAAAGAAACATGAAAAATAAAATAAGGACAAGACTAGTAAGGCACATGTGATTCAACCTATTAGTAGGCCGTCTCCATCCCAATCTTGTTCATCATATACGAAAGGAGGATAACTATCCAAAGGGACAATAGCAAGTGCCAAACTAGGGTCATCACCAAGTTCAACACTCTTCCTAGGAGAATTTATCATTTAATCTCATAGAAGAGGAAAACAATGTATTCAACTCATTATACACTTCCTCATCAATTTTATTAATCTCATCACCATCATCCAAGTTAATCACAACAGGAGGTTGAATGTTAATGTCTAAAGAAGGATTTATATCTTGTTGTGTTTGTGATATAGGATATTTTTGTTGTGGTGAAGAGGGAGACTCATCATGTATTGCTTCAGTCAAGTTTGGATTTTGATTTTCTTTGTTGGTCTCTTTGTTTAACCTTTGAGCAATAGCACGACATCTACCCCTACACTCTCTAGCATTTCTATTTCTTTCAATATGATTTTCAAGTTGTGTTTGTGTAGGAGTGGGTTTATCAACCTTAGGTCTGTTTTCTTTCATTAGGGGAGGAACAAAAGGAACCATAGGAGGCTATTCAACCACTTTCTCTTTAGCTTTGTAATTTTTTTTTTATCTTAGGAGATGTGATGAAATTGTTTTGGTTGTCTCTTGGTCATTTTTAGGAGATAGGAAAGGGATCTATCTTAGGTTGGTCTTGGTTATTTGGAATGGCTTTTGGTTCTATCATAGTTTTGTCAAGGATAGGAGGCTCAATCATGGGTTGAGGCATGTTTTGAAGTGATAGTTTTGCTATGCATTTTTCCTTAAAATTTTGATAGGATTTGAAAAAGAAGTCCTCATGAGGTTTAATAGGTTCCATAGGCTCGAGCCAAAAGAAATCCAATGAAAATTTCCCATAGGAATACACATGATTAAAGCCACTATGGTGCACAGTAAAGATTTCATTGTCAAAGGGAAACTTCAAACATTTATGCACAACCGATTGAACGGCTTCCATGGAGTGTAGCCATGGATAACCAAACTTCACACATAATTGATCCACCATTGGGATGATGGAGAATGAGACATATAGATTTTGTTTCAATCCAATTTTTAGAGGAAGGGTGATTGATCCCATCATAGGGAAAGCAAAACCATTATGGTTTTATATCCATGCTTTTGGTTTATCATATGTTTCTTGATAGAGTTCATGCATAGGTAAGAATTCTTTAGTGATCACATTCTCTCCATAGACAAGATCAATTAATATCCCATTAGTGGTCTTGTCATTGATTCGGTTGGCTATGTAAAGAGGACAATCAGGTGCATTTCTATTCATATATTTGGATGAGAAAGAAATTTCAAGAGGAATTTTAGTTTGTCCCTTACAAGGTTGAATTTCGATCAATCCAACCATATCATTCATATGACTTTATTCATCAATATCCATGTTGTCATCATCTATGTCAACATTCATCATATCATTCTTCTTAGTTTCACTAGCTTTGACAAATGAAATATTATGGTTTGGCATAGGGTTGGTAAATATTTGTAAGTTTTGGTTGCAAGGGGAAATGAACTTATTTCCTTGATCATAACACCTCCAATTTGAAGTCGATTAGAATCAATGAGGTATTGCACAAGATGTTTAAGATGCTTACAATTTTTCATATCATGTCCATTTTGTTGGTGGTAATGGCAATAAGAATTTGATCTAAAGTTCGGAGGTAAAGGATTATTAGGATCAAGAGTTTTAATGAGAGGTAAGGAGATCATTTTATATTCTAGAAGTTGTAACATTGTGTTATGGAGGGTGCTGGGTAAGGGAGTAAATTGTTTAGTCGGATCCCCAAATGTAAAAGGATTTGTCTACTTTATAGTATCCACTTGGGTATCAACATGTTGAGTTGGTTGAGGGGGATTTATTTAAATAAATACTTTACTCTATTTTCTAAAAGGTTTATAATTGTTTTGATTTGTGGGTTCAGACTTTTAGGATGTTTAGAGGTGGGTTTTGTTTCATGACTATTAAACGAGTTTTGATAATCATGAAGGGCATTAGAAAAGTGTACAAAGGAAGGAAAATTCATCATTCCAAGCTTATCTTGTATCTTATTTTTCAAGTTCTCAATGAAAATTCATTGAAGGTGAGGATCGAGAATCTTTACGTTGATTTGGGAATAAAGCATTTGGTAGATTGAAATGAAGTTAGTAACCTTTTCATCATCCTTTTTCTTACATCTCATCAAATCAGCTAAGGTCATCTTAGGAGACATGTCAACTTGGAAATGGTTGACAAAGGCCTCAAAAAGTTCATTTAATGAACAAATTGAGTTATTCGGTAACGAGGAAAACCATTATAAAGAGGTACCGTTCAAGGGCCTAGCGAAAATCTTAGCCAAGAGCTTATCTTCAAGGATGAAATCACTACATATGGTAGTGTAAGCGGAAACATGGTTAGAAGGGTCTCCTTTCCCTCCATATTCCTAAAACCTAGGAATCTCTATACCTTGTGGTATCGGTTTTCTCAATATCTCCAAGGATAAGGGATTTCTTTTGACATAGTATGATGTTTGGTCATTTTGATTTTGGTTTATGGTGGAAATTTTCTTTTGAAGGGATGAAACATTTTGCAAGATTTGGTTGTATTTTGAGATGAAGGCGAATATGGTGGAGGTGTATATTTGTTCAAAGCAGAAGTGAATGGAATACTTATGGGAGGTAAATTGGTAGGAGATATGACGTGAGATGCCACAAAGGTACAATAATTGCTATTGGAAACACCCAAGGTAGGAAAGACATTACTAGTACGTTGCATCGTTGTTGTAACTTGAGGGTTGGTATAGGTGGGAATAGAGGCAATGGTTGTGGGAGGAGGAATTTGAGTTCCCCCTTGACTTTGGAAATTGTTCGAAGGTTGAGTACAACTAGTTGTTGAGGTAATATCTTTTCCAAAAAATTGAGCTAGGTTACATGCAAGTTCTATTCCTTGTTCACTTTCAGTCATGTGGTGTATGTTATCTATGGTAGGAATAGTAGTGTTAAAAATATTTTCAATACTCATTTTTATGTTATAGTTTTGCTAACTCTTCATGGATTTGGGTTATGTTTTCTTGAGGAACACTAGCAACCATTGTTTCAACACTTGTCACACTACTTGAAGGTAAAGAGTTAAGGGTATGGTCCATACCTAGTGAAATGGTGTCAAAACTATGAGTGAAAGAGCTAGGTAACCCAAGATCCACGATGAGTGTGCTATCTTGGGATGACATGAGTCTTGAACTACGTCTCACTATAGTATTAGTAATAGGACACTAGGTTGTAAAGCTCATGCAAGGGACAATCAATGAATGCAAGATAAATGCAATGAACTCAAGATAAATGATATTCTTTAATTATGATTCTTATGTTTAAAAATGAACTTGAAATGAAACCAAATTACTCTAGATCCAATGAAATGAATTAAACAGAAACTCAATAATCTGAAATAGAGATCTAAAAATAGCAAAAAAAAGCACAGAAACAAGGTTTTTAACGTTGTAAAATGCAAATTTAGGTATGATATGGGACTAAATCGGCCAGAGGGGCGTATGCGTGCCAATTAGGGTTTTTGAAAGGTTTAGATGCTGAAAAACACACAACACAAAATTCCTAGAAAGGACTAGGCGATTTAGTCCTAGTTTTGGGTTTCAGGTTGAATCTAGAATCTACAACTGGTAAACCAAGATCTATAGGAAATTATTGAAAAGTAGTATTCTACGACTCATATGCCCAAGGTGGCAATTTAGTCCCAGTATTATGGTTTTGTTGAAACTCTGCTATCCTTTATGTGAATATGACAACTTCTTGACAACTTTCTTCAATCTTGCAACCTTGTCTTCAAAGGATCTTCAAGCCTCAAAACACCTAGATTTGCAATCACACATGTAGAGGGAGAAAAATGTTGTTTTGTTGGTGGATAGGGGATTGCCTTGGTCAAACCTCATTTTGGTAATCAAACCTTGAAATAAAATGAAATAGAATGAAGGAATGATGAATGAAAAAATATGCCATGTTGCAACTCACCAAACCCTTGGAATGAAGGCTACAATCTTATATGAAATAGATCATAAATGTAGATCTTGACTCTTGATTGTATGTTATGAATCTTGACTTGAATTCTTGCTTGAATCATGAAAACCTACATCATAAATGTTAGCTCAAAAACACACATGATGCATGATGATTTTGACATGATGCTTGAATCTTGAATATAGCTCCAAAATGCTTGATAATCAGCTCTTGAATGCTCTTGATCTCATAAACTTGCTAGGATAATTTCTCATAAAAGTTGCTAGGATAAATTATGTGAAATAACCTTGTACTTATACTTTTTTATGCCAAATTTCCAAAATTACAACACTACAAGCCGACATCAAATCTAGGAGACTAAAACCCCATCGATAATTGAATTCAAAATAGGTCCAAGATAAAGTAGGACTCATATGCCATTTGGGGTGTATGAGTCCTAGTAGCCTAAGCTTGGGACACAAATTTCAAGAAATGCTAAGTTTTATGCCATATTGAGGATTAGGCCCTAAAACCTAGGTGGGACCCATACGCCCAAGGTGGCGTATGAATCCCAAATCACTAGATTTGGAACACACAACCCAAAAACATGAATTATGATTGGTCATTAGTTAAGTGTCAAGATTATCCTCAGAAAAAATGCATTAAGGCTTGTGGATGCAAAGTAGGACCAAAGAAGGCATACAAAAGCCCAATTTTAGTAGGAAGGGCCCAAACAAGTGTGAAAATGTAAAGGGATACATTTTTCTACACTACACAAAGATATCATCATAAATCTTCATGCTTCTTACTTTCAACTCCTATCCAAAATTCCAAGAATTTCTACATTTATACATGGTTTTGTTTCTTCCTAATGGGAGGAATGTTGTTTTTAGGCATTGGATCATGTTTTGTCTTCAACCATCTACCATTTCTATAGGAGATTACACATTATGGGGGGGATACATAGTCTCTCTCTTTCTCTCTTATGAGGTATATTTGTGATGGAAGTAGTCCTTGGGGGTTCATGTTGATTCCTCCATTCATTAGTTCTTTCATCACTTGTACATGATTTTTTTCATGCATTCTCTCTTTTGGAGAGGGGTTATTTTGCATGTGGTTTTTCTCCTTTTCTTGATTTGTGAGAGGCCATTTGTACATGGGTACCTAAAATGGCCTCATAGTTGGGACCCATCCTTACATTATTGTATCATTTGTATTGGTTTGTTCCTCCCTAATTTTCGCTTAAGGGGGGGGGGTGTTGATGTGAATATGGTATTTTACCTAACTAGTCTACTAGTAGGTCCTAGTCACATGTTAAGTTTACTTAGGTCCTAGGAATATTTCTAAAAGTACGAGTTGACATTAGATCTTATCTTATCTTATGTCATTTACTTCTTATGTCCTAGGTCATTTAATATTTTTTATGTTATTTGTCTCATAATATAGGATTAAGACACATGTCAGTATCTTATCTAATAATGTCCTTCACCAAGTGTCCATATAAGAAAGGCTCTTGTACATTTGTAATCATAGGGTATGTACTATCATTGATCCATTATTGATCATTGTGCAATATTGAAATCATTAATCATAGCAAGCTATTTTATTACCATTCTCTCTTATAGAATGTTATCCTTTATTTTGTAGGTGATCCTAAGGTGTGAGCTAATTTTTAGCTTCTATAATGTCAACAAGTGTTTTTTGAGATTTTATGTATAGATTATAATTTTTTAAAATAATTTAAGAAATAAGTTATGGTTTTTATGTAACTTTTAATAGCTTATTTTTATAGTTAATATTTTTTTCAAATTGGAATTACTTGAGTAAAGCATAACTTTATTTTTCAAAAGGATAAAATTATAAATTTGTAAAAATAGATTTGTAATGAAAATATCTAGTGCATGAATATTTTTCATAATTTTTTGTTGCATAATTTCTCTTATAATGTTTTGAAGTGAGATTAAGTATAATTCATATAGAAAAATTCATTGCTTAACATATTTGTAAGTATAGAGCACGTGAGTGGGAAGAGGAGTGGACGAGGATTTTGAAATCCTTAGGTGCAGAGGGTGATAGTGGTTTAGACACAAATGATGAAAATGATGCTTGGTTGCTCTCTTTTTTAGTGGGGTTATTTGTTGTTGTCGTGGCTCTAGAGCATTATTTTTGGCATTTGATGTGCGGTATGGTTTGTCTATGGTTGGGACGATTATGGAGAATTTTTGGCTATCCTTTGACCTTGGCTGGCATGTCGGATTTGATGTTGATCTTAATGGTTTTTCCAACTTTTTACTCCCTTTCTACGTGGGCTTTCCTTGCTTGCTATTGTGTGTGGGTGCCTTGGTTTCTATTTTTGGAGCTTTGGGTGGTATTCATCCTTCTGAATGTTTTCTACTGTTCTACTATGCTCTTTAAGGGAATGGCTTCTCTTGGTTTTCAATGTTGCTTAGTAGTGTGCTTCGTTGTTGCTTGGTTGCTCTCTTTTTCAGTGGGGTCATCTACTATTTCCCTACCTCTGGAGTGATGTTTCCCCATGGCTTCTTTTTGGTCATTCGGTGTGTGGTCTAGTTTTTCTATGGCTGGGAGGCTTTTGGAGAGTTTCTAGCTATATTGTCACCCTAGTTGGCATGTCAAGCCTGATGTTGAGATTATTGGTTCTAGGGTGATCCCACAAAGCTGGTTTACAATTTCTAGGAGATTCTATTTTTTGCTGAAATCACATATTTTTAGAAAATATAATGATTTAAGCCTTAAAAATATCCATTCAAAGCATTCCAATTGAAGAAGGTTTGATCAAACTACCTTAGATCAAACCCCCTTGGATAGAACCTCACTAGTTTTAAACCATACCTATAATAGAGTCTCCTTTACACCTATCAAAATGTTGATTAAAAACCACTTTTGATTTACCTTTTGGGGGATCAAATGAATTCATTTAAAATTTATTTTTTTGTAAGTATGTAGTCCTTACTATAAGCTTCCCAAAAAGTATAATTTTAAATAAATTTAATTTTATTATTATATTTATTTTTTATTTCTTGTGAATGTAGGTTTTTCACTGAAAAATCAAGCTCTCTATTTGCACATGTATAAAAATAGAAGATTATAAAAAAAAATTGAAAAATATGAGTGCACCAGATATTGAAGTCCTTGATCCAACAAAAAAAAATTGAATTGCGATACATACAAAAATTGTGTTATACAGTCCTCCTATTTCTGAATTGTAATTAGTTTGACTTTGAAACTTGATTAAGGAAAAAATATTCAATAAAACACTATTAAACCAACTGGAAGCACTAGATATTGTAGTTGCAAATTTAAATTAGAAAAAAAAAGAATTTTATCCTTCTGGAAAAAAAGTTGTGTTATACGGTGAGCATCACTCCTTAAAAATGGTGTTTACTGAAAAAAACTAGTTTTCGAAGGAGATGGAAAGAGAAGTGCAATCTGATTCCAAAAAAATTGGAAAAAATATATTTAGAATCTACAAAAAAAATGTCACAAATCATTAGTTTGCATCATCTTCAAATTACTCACGGTTTAGCCACTATAGGTGCCTGAAAGTGAAGATTTAGTTAGAAAAAATCAATTTAGTGTCCAATTTGGCCAAAAATTGTAAACCAGTATTGTGGGATCACCCTCCACCCGCTCTCTAATCCTTTTCCATGTGGGATCTCCTTGCTTGATATTGTGCATGGGTTCCTATGTTTTGCAGTTGTGGGTGGTTTTTGTCCCTTTGGTTGTTGTCCATGGTATTGTTGTGTTCTTTAAGGGGGTGGCTTCTCTTGGTTTTCTATGCTACTTGGTGGTGTGCTACTTCTTTGTGGTGTTTGGTAGTGCCTTCAACCCTATCTCTTCTAGTGTTTTGGGCACCCGTGCTGGTTATACACTCTTTGTGGGTGTGTTTTTTTGTTTGGCCTTGTTGGTGGCATTCCCTCTCATGCGGTTTTTTCCTCTTTGGAAACCTTTTTTCTACTATTATTGATGGCCTTGTTTCTCTTGGTGTGACTCTTCTTGGGAGCTATTTGGTGGGCTTAGGCTTGTCTCCTCTCAAGTTTATTTTTTAGCTTGGGTTCTTCATTGGCTCACCATGGTTGTTGGTGTGTACTTTCTTTGCGGGTGCCCTTGAAGGCTTTCCTTGGTCTTTGGGTTCTCCTTTATAAATTTTATATCTCCTTTTGGACCTGCTTTAGTTCTAGACGTGGTTCCTATTTTTGTGTGGGTGTTTTCAAGTGGTTTTGGCTCCTATGGCATTCTATGAGTTGATTGGACTCCATTCTACTCTGGAGTTTGGCTTTGGTTTCTATTGAAGTCCCAAGTATATTGGCTTTCTATACTGCTTTCTTACTTCATTTACCTAGTGCTCATGTTGCCAAAGGATGTTGTGTTAGCTCTTTCTACTGGTGGGCCTTCCTCTCTCTGGATTTTATAGTAGGTGTCTTCTAACGATGTGGAGACTTCTCCTATTTAGGGGTATCCCTCTCCTATTGAGGGGGAGTTGGGTGTTGTGGATTCAGTGGGAAGTTCTCTCCTATCACGTGGGTTCCTATTGAGGTCTCGATGGAGCTTATGTGGATTAGAGAGTTGTGTCTTTGGTGGAAAGGGTTCTCCTTTTTTCCTCTCCTATAGAGGGGATCTCACTCCTTTAGAGGTAGAATTTGGGATGGCTACTCAATTTGGGTAGTGTTGTAAGAGGGTTGTTGCTACCCCATACTCTATTGAGCCCTCTTTCTCCATGGTTTTGGTTGGAAGTTGGGTTATGTTGGATGTGTTTATTAGGTTCTCTTTTCTCTTTGTTTCCTTTGTTCTCTTAAGGAGAACCAAATCTGGTTATGTGGGTGTTCTCCAATTTAATGGCTAATTTTCTTGGCTTAGGATTGGTTATTCTGAGCGGCTAGTTAGTTATTTCCTAGTTGTTTTAGGTTGTGTAAATTTTTTACTTAGGTTTAAGGTCCCTATTAAAAACTAGTTGTAAAGGGTTTTAGGTCCCTTTAAAACCTTTTCTTTACAACATGCATAGCCTTGAAAATCTTTTTTGGTCATTGATGTTTGGCTATCGTTGATCTATGACTTATCTCGTGTGTAGCTTTTTCATTATGACAAGGTTTTAGGTCCCTTCAAAACCTACTTATAATGGGTTCTGTGCCCCATCAAGACATGTTTTTCCCCTTTAATCAAAAATATCATTCATACATAGATTATTTATGTAACACATAACTCTTTTTAAATGCATCTAAATTAATTCCTTCTTTTGTTGAAATAAGAACATCAATACCTAGTGCATAAATATTTTTCAAAAAAATTCTATTTATTTTAGTATTTTTCCATGTGTGTGGATTAGAAACCTTGACAATTGTTAAAAAAAGTATTGACAAAAAAAATGTGATAGTAAAATTAAAAATATATTTGAAAATTATACTCGTTGGAAAGCTTATTTTGAGTGTTGCAATCCTATAAAATATCTTCTCTACTTTATTTTATTTGAAATTCCAACTAGAGGTCTGAAACTAAAAATTATAAGGAAACCATGAGGCCTAAAGTGGAAAAGTCATTTCTAGGACCTTCAAATGAAGTTATGTCCTTCCCATAATTAAAAAAATAAAAGGAAAGACCTTCTTTTGAAGGTATACACTTTTAAATGAAGGGCCATGTTTGTTTGAAGGTGATTTACAGCTCTCCTTCAAATAAAGGTACCTTCATTTGGAGAAATACCTTCAAATGAAGGTATTATGATTTTTTTGCCTCACACAACATGAAAAAACTAATGTTCCAAGTTTAGGACTCATTATTTTGGTTTTACCCCACTATGCCTTCCACTATTATATCATCCACATCAAGCCTACGTATGTCAGGGTCCCTAATTTTCAATAAATACTAGTACACACTCCAAATGGTAGGTCCTTAGTATATTTATCCATTTTCCACCAAACTTTTGGCCCAACAAACCATTTACACCATAAATATTATTTTTTGCAAATATTATATCTATCTTGTTGCAATTTTGTTTTCCACATTTTTCCTTCATATCCTTGACTATGTTAAACTCTTCCATCAACATGATAGGAACATTCAAATTATTTTAAAGGAGGCCAACAAATGATAGATTAGTGTACACTTTTTCTCTTTCAAAATCCATAGGTGATTTTACATTTTGGTAAGGGAGAAGTTGACATGTGGGGGATTATGCAATGGGTATTTTTTTCCTTGCCAATAATTTTGGCAACGAAAAACTTGGTACAAGAAAAACTAATATATTTTTTGAAAATTTCAATATAAGTATAGGACATGTGCTCGGATGTGCCACATTTTTTTAATGAATTTTTTGCAAGTAAATAATTAGTTATGAATTTTTTATTAGAAATTTCTAAAAATATTAAAACCTGTTTTTCTGACCATCATAACTTGGTCAAAAATTCATGAAAATCAATTTTATTTTTTTCATCCTATAGTATAGGAACTATAAAATGTGTTGCATCTTTCGGATTCAAAAAATATGAAATCATTTGAGAATTATAGATTTTTTTGAATCAGCCTATCAATCAGGACTTTAGTTAGAATGTATGTAGAAAATCAATAATAATTATCTATTTAATTCCAAATAACTCATATCTTATATTGGTGGAAAGCTAACAATTTTATCAATAAACCTTTTTTGTTTCATCAAATTTAGATTAAAAAATGTCGTCAGTCACTTTTGGCTCATATAACCACTTTTTAGACCCCCATGATCCTACACTCATCCTAAATATTTTTAAAACAATAGATAGTCATATAGCACATTCTTTATTATAAAGTGGAGACAATTTCAACTCCCCTCTATCTATAACTAAAACTTTAATTCTTTAAGTATAATTACTCCTTTATAAAAAAATTAGATAATATGTTTTACTAATTAAAAATTTGAATGGGGCCTCTTGTACTTCCAAAAGCTAAGCATCATATAGTTACACAAGACCATGTTACTAAATTTTTCTACTCAAAAATTTTGGGAGATGAAGACTGTTATCTTAGTTACAATATCTAAAATGCAATTCAATGATTTTCCTAACCAAATTGTATCATTCCTTAATTGTTTAAAGGAGTTCTTCTAATTCTTCAATCACATAGTAATCTTTCTTTTTCCACTATTCAAGATTCCTCGCATTTATTATTAGAGGAGCCCACTTGAAAAATTATCTTTAGAGTTATGATAGGATAATTTTGAAAAATGCATCCATATAATAATGGCACAAGTCAATAGTTTGATGGATTTTTGTATGAACTCAATAATGAGTTATCTTGGTTTGGGAATTTTCTTAGGAGCTAAGGAAAATCCCATGTACCATAGAGTCTTAGGATAGGGGGCATGTGGATGGGGAATCCAGGGCCTACATTTGTAAACAATGTCAAGACAATGACAAGATGGTGGTGGGATGGAAATTTGGGGATGTATCCCTCAACATATTTGAGTTGTATCACCTCTCATGGATTTTGGGGTAGATATCGCAATATAGTAAAGGTGCAATTCCCCTCATGGGGTTATAGGGAAATGTCATTTTCATAATTGTATCACTCTATTTTTTGCAACACTAAGTGCTTACCATTTCTAGTCAAATAATAATTCATAAAAATAATAAAAATGTGGTTAACAAATCTAACTAGTTTAAATAATAGGGTCTGCATATTCTTTTAGTTTTCATGAAGACTTGGAACTTTCTTTTCCTCTTGGACTTGATTTTACTCTTCCTAATGGTCACACTCAACTAATTAACACTTGTCTAATGCTATCACTCTTGTGATTGTTCAGTTCTCCTATCCTAGAGATTTGAATCTTGTTGTTTCTAACTTCTATCCTAACACTCTCACTCTTGCATCTTTTCTCACATTTTATTAATTTCTTTGAGTGTTGGTGGGACCCATAAGCCTTTAGGTTTAGGGTTACTATAAGAATATTAAAATATAAATTTTAAAATTTAATTTTTGAGTTGAATGATGTAGGGTATGCTTAGGAATTTCCAATGCATTTAGGATATGTGACTGAGTCCCCTGAGGGTCTCAAGAAAATCTCAATGTCTCCTTGTAATCCCCAAAATAGATGAATGTGTTGAAAATATTCTCTCTTTGAGGGAGATATCCTCTTAAAGGTGGTGGTGGTAGTGAGATGGTGAGGGGGAATTTCCTCAAAGTCCCTATCTTGGGAACATATAGATTTTTAAGCGAGATATCCTCAAGGAAATGTGGGAGAATCCCTCATTTTACCCCTCACCCCTTCTAATTTGTGGTTGGTTTCTAATATTGGGATATATGCCAGGGAGGATTTATACATTAATGAGGTTATAAGAAAGGATAGTGTTTGGTCCTTGATCTACTTGTCTCATTTTTACTTTATTTCATATTGAGTTGGTTAGTCTTTTTTATTTTTAAGTAATTTTCCTATCTAGTTTGATCATTTTAATATGTCACTACTATTATACTATTAGAATATAAGTTACAACCTTGTTGACATTTGTCTCTTGTTGTAGTATATTGGTTTTAACTAAACTTTAGTAGTTTCTACTATAGGAAAAAATACTAATGCATTTTTTAGGTTTTATTAGTTGGTAACAAATGAACCAATGAGAGAGAAAACATAAAATATTTTGACCAAATTTCCTAATGTATATACTTTTTAAATTATTTCAAAATATTAAAATTATTTTATCTATCATTATATTAGATAATATTTGGAAACAATATTATTAATTTTATGTAAGCTATTGGGCTCATAATTTTTCTATTTTTGGTAGAATTTTTTTAACTCCATTTATTTTGAGTATAAAATAGTTAATAGTGACCAATTATTTTCATGTCACTTTTTTATTTTTTTCTCTATCCAATTTTTTAATGACATCATTTTATATTTAAGTGTTTGTTTGTGGCCAACATTATGGAATACATTTTTTTATTATTATATTGGAGCCAATTTTAGTTTGTATGGGTATTCAAGGTTATGGACAATGAATAATTATATATTTTTATCTATTTTATATCTATTTTCTTCATAGATTTCTCAAGAAATGTTATATGTTTGTAAAATTTAACATATTTCATCAATGTAAAGTTAAATGTATTCATTCTCAAATATATTTATTAAATTGCATCATATTTAGAGCTTTGATTTTTATTTGACACTACCTCTATTTGATTAACATCTACAACATAGTTATAACTTTTATTGAATTAGGCTATTCCATTCTAAATTTTAAAAATCATTTAGAAGTAAACTTTTGAAAGTACTTCAATAATTTATGTCTAATTTTTCAAGTGATTTCATAATTTTTTTCATTATCTTAGTAGTATTAGCAAATTAGTTATTCTAACAACATTAGTTTTAAACAAACTAACATAGTACACATCTCACTAGAAGAAACTATATGCAACGTGTCATTTTTTAAACTTGTTTTTATTTGTATAAAAAGATTAGAGCCCTTCATTATACTATTCTAAATAAAATTTCTTCTATTTTAATTTATAGAAACACGTAATTAATTTGTGAATATGTGTAGCATTATTTTATATAAATGATAATCTACACACAAACACGCATATATGTATATGTATATGTATATGTATATGCATATAGTATGTGAATAAATATGAATTTGATAAAACTACCAATTTGATAAAATAGTGCTCTTACTATTTGTAATGTATGTTCATATCCAGGTGAGAGTTCAAGATAATACAGGGTTAGAAGAATTTCAAGATGGGAGGAAAAAATTAATTGATCTCATCAATAGAATACCTAAACCACCACAGAGTCAAGTGGCATATGATGTTGATGGTTTTGTACAAGCCTTTTCAACCGCCTTAAAAAGAAGTGATGGCATCAAGAATACACTAAATACGGTAAAAATAATGGCTCCTTATCAATCCATTACATGATAAGATAAAATATATTATATATGCATTATGTTTCTATAGCAATTTTTAAAATAACTTTTTTTAACTAGTCATTAATTTTTTATATGTTATTAGCATATATTGAGAAACATCTCACACAACAATAATACTAAGGTGTTATTCTATATATATCTATATTATTATTTAATAATTTTAACCATTGTATTTTAGGAAAATTAGTACAATAAATATATATGTAACTATATATATAAATTAAAATTTGTAATTATCTTATATATATTTTTAATATTTTCATATAATAAAGGTGTATATGTAATATTTAATATAAATACTCCTTAGCATTATTGTCAAATAAATTTCAATATTAAACCAACAATATAACCCTCTAGGTGGGAGGGAATAGTGTAGGTGGGTGGGAAGAATATTATTTATTACCTTGAATAATAAAGAAAGTTAAAATTAACCCAAATAAAAAAGTGTTTAAGAAATTACTAAACCATTAACATATGAAAAGAATAGTTCATATATTCTTTTAAAAATTATAAAAATAATTAATAAGTAAAAATATGACAACTATCCATATATAAATGAAAAAATATGTTTGTAAGTAAAAACATTTTATTCAAATAAAAAATAAAAAATACATGTATGAATACTCATTGTCACATTATACATGAGATAGGAGGGTGATCCTACAATAGTTTCCCTCCTATTTGTCATAGTAGGACATTGAAATCAACATTATAAACTAAATTTTCACCTTCTTTCACCTATAGCAACTAAATCATTAATAATTTGAAGATGATGTGAACTATTGATATTTGATATTTTGTGTATAGATTCTAAATAATATATTTTTAAATTAAAAATAATAATTTTTGAATTCTTCTATGTAAATATTAATATCTTATTTGTATAGTTAACAATACTTTTAAAATGTGTCTTTTATTCTATTGTGTGTAACCTTTTTATAAAAATGATAAACTATAAGTGCTTAAACATAGATTAGTAACACTAGTACCTAGTATATAGACATTAACTTTTTGTAATTTTTTGTTGCATGTATTAGTTACTGTTAATTTTTTATGTGAGATTAATTATATTTTAAACATAGTTTTATTCCATAATGCATAAATCATTTAGTATATCCATAGTTTCTTTTTGTAAAACAAGGACATCAATACATAGTGCACACATTATTTTTTAGATTTTTTTTATTTTTCTATCTTTTCACATGTGTGGAATTAGAGACCTTGACGTTTGGTAAAAATATATGTTCATTAGATAATAGAAAATAAATATAATAGTCAAATTAACCATATTCAAAATTATACTATTTGAAAAGATTAATTTGAAGGACATAATCCTACAAATTAAAGGAACAAGGTGGAAATGACCATCCAAGGACCTTCATTTAAATGACCTTTGAAAGAAGAAACTTTCATTTAAAGATACCTTCAAACAAATGTTCTTTTTGTGACATAAAAATATTAAAATAGTAGGACCTTTTAATGAAGGTCTACCTTTACTCAAAGATGATTATGTAGTCACCTTCAAAGGAAGTTCTTTGCTAATTTTTTTTCTCTCGAACCATATAAATTCTAATACCCTACAAGTTGTTCACATTATTGTGGGTCTTCCCAAAAAAAGAAAAGTAAAATATCTAACTTAATTTCCAGTTTGGTCTTTTACACAATCAATATTTATGTTTCTTTTTAAAGATTAAATTTCAAGAGTTAAATGAATATATATATAAGATTTTATGAGTCCTCCATGTTCATTGTAAAGTAAAGAAAGATGTATTTTATTTTAAAAAAAATTAAGGTTAATATTTTATGAATGATAGAGTAGAGTGTTCAAGAGAGTAATTTTGTCTCCAAGATTTACAATATACAAATAATGTCAATTTCACCACTTTTAAGAAAGTAGATGTTATTGTATTCATTCATGATATTTATCTTGCATGTTAGTGGTGTGTGGGAGTGCAATAACATGTGTCATTCTTGGGACAAATGAAAAACGTGCAATAAAATCCATAAATGAGCAAGTGGGGTTTTATCTAGGGTTTTCAAAGTGTTAGGCTAAACCCTTAATATAGTTTATAAAACTACTCAAAAACCCCAACTTACTATTCCAACATTTTTATTTTCTACCATGTGGTATGAGATCTAATCTAGATGGGGGGTTAGATTTAACCCCTAACATGGTACCTATTTGGAATCATTTTCCCTCCAAATCACATCAAGATCAATTTAACTCAATTAAACATCACTTTTTATTTATATTTTGGGTGATTTTTCTATGCTCAAAATGTCTCCATTTTGAGGTTATTTAACCATATTTTTATCTTAACCTCTACCTTGGGTGCCATTTGAACTATTCAAAAGGTATTTTTAAGAGACCAAAAAAATTCTATCACAAGTTTTAGGCACTTCTACATAGGTTTGTCCCATTTTCAATGTTGATAAAACATGAATATTTTGATAATTAAAGGAATGTTTCATAATTTTGATTATATTTTTCTTCAACCTTTATTTTGAGTTTTGTTTGAATCATTGAAAGTATATTGAAGATATCTAAAAATTTTATGATATATACTTTTTATGATTCCTTGTGGAATGCTTTAGATTTTAATAAAATAGAATATCTTGTTGTATGCCAAATTATTATTGTGTATTATAGTAAAATTATTATATGGTGAGTAGTTAGGGAGCAGGTGCTGGTGCAAGTACAATGGTAGAAGATGCGGAGGTCAAATTCTCAGTCAAGGCCATCAACCAAGAAAATGTGGTGCAATTTTTCTACCAAGAATAATCTAGATCATTGTGTGCCTTTGGAACATAATCTTCACAATGTGTCGGCCAATGGGAATGGGATCCTTTGGCATGATGTTACACAAGGGTATCCACCTTTGACATCTAAGGGAAATGAGTTTTACATGGAAAGGGTGAGATCTCAATGGATTCAAAGGCCCAACATCCATTGGGAGAGATACTATGATGAAAGAGGGAAAGGAAACATTGAATCAAGATGGTAGACAGATAAGTGGGCCAAATGGGGAGGAAAAGGGGACTGGAAGCACTTGAAGGAGATTCAAAGAAATAATGGATGGAAAGGAAAAATCAAGGTTACAAGGGGTGAGCAAAGGTGATTTCAGAGGATAAGTACAATCAAAGTGGCTATGTCTCGAGCCATCAGTAGCAACTAGAGAGAGGGACAAAAATGCAAGGGACACAAAAGGACCTTCCATGGTTGTAGAGATTATGGGACTCAATAAAGGATCGAGGAAAAAGGTGATGTTTGGCCATCTTTGTAGAAACAAAAAAATACAAGTGCCCCTGATAAGATGTGGTAAAAGGATTCCATGGTGCACACACTAGCTAATGAAACTGGCAAGAGTGAAAACCCTAATTTTTATGGCAAGTGTAGTTTTGTTCAGTTATCAAATGAATGTATGGATTCTGAAGTTGCTAGATTAAAAGTGTTGAATACCCAAGATACTGAGGGGGAGTGAATCAGTATCTTCTTAAACTTATTGAACAAACACCATCCAATTATTCCAATGCATATAATAATAAAAATGAGCAAGAGCATTAATAGAACATAAAAGCACACAACACATGAACACAAGGATTTTTATGTGGAAAACCCAAAATGGGAAAAACCACAGTGAGGATTAGCTCACAATATAGTATAACCAGTTATAAGATATTACAAAGTGTGGCTCACTACCAAGACTCACTATCCAAAATGGGAGGCTCACTACCTACAAAAGATACAATAACAAATGGCTTGCATCCAGAGAATGAATTGATAAATTTACACCTAACAAGTGTTGATTTAGTTCCTTTGATGCTCAGTAAATTCACTTTACACACTTCATCATCTTCGCATACTTGTTTATCTTCGCACTTCTTCGCATTCGCACAATCAATCTCAAAACTATCCAATATAGATATATGATTCATCCATAAGCATCAATTAGGTCAGCCTAATTAGATACAACTTGTATTCACCAGAAAGATCAATTGTCAGTTTCAAGCTTGTACAAAACCTTTCCAAAAATAATTCAAGCATGTAGCATGTTACAACATGTCAGCATGGACCTAAGATAGGTCACACATACATATGCAACACAAAATTAATCCATTACAACATCAACTACACATTAGGTCAGTCAAAGATAGACCTAATGAAAAAATGCAATAGCAAAATGATGTCAACTTTCCATACAAGAACATGTGCACATGGGATTCTAAACTTACAAGCTTCCAACATCCAAAAACCATTTCCCAAAACTGCAACAGAGGATTGCAAACCAAAATATCAGAGGATAATAAATGCATATTGGTTCAGATACCGGTACAGAATACCAGATCAAGCTTGATCTTAAACTTGCAGTTGCAACTCATATAACATAGTGACATCAATGACAACACAAAAACTATATAATAAGATGTTCTTCTTCATTCTTCCAACATTATCCCCCTTTGTCATTGATGGCAACATATTCCAAAATAATTTACAAACCTCCTATGTACAAAATACTCTCCTTTTCTCTTCATGACCTTCACTCCCCCTTTGACATCAAGGACAAAGGGCAGTCCAAAAAATATGAAAACTAAAAAAAATTACCCAGAGGATGACGATCCTTGAAGCTCCTTAAGAATTCCTTTCCAAGTTGTCTTACCATTCTCCCCACTCTTCTTAGCAGACAACAACATTTTGTTCAGAGATTCCAATTCAACCAGACTTTCTTCTGCATCATTCAAAGAAGCTAGAGTCAGATTGATCTTATCTAATTTCTCTGCATTTTCCAAAGCATTGGAAACTGGAGTGTACTCCATTCTTACAAGGTCACCTAGCTGACCAAATATTCTGATGATATCCTCCTTCTGCTTCTGTAAAATAAATATTTTTTTTTTGTGAGCAAAGATAGCATTCTAGGTTGTTCTATCTCTATCTTTGGATGCACTATAGGTACTGGAGACAACTATCAACTGGGACTCAATGGAGTCCATGAGATCTTTAATACTCTGAGTGGCATCCAACCACTTTATGTAGTAAGAAAATATAGTATTTTCTTTAGACTTACAAGCCTGCACAACTTCTAGATTCTTTTACACATTAGTGTGTGCCAAAGTGCACTTATCATGAATTTCCAAAATCCTTTTCTCTACCAATTTCTCCTCAACCTCTTGTCTTTTCTTCTCACCTAGTCTGGAGGCATACTCCTTAAAGGATTCCAATAGAAGTTTAAAATTTTCTACCAAAGTGAGAGATGTATCCATTGATGTACTGGGGGTGGCCTCCTGCAAAGCTTTGATGGCATCATCAATAAGCTTTGTCCTCTTCTGGTGTATTTCCAAAATTTCTCTTCTTCCCGATGCATGCAATGCATCCCCTAACACAAACTTATGAACAAGAGAAATCTTATCCAAATCCACACTACCTTGAATCATGGGGAGTTGTAGAAGTTCCAGAGGAATTACCGGCTAGAACCTAATTTTCTTGGATAAAATTCCTTTCAAAACATCATTGCTAGAGGAGGATTCTCCAGGAGATCTTTGTGAATCTACAACCTACCTTTGATCTTCTTCATTCTTCTAGGAAGATTCCCCATTTCTCCCTTCTTCCTCTACTCTTTATTTTTCTTCTTGATCCGGTGGACATTTTTTAGTGGAAATGGAAGTGTCTCATTTTTCTCCAAAATCTACACCATTAGAAATATCTCAGCATCCTGGTTCCAACGCAACTCGAACGGAGCGAAAAGGAGTCTGTTTGCACGAGTTATGGCCGGTCAAACCTTCAATCAAACTGGGATCAAGGGCACCTAGGAAGTGGAAAAAATGATTTTTTCAAAAATCAACGGAAGCAGTGTCAAGTCGAAGAGCTTGTCGAGACGATTCCGATGGCGTTCGTTTCATCGAAATCCGACATCGGAGGCTCAAGATACAGCTGGTCAAAGTTGCAGTTGACTTGGTGGACAGAGTGTATGCTGATGACGTCATCATCCGTACAGCTGACGTCAGCGATCAATCCGTACTGTACGGAATACAAGTGGACGAATCTGGGCGTGACATGTGGTGATTGAGTCATCCGTACGGACCCAATCAGATGCTGACACGTGTCATTTCCGTACATCCGTACATACAGTCATCGGTGAGGTGGTAGTACAGTCAGCAGATAAGATGACGTGGCAGTCGAGTCGGTGTTGACGTGGCATCCAGGTGGCATCTGAGTCAGCTACAGGTGTCAGTCCAGTCAGCGTCCATGTCGTCTATGAGTCAGCGACAGTGTGGATTCTTCGACGAGTTATCTCCTGACATGTGGCATGATGATGTGGGAAGGTGACGTGTTTTGGTTTCGGTGATGTGGCTTCTCCAGCGAATACCATTGTGACACGTGGCGCCTGTCTTCGTCACTCAGTCGTGGGTTTGTTGGTATATTTTAACAAAAGTCTGTTGCGGCCGCCCAGAGATTCGAAACTACGACCACAGACCACCGAAACGTCCGCCTCCAACGTTGCACCGGAGCCAATGGCTTCAAATAGAAACGGCGACAGTTTTCTTTTGTTATATTTTTGTTGAAATTTGTTTTCAAAATGAACGGCGGGAGTGGAACCCGAGACCGCTCATATAGCAAAATTTACATCCACCAATAGGCCGTCGAGAGTCTTCAAACATATAGGAGGCATCGGTTGTATTTGTCGGCTTTTTGCAAACCGACTGCCTTAAAATAAAAGAGCTTCCCTCCTAATTTTAAAAATTTAAACAACTATAATCCTTTTTAAGGATTAAATCCAAACCCCCAAAACAGTATTAGCCCGAAAATGAATACTTGAAGGGCTTAAAATAATTAAGGGGATTTTTATTATGGATTTTTATTCAAATAAGGGAGATTATCCTGATTATTTTAATGTAATTAGGAGATATTAAGATTTTATATGCAAATATGGGAGATTCATAAGGATTTTGGAGAGATAAGGTGAATATTTGCAAATCAATTGGTTAAAGGCCAAATTGAGCAAATTCTTTGTATAAAAAGGGGGCTTGAGGTGAGGATTGGAATAAGTTTTTTTTTCAGGTGATGAAGTCCTAATGCTGAGGCGTCAAAGAGAGGTCTTGTTGGAGAATTCTTTCAAATCATTCTTGCATATCAGAGCGTCGTTACGCTGCCGAATTGCTTGAAGAATGGTGGTGCTTTTGTAATTGATTTGGAGATTAATCGGATCGGTCACACTCTATTGAAGTGGACCCGGAGACGTAGTCACATTTGTGACGAACTCCGAAATCAAACACTGTTTGCACTTCTCTTCTTCTCTCTTTCTGTCTCTCATTTCTTTCAATTCTGTTATAATCACCTTTATTACGTTCTTTATGTTATTTCCTTAAGTTAATTTCGTTTTAATTAACTTGAAATAATCATTGTAAAGCATTGTAAAAGTTAAGCATTTAAACTGCAATCTAGTCTAGATCCTACACAGATCAAGTTGGTATCAGAGCTTTAGGGTGACTTTTATTGCAGTTATTTGTTTTTGAATGCTAACAAGATCCAGGATTCAGAAGGGTGAAGGCAAGCTCGAAGACTTTAATCCTGAGATCGGAAAGCGTAGATCATTTCCAAAGATGTCAGTTTCTCGAATGGAGGTTCCTGAAGAGATTAGTGAGCAGGAGTTTCGAAGAGCATTTCTTGAGATGAAGGCAAAGGTGGATATTCTTTTTCAGGAGAGACAAGAACGGAAGGCACGTGAAGAAGGTTCGTCGAAGCAAGAAGATCGCAAAGACATGAAAGGGAAACATCATGAAGATGGTGACAAGCAACCAGATCATCCCTTTTCTCCTTCTCCTCCCTCTTCTCCTCATTTTATTTCTTCTAATCCTTTCAAGAGTGGATATAAACCTAAAATTAAACTTGATGTAAACTTTGATTTACCAAAGTATTGTGGTGAACTTAATGCTGATAAATTGGATGACTGGATACAACAAATAGAGGTCTACTGTAGAGTCCATAACCTAGTAGATGATGTTGATAGGATCCAATTAGCTACTCTTCATTTAGGAGGTACAGCCTTAACTTGGTGGGAGAGTAAGTCTAAGGCAGAAGTTTCACAACATGGTAGAGTCAGTTTAACTTGGGCATAGTTTGTTAATGCTCTTAAGAAGCAGTTTTATCCCTTAGGACATATGCAGCAGTTAATGATGGATTGGCAAATGTTTAGGCAAGGGAAGGGTCAAACTGTCCAAGAGTACACCCATGAATTCAAGAAAAGGGCTATTGCTTTGAATGTTCCTTTGTATACCCAAGACACTTTGTTGAAGTACATAGGAGGTTTGCATTCCTACCTTAGGCATTCCATTTTGGTTTTGAACCCTTGTAACTTGGATGAAGTGTCTGTTCAGGAAACACACTTAGAGTCAAGGGGTAAAGGATCTTTCATTGACAAGTTTGATAATGATGTAAAGAAATCTTCTAAGAATGCAGAGACAGGGAAAGGAAAGAAAGCAGCTACAGTTAAGAAGGATGAGAAACTTTCTTGCACTCATTGTGACAAGGAAGGTCATGATGAAAATCACTGCTGGAAGTTACATCCCGAACTGAGGCCTAAGTGGGCTCAAAGACGTAATCAGAAACATAAGGGTAAGGATAAATCCATTAATGTTGTTATGGATCTTGGCTCAGATTCAGATGATGAGACTAAGATAACAGCGATGGGTCTAAAAGGTAAAGCCTCTATTTCTAGTGTTTCTGTTGCTAGTTGTGCTTCTTCTTCCATAGTTAATGATTTCTCTAAAGATGCAAAAAGGAATGAGTTGTTTCATTTAAGGGTTATGGCTAAGAACAGTAAAATCGATGCACTCATAGATAGTGGATCTCAGGTGAATTTAATTTCAGAAAGTGTTGTAAAGAACTTGGGATTAAAAACTACACCACATAAGAGACCTTACCCACTAGGTTGGATTTGTGAAAACGATAAGCTGCAAGTAACGAAACAATGCACCTTAAGGTTCACAATTACTAGTAAACTCATGGATGAAGTTCAGTTTGATGTAGTTCCACTGGATATCTGTGGGATGTGCTTGGTAGCCCTTACTTATATGATAGGAAAGCTATATTCTATAGGCAACAAAATCATTATCACTTATTTAAGGATGGCATTCAGTACATAGTACATTCTCACAAGATTAAGACTGATCAATCTTTTGCAAACACAGGGCAGTTAAAGAGGGTAATTAATGCAAGTAAAGAATTAACTCTGATGTCTGTCAGTACAGGTGGTTCTAAACTTGAACTTGGAGTAGCTAACCAGGGTCAGATGTTGCAGGATGCACTTGCAGTACAGCATGAGGAAAGGATGCTTGAAAGCATTGACGGATCCTTGGATAAAAATTTTCCTGTTGTAAAGGATCGAATTGTTGTTGACTTAATTTCTTTCATTTCTGCATTGATGTTCAGCTTGATGCTAGTCAATTTCTGTTGGTTAGTGGCTACGACATTGGATGTAGATGCTTATGGAAGTGATAAAGTTATGTTTATGTTTAACAATATTGTTGCAGTCTTTATTGTACTTGTGAGCCAGGTTTTCAGATGTACAGAGGAGACAGGAAAAGTGGGAGGCCAAGTCCTCATTTATTGTCAGAGTAAATGCCACTTTTGGAGGTCCAAAAGGTCTTCAGTGGGGAGGCCTGATCCGGTGGACATTTTTCAGTGGAAATGGAAGTGTCTCATTTTTCTCCAAAATCTACACCATTAGAAAGATCTCAGCATCCTAGTTCCAACGCAACTCGAACGGAGCGAAAAGGAGTCCGTTTGCACGAGTTATGGCCGGTCAAACCTTCGGTCAAACTGGGATCAAGGGCACCCAGGAAGTGGAAAAAATGATTGTTTCAAAAATCAACTAAGTAGTGTCAAGTCGAAGAGCTCGTCGAGACGATTCCGATGGAGTTCGTTTCGTCGAAATCCGACATCTGAGGCTCAACTTATCAGCGGTCAAAGTTGCAGTTGACTTGGTGGACAGAGGGTACAATGATGACGTCATCATCCCATAGCTCACGCTAATCAGTCCGCATCGTAATGGAATACAAGTGGACGACCCATGGATATGTATACATTGAGGCCATCCTCGCGACGTGGGACCCAATCAGATGCTGACACGTGTCATTTCTGTACATCCGTACATACAGTCATCGGTGAGGTGGCAGTACAGTCAGCAGATAAGATGACGTGGCAGTCGAGTCGGTGTTGACGTGGCATCTAGGTGGCATCTGAGTCAGCTACAGGTGTCAGTCCAGTCAGCGTCCATGTCGTCTATGAGTCAGCGACAGTGTGGATTCTTCGACGAGTTATCTCCTGACATGTGGCATGATGATGTGGGAAGGTGACGTGTTTTGGTTTCGGTGATGTGGCTTCTCCAGCGAATACCATTGTGACACGTGGCGCCTGTCTTCGTCACTCGGTCATGGGTTTGTTGGTATGTTTTAACAAAAGTCTGTTGCGGCCGCCCAGAGATTCGAAACTACGACCACAGACCACCGAAACGTCCGCCTCCAACGTTGCACCGGAGCCAATGGCTTCAAATAGAAATGGCGACAGTTTTCTTTTGTTATATTTTTGTTGAAATTTGTTTTCAAAATGAACGGCGGGAGTGGAACCCGAGACCGCTCATATAGCAAAATTTACATCCACCAATAGGCCGTCGAGAGTCTTCAAACATATAGGAGGCATCGGTTGTATTTGTCGGCTTTTTGCAAACCGACTGCCTTAAAATAAAAGAGCTTCCCTCCTAATTTTAAAAATTTAAACAACTATAATCCTTTTTAAGGATTAAATCCAAACCCCCAAAACAGTATTAGCCTGAAAATGAATACTTGAAGGGCTTAAAATAATTAAGGGGATTTTTATTATGGATTTTTATTCAAATAAGGGAGATTATCCTGATTATTTTAATGTAATTAGGAGATATTAAGATTTTATATGCAAATATGGGAGATTCATAAGGATTTTGGAGAGATAAGGTGAATATTTGCAAATCAATTGGTTAAAGGCCAAATTGAGCAAATTCTTTGTATAAAAAGGGGGCTTGAGGTGAGGATTGGAATAAGTTTTTTTTTCAGGTGATGAAGTCCTAATGCTGAGGCGTCAAAGAGAGGTCTTGTTGGAGAATTCTTTCAAATCATTCTTGCATATCAGAGCGTCGTTACGCTGCCGAATTTCTTGAAGAATGGTGGTGATTTTGTAATTGATTTGGAGATTAATCGGATCGGTCACACTCTATTGAAGTGGACCCGGAGACGTAGTCACATTTGTGACGAACTCCGAAATCAAACACTGTTTGCACTTCTCTTCTTCTCTCTTTCTGTCTCTCATTTCTTTCAATTATGTTATAATCACCTTTATTACGTTCTTTATGTTATTTCCTTAAGTTAATTTCGTTTTAATTAACTTGAAATAATCATTGTAAAGCATTGTAAAAGTTTAGCATTTAAACTGCAATCTAGTCTAGATCCTACACAGATCAAGTTGGTATCAGAGCTTTAGGGTGACTTTTATTGCAGTTATTTGTTTTTGAATGCTAACAAGATCCAGGATTCAGAAGGGTGAAGGCAAGCTCGAAGACTTTAATCCTGAGATCGGAAAGCGTAGATCATTTCCAAAGATGTCAGTTTCTCGAATGGAGGTTCCTGAAGAGATTAGTGAGCAGGAGTTTCGAAGAGCATTTCTTGAGATGAAGGCAAAGGTGGATATTCTTTTTCAGGAGAGACAAGAACGGAAGGCACGTGAAGAAGGTTCGTCGAAGCAAGAAGATCGCAAAGACATGAAAGGGAAACATCATGAAGATGGTGACAAGCAACCAGATCATCCCTTTTCTCCTTCTCCTCCCTCTTCTCCTTCTCCTTCTTCTCCATCTTCTCCTCATTTTATTTCTTCTAATCCTTTCAAGAGTGGATATAAACCTAAAATTAAACTTGATGTAAACTTTGATTTACCAAAGTATTGTGGTGAACTTAATGCTGATAAATTGGATGACTGGATACAACAAATAGAGGTCTACTATAGAGTCCAGAACCTAGTAGATGATGTTGATAGGATCCAATTAGCTACTCTTCGTTTAGGAGGTACAGCCTTAACTTGGTGGGAGAGTAAGTCTAAGGCAGAAGTTTCACAACATGGTAGAGTCAGTTTAACTTGGGCATAGTTTGTTAATGCTCTTAAGAAGCAGTTTTATCCCTTAGGACATATGCAGCAGTTAATGATGGATTGGCAAATGTTTAGGCAAGGGAAGGGTCAAACTGTCCAAGAGTACACCCATGAATTCAAGAAAAGGGCTATTGCTTTGAATGTTCCTTTGTATACCCAAGACACTTTGTTGAAGTACATAGGAGGTTTGCATTCCTACCTTAGGCATTCCATTTTGGTTTTGAACCCTTGTAACTTGGATGAAGTGTCTGTTCAGGAAACACACTTAGAGTCAAGGGGTAAAGGATCTTTCATTGACAAGTTTGATAATGATGTAAAGAAATCTTCTAAGAATGCAGAGACAGGGAAAGGAAAGAAAGCAGCTACAGTTAAGAAGGATGAGAAACTTTCTTGCACTCATTGTGACAAGGAAGGTCATGATGAAAATCACTGCTGGAAGTTACATCCCGAACTGAGGCCTAAGTGGGCTCAAAGACGTAATCAGAAACATAAGGGTAAGGATAAATCCATGAATGTTGTTAAGGATCTTGGCTCAGATTCAGATGATGAGACTAAGATAACAGCGATGGGTCTAAAAGGTAAAGCCTCTATTTCTGGTGTTTCTGTTGCTAGTTGTGCTTCTTCTTCCATAGTTAATGATTTCTCTGAAGATGCAAAAAGGAATGAGTTGTTTCATTTAAGGGTTATGGCTAAGAACAGTAAAATCGATGCACTCATAGATAGTGGATCTCAGGTGAATTTAATTTCAGAAAGTGTTGTAAAGAACTTGGGATTAAAAACTACACCACATAAGAGACCTTACCCACTAGGTTGGATTTGTGAAAACGATAAGCTGCAAGTAACGAAACAATGCACCTTAAGGTTCACAATTACTAGTAAATTCATGGATGAAGTTCAGTTTGATGTAGTTCCACTGGATATCTGTGGGATAGTGCTTGGTAGCCCTTACTTATATGACAGGAAAGCTATATTCTATAGGCAACAAAATCATTATCACTTATTTAAGGATGGCATTCAGTACATAGTACATTCTCACAAGATTAAGACTGATCAATCTTTTGCAAACACAGGGCAGTTAAAGAGGGTAATTAATGCAAGTAAAGAAGTAACTCTGATGTCTGTCAGTACAGGTGGTTCTAAACTTGAACTTGGAGTAGCTAACCAGGGTCAGATGTTGCAGGATGCACTTGCAGTACAGCATGAGGAAAGGATGCTTGAAAGCATTGACGGATCCTTGGATAAAAATTTTCCTGTTGTAAAGGATCGAATTGTTGTTGACTTAATTTCTTTCATTTCTGCATTGATGTTCAGCTTGATGCTAGTCAATTTCTGTTGGTTAGTGGCTACGACATTGGATGTAGATGCTTATGGAAGTGATAAAGTTATGTTTATGTTTAACAATATTGTTGCAGTCTTTATTGTACTTGTGAGCCAGGTTTTCAGATGTACAGAGGAGACAGGACAAGTGGGGAGGCCAAGTCCTCATTTATTGTCAGAGTAAATGCCACTTTTGGAGGTCCAAAAGGTCTTCAGTGGGGAGGCCTGATCCGGTGGACATTTTTCAGTGGAAATGGAAGTGTCTCATTTTTCTCCAAAATCTACACCATTAGAAAGATCTCAGCATCCTAGTTCCAACGCAACTCGAACGGAGCGAAAAGGAGTCCGTTTGCACGAGTTATGGCCGGTCAAACCTTCGGTCAAACTGGGATCAAGGGCACCCAGGAAGTGGAAAAAATGATTGTTTCAAAAATCAACGGAAGCAGTGTCAAGTCGAAGAGCTTGTTGAGACGATTCCGACGGCGTTCGTTTTGTCGAAATCTGACATCGGAGGCTCAAGATACAGCTGGTCAAAGTTGCAGTTGACTTGGTGGACAGAGTGTATGATGATGACGTCATCATCCGTACAGCTGACGTCAGTAATCAGTCCGTACTGTACGGAATACAAGTGGATGAATCTGGGCGTGACATGTGGCGATTGAGTCATCCGTACGGACCCAATCAGATGCTAACACGTGTCATTTTCGTACATCTGTACATACAGTCATCGGTGAGGTGGCAGTACAGTCAGCAGATAAGATGACGTGGCAGTCGAGTCGGTGTTCACGTGGCATCCAGGTGGCATCTGAGTTAGCTATAGGTGTTAGTCCAGTCAGCGTCCATGTCGGCTGTGAGTCAGCGACAGTGTGGATTCTTCGACGAGTTATCTCCTGACATGTGGCATGATGATGTGGGAAGGTGACGTGTTTTGGTTTCGGTGATGTGGCTTCTCCAGCGAATACCATTGTGACACGTGGCGCCTGTCTTCGTCACTCGGTCATGGGTTTGTTGGTATGTTTTAACAAAAGTCTGTTGCGGCCGCCCAGAGATTCGAAACTACGACCACAGACCACCGAAACGTCACCGGAGCCAATGGCTTCAAATAGAAACGGCGACAGTTTTCTTTTGTTATATTTTTGTTGAAATTTGTTTTCAAAATGAACGGCGGGAGTGGAACCCGAGACCGCTCATATAGCAAAATTTACATCCACCAATAGGCCGTCGAGAGTCTTCAAACATATAGGAGGCATCGGTTGTATTTGTCGGCTTTTTGCAAACCGACTGCCTTAAAATAAAAGAGCTTCCCTCCTAATTTTAAAAATTTAAACAACTATAATCCTTTTTAAGGATTAAATCCAAACCCCCAAAACAGTATTAGCCCGAAAATGAATACTTGAAGGGCTTAAAATAATTAAGGGGATTTTTATTATGGATTTTTATTCAAATAAGGGAGATTATCCTGATTATTTTAATGTAATTAGGAGATATTAAGATTTTATATGCAAATATGGGAGATTCATAAGGATTTTGGAGAGATAAGGTGAATATTTGCAAATCAATTGGTTAAAGGCCAAATTGAGCAAATTCTTTGTATAAAAAGGGGGCTTGAGGTGAGGATTGGAATAAGTTTTTTTTTCAGGTGATGAAGTCCTAATGCTGAGGCGTCAAAGAGAGGTCTTGTTGGAGAATTCTTTCAAATCATTCTTGCATATCAGAGCGTCGTTACGCTGCCGAATTGCTTGAAGAATGGTGATGCTTTTGTAATTGATTTGGAGATTAATCGGATCGGTCACACTCTATTGAAGTGGACCCGGAGACGTAGTCACATTTGTGACGAACTCCGAAATCAAACACTGTTTGCACTTCTCTTCTTCTCTCTTTCTGTCTCTCATTTCTTTCAATTCTGTTATAATCACCTTTATTACGTTCTTTATGTTATTTCCTTAAGTTAATTTCGTTTTAATTAACTTGAAATAATCATTGTAAAGCATTGTAAAAGTTAAGCATTTAAACTGCAATCTAGTCTAGATCCTACACAGATCACTTCTACCTTCTCTTCTTCTACTACTTTCTCTTCTTCTACTTTCCCTTATTCTTTTCCATATTCTTCTTTTTCAACTTCATCTTTGTTTCCTTCTTCTTCATTTGCTTTGCCTTCATCTTTATCTTTTTCTTCTTCAGATTTATCTTTTTCACCTTCATCTAGCTCTGGAGGGGAAACATCATGCTTCTCTAGTTCAACTTCTTCCTCATTTTGTTTCTCCATCTCTAGAGGATCATTTTTAACACCTGTATCCAGAGGGATATCTGTATCATTTGTTTCTAGAGGAATGTGCATATCACCTATACCAAAAGGAATGTCTTCCTTAACTTCTGCATACAATTCTTCTCCTGATTTAGGTGCAGAACCAGATGAAAGTGCACCAAACATGTCGTATTTCTCAGCCATACCCCTGATGGCTTCTGCGGTCAATTTCCTTATTTTCTTTATTTGCTTCTTGTCATTTTTCATTAAAGTGTTTACTCTTTTCTTCATCCGGAACATCTTTGAACATACCGTCTTCAAGGTTTCCAAATCATCTAGGGTCAAGGAGGAACCAATTTTCTCAAATGCATCATTTGTGATCTTTTCTTCCAATTCAATAGCCTCTAATCTTCTTTTCATTAGAACTTCCCACAATTTCTTAGGAACATTGTTCTTGACATAATCCCAACTAACTTCCAAAGTGATAACATACAAAATAATGGCCAAAATTAATGTTTTTATGGCCCCTCTACCTACTTGATCATAAATTTTTGTAGTAGGCTACAACATATCTTCAAAATGTTTGGAGCAATTTACCAAAGCCTCTAATCTAAGAGGAGAACTAGGTCTTACCAGTGAGGCCTTTTGTTCTTCCTGGTTTGGCGATACATCTTCTAACACTTTATCTTTCATTGATTCTGGTTTGGTGTGCACATGAACACCAAAATCCCATTCTTCATCTTCTTCAAAGGATGATACATAATGAAATCTTTTAGAACCAACACTAGCTTCATGTGAAGCACCTTCACCAGAGGACATGCTTCATCTCTTCTTTCTTACCAATTTTGTTGCAAGGTCTTCCTCCTCTTCCTCTTGGTCTTCAGTGATGTTGACGTTATTTTCCCTTGTAGCATTTTCCTTTTTTCCTCTCTTGATTGGTGCTACTGGAGGAGTCTCTTTCCTTTTACCAGATCTTTTATTGGTTCTAGAAGGAGTCGGGCCTTTACCTTTACCAGAAGCACTGGGCTCAACCTTCACTATAGGGGTTGCGGCTAGTTTTGGAGTAGTTATGTCGGATCTCCTTGGTCCTGATGATTCTCAACCATCAACTCTCCCATGGCTCTACCTTGTGCAATCTCTTCATCAGTGATTCCATCCTTTTTAAGCATTTGATCCACATTCTTTCTCATCACAGGCTTCCTATGCTTCATGTGAACTTCCATAGATTTCTCTGCATAAGTGCCAATTCTAGGTTCACTGGTATCTTTTGGACTTTTCAAAGACACTTGTACATAGCCTTCAGCTTCATCCTCTATAATTTCCTAACCCAATGGTTGAATATGTAGACACTGAAATCTGGTCTATGCCTGCGACTTCAATATTTTGCGTAATTCCTATTCTTCTATTGATTAAATAATCTTAATTATTTAATTAATTCACCTTAACATTAATTCTTCTATTTGATTAAATAATCTTAATTATTTAATTAATTCATCTTCTATTAATTCTTCTATTAATTAAATAATCTTAATTATTTAATTAATTCACACTTTATGCTAACTGATTAATTAAATAAATGTTTTTTATTTAATTATGTTACTAATTAACCTTATCCTTCTTATCAAATTAAATAAATTCTTATTTAATTTACTCTTTACCATACTTCAACTATAATTAAATAAATTCTTTATTTATTTAATTATTCATTTAAATCCCTTCATCACTTAATTAAATAAATCTTATATATTTAATCTTGAATTAAATGAATTATTTAATTCATTAATTCTATTTTAACGCATTCCTCTATATTTAGATAATTGTGTGAGTTATCTAAATATTCACTTTGACTTGACTCGACATATATTCAAATCGCTCAGTTAACTCTTGATTTAATGTCTAAGTGGCATTCTTGAGTAATCTCTTCATCAAATCATTCAATCGTCCAGTTCTAACTCATTTGTGTGTACATGCAGATTAATTAAATATTCATATTTAATTAATTAAACTTTGTGTGCATTCGAACAAGCGTTGCTTTAATCAATCTTTATCTTTGTCATGCAAAGATAATTCTTATGTTTTCGAATACCAAACTTGAAGATTAAATCATTTATTTAATCTTTAATTCTATTTCTAATTTGTATCACTCATGTCACTACTAACAGTTATCAGAATGCATGTCTAATCTATCGATCTCAATTGTCCGTTGATCTTTCAATCTTGGCCTGTCGTTCGAATAATCAATTTTCTATAAATTGATTTGTCATTCTTCATTCCAATCTCTCTCTCATGAAATCTTATGACTTTTGAGAGCACTTAATCTTGAATCTTTGATGTTTTTCTAATCTCTATCTTAGGCTATATTTGCACGAACTTACGAGAAATCTGAGGGCAATTATACTACACAAGCAAAATGGAGAAGGGCAATCGAGATGAATCATGGAAATACATTTGAAATTGGTGAGATTGTTTCAGTTTTAATTATGTTTTTACTTTCATTTGTTCTTTGTTGCTTACCATTAGATTTGCATTTAGATGTGTATTGCATGTTTTCTTTAATCTCTTCTTTGTGCACTTTCTATGGCGTTACATTTGGTGAACCCAACGTGAAGACACCATCTTCACGTATCCGTAGACTTTTATTTTATTTTTGCAGGTTTTTTGTACGGAACGATGCATCAGCTTGACGAAATGCCGCAATTGACATTAATAGACGCATTAGTTTGACGAAGCGATGCAATTGATTTCCTAAACCACATTTGACACCCGAAATGCTACATCTAAAAAATCACAACGCATATGAATAATCCTAAATCGCAATTGACTGGTGAATACCGAGACGCAATTGAAGAGAATATCGACGCATCTGACTGGTACCATGGCGATGCAATTGACTGGTAACCTTTATTTCTATTTTCGAAAATCTAAAATTGTCAATTAATTTGTGTGTTCCTAATATCTGATTTTCAGCGTGTGGCCTTTTGGAAGTTAACAAGTTTTTTGTAGGACGATTGATGAAGACAATATTGAAAATTACTAACGAATTTTTCTATAGGATTCTTGTTGAAGACCTTAGCTAATTTTTTAAAACAGATTGTTTGTTAGCATAGCAAATCTTCCATTTGGATTAAAATTAACAAGTGTTTACTGTGTTTGGTGCGAAAGCACATCTGTGTAATTACCCTCACGATTTGGTACATCGAAGTATCCTCTCCCCTTGCACATTCATGCGATCCTGGGTGTAAGAGAAATGGTTACCAACTCTAAAACTTGGGCCTGTTCTAGTGGGAAAAAGTACTCACCCCAGGACGACTCAGACCGGTAGCACCCTGAACCCGAGGGACTTCCAGCCGGTAAATAAAAGTGGGTTCTTGGGGAAACCCCAAGAATCATGAGTGTGGTTCCGACGAGATGGATCTAAAAGGGGACTCTCGCCGTATGGATCATGCCCCATGAACGGAATGCCCGTATTAAACACCTTTTGTTTTAGAGACAAACCGTTCTATTGGCCGTTGCTTGGTATAGTGCAGGGTATAGTATCATGCCTGAAGATACTCACTATTGATCCCCTTGAGTAGAGATAGCAGGTCTTGGGAGGTCATTTCCCAAAGAATTTGAAATTGGTGTGCTCGAAAGACGTTAATGAGCCGTGGAGGGGAGCCAATGCCACCAAATTTCTAAGCTATCCGCTCTCGAGAAGGAAAGGTGTTTATCACTAATCCGGGGTATTTGGGTGGGCTATACCAAGTATACAAACCCTAGGCCTTTTGGCCTATTAGGATGTGCTTATTTGTTATCAAATTAAACATTCTTTTGAGTCCAAAATCAAACTGAAAACACTTTGTCTTATGATTGTTCTTGTTTGCCAAAATTTGATCACGAAAAAATGGAGTCAGTTTTAAATCTTAGGTCACTGAAAATTTCACAGAGAGTCGCAACTATTCACCAAAAGGTCACAATTGATTTTTAGAGTTGCATCTATTAAACTTTGAGTTGCATCTATTAGTATGGGTCGCATCTGTTAAAACTTTGAGTCGCATCTGTTTAACTTTCAGTCGCATCTGTTAGTACGAGTCACATTTGTTTAACTTTGAGTCGCATATGTTATTACGTGTCACATCTGTTTAACTTTGAGTTGCATCTATCAATTGGAGTTGCATCTATTAGAAGGTTAACCGCATCTGTCAGAGTCACACATTGAACTTTACCAGAGAAATGCAATTGAGCACTGGAAAACCGCAACTGGTAAACTTGACCGCATATGTGAGATCCTGCGACGCATCTATCTTATTATCAGAAAACCAAAATTCACAGTCACTGTCTAGTCAACACGATTCTACTAGTTTCAGTTGTCTTTACACAGATAGTCCTTCAACAAAAACCTGAAACGATTTGCTCAATTTTGCATCTTTTAGGATCATTCGGTAATTACCATAGTTGTCTTAATTTAGAGTTTGGTTTCATCTTAGAATACATATTACCTTGCATTAAACTTCTAGAAAGGTCACTTTTACAAACTTTAGGATTAGTCCACCATCTACACTCAAGAAAATTCATAGTGTCAACGAAATCTGTCATTGAACCTAGTTTTATCAGTTTATCCTTTGTCCTATAGAGAGTCCTCCTAGCTCATCAGTCTAGTTAGGAAACTCAACTTGTCTTTGACCCTCATCCTACATTGGTTCCTTGACTTAAACTAAATTGACACCTTGGTTAGACTTTAGGTAGTTGGTCCCTTCATCCTGGGTTTATAGAATTGACTATTTTAGAACCTTGATTAGGCTTTGCATCTTTAGAGCTTAGACTAGTGTCATCCTATAACATTCCTTATTTTGCATACGAAAATCCCAAAAACATAGACTAGAGTCATATTGTTCATAGATATAGTATTGCATTTCCCGCATATTGAGCTTGTCTTACATGGTTGAAACTAGGTCTAAGAGAAGAGAGAGAGAAAACATGTCAAACCCAAATGAATTCATCAATCCATTTTCTTCAAGACCTCATAAGACTCTATTAGACAAATTCACCACTAGAAACACTCAAGGACATATTGTAGTAGAGGACATAGAGGCTGCCACACAGGACCCTGAATTTGCCTCTTTTGTAGATGAATACCTAGCAAATTATCAGCAACGATATTTAGCCAAACTGCTAGTTGAAGGCGCAACCTTACCTGCAGGATTTGATATTAGCACCTTGCAAACTAAACCTACACAAGGAACAAACACAATGACTGCTAGTACTACTATACCTTAGGTCAGCACAACTATGCCATCTGGCACATCTACACAAAGTACAACAATCCATACTTCCCCATTTGGTATGTCTGGCATGACATCAGGATTTAATTTCACTGTAGGGACATCATCATCCACTCCCTCCAGTCCTCTTGTTGGGAGTAAAAGACCTAAAAAGTCAGCCCTTACACCTTATGTCGGTGTCACAAGTTCACAATCAACAACCATACCTACTGCTAGTATCACAGGTATCATACCACAGTCGATGGCCATACCTAGTGCTCAAGTCACTAGTACTATTACAAGGATTACACAAATAGGAGGCATTCCCTCCTTCCAATATGGCAATCAAAATCCTTTTTCATAGATTGGTAGCCAGAATCTGTCCACACAGATTCCAAGTCAAAACCAATTTACATCAATTCTGAATCAGAATCCTTTTTCATAGATTGGTAGCCAGAATCCGTCCACACATATTCCAAGTCAAAACCAATTTACATCAATACCGAATCAAAATCCTTTTTCCCAAAGTGGTACTTAGAATTTGTTTACACAGAACCCAGGTCAACACCAATTTATGAAGATTCTAGACTAGAACACATTTACCAACATTCTGAATCCAAATCCACCTCAGATGCCAACAGTCAATCAAAACCCATCACGATACTTTGGATTTTAGAACACATATACAAATCCGCATAATCCCCCTAGCACATCTTTGACCCAAGTTGACGTCTTACAAACACAAATGCATGCATTACAAACGCAAATGGATAACATGTCGGTGTCAACTAAGAAATCATTTTCAACAAAGGACATGTGCCCATTCCCCTTCGATAGATCATTGTACATGACCCCTTTCCCTCACGGATATGTCATACCGAATCTCCCTAAGTACAATTGCAAACGAAATCCAATAGAACATATAAGGGAATTTTCTACCATATGCATAGATGTCACTTATGACCCCACGTATCTTATGAGGCTATTTCCAAGAAGTCTTATAGGAATTGCACTAGAATGGTTTTTGGGTCTAGATTATGGCATTAGATCTTGGGGTGAACTGGTTGAGAAATTTGTGGAGCAATTCTCCTTCAACATAGACCACGAGATAAATATAGCAACCTTGTGCCACACAACGCAAGACGAAGGGGAAACATTCATTGCTTTCTTCCAGAGATGGAGAACTATAGCTAGTAGGTGTCCTGTCAAGATACCCGAAAAACAAAAAGTTACAATGTTTCAAGAAAACCTTCATGCAAAACTCAGGAGTAACTTAAGGGTACATTGTTGTACATCTTTTTTAGAACTAATGGAAAAATGGGTTATAATAGAGAAGGATCTCATTGAAAAGGGTGAAATTAAGACATCAACATCCAATAGAAACCCAATTGTACAAAACACCCCCACTGACAGAAATATATTTTGGTCTCGCAACAAAAATGTCACCAATGATGGGGTGGTTGATGCTAAAACGCTACAAGCAGGACCCCTCCTCACGTTACAAGGACCTCATACTTTTTCCAACACGCTTAATGCTATCAATCAACCTCCTAATGTGGTCCAAAATACTCAACGTCCACAACAAAGGAGATTTCAAAAATGTGAGTTCACTCCCTTAGGGGAACCCATTGAGTCGGTGTTCAAACAACTATTACAACATAACCTTATATAGCTACAGGAACTAAGACAATATGATCCAGGACAGTTTAAACAAGCTTGGTGGGATGACAATGCCTTTTGTGATTATCATAGGACTAAGGGACATAACCTACAAAACTGTCGACAACTGAAGAATATCATACATGATCTTGTCGAAAGGAGAATTATCGAAGTTAGTGGACAAAAACAAAAGTCATCAAACACTGATCATCAAGTCTTTTCTAACCCACTACATGACCATGGGAAAGGAACTGTCCCCAGTTCAAGTACTAAGACCAATATGTCAGCCAACTATGTGAGTATCAAGCATGATTATGATAGTGGCAAAATCATTCATTGCCTTCGTGCCGCTGATGAGAATATCAATACCATTACTATCAATACTAATCCTAAGTGTGCGGTCAATACTCGTTGTACTAAGTTCACTATTCAAGGCCCTCCATCGTAGCAAACACCCCAACCTTCCAAGTTACAATATAACCTACTTGACCAGTTGGGGAAGACCCAAGCCCAAATTTCAATCTTAGAATTGTTGCGTATTTCCCCTGAGCATCAATCTATCCTCAATAAGGCTTTACAGAACACCACGGTCCCTAATGACGTTGATGTCAATTGTTTCCAAGAAATGGTGGGCTACTTGACCAATAATCACCATGCCACATTTTCTGAACAAGACTATGCAACTGAAAAGACGAACCATAATGACCCTTTACATGTAGAAGTCCTTGTTGATGACACCAAACTTAGACGAGTTTTGGTAGACGGAGGAGCAGGGTTAAATCTATGCACTTTAAAACTAATTAAAGCATTAGGTATCTCAGAAGCATGCGTAGACATGACCAAAAGTATTGTCATAAAATCTTATGATGATGAGGAACGAAAATCAAAGGGGGTGGTAACACTTCCTATCAGAATTGGTCCTGCGATGATGGAGACAAAGTTCCAGGTCTTGGATCTCACCCTCCCTTATAACTTTCTACTTGGTAGACCATGGATTCATGCCATGAAGGCAATCCCTTCCACATATCATCAGTGTCTTAAATTCCCTTACAATGGCACATAAATAACTATAGATGGTGATCTGGATCCCTTTCAATATTGCACCAATCTAAAAGAGATCCCCCAACGTCAAGTGCCAGTGAACCAGGAGGCTTCATCATCCAATTCATCTTCCTACGTTGATCCATCCACACTCACTCGAACATCTGTTTCACCCTCAATTCCTACCACTTCTAGGGTTGAGATCCAAGACAAGGGTTGTGGAGAGTACTACCTGAAGACTTCTTATTGTGTTAGCAATTTGATCTCTCCTAAGACATATGGTTTACCTACATCAGATTGGGAAAATTCTATGGTCACTATACATGTTCCTCCCACAACAAATTTCATCAAATGGGGAGAATTAAGCAAAGAGGCCGTAAATACAGAAGATGTCACTTCTTGGCTATATAGGGAAGATGATGAGGAACCCCTCTTACTTGCTCATATTCCTACAAATCTATATGGAAAGGGTTTCAAAATTATGCAAAGTAAAGGATATGGTGGACAAAGTGGTTTAGGCTTAAACCAAGATGGGAGGATTGAACCAATATTTGTTTCTCAGTGGCCAAAAGGAGTAGGGCTAGGGTTTCAACTGATTCAGATTGGTGTTCCTAGTACCCCATTACCCTTACTTGAGGAAGTAAGTGCTTCAAAAGATATTAAGACATCTCACAAACTAGTGGACCAATATCATTGTGACTCCCCCGACTCTAACGATTATGAGTGGGATTCCCTATCCTCTACTTCTTCCATGGACCTTGACAAGTTATTTGGAGAACTTGACTTGATGTTAAGTTCCTCACCAAATCCCTTGAATTCCTATCCACCAAAGAAAATGACAAAAGAGGAATGGTTTAAACACTACTATTGGGAATCACTTGATCCTACCTCTTGGCAACCTAAGCCACCTGTTTCTGATAGTCAAACCTTGGCACTAGGCCCACCTATCCATCCACCTAGACTCAAACCTAAGAGCAAAAAGGACCTGGTACAAGACTTTTGTAATCACATGAATAATTCAATCTTTACCTTGACCCCATTAGAATTTGATAACTCCGACGATGACATACCCTTAGTCTATCCCCAACTCATTGATTGGGATCAACAAGACACACCCGTCTTAGACACTTTTGAGAACGACGAAGAAATTGCTGAGTTCCTGGGATTAAGAGAAGGCATACCTAACGGGGATCATAAGGCTGGTTTTACCATTGACTTGGACAACAAAGCATATTTTGGGGAATCTGTTCAACCCTCCAGTCGCAAAAATGAGAAAAAGAATAAACAAGATAAAAAGGATGAGTTTCTAGGTGAAAACTAAAAGGCACCTTTAGGCAATGAAAAAGTAAAAAGAAAGGACACATCTGAAGGTGAAAACCTCTTTGAGGCACCTAAGGATGGAGGTTTGAACATTCTCCCCGTTGCACAGGAAAAGTCACCCATGCTCATTGAAGAATCAGTAGAAGTCAACATAGGCACAAAAGAGAATCCTCGATTGGTTTATTTTGCAACATCATTGACAACATAAGAGAAGCCAGAGTTCCACAACTTCTTTGCACAGAGATAGATAAATTTTGCTTGGTCATATGTCGACATGTCGGGATTGGATCCTGAACTTGTTCTGCATCATTTTCCCTTACAACCAGGTGCCAAACTAGTGAAACAAAAGTTGAGAAAAATGCACCCACAGATTTCTTTGTTAGTCAAGGTAGAACTCAAGAAACTCTTAGACGTTGGTTTCATCAGATCTATCGACTATGCAGATTGGATTTCCAATCTTGTACCAGTCACTAAACCAACTAGGGGCATTCGCATCAGCACTGATTTTAGAGATATCAACAAGGCTTGTCCTAAGGATTACTTCCCTCTCCCCAACATAGATATGATAGTTGACATGACAGCAGGATATGAGATGTTGTCCCTTATGGATGGATTTTCAGGATATAACCAGATCAAAATTGCAACTGAAGACCAACCTAAGACGGCTTTCACTTGTCCTTGGGGAACTTATTGCTAGAATGTTATGCCCTTCAGACTCAAGAATGCTGGAGCAACCTATCAACATGCCATGACTACTATCTTTCATGATCTAGTACACACTTTTATGGAGGATTATGTCGATGACCTTATTGTAAAATCCAAGACAAGGGTAGAACATTTACAGGTTTTAGACAAGCTATTTCAGAGGCTGGAGAAGTATAAAGTGAGACTCAATCCAAAGAAATGTGTGTTTGGTGTCAAGTTAGGAAAGTTGTTAGGTTATATCATTTCTAGACAAGGCATTGAAGTGGATTCGGCTAAGGTAAAAACAATCATGGACATGCCTCCACCCACAAGTCTTAGTCAACTAAGGAAATTATAGGGAAGGTTACAATCTATCAGAATATTTATAGTGCAGTTAGCAAATAAGACACATCCTTTTCAACATCTACTTAAGAAAGGAGTACCCTTTGCATGGACAGCTAGGTTTGGAGAGGCTTTTCAACTGATTAAAGAATATTTACTCACACCACCTATCTTAATGCCACCTGTTGAAGGAAGACCATTGATTCTGTATATTACGGCAACCCATTCATCACTTGGAGCATTGCTTGCACAAAATGACGATGAAGGTCATGAAAGGGTAATCTATTATATCAGTTAGACTTTGGTAGGTTATGAGCTCAACTATAGTACCATCAAACGTGCCTTTCTTGCAATAGTATTTGCTACTCAAAAATTGAGGCACTATATGTTAAACCATCAAACAATGCTGATTGCTAAAATAGACCCTTTGAAATATCTTCTCAGCAAGGCAGCATTAACAGGGCGACTGGCCAAATGGGTTATGATACTTAGTGAGTATGATATCCAGTATGTAGAAATAAAGGCTTTTAAAGGACAGGTCATTACTAATTAGTTAGCTGACGCACCCATATAGGCAGATCACCCATTAGTTGTAGACTTTCCTGATGAGTTCATATTCACAATTGACACAAACATAACATGGAAACTATACTTTGATGGCTCACATACAAATCATGGTTCAGGGGCTGGTATATTGTTTATCACACCACATGGTGATTCCATCCCTAAGTCATTCAGGATTACATTTCCATGCACTAACAACATGGCATAGTATGAAGCTCTAGTGACAGGGTTACGCATGGCAGTCAAGTGGAAAATTAAGAACCTACAGGTATATGGGGATTCTCAACTAGTAATCATATAGGTAAATGATGATTATGAGACTAAGGACAAGAAGCTTGCTACATACAAACGCATGGCTAATAGCTTTAAGGAGTACTTTGACAAAGTCAACTTTCATCAGATACCTCATATTTTGAACAGGGCAGCAGACGCTATGGCTACAATTGCATCACTTGACATTCCTAACAACGTGCCTAAGTTTGAGTTCTTGGTAGAACAACTTTTGGTCCTAGCCTACGATATCCCAGATTCTAAAATGGTGTGCGACATTGTTGGTCCTGATTCCCCATGGTACAAATAAATCTATGATTACCTTCATGCCGAAGTCATACCCCCTAGTCTATCAAATAACCAATGTAGGACATTCCTCCGCAAGTCAACCAAATACACCATCACCGGAGACACTCTATATAGACGCACCTTAGATAATACCCTACTGAGATGTCTTGATTCTACTGAAGCACAAGCAACCTTGCATGGGGTGCATGAGGGTATATGTGGTTCCCATTCTAGCAGTCCTACTTTAGCCAAAAAGATTATGAGACTGGGTTATTACTGGCCTACTATGGAAAAAGACTCATACGTCTTTGTAACGAAATGCCGCCAATGCCAAGTTCATGGAGACTTGATACATGCCCCAGCACAAGAGCTCCATCCTATAACGTCACCATGGCCCTTTCCCCAATGGGGACTCGACCTCATAGGTAAGATCCACCCCACATCATCTAATGGGCACAAGTTCATTATCACTGCCACTGAGTACTTTACAAAGTGGATTGAAGCCATTCCTATGACATACATTACCGACACACAAATTTCTAAATTTATCCTAAACTATATCATTTGTCTATATGGTGTCCCTTAGTCCATAATCACTGATAATGGCCGCCCATTTAAGAACCAAGAAGTTTTCCACCTATGTGATGAATTTCATATCCAACATCACTTTTCCACTCCATACTACCCACAAGGTAATGGCCAAGCAGAGGCATCTAACAAGACCATCATTAGAATCCTCAAGAATACTGTCAATGATGTTGGTCGTGACTGGCATTTACAGCTTAACCCTGCCTTATGGGCTTCTCACACAAGTATCCATACTCCCACTGGTGCTACCCCATATTCACTTGTATTTGGTTCTAAAGCTATTTTTCCTATTGAGGTCAAAATTCCTTCCCTAAGGGTATCCCTGAAAGGCCACATTGATGATGAAGAGTACCGAGTATCGAGACTCCATGAGCTAGAATTCCTGGATGAGCCAAGACAGAAGGCACTAGACCATCTCCAAGCATATCAGAATCACCTTCGTCATAGCTATAATAGGAAGGTCTTGAACAAAAACTTTGACATTGGTGACTTGGTTTTAATGGAGAACCCAAAGAATCAAGCAGAAAGAGACAAACCAGGAAAGTTTGAACCTAATTGGTTAGGACCTTATGTTGTTACAGAAGCTTTTGGATTAGGAGCGTACCAACTCTCTACTCTTGAAGGGGAACCGTTGTCCTCACCAATCAATAGTCTGCATCTAAATAAGTTCTACGCATAGCTTTTGCGAGCCTTTGTCTTAATTAGCAAAAATATAAAAAAAAATCAGAAAATCACAAAAATCATTATCAAGGTGAAAACTTGGCAAACAAGTGTCTTGGTAACATCAAAAAAATTAGATAATCTAGAAAATAGTAAAGACAAATCATTCGTCCAATAGTGAAAACCACTTCGGTGGCGCTTTGGATAGGTACCATGGTGAAAACCTGGCAAACAGGCACCATGTGTACTCAACTCTGCTCCTTTGTCTACTATTATTCTAATCTACCGTATCCCTGTACATATCCCTTATCTTTCATATCCATCGCTTGTATATACCATTCGTAATAAGTGGTAGTCTTTCCCATAACTTGGAACGATTAACATCGAGTGCATTTCATATCCCCCATTTTACCCTATCCATAGTCAATTGGTCTTATACTCGATGGGGGAAAACACTTGATGTGCGTCATATTGGTTCTTACATTGTGTGTTGAAGACGTAAAACCATGGAAAATCCAAAAAAAAAATCACATGTCCTGAGAAAACACAAAAACATCAAAAAAATCCAAAAATAGAGTTAGAGTCAGTCGCACTTGTCAGTCTTTGTCGTTTGTCGAACTATGATGCCCCTGCGACTAGACATAGGCAAGGCCATCTGCCGATGTGCCCCTGAGGCATTAGGTTAGTCCGTTTAGGTTTGTCTGTATAAAATCATGATTCAATCCATATGTCTATATGACAAGATCATTGGTCGTGTCGAACTACGAGGTCTCTGCGTGTATAACATAAGCAAGGCCATCAATCAATGAGCCCCCAAGGCCGCACTAGGTCAATCCATTAGGGTTCGTTGCATTCACTTTCACACACGTCTTCTATTTGTAGTCAGTCTTGTCAGTCCAAGTCAAGTCAAACTACGAGGTCTTTGCGTGTATAACGTAGGCAAGGCCATCAATCGATGAGCCCCCAAGCCCGCACTAGGTCAGTCCTTTAGGGTTTTTCATCACACACATTCAATTGTCAACGCATCGTCTCAAGTCATGTATCCATCTGGTGAACACGTCAGCAATGTCTCTAAGTCAAATCACAAAACTTGCCAAACAAAACAACCAAAACAAATCAACTAGTGTCTGCTACAGGATGTGTCCTTCTTGGAAACAGACATCATCATAGCAATCAACCTGTATCTTATTCAAGATGGGTCCTTCTTGAATATTGATCTCAAAACAATCAACCTATGTCTTATATAGGATGAGTCCTTCCTACATAATCGACCAGGTCAAACAATAAAACATAGCCTTACACAGGTTATCACATCAATGACATCTGACTCAACGTCTTATATGATATATGTCTTTCTGAAACCAGGCTTTGTCATGCCTTATACAGATAGTCATAAAATCAAAAACCAGACTCACAGTCTTATCCGGCATGTGTATCTCCTGACATCAGGCTCTACCAATCAATCCTTTTATCAATCAAAACAAATCAAACAAACAGATCAAGTTTTGGCAAATTTTTTATTGGCTTATTGACTTTATGGCTTATTTATCTTATCATTTATCTTGAATTGATGACTAGGAATTATGTTACTAGCTTTCTCAAGGATGTCCCATGAAGGATTTAGAGAAGCAATGATGTATCAAAATTCTGTTTTCTTTGACTACTGTCTGTTGACTTTGTTTTTAAATTTGATTTGGGGTCATGTTACTAGTTTCCTCAAGGATGTCCCATGAAGGATTTAGAGGAGTGATGACGTCTCATGACCCGTCTTTTCTTTTTTTTGTTGTCTATGGTTTGTCTTGACAAAAAGACTGGGGCAACTTGTGCCCTTAGTATGAGTTAACGACAATCCTTGTTTGCATCTGTTTGTTATTAGCAAGTGGATGACCTTGCACACCTTGATCTATGTCATATCATGGTGTTTTTCTCCATTTGTATTAGCCTCGCCCAATGATGATAAAGTGCAATACCTTTTGTGATACAATGAAACATCGAAGATTGCTAATACTAACATCACGGTCTTTTATTATTCATCTTTCTTTTTGCACTAACATTTCTTCTTTTCTACATCTTCACCACCATTATCTATTTTCCTCTATTCTTTTTTTCTTTCATCTTCTAGTTCTCTCATCAATTTCGAGAGCACATTCATGTTCTTTGAACCCACATGTCCTCTTGAGGGGGCATACCTCCACCTGTTTTACACTGGGGCATTACTGGGGCATATTTCTTATCGATTTTCTTTGACACAATGTTGAAATGACATTGTATCAAAGAGGGGGAAATGTAGACATCGAAATCTGGTCTATGCCTGCGACTTCAATATTCTGCGTAATTCCTATTCTTCTATTGATTAAATAATCTTAATTATTTAATTAATTCACCTTAACATTAATTCTTCTATTTGATTAAATAATCTTAATTATTTAATTAATTCATCTTCTATAAATTCTTCTATTAATTAAATAATCTTAATTATTTAATTAATTCACACTTTATGCTATCTGATTAATTAAATAAATGCTTTTTATTTAATTATGTTACTAATTAACCTTATCCTTCTTGTCAAATTAAATAAATTCTTATTTAATTTACTATTTACCATACTTCAACTATAATTAAATAAATTATTTATTTATTTAATTATTCATTTAAATCCCTTCATCACTTAATTAAATAAATCTTATTTATTTATATATTCTCCAAATATCAAATCTTGAATTAAATGAATTATTTAATTCATTAATTCTATTTTAACGCATTCCTCTATATTTAGATAATTGTGTGAGTTATCTAAGTATTCACTTTGACTCGACTCGACCTATATTCAAATCGCTTAGTTAACTCTTGATTTAATGTCTGAGTGGCGTTCTCGAGTAATCTCTTCCTCAAATCATTCAATCGTCCAGTTCTAACTCATTTGCGTGTACATGTAGATTAATTAAATATTCATATTTAATTAATTAAACTTTGTGTGTGCATTCGAACAAGCGTTGCTTTAATCAATCTTTATCTTTGTCATGCAAAGATAATTCTTCTATTTTTGAATAGCAAACTTGAAGATTAAATCATTTATTTAATCTTTAATTCTATTTCTAATTTGTATCACTCATATCACTACTAACAGTTATCAGAATGCATGTCTAATCTATTGATCTCAACTGTCTGTTGATCTTTCAATCTTGGCCTATCGTTCGAATAATTAATTTTCTATAAATTGATTTGTCATTCTTCATTCCAATCTCTCTCTCACGAAATCTTATGACTTTTGAGAGCACTTAATCTTGAATCTTCGATGTTTTGCTAATCTCTATCTTAGGCTATATTTGCACGAACTTACGAGAAATCTGAGGGAAATTATACTACACAAGCAAAATGGAGAAGGGCAATCAAGATGAATCATGGAAATACATTTGAAATTGGTGAGATTGTTTCAGTTTTAATTACGTTTTTACTTTCCTTTGTTCTTTGTTGCTTAACATTAGATTTGCATTTAGATGTGTATTGCATGTTTGCTTTAATCTCTTCTTTGTGCACTTTCTATGGTGTTACATAATCCATATAGTATGAGGTTCAATAGCTTCAATCATGAACTCATCAAAGGAGACATGAAATATTATATCATTCTTGTATTTTTCAACAACTTTCTTTGGAATCCTTTCTCTTTCATTCATGTTGCTCTTGAAAACAACAAAGAATGTTGTTAGAGAATAATCTTGACTCTTCAAATCACCCAAACTATGCATATATTCAAAAAAATTATGTACAACCGGTCTAGATGTATCCCAAATCACCACATCATCTCTTCCACGAAGTCTTCTAAGGAATTAGAACAACAAACACATAGTCAAGGAGACAAATTTAAAAACATATTTCTTCTCCCTTGTCATCTTTAGATTCTCAAATAACTATTTCCTGAGAAGTTCACACAAATCATAATCTGCACCATTAGCTGCCATGTCATATCTGGTGTCTGGCCATTAGTTTTGCTATAGCAGACACTGAATTCTCCCTATTAGTGAAGTAGATCTTGTGTTTGACCATTATTGCAACATACTTCATAGCAGGATTGGTAATAGGCTTTGTTGCAAGATCCCTTCTGTCAAATGTAGCACCGATGAGTTTCATCACCACTTCATTCTTCACATAATTCAACACCAGTACCAGTACGGTGTCACAGAGACTGGTAACTACCTTAATTGCTTTCTTGGTTATAAGATGAGGTATGTCAGTCCACAAGAACTTATCATGCATTATGTTGAGAGTTGGTTTGACATATTTATCATCAATAATGGAGCTGAAGTTGGGAAAGCAATTCCATCCATCCAAATTCTTCTCAACAATGTTTGAATACTTAGGTTTTATCAAGAAATCATCCCTGATGAGCTCATTCTACCATATATCTATCAATTTACTATGATTGTACTCCTCAGTATTAACATGAATGTACATTCTAGTGTCTTCAGTGGGCATGACATTGTGAGGAATCGATGAGAAGGTTCCCACAGGGTTGTCTTCAAATACCTTCAAAGAATACTTCTTATAGGATGGTCTAGGTCTTTCTGACACATTTACGACTACTATGGTTGCCATTTTTCCACAAATTGAGCTCAAATGATTTCAAAAAGATGATTCACACAAACCCACAACAACATAGAAGAGTAAAATACCTTTTTCTTTCACAAAAAACAGAACTAGGGTTTGCACAACTCACTCTCCAAATCATCTCAAGAATGATCCAAATTTCTCTCCACTTTCTTCAAATTCACAAGTGATCAAAATGCCTTACACATTCACTTTATAAATCAACAATCTACCCTAATTTGCACTAAATGCGACAGATTTCAAAAAGCTAATAAAACCCTTCTTCACTGCACGAAAAAACCCTAATATGCTCTACAAATGATCATGCCTGCAACTTTTCTTTTGGTTCCTTTTGCATAACCTTCATTTATCCAATCTTTACAACATATCTTTGTGCCAAAGACTGACACACTAGATATCCAGGGGGTTCGAATAATTTTCTATTAAAGCTCCCCCTAAGACCATGCTAGGTCTAATTCCCGGAGGAAATTTTTGCATTGGATGAGGGAACAAACACATTTGATGTTTCTAGTTCTTCTTTCTTCTTCCATATCTTATTCATTTCTTACTTAACCTCATTCTTGTCAATTGTCTTCACTGGTTCATTCTTCTTTACCAAATCATATTGCTTTCCCCCTTTACTTCTGCATACTCTTGAAATGTGACCGCGTTTGTTGTAGTTGTAGAAAATAAGATTTTTTTTATTTGTTTGACCTCCATTAGCCCTTGATCTGCACTAATTTTCTTTTTTTCCAAAATTATTACATGTATATCAATAGCTAACAAAATATTGATTTATTCTTCCTCCATTAAACCAATTCATCATCTGAGTTCTACATTCACTAGCTCTATGTCCAATTTTCTTGCATGCAAAACATTGTCCAAAGAAGGAACTAGCATACTGGTTTATTCTACTTATACACTTTTTTTCCTTGTGACCAAATTTATTGCATGAAAATAAAACACCATTGAAAGATGGGTAACTTTGAGCATTTGGTTGTCTGATAGGCGGTCTTCTAGCAAATCTTGTTGGGTTTCTTGTTTGTTTTCCTTTATCTTGAGTCTTTTGATTATACACTATGTTTGGGGTTTGCACAGGCTTAGAGCTTTCACCTTCCTCAATTCCCAAACCACATTTGTCTTTAGTTGGTTTTTATCCTACAATCAACTCATCAAGCTTGGTGGAGCTTGTTTTGAACTTATCTTCACATATTTTTTCTTTCTCCACATCTGCTTTCAGGTTTACCACCTCTTTTTTAAGTCTTGTGCATTCATCAGTCTTGCTTTGCACCACTTTATTCAGACAATATTCAATTCTCTTCTTTTCCTCTACTTGCACTTTCAATCTAATGATCTCTTCATTAGCTTGTTTTAATTTCTCACTCACTTGTCTATGTCTTTCTTTGAATTTTTTAAAATTGCTCTTTCAATTTCTACATGCATTCATTTGCCTCATCAATATTTTCTTTCAAATCTCTATTTTTCATTTTCATCCTTGTCAAGATCTTCAAGAGCAACCTAGAGTTCTTTATCATAAATTTGTTCAATCTTCAAGATCTTCCTCAAGTTGTTAGGCTTCTTTGGAGGAACCAAGCTCTAATACCAATTGTTGAATACCCAAGATACTAAGAGGGGGGGTGAATCGTTATCTTCTTAAACTTATTGAACAAACACCATTCAATTACTCCAATGCATATAACAATAAAAATGAGCAAGAGAATTAGCAGAACATAAAAGCACACAACACATGAACACCAGGATTTTTATGTGGAAAACCAAAAATGGGAAAAACCATAGTGAGGATTATCTCACAATATAGTATAACCAATTCTAAGATATTACAAAGGGTGGCTCACCACTAGGACTCACTGTCCAAAATGGGAGGCTCACTACCTACAAAAGATACAATAACAAATGGCTTACAACCAGAGAATGAACTGATAAAGTTACACCTAATAAGTGTTGATTCAGTTCCTTTGATGCTCAGTAAACTGACTTTACGCACTTCATCATCTTCGCATACTTTTCTATCTTTGCAGTTCTTCACATTTGCACCATCAATCTCAAAACTATCTAATATATAAATATATTTGATTCATCTGCAAGCATCAATTAGGTCAGCCTAATTAGATGCAACCCTTATTCACCAAAAAGATCAATTGTCAGCTTCAAGCTTGTATAAAACCTTTCCAAAAAAAATTCAATCATGTAGCATACTACAACATGTCAATATGGACCTAATATAGGTCACACATACATCTGCAACATAAAATTGATCCATTACAACATCAACTATAATTTAGGTCGGCCAGAGATAGACCTAATGACAAAATGCAATAGTAGAATGATGCCAACATGTCATACGAGCACATGTGCACATGAGATTTTGAACTTACAAGCTTCCAACATCCAAAAACCATAAGCGAAGATATTCATCAGCAAAGGATTGTGGACCAAAATACCAGAGGATAGTAACTGCATACCGGTTCAAATACCGGTATAGAATACTGAATAAAGCTTGAGCTTAAACTTGCAATTGCAACTCATATAACATGGTGACATTAGTGAGAACACAAAAACTATATAATAAGATGTTCTTCTTCATTCTTCCAACAAAAAGAAGTGGCATTCTTTCTAAAATTGGGGGGGGGGAATGGCTAGCAATGGTAAGGATATAGAAGTGGTGTGATAGTAATTGGGGTTTTAGAATCAAGATGAAATAATTGACAAATGGTTTCTACCTAGCAGAGTGCCCCAATGGGCAGGCGAAGAGACGGATTTTAAATCTAGGGCCCTTCATAAAGGATGTAACTGAATTGTTTATTAAATATTGGGAACCAAACTTCAACCCCAAAAAGCAATTGATTGATGCGATTTGGACCTAGATCATACTTTACAATCTACCATCTAAATACTGGGGGTTGAAGACCTTGACTTAGATTGGAAACAACCTAGGATCCTTTGTAGAAGCAAATGGAAATCTGGAATATCACAATTATGGGATGTATGCCTATATTGTGTGAGTATCAAACCCTACCCCACATTTCCTAAGGAACTGGAAATTTACAAAATGGGGGATGTGGAGATAGAAAATTGAAAGAGAAGACAAACTCAAAATTTTCCCACACTCCAAATCAAAAAGGCATCAACAAGATGAATGTGCCAAGAACAAGAGAGATGAGGCCCTATATGGGGGACTTGGAAGGGATGGAAAAGTCTCGAGATCATTTGAATTAGGCATTGAAGAAAATGTAAGCAAGTGGTGGGATGCACAATTGAAATGCAAAAGGAGAACCCAGTTAGGGAGGAAGGTGAAGTACTGCAAGAGGAGATAGTCGGTGAGGCTAGGGGTGATGAACTGCATTCCCTTAGGATGATCATTTCTTCTAGAGTAGATGGGGTGGAGTGTGAAAATTGATATAAAGAGTTGGCAATACTCCAAGAGGAAGGCTTCAAAATAGTAGAATTTGGAGCGTGAAATCAACAATAATCAGGAATGAGCAGTGAACAAAGAAGACGAGAATTCATCTAACTTGGATTCTAAGGTAGGAAGTGAATTTGAGGAAGACAAAGATGGTATTAATGAAGAAATAATGATTGAACAAATACAATTAAAGCTGAAAAAAAAACCTTAGGTGAAAAGTGGAAAAGAGGTAGGAATTCAAGGAAAGTAATGTTAGAAACTGTAGGTAGTGAAAAGGGTCAAAGAAAACTTAAATTAGGGAAGTGAATTACCCTTCCCAGGTCACCATGAGGCTATTAACTTGGAATGTTATGGGAATTAATTCCCCTAATAGAAGGTGTGTTGTCAAGCACCAAATTAACCAAGCAAACACAAAAATTACAATGTTAGAAGAAACAAAGTTAAAGGAGGAGATAGGAAAGCTAATGAAAAATTGGAGGCATTGGAAAGGTTGCTTTATGGAAGCTAATGGTGCTTTGAGAGGTATTGGGGTGATTTGGAACCCTAAGAAAATATAGGTGGAGCCAATAGCCAAAGACCTTGATTGGTAGCTAGTTAAAGTTAATCAAGGATGGATGAAGGAATAATTTTTTCTATTTAATCTGTATGGTCCAACTAAAACAACAAAAAAGGAGCTATGGGATCTTTTGATGGATGCAATCCATACCTTGGAGGGGAAGAAATTGGTGTTGGGGGGAAATTTTAATGCTACATTTTAAAACATGGAAAATAGAGGTGGGGTTGTAAACAAAACCTAGTACAAGAGGTGTTTAGATACTTTGTGGATAATAATAGCCTATAACACATGATGCCAAAAATTGGTATCTTTAATTAGACTAATAGGAGGCCAAAAATTCACATGCATTGCAAAAAGATTGGACAAGATTCTGCGAAGTGGTAACTGGAATGATATAGAAGCTACAATGGAGTAAAAAATATTACATCTCACAAGATCCAATCATGTTTATTGAATTGGTTTTCTTTTTAGACAAGGCTTCTCTATTCTGCCCATTTAAATTTGAAAATATCTGGCTGAGGGATAACGATCTACATGAAACAATTAAATCTTGGTTTCAACATGAACCTGATCAGTGAGGATCACAAATGTATAACCTATCAAGGAAACTTGCCTTTGTGAAGGCCCAACTAAAAGAATTGAACAAAAATACCTTTAAGAACATCTTTGATGAAAATGGGTGCATCAAGGATCAATTGATATAAGTCAATGAAAATTTGGTAGAGTTTAGAATGAATTTGGAAGATTTTGACAAAGAAAGAGAACTGATTAGTTAATATTCTAAAGTCGTGGCTCAGGAGGAGATATTCTGGAAACAAATCAAGGGAAACATAGCTAAAGGAGGGAGATAAAAATGTTAAATTCTTTCATAGCTCTACAAAAGTGAGAAGAAGTCAAAATAATATCACTGAAATAAAAAGGAAAGATGGAACCCTCATCATGATGCACAATAAAGTTAGAATAGAAGTTGTGATGTATTTTTTGCACCTACCAAATAAGGATGCCAATATGGGTGATAGGGCAAGAGAAGAATTGTTGGAAAAGATTCCTAATTTTGTCATGGAGGAGTAAAATAAAAACCTTTTCAAGTCAATATATTTGGAAGAGGTCAAGAAGGTGGCATTCCAACTTGGGAAAGACAAGGCACCTGGGCCCAATGGCTTTCCCACGGGCTTCTTTCAAACTTTTCAGGATATTTTTGGGCCAGATCTTTCCCTAGAGATTGAAGAGTCTAGGAGAAATCCTATTATTTTAAAGCACCTAAGAAACACTTTCTTAGCATTAATCCCTAAGAAGATAAAGACAAGAAAAATGGATGATTTTTGACCAATCTCCTCATGTAATACTGCATACAAGGTGGTGGCCAAGGTGGTTTCTAATAGACTAAAAGGAGTATTGGAAAACCTAATATCATAAGAACAAAGTGGCTCCATGCTAGGCATATCTATTCTTGAAGGGGTTATAATTTCTCATGAAGTTATCCATACAATTCGAAAAGTGAAAGTAAAGATGTTAATAAAATTGGATATCTAGAAAGCTTATCACTAGGTTGACTGAGAAATTCTAGTGCAAGTGTTGGAGAAGTTTGGTTTATGCAGGGAATGGATATAATGGATACAAAGCTACATCTCCAGCCCTATATTTTATGGCTTGGTAAATGGAACACTGAATGGTTTCTTTCAATCTAAGAATGGTTTGCAACAAGGGGACTCCATTTCTCCTTCCCTTTTTATTCTAATGGCAGAAGCCTTGGGGAGAAGTATTTGTAAAGTGGTGAGGAGTGGATTGTGGTGGGGCATCAAGGTTTCCCCAGATACAGAGCCTGCCACCCACCAACAATTTGTAGATGACACCATACTATTTTGAGATACAAGCAGAAGAGAAGCCTTTATGATTAAAAGGTGTTCGATAAATATTGTCAAGCTTTTGGTCAAAAATTAAATTGGAAAAAAATAGATATTTTCTTCTTCAATACAAATCTATGCAAACAAATTGATATTACTAGGATCCTAAACTTCAAAATGGCCAAATTATTGAGCAATTTTTTGGGTCTCCCATTATTTGTAGGATTAGACAAAGCTATTCTATGGGATGAATTGGTCAGAAAATTTCCAAGTAAGGCTAGTATGTGGCAGGGGAAGTGGCTGACTAGGGTTGGGAAGATTATAATGCTACATGTTGTCTTGGAATCAATACCCAGTTATGCAATGTCTTGCATGAGGATAGCAAGGACAGTAAGTGAAATGTTGTATCAAATAATGCACAATTTATTTTGGAATAGGAGTAAGGAACAAAATAAAATACCATTTGTAGTGTAGAAAAATGTATCCCTTTAAATTTTCTCACTTTTTTGGTCCCTCCTAATTAAATAGACTTAATAATGCCTTAATTTAGTGTTGTTAAATGTACCCCTTTACATTTACACACTTATTTGGGCCCTATTAATTAATTACGCTTAATTATGCCTTAATTGGCCCTTTAATTCATTTTCCAAACCTATTTAATTACATTTTTCGAAGGGGAAACCCGACAATAAATAATGACTAAACATAACACTTCACATTGAGCAATGTGTGTTCCAAGAATAGGGAGTTGGGACCCATTCACCCATGGGAGAATGGGTCATCCCTAAGACCTTTAACCCATTTTTATATCATGTTTTGGCATTATTTTTATGGTCCTCAATTCAAATTTCAAATTTTCTCTTGTAATGTTTTAATTTTGGGAAATTAACGATAAATGTCTATAAATACAAGGTTATTTTATCAAATCAACTAGAAGTTTTTGAAGAGAAATTTCACAAGAGAAAATATTATTGTCAAGATCATTCAAGAGCATATTTCTTCATCATTTTTTGCAGCATTCAAGTTCTCAAGCATCATGTCAAATTCTTTTACAATCATGCATGTTTTTGGAGCTAATATTGTGATGTAGATTTCAAACATTCAATTAAAAGATCCAAAGAAAGATTCAAGCATCAAGATCCACATCCATTGAAGCCATTTCATGCAAGATCAACATTAACATTCATATTTCCAAACGTTATTCAAGGGTTTGTTGAATTGCAACATTGCATTGTTCATTCTTTATTCCCTCTTTTGTGCTATTTTATTTCATTTCAAGGTTTAATTACCAAAGTGGGGTTTGACCAAGGCAAACCTCCATTCACTAAAAAAAAAATATTTTTCCCCTCTTTTGTTTGTGTTGTAGATTTTTAGGTTTATAAGTTAAAGAAAATTTGAATATCTCAAAAGTGAAAATTTGCAAAGTTGCATTTGTTTTCATCTCACGAAAACTCAAATCCCAAATTTATTTCAAACTATCTAAATGTGAAACACAGAGGATTTGGAAGTTTAGACACAAGATCAGAGGACTGAAAAACAAATTTTAGAGAGGTGAACAAGGACCCATTCACCTATAGGTTAATGAGTCCCAAGAAAACTTCTGGAAACATCATTTTCTAATAGGTACACAAGATTTTCCTTTGTCAAAACTGCTAGAAGTTTCATTGTTTCTATTAGTATTATGTTTCATCTATAAAATCCACTCTTTACATGTCATGAATGAGTGCATTTTGTATTTTTAATCTTTCTCCCAAAACCCCTGTTTAGTAACTTCTATCAAAAGGTTGTCTCAGGACACTTTGCAACCAAACAAGATACTTTGCAACTATTTTTGACGTAAGTTTTAAGTGTCCTCCACTCATCCAATTTGTGAGAAATAAATTGTGTCTAGTAGCTCTATGTTTCATTTACTAAGATCCGGTCTTAAATTTCAATTTTGAGTTGATTTTCTTCCCTTTTTTCATCACCCAAAAGTGTTTTTTAGTCCACACACACATAAAGGAAATTTGCAAATCTTCCATAGAATTGACTCACCTAAGGGTTGAAAGTGAATTCTATCTTGGAGGATCTCATTTCCTGAATGAAATAGTAGAATAGGTAGGTTTATTCACCCCATTTTTTTCTTTCCAATTATAGTAAGTTTGGTAAAACATTCCAAATTTAGACTAAATCCCTATGTGTTTGAACCCCAACCTATTTTTCTATGTTTCATTTTGGTGAACCCAAGTATTTGAACATTCTAATTTCTGATTTGAAGTGTATTCAAACCCTAGATCTAGGATTTGCATTAATTCATTGCACGTAGGGTTTCTACATTTTGCTAAAAATTTGCCTTGCATTTTAGGTGTAAACTTGTATTTTGCATCCATTTTAAATCTAAAAATTCAACAAAAATTGCATCATGTTAGATTGATTTTGCATAGTATTTACATAATAGCATACTTTCAATCACTTAAATAAAAAAAATGGATCAAAATTGTATTTCAAAAAGTGTCATATAGCTCATCATTTTTCATTAATTTCACTTGCATCATAAAATTGTGGAAAATCCTATTACAAAAGTTATACTCTAAGACTTGGAACAAGGAACACATATAATCACTCTGAAATTTTATTTCTCATTTTTAAAAACCCTAAACATAGATCCATTCACCCATGGGCGAATGAGTCCTTCAAGGCCTCTAAAAACCAACTTTCCCGAGCTTTTTTGTTGTTCTCTACACTTCCTAGATCTCCCGATAACCCACTATTTCAGTCTGGAAATTTTTTAGGAGTTTTTGTTTTATGCATCCAAGTCTAAACATCCATTTAGTGTAGCCATTTTTGAATCATTCCAAAATCATTTCAATAGAAAAAATCATCAAATCTATAGGGACAATGTTTACATTCCTAAAGCTTTGCATAATATGGATAAAAGTAATTTTCACTTTTTGGTACATAATTTTTACATTCTTGAAGCTTCGCATAAGTTGGATAAAATTACTTTTCATTTTTGGATACACGATTTTTTCATTCTTGAAGCTTTGCATAAGTTGGATAAAAGTACTTTTCATTTTTTGGTACATAATGTTTACATTCCTATAGCATTGCATAAGTTGGATAAAAGTACTTTTCATTTTTGGACACACAGTGTTACTATCTTTCCTTTCCCCGTATGCCAAATAAAAGTTCACCAACAAGCATGTTAGTCATTCTTCCAATATATTTCCTAATTATGAGAATCTCTTATTACAAGAGAGTGAAAATGTTAACACATTCCTTAATTCAAAATACCCTAATATCTCTCCTATTTGTGGGAATGATGTGATAGAAGAAGATGCAAGCATAAACAATCATGAAAATCATAGTTTCTCTTCTCCCAATACCTCTCCTACTTGTGAAAAAGGTATTTTAGTGTTAGAAGATACACCCATTGAGAATCATGACAATCTTGAAAGCTCCTCTTCTACAAACTCTCCTACAAACTCTCCTACTTCGAAAGATATTAGGGCACAATAGAATGAGATCATTGAAATATTTCTTAACATCACCTTACCTAGTCCCCATTCTTCTCTCACTTGTGATAATTCTTTAGTGAAAGAGAATGAAATCATAGATAATCATGACAATCACATTTTTTCTTCTCCTAATATCTCCCCTACTTGTGAAGAAGATAGCTTGGTGTTAGAAGATACACTTATTTAGAGTCATGAGATTCTTGTTTCTCCCTCTCCTAATGCTTCTCCCATTTGGGAAGATATCATTGAACAAAAGGATCCAATCATTGGAAAGCATGAAAATAGTAGTTATCCTTCTCTTGATGCCTCCCCTAGTTGTGATGGAGTTATCTTACAAAATCTAACCATGAAATGTGATCAACATCTTTTTTTTTCCTCTCCTAAAACACTCCTAATAGGGAAGACATCATGATGCAAGAAAATGAAAACATTGACAATAGTAATGTGGCTTCATTAGATGAAGATGATAAGGTGACATTAGACTCCCCTTTTCTAAGATACCATGAAAATAAGGATAAGTTTTTTGAGGTTATGCGCATTAGATATCCCTTGAAGTAATCTCCTGAGCCACTTCTTATCCTCTATCCACCTTCACATCAACCTCAAGTTCAAAACAAACTCGTGCTTATCTTAGAGCCACCTAAAAACCAACCATTACCTCTAAGAGCTATCTTGAACTTTGCAAGGCAACTTGATAGTAACAATATTTTGCAACAACTAAGTTACAATGTCGTTGCTCACACATATAATACAAGGAAAAATAGGAAACTATAAACCATTCCTGCTACTTTCCCATTTCCTCAACCTATTTTTGATGATGTTTTCTACACAGCAACAACTCAGACAAAATATAATATCCTATCTCTCTTGAAAGGTAAATCTCTATCAACAAGCCTCAAGAGATAACCCCAAGGTCTCTAATGTCAAGTCTTGACAATGCATAAACAACTCAGTGATAAATGTGAAAATACTAGTAATCACAAAGGGACCTTACTACAAGCAAAAATCGAATCCTGAACTTATCAGATCTAGCAATGTAATGATACTTCAATCCTAAATCTAACTCAAACGATAAAGAAATAACAAAAGATTAGGGTTTCAGAGAGATTCCTAAATTTAACTACTCCTAAGATTAATAATGCAAATGATGAAATACTTGAAATGGACCAATCCCTCGTAAACTAATTCCTTCTTAACCAAGATAAATCTACAATCTCATAGAAACAGTGCAATCTTCTAAGGCATTAAAGATTTTCAGATCATGAACATTCATCCAAGACAACCCAATTGCAATTGAAATGAATAAACTTCACAATTGAACTAAGCACAATGAATATAAAGGTCCAGGCTAACTTTGCAAAGCAACTAACAATCAAGCAGCTGTAAAAAGTATTGACCAAGGATCGCTACAACACTTCAAACATCAAATCATAACCACTATTGAATCAGATCTAACATACATCTATTAACCTTGAGCAATTTGAAAGATAGAATCACAAGAACCATGCAAGATAAGTCAACACAAAAGAGATCACCAAAAAATCACAATGTCTTCAATTGTATTGAATCACCCAAATTTTAGCAACAATTCTAATGTTTTGTTACAACACTTGCTCAGAAATTGAGTAACTTCTAACTCTGCTCTACTACCTAATTCGCTCTTGTAGCAAAATTATCTCTATCTGTGTATCTCTATGTCTATCTCCTACAAATGAGGCGAAATGCCAAATTTATAGAGAACCCCAAAGCATGTTGGCCTAGCAAGGGTTTACAATAATAAAATAGCCACAAAAAAGTCGGCCCAATTAATGTTTACAATAATAAATGGCCATAAAACAGGTCGGCCCAAGGATAATTCAAAATAAAATAAAATAGCATTAAATGCTTGAACTCAATCCAGGTCAGCCTGGGATCTTCAATGCAATTTAGACCAAGGCACAAATTTCAATGCAGCCCTATATTAACTGCTCCCTTCCATTCTTATCCTGAGCGCACCTCACCAAGTCGGCCAAGGGGAAGTAACCAATACTTGAATTTCCTTTATAGGTTAAACTTCATTTCTAGAATTTCCTTGACAACCCAACAAAAATCAGCTTGCACTCAGCAAAACCAGCATTAATAATATCCATTATAACACTATTATAACATGAAGATCAAGATTATCCCATCATCAATAATGTATTTGTAATCCAAATAAATTCAAACTCAAATCAAAATCAACCCAGAAAACATCGCTCATTCACAAACTGACTTCGAGCCGGCCGCAGAATCCGAGCGAGAAGGGAAATTCTGAAAAAATCCGGCCCAGGCAGATTTTCCGGAAGAAGGCACAAAATCAACCATTAATCACTAAAAATGAATAAAGGATGCATAAACATTGTGTAATTTATCAGTTAAGAGCATGGAATAATAAGAAATTATCATTTAAATTGTCCATTTCATCCAATTTCAAGTTTCACCAAGCTTCCCAGAAAATTCAAAAAAATCTAGCCGAACTGGATTTTCGTGAAAATGATAACACTGCATGAACTTCGGAAAAATGAGGGGAAGAAGGAGAAACCGGGAAAATCCAATCAGACAGGAAAATCTCAAGGACGGAAGAAAACCCGAATATCGATAATCAAACATGTTTGCACTCAAATTGATCGAAGATCACAAATTTGAGGACCCTGGGCACAGAACCAGTTAACTTTGAACCTTCAACAGATCTTCCTTGAATTCTAGGCTCAATCACAAGAAAATCAAAAATAAATGGCAACGCCCTACGCATGAAACCCTAGATTTCGACCATGAATGCATAGAGCAAGCCCGAACATATAGGAATTTGAACTCCAAGCAAAAACTAAAATGCCAAAGCACAACCAAATCAAAAATCTTGACTCATTAGGATGCCAATGAGAAATCATAATGGCATAAAGCTCAAGAATCAACCAAATTCAGAAAACTGATGGAAAGACAGAATTCTGAAAAAATATGGCCCAGGCCAAATTCTGTGAAGACCCAAATTCTCTAAACTGCAGTGTAAAACAAGATGAGCTAGACTTTGAATGAAATCCAGGAAAATCCAGACAAGGCAGAAAATCCCAAACGTGGGTCAAAACCCGAACTTCGCCGATAACTTAAGATTTTCAATATGCAACTTGGGGAAAACACTTGGGCAAGTAAAATAAACATTTTAAGCTCATGCCAAGGCAAATAAAATCCCCAAAATCAAAGGGCCAAATCGACAAGAGCAAAAGAAAAAGAGGGTCCCTACTTTTAGCAGGGCATGTGTGCAAAAACTACACAACGCCTATCTTGCCTAGTGCTCCTCAATTTAATTTACATAGTGAAAAAGAGTATGATCTTGTGGAACAAACTAAAAACACTCCTGCTAAGATATCCTTATGGTATCTTATTCAAGCCTCACCTAATTATAATAACATGCTTCAGATGGCTTTGCAACAAGATCCTATCTCTTCTAATGCACAACCAAATGATATAGCAACCCTAATTCAAGGAATGAATTCAAAAATTGTTTTCCACCAAAGTGAGCTACCCCCTTTGGAAGTGAAAAAATAAAATGAAGCTTTCATGATAATAGTTATTGTTAATGAGACTGGGATAAAGAGAACTCTTGTTGACAATGGCTCGACCCTTAATGTGTGTAGCATAAACCTTTTGGATAATATTGGAGTAGACAAAATCCAAAAAAAAATAGACTCTATCTATTCATGGATTTGATAATGTAGGAAAACAACCACTTGGTGTGATCACATTGCTTATTAGAGGTTCAAAGGCCACATTGCAAACTCCTGTCCATGTTATGCCTCAAGATATTTCAGACAATCTTCTTTAGGGAAGATGATGGTTCATGAGATGTGTGTAGTGCCTTCCATTCTCCATCGTATAATGAAGTATGTTTATAAAGATGAGTTTTATATGATAAAAGTTGATCTTGAGCCTTACAGTTGTCTACAAATTGAAAAAGGAATGAAAAATCCTCTTGCAACATTGAAACCAACTACACAAGCAGAACTCGTGCAAGATAAAGAAAAAGAAAAGTCTATTTAAGAAGTCACGAAACTATTGGATGATGATTGGGGTTCCTTGGATTTCACACCTACATTTACGGGAGAATACAAGATCATAACAAAAAAATTTGAAAAGGGAAAAGAGCTAGTAGTAATGTCAACAAAAAATTTGGAAGAACCTTCAAAAGCATCCACTTCAACCACTTTAGAAGAAAAGACAACATACACAACAAACTTTGATGAAGTTGATTATGAACAACCACCAAATCCAAAAGAAATGAAAAAGCTTTATGGAAGAGGTTATGAACTTATGAAACAACTTTTTTTATATTCGAAAAGGATGTGGTACTAGAGAACAAGGAATTCATGTCCCTATAGGGCCTAACACACAAGAAGCAACTAGTGGTCTTGGTTATTTCCATTCAAAAGAAACGAAAGCATCAAAAAAGCCTTCACTCAATATCAACACTCTTACAAAAGATTCTTTAAAGACAACTTTAATTTTGGTGCATCTTGAACTGATAGATACAACATGTGGGAATTAGATATGCATAATATTGATACTTTGTCTACTCATTATAATCAATAACATTATTTATTTATCCTTTTCATGTGGTAGTTGTAGTATCATAGCATATTCACTACCATACATGAGGGTATAAAATTGGCTTTATGCAATCATATTTCCTTTTCACAATGAGCAACATATCATTATCCATTTTTGGCTCACCTTTTTCCCTTAGGGAGCAAGAGGTTAGGTAGCCTTGTCCTACTATGGCATTTTCCATTTTCTCTTTTGGCTAGTTGACCACCTTCCATGTATATATAAGAGCAAGCTTGGGATGTGGATGACATGCCCTAAGTTGGATCGCATGTGAGATAATTTTTTTCAATGCCATCTTTAGCATTGCATTTTTGGGGAAACCCCTCTTTTCCATGACATAGCTTCCTTCAAAAAAATATGAATTGGCATAGGAATTTCCAAATAATCTCTCATGTCTTGTTTAGCATTTAACATTTGCTACTTTAAAGTAATTGCTCATAGAATAGTGTTTAGCAATTTCTTTAAAGTGGGGGCATACATTGGCATTATTATTTTTGAATTTTTTGGCATTTCTCATGTTTCATTGAGCGATATTATTACTTCTTGCGATGTGTCTTTTTCTTGGTGATGTCATTGGGTTTGATATCCTCCAAGAGTGTGACCTTTCTCGGCATACGAATTTCCTCTTAGTGGTGTGCTATGCATTGCATTCCATAAGTTGTGAATCTTTTATCCTAGACGTGTCCTCTCTTGGAGACATTAGGCATGATGTTCCCCAAGTTGAGACCTTTCATGAACTAAGAAAAATCCCTTTGAACATGTCTATTTTCATTTTTGTTCATAAGTGTTTAGCATAATGTAGCTTGCTAACCTTATGAAGCTCGAACCCTTTTTCATGACCACCAAGCATAACACGTTTTGCTTTCCTATGGAGCCTTGCCTTGTCTGTTCATAGGTACTTGGCATAATATAACTTGTTAAGTCTTATGAAGCTCAAATTTTATGATTTTTTTTGTTGTTCCTTTTTGAAGTTATCAGAGGTATAACTTTGGTATGCTATAGGAGCCTAATAATATTCTCATTTGCCACACTTGGGGTCTCACCTAGTGAAAAAATCGAGTTCTACTTGCCCATGTGAGCATGTTGTTGTTTGCATAGTAGAAAATGAGTTCTACTTGTAAACATTTTTGGACAAATAGTTGAGATGTATTCCACATCACGTTGGACAGTCAAGGCTTGATCCACCCCCTTTTCTTTTTATTTTTCTTTCTTATAAGTATTAGACATTGAATATTTGTGTATCATGTCTTATTGTTGTATATCATACATCTTGTGTGTGTTCCTTTGTTCTTATGTTGTTTTTCCATATGATCTTGATCCCATGGACTTGGCCACCTCCTTGATCTTTTTCATCCTATTTCACTAAAATTTGTACACTTGGACCCCTCTTAACACGTATTTTTCTACTTTAGTGTGATTTTTCACTTGCACTCATCATCTCACTAAAGTGGGGGCTAAATGTAGTGTAGAAAAATGTGTCCCTTTACATTTTCTCACTTGTTCAGGCCCTTCTAATTAAATGGACTTAATAATGCCTTAATTTAGTGTTGTTAAACATACCCCTTTACATTTACACACTTATTTGGGCCCTCTTAATTAATTGAGCTTAATTATGCCTTAATGGGACCTTTAATTCATTTTCCAAGCCTATTTAATTACATTTTTTGAAGGGGAAACCCGACAATAATTAATGCCTAAACATAACATTGAGAAATATGTGTTCCAAGAATAGGGACCCAGGGCCCATTCGCCCATGGGCAAGTGGGTCCTCCATAAGACCTCAAACCCATTTTTAAATCTTGTTTTTGTGGTATTTTTATGATCCTAAATTCAAATTTCAAATGTTAACTTGTAATGTTTTAATTTCATAAAATTAAGGATAAATGTCTATATATACAAGGTTATTTTATCAAATAAACTAGAAGTTTTTGAAGAGCAATTTCACAAGAGAAAAGATTATTTTTAAGAATATTCAAGAGAATATTTCTTCATTATTTGTTGCAACATTCAAGATATCAAGCATCATGTCAAAGTCTTTTGCAATCATGCATGTTTTGGGAGCTAACATTGTGATGTAGGTTTCAAGCATTCAAGTCAAAGATCCAAAGCAAGATTTGAGCATCCAAATCCACATCCATTGAAGCCATTTCATGTAAGATCAACATCAACATTTCATATTTCTAAAGGTTATTCAAGGGTTTTTTGAACTACAACATTGTATTGTTCATTCTTCATTGCCTCTTTCATGCTATTTTATTTCATTTCAAGGTTTAATTACCAAAACAAGGTTTGACCAAGGCAAACCCCCATTGACCCAAAAGCAAAGATTTTTTTCTCTTGTGTTTGTGTTATAGATTTGTAGGTTTATAGGCTGAAGAAAAGTCAAAGATTTGCTAAGTGCAGACATAGGATTAGAGGACCCAAAAATCAATTTTAGAAAGGTGAACAAGGACACATTCACCTATAGGCGAATGAATCCCAAGATAGCTTCTAGAAACATCATTTTGTAATAGGTGCACAAGATTTTCCTTTCTCAAAACTTCCAAAATTTTCATTGTTTCTATTAGTATTATGTTTCATCTACAAAATCCATTCTTTAAATGTCATGAATGAGTGCATTTGGTATTTTTAAGCTTTCTCCAAAAATTGTTGTTCAATCATTTCTATCAAAAAGTTGTCTCAGGACACTTTTCAACCAAACATGACACTTTACAAATGTTTTTGAGGTAATTTTTTAGTGTCCTTACACTCATCCAATTTGTGTGAAATAAATTCTATCCATTAGCTATATGTTTCATCTACTCAGATCTAGTCTTACATTTTGGTTTTGAGTTGATTTTCTATTTTATTTTCATCACCCAAAATTATTGTTTAGTCCACACACACATAAAGGAAAATTGCAAGCTTCATCAAATAATTCACACACCTAAGGGTTGAAAGTGGATTTTAACTTGAGGGATTTCATTTCCTTAATGAAATAGGAGAATAGGTAGGTACATTCACCACATTCTTCCCTTTCCAATTATAGTAAGTTTGGTGAAACATTCCAAATTTAGTATAAATCCCTATGTCTTTGAACCCCAACCTATTTTTCTATGTTTCACCATTGATTGCATGGGAAAAAATCTGTCAACATAAAGCAAGCAATGGAGTTGGTCTTAGGAAGCTTGTATTTATGAACATGGCCTTGGGCACAAATTGATTATGGAACATATAAAACAAATACTTGGACTCTCCATGCCCCATAAGGATATTGTCAGTCGTGGATCCCGCGTTGGGGTCCTTAATATGGAATTTATTGATTTCTTGTAGAAGCATCATAAGTAAATGATAAAAGGGCTTCATTCTAGGAAGATTCCTGGAATGGTTTTGAAGTGCTAGCAAATACTAAACACTAGCAAAACTTGAAGACTTACTCAATTACATAGTGGGGGCCTAAAGTGGAAAATTATGTGGAGAAGGTTTTGGTAAATGAGGTAGAAGAGTGGAGATGGAAAGCCTTGGATGGGTTGAATGCCCTAGAGGATCAGAAAACTAGGTTGAAATAAATTCTCAAAGATAAACTGATTTGGATCTCCGGGGAGGAGGATGAGATAATCTAGCACATGTTTGTAAATTATGAAAGTATCTGGTAAAATTGGGTTATCAAATTCAAGAGGCAAGCCTCAAGAAGGAATATTGGCCAGCCCATTTATTTTGGAACAAGATGTGCCTAATGAAAGATGAAGTCTTCACATGGGTAGCACTACAAAATCGAATATTAACAAGGGATAAGTTGGAAAAATTGAGCTTTGTTGGGACCAATAGATGTTGTATGTGGAAATAACAAGAGGAAACTCTAGATCATCTATTGCTAAACTTTAAAATGGTGGAATATTGCTAGAACTCTCTCAAAAAAAATTGGATTAACATTCTTCCTTTCCAAAAAATCTCAAAACCCTTTTTAATATGTAGCCCACCCTCAATAAAGGGGTGACATGAAGTATTTTGTGGACATGTGCTCCATCAATTCTCATATGGGAACCTGGAAACAATGAAATCAAATAATCTTTCAAGACAAGGAAGTGGGGAAGGAACATCTTTGGAAGAAAATAGATGTAAGCATTTTTTATGTCGCTAATAATGGAATACACAATAAAGCTTTCAACAAAACAAATTCACTTCATGGGATAATAGGATGTTGAAACATTGGCCATTATTACGTATTCCCCCTATTTATGGGGTTGTGGAGGTTAATCTCCCTAAGGTCATTCAAAAAACATTAAGTGATCTCTGCCTAAGGTTGGGTAGGAATTAATTTTGATGGGGCTATGAGGGGCAATCCAAGGGTAGATGGAACTAGTTGCATCACAATAGATCATGAAGGTGAGATATTAAGGTTGAAAGGAAAAAATATTGATTGTGCTTCAAACAATGAAGCAAAATTCCAAGAGGCCTTAATTTCTTTAGAAATGGGCAGAGATCTAAAAGATAATTAAATTCATTTGGAGAGGGATGTTGGTTATTTTTTAAGAACCAAACTGATCTTCAGAAATACCTATGGATTTTTCCATCTCCAATAATCAGTAATTTCAAAGGGATTGGCCAACGAAGGAATAGATGCTACTAAACTTCTATTCCTACTCTTTGGGCTCTATAAAACCCGGGAAGGTTATCCCACAATGTACACCTAAATCCTTTTCACAATTACAATCAAATACATTATCAATAACATATATCTCTCATGATACCACTCAATAATATACATCAAGTAAGTTGGCAGCTTACATATCGATGTTATATGTATCAAGTATGAGAGAAAATTTTGAACACAAAAACAACAACAATAATAGTCCCTTAATTTTATAAAATATTGAGTAGTTAGTGAATCAATACTATAAATGTAACGCAAATACTCAGCATGAACCAATCTCTTTATCCCAAGCACGGAGTTAATACCAATCTATACAACCTGATAATAATTTAGATAATAGCACCTATAACCCCAAGAAATCTTGCATTACAACATTCCTCTATGACATTCAATATTATTACTTCTTACAAATATCTTAGCACATAGTTCTTATAAGTTATCAATCTCATACAAACACTTACATCAATTCATTGAATCAATAAACAAGCATGAAACTAAACATCCAATAGATAATGACAGAGACAAATGAAAGAAATCCTTGATTACTTTCAATCATAACTCATAACACACATAGAAGGAGAGATAATAACCACAAAATTGATATTACTTTGTATTATGAATGCTATATCATTATCAGTCTTACATGCATAAGTATGAACTCCAAAAGAAACTTAAAACAATGACTCTAAAATTTGCTTCATATTATCTTGACAAACTAACAGTATTAACTCAAAATTTTCCAACTCACTTCCTATTGATCCTGAATTCCTTCTTATAGAGATGAAGGAGCAAACAAGCCTCATACTAGATAGCACACATGTCATGATCCCATTGGACCGCTTGCAAAAATATTCCCCTTTCAATTATACTTGAGTCTTCAAGTGGAACAAATAAACATGAGGTAGAATTAATCTCAACTCTTCATGGAAAATAGGTCCCACCTCATAAGACATCATTAGTTTGTTACAACAATTACAATATATTCCCCATGTGTTCAAAATGCTAACTGTGGGAGAATCAAAACAACAAAACTTATGAAGCAATGCAAGGAAAGCAAAAAAGAGTCAAAATTTGTTAATCCACACTAGCACCATGTGCTATTCATTTGAAATTAAGGAGAGAATAATATTCTACCATGTTATACAAAAAGCCTAATTTGTACTGCATTCAGACTATGTATTATTCCTCCCCTGTCCATTATTCTCCTTATTCAATGATCCACAAACAAATTCACTCTGTGTATTTCTCCAACCAAGTGTTGTATTCCTCCTTAGTGGGCCATTTAACATTCAATAAATCTTGCACCTTAGTAATATACTGGGAGTACCTAGCATCAATCACAATCTTGACTTCCTTAACAAATATATCCATTTTTTATTCAATTTCCACCATTGCATCAATATTTGAGGCATAGCACGTTCCTCCATCTCCTTGAATATTAAAAACTTACTTTGGAGCTATATACCAAACTTTCCATGGAAGGTAGTTATCTCATTTATTGAGTCAATATTTTTCAAGATGTTAGAAATATTTGTGGGTGCCTTGGGATCCTCATTCATTTTTGGTATCATTTCTTTCAAAGCATTTACCATAGCAATCCAATTATTCCATTCATTCCTAAAGGCCTCTTGTACTTGTCGATACTTTGTATTTTCCTCATGAATATTCTTATGCATGGAACAAACATCATTAGCCCTATGGACCAACTTGGTCACCCTATACCTTAGCACATCCTAAAAAATTTCATTGGCCACCCTAACTGTTTCTAGGTTGTCCTGCTTGACATTTTCCTTCTCAATAGTTAACTTTCATTTCAAATCATCAATTCTTAGGGCCAAAGTCTCCCTATCTTGTTTAGACATATCAAATGAAGAAAAATAAATTTGAGTCATTGTTTTCTTAGTAGCCTAAACAGTAGCTCTCATTTGATTAACCTCATTCAAGGCCTTATTATATTCCTTAACCAAGTATTCATATTTTTTTCTGAGAAATATGTACAGTATCCACACTAAGCATTATAGCATGTGTAGTTAACTAAGCTACCTATATAGGAGTTATGTTAATAGCTCTCTTAACCACTAGTGAACCAATAACTTCTTCAATAGGCCTAGCAATCTCATGTTTACTAGTATTAGGTGCCATAGACCAAATTACAAGAGTATGCAAATTTGGACTATATCCAGAACCCAATACTTTATCCTCAGATTGATCTTCAAATATCAAAGCTTGAGGATCTCTCCTAACCACATCATATTCTATGGAAACAAAGATAGTACATCCTGGTAACAACATGATTCCACTATCTTTAACAAATCTTCAAGCTTCAATGGGAGAAATAGCTGCAATTTCAGCCCTAATTTTATCTTCCTCTACTTTCTCAACTTCATCCTGATGAGAAGGGTCAGCATTGACTCGGGTTGATTCAAGTCTCTCTTTTATTTCCTTACTCCACTATTGAATCATAAACTCCTAAAATTCTTTGGTTTGCATAAATTTATCATCAGCCAAAAACTCATCACACTCCCTAATCCTAGGATCATCACTATTTTCTTTGTCATACTGCCACTCGACAATATTATCAGGAGGAACATCTGAACTATTAGTTTCTTCAATATGAGGAAGGGTAAATTTCTTCTCCACCTCCTTATTTTATGGCACATGTTCTGCCATTTGTTCCTCCTTGACCTCTTGAACATCTCTGGGATATCCATAGCTTGTCGATGCCATTTTTTTTCTAAAAGGACTTTGGCTTTGTCTATAGCCTCCTTTACCTTCACCTGAAACTCACCAGATTGAAAATACCTTATCATAGTTAAGGCCCTCTCCCAAGGGTTTGCAATTACATTGTATGGATTGATGTAGAAGGCATTCCTTTTCATAATCTTCTCCCCAAGGTTTGTCATAGTCGTTCATTCTCTTTTCCTAGCCATGACAACCTCATCACTTGTCAAATTTCTTAGTACATCATCTCTATAGAAGTATTCATGATGTATGATGCCTAAGCCCTTTTGTATTCTTGTTCCTACCATAAATCCTTCTCGATCAAAAACTCTAATATCATTGATAGGCATTATGATATTTATACCATAATGCCCAATTTTTCATACCCCTCAAGATCAGTGATCTTGAAATAAGAAAAAGTACATTGGGGATGTATTATAGTGCCCTTTCTGACCTTTCTAAACATTTCATAATCCACAACATCAATTTTCCACATGAGCTCCATGAAAGCCAACCTATCTGAGACATACAAGGGTAGACAATGAGGTGCCACTTTAGCTCGATAAGCCATGATCAAAGTGTACTCATAATGTAGAAACAAGTCAACCCAATTGTGTGTTGCTTTAGATCCTACTACATCCTTTGGGAACATAAGACTTTTGATTTCTGGAGAAAGTCTGAATCCAGGTGCTACACCCAGTGACTCTAAGATACCATATCTTACAACAATGGCAAACAAGATGTAGTTGGAATTGGAGCAATCTTGATCCCAAATGTATGTCCACAATTGTATAGGGATAGCATTATTCTCACTATGTTGAACTTTTAGATTTAATTTCCTTTTCCACTCATAATCACCTTCCCATAGGAGCATATGCATCAATAAAGAGTAATGGGGAAAGCACAAAGGGAGCACCTCCTTTTTCAAATTAAGAAAATTCTCATGCATTCATTCAACAACAAAGTTAGCATAATCAAAACTAGTGTTTTGATTATAGTCTTGTATATTTGCCACCATCACCAGTAAATCAGGAGCTATCCTAACTTCTAAATCTTGATCCAGTACTTGATTTAAACAATAATAAGTGTTTTTGAAATAATCTTCAAATTCTTCAAACTAAAAATGCTCAACATCCTTAGTAGTAAATATTTCTCTGCTCCTTTTGTGTCATACAAGTAGTACTTCTTGGAATGCAAATTTTCTCCTTTCATATTCAGCATATAAGTAAGCTCATCTGAGCTTTGTAGTGTAATTGGGATTTAACCCAAATACATCTATCATCTTATCCTTTGTCACGTCTAGAATTATATCACCATTCTCACTTCTGATCGTCCTATTAGTAGGGTTATAGTGCCTTGCTAGCTCCATCATTAAATCAACTTCTATAAACACATTTGAAACCACCAACCTTCCAAGGTTCAACCTCCATAAATAGCATGCAGGATTACTAGAATTTTTCCTATTGAAAGCATATCGGAACAATTGTCATCCACTCTGGGGTTAGGGTTTTTCACCATTTTTGCTAGCATTATCAATTAACCTAGTGGTCACAACAACTTGTCCTTTGGGCCTTGTACCAATTCATGACCCTGCTTCTTTGACACCTCCAGAGGCCTCTTGCATAATTTTTTTTTCTTTCTTTGCACTTCTAGAGCTAGTGGACGTTACAGGAGTACTTGGTGAAGGTTTAGACATAGTCACTGGCTTAGGCTTAATTTCAGCTAAAGCATGCTAAGTTTAAGTCTTTTAACCCTCTTCTATTTTGGTTTCCTATCCATTCGAACACTACATTCACTAGGCTTTGGGTCACTCATGCTTGTAATGCAAATGGAAACTAGCGTTTATAATTTCTGACAGCCAAATAAAACCCTTCACAATTATGATAGGACAAAACACTAGTATTGAATAAGAAACCTTTCTTCACAATTTAGACAGTGCTCAATCCCCAAATTGAAACTACTAGAAATGAATAAATTGCTAATTCCCCCAATTTTTCTACCAACTTTCCAGGGTATTCACTTCACTACTTCAATTAGAAGGAGATATTAGTTTTGCTTACCCAGGTGAAAGTAGTGTCACTCTTGTTGCTGATAACTTTTGGAGCTTGCGTCACAAATTCTTCTTCTTCTGGTATTCTTTCCGCTAGCCAATGAGTTAGGATGCACGATAAAATAGATATCTACTTTTTGTTACGACCAAGAGGGGAGCATGTCACCATTAACAATTGATATATAGTTCGTGTGAGCGAACTGACAATTAGCCGTTCAGTTTTAAACCTTGATCATTGATCCTTCAACTTTAAAACTATATCAATAGTTATTGATCCACCTCACCACTTTCCCTTTTACTTTATATGAAATCCTCAGGATTTCACCATGTTACCTCTTCATGTAATGGTTGCCGCCAGTCATTGATTTACTTCGTTATCGTCCAGCTTTATCACCGATGCAAGTGCTTGATGCGATAAAATCTCAGCCCTTAGATCTATGGACAGTTTCCTCATCACGTTCATCTCCATCGCTCGTCACTAATTCAACTTGGCGCCTTGACTTTTATCAAAAACTAGGGATGAAAGCACTATATTTTGACATGTACACCTGCATAAACAAATAATGACACAAAAAGATATCACAAATAAGATGTATTCAAGTTAGCGAGAGAAACCTTCTTAAAAGGAACCATATCGCTCATCACCAATCCTCCTCATAAGGTTCGCAAGCAATTAGCAATGGGAGATTATCCTAATATTATAGCATATCACATATCGCTAATCAAAAACTTAGCGCTCAAAACAAATCCGTGAGATGCAATGCAATTTGAAACTTATCTCCCCACTCATCACTAATTTAAGACAATCACTTCATAACATATTTGCGATAAGTGATGAACAATATGATCATAAAGCCAGAGGTCATCGCTCATCGCTATTACAACTTTCAGAATTAAAAAATCATTAGCGATAAGCGATCCCTTAAGAACCTCACTCATTGCTATTTGCAATCAGAAGATCAAGGAACAATTCCCAATGAGCGATATCAAAGAGATATCACCTCATCGCTTGTAGGTGATTTAAACTTACATTTCAAAAGTGATCAGTGATGAGCGATAAAGACGTAAGGCTGATTGAACTTAAGTGAAAACCTTTAGGAATGTGCTCATAAGTTGTCTTAATGGAGGGGACTTGCTAGGATGATATGATAGATAGAAAAAGACTTAAGAACCCTAAAATCATTATAACAAAGGTTTCTAGACCTATGATCAGGGAACCACTTGCTAGATAATAAAAGTAGATGCAAAATTTTAAATAGTAACCTACAGTGGCCAATAGGGAGTTAACAGCAAAATAGAGCATTCAAGTGTTTTAAGAAAATGAATCCTGAAACCCTCCTAAATGCAACAAGGGTTTAAGATGGGATATTAGAATTAAGGTTCCATCAGTGGCTCCGATTGGGGATGTTTGCCTCTTGTAGGCATGGAGAGATCCCAAGAATCTCAAGTTGAAGTAGACCAAAATGTGGATTAAAACCAAAGGACCCGAACTAGGGAACTACCCAGACAAGGTAGCAAGACCAAAATGGAACAAAAAACAAACACACCCATATACATAATATACAAAACAAAACGTACATGGAGAATAACATATTCAGGAGAAGTATGGCTCTAAGAACTACCCATGTACTGGTAGTTCAAAATGTTCACCTGTTAGGCTCTGAAGGAAATGTGAATCTTCTCTGTGAGTGCTAACTATCAAGTAAGGGCCAGTCCATAATTCTTCAAATTTCCCATGCTTTCCCATATCCTAAGCTCTTTCATTCCAAGCTAACACCATGTTTTTTACTTCACACTTCCTAGGAGAAGTTCTCTTGTCATATAAATGCTTAACCTGTAGTTGTATCTTCAAGTTTTTAACTTGATCTTCCCTCCTAGACTCATCCAACTGCACTAGATTATTTATTCTATGTTGCATATCATCACAGATTTCTTCATCATATTCCTGCACAAACTAGTACATTTTGAGTAGGTTATTCTGTGGAAATATTGCCTCTAGACCATATACTAAGCCAAATGGTGAATAACTGGTAGCCCTTTTCACAGTCACTCTATCTGCCCAAAGTGCCAATTTTTATTTTGAATCACAAGCTTTTTTGTTCGTCTCCATAACTCTCTTAATCATCTTCATCAAGCTCTTATTACTAGACTCAGCTTGACCATTTCCTTGAGGATGGTAAGGTGAAGAATAAGAAACTTGTATGCCATATCTTTCACAAAAGTCCTTGAATTCATCTGATCTAAAGCACATAACATTATCTGAGATAATTCACTAAGGGACTCCAAATCTGATAAGAATATTATTCAATATAAAATCAACTACCATCTTACTTGTTTCCTTCTTTGTAGGTATTGCTTCCACTCATTTTGTAAAATAGTCAATGGCAACAAGAATCCATGAGTGACATCCACTAGTTTTTTTTGGTACTTCCCCAATGAAATCAATTCTCCATTGTTGGAAAGGGGCTTCAATCGTCATGGGTCTGAGTGGTAAATTTCTTGAGAACTTCAGTTTTCCTAAAAATCGTTGACAGGAATCACAAGTTTTAACAAATTTGTGAGCATCTTTAAAAAAAGTGGGCCACCAGAATCCAGCTCTCAAAATATTTTGTGCAATAGTCTTTTCCATGTAATGACCACCACACACCCCATTGTGCATTTCTTACAGAAGTTCCAATGCTTGTTTTCCATCTACACACTTGAGAAGTACTCCATGCAAGCTTCTCCACCATAGCTCATTGTCAATAATCACATACTTGATAGCAGCAATTTCAATGTTCTTTTTTCATTGTCAGCCATATCAATAGGACATTGCAAAGTTTGCAAATACTGGATAATTCTTCTATACCATCCGCATGTTTGCATATCAAAAAGAGGTGCAACATCAATTATTTCAATCTGGTTAACTTGATTAGCTTCTGAATTTTCCTCTGCCATCAATTTGGCTAGGCCCTATCCTCTTACTAACTTGGTAATCTGAACCTCAATGTTAAATTATTGGATCATGTTGATCCATCTACACCTTTTTCCTATTGTCTCCTACTGAGTAAATATGTCCTTCACAACTACACTTGGCACAAAAGCTATAATTGTAGCCCCTTGTAGGTAAGTTTTGAAATTCTTTACAGCCTTCACCAAACCATATGCCTATTTCTCAGTAGTGTCATACTTCAATTCTACAGCTTGTAAATATTTTCTAAAAAATGCAATTGGTTGTTCACCTTGCTCATTTTTCTATAGTAAAACAATAGCAATAGTATGAAAAGAAGAAAAAGACAAAATGTAAATTGGTTTAGAGAAGTCAAGAGACTTCAAAACTAGAGTCTCTTCAATAGTGTGTTTTATCTTCTTGAAAGCCTGACTGGACTCTTCACTCCAAAGTACCTTTTCACCCTTCTTCAACATTTTGGAAATAGGTCTTGTAATTTCTGCAAAGTTGGTTACAAACCTTCTCAAAAAAATTATCTTCCCAAAAAATGACTGGATTCCCTCGACATTTTTTGGCTGGGGGATCTTGTCAATAGCTGCTACTCTTTCAAGGTCTATCCTTACTCCTTCCTTGGACACAATATGCCCTAGCGATTTTCCCTCGGTGACCCCAAAGGCACATTTCTTTGGATTCAAATATATTCCATATTCTAGTGACCTAATAAAAACTTTCTCTAAATGCATGCAATGATCCTCTTCTTTCTTAGAATAAGTGGTCAAGTCATCTTGATATACAACCATAAATAAATCAATAAAATCTGAGAAAGCTACATCCATATCTCTTTCAAAAGTGGCACCGGCATTTGTTAAGCCAAAAGGAATCCTTACATATACATAGGTACCCCAAGGAGTAGTAAATGAAGTCTTGTACTACTCAGACTCCTTTACTTTTAAACTTAATTATATCCTGAAAAACCATCCATCATTGACAATAGCTCACAACCAGTTACCTTGTGTAACATGGATTCCATGTTTGGTAATGGATAATTGTCCTTTAATGAGGATACATTCAAGTTCGTAAAATCAACACACAGTCTTATGTCACCATACATTTTCCTCACTGGTACCAGATTAGATACCCATGAAGAATGTCTAATGGGTTTTATAATACCAACCTCCCTCAACTTTACCAACTCCCCTTTCATCTTGGGAGCTAGAGTATGATTAATTGGTCTCTGCTTTTTCCTAAAAGGTTTTGCATCATCCTTTAAATGAATTTCATGCTAAAACAATTCCTCCTTGTAAGCTTTCAAGTCATTGTATGACCAAGCAAACACATGTCTGTATTTTCTAAGTAAGGAAACTAGCATTTCCTTTACCTTTGGCTTCATCCTCTTTCCTATATAGACTTTCTTTGGGGAATTTATAGTTCCCAAGTTTACTTCTTCTAGGTCCTCTGGGTGAGTAGCAGCTGTTTTGGCCTTACTGGTATCTTGACTATCAAAGACCCTTTCAAGAGCTACAAGGCCTTTGGGGATTTTTTTTTAAAAATTGGATGACCTCTTTTCCAAACATCATGTCCTTTCCATTAGTACTCTCTACAAATCCATTAAAATCAATCTCCTGGCCTTCATATTTATCAGCACAATTTATGAATCTAAGGATATCCTCATCATCACTAAAAATCTACCAATTGTATACATTGTCAGGGATAGAGGGTCTTGTTTATATCTCAACCTTTGAAATTCTGATGAAAGGTATATCATCAAGTCTTAATGCAATATTAGCAAGTAAATCGGCCACTCTATTATGTCCTCTCTCCATTCAATCAATTCCAAAAGCATTGAACTATTCAATGGAATCCCAAATAGCATTCCTATATTGCCTCAATTTGTTATTTTTGCAAGCATACTTAGCTCTTGGGATATTAGAAGCTTAGAGTCACCAATTACCATTAGCTTTTTGATTCCATGTTTTTCAGTAAGTCTCAATCCCAATAACAAGGCTTCATATTCTACTACGTTATTTGTAAAGACAAAAGATAGTGTAAAAGAGAACTTATAAGTATTTCCAGTAGGTGATACTAATAAAATCCCTACACCAGATCCTTCTTTGGAGCTTGCACCATCAAAGTACATTTTCAATAGTCCTTCTTTATCAGATATTCTTGAAACTTCATTTTCTATAGGTGCAAGATATCTCTCAATCTCTCTTGGTGCTTCTTCTACCTTGAACTCACCAATGTTGATATCTATGGAAAGAATTGTGTCATCTTCAAGGACATGTTCCAACATATGTGGTACCCTAGATTGTCTCATTACATGGACATTCTTACCATCGATGGGAAATCTAGCATAAGATATGTCACGCTGCATACTATCTCCCATAGATACACTCCATTTTTGTGATAATAACATTCCATAATTAGGTGGGATATCAACCACTACCACACTCATTTTAAACTATTTATCAGGGAAATTTTCCAATCTATATGTAAACTCATTTATCATGCCTACCATAGGGACCTCTCTGGCATCCATGGCATAACACTTGCCATGAGTGCTATCAACCCTTAACCCTAATGCATCCATGAATTTAACTGGCATGATATTTTTTTATGCGCTAGATTCAATAATACAATTATTTATGAAATTCCCCCCAACCACCAAGGTAAGAAAAAATGGATCTATCGTATTTGGACAAGTGTTCATAGAATTTCCAAGGAAAATATGGGGAAGCTTAGTGATTACTCCTTCAACTTCCTTACCTTTCTTATCTTTTTCACTCAGTTTGAAAGGAGTGGGTTCCACTAAATCCTTACCAGCTATAGTAGCACCATTGATAAGGGCCAATTCCTTTGGTTTATGTTCCTCTATCCTCATCATTTCAAGAAAAGGTACAAACACTTTAACTTGGCTAAGTAACTAAAACATATCAACAGGAGTATACTTGGGAAAATCAATTGAAAGCATACCTTGTTTGTTGATATTATCTTTCTGTTTATTTTTGGTTGTTTCAGCCTTGTGTTTAGCATCCTTCCTTATGGCTTCAGGAACTTGCTTCTATGTCTTTGATTTTCAACAGAAAATTTGTGTCCAGGAGTAGCTTTTGACTTGTCTACTATCTTGGCCCAAATTTTGTCTCCCTTTCCTTCTTTAGTTTTGACTGCTTCTACTTTTTCATCAATTTCATGTTCTTTTCCCTTATCATTTTGTTCCTTGATGAACAGACCAATAGGATTACCTTGTTCACCTCTAACAATTATATTCCTCAAATGATAAGAACTTCTAGCTTAAGCAGCTAAGACTATTGTATATTTTGCAATATCTTCCGTAGAGGGTCTTCTTAATGAAATACCATCTTCAATCACCTCCAAATTGTAAGCCTCAACATTACCAATATCATCTTCATCAGAAAGAACTTGATAATGATATGCATTAGCAATTTTCCTTTGATTGTCAACATCTACTTCATAAGAATCTTCATCAGAAGAGCATTCACTGCAAGCAATGTCAGAATCACCCATAATCATAAGTACATCACCCTCCTCTTGATCTTGTTGATCACACTCCTCAGTATGTCATCTTCTACTTCCACCATCTATGATACTACACATTGCTATGAGGAATGTGGCATTTGGAAAGTCATACACCAAGGAGTATCCTCAACAAAATTTCCTGAATTCTTTTGCAGATGGTTTGGAGGAACTTTGTTTTGGGTATTTCTCTTATTATTTGAGATAGGCTTCCCATTATACCAATTGGTATTGTAAGGGTGGTCTTGCAATATATGGGGTCTTTCATTCCTTTGGTATTTTTATGATTGGGCCTTCTCTTGCCTCACAATTTTATCATTGATAGTTTTCATGAAACTATCAAGTTTTTCCTCAATTGTTCTCCCTTTAGTGCCTAAACTCTTTTCTTCCTTTTTTGAACTTTTGAAAAGTTTCGAATCATCTCTTCGGCCAACTTTACGAGTTTCTTTGGTAATATTTTCAATATTCTCTGCTATCTTGAAAGCTTCTCTTAAAGATTGAGGATGCTTATCTAGCAAACGGTAACTCATTTTTGCATCAAAAGAATTGCAATAATTTACCAAACACACATGATCATTTAAGTGTAGATGAGGAGGCAACCTTTTTCTAGCCTTTTGGAACCTTGTATTAAACTTAGCAATAGATTCATTAGATCCTTTAACAATATTATTGAACTGATTCAACAGAAAACTTGAATCAGTCTTGTCACAGTATTGTTCTCTAAAAACCCTTTTGAATTCCTCCCACGAGCCAATTCTCTCAGCAGGTAAACTCTTGTACCATTCTCTCGCATCCTCAATGAGAGACTGCATGAACAACTTCATCATGACATCTTCTACCTCCACCTCAAAATCATCAATAACATTAGTGAATGCTTTGAGATGGTCTTCCCCACTTAAAGCATTATTTCCAAAGAATTTGACTAGAGCAAGCCTGCAATCTTTAGGGAATGGGTTTGGGTAGCCAGGTATTCTAGTGAAGCACAACTATTGGTATCTATCTACTTGGAGTGGCCTCCTAGTATGTCGATCCCTATGATCATCTTTGTGCTCATCACCTTGCTTGTTGTTAGAGTGGCTACCATATTTTTGCTTTCCACTTTCACCATCACCTCTCCCTTTCTTACTTCTCTCATCATCTTCAAAATAAGACTTATCATTCTTGTTTTTTCCTCCACCACCACCTCCTTGATCTCCACCACCACTTCCACTAGGAGTATGTTCACTTGATTTCTTCTTTTGCAACTCACTATCAGTATGTCCAGAGCTTGAAGCCTTTGGAATAAGGGTAGAAATTTGAAGGAATGCAATATTCCTAGCCATTTCTGCATTAGAAGCTATTATTTCAGATTTTTTCAAATCTTCTCACAACTTTTCACTTTACAACTGCAACCTTAATATCTCAGGATCTAAAGGTGTATCAGATGGGGTCGAGTCAACTTTGGCCTTATTTGTGGGGATTTTGGTAGATGAAGTATTGGTTTTATCATTGGTTTTGAATGTAGTTTTCTTGGGTTGGTCAATAGGTCTCTTCCCATGATCTACAAATGACATTTTCTTAGTACTAATAAGAGGATCTGAGGCTCTAGTGGTTGAGACAAAGGTTGTATAAGTGTCAGTAACTAAAGCTCCCATTGAGACTGCTGCTCTAGGAATATCATTAGTCATCTTAGAGGTGAATTTACAAAGGTTTTCTTCAAATTTTCTACACCTCACGACCTCTTCTCTCATTTTCTCCATTTTTTTTCTTCTAGCATCTCTCTCAAGTTGCTTAGCTCTAATCCTATCTTCCCTTTAATTCAATTCTTTCATTATCTTTTCTTCTTGTTCTTGAAATCTTAACTCCTCTTCTTCAATGGCTTTCATTTCATTATCTATATCCTCCTCATTTTCCAGAATATCCCCATGCTCACTTGGGGCAGGAGTGAAATAAGGCTAGTCAACAGAGTCCTCTTCAAGAGAAAAGTGGACTGGCTCATCAATGGATTTACCTCATGGCTTAAAATTATTTCCATTAAAAATGGAACCAATTCTAGGGGTTGAAGACTTAGAGAACTTATTATTTTCCAAAAACTCCCACCTATCTTCCTCTCTTGAGATATTTAATCCACTATCAAAGACGTGTTCAACAGGAAAACTTCCCTTGTCTACATTAGACTCTTGAACTTTATATCCTTCTTCATGGACACTAGCACTACTTATACCGACATGAAAAGTATGAGATATATTAGGATGGGAATCAATAGACCTACTTGATTCAAAATGTTTCCTAGCCCATTCAAGTTGCTTTTGCTTTGTAGGTTCAGATTTTACCTTCTGCTCAGGATGCTTCTTCACATAACTTCTAGTCTTCCTCATAATGTCAAGTACTACAAAACATTTCTTGTTGTTTTCTTTTTGAGAACTAATTTTCACACTGGTACTAGGGAACTCAGAGTCACCACCCAGAACACTGGGAAACAAAAAGTGATTACACTTTGGTTTTTTACATGTTATTCCAGAAAAAAATTTAAACATTACCCTACAGAAAGTGGCAAAATGAAATAACACCTGACACATAAGACCTAGTATGATGGGACAAATGCAATAGACTTAAAACTGATTATTCCTTAAACAATAAGGAATATTCAAAATAAACAACTGACTCTAACTGTACCTAATATGAACATAAAGACTTTGGACTTAGCTAGTCCCCAGTGGAGTCGCCAATCTATTGGTTATTTTTTAGGAACAAAAATGACCTTCAAAAATACCTATGGATTTTTCCATCTCTCATAATCAGTAATTCCAAATGGATTGGCCAAAGAATGAATAAAGGATGCTAAACTTCTATCCCTACTCTTTGGGCTCTATAAAACCTGGGAGGGTGATCCCACAATGTACACCTAAAGCCTTTTTACAATTACAATCAAATGCATTGTTGATAACAAATATCTCTCATGATACCACTCAATAATATACATCAAGTAAGTTGGAAGCTTACATATCAATGTTATATGTATCAAGTATAAGAGAGCAAACTTCGAACACAAAATCAACAACAATAGTATTCCCTTAATTTTATAAAATATTCAGTAGTTAGTGAATCAACATTGTAAATGTAACACAAATACTCTACATGAACCAGTGTCTTTATTCCAAGCACAGGGTCAATACCAATCTATATAACCTGATAACAATTTAGACAATAGCACATATAACTCGAATAAATCTTGCATTACAATATTCCTCTATGACGTTCAGGATTATTACTTCTTATAAATATTCGAGCACATAGTTCTTCTAAGTTGTCAATCTCATACAAGCACTTACATCAATTCATTGAATCAATAAGCAAGCATGAAACTAAACATCCATCTGATAATGACAGAGAAAAATGAAAGAAATCCTTGATCACTTTCAATCATAACTCATAACACACATAGAAGGAGAGATAATAACAATGAAACTGATATTACTTTGTATTATAAATGCTATATCATTATCATTCTTACATGCATAAGTATGAACTTCAAAAGAAACTTAAAACAAAGACTCTCAAACTTGCTTTGTATTATCTTGACAAATTAATACTATTAACTCAAAATTTTCCAACTCCCATGCTACAAATCTTGAATTCCTTCTTATAGAGATGAAGGAGCAAACAAGCCTCAAACTAGATAGCACACATGTCATGATCCCATTGGACCACTTGCGATAATATTCCCCTTTCAATTATACTTGAGTCTTCGGGTGGAGCAAATAAACATGAGGTATAATTAACCTCAACTCTTTGTGGAAAACAAGTCCCACCTCATAAGATATCATTAGTTTGTTACAGTAGTTACAAGATATTCCCCATTTGTTCAAAATGCCAACTGTGGGAGAATCAAAACAACAAAACTTAGGAACCAAGCCAAGGAAAGCAAAAAAGAGTAAAAATTTGTTAATCTGCACTAGTACCACATGCTATTCATTTGAAATTAAGGAGAGAATAATATTCTACCATGTTATACAAAGAGCCTAATCTATACTACATTCGGGCTATGTATTATTCCTCTCCTATCCATTATTCTCCTTATTCAATGATCCACACAAAGATTCACTCTGTGTATTTCTCCAACCAAGTGGTGTATTCCTCCTCAGTGGGCCATTTAACATTCAATAAATCTTGCACCTTAGTAATATACTGGGAGTACCTTGCATCAATCAAAATGTTGGCTTCCTTAACAAATATATCCATTTTTTATTCAATTTCCATCATTGTATCAATGTTTGAATTGAGCAAGATGTAATCAGTGACAAACAAAATCATCATAACTGCTCCAAGCATTCCTCCCAAATTTTTCTTCCAGGTGTCAAATGGATGCAATTCACCTTTAGAATTCAATATTTGAGGCATACCATGTTCCTCCATCTCCTTGAATATTTTCAACTTACTCTAGAGTTGTATACTCAACTTTCCATGGAAGGTAGTTATCTCATTTATTGAGTCAATACCTTTCAAGATGTCAGGAATATTTGTGGGTGCCTCAAGATCCTCATTCATTTTTGGCATCATTTCTTGCAAATCATTTACCCTAGCAATCCAGTTATTCCATTCATTCCTAAAGGCCTCCTATACTTGCAGATACTTTGTATTTGCCTCATGAATATTCTTATACATGGCCCAAACATCATTAGCCCTGTGGACCAACTTGGTCACCCTATACCTCAGCATATCCTAAAAAAATTCATTGGCCACCCTAACTGTTTCTAGTTTGACTTGCTTGAAATTTTCCTTCTCAGCAGTTAACGTTCCTTTCAAATCATGAATTATTAGGGACAAAGTCTCCCTATCCTTTGTAGGCATATCAAATGAAGAAGAAGAAGGTTGAGTCATTGTTCTTTGAGTAGCATGAAAAGTAGCTCTCATTTGATTCAGCTCATTCAAGGCCTTATTATATTCCTTAACCAAACATTCATATTTTTTCTAACAAATATGTGCAGTATCCACACTAAGCATTGCAGCATGTGCAATTAACTCAGCTGCTTGGATAGGATTTATCTCAGTAGCCCTCTTAACCACTAGTGAACCAATAACTTCTTCAATAGGCCTAGCAACCTCATGTTTACTATTATTAGGTTCCATAGACCAAATTGCAAGAGTATGACACTTTGGACTATATCCAAAACCAAATAGTTTATCCTCAAATTGATGTTTAGATGTCAAAGCTTGAGGATCTCTCCTAACTACATCATATGCTATGGCAGTAGTGATAGTACATCCTGGTAAAAACATGATTCCACTATCTTTAACAATTCTTCGAGCTTCAGTGGGAGCAATAGCTGTAATTTCAACCCTAATTTTCTCTTCCTCTACTTTCTCAACTTCCTCCTAATGAGAAGGGTCAGCATTGACTCAGGTTGATTCAAGTCTCTCATTTTATTTCCTTACTCCACTATTGAATCATAAACTCCTGAAATTCTTTGGTTTGCATAAATTTATCATCAACCAAAAACTCATCACACTCCCTAATCCTGGGATCATGACTATTTTCTCTGTCATACTGCCACTTGACAATATTATTAGGAGGAACATCTGAACTATGAGTTTCGTCAATATGAGGAAGGGTAAATTTCTTCTCCACCTCCTCATTTTCTGGAACATGTTCTGCCATTTGTTCCTCCTTGACCTCTTGAACATCTACAGGTTGCTTTGGGATATCCATAGCTTGTTGATGTCATTTTTGTTCTAAGAGGACTTTGGCTTTGTCTATAGCCTCCTTTACCTTCACCTGAAACTCACTAGATTGAAAATCCCTTATCATAGTTAAGGCCCTCTCCCAAGGGTTTGCAATTACATTGTATGGACTGATGTAGAAGGCATTCCTTTTCATAATCTTCTCCTCAAGGTTTTTCATAGTCGTCCATTCTCTTTTCCTAGCCATGACAACCTCATCACTTGTCAAATTTCTTAGTACATCATCTCTATAGAAGTATTCATGATGTATGATTCCTAAGCCCTTTTGTCTTCTTGTTGCTGCCATAAATCCTTCTGGATCAAAAACTATAATATCATTGATAGGCATTCTAATATTATTTACCATAATGCCAAATTTTTCATAACCCTCAAGGTCAGTGATCTTGAAATAAGCAAAAGTACATTGGGGATGTATTACAGTGCCCTTTTTGACCTTTCTAAACATTTCATAATCCATAACATCAATTTGCCACATGAGCTCCATGAAATACAACCTATCTAAGACATACAAGGGTAGACAATGAGGTGCCACTTTAGCTCTTGATCAAAGTGTACTCATAATGTAGAAACAAGTCAACCCAATTGTGTGTTGCTTTAGAGCCTACTACATCCTTTGGGAGCATAAGACTTCTAATTTCTGGAGAAAGTTTGAATCTAGGTGCTATACCCAATGACTCTAAGATACCATATCTTACAACAATGGAAAACAAGATATAGTTGGAATTGGATCAATCTTGATCCCAAATACATGTACACATTTGTACAAGGATAACATTATTCTCACTGTGTTGAACTTTTAGATTTAATTTCCTTTTCCACTCATAATCACCTTCCCATAGGAGCATATGCATCAATAAAGAGTAATGGGGAAAACACAAAGGGAGGACCTCCTTTTTCAAATTAAGAAACTCCTCATGCATTTGTTCAGAAAAAAAAGCATAATCAAAACCATTGTTTCGATTATAGTCTTGTATATCTGCCACCATCACCAATAAATCGAGAGTTATCCTAACTTCAAAATCTCGAGCTAGTACTTGATTTAAACAATAATAAGTGCTTTTGAAATAATTTTCAAATAATAAGTGTCGTACAAGAAGTACTTCTTTGAATATAAATTTTCTCTTTGAATATTCAGAATAGAAGTCAGCACGTCTAAACTTTGAAGTGTAATTATGATTTAACCCAAAAACATCTATCATCTTATCCTTTGTCACCTCTAGAATTATATCACCATTCTAACTTATGATTGTTCTATCAGTAGGGTTATAGTGCCTTGCTAGTTCCATCATTAAATCAACTTCTACAAACACATTCATAACCACCAACCTTCCAAGGTTCAACCTCCATAAATAGCATGCAAGTTTACTATAATTTTTCCTATTGAAAGCATACCAAAACAATTTACATCCACTCTAGGGTTGGGGTTTTTCACCAATTTCACCAGCATTATCATTTAACCTAGTGGTCACAAAAACTTGTCCTGTGGGCCTTTTACCAATTCGTGACCTTCCTTCTTTGACACCTCCAAAGGCCTCTTGCATAATTTTTTCTATTTCTTTCTTTGCACTTCTAGATATAGTGGACGTTGTAGGAGTACTTGGTGAAGGTTTAGACATAGACACTGGCTTAGGCTTAATTTCAGCTGAAGCATGTTGAGTTTTAAGTCTTTTAACCCTCTTCTATTTTGGTTTCCTTTCCGGTCTAACACTAGATTCACTAGGCTTTGGGTCACTCATGCTTGTAGTGCAAATGGAAACTAGGGTTTACAATTTATTACAGCCAAATAAAACCCTTCACAATTATGATAGGACAAAACACTACTATTAAACATGACACCTTTCTTCACAATTTAGATAGTGCTCAATCACCAAATTGAAACTACCAGAAATGACTAAATTGCTAATTCCCCTAATTTTCCAACCAACTTTCTAGGGTATTCACTTCACTACTTTAATTAGATGGAGATATTAATTTTGCTTACCTGGGTGAAAGTAATGTCACTCTAGTTGTTGATAACTTCTAGAGCTTTCCTCACAAATTCTTCTGCTTCTGGTATTCTTTCCGCTAGCCAATGAATTAGGATGCATGATAAACCAGATATCTACTTTTTGTTATGATCAAGAGGGGAGCATGTCACCATTAATAGTTGATAGTAAGCGCGCGCGAGCGAACTGACAATTAGTCATTCAGTTTTAAAGCTTGATCGTTGATCCTTCAACTTTAAAACTATATCAATGGTTATTGATCGACCTCGCCACCTTCCCTTTTTCTTTATATGAAATCCTCAGGATTTTGCCACATTTCCTCTTCATGTAGTGGTTCTCGCCAATCGTTGATTTACTTCATTCTCGTCCAACTTTATCAACAATGCAAGTGCTTCATGTGATAAAATCTCATCCCTTAGATCTGCGGCTAGTTTCCTGATCACGTTTATGTCCATTGCTCCTTGCTAATTCAACTTGGAGCGTTGACTTTTATCAGCGACAAGAGATGAAAGCACTATATTTTGACACGTACACCTACAAAAATAATTAATGGCACAAAAAGATATTGCAAATAAGATGTATTCAAGTTAGCGAGAGAAACTTTCTTAAAAGGAACCATATCGCTCATCTCTAATCCTCCTCATAAGGTTTGCAAGTAATTAGTGATGAGAGATTATCCTAATATTATTACATATCGCATATCGTTAATCAAAAACATAGAGATCAAAACAAATCCATGAGATGCGATGCAATTGGAAACTCATCTCCTCACTCATGGCTAATTTAAGACAATCACTTCATAACATATTTGCGATAAGCGATGAACAATATGACCATAAAGCCAAAGGTCATCGCTCATCGCTATTACAACTTTAAGAATTTAGAAATCATTAGCGATAAGCAATCCCTTAAGAACCTCGCTTATCGCTATTTGCAATCAGAAGTTCAAGGAACAATTCATGATGATCGATATCAAAGATATATCACCTCATCGCTCGTCATTGATTTGAAACATACATTTCAAAAGTGATGAATGATGAGCGATAAATACATAAGGCTAATTGAACTTAAGTGAAAACCTTTAGGCACGTGCTCATAAGTTGTCTTAATATAGGGGACTTCCTAGGATGATATGATAGAAAAATACTTAAGAACCCCAAAATTATTATAACAAAGGTTTCTAGACCTACGATGAGGGAACCTGTTGCTAGATTATAAAAGTAGACACAAAATTTTAAACAATGACCTGTTGTGGTCAATAGGGAGTCAACAAAAAAATAGAACGTTCAAGTGTTTTAATAAAATTAGCTAGAAATTGCAAAAATGGGTGACTAGGATTGCAAAGGCCTTGAATGGTTTCAAAAAACTATTATTTTACATATATCTATCGAGAAGGCAATGATGTTGCAGACAGGGTGGCCAAATTTGCAATAGATTTGACAACTGAGAGTACTACAAAGCTGCATTACTCATGGATTGGCATGCTCCATGGTGCCAATCTGGGTGATGATGCTTGGATCTTATAATATGAGTTTTCAACACATTTGGAAGGAAATGACAATGCACTACTGATAGAAGTAAAGATGACTTCCATTCAAGCCAATAATGGTGGGCAGGCTATATCAAGGTTGTTTGGTGACTACCACCTTGTAAATTAAGGCTAAATGATAAACACCTACATCTACTTGTTGTTGAAGATAAGGAAAATGATATTCTTTGAGGATTTTTTTGAGAGAAGGCTAATGGAGGTCTTTAAAATGTAGGATGGTGTTGTCTTACATGATATTAGAATGGTTATGGGAAATGATTATCTGTGTGATAATGGCCACTTTCGAGTAAATTCAGACATTGCATCCATATTTTAAGCTATGCTTCTGGATGTTGGGGAGGAGGAAATTGTTGTTGAAGCTTTGATGAAGAATCTGGTGTGGGCTAAATGGTGCATTGTCTTGATATTTTACCTTTTCCAAGAAATTTGAGGCTAGGTTTCTTCTCTAATGGGTGACTGGCACTTGATGGGTTGCGCGTTGGGGAGGGTCTACTTCAATAGTGTTTTTTTTGGGATGAATGCATAAACAAGGATGGGTAGCAAGGCTAGGCAAGGGTGGGAATCAATTGCTTGAATGGTTGTGTTAGTAGGGTTGCGTTGGGTGTGGATGGGATCTTTGTTGTTGTGCCAAAGATAGAGGATGGGGATGGTGCTGAGGAGAATGGAGGTATCTAAACTATAGGTAGTACATTGTTCTAGTGAGATTGTTTTGCTTTGTATAAGTGACTCTAGACTATGCATTTCGGAGCTCTCTAAAGCTAACTACAAAGGATCCACAATTGATTCCATTATGTCCATAATGACCAAACTCTTCTTAGGCATTGAAAAATAACTTTTGTGAGTGGATCAAGGTAAAAGAATATGTCATTTTCTACTTAGATATACAAAACTAAACTTTGATTTCCTTATGTTCTACGAGATCCCTTATGAATTTATATTGTATCTCAATATGTTAACTTCATCCATGAAATATTGGATTCTTTATTAAGTCTATTGGAGATATAATGCCACAATAAATGGTTGTACGATGTTTTTCCTCTTCTCTAAAGCTTGTTAGGATCCTTTAGGGCCAAATAGATGAACATGTTATTGTCTGTGATATACACTAAACTTGTCTTGTAGAAAGAGAAACTATAGTTTTTTTCCTTGGATTCCCATGAAGTAGCCCCTAAGTCATATGGAAAACATAACAAGGTGTTTAATTCCTATCATCCACACTACTTGTCTAATAACTGTTATTATAACCAATCATCTTAAACTTGCATGATGGAGTATATAAAATTTTATAGTATTTAGTGCCATTGATATATCTTAGGATTGTCTTTCCTACTTTCCAATGAGTATTATCAAGTGGTTCCAAAAATTTAAAAATCAAACTTACAACATACATTATGTCAAGCCTAGTAGTTTTTAAGTGCATTAAAATTTCAACCATACTCTTGTATAAGATAAGGTTCACCTCATTTTTGTTATTTTCTTTACATAATTTCAAAACTATAACTATTGATAATGGTGTAAGATTTTATGAACCTTCTCAAAGTTAGGTTTGAATTATTGCTATTGGAGTTGCTTGATTATGAAGTGTTTTTTTACAGTTGTACAATAGTTAATAGTTGGAGCTAAGTGTTAGGCTCTAGATTTGCTATAGGTGGTCTCTAAAGCTATTTGTTGGGCTCTATAATTGCTATAAGTGACCTTTAAAGCTCTTCATGGAGCTTCAAAATTACTATAAGTAATCTTCAAAGCTAGTTGTTAGGTTCCAGATCTATTGTATATGTGTCTTGTTAATTTTTATTTCCTTCTTATTTATTGCATCTACGAGTACCATTACTAAGATACCTAAGGAATTTTCCACCGTGTCATCCCATTATTCACTTTACATGAACTTAATACCTATTCTAATCACAAGCTACATGAAAATAGGGTTATACAATTTGTATGCATTGGAATCTTCATTATAGCCTATAAAGATGCAATTTTCTCCTCTATCATCCAGTTTCCATCTTTCTACTTTTTACACAAATGTATATGCCACACACAAAAAACTTTAAGTTCTCCACACACCATCTGCATTTTGTCCATGCTTCTTGTATAATATTATCATGCATGACCTTTTTGGGACATCTATTTAGAAATTATACTACTATTGCAATAACCTCATCCTAATATTTATTTGGAAGTCCCTTAGCCTTCAACGTGCTTCTTTCCATCTCCATAACAGTCCTATTCTTTCATTCTAGTAGTCAATTTTTCTATGGAGTAGATTTGGTTGTGTACTCTCTCTCGATAGCTTCATTCATACAAAAAAATCAAAGAATATTTGGACATACTCTCCCACTTTATTTGATTTGAGGACCTTGATGAAGAATCCACTTTGCTTCTCAATTAGGCCCTTAAACTATATTAACTACTCAAAGAATTTAAAATTATGCCTAAATAAATAGATCCATGTATTTATATTGTAGTCATTAACGAAGGATGTAACTATTATTTCTCATCTATGGTGAGATTTTGCATGTGGCCACACAAGTCTACATAAACCAACTCCAATAATGATCTTACCCTCCTAGAGTTCCTCGATTAAATGGGTTGACTATAATATTTTCCTAAAATCCAAGCTTCACATTTTTCATCAAGCTCTACTATGGGTGGTAACCCCCTAACCATGTCTTTCTTGGACAAAATTCTAAGTCAAAAATAACTTAAATGTGTATACTTTAAATTCTAGAATTTGGAGTGGTCTTTGATGATAAACTTGAAAGCTACTGAATGTGGTATTACTATACTCTTCACATCCTTCAAAAGAGTAACTACAAACTATCTTGAGAAGTAAATTTTCACATCAATAAATGAAACATTTGATTATTGGTTATTTGAACTATTGATATATTGTTCTTATTTCCCTTTTTGTCAAAGATGATGCACTCTCCATTTTCTATTAGCACTATGTAGCCTTTTGGACTAGTTTTCCAACACTTATGATATTATGTTTTATGCCTAGGTCATAATAAATATTCTTTATTTCTATTTTATCACCATGCTTTGTGTGAATCACAATAGACCTTTTATCCACTACTGGAACTTTTTTCGTTGTTCCCTATTTTATCTCAAATTGGATATTCTTGTCAATGAATACAAAAAAAAATTCATTTCAACTTATGTGGTTTCTACATCCATTATCTAAGTACCAAGCTTCGGTGCTACTCTTCTCATCAATATTACACATAATAAAAAAAATTGACTACCCAAGTTCAGTTCCTCTTTCTTATTTGCCAAATTTATATTTTATTTTGACTAGTTATGTTGCCTTTTCTAACATTCACTTGCAAAACGACTATATTTGTGACAATAATAACACTACACTACTTTTTTCATACCCTTTATTTGATCCACTATTGTTATTTTTGGATTCATAGTTTGGGTGTGAGATGTTTTCTCCCTCTTGACTATTTGTTCTTCTAGAGTTGCATGTTTCAAAGTTGTATCTTTTAGAATTGCTTCTACATTTTCCTTTGTAGTATCATTTAGATATATTTATTCTTCTCCCCCTATCTCTTACATTGTCCTAAGATTTGAATGTCTTCTCTAGGGAAGAAGGGGGAAAATTGTTCAAAAACTACTAATGTATTTGTACTGAACTCATCAACTCATCCACTATCATTTTTGAGAGGTCTTTGGCCTCTCCTATTGTAGTGACTATTGAGTCAAATCTTGAGGGAAAAATCCTAAATACTTTTTTCAACAATCCTTTGTTCTTCCATAGCTTCACCATTACTCTTAACTATTTTTTTATAGTGGAAAATCTTGTCTATAATTTTTAAATAGTGACGTAGGTCAATAACCAAGAATCCTATAGGATTGTTGGTTATTGCAGTGCTTTTACTTTCACAGGAAATAAAATTGATAACAATGAGAAAAATCAATTTATGTTTAAACTCAAAACCAATTCTCTATAACTGATATTAATATGAATTTTCAAATAAACATTTGTTGATTACATTCACCACACTCCTTAAAAATTGAAATGGGAGATTTCAGACAAGCCAAACACAAAAAACACCTACCAGAAAGTTCATTATCTTCAACAGCAAAACTGAAGCAACAAGACCACTCTAAAACAAAACTATAGCAGCAAAAATAAACTCAAAACTCTCCACCTTCACACTTGGACACCCCCTACAATTACAAAAAAGTTTTTCCTTTTAAATTTCTTTTATTTTTTTTAATTTTTCAACCTCTAGCTTCCTCCTTCAAGCTAGGCATTGTATTTTCTCTCTCCCCCCGTTCCATTTTTCAAAAAAATTCCTCTTCTTGGGCATTGGGAAACCTCTCTTGTAAGTTCTCTTGGCAACATTAATTCATTTTTCCAAAAACTACCTAAAACAATTCAAATCCACTACTCCTCCCAGGTGCCTACCACCATATCCACCATTCAATGCATAATTTTAAAATTGTAAAAGTGGAGTTACACATCCCAGGAATAGCTCCCTCAAGCAAAGACATTGGATTTTGTAACTCCCAAATTATTATTAATTTTCCATCTCCAACCACTCCAATTTGAAATTGGAATCAAATTTAAAATCACCTATGAGTTTTTTAATTTGAGGAACTTTAAAATAGATGAAATTATTTCCTACAAGACACCACTAATCATACCAAAACAAAAAAAATTTTGAATAACAAAATTAAAATATTAAAGGTGTGCAGGATTGCCTATGCACCCGAATGCTCCTACATCAAACAACCTAGGTAAGAAAGAATGTTTCATGAACTTGGGAGCTCATGAAAATTCATCTGATTTTGGGTTCCCAAACCCATTTTTCCCCTTCCATCTTCCTTCCTTTCAATTTTTTCAAATATTCCTTGTTTTCTATGCTCGGTGTCTTCTTGATTGTTCTTGAATGCATCTTTTCATCAATTTACTTATTCTTCCTTTCAAGTGTAATTGTTGCACCCTTCTTGTCGCGTCAGGGAAATCTGAAACACTCCCACTTTTTCCTTTTGGAAACCTCTCCTTTCGTTGATGAGTTGAAATCAGGTCTTCCTCCTTAAATTCTTGTCTTCTCCTTTTGAAATCAACATGCTCTTTATGTCTCTTGGTGTGTGTTTGTTACTTCTCTTTCATAAATTTCAATTTCTTAAAGTTATCCAACAAATTATCTTTCTTTAACCATTGTAAAATATCTCTAACATGTTTCATGATCCAAAATTTTATCTAAAACAATTTCAAATGTACAAAGGAGTGGTTTTTGTGCTTCATCCTCCACCATACCTTTGATCTCCATGGGTATTTCCTACTCTTCTTCCATTGTCCTAAATTATTTTAGATGAGAAACTAGGGCATAACACATCTCTTCCATTGGCATCTCCTTTAGAAGTTGTTTTTTCTAGGATTATACATACTTTAATATCACTACCCACTTCCTCATGTTTCTCCTTCATTGGTGTCATAACATATTTCTTTGCATCTTTGGTTATTGTATGTGTTGGATTCACCATCATATATGGCCTTCCTATCATACTTCCATGATCTACCCAAAAGAATATGATAGGCATCCATAGGCATCACATCACAAATAATATCATCTCTATAATTACCAATCTGAAAACTTACTAGACATTTTTCATTCACCAAAAGTTGATGGCCCTTTTGCAACCACATAACATTGTAGGGGTTTAAATGTTTTGTTTTCTCCAAACTTATCTTTTCTACCATTTCTTGTGATACCAAATTATTCGCACTACCACTGCCCACAACCATGGTGCAACACTTTCCCCTTGCTTTGCAAATGGCTTTGAATAAACTCCTCCTCTACATGGGTTCTTACAACTCCTTTTTGGCTTTAAGAGCACTCTCCTTAGCATAAGAGCCTCTCCATACTCTTGGTCTACTATTTCATTTTCTTCTTCAGCCTCTATGGTAAATTTTCTTCTAGTATTACCCTTCCTTATCCTCTTGTTGCACTTGTGGGCATTCAAATGCCATGTGACCAACCTCTCCATAGTTGAAACAAACTCCTGAAAAATCCTCTTCCTCTTCCATAATCTCCCCTTCCTCTTGATGTTTCTCCTCTTCCTCTATAGGATTCTCCTCTTCCCCTCACATTTGGGAAATAATTTTTTTGAGAACAACTTGCCTTCCTTCCTTTATTGGTTGTCCTCTTCAACTATTTGTTTGTTCTCTACCTTTGAAATTTTCTCCTCTACTTTTGGAATTATTTTTTTCCTTCTTGCCAACTTTTCCTCTACCTTGAAAGCATATTGTTAATCTTCCTCCACTATTATTATCATCACCATATTGAGCTCATCTTGGATAGAAATCTGCAACCCATTCACATACCTTGTAGCCTATTCTTCACCATCTTCAACGTGTCTAGCATGAATGCCCAACTTGTAGAATTCTTTTGTGTACTCCTTGACATTCAAATCTCTTTGTTTAAGATTTTGAAGTTTCTTAAACAAACTAATGCGATAGTATATAGGCAAGAATTTAGCCTTCAACTTTGTAACCATCTTCTCCCATGATTTAAACTTTTCTTTCAATTTGCACTTGATCCCACCATAGGGATGCATGCCCTTTCAACCTTGTGCAAGCATTCTTCAATTTCTTGTTGTCTTCGGTGGTCTCCAAGTCAAAATACTTTTCCATATCCGCAATCCAATCAATGAGTTCTTTCAGATTTAGGATTCCAATGTAGCTTAACAAGACCATCCTTGCCTTACTACCCAACTTGGATAGCACTTGCAGGAATCTAGATCTTCCTATGCATCTCCTCTTTCCACTTCTGCAACTTCTAAAACTTCTTCCTCTTCTTCACTAACATCCTTTATATGAACCCCTCTCTATTGTGAGGTTTTTGTGGCCTCTAGACGTGTTATTCCTCTCAACATCTCCATGAAAACAATATTGTCTTCTCCTTGTAGTGCTCTCCCTCTCCCAGGCCCTTTGTGTGTCATGGCTTCTTTTCTTCTTCCTCAACCTGCTCTGATACCAATTGATGTAGGTCAATAACTAAGAATCCTATGGGATTGTTCATTATTACAGCTCTTTTACTTTCATAGACAATGAAATTGATTTACAAAGAGAAAAATCAATTTATGTAAACTCAAAACCCATTCTTCAGCACTTATATTAATATGAATTTTTAAATACATCTATTGATTACATTCACCACACTCCCTAAGAATTGAAATGAGAGATTTCAAAGACAAGCCAAACATACAAATGCACCTATAATCAATTTGATTTCCTTCAACAACAAAATTGTAGCTACAAGACCACTCCAAAACAAAACTATAGTAGAAAAAATGAAATCTAAATTCTCCACCTTCACACTTGGACACCCCTACACTTACAAGAAAGTTTTTCCTTTTAAATTTATTTCATTTTTAAATTTTTCAACCTCAAGCTTCCTCCTTCAAGATGGGCATTGGATTTTCTCTCTCTCCTTGTTGCATTTAAAAACAAAAAAACCTCATCTTGGGCATTGGGAAACCACTCCTACAAGTTCTCTTGGCAACATTAATTCATTTTGCCAAATATTCCTCGAAACAATTCAACTCCACTACTCCTCCCAAGCTACTACCACCATATCCATCATTCAATACATAATTTTCAAATTGTAAAACTGGAGTTACACATCCCATGAATAGCTCCCTCAAGCTTGGGAACGTTGGATTTTGTAACTGCCAAATTATTATTAATTTTCCATCTCCAACCACTCCAAATTAAAATTGGAATCAAATTCAAAATCAACTATGAGTTTTTAAATTTGAAGAATTTTAAAATAGATGAAATTCTTACCTGCAACACACCACCAATCAAACCAGAACAAAATAAACAAAAGACCAAAATTAAAATATTAAAGGTGTGCAAGATTGTCATGCACCTGAATGCTCCTACATCAAATAGACTTGCCATCATTCATTTGAAGAGTTCTAAAATCTCTCTAGAGTAGTTGGAGTTTAACAAGCCTCACATTATCACTCCCTTTGAAATTGGGTTGGAATACTTCCCAAGCCTCTTTTGAGTAGTTAACTATGGTTATTCTAGGGGAAATGACCTCTATCTTAGAGCTTTTGCATCTTTACTTTTTCTCTCCTTTATCTTTTTTGGATATTTTTTTAACACTGCATAGGCTACTGGGTTAGTCACATATGTGAATCCATTGGCCACAAGCTCCCACAAATTATTTACAACCATTCTGTTTTTTATCTTTCTTTCCCATACGTCATAGTTTTAACCATCAAAAGTCAGTGATTGTTTCCAACTCTTGTTGACACCTCTAGCCATGCTTGACTCAAACCTAGAATATTCCATTTCCTCATAGAATACCCTACCACTGAACTACTAACCCATCCATGATCTATCCATTGTTGGTCCAAGTGTAAGCGTAACTTATTTCCACCATTTCACTATTTTTAGCTAAAACTTTGATAATTTAACACCACCATTTAACTTGTGTTCATTTAGGATATTAAAACATGAAATAACTATTAGTTTAAAGTTATAACTTGTGTCGTAACCAAGTTTCATCTTGTTTTCAGGTCATTTTGGTGTTTACGAATGGACGGTTCGCCTCAAATCTTCAGTTAGCAGATCGACAACGAGTCTCTGCAATGCTCAGTAGCAGTTTTACAAAACTTTTTATATATAGCTTTGAGAACTCCTCAAATTTGCAAGATTTGGCTACAGAATCCAATGGCCACTATGAAACCATTTTAGATTATTTTGGCAATCCCTTGTATCAAATAAGAAGCTTCTTCGATTTCATGGCACTTGCACGCAAGGCGTCAGCGGATGAACCACATTGGACCAAGTTTTTTAAAGATTTCGAAGGACGTGGAAATATTACAGCAGTATCTTACCAAGGTAAAACCCAATAAGTTTCTAACTATCTGAAAAATAAAAATAGTTGTAGGGTATCTATAAGCCCATCTTGAACAAGCTATCCAAAGGATAATTTTTTTTTTTGAATAATTATAAACTTGTTAGACAAATAAGCTACTTATGCTAAGATTATCAATATTAATGTTATTTGACTTGAATTTCTAAGTGTGAAGACTATAGATGGATTATAGTTAAACATGTGGGCTGTACATCTAAAAAAACATTTAGATTTTAACAAGCTTTAACTCTCTACTTGGCTTTTTTTAATCAAAATTCAATGTTTTTCAATAAAATTAATCCAATTTTGGGGATGTATAGTAAAATTAGTTAAGAATTCAACGTTGAATATTTGATGTTTTAATATCTTTAAATTATGAAGTGCTAAAATTTCTGGATTTAAACTGTGAATTTTTTAAATCAACGTTTTGGATCAAACTCTATGATCTGTCAGCCACTCTATGATCTGTCATCAGGATAATAGATCTGGAATTTGATCCTAAACGATGATTTAAAAAATTCACAGTGTTTAAATCCAGAAATTTAAACACTTCGTTATCATAGACTGTGAAAACGTAATACTGTTAATCTTTAAATTAATTGTGTTCTTCCTGCGAGGTGCAGCTCTTAGTCAAGAGGGCCATTTGGTGGGGGTGGTTGCAATTGATATTATTTTCAAATCAGTGCAAGGAAAGCTCCCCCCTAACGCTGGCTATCGTCCCACCAAGCACAATGATAGCATCTTTCTTCATACTGAGGTTAGATATCTTCATTGATTAAAGTTTACGGTCAAGAAATCAATTGATATGATTACTTACTTAAGCTCTACTTGTTTGTAATGTTCAGGTGAAGCCAATGAATAACACTTGCAAAAATTGTAATGGTAAGGAAGCAATTTGTGAGAGCTGTAATCCAGAGAGCCATAACTGGAGGGTAATCGCAGCAATAGGTGGGCCTCTAGTTGTGTTGGCATTAATCATATCCGTGGCATGGTGGGTGTGGAGAAGGAAACGACCTGGAGTTCCAAAGCCAGTTAGTACTGAGTCGTGGCCTTATGAATAGGTATATAAACCTCTGTAATCCTTAAAGATGTTGAGGTCGGACTCAAAAAGACAAGACAGTAATTGATAAATGGGTTGTTTTGGATGCATAATAACTTTCTCTATCCTCCTCTGTCTCTATTCATGGTCTTTAATGTGGGAAACCTACATGATTTGGGAGAAGCAACCCTTCTCTAGTTATAGGGTAGCATGGTTTCTTTTACGAGGATTAGATCAAAGGAAAGGGGTTGCTAATCCTATAAGTAAAATGAGTGATTTGTATAGAGGAAGCTACGAGGCAAAAACAAAAAAATAGGGCATGTTGGTTTTGAAAATAAGTATAAAAGTATTAGAGAGTTTTTTTTTTGGTAGAAGAAAGAGAAAACCAAAAAAACTTTTTTTTTTAGGTAGAGCAAAGGTAAATAGTAGAACAAAGGTAAATAGAAGATAGAGAGTTGATCCTAATGACAAAGAAATAATCATGTAGTTCATTTTTGCACTGTGTAATACATGTTTGTAAGCTTTTAAATAGACTTTATAATTTAATGCATGTAGTATTATACTTCTGTATTAGTATGTAAATATATTATAGAGTGTTAAAGCTGATCATTTTTCATCAGATCTCTACCTAAAATACATTATAATTTATTATAAACTCATATTCCTTTAACTGTAGGATCTTGCTTTTCCATTTTGCACATTCCTTGAACATATCAAACATATATTTTTGAAGATGACAAATTGCTCACTCCCTTAGACATTTAGACATGTTTTTCATGATCTCCCAACCACATTTACTCAGTTACTTCATTGAAAAGTTAGCTCTAGATGAAAATCCGTTGTATCTATTGATTGCGTCTTACAATGATATAATGATATTTACTTTTGTTTCATAGCTGAGGAAGAAGCATCTCTATTATGTTTAATTTGTTTAATAATTTATTATTTTAAATATACAAATTTTCTAATTTTGATAAATATAATAGATAAATAGACAAGTAAAATTTTAATTGTAAGTGGATATGCACAAGGCTGAATGTGCTAAGTCTTGTCTATATATATAGACTTTTCTAGGTGTGATTCTATTCCACCTTCCTTCAATGTTAATTGTGTATTGCATTTTTTTATATTTAAATATAAAAGTCTCACTATATATATATATATATATACATAGTTATAATGCAATAAACAATTCACATGAAAATAAGAGTGGTCCAACCACTGAGTTGTTGTGGCTATATTAGTAGGAGAGGGAAGGGGATCACGATTAGAGGGGTGACCTCAAAAATATAGGAGTTGTTGACCATTAACAATGGGACCCCATCCTATGAGGGTGTTATTTTAGTCTCTATCGTTAGCATGCATAGGAAAGATGGCAAGGTTTAGGTAAGAAAACTTCTCATTGTTCAACTAGCTAGAGTGTCGATAGTGAGAAGTAGAGGAATGTCCATGTGGTAGAGGGATCCACCCATGTTGTCAAGGATGTGAAGAGCCTTTGGAACCACAATGGCATTGTTTAGAACTATGACTAAGAACCCATTGATACACATTGTGGAGAGGCTTTCCTTCATAGTGGAGTAGCATCCCTCTTCGTACAGAAAGGAGGCACATGAGAAACTATATGGGGGCATTCACCAATTCTCAATAAAATTCTACAAGTGAGGAACCTTCATAACCACCTTATTGGCTTAGATCTAGATATATAATATAACATTAGAAAATATGTGAGCTTTAGTATACATGGAAAAGTGCTTTTCAATAAATGAATGAACAAAAAAAACATAATTTATGTCTTTCCACATTTTGAATGGAATCTCCACTATTAAAGAATTCCATATCTTGGGATTTTTGGCAAGAATCTTGAGCTAGTTTCCTAGGAGTATCATATATAATGAAAAATGCTTAGGGTGGAATGGGTTGATCCCATAATTTAGTATGTCCCACTTGTGGGATACCCTGATATTTTTATGAAATAACATATTTTAAAAAAGAAATTAATGATTTAAGCCTAGAGAGATTACATTTAATTAGATTTGAGTGAAGGGGTTTAGATTGAACACCCTAGACTTGAATTAAACCTTTGATGGAATCTCCTCCACATCTATCAAGATATGGAGAACAATAATTATGCTTCACCTTTTAGGGGATTAAATGAAGTCATGTAAAAAAATTATTTTGTGGGTATGTAGCCCCTAGTATTAGCTTTCTAAATATTATAATATACATTATGTTTTCTTTAATATATATTTTAAATTTTCACTAACCAATATGGGTCCATTACAAAGAAACAATTACATTAATTCAAGACACTAGCAAAGATAACAAATATCGTTCTAAAAATATCAAAAAATATACTACTCTCCACATTCGTATTTCAATAAAAAATAGAAACATTTTATTTTGATATACATGCTAAGAGAATTGTATTATGGAATAATATAGGTATAATTTTTTGTTAGTACTAATTCAAAAATTAATAACTGAAAATTACCAAAAAATATGTACTAGACACTAGAATTAATGATACATTTTTTTAAAAATCATGATTTTTTAGTTATAAAAAATTATATCATATGGAATAATGTCACTCAATAAAAAAAATAGAAAAATAAATTTTAATTTGATTCAAAAATAAAAATGATAAAATATTTTTTTAATTTAAAAAAATTACAACTTGAAACTACATAGAAAATATCATAACTCATTAGTGAATACATCATCTTTAAATTCTCAATCATTTGTTATCTCTACATGACATAAATTGAAAATTGGAAAGCAATGAGAAATTGTGGGTGTTTTAAGTGAAAAGACCACTACTATAGGGATTGTTTAAGGCCACAAACCTTCACTATGTGGACTTTTGACCTTGTTGTTAGAAAAATCATACACAATGATCAATCTATTTCATAATAACCCCATGAAAGAAAAGCATGATGCACTTGTATACCAAATAATCATATGCAAATATCTAAGCATACCACATGATAACACAAGATATACCCTAGGAAAACCCTCAAGAGGGAAAAATCTAACCTCCAAAAGCATCCACACTCAATGTATTATTCAACAATGAAACATTACAATACACTCTCAGAGTCTCCATGAAGATTTCTAAAACATCAAGCCTCTCCAATGCATCCTCCATGTGTATACGCATGAATACACACATTCCATGCCATGCTTCACATATGCACTCTTTAGAAGAAGACTCAATATAATGACAACCAAGCCAAAACCCCAACTAACCAACCTCAACCATTAAAAATGTGTTTGCTTTTATAGAACCAAGCTCACACAAATACAACCAAGGGGTAAAGGCAAAACCATGAGACTCAAAACTATGGGTTCACAAAACCATTGACCCCACATTTACTTTTTGATACTAAGTTTCTCAATGTTAAAATATTTTCTCAATGTGTAACCCAAATAAAATATCTAACCCAATGTTACATACAACTTTACAAGTGACCATGAATAAATATTTAATATTTCTAATCATATCACCTAGGATACACCACAAATAACTATTTATTTTACATAAATAAATTAATCCAATGTTATACAAGGTGTACAATACCTATTCCGAACACTTGTTTACTAGTGTTAAGTGAGGCTAAGGAGGCACAAGGATTTTTTCCATATGGGTTTTCCCATTACTTTTCTATTTTTATTTTGGTATAGGGGTGGTTTCTTGCATGACAGTGAAGGGACCCCCAATACATCCATTATAGATTCTCTCAATGTTGATGATCCTTCCTCATCTACACATGAAAAAATAATTCATTTCTTAATGCCTGCAATGAAGGAAAACAATTTTGATTAGCGATAGATAAGTCATCTAAAATAAATGGATACTTGGTTAAATACAAAGATTGGCTTGTTCTAGATTAACCTAGAATCTATTATTTTTTATATTTTTCATTTGTTTGGGCATACACTAATATTTATGTTTATGCATATCTCTTTTTTTTTTTTTAAGGCTTGCACTCAAAACAATTGGAATGTTGAAGGTGATATAGAAGTCATTCTAGTTGTAAATGGGTATTTTTATAGTGATTTCAAGAATGGTGAATCAAAATATGATTTTTGAGGGAGGACCTTATTTTCATAATCGAGTGGGTTTATTTATTAAACATTGGTATGTAGGATTTGATCTAGTGGATGAACTCCCATCAAAAATTCCCATTTGGATTCATCTCCCTTGGCCTCCAATGGATTACTATATATAGGATATTCTAAAATCTATCATGATGATTATTATAAAACCCTTGGATCCTTTTTGTATGCTTGACACCAAGCTAGAAAAAATTTCCTCCTATGTGTCAAGAAAATTCTCTAGAGACTAGATTGTGTAGTATGAACTAGCTTCAACAAAAAAGCTATGAATCATATTTGTTTCCTTGTTGTGTGTGCCATGAATATGCACATCTACAAAGAAACTATACAAATATGGGTCATAGGTTCCCTCAATCCTTTCTTGAGTTATAATTAATCAATTTAAGGGAAAAAGGAAAGGCTCTAATCTAATCACAGGAGATAGAATTAAATGGATTCATTCTCATGAAAACTCATATTAAGGGGAATCCCATGAATCATTAGCATAAGGATACTCCAAAATGAGTCTCTAACAATAGGTTTGATGTTCTTAAAATCCTTAAGGAATTAGATGAAATGAAGTGTGATGGGATAGTATATGCACTTTTTTGGACTCAATTACTTTAATCAATCTACCTAATATAAAAAATAGAGATGAAATTGATACTATGGGAAGGGGGTGCCCCTACTTCTAGTCATATTGATTAAATTGGTGCTAAAAAAGACGGTGAAAGGTTACTTATAGAAGGGGTAGATTTTCTCCCTATGGTAATATTAAAATGGAATCAAATGAAGCTAATACCATTTTACATCCTTACAATAATCTATAACAAAAGAAGATCGTAAAAAGAAGGCACCTTCTTTGTTAGGGCTTCAACAAAAGAATATTAGGGAAAGGGGTACCAATAAAGTGTCTAAGGTAGGGAGGAAAAATGACTAGGAAAAGGTGAAGTTGATAGGGGAAACATTGATAGAATATAGTGTTATTAAGACATTAGATACTCACTTTTGTAATCCCTAAAAATAATTGTGATGTATTAAAATTCTAGGGTAAATGCAAGAAGATGAGTCCACGAAACGTGGAAGTTTTTGCTTAGACAAAAACCTGAAATCAGCTTCAAGAAAATGAGATCCCATTTTTAATAAAGGGATCTCATTTAGGTCAGGGTCCCAAGCCAAAAATGGGATCCCGTTTTCTAAATAATGGGATGCCATTTCTTAAATAACAGGATCCTGTTTTCGTTTTAAAACGAACTGTTAAAAAATGCGATCTCATTTTTAAGAAACGAGGCCCATTTTAAAACGGGTCATTAAAAAACGGGATCCTATTTTTAATGACCCGTTTCATTAAAAATATATATATTTTTTATACTTTTAAGAAATGAAATAATGTTTTGTAGAACGGGATCCCGTTTTCAAAATGGGATCTCATTTCATTTAAGTATAAAAAATTTATATTTTTATGAAATGGGATGGTCTTATTTTAGAACGGGATCCCATTTTTTAAAATTTTAATTTTTGGTTCGGTTTTTGCTTTATTTTTTGTTTCAAGAAAAGGCTTTGAGACACGAACCTAGGCCCTAGACCTAGTTTGACCTGCAAGTTGAAGGTCATGGCAATGTCATAAGAAAATAGTGACTTTGAGCATATGTCTAAAGAATTTTTTTGCAGAATTTTTTGAGGAAATTAAAACCCATTATAGATGAGACAGTGTAGATTTCAAATATGTAATTTTTTTTACAATTGGATTTTTTTTAATTTTTCAATTAATTTATGATGAAATAGGTCCATAAACGTGAATTATCAGGGTTTTTGAGTATTTAATAACTTTTTATTAACATAATTTTTTCAAAAAAATTGTACGAAAGCATACTTTAGACAATTCTTTTCAATTTTTAAAAAAATCAAAAAATGATAAGTTTAGGTCATCTTATGCGTGACGTACACGACAATTTTTCAAAACACCAAATATGACCAATAAAAAATTAACTAAAAAATATTCAATAAAAACTTACAAAAAAATATGGAAAGTGTGCTTCAGTGAGTTATGAATCTTTTCCCAAAAGGATTTAGAAAAAAATGATTATTTAGGTCAAAATATGGATGATGTACACGTGCATGGTATGGTAAAAAAAAAGTGACTTTTAAACAGTGGTTTTTAGAAATGCCTATTGAAAATCAATTTGTATCATTTGGGTATTGAAATAAATTACATATTTGGAAACTCAACTTCGAGTACTACATTTCATGATTAGTGATTTTTTTCAAGATTCCATCTCTAAGTGCTTCAAATTTTAAGGTCAAATGTGTCGAAATTTGAAAATCATGGAAAACTCTTCCTCTAAATGGTCAAAAAGTGGACTCAACTTCTTGCACACACCCTCTAGGGCTTTGATTAGCACCTCTCAACAAAAGGCTACTCAAGATCTTTTTCGAGAAAATAGGCCAAATTTAATCTTTATTAAGGAGATAAATATTTTAGTAGATGATATGATTAGAATTCCTTACAATATTTATAAAGGGGATAACAGCTTCACCCCCGGTAGGATAATTTCCTCACCATCTCGCCAACTAGTCAAATTCTAAAGGGCTATGATTCCCTGGGCCAACTTTCTTTGCAACAAGTTCAGTTCACTAGACTCTCTTGAGTTCAATTCGCTGGAGTATCCAACTGGGGGTTTAGGCATTCCCTCTTGTAATCTATATTACGTAGATGAGTGATCATAGAGCTAAGCGTGTATTGGTGCCCAAGGTACTACTAGTGTGGTGACTTGCTTATGGGAGCCTTATAAGCTCACTCCTTGGTGGTTACTAAGTAGAAATTCAATTTTAGTGGTGGCTTCATGTATTAATTTTGGAGAGATAATCTTATTCACAAATGCTTATGTGCCTACTAATTTTCTAGGTAAGGTTCTAATTTGGACCCATATTAGATCTATTCATTCTTTAGTTCCTATCTTCCCTTCAATTTTCTGGTAGGTGATTTTACTATTACAACTAGTATAAATGAGAAAATTGGAATTATTATTTATCTTTCCCTATATTCTATCTTGTTTAGTGAAAATGTGTATATTCTTAATTTGATGGATGTGATGTTAAGAAATAGAATCTTAACTAGAATAACAGGTGTGGAAATGATTCTATCTTTGAAAGACTTGACAATTTTTTAGTATATGAATATTGGGTTAGTAAATTTTGGATTTCATATTCTAATTTTTTTATGTGGAAAGGGTTTGATCATTGACCTATCACAGTCTCTTGTTGATCTTGTTCCTAAAAATCCACCTTTTAAGTTCTAGCCTATGTGTTTTTAGGATTTTGACTTGAAAAAGCTAATGGAGGGATGGTGGATGGAAAGGAATCCTACCTTTGGAATATCCATGTACTCCTTAAATTCAGGCTTCATTTTTTCAAGTTTAATATAAAGAAGTAGAATAGATCCTCTTTTGGAAACAGTTTTAAAAATAAAACTCAACTTTAGAATAAGTTAGATAGAATCACCGTTTAAATTAACCTAATAAAATGATCAAATCAATTCTATGAGAAGAGTTTATTTTTTATAAGGAATAATCTAAATGGGAGCTTTAAGAGGAATTCTTCTTGAAATAGAAATATTGGATTGATTCGATTTAGAAAAGAGATAATAACACTTCATTTTTTAATAATTTTATGAAGAAGCATCTAGAAGTGATATTGTTATAACTTATCTTATTTAAACCTAGGGAGAAAAAGTAACCCCTTTCATGCTATCTCCAAGGAATTTAAGTGGTAATTTTCCTCTCTATTTATAGAGCATGAACAACAAGCTAAGGTAGAGAAGAGACTAATTCTAGACTACATTTCACCATTATTTTAAAATGATATGAACAAAATTCTATTAGACCTAATCTTAATTGAGGGGCTTGAGATCGTGGTTTTCCAAATGAAGAAAGGTAAGTCTCTTGGCCCTAATGATTTTTCTACATGGTTTTTTAAGAATTTTTGGAAATTCTTAAAGATAAATTGCTAGAGGTTGTTAAGAAGTCATATAATAGTAAGTAGTATGCTCAAAGACAATCATTTTAATTTTATTTATTTGATTCCTAAAAATTAATGGGCCACCTCTTTATATTTTTTATCCCATATCTCTATGTAATGTTACTATTGAACACCCAGAATACTGAGAGGGGGGGTGAATCAATATTTTTTTAATCCATTCAAACATTTAAACATCCAATACACTTAGCATATTCAATTTTTATGAATGAAAGAAAGCATGAAACATCCAACAACATTGCATAACACATGAACACCTAAAAAACCAAAATGGAAAAAACCATGGTGAGGATTAGCTCACAATATATTATAATTAGTTATAATATATTTATAGAAATACTCACTATAGGTGGACTCACTATCCAATCCAACCATCGAAAATGGTCTAGCTTATATATCTGCTTCAAGCATAACATCAATTAGCTCAACCTAATTAAATTTATCATACAAAATATACAATATATGACTTGTCAGCTCAAATCCTTCCACACATGTCTTGCGCAAAGATTCAATCCTTGAAACAATTTGAAATAGGTCAACATGGACCTATAATAGCTCCCACATAACTCCACAATAATTACTTAACCTTTGCATACCTTTACACCTATTAGGTCGGCATCGCAAAAGACCTAATAGAAAAAAATTCAGCTGTATACCCATACTTGGACATGTGTACCTAAAAAAATCATGCCAATTGAAATTGACACTCATCTGACACTTGAGAACATCCCCTCAAATCCAAAAATTCAAAATCCTATCCATGGAGAAGTGCAAACTCTCCTACTCATTTGCACTATATATAGGAAATGATGGTAACTACCAGATCAAACTTTTGTCATTGATAACTTTCAAACCAAAATCCAAAACAAGATGGAATTCTAGAATTATATTCTTTTACCAACCAAAAAAATTATTCTAGAACCACAGATAGAAATGTTATTCACATACCAGTGTGGACCAAAAAATTGGATGCTTTGTACCCAAAAACATTGTTATAAACACTTAGTCATTTTTTCATCACAGTTATCTTCACCAGATCAAACCTTCTTGCAAAATCTTCTTATGAAAACATCCCAAAACATGTTAGAACAAACCAAAATGATCTGCAACATGATCTCCATATAAAGATACAATGTTGACATCAGTAACAACACTCTAATACATAATAGTATACCTTGTGCTTATCCCTTATGCTCACGTTGCCAACAACTGCATCAATGACAAACTCTTCATTAGTCCAACAATCTCCCCCCTTTTAATTTATGGAAACATGCCAAAAAATATCTAAAATATTCTCCACCTTTGACATGAAGGGTAAAGGCTGCATGCAACAACTTTCCTAACATATACTAGATCTCCCTCTAAGAAATGTGTGCATTTGTACAAACTGAAAGATTGAATTGCCTCCCCCTAAATCATGCACCAAAGAAAAAACCAAAAACTTGTACAGGAAACCATTCTATATAGTCTGCATATGTACAAAGAATCTAAAACTGAAAAATAGAAATGCATAAAGAATAGAAATATTGTCAACTGGAGGAGGTTAACTCTTGAAGCTTTGGCACATGAGTTTTCCAAGCCTTTTTTCCTTCTTCCCATGTCTTCTTGGTTGTCCCATGTAGTCTACATTATGTTTCAAATTCCATTAGTATCTCTTCTCCTTCTTTCGGAGTGTTGGGTACCAAATTTATCTACATAGCTTTGTCATCACTCAAAAGGGCACTTGAAATAGATATGAATTTGGAATTCACCAAGTACCTTAGCTCTCCAAACTACAAAATGATGTTATCCTTTTAGGCTTGCAGCTAGAAGAATCTCTTATGCAAATCTTCAATAGCAGTCCTCATGCCTCCAACTAGATCAAGTGTCGGATCATAGCCATTGGAGACATTATTGATCTAAGACTCAATGGAGTCTATTTCACTTTTGATGGTATGTGTGGCTTCCGGCCAGTTCATACAATATTCAAATAAAGTCTTTGCCTCATCCACACAAACTTGTGCACTATTTAAATTTTCTTGAAACTTTTTGTGTGCAAGAGCACACTTCTCAATGATTTCCAACATTTTCTTATCAGTTATTTTCTTTTCAACTTCATTCTCTACTTTTCCTCTAAGATCAGAGGCATATTCTTTGCAAGTATCAAATAATAGCTTCAAATTCTCCATACCAGAAAGTGAAGTGTCAATACTCACACCAAGTATAGCCTCTTGCAATGCCTTCATAGCTTCTTCAATCAGCTCTCTACTTATTTGATGCATTTCTATAATCTCCTTCCTAGTAGATGCATGGAATACATCTCCTAACTGAAGCTTGTGGAGTGGAGAAATCTTGTCAATATCTGCACTTCCCTATTGCATAAGTAGTTGTAGTAGTTGTGCTAATATGATAGGTTGGAATTTGAGTTACATACTAAGTAAATTCTTCAAGGAATCTCCAAAGGAGCTGGAGGATTCATCAGAAGTCTTTTTATTCTTTGTAGCCTTTCCCTTCAAGTCCTTTTCCCCATTATTTCTTGAGTTCATTGGTGTCTCTTCTTCTATTTTTGCATGTATGGATTCATCTCCATTCTTAACTTCATCATTCTTCTCATTAATTTCCTATTTTTCTTCCTTCTTTGCATCAACATTATCTTCTTCACCATCCTTGTTTACATTTTCTTCCTCAATAGGCTTATTTGTGGTAACTAGGGGAATAACATTTTTGTCAAGTACCAGAGGAGGAGAGGTGTCCTTTATTGGATCTTCGCCATTATTCTTCTATGCTTCTTCATCTTCTTTTGTCAATTCTTCCACATTTGGAAGAACATTATCCTAAGTATATCCTTCATCTATTTCATGCTCATGTTGAGCATCAATGCCTTGTGGATCTTCACCTGTAGTGACTTTTAGAGCAATATCTTCTTTGTTTTTTGAAGTCATTCCTTATTTTTGTGCTATATCTGATATTTTTTCAATTGTCTCCTTTCAGATCCTTTCAAACTCACCTTTTTCTCTACCCATAAAGGTAGTTTCCCTTTGCTTTACCCTAAATTTTGTGTTGTATAATTCAACTAATGTGACTCTTATTTCCTCTGAGAGAGGAGCACCAAATTTCTCCAATGCATATTCTTTTATTTTTCCTTCTTTAATTGCTTATTTTCTTCTCTTCACCAAGACATTCCATAGCTCCATAGGAATTTTTTTCTTAATGTTTTTCAAATCAACTTCTAAAATAATGATATACTTAATGATAGCTTCAATAATGGTGGCATTATCCACCTCATTTTCTTCATTGCATAAAGATGCAGTCTACGCTAACATTTCATATTTCAAAATGTTATTGAATGGTGCATCTAACTTCATGGGAGAGTGAGGTCTTACTGGCTCTATTTTATTTTTCCTTTTTCTTTCATTTGGATTCTTCTTATGTCTCATTTCTACTTTCTTCTTCCATGGAGACACTTTTCTGGTTGCTTCTCCCTTTTGTTCTCTCATGTGGATGACAAATTTCTTCTTTTCTTTCTCTATTTCTTCTTCATCATCTATATCCACAACATCCACTTTCTATTTCTTGGAACTTTCTTAACTCTTTGAAGCTTTATCTCTTCTCTTCTTGACCAACTAGGGTCCTTTTTCCTCTTCTTCTTGCTCTTCCATTTTTACATTATATTATTTTCCATCACTACCTTTTGTTTTTTTCTCTTACTGGAAGGGGTTGTAGATGGTGTTTTTGTAGATGTTTTATTATTTTTAGCCCTTGTCTACACAACCAAAGAGGACCAACTTCACTTTTAATGAAATTCACTTTTTTGAGGACCAAATTTACAAGGCCATAAATTTTGATCTGGGTATCTAATTTTCTATTATTGCATATCGTTGGAAAGCTCTCAACAAGCTCTACAACACTTAAGCCCACCATAGGTTGGTTCGGCCACTTTTTGAGCTATTTTAGGGCCTCTAAAGTTTTATATCTGAATTTGAAGCTGCATTGGAGAAATTTCTCGAACAAAAACTTTAATTTCTCCCAAACCATGCAGGGTATCAAGGTGATTCTTTTGCGGCCGAAAATGTTTTCCAATTATGCTCCTTGGGGTAAATTTTCAAGTCCATACAAGCCTGTTTAGGCCAACTTACTAAAAATAGTAAGTGTCTGCTTTTCACTATTTTTTATGCCTAACTATATTACACCCCTAAGTGTAATCATGGCACTCAAAAAAATAGAAGAAAATAAAGAAAACATTTTTTTTTGGGTGATGCAAGGTTTCCCTACACCTTTGGATGCTCCTGCATTAGACACCTAGGGTAATTTGAAAAGTGACCCTATCACTTCTCAGGAGGTAGAGGGAAACCAAGATGGTTAACCTCAGCCTCAGACAACCATGATGAATCTTCACTAGGAATTTCTCTCCATTTCACCAAGTACTCTACATATTGCTTGTTTCTCATGCTTCTACCCACATGGCTATCCAACATTTCTTCTATCTCTTCCTTCTCTAAAGTAGGTGTTGGAATTTTCAACTATTCATTTATCGACCCCTCCTCTATATCACCTTCATGATACTCTTTCAAATCAGCAATGTTGAACATAGGAGAAATGTTTATTCCACTAGAAAACTCTACTTCATAAGCATTTCCTGAATCATGCTTCTTCAAGATCTTGCATGGTCCAAACTTCTTCATCTTTAACTTGTTGTATGTATGAACTGGAAACCTTTTCTTTCACAAATGAACCATGACTTCATCTCCTACCTATAACTCCTTATACCTCTTTTTTTGATCAAGCTAATCCTTATATTGTGAATTCATCTTATTGATATGTTTGTTCACCTCATCGTGCAAATTCTTCAGGTGCTCAGCAAAATCTTCAACCTCAGCACTACTCTTCTCCCCCTTATCCATCTTTCTTAGTTCAGAAGTAGTTTTTGGACTACTCCCATACACAATCTAGAATGGTGATTTACTAGTGCTCCTATTGACAGACTTATTATAAGAAAATTTTGCTTGTGGTATAATCAAATCCCATCCTTTAGGCTTATCTCCTACTAAGCATCTTAGTAGGTTACCCAAACTCCTATTCACCACCTATGTTTTCCCATTAGTCTATGGATGGTGTATAGAACTGAACTTCAAATCTATCTTCAACTTCTTCCATAATGTCCTCTAGAAATAATCAACAAAATTGGTATCTCTGTCTAAAACTATACTCTTTCTTAGACCATGTAGCCTCACCACCTCTCTGAAAAATAAATCTGCAACATGAACGGCATCACTGTTCTTATACCACGGAATGAAATGTGCCATCTTTGAAAATCTATCCACCACCACAAATATGGAATCATGCCCTCTCTGTGTCCTTGGCAATCCAAGGACAAAATCCTTGCTAATATCCTCCCATGGCCTCTCAGGTATAGGTAATGGTTGATACAATCCAGTATTTGGACTTGTTCCTTTCGCCATTTGACATACTCTACAACTTTGTACAAACTTCTTCACATCTTGTTGTAATTGTGGCCAATAATAATTCTCTCTAACAAGAGAAATGGTCTTATCTCAACCAAAATGTCTAGCCAATCCTCCACTATGCTTCTCCTTCATTAGATTCTCTCTCATAGAACTCCTTGGAATGCACAATTGGCTTCCTCTAAACAACATCCCATCTTAGATTAAGAAATCCAACCATCTTGTCCTTTCCAATGTAACAGGTTCCAAACAAGACTTCCAAGCTTTTTCAAAGTCTAGATCTTCTAGATACAAACTCTTGAGTTCATTAAACCCAATAAACTCTTTATTAATCTTTATCAACAAATTTTTCCTTCTACTTAAGGCATCTGCAACTTTGTTTGACCTTCCACTCCTATCCTTCAAAAAAAAAGTATAACTCTACAAAAAATCAACCCATTTTAAGTAGCTTTGATTCAACTTTCCTTAACTATTGAGATACTACAAAGCCTGGTGATTAGTATATAAAAAAAAAAATTTGGAAACAAATATTGTCTCCATTTCTTCAAAGCTTGGACTATAGCATAAAAATCTTGATCATAGATAGAATATTTCTCCTTAGCATCATTTAACTTCTCACTAAAAGAGGCAACATGCTTACCTTCTTGACTCAAAATAACTCCTATGGTAGTGCCACTAGCATCACAATCTACATGAAAGACCTTATTGAAATCTGGAAGTGCCAAAACAAGTTGCTTTGTAACTTTTTTCTTCAACATATCAAAACTTTTGGTTGCTCATGTAGTCCATTTAAACTCTTTTCTATCCCCTCTCATCGCTTTAGTTAGAGGTGTACAAATACTGTTGAAATTCTTACTAAATTTTATGTAAAAACTTGCTAGACCATGAAATGATCTTACCTCTATAACATTCCTCAAGGTAGGCATTTCAATTATAGCTTTCACCTTCTCTGGATTCATTTTAAGACCCTCTACTAAGACAACAAATCCCAGATACATCAACTCTCTCTTCACAAAACTACATTTCTTCAAATTAATCAACAACTTCTCCTCCCTTAGCTTGTCAAAAAAAAATTGGATATGCATCAAGTGCTCCTCTAATGTATTACTTAAAATCAAAATATCATCCAAATAAACAATAAAAAAAAATTACTAAAAACTCTTTCAATACCTCATTAATAAGCCACATAAATGTGCTTGATGCATTAGTTAACCCAAAAGGCATGACTAACACTCGTACAAGCCCTCCTTTGTTTTAAAGGCTATATTCCATTCATCTCCTTCTCTAATTTGGATCTGGTGATATCCACTCTTCAAATCTATCTTTGTGATGTACTCAACTCCACTCAAACAATCCAGAATGTCATCCATTCTCGGCAAGGGAAATCTATACTAGATGATGATCTTGTTGATGGCTCTAGAATTTGTATACATCCACCATTCCCCATCCTTCTTCGGTGCTAGTATTGTAGGTACTGCACATGGGCTCAAACTCTCTCTAAAAAATCCCTACAACAACTCTTACACTTGTATGTTCAACTCTTCACTCTCTTCTAGAGTCATATGATGAGCCTCCTTATTTGGCAAACTGGCTCTAGGAATCAAATCCATCTAATGACTAATCTTTCTCACTGGAGGAAAACCTTCAGGTGTTTTATCAAAAATAATAGCTTGAAACTCATTCAACAAATCTGAAACCTCCTCAAGTACCTTAGTAGTATCTTCTTTATCAACTCTAGGGATCAATGCAAAACACATATGCTCATGCTTCATACCTTCTAGGAACTTTCTTCCATCAACCAAACAAATTCTTGCACTACTGCATACTTTTTTCCTCTGCCTCTTTTAAGGGCTTCAACTTATGGTGAACTCCATCTTTTGTCAAAGAATAGGTGTTGGCATGTCCATCATGTATTGTTCATCAATCAAACTGCCACGGTTTTCCTAACAACATATGACAAACATCCATATGAATAATATCACACAATACCTGATCATGGTAATTTCCAATCTTGAACTTTACGAGACATCATTCATTTACCAAGGCTTTATGGTCCTTTTGTAACCAAGCAATCTGGTATGGGTTTGGATGCCTTCTTCTCTCCAACTACAACTTACTAACCATTTCTTCTAAAAAAAGGTTATCAGTTCTACCTCCATCAATAATAACATTGCAAACTTTACCTTCACACTTAAATCTAGTGTGAAAAAAATATTCCTTTGAGTTGGCTCCTTCTCCTCATTCAACAAGGCTTTTCTAGTAACAAGAACCTCTCCTCTTTCTGCATCCTCAAAATGTGAAGACTCAACATCTTCATCAACATGTGCAACTCATGCAATACCATCAGGTCTTCTATTTGTCCTTCCTTGATGTTGAGGACACTCATAGGCTCTATGTCCTTCTACTCCACTCTGGAAATAGGTTCCACAGAAGCCTCCTCTTCCAGACCCTCATCCAGATCTTCCCCTTTTTCTTTGGTCTCCAATATTCTTATCACAAGGGCAGTAGGTGTTATCTCCTTTCTGGTTCTGGCTACTACTAGACCCTTCACCCTTCTTTTGAAATTCATTTCGACCCCCATATGACCATCCACCAGTCTTTCCTCCACGGCCCCCACCTCATTGTTTGTTCTCAAACCTCTTGTTCACTCATTCTTCAACCTTTAGAGAAAACTGATAAGCATCCTTAATGGTGATCATCCTTACCAGTGCCAATTCTTCTTGTATGCTTGGCTTCAACCTTTTAATATAACGATCAAACTTATCTTTACTCGCCTCAGAATGTCCAATCTGAATCAAGACCTTGTGAAATTCCTCTTTGTCTTCTTTCAACGTACTTGTCCCTTTCCTCAAGCTCTGAATCTTCTTGAGCAGCTCCAATTCGTAATCAGCTAGAATAAATTGTTTCTTCAATTTTGACACCATTCTATCCCATCTGGAAATTTTATCTTTCCCTTGTCTTCCTCTTTCTAACTGGACCTCTTTCCACCATATACTAGCATGACCTTTCAATTTTATCTTTGCAAACCTCACTCTGTGAGGATCTTCAATCTCCTCAAACTTGAAAAATTCCTCCATGTCATTGATCCAATCAATCAATTCATCAGGATTCATATTTCCACTAAAAGTTGAAACCTCCATTTTAGGTCTCTTCCCCAATGCTTGAGATCACTCGCAACAATCTTTTTTCTCTAGGATCCATTGGATCTTGCTCTTCCTCTTCCATTTCCTCTTTCATTTCATCTTCACTCTCATCTTTGTCTCATTGCACATCTCTTCTTTGAACCTCTTGTTGCAAGGTTTCTACTTGTCTTCTAAGGGCTCTAATTTCATCTCTAGGTGGATCTCTGCCTCCACCACCTCAGCCTCCACCTCTACCATACATGGAAAGTCTTGGAGCCATCTTGAACTCAACCCACACTCATAGGTCCTGTTGCAGCTACCTCACATTCGGTGCTCTGTTACAAGCTCAGGAACTCTGGATCTGATACCACTTAATGAGGGCCACATCGCCCAAAAACCACAAAATCACAACAGATACCAACACAAAAGATGCGAGACAAAAAAATGACTTACTTTCAATTATTTTCAAAAAATGAAATTACAGATTCAAAGCTTACATGCTAGATTCTCATGGGCTTGATTCATTACAACAAAATCAACTATGAAAAGAAAATCTATTATTCGGAGCCACAATCTCAACTATCAGGGCCACCTTCTACAACCCCACATAACCCTTTTAATTTTCCCCAATAAATGCCCTAGAATGTTCTAGAAAGTCCAAATTTCCTCTTTTGTTTTGGCACCAAAAGTCCCATCATTTGATTTTTGGCCTAGGAAGAAATTTTTAATGAAACGCACCATAGGTCAGTTTGGCCACTTTTTGAGCTATTTTGGGGCCCCTAAAGTTTATATCTGAATTTGAAGCTACATTTGACAAATTTCTCGTGACAGAAACTTTAATTTCTCCCAAACCATGTAAGGTATTGAGGTGATTCTTTCATGACCAGAAATTTTTTTATGTTATACTCCTTGGGGTAAATTTTTAAGTCCATACAAGCCCGTTTAGGCCGACTTAATAAAAATAGTAAGTGCCCATTTTTTTCTATTTTTGATGCCTGACTGCCTTACACATGTTAAGAGCCATCATGGGACTCAAAACAACAAAAGAAAAGAAAGAAAACATTTTTTTTGGGTGATGCAAGATTTTCCCACACTACTAGATGCTCTTGCATCAAAAAGTATCCAATCTTATGAGCAACGGGTCTACCTTGCAACCATACCACCCTTTTAGTTTCAGGGAGTTCCTTTAAGAAATAGAAAAGTAGATGTACAACCAAGGTTTCATACTTGAATGTATACTTCTTATCCTTTGTTTACTTCAAGTTCTCCATTAACTATTGACTTAGCAATTCAAAAAGATCATATCAACCCATGTTTCCACCATTTCATATGCAACATTGATTGCAATGGAAAATACAAAGCTTTCTCTATTTATGAAGTAAATTTTGTAACCAATCAACATAGTTGCATACTTCATAGTTGGATTTTTTATGTTGTTTACTGTTAAAGCTCTCTTGTCATATGTTGCACCTGTGAGATCCATTACAACCTCAATTTTAATTGATTTTAGTACTGGAACAGGTCCGATGGAGCATAGAGCTATAACCTATCTAATCACATCCTTTTTAATCATCCTAGGCATGTCGATCCATACAAATTTATCATGAATTTTGCTTAATGCAATCCTAACCCATTTGTAATCAAAGCAAAAATTTGGAAACTAATTCCATACATCAAGTTTCTTCAAAACTAGGTTTTGGTATTCTGGTTTCAGGGAAAATTTATCTCTCATTAGTTCTTTCACCCATACATCTCCTAGCTTAGTGTGATCATATTCCTCTATCTTTCCATGAATATAAATCCTTATGTCTTTTATCGGTAAAACTCTATTGGAAAATGTTAAAATGCATATAATCGGTCATCTTTTATGGATTTAGCAGGGTATTTCTTGAATTTAGGTTGTGGCTTCTTAGTAACCTCAATTACCCTTGATGTTGCCATTGCAAAATGAATTCAAACTGCTTGTGAAAGAGTTCTATGGGAAACTAGGGAAAAACTGAGATTGTAAAATACCTTTTCTTACATTTTCTGAACTAGGTTTTGAACACACCAAATCACAAATCACCTTGATCACTCCAAATCCTTTCTTCATTGCTCTGCTCCTAAAAATTTTGTTGTAAATGAATTTGGTTAAGGGAAATCACTTTATAACCCTTTGAATTTGACCTATTCTTTTGTTGAATGATTCAAACAATAAATTTGGCAACCCCTTCACTGTGTGCATAGTTAGGTTTAGATGCTCCACAAATTTATGTATTTCAACATTTTATTTTGGAATCTTCACCAATAGATCGAGCATGTTGATCTAAATCACATATCTTTGTGCTAAAGCATCAACACCATTTTCTTTGGTAAGGGATAAAATATTTTCATTAAAGTTCCCCATGAGCAAAAGCTCTCAACTTAGTTTCTGGAGGAACACTATGTCGGATGCTAGTACAGATTCATCCTTAACCTCGATCTCTTCCTTCTTTATCCAAATCTTATTCATCTCCCTCTTTATTTCTATTGGATCAATCTTTTGTATTGGTTCATTCTTCTTTACCGGATTATCCTTCATATTTTTGCTTATACAAAACTTAGAAACGTGTCCAAGTCTATCACAATTGTAGCATATGACATTATTTTAACTAGTATATTCCTTCCATTAATTCTATATTTGCATTGATTAGCTTTATGCCCAAATCCATAGCATGTATAAAAATAGTCTTTAAAATATTGAACTATTCAACCATTGTTATAGACATTCATCATTTGACTTTTGCACTCATTAGCTCTATCACCAAATTTCTTGCATGCAAAACATTTACTAGAAAAAGGTGGAGTATTCTAACTCATTATACTTCTACATTCCATTGCCTTATGTCTAAATCTATTGCAAGAACAACAAAAACCATTAAAATATGGGTACTTTTGTGCATTTTGGTTATCTGGCTATTGGTCTTCTAGCTTCATTCCTTTGATTTCATATCTTCTTTCCATTGTTCTTCTTGTCTTGAGCATTTGATGTCTGGTCTAATTTTGATATTTCACCCTTTTCAAATCCTAAACCTCCTTTATCTTTAGAGACTTTCTGATTTGGAATCATTTCATCAAGATTAGTAGAAAAGTTCATCTTGCATTTGTCTTCATGACTCCTTGTTTTTTCAGATTTGATCTTTGTTGGCATATAGTTGTCATTGATGTCAAAAGTGCAAATCATGCAAGGGAGATTGTTGGCACAATGAAAGAGGATGAGTGTGATTGTAGTGAATCTAATGGAAAATTAGATGGCAGATTCGACTACATTTCTCGAGATCTTTCCAAAAAGGTATTGTGCAGGTCGTGATGTCAATGGAGATGTCAACATTCATTTGTTCATGCTCTCAGTCTATGGTTTATCAGTTAAACCATATGTGTGCAGGAGTTTACAATCACAACGTTCAAATAGTTTATATTCTTTTGGTGGCTTGATGTTACAAGTTGTAGGTCACATAAGTAACAACTTATGTCATTCATTATGTGATGTGACCAGCCCCATTGCCTAGGTTGGTGGTGTCTACATGTCTCATCAGCGAGAAATTTGTGCTTTGGTGGGATAGTTTTTTCGGTTCCCTCGACAATCTGTTGAGCACCAGAAGAAAACAAAAATTTAGCTAAGTCATATCTTGAGCAATTTTTTTCTAAATTTCTCTAACTTACCACTTCAAGGCTTTTGACTAAGTATAGCTCTGGTGGTGTTTTTGGCATGTGGTCTAACTCAGGCAGTGTTTTGTTATGTTTCGCTAACTCCTTGCCCTATAGCATTGGCGGTGTTTTGTCTAGTTTGATGAAAATATGAAGATCACGCTTTAAGGTTGGTGGTGTTTTCAGGAACATGTCTAACTTACCGCTCAGCAAAGGAAGGTGATGTTAGAGGTGTATACGTGGTAGCAACCCATGCACCTTGCTAGAATTCTAGTGAAGCTTGATCAAGACCCATGGGGTCAGTGGGGAATGGTGTAGATTATCCCTTGTTGATCGGATGGTGCTCGTTGAAGAGTCTGGTGGGATTAGATGGTGGAAAATGATGTATGCACAATGATGAATGGCAACAATTGAATGTAGATCTGACGGTGCCTATAGTGAATTTGGTGGGAACCAATACACTGATAGAGTGTGACATAAATAAAGAGGTGGTGAAGAATTATTACACAATATGCTAATTCACATTGTTGTTGTGAATTAGGTGGTGATGATGAAAAATGGAAGTTGCTCGCTAACCCCGAAAGGTTTGTGTGGTTTCATTTTCAAGCTCGCAGGATGAGTGGATTTTGGATGCATGTCTTGATGGACCCCACATACGGCGAATGGTATATGAATGTGATCAACGATGGAGGTCAAAAGGTAGAAGATGCATCAGTCAAGATTGAAGTATTTGAAGAAGGTTGATCTGATTGTCATGATTTAAAGTTATTTTGATGCACTATGTGATCGCAATGGTTATGTGATCAACGATGGATATTTAAACAATCATTTATCGGATGGTTGTGTTTTAAAGTTGCAACTATGAATGGAAAGCACAGGATCATGATGCGAAGATAGTAGATCAACAACTAGAATTCAAATATAGAAATCTGAAACGACTATGACAGTGGCAAGAAGGGTTTCACCTAGTAACTGACATGGCAATGAGAATTAAATGTTCTATCTATTTCACCAAAAAATATAATGAGATTTGATGCATAGGGAAATAGTTCAAATGATCACATAGACAAGAATCAAGATCAGATCGAATGAATAGAAGGATGCAATGAATGCATAATCAGATTTTAGGGTTCGACGGAGAGAATGAGGAAAATTCTATGTAACCAAATTTAATGTTGGATGGATCGATGCAAGATATGGCGATATCTAATAACCCTATCAGATGTCTTAATTATGAGCTAGAAAAATGTGTGTGTGGCTTGAGGCAAGGGAAGCTTGATGGTGAAGTTTGCAAGCGAAGGAAACCCTAGTAGAAGATTTGACAAGATCTGAACGATGGTGTGAATCTCGAGGAAGAGATTTCCAATCAGTTGAGAGAAGAAAAAGAAAACAATCAAAGAATTGTCTAAGTGTGGTAATCTGAAAGAAGTGAAGTAGAGAGAGAGAGTTACGAGTGTAGAAAGTGAATGCACGTGTGTGTGTAACCTAGACACAACACAGACTATCATCTAGGTTTTGTATTCAGGGGAGTGTTGTTGAGAGTGCAACTTTAGCAGTAGTATTTTAAGTTGTAGCGTGTGCAAAAATTCATTACATGTAATGGTGCATTTTTAGGTTGAGTAGAACTTATTCGTATGCACATATGAACTTGTAATTTTGTTGAAGTTGTAGCCTCATTGAATTGAATTGTAGCTCAAACTAGGTGATTGTAATCTCCTTGGAGTTGTAGCTCCTAAAATAGGGTGTAGTAGCATACTTGAAGTTGTAGCTTCTAAATTAGGTAGTTGAAGCTTCCATGGGTTGCATTCCTAAACTTTGTAATAGAGATTTCATTTGTGACACTAGATTTGAGCAGTAGACTCAAGTAGCTTTTGTCACCGTGGTTTTTCCTATCTTGGGTTTTCCATGTATATCTAGTGTTATGTTTTGATCTCTCTTGTGCTTGTGGTTACTATATTTGTTCACGTTTCAATCTGCACGTCTAAGTTTAAGGTTGAATCTTGAAAAAAAATTAAGGACTAAAAGTTTTAATATCTACTAATTCACCCCACTCTCAGTAGATCATTGTGTTCTAGCAATCTTATGTTCACCACTTCTTGTTCAAGCCTTGTACATTCCACAAATTTTATTTTCACCATTTCATTTAGAAATTCCTCAACTCTTTTCTTTTCTTCAACTTGCACCTTCAGATCAGTGATAGTTTGATTCACTTGACTCGATTGTTCATTTAATTTCTTATTCCTTTCTCTAAGCTTCTTGATTTTCTTTCTCAATTTTTTGATGCATTTATTTTCTCCCTTTCAAGTGTTTTAACTGTGGTAGAATAGGTCATTTTTCTTCTAAATGTCCATATGATAAAGTGGATAACTATAAACAAGGAGATAGTAAAAAGAAGAAAGAGTTTTACCCTAAAAGGAATAATTTTGGAAAGAAGAAAAATAGTTTGTATATCAACAAAGAAAGTGAAGCATTTGATGCTAGTGATAGCTCAAAAGAGGACCAAGATCATGCCCTTGTAATGATAGAAGACAAAAGAGTATTTCTATTTATGGCTAAAGAAAGTGAGGATCATGAAGATGCACAAATTGAGGATTCACATGAAGAAGAAGACGAGTAGGAAATTGTTGATATTGAAGGAGAATTAATTAGTGCTCTTGAAGATCTTGATGAACTAATAGATAAATATGATGATCTTAAGAGAGAAAACAAGAAACTGAAAAAGAATGCTCAAAAGGAGACTGACAGAGTAACTCAAGAACTTGAGGAATCCAATAAGATGATAGTTGGTTTGAAAGTTCATGTAGACGAGCTCAAAAGAGTTGAAGATGTCATGAAATCTAAATTGCAATCTAAGATGGATAGATGCTCAGAACTTGAGGAAAAAATAGTTTCCTTAAGAAAAGAAGTGGAGAAAGCTAATGAGTAGATAAATAAAGGTCTAAAGTTAAAAGGTGGTACTAATATTCTAGATGAATTGCTAAGTACACAAAAGCCAGCTAATAAAGAAAAATCAGGCTTGGGACTTGAAAAAGGAAAATTTTCATTTATTGATGCCTCTGCAAAGCTATATGAAAGATTTAGAGTAGAAGAAAAATCAATCCTCAGTGGAGAAAAAGTTGAGAGGAGAAGCCTCTAAAGATGAAGAGAAGTCAACTACAGTTGAGAAATCTATTAAAGAGAAGGAACCAATTGAAGACAAGTAATTTAAATGGTTGATTCTTGATCAACAAAAGAAGCAGAATACTAAGAGAACATACAATGATGGTTTCACAAGAGTGCACTATCCAAGGAGGCCTAGACAAAGAAGATATCCTCATTCAGCCAAAGGAAACACCATAACTAGGTACACATCATATTTTAATGGGCATTGTTATACTTGTAACAATTTTGGTCATAGGGCTAGAGAGTGTAAAGTCATTCCAAGGAGAAATACAAACTTCATAAGAAAAATTCCATTTGCTCCTTTAGCTGATATGAATGTAGTTTGTTTCAATTGCAATAATTTTGGTCATATATCTAGAAATTGTAGATCAAAATTTGTAAGACTGAATACTCATTCTGAGAAGAAGAAAAACACACCTCCCAAAGATGAAAAGAAAACTAAGTTCCTTGAGAAAAAGGGAAAAAGTTGAAAATGAACCTAAGAAGGTATGGAAGGAGAAAAAGTAGAATTCTACTCAATCTATGATTACCCAAACAACATTGCATGCAAAGGAACAAGATCTATGGATAATTGATAGTGGTTTTTCCAAGCACATGACTAGAGATAAAAAGAAATCCATTAAACTTGCAATGAGAAAAGGAGGTTCAATAAGCCAAGGTGATAATACTATTGTTAAGATTCATGGTAAAGGAATTATGAGCATAGATTGGAAGAACAAAACTAAAGATGTGCTATATGTGGAAGGTCTAAAACATAATCTTCTTAGTGTCAACCAGATGTGTGATAATGGATATAAAGTTGTATTTGATTCTGAAGGTTGCAAGATAAGAATGAATGGTAAAACAATTGCTCTAGGAGAAAGAACATACAGTAATCTCTATAATTTGTGTGAGTTAAAAGGCAAAACATGTTTAATCGTCCAAGTAGATGAGAGTTGGTTATGGCATAAACTATTGGGACACGTCAACTTTGACAACCTGGTAAAAATAACCTCAAAAGGTCTAGTCAGAAATATGCCTAAGATTGTAAAGCCTGAAAATACAATCTACAAAGGATGCCAACAAGGAAAGAAAACAAAGTTCAAGTTTCCTACAAAGGAATATTCTACTATGAAACCCTTGGAGTTAATTCATATTAATGTATGTGGTCCAATGAGGACAAGGGTGTTTAGAGGAGAAAGATATTTCATGTTGTTGATTGATGATTATACCAAAATGGCATATGTTACATTTTTGAAGGAGAAGGCTAAGGTGTTTGAAGCATTTCCAGGTTATAAGAAGCTGGTAGAAAATGAGAATGGGAGAAGAATCAAATGTCTCAAGTCAGATAGAGGTGGAGAATTTATGTCAAGTGAATTCATGGAATATTGTGAACATCATGGAATCAAACGCCAGTATTCAGCTCCAAGAACACCATAGAAAAATGGTGTAGTAGAGAGAAGAAATAGGATCATGAAGGAGATGGCAAGAGCCATGTTGAATGAGGAGAATTTGGAAAATACATTTTGGAAAGAAGCAGTAAAAACTAATGTACACATTCAAAATAGAGCACTTATAAGATTTAACAGTGGTAGAATGCCATATGAATTGTGGTTTGGTAGGCCTACATCAGTCGAGCATTTCAAAGTATTTGGTAGTAAATGCTATATTAAAATAGAATATGAAGATTTAGGAAGTTTTGAGTCAAGATGTGATGAAGGGATATTTTTGGGGTATTCCAGCCAAAGCAAAGCTTATAAGTGTTATAATAAGAGATTGCATAGTATTGTAGAGAGTGTACATGTCATGGTTGATGAAAGTGCAAATCAAGGTAATCTTAGCATAAACAATCTTGAAATTGAGTCAAATAAGGATGATATAGGTGCAACAAAAGAAGAAGAAGAACAAGAAGAGAATGAAAAAGTGGTTGAATGAGCACCTACAAAATATGTGCAAAAGGATCATCATTCAAATCAACTAATTGGTGATAAGAATGAAGGTGTGTAGACTAGAAGAAGGCTTACAAAGAACAAGGAACAAGTGACATTTTCCCTCTTATCACAGATTGAACCAAAAAAAGCTTTAATGAAGCTAGTAAAGATGAAATTTGGATCAAAGCAATGGAAAAGGAACTCAATCAGATTGAAAAGAAAAAAGCATGGGAATTGGTTCCTAGACCATCAAGCAAGAATGTAATTGGAACTAAATGGGTGTTCAGAAATAAGCTAAATGAAGATGGAGTTGTGGTAAAAAAGAAAGCAAGATTAGTGTGCAAAGGATATGCACAAGTAGAAGGGATTGATTTTGAAGAAACATTTTCTCCAGCTACAAGATTAGAAGCTATTAGGATTTTTCTTGCATTTTTTGTGTATAAAGGATTTAAAGTATATCAAATGGATGTCAAATCTATATTTCTAAATGAAAACCTTGAAGAGGAAGTATATATTGAGCAGCCAAAAGGTTTTCAACTGTCAGAGAATGATGATTATGTCTACAATTGAGAAAAGCATTGTATGGTTTGAAGCAAGCACCAAGGGCTTGGTAATCAAGACTAGATCAATATCTATAACAAAAAGGATTCAAGAAAGGTTGTGTTGATAGCAATATATATTTCAAATATGAAGGTAAGAAAATGATCATTGTTGTAGTATATATAGATGATATTATATTTGGTGGTAGCAGTGATGTAATGCGCAAAATATTTGCTACAAATATGCAAGATGAGTTTGAAATGTCCATGCTAGGAGAACTCAAAATTTTTCTTGGTTTATAAATTACACAAACTAATAAATGTATATTTATATCACAAACCAAGTATGCAAATTAAATGCTTAAAAATGTTGGCACTAAAGATTGTAAACTAGTCAGTACTCCCATGATTATTGGTTGCAAATTAAGAAAATCTAATGAGTCACCTGATGCAAATCAGACTACATACAGATCTATGATTGGAAGTCTACTATATTTAACTACATCTAGGCCTGATATAATGCAAGCAGTTTGTATGGTACCCAGGTTTTAGGCAGAACCTAAAGAATCACATGTCAATGTAGTCAAGAGAATCATTAGATACATCAAAAGTATTGTTGACTTTGGTTTATGGTATCCCAAATGAAAATATTTCACTTTAATAGTATACAGAGATGAAAACTAGGCATGAAATGTGGATCATAAAGTACTAGTGGAGGAGCCTTCTTTTTGGAAAACAAACTAGTTTCTTGGATGAGTAAAAAGCAAGAGTTTGTCACCCTTTCTACTGAAGAAGCAGAATATGTTGCAATAGCTACGTGTTGCACTCAAGTCCTATGGATGAAGCATACATTAAAGGACATCAAGGTAGAGTACAATGACCCTATCTTGATTCTTTGTGACAATTAAAGTGCCATTAATATCTCAAAGAATCCATTGATGCACTCCTAAACCAAGCATATATCAATCAAGTATCACTTCATTAGAGAAAAGGTTGCAGATAAGGAATTCTTCGTGGAGTATGCTCCTACCAAGGAACAAGTGGTTGATATATTTACAAAGCATCTTCCTTTAGAACAATTTGAATACTTGAGACAGAAGCTGGGAATACTTTATCCCACCACATATCACTAAAAATTAGTGATAGGGAATATATCTAGGGGGAGCTTCCTTTATCATTTATTTGACCCTGGTTAAGTATAATGTGATCAAGTCAAATCAAATATTGTTTTATAAGTTTCTAACAACTTGATGGTTCCAACAAATGTAAAATTTTAGCATTTCCTCAGGGGGAGTGTACCCTTTGCCATTGATGTCAAAGGGGGAGATATGTGAAGCATGCTGAAAAGAGAAGGGATATTTGTCATACGGGGATTTGTTATGTTGTTGTGTGAATAGTTAGTTTGGTATAGAGCTTCAATGTTACATCTTGTATGAGCGCTTCAATTTTTTCCATCAGTGTCAAAGGGGGAGATTGTTGGCATATAGTTGGCATTGATGTAAAAAGTGCAAATCATGCAAGGGAGATTGTTGGCATAATGATAGAGGATGAGTGTGAGTGTAGTGGATCTGATGGAAAATTAGATGGCAGATTCGAACTGGGTTTCTCAAGAGCTTTCTAGAAAGGTATTGTGCAAGTCGTGATGTCAATGGAGATGTCAGTATTCATTTGTTCATGCTCTTGGTATAGGGTTTATCAATTAAAACCTACATGTGCAAGAGTTTACAGTCACAACATTCAAATAGTTTCTATTTTGTTGGTGAGTTGGTGTTACAGGTTGCAGGTCACATAAGTAACAACTTTTGTCATTCATTCTATGATGTGATCGGCCCCATTGCCTGGGTTGGTGGTGTCTACATGTCTCATCGGTAAGACATTTGTGCTTCAATGGGATAGTTTCTTTGGTCCCCTCAACTGTCCTTTGAGTGCCAGAAGACAAGGAAAATTTGGCTATCATATCTTGGGTGGCATTTTTCAAAGTCTTTCTCACTTATCACTTCAATTCTTTTGACTAAGTATAGCTCTGGCAGTGTTTTTGGCACATGGCCTAACTTAGGTGGTGTTTTGCTATGTTTCGCTAACTCCTCGCCTTGTAGTGTCGGTGGTGTTTTGTCTAGTTTGATGAACTTATGAAGATCGCACTTTAAGGTTGGAAGATTTTCAAGAACATGTCTAACTTACATCTCAACAAAGGAAGGTGACGTCAAAAGTGCATATGCGACAGCAACCCCCACACCCTACTAGAATTTTGGTGGGGCCCAATCAAGACCCATGAGGTCAGCGAGGAACGATGTAGATTATCCCTTGTTGATCAGATGGTGCTTGCTAAAGAGTCTAATGGGATCAATTGGTGGAATATGATGTATGCACAATGATGAACAAAAGAAATTGAATGTTGAAGATTTGACAGTTCCCATAGTGAATCTAGTGGGACCTGATACGCTGACAAATTGTGATGGAGATAAATAGGTGGTGAAGAATGATTACTTGATATGCTAATTTACATCGTTGTTGTGAATTAGGTGGAGATGATGACAAATGGTAGTAGCCCACTAACTCCACAAGGTTTGTGTGGCCCGATTTCAAGGTTGCAGGATGAGCATATTTTGGACGTGCGTGTTGGTTGACCCTACGTATGGCGAACGGTATATGAATCTGATCAATAGTGGAGATCAAAAGGTAGAAGATCCATCAATTAAGATTTTAGGATTTCAAGAAGGTCAATCTGACAGTCATGATTTAAGGTTATTGCAATGCACTATGTGATTGTGATGGTTATGTGATCAACGAAGAAGATTTAAACAACTGTTTATCGGATGGTTGTGTTTTAAAATTGTGACAGTGAATGGAAAGCATAGGATTATGGTGCAAAGACAGTAGATCAATGACCAAAATTCAAAGATAGAAATCTAAAATGGCTACGACAGTGTGAATAAGGGTTTCGACTAGTAACTGACATGGCAATGAGAATTAAATGTTCTATCTATTTCAACAACAATTGTAATGATATTTGATGCATAGGGCAATGGTTCAAATGATCGTAGAGACAAGAATCAAGATCAAATTGAATGAATAGAAGGATGCATTGAATGCATAATCATATTTTAGGGTTTGACAAATAAAATGAGGAAAATTCTTTGTAACCAAATTTAATACTAGATGGCTTGATGCAAGATATGGAGATTGTAGATCAGTTGAGAGAAGAAAAAGAAAACAATCACAGAATTTTCCAAGTGTGGTAATCTACAAGAATTGAAGTAGATAGAGATTTATTTGTGCAGACAATGAATGCACATTATGTGTAACATAGACACAACACATACTATCATCTAGGTTTTGTATTCAGGGGAGTGTTACTAAGAGTGCAGCTTTAGCAGCAGTAGTGTAAGTTGTAGGGTTTGCAACAATTCATTGAATGTAATGGTAAATTTTTAGGTTGAGTAGAACTTAATTTTATGCACATATGAACTTGTAATTTTGTTAAGGTTGTAGCCTCATTGAACTGAGTTGTATCTCAAACTAGGTGATTGTAGTCTCCTTGGAGTTTTAGCTCCTAAAATAGGGTTTAGTAGCATACTTGAAGTTGTAGCTTCTAAATTAGGGAGTTGAAGCTTCCTTGGGTTGTAGCCCTAAACTTTGTAACAGAGATTCCATTTATGATGCTAGACTTGAGCAGTAGACTCAAGCAAATTTTTTCACCATGGTTTTTCCTATCTTGGGTTTTCCATGCATATCTGGTGTTATGTGTTGATCTCTCTTGTGCTTGTGGTTACTATATATGTTCATGTTTCAATCTACACATCTAAGTTTAATGTTGAATCTTCAAAAGCTTTTAAGGACTAAAAGTTTTAATATCTACCGATTCACTCCCCTCTTAGTAGATCATTGTGAAGTTAAGTAAGTATTGTGAAGTTATGTGGGAGCTATGTGGGAGCTATTTAAACATCCAATCCACTTAGCATATTCAATTGTAGTAAATGAAAGAAAGCATGAAACATCCAACAATATCACATAACATATAAACACCAAGATTTTTACGTGGAAAAACCAAAATGGGAAAAACCATAGTGAGGATTAGCTCACACTATATTATAATCAATTATAGCATATTTACAAAAGTTCTCACTACAGGTTAACTCACTGTCCAAGTTGACTCACTATCCACTGAGAGAAAGAGATAGAAGAAATTTTGTGGCTCACAACCCAGATTGAACTATTACAATTGCATCTATCATATGCATGAGATATAGTTCCAATGAAGCTCAATAAAATAACTTTACACACTTCATCTGACTTTGATCTAACACTCTAATTTACATTGCATTCACATCACTCTAAGATTATTCTTAATATTCACAACTTAAATTCACAGTGTATTTGCTAAAATTCGCATCATTCATATCACTTGCATTTTTTTTTCATCAAAATATTTAAAATGATCTAGCTTGTATAACTGGTTCAAGCATAACATTAATTAGGTCAACCCAATTAGATGTATCATACAAAATATACAATATATGACTTGTTGGGTCAAATCCTTCCACACACACCTTGCACCAAGATTCAATCCTTGAAACAATTTGAAATAGGTTAGAATGGACTATAATAGCTCCCACATAACTTCACAATACTTACTTAACCTTTGCATACTTTCACACCTATTAGATCAGCATCGTAGAAGACCTAATACAAAAATTCAACTATATACCCATATTTAGATATGGATACCTCAAAACGTCATACTAACTAGAATTCACACTCATCTAAAACCTATCAAAATCCCCTAAAATCTACAAAGTTAAAATCCTATCCATGGAGAATTACAGACTCTTCTACTCATATACACTCTACAAGAAATGACTGTAACTGCAAAATCGAACTTTTGTCATTCATAGCATTCAAACCAAAATCCAAAACTAGATGGAATTATGGAATAAGGTGATTCTACCAACCAAAAAAAATATGTTAGAACCACAAAGAAAAATGTTAATTCATGAACCAGTGTGGTCCCAAAAACTAGATGCTTTGTACCTAGAAACACTGGTATAAACACTTAGTCCTTTTTTCATCATAATTATCTTCATCGGATCAAACCTTCTTGCAAAATTGTCTTATGCAAAAATCCCAAAACATATTAGAACCAACAAAAATGATCTACACCATGATCTCCATATCAAGATACAATGTTGACATCAATAACAACATTGCAATGTATAATAATATAGCTTGTACTTATCCCTTATGCTCATGTTTCCAACAACTGCATCAATGACAAACTCTTCATTCCTGCAATAGTTACTTATATGATTTATAAAATGGCATGAAATATTGTAATGTATTGTTGTGACAACAAAATCTATCCCTTCTATGTCAATTTCTAAATAAAAAACCATCTTCATTAAGTTTGATATCACTTAAAAGAAAAGGAGGATTTAGAAAATGGCATCAAATATTGTAAGGTATTGTTGTGACAACAAAAGTTATCCCTTCTATGCCAATTTCCAAAGAAAAAACCATCTTCATTAAGTTTGATATATCTAAATCCTATTTTAGTGTCAAATGGTCATTCATTTGAAATATTTTATTTTATTTTAAGCTTTCCTTAGAGTGGGTTAATCAGGTTATATCAGTTGTGCGACTTATTCATGTCCATATAAGATTTAGAAATTGAACCTTTTGGTGGCTATCTTTTCTTAGATAGATAACACTTTTAAAATCTATCATGTATCTATCGTGTAGTCTCTTCCAACTTATATGTTTTAAAATTTCTTATCCCAAGAGTTTTCTCAAGGATTCTCATGCACTTTCAAGAAAATTTGTATGGGAAATAAATTTAAAAACTGAAAAAAGGATTCCTGTGAGTTGGAACCTAGTTTTTGGATCAAAAATGTTTACAGGGTTGGGTCATAGGTAGTCAAAGCTAAACTTCCAAATGTTAGCAACCTAATTATATTGGAGACAGTTAGAAAATATACATCAACCTTGGGAAAGAATTAATATTTCTAACTATTTAGGAGGTGTAGAGAAGGGGGGTTCACTACTCATGAGTCTCTTTATTCTCAAGAGAATTCCAAGGAGTGAACTTCCCTAAACTACCTCAAGGAATAGAGCAAGAGTTTCAAAACCAGAAAGAGGTCACAAAGGTTTTCTAGATAAACTGGTGAATTCTTTGTCAAAGGACAACAATGCAAAAAAAGGATGAGAGTGTAGTGTGTTGGAGTCTTAGGGGTGTGTTGGCATCTCTTACAGATCAAAAATTGAGAATATCATAGAAAACCGCAAAATGACTAATAGCGATCTGATTACTAAGAACTTTCAGAATGCGGGACAGTAATAGAAAGTAATCAAACTGGAATAAGGTAAAGTAAATGATAAAGTTAAAGAGGATAAGAGATAGAAGATGCTCATAACAACCCAAGTGATGAAGCCTCCAGCATGTATATATCTTCAACACCTACACACATAAGATTGATGGAAAAATTTTGGGGTTTTTTTAGGGGCTTCCTCTAGTCAAACCCCTATTTCGGTGATCCCACCTCCATGAACAGCCAAATAGATAGATAAAGTGAACAAATTGATGAGGGACACCGCCCAAAAACCTAAACAAATCACAACAACAGATACCAACACAAAAGATGTGACAAAGAAAAATGACTCACTTTCAATTATTTTCACAAAATGAAATTATAGATTCAAAGCTTACATGCTACAACATCATGGGCTTGATTCATTGCAACGTAATCAACTCTACAAAGAAAATCTACTATTCAGAGCCACAATTTGCACTATCAGGGCCACCTTCTACAACCACCACTTAATCCTTTTTATTTTCCCCAATAACTGCTCTAGAATGTTCTAGAAATTTCAAATTTCCTCTTTTTTTTTGGTGCCAAAAGTCTCACCATTTGATTTCTAGCCTAGGAAGAAAATTTTAATGAAATTCACTTTTTAGAGGACCAACTTTGTGGGGCCATAACTTTTAATCTGAGTGTCTGATTTTATATTATTGCATATCGTTGGAAAGCTCTTGATGAGCTCTATAACAGACAAACCCACTGTAGGTCAGTTCAACCACATTTTGAGCTATTTCAGGGCCTCTAAGGTTTTATATTTGAATTTGAAGCTGCATTGGAGAAATTTCTCAAAACAAAAACTTTAAATTCTCCCAAACTATGTAGGATATTGAGGTGATTCTTTTGCGGCCAGAAATTTTTTTCAGTTATGCTCCTTGGGGTAAATTTTTAGGTCCATACGAGCTCGTTTAGGATGACTTACTAAAAATAGTAAGTGTGTGATTTTCACTATTTTTGATGCCTGACTATCTTACATCCCTTAAGTGCCATCATGGGACTCAGAACAACTAAAGAAAGTAAAGAAAACAATTCTCTTGGGTGATGCAACATTTCCCTACACCGCTGGATGCTCTTGCATTAGACACCAAGGGTAATTGGAAAAGTGACCCTGTCACTTCCTAGGAGTTAGATGGAAACCAAGATGGTTAACCTCAGCCTTAGAAAACCATGATGAATCTTCAACAGGCTTTCCTCTCCATTTCACCAAGTAATTTTCATATTGTCTGTTTCTTGTGCTTCTACCCACACGACTATCCAAGATTTCTTCTCTCTTCCTTCTCTGAAGTAGGTGCTTGAATTTTCAACTGTTCATTTATCAACCTCTCCCATATATCATGTTCATGATACTCTATCAAATCAGCAATGTTGAACACATGAGAAATTTTTATTCCACTGGGGAACTCTACCTCATAAGCATTTCCTGAATCACGCTTCTTCAGGATCTTGCATGGTCCAAACTTCTCCATCTTTAACATGTTGCATGTACCAACTGGAAACCTTTCCTTTCACAAATGAACCATGACTTCATCTCCTACTTGGAACTCCTTATACCTCCTTTTCTGATCTTCCTGAGCCTTATATTGTGAATTCATCTTATTGATACGTTTCTTCACCTCATCATGCAAATTCTTTAGGTGCTCAACAAAATCTTCAGCCTCAACACTACTCTTCTCCTCCTTATCCAACCTTCTTAGTTTAGAAGAAGTTCTTGGACTACTCCCATACACAATATGGAATGGTGATTTACCAATGCTCTTGTTGACAAAATTATTATAAGGAAATTCTACTTGTGGTATAATCAAATCCCATCCCTTAGGCTTATCTCCTACTGAGCAACTTAGAAGGTTACCCAAACTCCTATTCACTACCTTTTTTTGTCCATCAGCCTATGGATGGTGTGCAAAACCGAAATTCAAATATGCCTTCAATTTTTTCCATAATGTCCTCTAGAAATAACCAACAAATTTGGTATCTTAACTATACTCTTTGGTAGATCATGTAGCCTCACCACCCCTCTGAAAAAAAACTCTACAACATGAATGACATCACTGATCTTATAACACATAATGAAATGTGTCATCTTTAAAAATCTATCCACCACCAGAAAAATGGAATCATGCCATCTTTGTGTCCTTGGCAAGCCAAGAAAAAAATCCATGCTAATATCCTCCCATGGCCTCTCAAGTACAGGTAATGGCTGATACAATCCAATATTATGACTTGTTCCTTTCACCATCTGACATAATCTGCAACTTTGTAAAAACTTCTTCACATCTTTTTGTAATTGTGGCTGATAATAATTCTCACGAACAAGATCAATGGTCTTATCTCAACCAAAATGTCTAGCCAATCCTCCATTATGCTTCTCCTTGATTAGATTCTCTCTCATAGAACTCCTTGGAATGCACAAGTGGCTTCCTATAAACAACATCCCATCATGGATTAAGAAATCCAACCATCTCATCCTATCCAATGTAATAAGTTCCAAACAAGCCTTCCAAGCTTCTGTAAAGTCTTGATCTTCAGGATACAAACTCTTGAGTTCATTGAACCCAACAACCTCTATATTCATCTCTATCAACAAATTGTTCCTTCTACTTAAGGCATTTGCAACTCTGTTTGACCTTCAACTCCTATGCTTCAAAACAAAGGTATAACTCTACAAAAACTCAACCCATTTTAAGTGCCTTTGATTCAACTTTCCTTGAATATTGAGATACTGCAAAGCTTGGTGATCAATATATACAACAAATTCTTTTGGAAACAAATAGTCTCTCCATTTCTTCAAAGCTTGAACTATAGCATAAAACTCTTGATCATAGACAAAATATTTCTTCTTCTCATCATTTAACTTCTCACTAAAATAGGCAGCAGGTTTACCTTCTTCACTCCAAACAGCTCCTATGACAGTGCCACTAGCATAACAATCTACCTGAAAGACCTTATTGATATCTGCAAGTGACAAATATGTTGCTCTATAACTTTCTTCTTCAACATATCAAAACTTTTGGCTGCTCCTAAAGTCCACTTAAACTCTTTTCTATCCCCTCTCATTACTTTAGTTAGAGGTGCAAAAATACTACTGAAACTCTTAATAAACATTCTGTAAAAACTTGCTATACCATGAAATGATCTTACCTCTATAACACTCCTCAGGGTAGTCCATTCAATGATAGATCTCACCTTCTCTGGATCCATTTTAAGACCCTCTACTGAGACAACAAATCCCAGATACACCAACTACCTTTTTACAAAACTGTATTTCTTCAAATTAATCAATAGCTTCTCCTCCCTTAGCTTCTCAAAAACTTTTTGGATATGAATTACCCTCAGTTCTTCTATTTGTCCTTCCTTGATGTTGAGGAAACTCATAGGCTCTATGTCCTTCTTCTCCACACTAGAAATAGGTTCCACAAAAGCCTCCTCTTCCCAGTCCTCATCCAGAGCTTCCCCTTCCTCTTTGGTCTCCATTATTCTAATCACAAGGACGGTAGGTGTTATCTCATTTCTAGTTTTGGCTACTACTAGAGCAAAACTCTTCTTTTTATCTTCATTTTGACCTCCATATGACCATCCACCAGTCTTTCCTCAACAACCTCCACCTCATTGTTTGTTCTCAAACCTTTTGTTCAATCATTCTTCAACCTTTAGAGAAAATTGATAAGCATCCTCAATGGTGGTCATTCTTACCAGTTCCAATTCTTCTTGTATGCTTGGCTTCAACCCATTAATATAACAAGCAACTTTCTCTTTATTCACCTCAAAATGTCCTATCTAAATTAGGACCTTGTGAAATTCCTATGCATATTCTTTCACCGTTCTTGTCCCTTGCCTCAAGCTCCACATATTTTTGAGCAACTCCAATTCCTAATCGACTGGAACAAATTGTTTCTTCAATTTTGACACCATTATGTCCCATCTAGAAATTTTATCTTTCCCTTTTCTTCCTCTTTCTAACTAGACCTCTTTCCACCATATACTAGCATGACCTTTCAATTTTTTCTTTGCAAACCTCACTCTGTGACGATTTTCAATCTCCTCAAACTCAAAAAATTCCTCCATGTCATTGATCCAATCAATCAATTCTTCAGGATTCAGATTTCCAGTAAAAGTTGAAACCTCCATTTTAGGTTTCCTCCCAATGCTTGAGATCACTTGCAACAATTTTCTTTCTCCAGGATCCATTGGATCCTACTCTTACTCTTTCATTTCCTCTTCTCTTTCATCTTCACTCTCATCTCTATCTCTTTGTAGTCTCTTCTTCGAACCTCTTGTTTCAAGGTTTCTAATTTCCTTCTAAGGGCTCTAATTTCATCTCTAGGTGGATCTCTTCCTCCACCACCTCAGCCTCTACCTTTGCCATACTATGCAAGTCTTGGAGGCATCTTGAACTAAACCCACAATCACAGGTCTTGCTTCAACTACCTCACGTTCGGTGCTCTATTACAGGCTTTGGAAATCCTACTCTTATACCACTTGATGAGGGCAGCACCGCCCATAACCCACATAAATCACAACAGATACCAACACAGAAGATGAGAGACAAAAAAATTACTCACTTTCAATTATTTTCAAAAAATGAAATTATAGATTCAAATCTTACATGCTATAGCCTCATGGGCTTGATTCATTACGACAAAATCAACTTTAAAAAGAAAATCTAGTATTCAGAGCCATAATCTGCACTATCAGGGCCACCTTCTACAACCCCCACTTAACCCTTTTTATTTTCCCCAATAACCACCCTAGAATGTTCTAGAAAGTTCAAATTCCCCCCCCCCCTTTTTTTTTAGGCCTACTTACTAAAAAGAGTAAGTTCCTAATTTTTGGCATTTTTCATGCTTGATTGTCTTAGACCCCTTAAGTGCCATCTTGGGACTCAAAAAAACTAAAGAAATTAAAGAAAACATTTTTTTTGGGTGATGCAAGATTTCCCTACACCATTGGATGCTCATGCATGAGACACCAAAGGTAATTTAAAAAGTGACCCTGTCACTTCCTAGGAGTTAGAGGGAAAACAAGACAGTTAACCTCAGCCTCAGACAACCATGATGAATCTTCAATAGGTCTTCCTCTCCATTTCACCAAGTACTCTACATATTGCTTGTTTCTCTTGCTTCTACCCACATGACTATCCAAAATTTCTTCTATGTCTTCCTTCTCTGAAGTAGGTGTTGGAATTTTTATCTATTCATTTATTGACCCCTCCTCTATATCACCTTCATGATACTCTGTCAAATCAGCAATGTTGAACACAAGAGAAATATTTATTCCACTAGGCAACTCTACCTCATAAGCATTTCCTAAATCATGCTTCTTTAGGATCTTGCATGGTCCAATTGAGAGAACAATGTAAGGATTGATTACTTCAAGAGAAGAATACATACAAAAGATAGGGAAGCAACCAATTCCGAAGAGAGAAAGAGGTATATACTCAGGATGAAGAAGATTCAAATCATTGATTTGGCATACACAATTGAGAAACGCAGAGAGAGATGGCTCCATAGGTACTCAGTGTTGGAATTAAGGAACATTGAGAGGGGGGTGAATCAGTGTTCTGCAAAATTTAACTTTATTAACACTATCTTTAAACCACTTATAGCATTCAACCAAAAGAAAGATGCAAGAAAACAAGGAAATCAACAACAACACCATAACACAAGGCTTTTTACATGGAAATCCCGTTAGGGGAAAAGCCACGGTGGAAGCTAATCCACAATATGAGTATACTCAAAATAAGTGTTTACAAATGGGGAATGCACATGCATTCAGACACACTGCCTAGAGTTCACTACTCAAATACAAAAGGCTTATTTCCCAAAAGAAGACTCACTATCTTATAGAAAACTAGAGTGGATGAACTATAATATAGCATCTGCTAATGCCTGATTATAGTTCTGGTTAAGCACATTGACAACATTCTTCACATTCTATCTAATTCTACTCTTGAAAATCTGTCTACTTTAATTCGAATCACTAATCTTTGTTATGCTCAAGTGAAACTGTGCACAATCGATCTATAATCCTTCTAACTTTTGCATCATCTCGCAACACATCCCAAAATGATATGAATAATCGATTATATATATCCACAACTAGAGATTAGAACAACTACATGTCAACTTTAACAAAATATGAAATGTGCACAAATTGTCAGCCCAATTCATAAACAATTATCAATGTGAGCCGAACAATGTTAGCCAAAACATAGTAAGGACCCAAAAAAATGTGTCTTGAACATGAACACCTTAAACAATTATGCCTCGAAGATCACAACACACTATACTCATCTAGTTGGCCTTTCTGCACTATTAGACTGAAAATCAATAAATTGGATCTTCTAAATTGCACACCAATCAATACAAGGCTCTATGATTCAAAGATAAGATAGTTCATACATAAAAATACTTTCCCTGAGATCCATAACACAAAATGATAATAGGAGATTACACATGATTCAATGTACACAACTCTGTCGGATGCCCTATTTTACCTTTGATAGTTAACACATATCTTCAATCTAACTTCCAGTATAAACAATTACTAAGGTGCAGATGGGATAACTGACTAGGGTTTCCATCAATGAAAACACTAGATAACTTGAACAGTGTGTCTTCCCAACACTTAGTCCTGCAGAGATTTGAATAAAAGTACTACAAGTCTACAAACTTACGAAAAGGTGAAGAAAAGGCTTTGCAGGTGCTCAGTCCTATATAGTCAAACAAAGAGATCTCATAGGATGAAATCACTTTATAGGTCCTCAGACTTGCAAAGGAGGCACCCTTGGTGCTCGATCCTAAGGGAAGCCTGATGTGAAAGGATCCATAGATTCTGATTCATCCTCACAAGTGCTCAGTCTTGCAAGGCAAGCTTGATGCAAAGAAGTTCTACATGTTCTCGGTCCTGTAGAGAAAGACTAATCAAAGAAGCATGTGACTATTACAAGCTACATTGTAGGACAATCACAAAAAATATAGGTCTAGCTGGGCTTCTCCCAAGCTAGATGCAAAGATATAAGATAGGTCTAGTCAAGCTTCCCCTAAGCTAGACAACAATGAATTCATTTAAAGGAGAAGCTTTCAAAGGGGCTTCCTTTGGCACGGAACCCTTCAACACATAAAGGGTCCCATTCAAAGGGACATTCCAATTGAAAGATGGAGATAAGAGAGGGGGTCCTTAAGAAGGATGAACATCTTCAGAACAAGTTATCACTACCCCCAACGTACAGGGGAGGGGAACCATGTAAGATACTATAAAAGGGAGGTGTGAGAGCCTCATGAGAAAATACCTAGAATGGACAAGATAGAGGTAGGACTTGATATCACTTCTCATGAAAAGTTGATTTAGGTGCATCAAAAAATAGATGAGTGATGACACCAAAATCAAGAAGTTGTATTTTTTCCTTCAATTCCTTACATTCACTAGTGGAATGGCCAAGTGTTCGATGGTATGCACAAAAATAATGTTTTTCTTTATCATGCTTATGAAATTTCTTATGTGTAGGAGGAGGAAGAGTATTTCAAGTGGGATTTTAGAAGCCTCAACAAAAATTTCTCTTGCTCAGATAAAGAATCAGGAGCAGGAAGCAACACTTTCTCTTGTGGAGAAAATATTGAATTATCATAAGAAGAAGACTTGAAGATATCAGATAATAGTGGATGAATCAATCCAAGAGAATGAGGTTGAGAAAAAATCATGTCAACATTCAACCATGGTTTCCATTTAGATTGTTCATTTAGGCAACCAAGCCCCAAATTATGCTTACGAGGTACACATTCTATGGGGACTTGAATTCCTTGTTCATAATGCCCACAATCTTTACACCCATTGCCATATCTAGAAACGAACCCATATCCAAGACCATAGCGCATTTGTAAAGCTTCAAAAGATGGTGGTTCTATGTAGAGAGCATCATTCCACCAATGGACATCAAATGCATATACAAGACCACAACCATCTTCCTTATCTGATTCACAAACATTAACCTCCTTAATGGGAGTAAGATTATCCTCCTTAGTAGGGGAATGATCAGTTTCCTAAATAGGATCACAACTTTCCTTCTCAATGGGAGTCTGATCATTCTCCTTAACATAGGTGTTTGAGGTTATCGGAAGTTTAAGATGAATGAGATTCACTTTTTATTCTCCAATGAATAATTTTAAAGAGAATTCTAAGGATCCCCAATCATCACCAAGAAATGCATTGGATTCAAAAGAAGAGGTAGAGGGGGAAGACTTCATAATATCTACTTTAGTTTGTTCCTCCTGAGAGATATTCACTTTGAGGATAATCTTTGCAGATGGTACCACCGAGGAACATGTTATTGCATCAGAGGCAAGTGACATAATACAATTCTTAAGAGTGGACACGACCGAAGCCTGACTAGCAATTGCCAATTCATGAAGGTGAACAACTTTAGGGTCAGCCTTGATTGTGACCACTTGATTGTTTGCCAAAAACTTCATAGAATGATGTAAAGTAGAAGTCACAATTCCCATAGCATGAATTGAGGATCTCCCCAACCAAGCATCACATGAACCAAGGTGGGTAAGGTAATGGGGCCTAACCACAAAGACAAGATTATCGTGCCTAAGGCTTGTTGACTAGCATTATCAAATCCACGAATGTATAAAAATGAGGTAGCTAAGGAAGAAGAATCAACTTTAATCTTAGGTAGTAGATCTATACCACAAACATTGAGGGTTGAACCAGTATCAATGAGGGTATGTCTAATACCAATACTATTAACATTAACTATGATCATTAGAGGGTCTACTTGCTTATGTACTTTTGGAGGTGGGAGTTCCTACAGATAGAATGTGATATTCAATCAATCCACATGAATATGAGCCATAAACACATTAACATTTTTTCAGCTTAGCAAAGGCTAGTAAGAGGATCTTCTACAAGGCCTCCTAAATCATACCTTGATAATCTAGAGTAGTTTGAAGCAAATACCAAAGTGATATCTTAGCTAGAGTAACACGAAGTTTCTCAAAAAGATCATAGTCTCCAGGTGCTTTAGTCGCAGGTTTAGGTGTTCAAGGAATACTTGGTTGAGAAGATGGTAGAGAATTAGATTGATTAACATTTTTTTATTCCTTCTAGTTTTATAACTATGGGCTACCACTCCATAAGAGGGAGCCTTAGAAACATTAAGAGAATCACTGTTAAATGGAAAACCATTAATAGAAAAATTCCTTTTAGGAGAAGGACTAGTTGGAGTCAAATAAATGACTGGTCTCTTAGGCCTTTGAGGGGAAACAAAGACATAGGTGATATTTACAAATTCCTTATAACTTATAGAGGAATCATTTGAAGAAATATGCTCAACATCCATCCTTGAAGGATCTGATGTGAGAGGAGATTCATCATTCACTAATGCATCATATCTAGAAGAGAGTACATTGGAATAGAGATAAGATTCATCATTCACTAATGCATCATCTCTAGAAGAGATTGCATTGGAATAAATAGAAGGTAGAGTAAATTTAAGAAAAGTATCAATGATTTCATCTTCTTGCAACAAAATATCTTCTGAAACATGAGGAATTTCATGAGAAGGATCAAAGATATCGAGTGACATGGGTAAAGCCAACTCACCATCACATGCATGGAATGGAACATCATTAATTCTTTGAATCAAATTCGAAACTAAACTGATAAAAGAGGATATTAAATTCATTTTGAAAGTAATAAGTTAAATATAATAAACAATGTATAAATAATTTGGTCAAAGGTTGATGCATCACTTTGATAGCAAGAAATGGGGATCACCAAAATGTAGAGAAGGGGGTTTCACTACTCACAGGTCTCTTTATTCTCAAGAGAATCACAAGGAGCGAACTACCCTAAACTACCTCAAGGAATAGACAAAGAAGTCCAAAACCAAAAAGAGTAGGCCACAGAGGTTTTCTAGATAGACTGACAAATTCTTAGCCAAAGGATGGTAGTGCAAAACAAGGATAAGAGCATGGTACGTTGGAGTCCTAGAGGTGTGTTGACATCTCGTACGGACCAAAAATCGAGAATATCATAGAAAATAGCAAAGTGACTACTAACGATCTGATTACTAAGAACTTCCAAAATGTGGGAAAGTAATAGAAAGTAATCGAACTGAAATAAGGTAAAGTAAATGATAAAGTTAAAGGGAATAAGAGATGGAAGATGCTCACAACAACCCAAGTGATGAATCCTCTAGTAAGTAGATATCTCCAACACCTACACACATAATATCAAGGGAAAAATGTTGGGGTTATTTAGGGGCTTTCCGAAGTCAAACCCCCATTTTAGTGTTCCCACCTCCATGGACAGCCAGATAGATAGATAAAGTGAACAAAGAAAGTGAACAAAGTAAGAAAATACGAAGTGATAAAAGAAATCCCCACTCAAGGGGGGGAACCCGTATCACAAGATAGATAGATAGATGAAATAAAAAAATTCTTAGAGAGGGGATGTGAGGAATCCCAAGATGCTCAAAGAGACAAGATAAGAAATATATCACCTGCAAGGCTTGAGGGAGCCAAGGAGAGAGATAGAGTTGCAAGAGCCAAGGGAGTTGTAAAGAGAATTGTAAGAACTTGAGAGCTTGAGGTTGTTGTAACAAGCAAGAGAGTTGTGCAAGCAAGAGAGTACGATAAAAGAGAGTATGTCCAAGAGGGAGAGATCAAGAAGAAGACAAAATGGATTGAAAGGATAGCTTTTAAAGAGAGAAGAGGATGGAAAAGAAGCTTCTTGATCCATTACAAGGAATCTTGGGCCGTTACCACTGAAAAAAATAGTTGAAAAGTGGCAAGGAATTTGGAAACAACTGTTTGAATGTCAAAATTTCACAGGTTGCTAGTGTGGCATGCAGATATTTGTGTGGTGGGCTAGTTTCTAGACACATCACGCTACAAAACAATGAGAATAGAAAAAGCACAAGGGTTGACGCAAAGTTGACACACAAGGGTAGCTACTTAAAACGGGGTCCCAAGCATCCTGAGAGGGAAAATGCTCATGTAGGGGCTAAAATGAATCTATGAAAATGCTAAGGGAGTGGACACCAAAGTGGATACAACAAATGTATGTGAAATTGCAAGGGGTGCAATTTTACAAAGTTATAGGAGGAATGTCCAATGAGGAAATTGCATAGATGGAATTGATTGGGAAATCCATTAGGAATATTATTAAAAAGGGGGATTTTCTTATTAATGAAGGGATCTTCTAGATAACTAATAAGTAAAATAATTCTTTGTTTTGGAAAGATTAATAGGAAAACCATTCCCCCTATTCTTTCTTATTTTCAGTAGCTTCAACCTTTGAATGATATTTTTTAGGTAGGGTGGTCTAGAGTTATTGATTTTAAGTGCACTTTTTGGGGAGGTCCATTGTTTTTCGTGGAGGGAACCCAAGATTTGGAGTAGATGATTTTCTTTATAGGATCAAAACATTCTACCTTTAATTCTTATGAACCAATTGTGTATTTCCTTAGAATATAGGGATTTCCTTCCATGGGTTCATGATTCTAAAGGACTCTATTTGGTAGCTCTTGGCTATCATTCCTTAGATAACTAGAAATGAGGGTATAATTATTCTAATAGTTAGAGAATAATTTGGAATACATGTGTTTGGAATAAGTGTAACTTATTATGTGTGTTTTAATTCAAAACAAGTTCCTCACCTAGAAAAACATTAAAAAATAGGTTTCTTGATGTGACCCTTCCATTTGTGTTCGTTGTGGTAATGAATAATGTAATAATAAAATTTAATTTCAATATCCCTTCTCTATGGAGATATGGAGCTTATGATGGAATATCTACAATGTATATTTTATTCATCCTACCTCCATTCTTGAGTTTTGGGCTTGTATGGGTTATCCCCTAGCATTATCATCCTTCCTTTTTTTATTGTGTGGGATATTGGTCCTTCTTTTATTCTTTGGAATATTTGGTTGGAGAGAAACTATATAATCTTCCAAGAGAATTTAATTATAGTCATGTTATTATAGTATAAGATTATATGTATGATCAAAGAGACTATTGAGGCTAAATTTCGTATTGATGAACTTCTTACTTCTTATATGTGATTACTAAACATCTTTGAGTTTCCCCTTTCCTTTTCCTCATAGGATCAACTTGGCCATAGAGATTATTAATTACACTAGGAAGGTGAAAGGGTCAAGGAAGTGATCTATCCTAGTGTGAATTTTAAGAACTAATATTGATGGATCTACTCAAGGCAACTTGAGTGCTATTGGGATTGGTAGAGTTGGACATGACAGTAAAGACTTGGTTCATTTCTTGCTTAATATATTTTTGAAATCTAACAATCAAATTTGGGCTTGGTCCATTCTTATGGAATTGGAGAGAGCTTGTGCATTAAGATAGAGGAAGGTTATATGTGAAATAGATTCTATGATTTTAGTTTATTGAAAAAAATATTTTTTTAAGAGTCTTCCTAGAGGTTGGAATTAGTGGCTACGAATATTCTTCATTTTTCCATAAAATATGACTGAATCTCTTTTGTTTTGAATATGACAACTAAAGGGGGGGTGAATCAGTTGTCACTGATTTAATCTTTTGATTCAATCATCGGAACTAATTCTTAACATTTCTTAAATGATTAATCATCAAATGCTAATGCAGAAACTTAAATCCAACTCATAAACACAATAACACTAGATTTACATGGAAAACCCTATAAGGGAAAAACCACGGTGAGGATTAACTCACACTATAGAGAATATCAAAACTATTTACAAGAGGCTCACTGCCTTAGAAATAAGGCTCACTACAAAAACAAGGACTCACTACCACAAAGATACAAAGAAGAAAAAGAACACTGGTTACAGAGAGAAGAAAATCTCAATGCAACAAAGGATTCCACCACAATCATTCACAAACAATATGCATGAATGATAGAGTTCACCTTCTGCTCACTACATCCAGAAACTCATAATTTAGGCTTAGCATTGATCTACCACACACACATCACACACAATCACTGGATAGAATCAATGTCACACCAATCTACTCTTTTTCTTTTCATTTATCATTCTTCATCACTCTTGTATATTTTTCACCACTAACTCATCCTATATTTATACCATCTTCAACTTTGAAACATATCCAAAGTCGACCATCCAAATTCAAATTCAAACTAGGTTAGCACCAAAACATCCTAGGGTGCAATTAGAATGAAGGCGACCCAAACACACACTTCATCAACTTTGAAAGTAGTGTTCAACACAAGTTCAGCTAAACCAATGTAAAACACATAGAACCATTAAGCATGAACTTTATAGATGTTGAAATTATCTTCAATAATATCAAGGAAACTCAACTCTAGAACCGCAAGTCGTAAGACTTCATCAAAGAGAAATCCAAACCAACAACATTCCTCTTGTACCTCAACCAAAAACATAGAAAACCATAGTTCACAACTAGTGAACATAACTCACATTGTACAATGAATCATCAACTAAAAATATGGATATAGCATCTTCCAATAACCATGATCAACATATCTGAACCATACAAACATAGGAGAAAATACAGAGCATAAACCGGAGCAACCACTCAACACTTGCAACATATCTTCATTGCAATTTTCTCAATATCCTCGACATATACAACCAACAACCTGCATCCATGACACTAATGACAACAAAAACCAATTGATAACCAATTGACTAGTTGACATCAATGACAACACCTTAAATATTTTCATTCTTGCAATAATATCCCCCTTTTTTCATTGATGGCTACACATGATGTGAAAAACCATCAAAGATAACATACAACTCTGATTACACTTCTCAATATTTGTCTTTTATTTTCTCCCCCTTAGTAGATAATCTTTTGTATTATTCCTCTTTTTCTTCACATGCTTCCTCTCCTTTTTCTTTTTTATCTTTTAATATTTTTGCACATGCTTCCTCTCCCCCTTTGACATCAATGGAAAAGGAAAAATATATTTTACATTGATTTCTCCTTTGAAATGAAAAATAGAATACTCATAATGAAAATACCTAACACTACCTGCTCCCCTTAAGAGGTAGCCTCCACGACATCATTCTAGAAGAAATATTGATCCATAGATCTACCAGACAAATGCATCTCCATAACAAAGGAGGGGAAATGACCCCTAACTTCTCCCAGAGATACTCAAAAGCATCTTTAGGAAGAGCCTTCGTGAAAATATCAACCACCTGATCCTTCGTCAGAACTTACTCAAGCTTTACTTCATTCTCCATGACCTTCTCTCTCAAGAAATGATATCTAATAGATATATGCTTCACCCTCAAGTGCATCATAGGATTTTTTAAAATGTTAATTGCACTTGTATTATCACAGAAAATAGATATAGGATTATCATACATCACTATGATATCTTTCAATTTTTGTTTCATCATTAGAACTTGTGTACAACAAGATGCAACAATATGCTCAGCTTCAACAATAGACAAGGAGACTGAATCTTTCTTTTTGCTCAACCATGGAACTAATCTACATCGAATAAAGAGTGCACCACCACTTGTACTCTTTCTATCATCTAGACATCTAGACAAATTTGCATCTATATAGGCACTTAAAATAAAGTCAGTATCTTTAGGATACCATAGTCCATAATCCGAAGTGACATTCAAGTATCTAAAAATTATTTTAACAGCAACAACATGTGTTTCCTTATGGTCTTCTTGAAATCTAGCTACAATATAGACAACATGCATAATATATGGTCTAGTAGTAGTCAAATATAATAGTCCACCAATCATAGATCTATACTTGCTTTGATCAACCTTAGGTGAATCATCATCTTTACCTAATTTCAATCTTAAAATATAGATTACTATCTGTCATACCTTTGTTGAAACCTTGTTGAATCAAGTACCTTTCTAACCTTGCATACTAATCTCTAAGAGCTTGCTTCAATCCATATAAATCTTTCTTCAATCTATACACCATATCCGATTGCTCTGTCAATTGAAATCCTTCTAATTTTTCTATGTAGACTTCTTCTAGCTGACCATTCAAAAGTGCTGACTTGACATCCGTCTGATAGACCTTAAAATATTTATGAGCAACAAATGCTAGAAACATCCTTATAGATTCCATTCTTGCTAATGGGGAAAAAGTTTCCTAAAAATCTATGCCTTCTACTTGTGAGTAACCTTTACACACAAGCCTTTCCTTGTTTCTAACAACTACTCCATTCTCATTCAACTTATTTTTGAACACCCACTTCAATCCAATGATGTTTTTATTTGCGGGTCTTGGGACAAATTCACAGGTTTGATTCTTCTCAATATGCATAAGTTCTTCTTTCATGGCTTCCATCCAATTTTCATCTTTACAAGCTTCACTTATAGTATTTGGATCAATCTCAAAAATTAAACACATATTCACTTTAGTAGTAGCTTTGCTTCTAGTTAATATACCTTTTGTCTTCTCACCAATAATGAATTTTTGAATGATTCTTCTATACATATCTAGGTTTCCTAGGGGACATCACCGAAGCATCTTCATCTCTTTCATTTTGTTCATCCTACTTCTCTTGCTCATCCTTTTCCTATTCTTCAATTTCTTCTATTCTTACACAATCAGGTTCATCAAATACATATCCATCAATGTCAATGAAATTTTTCATTATCTCATCAACCTTAACATTTGCACTCTCTATGATATTTCTCAATATTTTATTGAAACATGTATGCCTTGATATTAGTAGAATATCCAAGAAAAATGCCTTCATCACTTCTTGCATCAAACTTTCCCAAGGTTTCCTCATCTCTTCTGACATAACATTTTCTTCCAAACACCTTGAAATAGTTAAAAGTAGGAATTATTCCATGCCATAACTCATAGGGAGTCTTTTTACTATTTTCTCTTGCTTGAACTTCATTAAATACATAAACAAAAGTATGAATAGCTTCTTTCTAGTAAAATTCTTGTAAACCAGACTTAGTAATCATTGATCTAGCAGCCTCTTGAACCGTTCTATTTTTCCTTTCAACAACTTGTTGAGGAGTTCTCAGGGAAGATAATTGTCTCTTTATTCCATGCACTTCACAAAATAGATTAAACTAATGGGAGGTTAATTCTCCACCTATGTTAGACCTTAAACATTTTATCTTCAAGTTTACTTCATTTTCAACCATAGCTTTGAATGTCTTGAATCTCTCTAGTGCATCTAATTTCTCTCTAAGAAATGTAACCCATGTATATCTAGAATAATCATCAATTAAAAGAATAAAGTACCTTTCACCAAGTAGACTTCTCACTCTTGTAGGACCATAGAGATCTATATGAACTAAATCTAGTAGTCTGGTAGTAGATTGTTCCTTTGATCTGTAATAATTTATTGCTTGCTTTCCAAACTAACAATTTATGCACATAGCATTAACAAGCTTTGTAATTCTTGGTAAATCTCTCATGGCCTAAACAACACTAATCCTCTCCATTATTTAATTATTTTCACACCAATGTTCTCTTTTTATTTTCGCTTATCATTCTTCTTTTCTCTTGTATATTTTTCACCACTAACTCATCCTGTATTTATACCATCTTCAACTTTGAAAAATATCCAAAGTCGGCCATCCAAATTCATTTCAAATTAGGTCGGTGCCAAAATATCCTAGGGTAGAATTAGAATGAGGGCGACCCAAACACACACTTCATAGGTACCCAAGTAGATCCAACACACTTCATCAACTTCAAAAGTATTGTTCAACACAAGGTTGGCCAAACCAGTATAAAACACATAGAACCATTAAGCATGAAATTTCTAAATGTCAAAATTATCTTCAATACAATTGAGGCAAATCAACTCTAGAACTGCAATTCATAAGACTTCATCAAAGAGAAATACATACCAACAACATTCCTCCCAAACCTCAATCAAAAACACAAAAAATGATAGTTCATAACTGGTGAAAATAAATCACATTGTACAATGAATCAATGGCTAAAAATTTGGATATAGCATCTTCCAATAACCATGATCAACATATCTGAACCATACAAACATAGGAGCAAATCTAGAGCAGAAACCAGAACAACCTCTCAACACTTGCAACATATCTTCAATACAATTTTCTCAATATCCTCAACATATACAACCAACAACCTATATCTATGACACTAATAACAACAACAACCAGTTGATAACCAATTGACCAGTTGACATCAATCACAACACCTTCAATCTTTCCATTCTTGCAACATTTGGTCCATATTCCTAGAGAATGGAATAAGGTGGTTTACTATCTAGTTAAACAAGCTTTTGAAGAGGTGTGAATTGGATTATTCTAGATTGGGGTACTTTGACCCAAGATAAATCTTAATAGATCCTTTATATTATTCATGATGATTAGGCATAATAAACTAGTCTTGTCAATTGTGGGTAGTATGAGTCTTGGTTGACATTTGGGATTTTCTAAGTGCTATATTGGGTGGTATTGTAGGAAACCCCTATGGATTCCTCTCCTATTAATTTTTATTTTGTCTATATCTCTCTATAATTTTCTCTAGTATATTTATATTTAACTATACTTAAATATATTTTTTATTTTTTCTAAGAATAATTGACACAAATTGAAAAATGCTAAAAATACTAATTTTCAACATCTCACTTTAGACTTGAAAAATTTGACCCTTCAAAAATGTTAAACTTTTGACCCATCAACGTTGTTGAGAAAATTTGTCTCAACCTTACAATTACAAATTTTTTACTGTTGATAGATGAGTGTGGGAGGTCTAGGGGGTACCCCCTATAGAGTTCTAGGGGATTATCCTCTCGATGGGGGTTCTAAGGGCTACAAGCCTCAATTGGGGTTTATGGTCAACATCCCTCGAAACCACATTCTATGTATATTTTATTATTATAAATATGGACCATTCATCATTAAGTTCTAGATCTGATAGTAGATATTTTAGGGCTTGTCTTTCCCTAAAAGGAAACCCTATTTTGTGAGGGCATTGTATTATGACTATGCATTGTGATGTATTTTGAGAGTTTGATAGCAGCCATGCTACCTCTGGATCTTTGGTTGGTGAGACTCCAATGAGAAGCTTAATCTACAAGTATATTGTATTCTTCATGATTTTTAAATAATATATTGGGTGTTCTTTGGAGTGTGGGGTTTTCTCTTGAAAGGGTTTTCCCATTACCTTTTCCTCCATTATTTAATTCCTCCTCACCATAAATCTTTGTCCACTCAATCCTATCCCTTGAATCCATCTACATGCATCAAGATCTAAACTTGTCACCATGTGACAAGTGTCCTAACCTACCTATCCTACCCCTTTCTCACACATTTGTGAGCATATCTCTCACACATGTGAATCCACCCTACCTCTTACACATGTCATAGAAATTTCATGCTCTCAAGCCACCCTACTTTGTATACATGTCATAGACATGTATCTTTCATGTTATTTCTAATTATAGAGTAGGGGAATTTGATGCTCATGAGTCCCTTGATTTCCAAGAGAGTCCTAGGGAATCGATTGCCATAAACTAACTTAGTTTATCTAATGGAAGAAAAAGAGAGATGAAGAAATTGCAAAGAAAGAACTGAGCACAAAATATCAGAAATGGTAATAGATAGAAATCTTCAAGAATAGAGAGAGAATATCACTAAGCTTCCTGTCATAGAAGGAGAAGCTCAAAGAAAAAGGACGTAACTGCAGGATCGATAAACCAGCGTGGCGTGCTAAGGTATAAGAGGTACGTTGATGTCCTGTATGGATAGAGCACTAAACCTCTAGAAAGAAATATTAAGGATCTACTAACTATTTCAGATTTGAGGTCTATTTAATCTACTAAGTTGACAAAAAATGGGAAATGTTGATAAATGACAAGGAAGGTAGAGGACCAACTTACAAAGAGTCCTATGTGTTGAAACCTTCCTTCATGCCATAATGAGCAACCTACACATAAGGTAAACGAGGAAAAATGTTAGGGTAGTTTCAGGGCTTACTGAAATCAAACCCTCATTTTGGTGTTCCCACCTCCACGAACCACTAGAAAGATAGATAGAAATGGATACACAATAAAGTAGACAAAAAGTGATAAAATAAAACCTTGCTCAAGGAGGAGAACCCATATCATGAAGAAAAGATACAATAGATAATCTATTCACAAATAGAAAAGAAGAGAGCATTACCAATAATTTGTGTCACCCTCCTAGCTTGATGAACACATAATTGAGCACTTGCAAGAGAGATTTGGATATTGGAGGGACCTTAGTCCAATAAAGCTTCGCTATAGAAATAAGATTGAGAGAGTAGAAGAGCAAGAAGAGAAACCTCAAATGAGAGACAGAGAGAGAGAAGAGATCGAACATAAGAATGAATCTAAGAATAGAATGAAAGAATGAGTTCTATGTAGATGCATGGGCAGGAAGAGCCGTTACTCTCAAAATTTGACCACAAAGACACATGTCACGAGCTAAAGATTCCAAAATCCCCCATTTCAACTCAAAAAATGTAGGGATGCTAATTGGTCATGTGGACACCCACACATAGGCATCCACCTCATCATTTTGTGAGAAATGAGGTGGTAAATTATTTTTGCTTCATCGCTGACCCTTATGAACTTGAAATCACGAAATTATGATTCATAAGATTCTTGTCATAAATGTGACTAGGCATAATAAATGCAAGGGTCAAATAAACAAATGTGAAATTTCCATGGGGTGCAATTTTATGACATTACATTTTTCCCCCACTTTAGTGAGCTAATCTTTAGAAAATTAGGTATAGTAAATAGAAAATAGAACATTTTATAAATTTGCATGCCAAAGAGAATACTATAGAGGTCATAGAGGTCAAGCGGGGAGGTACCAATGATGCCCCCAGTAATCAAGCTCAATGAGAAACCATAGTATCTGATGTGAAGGTTCATTATGTAAAACTCAAATCTAGGTTAGCTCAAAAATTAGAAGCTGCCAAGATGAGAAGAATGTTCAAGAAAAATTTGGTGGTTTGGAAGAAAAATATGATGAAGTGATTTTATTCCCCCTCCTAATTTGTCCCCAGCTTGGTGGGGTAAAAATAGAAAACACAATGAGACCACAAGGTCCACGAAAAAATTGCCCCGAGGAGCCTATATATACTCGAGTGGTCCCTGACAAGTGTCATTTTCACTATTCACTATGAGAATTTTGTTGACTTTTGAGAGAAAAACTAACAAAATACCTCACAAACAAGAGTTGGAGGACCCACAAATCAATTAGCTACGGCGGGTAGTGGCCAAGGGGAAAGCAGTCATTCAACTGAGTTTGAAAAACCTCTTTTTGTCACATTTTATAGCAATGTTTAGCAATTTTTTCCAATTTGAGGAGTGCAGGATTCCCACCTACACACTAGGGACCTTCATCTATGTTGGATTATGCCATACACAGCATCTAGCCAACCTCCAATGGCGGACATTGGACATAGGCATGGTGTGTAGATTTCTATGCAGCACACCCGTATCCCAAAGGTTGCACTTAGAAAAAATTTCTATAAAATTTAAAATATTTTAATGTAAAGATATTGGACTTGAATCTTTTTCTATTTTGTAGGACTACCCCAAGATGAGAGAGCATTGAAGTAGATGGGTGGTATGGTTGATCTATGACAAGGCATAGGACATGTCCCTAAATGAGAAGGGGAATCTTTGTCATGAGGTCCTATGGTATTCCTACACCATGCCAGAGATTCTCTACCATGATTGCATGTTGATGGCCTTAATGTAGTGGTGGGACTTTACCACCTCCACTTTCCACCTTTCAACAAGTGAGATGACAGTCACCCTGGAGAATGTCTACCGAATTATCGGCCTCCCCATTAGTGAACGACGGGTGGCTCTAGGTGATATGAATTCTACTTGAGAGTGATTTGATGCATCTAGTATTTTGTAGGGAATATTGAACCTCAAAACAGGATAGGCCATGTCTACATACATTGGTTTGAGCAAGGCAACAACAATTCCCTTGTATGGAGAGTGATGATAGTGACGATCATCCTCCAGGTGACCATGGATGGGCAAGGCTCTCACCTTCATGGGGGCCTCTTCCACACCATCAAAGAGATGGAGGAGCAACGTACTATCTACATGTAGGACCATATTATGGCAGCACACTTGTACCACGAGCTTGGCAGGTTCCTGCATTATGAGTATGTGAGCCTCACAATGTACTCATTGTTATAGGTGTGGGAATTTTCTCACATCACTTACATCTAGCCATTCAAATATCCACAAGTGAGGTACCATACCATTTTGATGACACACTGGTATGAGCTTGATCACCAATGGAGATATAGATATTTAAAATTTTGAAGACTTTAGATGGATACCCTACAAGATGACTAGATTAGATGGCAGCTATATAGAGGGATGAGCTAGGTTGACGATCGCAGATATCTATGGGACATGTAGCATCATGATTTTTTGTTTGGTCAAATGGATCATATTATTATGCCTTTCTATTGAATTTAGGTGGCATGATAGTTCAACATTTTGCAAACTATTTCATCAATTATTCCATCGTACACCAAGGCAATGAGGAGCACCACAAGATCGAGAAATCTTCGGTGTCCTACCCTAGTTGAGGTCGTCCCTACCAATAGCGAGGAAGGTGATCGAGACCAGCCTCTTATGCTACTTGTAGATGATGTGGGCATAGCATGGGGTTTCTGGACCTAGTGGCAACAGCATGGTCCTGCTCTGATTTTCTTGACGGATGTCCCAAGGGGAGACACTAGTGTTTAGGAGGAGGAGGAGATAGAGGTGAAGACAGTGGTGCAAAGCACCAACAAGCCGAGGAGGTGAGTATAGCAACAACGAGGTTGAGGCGATGATGGAGGTTGGCATCCCCTCCACCCGCCATCCCAATTTTAGCAGCAATTCCATTAGCTTTTTTCAGTCTAGTGATTGCAGCACCAACAACAACATCTAGCATAGGAGGTGTTGGACCCAACATTGCTCCTCCCTTGACCTGCACTACTAGGCTAGGGATCCAAGTACTAGATTTATTTGTTTTATTTCCTTTATAGTACTTTTAGTTTTATCTTGTATATCCATATGTGTGAAAATAATTTGATATATCATGTAGTAATGATGGGCCCACTTTTTCTATGGTTGCACTAGACAAATAGGGTTGGATTGCATTCATCATGTAGTGCATCTCAGAGACTATCTTCACCATGCCTATCCAGTAGATTTTCCTAGAGGCATTCAGGTTGGATTTAGCAAGGTGACACACCCATCTTTTCAAGTTGGTTGCACATCTCAAGATAGCATATGAGGAGGCACAAGTGGAGGTCATTTAGAGGATTGCTAATGTGGGGAGCCTCACTGGATAGAGGGGTCAACTGTCAAGGGAGTTGTAGGCTATGCTCTCCAAGAGAGACAAGGTGAGGACAAGAGCTGAGAGTGTTAAGGAGGCATGTGATGCCCTGCAAAGTTGACTCAATGACCTTGTGGTGTAGCTATCACATGTGATCCTGACAAGCAATCCAAAGTTGCAAGAGGCACTGAGAAGAGAAGAGATATAGATAGCCTTGTTGTAGGAAGATATCAGGGGCCTACAGATAGGCATGTGAGCCTTATGATCACACAGATCTTGATCCATTTCCACTATCCAACCTTGACCATGCTCAACGCTAGGATCAAAGTGCTCAGGGAGCCTCATGTGCGATCATTAGATGCCCATTTTGATATGCACCATTTTTATATCAATGACACATGTTTTGTATAACATTTTTGATGTATAGATATTGATAAATATACAACCACCACTATTTTTTTAGGATAGTGGTGTGATACATGTACATGATTTGCATGTAATATATATATACATGAGATTTTGATTTTGACATCATTTTGTTTGTTTTTTTGTATGCATGCTTTTACTTTCATGTATGATTATGTGATGGATGTTATGCTTATGGATGTATTTTTAGATTACATTTTATCATGATTTAATAAACACACATGGATGTATGTTAATTAAATGCAATGATGATCTAATTACCTAACATAATAAAATACATGTCTGTATGGAATTTCTAAATAATTAACACACATGCATAGATACACAAGATAATAAAACACATGCATGTTAATTGAGTGTGCCAATCCTTACCATGTTTGTTTACTATTTTATGAAGAATGAGCTCAAGAGTTTTAGATGCTTTCACTTTGCCATTAGATTGAGGATAGTATGGTGTAGAGAATCTATGTTGAATATGAAACTTCTGTAAAAATTACTTCACCTCTTTTTTTCTTAAATGGTGCACCATTGTTGAAAACACAGGTAGATGGCAATCTAAAGTGAGCAATGATATTATTTAGAAGAATTCTATAAATGGACTCAACATTCATGGATTGAAGCAAGATAGCTTCAACCCATTTCATAAATTAATCTATAGTGGTGATGATAATGACATGTCCTTTAGAAGAAGGAGATGATATTTTGCTAAAAATATCCAATGCCCACTTTGTGAATGGAGATGGAGGGGTCTAGTTTTGGAGCTCTTGAGCAGGAGTGTGAATGAGATGATTATGTTTTGACATTGCAGACATTTCTTGACAAAGGAAAAGGAATCTTGTTCCATTATTTTCCAAAAGTATCCCATTGAATCAATTTTTTCACTAAGGATTTACCACCAAAATGTCCACCCCTAGAGCCTAAATGGGCCTCCTTAAGGGCAAGGGATATTTCTATTGGAAATTAGAATGCTAAATACTATACACACAAAAATAATACTTTATTCCAATTCGATTTTCTTCAATAAAAATTAAATATTTATAGGACTTGTTTATCCTATATTATACAAAACATCATATAACAACTCCCTTGGATAATTTTGTGACTAGAAAATAAGCAAAATCCTAAATATATGAGTTGTTAAAACAACTCATAATAAAAACAAACAATCACTATAATATAATATTAAGTTGTTTCTCAACAACTTAATATTAGCTTACATAAATCTATTTTATCAAACATACTAATCATGAAACCCATGTGAACACTAATTCTTAACACCCCCCTTAGTGTGAACATGGAGAGAAAGAACATCACACAAGTTGGAAATAGAATCATTTGCCTATGCATACTTTAGGTCTTTATACTACTATCTGGATCTTTTTGTACATGACCACCTACATATGAGAACTTTTCCGGCTTTCACTTCCATTGAACGCATCACCGGCTAACCATACTTCCAAGAAGTTCAACAGTTAGAGGATCTCTATAGCTAGTGCACTCTCTTATACAAATATTTACATTATCAATGATGTCCATATTCTCTTCCTTTCAAAATTTAACACTTTCAACTACAATAAGACCAGCTCTTTGACTCATGATCTTGATTCAAATGAAAGTAACCTCTCATCAACCTTTCATTGTTTTCACACAGGTTCACCACAAACTTGAACATGAATAGGAACTTGCTCATTTGTTCACCTTAAATGGTTTTCTAGATTACATTTAACCTTTTCAAGATCCATGAACTACATTACACTAGTACTTTTGTTTATTACAATATTTTACATGAGTAGGGTACATAAGAAAATAACATACATGAATAGAATTACCCATTTTTTTTATCATGTCACTCGATCTCCAACAACGTAAAAAACTATCACTGCCACACAATAGAAAATAAAATTCCACCAAAGCTGATAAGTGGCCTTCTCGTTAGTGACTAATGAGAGAACACTGAGTGTCCTCCATCCTCCATTTTGACTCCTTGGTCCTTCCTAGCCAAATGTAGCATTAGAATCTCCAAAAACACTATTAGATATATCATCAAATCCATGTGCACATGAATAAGAGGATCTAGCCATAAGAATGCACCCTTTAAATTACTAAAATAAATCTTTGTTAACTCAAAATAAATTCTCTATTATAGTGCTACTTAGTGTAAAAATAAAATATTTTTCTTATATCACCACCTTTTGTATTACATTTCTTGGATTTAAGTAGCAAAAGATTTTAACAAACCCAAAATTAATTTAATCAACACTATTAAATGACTCTCCTTTTGATTCAGTGAAGCTTTACACTATCCATTCAAGAGAATGCCATCTCTACCCATGCTAGAAAATTCTCCTCCAATAATATTCAAAGGGTATAAGAAAGATAAATGCTTTGATATCTCCTAGAAAAATATGTTTTTCTTCATTCCATCTACACAAGCACAAGGTGAGAATCCTTTGATACCATATTAGAAATTAGAACGCTAGATACTATACACACAAAAATAATACTTTATTCTAACTCAATTTTCTTCAATACAAATTACATATTTATAGGACTTGTATATCCTATATCATAGGAAAAATCATCTAACATCTCGCTTAGATAATTACGTGACTAACAAATAAACAAACTCCTAAATATATGAGTTTTTTAAAAAACTCATAATACAAACAAATAATCACTATAATATAATATTAACTTGTTTCTCAACAACTTAATATTAACTTACATAAATCTATTTTATCAAACATACTAATCATGACACACATGTGAAAACTAATTCTTAACACCCTCCTTAGTGTGCACATGCTAAGAAAGAACATCATAGAAGTTGGAAACAAATAGCATGCCTATACATACATTAGGTCTACATACTACTATCTAGATCTTGTTGTACTTGATCACCTACATATGATAACTTTTCCAGCTTTCACCTCCAGTGAACTCATCACCAGTAACCATGCTTCCAAGAAGTCCCATAATTAGAGGATCTTTGTAGCCAATTGCTCTCTTATATAAAAATTTACAATATCGATGATCTCCATATACTCCTTTCAAACTTTAACAATTTCAACTACAATAAGCCCAACTCTTCTAACTCATGATCTTGATTCAAATGAAAGTAACCTCTCATCAAACTTTCATGGTTTTCACACAGGTTTATCACAAACTTGAACATAAATAGGAACTCACTCATCTCTTCACCTTATATGGATTTATGTATTACCACTAACCTTTTCAAGATCCATGAACTAAATTACAGCGCTAGTGATTTTTTTTATTATAATATTTTACACTAAGAGGGTACATAAGAAAATAACACACATGAATAGAAATAGCCATTTTTGCTGATCTTGTCACTCAATCTCCAACAACATAGAAAACTATCACTACCACACAATAGAAAATAAAATGACACCAAAGCTTATAAGCGGCCTCATCGTTGGTGACTAATGAAAGGACATTGAGTTTCCTCCAACCTCTTATGCCTACATCCTCCACTTTGACTCCTTATTCCTTCCTAGCCAAATCTATAATTAGAATCTCCAAAAACATTATTAGATATAGCATCAAATCCATGTGCACATGAATAAGAGGATGTAGTTGTTGGAAGAATGAAAAAGAATCCCTCTGATGTGTTTTCATTGATGCCAACATTGGTTGCTCACAGTTTTGTCTAATCTGGTAAATAGTGTTTGTTTTACCCAGATCCAGTAATTTCGTCTGAAATTGCTCATTTTAGAAGATCGGCCTATGCGGTTTTAGTATGTTATTCAGGACTGTTAAATGCATATATGAACAAGTTTTCAGCGATTTTGGTTGAATGGGTTAAAAGATACAAGTAATAGAAGTTTGACATACAATCTTATGCTTATAACTATGCCAAGTGGTATGACTAAATTGGTCTACATTCCTTCGGTATTTTGATCCAGTCTTTATGAATTTGGGATATTATTTATAGGTGTCAACTCTACATGTATTCCAAAGTTTGCATGCTCATATGATCATATGGTTGATTGATGTTAGTCAGTTTTGTTTGTTGAATACATCGAATAATGAGAGGGGGGGTGAATTAGTATTCTGCTAACATAATTAATTAGTAACCATTCAATTATCAATCCACATCTAGCTGCAAAAGTAAACCAAAACATAAAAGGAATCATAATGCATTAACACCATGATTTTTACATGAAAAACTCAAAAAAGGGAAAAACCACGATGAGGATTAGCACACACTATATTATAACTGGTTACAAGATATTATAGGGATCACTGCCAAGACTCACTATCCTTGAAAGGCTCACAGCCTAAAGTGAATACAAAATGGCTTGTCACCAAGATATAAAGAGTATGGCTCACTACCAAATGATGAACTAAGTACACCTTCAAAGTGCAGAGATCAGTTCCGATTAAGCTCTGGGATACCAGAAATTATGCTCCAGGAATAGGCATACAACAACTATCAAAAACCTTTCACTACAACACTTGTTACATCAATGTATACCACACCATTCCTTCATCTATATCTGCATATCCTTTTTTCTTCATCATACACACATATATATATAGCTTCATCTTTATACATCAATTAGGTAGCCTAATTGAATGCATAATTCAAAAAAGATTTTTCGGCTTAAATCAAAAGTCCTTTTAGCACACAAGACAAACTATAATGGAAACTAATTAGATCAATCTAGACCTAATAAGGAACACTTTAAACATTTATAAGATAAGTTGTTCATAACCCTGTCGACCAAAAGAATGTCGAACTTTTGTCACTTAGATAACTCAACCAAATCAACCAAAATTGCTAAAAGCTCATTTGTAGTTGTAACTGAAACTCATGAGAAACATATCAAAAACTCATAGAATTTCATTTTACTGAGAGGATTTTTGGATCAAAATACTAGATCAGTATAGACACATAGTTTGCTTAGCCAGTTACCAATCAGTGTTGGCATCAATGACAACAAACCTAGAGGTCACCTTCTTCATTCTTCTGACAATCTCCTCCTTGGTCATTGATGGAAACATGTGCCAAAAAAAATGAGACTTGCTTCAAAAAAAAATATTGTGCAATACTAATGTGCTCAACTCCCCCTATCATATGTACAGGAACACCAAACACAAAAAAAAATCATAACATAACATTCTTTATACATACTCTTCTCCTCTTCTCCCCCTTTGACATCAAGGATAAAGGACTAGGAAAAGATAAAATACTTCAAATCAGGAACTGGGGCACCCTGTAACTCCTTGAGAATCACTTCCCAAGCCGTATTTCCATCATCCCAAACTCCTTTTTCCCTAGAAAGAGTTTTGTTCAAAGATTCTAATTCCACCAAGCATTCTTCTCCTTCTTCTGGAGTGGATGAAATAATGTTCATCTTCTCAATTTTTTTCGCTTCCATCAACGCATTTGATATAGATACATGTCTGGACATAACCAAGTCTCCAAGTTGGGCATACCATCTCATAGCATCTTCTTTCTTCCTCTACAAGATAAAAAAATTTCTTTGAAGATCTACAATAGAAACCCATCCAACATAGTTTTTATCATCTGTAACCTTATAATCTCTGTAGGCATTTGCAAGTTGAGACTCAATCAATTCCATTAATTCCTTGATACCCCGAGTGGCTTCAAGCCACTTCATGCAATAGAAAATTAGCATTTGGGCTTCCTCATCACATTCTCTTCTTTCAAAGTTTACAAAGCCCCATCATGTGCAGTTGCACACTTGTCTTGCAAAAATAGTAGTCTTTTCTCTAGTAGACTTAACTCCACTTCTTTTGCAATCTATATCTTGAGGTTAGATGTGTACTCTTTGACTGAATCAACTATAAGCTTTAAATTTTCAATTGGACCTCATGAGTTATCTGTTGTAACACCAGGGGATGTCTCTTGTAAGGCTTTAATAGCTTCATTAATCAGTTCATTTCCATTTTAATATGACTCAGTAGCTTCCTATGTGACAGAGTCAAGAAAAGTGCCACTTAGCTTTATTTTGTCACCTGGTGTATTCTTAGTCAAGTCCACATAACCTAGATGTGAAGGCAGCTTAACTAGATGGGGTGGAAACACTAGTTGAAGTATAGTTTTCCTTGAAAGAAGACCTTTAAGGGTACTTTCGAATGATTCTTCATATTTCTTTGACAACACAGAACCTATGGGAATCTCTCCTTTGCTCTTCTCAGTCATAGTGGCTTTCTTGTCTTCCTCTTTCTTTTTTTCTTCTTCTTCTTCTTCTTCTTCTTCTTCTTCTTTTTCTTTTTCTTTTTCTTCTTTGGATGAATTTCCAGTGGATTTTTCTATGTTTTCTTTCTCCCTTATATCCTCATCATCCTTGTCATTATTCTTTTCTTTGTCCTTACTCCCTTCACTTTCATCTTTGTTTTTCTCATCCCTATTTTTGGTAGATTCTTGATGTTCTTCTTGCTTATCACTAGAATGATCTTTATGTTGATCATCAGACCTTTTGTTGGTTGTCTCTTTTGTATCAGTCTGAGGGGTAGGGGTCTCCAAAACACCAAGTTTCTTATCAACATTTTCCAAAATTGGATTATCCATCACATTAGCAATAGTAACATGCTTTTATGCTTGAGTTGTGTGGGATGAAGAACTAGTTCTTTCCCCATAACTCCTTGCTAATTATCTGATTACATCTTGAGTTACTTGCCTTACTTTTTCCATATAGTATTCCTCCTTAGTCATTAGCATATTAACCCTCTATTTGACTCTAAACAATGTAGAACATTCTTTTAGCAGATTGACAACTTCTATTTCTGAAAAAGTGGAACTAATGGATTTTAGGGCTTCATTTCCCATTTTTTCTTCAACATTTATAGCCTCTTTCCTTCTAAGTACTAATTCTTTCCACACATTTTCAATAACTTTGGACTGTATCATCTCCATACTTACATTAAAAATAACTATATACTGAATAAATGCATTTACGATGGTTTCCTTCCCTTCATCATTAACTTCATCAAACAACTTAGCAGTTGGCATAAGGTAATTTTCAATCATATTATTAACTAAGGCTCCTAGATTTAAAGATGGTTGATCACTTACCAGAGAAGAGTCAGGTATGTTCTCCAAAGGATCAAATGATCCTTCTTCATTCTTCTTCTTATGCACATAAATACTGTAAGTATCCTCCTCTTCTTCTATCTCCTCATTTGTAGAGATTTCAACTCTAGTTTTAGCTTCTTCTTTGGAGATACTACTCTTTTTACTTCTTTTCAACTGATGCTCTTATTTATTCCAAGATCAATTTCTTCCTGGATAGAATCACTCAAATTTATTTTCCTCTCAACCTTTTGTTTCACTCTTCTTCTTCTTGAAGTAGTAGATGGTGCAGCAAGAGGTATGTCCTTTTTCTTAGATGCCCTAGTACTAGGACCAGTAGGGGCAAAAAAATCAACAAATGCAAGGGAACTTTGTTCTTTCTTCTTCCCATTCTCAATATTAATAGCATTGGAGGTGGAAATACTATAGATAGGTGTTGGTGTAGCACTGGAAGATAGTCTTCCTAATTTCCTAGGTCCGGAAGGTTGTTCAACAGATTTAGCTTTTCTTTCATCAAGGGTCTCCTTTAAATATTCTATATCATCCTTAGAAAAAAATTATCCTTGGAAGAAAGCTTCAAATTTATTTCTTATTTTAGATGTGGTAGCCTCTAAATGAACTTCAGTAGATTTCTCCTCATATGTTCCATGCCTAGGTAGAGAAATAAAATAACAAACAAACAATTAAAGTACCAAATTTAAAGACATGCTTCTTTTCCTTAGTCATATTTAGGTTCTCCATAAGTTGCAGCCTAAGCAACTAGCATAAGTCAATATCCTTTCCATTCTCCACCATTTCATATGCAGTGTGAATTGTTGTAGCAAATACTAAATTTACTCAGTTAGTGAAATAGATTTTCTACCCAATCATGATGGCAGCATACTTGATGGCAGGGTTTGCAATAGACTTTGTAGTTAAAGCTCTTCCATCAAATGTAGCACCAGTCAGCCCTGTGACTGCATCATTTTCACCGCCTTTAGAACTGGAATGGATCCAGTATTGCAAAGACCATTTATAGCTTGAGTTTCCTCCTTGTTGATAACCCCTAGTTCATTTTCCCACACAAATTTTCTATGAACCCTATTGAGGGCCATTCTAACAAACTTCATCTCACTCTCACTAGAAAAGTTTTGAAACCAGTTCCAAATGTTCAACTTCATCCAAACTAGGTTTTCATATTCTAGCTTAAGCAATAGATCATCTCCCATCAACTCATTGTCCCATAAATATTTAAGCTCCTAGTGATTGAATTCTTCCCATGAATATATGTTCTTGTATCTTCAGTGGGTAGCACATGGCTTTGAATGTGCGAGAACGCACCCATGGGATAATTTTCATACACCTTCTATAAATATCTTCTAAATCTAGGTTGGGGTCTCTTAGAGATTTCCACAATAGTAGGAGTGGCCATCCTCCTCAAACAACTTGAATATGCTTAATAGAAAGTTTATTCAACTTAGAATCCACAGAATTCAGATAACAGAGAATACCTTTTCTACTTGTCGATAATCAGGGTTTTGATGTACGATGCTTTGAATCACCTTCAACTCACTTATTGCTTCTTCCCAATTGCACAAATTTTTTTTTCCTTAACTTAGTTTCTTGCTTTATTACTTGTGAATTTTTCCCTAATTCGCATTTATTTCCTTTCAACTTTTAAAGTTGATAAACATTTTATGAAACATACTATAAACCAAAAAAGGTTCTGCAATTCTCCAAATCTACCTATTTTTTTCTGAAGATTTCTCCAGTTCCTTCAAAATGATGATCCACATCACATATCCTTGTGTCACTACTTGACACCACAAATATCGAGGGCTTTTTAGATTTCTCTATAACTACTCCCATTGAAACCATTATTGGGTTCAATTTTTGGAAAAGGTATTTACACTAGATGCAGATACAGATGTGTTTGACTCGTCCTTTTTCTCAGGTTCTTCCTTTTTCCTCCAAATCTTTTCCATTTATTTTCTTACTTCGGTAGGATCCACTTTGCTCATAGACTTTTTCTTTGAGATATGTCCTAGTTTGTTGCAAGTGTAGCACACAACATATATTTGATCGAACTAATTTGCATTCATCCTTGATCTACACTGATTAGCCTTATGTTTACATATATTGCATGTGTAACAGTACCCTTGAAAAGAATGAATCATTCTACTAGCATTAAATATGTTCACCATTAGCTGGCTTCTACATTTGGTAGCTCTATGTCAAAGCTTATTGCAAGCAAAACATTGCCTAGCAAAGAGTCCAACATTCTGACTCGTTCTATTATGGTTCATTCTACTTCTACATTATATTACTCTATGACTAAATTTATTTCATGATAAACAAAAAACATTAAAAGATGGGTACCTTTGAGCATTAGGTTTTCAAATAGGGATCCTTTTAGTATTGCTCCTTTGGTTCTTGATTTAATGAATATTTCCTTGAAAATTCCTTTGATTGTCCACTTTGTTGGAAATCAGTTTTGCTTTTGAGCGTTGTCCTTCTTCAAGTCCTAGACCACTTTTATCCTTAGAAGGTTTCTGAGATGCAATCAACTCATCAAGCTTTGTAGAGCTTGTTTTGAATTTTTCTTCATAGCTTTCGCTTTTTCTAGATCAAATCTTAGGGTTACTACTTCTTGTTCAAGCTTTGTACATTCATCAATTTTATTTTGAATCTCAACTTTTTGACATTCATCAATTCGTTCATTTTCTTCTACTTGCACCTTTAGTCCAACAATGTCTTCATTAGCCTTTTTTAACTAATCACTGAATTCTTTATGCCTTTCCTTGAATTTTTTGATCTACTCTCTTAACTTTCTGATGAATTCATTTGCTTCCTTTAAGTTTCCTTTTAGGGTTTCCTTCTCATCTTAACTTTTTTCCAATTCTTTAAGGGAAGCATTGATTTCCTTAGATGCAAAGTTTTCTTCTGGAGGAACAAGATAGCTTTTGTTAGCCATGTATTCAAATTTTGGGACCTTCCTCAAGTTGTGAGACTTCTTTAGAGGAACCAAGCTCTAATACCAATTGTTCAATACATTGAATACTAAGAGGTGGGGTGAATCAGTATTCTACTAACATAATTAATTACTAACCATCCAATTATCAATCCACATCTAGTTGCAAAAGTAAACCAAAACATAAAAGGAATCATACCACATTAACACCAAGATTTTTACATGGAAAACCCAAAAAGGGAAAAACCACGATGAGGATTAGCTCACAATATATTGTAACCGGTTACAAGATATTACAGGGCTCACTACCAGGACTCACTATCCTTGAAAGGCTCACAACCTAAAGTGAATACAAAATGTCTTGTCACCAAGATACAAAAAGTATGCCTCACTGCCAAATGATGAACTAAGTACACCTTCAAAGTGCAGAGATTAGTTCTAGTGAAGCTCTAGAATACTAAAAAATTCTTCTCCAATCATAGGCATACAACAATTGTCAAAAACCTAATACTATAACACTTGTCACATCACTGTATACCATACCATTCCTTCATCTATATCCGCATATCCTTTTTTCTTCATCATACACACACATATATATAGCTTCATCTATATACATCAATTAGGTTAGCCTAATTGAATGCATAATTCAAAAATATTTTTTGGATTAAATCAAAAGTCCTTTTGGCACACAAGAAAAATTATAACGAACACTAATTAGGTCACCCTTAACCTAATAAGGAACACTTTAAAAATTTATAAGATAAGCAGTTCATAACCCTTTTGGCCAAAAGAATGTCAAACTTTTGTCACTTAGATAACCCAACTGGATGAGCCAAAAATTACTGAAAGCTGATTTGTAGCTGTAACTGACACTCATGAGAAACATATCAAAAACTAATAGAAATTCATTTTACTAAGAGGATTTTTGGATCAAATTAATACATCAGTATAGACACATAGTTTTCATAGCCAGTTACCAATCAGTGTTGGCATCAATGACAACAAACCCAAAGGTCACCTTCTTCATTATTCCAACATGCTCTATTTTTGTGATCAAGTCTTCTTCTAGCCGACTCTATACTTGAATAAGTGGTATGAAGATTAATATGTTTTTGTGGATTTCAAAGAGATCTTTCTTAAGTCTGAGCTGACATAATTTATGCCTTGCACATTTTGGTTTGAGCATGAAAAGGATCTTGGTTTCAAGATTTGAGCTGACAAGCTATTTTTGAATTAAGTATATGTACATCCAATTAGGCCAACCTAATTTATGTATGTATATGTAATAGCATACATATGAAACATTTTTGTATTGAGGATGTGTGAGATGTGACAAGAGGAGATGTGTGATAGTTTGATATTATGTGAGCTTATATGTATAAGTTTTGTATCAAGGCAGTGTATGTTGTGAAGCTACAAACCAGTGAAAGATTTTGTATTTTAAAGCTTAATTAGAACTAAATTCAACACATGAAAGGTGTATTCTATCAGTTAACTTTTTGGTAGTGAGCCACACTCCATTTTCTAATAATTTCAGACTATGATCCTTTCAAGGACAGTGTGTCCTAGTGGTGTGCCCCTGTAATGTCTTATAACCAGTTATAATATATTGTGAGCTAATCCTCACCATGGTTTTTCCCTTTTAGGGTTTTCCATGTAAAAATCCTGATGCTTATGTGTCATGTGGTGTTATGATTTATTTCATGTATTTATTTACAGTTGCAATTAGATATGTTTTAATTATTGGATGGTTAATAGCTAAATGGTTTAATAGAATACTTATTCACCCCCCCTCTTAGTATTTTGGGTCTTCAACAATTGGTATCAAAGCTTGGTTCCTTTAGAAAATCCTAACTTGAGGAAGATCTTGGAGTTTGAACACATGGTTGACAAAATATGTCCTATTCCTCCAAAAGAAATCTTTGCAACTGAATGCATAGAGGATGACTACATAATTGACAAAGAAGAACTTAATGTTGCTCTTGAAGATCTGGATAGAGTCGAAAGTGAGAAATAAATACTAAAGGAGAACCTAAAAGAAGCAAATGAATGCATCAAAAAATTAAAAGAGAAAATCAATAAGTTTAAACAAAGGCATAGAGAAGTCAGTGATCAGTTGAAGAAAGCAAATTAGGATATCACTAGACTAAAAGTGCAAGTGGAAGAAAAGAAGAGAATTGAGGACTGTTAGAAAGCTAAAATTTAGAGCAAGATTGATGAATGCATCAAGCTTAAACATGAAGTGGTAACCTTATGATCAATTATGGAGAAAGCAAGAGCCCATGAGGACAAATTCAAAATAAGTTCTACAAGGCTGGATGAACTGATTGCTAGACAAAAACCTTCTAAGGATAAAAAGTGGTTTGGGACTTGAAGAAGGACAAATTTCAAAAGAAAATCAATCCCCTAACAAGGTTGACAATCAAAGGAAGACTCAAGGCAATGATAGACATATCAAGAATCAAAGAAGCAATACCAGAAGGACTCCTATCAGAAAATCTAATGCTCAAAGGTACTCATCTTTCAATGGCATTTGTTTTTCATGTAATAAATTTGGTCATAGTGCAACAAAATGTAGAAGTAGAATGAATCAAAATGTTGGATTATTTTCTAGAAAATGCTTTGCATGCAAGAAATTTGGACATAGAGTTGCTGAGTGCAGAAGTTAGATGATGATGAATAGATTCAACACTGGTAGAATGATTCAATATTTTCATGGTTATTGCTACAGATGTAATGCATTTGGTCATAAGGCTAACCAGTGTAGATCAAGGATAAATTCAAATTACTTTGGTCAGAAAAATGTTGTGTGCTACACCTATAACAAACCAGGACATATTTCAAGATTCTGTAGAAGTAAACATGAGAGGAAATCTAATCCAAAACAAAGGAATAAACCTATGAATAAATTTGATACTACTGAAGTAAAGAAGTAAATGTAGAAGATTTGGAAGAAGAATCTAAGAACAAGGATGAATCTAACACATCTGTACCTCCATCTGGTATAGATAATTCTTCTAAAAACTAAATTCAATATTAGGTTTAGGAGGAGCAATTATAGAGAGATCTAATAAACCCCTAATATATGAGGTGTCAAGCAATGACACAAAGATATGTGGTGTAAAATGACATTTTGTAGATTTTGAAAAAAATTCTAGCAGAAAATATGCAAATTTGAAGATTTGTGGAGCATTTTAGGGTTTACAGTGTATTCACGAGGTGTTTATCAGCTTTTTGGAGATTGAATGCAATAAATGTGAAATTAGGGCAGATTAATAAGGTATAAAGTGAGAATCTAAGTTGTGTTAAATCACTTTTATGAATTTGGAAGAAGCATAGTGAGTTGAAGGAGATTTGATCTTGATTCAAAGTATCTAGCATCAAACCCTAGTTTTCATTAAAGCATGAAAAAGGAATTTATAACTATCTATACTTTGTGGGTTTGCATTAGAAGTAATTTCCATAAGCATATATAAAAGAATTGAGGGAGAAATGGCCACACCAATCATGGTTGAGACTTCTAAAAGACTAGACTAAAATTCAAAAGGTTTTCATGGAAGGTTTTTGACATTGACCCTATTGGTGTGTTTTCACAAATTCCAAATAATGTCTTTCCCATCGAGGATGCTAGAACCTACATTCATGGGAAATTGTAACAATTTTATCATCAAGTACTCAAGAATCAATGGCTAAAAGAGTTAACTAGAGATAATTTCTTAGTGAAGCCAAATTATGAAAACATTGTATGAAAGAAGCTAGATGTGTGGAACAGGTTACTCAATTTTTGCAGTCGAATGGATGCAAAGTCTTTGAGGATAGCACTTAGTAGAGTGCACAATAAATTTGTATGGAAAAATGTGCCTGGATTAATTTCTAAAGATGTGATCAAAGTTGTGACTAGTCTTTGTGACAGTGGACCTGTACTGATGCTAAAGGCTATGGAAAATGATGTGGTTATGAAATTAACTAGTGCCACATATGATCGGAGACCATTGAAAATCAAACCTATTATGAATCCTACAGTGAGGTATGCAACAATCATGATAGGCTAGAATATCTACTTCACCAACAAAGGAAATTTGGTGTCTACAACTATAATTTATGTTGCACATGACATGGTGGTGAATGGAACAGACTATGATTTGTGTGAGTTTCTCCGATAGCAACTTATGGAGAACTTGAGCTAGACAAAGTCAAAGAAATATCCATTCAATTTTGGAACATTGATAGTCTTCTTGTTACTTTACTTTCTAAGAGAGCTACCAAGAAGGAAAAATATTATATGGGATTCTAGTAGACGGGTGGCACATCAAATATTTGATTATTTTCATAACATTGGGGATTTCAAGGCATGGGGTGATGCTCTAACTACATTTTTTGTAGTCTTTCAAAATAACATGCATGAAATAATTAGAATTTCAAAGAGTTTGGTAGCTAAATATGAAAATGATATAAATTTCCTAGTATCCACTAATGAGTGTATTATAGAGATAGTAGAAACTAGAACCCTATGGATAGAGCCTGTAGGATATCAGATTGATGAGAAAATGGTTGAGGGTCTCATTGAAATATTACTAAAAATCTCCAAGGATCTCTCTCAGCCCCAACATGGTACATATGAAAAGAAGTCAACTAAAGTGTTTTTGGAATCTTCAACACCTCAAAGATCTAAAAGGGTAAATGAAAATGTTGAGGAATATTTGTCATTGCATACACTTTCAAAGGATGATGTTGATAGGTTAAGAGAAGTAGCAGCAGAGAAGAGGGCCAAAGTAGTTGAAGTGCCCTTCGGACCTAGAAGATCAAGATCATCTTCCACTACTACCTTTGCATTTCCAACAACATCTGACACTACAGTAGTAAAAGAGAAGAAGATGGAACAAAATACTCCAGCCATAGTTAATGTATCTGCCTCCTCTAGATCCAGCACCTAGACTACTAAAAGAAAGAATGTACCCCCTATTGCACCCTATTCTACCTCTGGGAAAAGAATAAAACAAAAGGACAACAAAAAAAGGAAAATGAGTGATGTGGTACAAGAGGAAATTGACCTTGGCTTGCAAGAAGAAGTTCATTTGAAAAGGAATAGAAGTAGTGCTTCCACCAGCAATGAAGGTACTTCACAAGAGGCTAGATCAGAAATCAAGGTGGCCAAAGGTGATGTTGTAGATACTTCTAAAGAAGATAAGATAGAGAAGGAAAAGAATGCTTTCACAATACATGTGCATGAGAAGAAGGGTGAAGAAATCATATCAAAGCCTAAGGAGGAAAAGCTCCAATCTCCCCCGATAAGTGACCACCCACCTATGAAGCTAGAACCACTGGTAAATAATATTATAGAATCTAATGATTTTCTAGCTACTACTAAATTGTTTGATGAGGTTGATGAAAAGGATAAGGAAATAATTGTAAATACTTTTATTCAATATATGATTATCTTTGATGAGAGCATGGAGGATATGAAGAAAAAGGTAAATGATAATGTTTGGGAAGGCTTGCTACAAAGAAGGAATGAAGTTGTGAATGTTGAAGATAAGATTAAAAATAATGCCATGAATAATTTTGGATCCTTCTTATCTAAGGTTGATCAAGCTACTCTGCTAGAAGAGTATACTAAAAGGTTCGGAGTCAAACAAAGAATCACTATTCACATGGCAAGGGAAAAGGATAGCTCAGAAAAGCTAAGGAAAGACACTTTTGATACAATAAGGGAAATGGAAAAGAGAATTGGGATGAGTATTCTTTCTTCATCTCATATAGCTCATGTGCAAGAGCCAGGTAAAGACAATGGTATTGATACAAAATAAATTCTCCCTTCTACAACCAATTTACCCATTTTCAAAGAAGTAAAGGACCATTCTATTGAAGAGATACCACTTTGAATAAGGTTGATGATATACATGCTTCTTCAGAGACATTTTCTCCTCCAAAAGACACAAAGGATACAACCAAAGAACATACTAAAGATCGGTATCAGAATGATACCAATGATAATCCAAAAGAACACCATGAGAATATCAGAAATGGGGCTGAAGAAGATAAAAATGAAGGAGAAGAAAGTAAAGATGAAAAGAGTAATGATGGAAAATATGATGAGGACAAGGAGGAAGAGAACAAAGACAAACCATTATAAAATACCTCAAAAGAGGAAGAAGAGGAAAAGAAAGAAGAAAATAAGGAAGAAATAGTGGTTGGAAGACTCTTAAGGGTCTTTTGTCAAGACAAATTAGGATTTAGTCTATGATTCCACCTTAGTTGTTTCAACTCCCATTGCATCCAGGCTATGTGGGTCTAAGTTAGGTTTCACTGATTCAAAGGATAGAGATTAATGGTACCTTTCTTGACTCCAATAAAAAGGAAATTATTGAAACCCATCAAAAAGGGACTGAACTAATAAATGAAACCATCAAGGCTTTGTAGCATATAGCTCCAGGTGCAATAATTGATGACTCCTTAGCTCCTATTGAGAACTTAAAGTTATTGGTTGATTCACTCAAAGAATATACCTCTAGCCTAAAAGAGTAGACTGAAAAAGAGGTAGAGTCAAGACTTTTGGAGAAAAGGTTACTGGTACTGCAGGATAAATGTGCAACCACAAAAAGAAAGGTAATGCAGTATTTAAAAGAGGTAAAATAATGTGAAGAGGAAGCTCAAATACTATTTGTGTATTGCATGTGGTGGCCAGATGCCACTCAAGGTATCAAAGATCTAATGGACTCAATAGAGTCACAACTTGCTATTGCCTCTGGAGCCTACAAAGTTACAGATGTCAAAGACTATGCTTCTTGGACTTCCACTTCAAACCTAAAAAATAAATTTCACAGTACAAAGGAAAAAAGAGGATGCAATAAGGCAGTTTGGACAACTTTAAGAGTGAAGTCCAAACACATTCCAGTATCAAGTGCCTTGGTAGATGCAAAGAAACTTGAAAAGATGAATCTTAATCCATCCACTTTGGAAGAAGGATAAGTGTACTTGATAGAGTTGGAATCATTCCATAAATAAATTTTTAGAGTGAAGGGGATCCTAGATGATGGAAAACCTACTTGGGAAGCTATTCTCAAGGAATTAGAAGGTGCCCCCAATTCCAATGAAATTTTCCTTACATTTTCTTTCTTTCATTTCAGTTTCTTTTCTTTTTGCAAGTTTATCACTGGCACACCCTTTTTCCTTGATGTCAAAGGGGGAGAATTTTTGGAGTTGGAGAAGTTTTCGGAGAATTTTTCAAGTTTTGGTATAGTAAGGGGGAGAAGTTTTGAAGTTTTGGGAGTTGTGGAGAAATTTTGGTGTACACTTGAAAGGGGGAGCTTGTACAATTTGTGTTCATAATTTTGGAGATCCATTTTTGGCACATGTTGCCATCAATGGAAAAGGGTGATATTGTTGGAAATGAAGAAGAATCCCTCTAATGTGTTGTCATTGATGCCAACATTGGTTGTTGACAGTTTTTTCTAATTTGATAAACAGTGTTTATGTTACCTTGATCTGGTAATTTGGTCCAGGATTGCTCATTTTAGAAGATCAGCCTATGTGGTTTTAGTATGTTATTCAAGATTGTTAAATCCATCTATGAACAATTTTTTAGTGATTTTGGTTGAATGGGATGAAAGATACAAGTAACAGAAATTTGGCATACAGTCTTTTGCTTATAACTGTGCAAAGTGGTATGAGTAAATTGGTCCACATTCCTCTAATATTTTGATCCAATTTTTATGAATTTGGGAAATGATTTACAAGTGTCAGCTCTACATGTATTCCATAGTTTTCATGCTCATATGATCATATGGTTGATTGATGTTAGTCATTTTGTTCTACTTTTGTGATCAAGTCTTCTTTTGGCTAACTCTATACGTGAATAAGTGGTATGAAGATTAATATGATTTTGTAGATGTCAAAGAGTTTTCTTAGATATGAGCTAACCTAATTTATGCCTTTCACATTTTGGTTTGAGCATGAAAGGAGGTTTGTTTCAATATTTGATCCAACAAGCTATTTTTGAATTAAGTACATGTACATCCAATTACGTCAACCTAATTGATGTATGTAGATGTAATAGCATATATATATGAAACATTTTTGTATTGAGGATGTGTGAGATGTGATAAGAGGATATGTGTGATAGTGTGATATTATGTGAGCTTGTATGTATAAGTTATGTATCAAGGAAGTGTATGTTATGAACCTATAAACTAGTGCAAGATTTTATATTTCAGAGCTTAATTGGATCTAAATTCAGCACATGAAAGGTGTATTCTATCAGTTCACTTTTTTGTAGTGAGCCACACTCCATTTTGTAATCATTTTAGGCTATGATTTTTTCAAGGATAGTGTGTCCTAGCACATTCTTATAACCGATTATAATATATTGTGAGCTAATCCTCACCGTGGTTTTTCCCCTTTTGGGTTTTCCACATAAAAATCATGGTGTCTATGTGTCATGTGGTGTTATGATTTCTTTCATGTCTTTATTTATAGTTGTAGTAAGATATGTATTAATTATTGGATGGTTAACAACTAAATGGTTTAATCAAATATTCATTCTCCCCCCTCTTAGTATTTTGGGTGTTCAACAGTAGCCATAAGAATGCACCCTTTTTACAAAAATAAATCCTTGTTAACTCTAAGAGAAATTCTCTAGTATAGTGCAACTTCAAGTAAAAATAAAAGATTTCTCTTATATCACCAACTCTTGTATTACACATCTTGGATTTGAATAAATCCAAAATGAATTTAATTAACACTATCAACTGACTCTCTTTTTGATTTAGTAGAGTTTTTATGCAATCCATTCAACAGAATGCTATCTTTACCCATGCTAGATAATGCTCCTCCAATAATATTCAAAGGGTATAAGAAAGATAAATGCTCTGATATCTCCAACCAAAATAATTGCTTCTTCATTCCATCTACATAGCCACAAGGTGAGAATTCTCTAATACCATATTGGAAATTGTAAGGAAGCTAAGGTGGCAGAATAACTTCCTACACTAATCTTGAGAGTGTTGAAATAATGGATGTTGAATCATCCAATGAAGTTGTGCACACTTCAAAGGATCTTGCCAAGAGAAATTCAACCACACAAAAATTGTTGCAACTAAGGGCATGCAAATATAGATTGTTATTGATCTATAATATGAGATGATTACAAATGTACAAATTCCTTGAATATATAGGCATGAATGAGATGCAAGATGCAAGATGATGTTGCCATGTGTCTTGATCTAACAACATGTGACAACATGTGAACTCTACCTAGGAAATGATAAAAGATTGAGATAAGTTCTAGAAGGACAACTCATCTTCTAGAAGGAATCTTATCCCCTGCAAATGTGGAAGGGGGAATTACCCCATTATTTATGATTTATCTAATAATGCAACCTAGGACTTAATTAATTAGATGCAAGACCTAAGTTAACTTATACTAGTGTAATAATTAATTAATTACACTAACAGAGAGAAGAATAATGCAAAACTTTTATAAATCTTTAAAGGTTACAAAAACTCAAACAAAAAAAAACATAAATATCATGCATACCACAACATAGTGATTTACATGGGGAAAACCCTTTCGGGAGAAAAACCCCACACTCCAAAATTCACTCAATATATTATTCAATAAATCAAAAAGATTACAATATACTTGTAGAGAAAGCTTCTCACTAGAGTATCACCACCAAATATCAAGAGACAACATGACCACTATTAGACTCTTAGAAAACATCACCATCTCTCTACCACAATCATAATACAATGCCTTCATAAAATATAGTTACATTCTATGGCAAGATACATCAACAAAATATCTTCCATTATATCTAAAACCTAATAATGAATGGTCCAAATTTACAATATATCATTATTTTAATATGTCGGCCATTTTAGGAATTTCCTAAAAAATTTAACATGTTCACATTTTTCTCTTTTCTACCATTGTATACACCTATCAATGTAACTATGAAATATATATATAAATATATATACATCCTATCAAAAATAAAGTGTATATAATTTCAAGGTTGAAACACATTTTCCCAACAAATCTCCCACTTGTTGAACACCTTGCAAGAGCAACATGAGGGTGTAAACATTGTCTCTTTAATTGCTAGAGGGTGAAAGGCCCATAGCCTCTAAACACCATCTGAAGTAATTTATGCTCACAAACTTAGTTAAAGAATCAGAAACATTCATCAAAGTCTCTACCTTAACTAGCTTCACCTTGCCATCTTCAACCATATCTCTAACAAAATGATATTATATATCAATTTGCTTGGTCTTGGCATGAAATGCCAAGTTCTTGGCTAGACATATCACACTTTGACTGTCACAATAAATTATCATTGCACCTTTTTTCATTCCAATATCTGAATACAATCTCTTAAGCCAAATGGCTTCTTTACAAGCATGAGTAGCTTCCATATACTCTATGTTGTTGTGCAGTTTTCGCACACACACCTCGCTCAAAGCAGGGACCCTCTTTCACTTTTGTTCTTGGTGTTTTGGCCCTTTGATTTTGAGGATTTACCTTGCTTGGCATGAGCTTAATTGTTTATCTTTCTTGCTTGGGTGATCCCCTTTAGGGTATTCATTGAAAATATTAAGTTTTGAGCTTATCTCGGGTTTTTCACTGTTGTCAGGAAAATCCGCTCTTGGCAGAATTCCCTGAATCCTCTCTAAGTCGGGTCTTGTTTGCTTTATGTCGTAATTCAAAGATTTTCGGTCTTCGTAGAATTCCACAGTGGCTAGACTTTTTTGAATGTTCGTTGTCTTGTCAGGTTCCCGGATTCTAGTTTTAGGTTGTCTTGTCAGCTGCATTAATGCCTCTTGTATGATTTGAGATGGATGGTATTTAATCAATTTTTGGAGAACCTTATGCCATTCCACTTCATCATCTGCATTCAATTGAGTTAAGGGGCTTAATATTGAGGTGTTTTACTTGATTTGGAGCACCAGGCTTGCAAATTGTTTGACTTGGTGGTGATTTCCTAGGCATTATCGTTGTTGTTCTTTGCTGAGCGCCACTAAACTGTCACTTGTTATTGTTGAAATCGATTTCCACTTCATCAAATGGTATGTAAATGTCACCTTGCTTTTGATTGATGGATGTGAGTGGTCCTTTGGCGTTCTAGATTTGCTTGGAGTTCGAATTCCTGTATGTTTGGGAATTTTGTGGCTAGGGTTGCTTGATCTTATTTGCTTTATGATTTCCTCAAATGAGTTTCGTGCTCGTTTTTTCATTTGCATCATGAGGTGGATTTTTTGTGGGACATAACGATATTTTGTGAGAACCTAGCAGTTGAGTTAACCTGAACCTTGGGCTTGCCCTGTGTTTGCAATGGCGGATTTTTAGGGTTTTATGCCTAGGGCATCGCCATTCCCTCTTGATTTTCTTTCAAGTGAGCCTTGAATTTCAAGATTATTTATGGGAGGTTCGAGTGAAACTAGTTCCATGACCAAGGTCCTCAAATCATTCGATCAATTTGAGCGAGATAGTGAGAGAACGTCGATATTCGGGTTTTCCTTCAGTTTCGATATTTTCCTTCGCTGGTAGATTTCCCCAATTTTCCTTGTCCTCTTCGTTTTCCCAAAATGTGTTGAATTTCGGAGTCTTTCCTCCTTCGCGGATTTCCTCCGCTTCTGAATTTTCTTGAATTCTCCTTCATCCCTTCATTCTCCCAAAATTCATATGGCATTATTATTTTCACAGAATTCCGTCCTGGGTGGATTTCTCTGGAACATTGTTGGAAACGAAAGATGGAGAGATAGCATGGTGTGTTAACTAATGATTATGCATTGTATGATCGATTTCAATTGTTTTAAGATGTCTCATGTTGCTTCTTGGTTAACGATAATCAATTAAGTAACTAATGGGTGTTTTTCATGATTGTGCTGTGAGAATCCGCCTGGCTGAGAATTTTTCAGAATTCCTCTCTAGCCTAGATTCCGCAGAGGGACTGAAAACTCGAACTTTAAGATGATTGATTTTTATGAAATTTAGAGGAATTTTACTTGTCTTGGGGCTTATATTAAGGATGAATATGTTGTTTATGATTGATTTAACTTGGCTTTCATGTGATCTTTAATATGGTCTCTTTGCTAAGTGTAGGCTGAGTCAAGCAGGGTAGTGACTAGTGGAACCAAGGGTAGAATGGTGGATCCAAGTTTGGAAGGGTCTTCTATGTCTAAAGCAGAAAGGATCAAGATGGACATCAAGAGTAAGATCCCAGAGAGTAAGATTACTTCCATCTGGTCAGAAGTGACTGACACAAATGTCAGACTATGGGACTATGAGGAGTTCAAGGCTAGAATGGCAGTACAGAACCTTCCTTTACTGGCTAGAAGGACTTTGGAATTAGAATTGGCACATGTAGCTGGATTCCCTTCTATAGTGCAATGTTATGAGTTGGTTCTTGAATGTGGCAGGCACTATGACACAGGTACCCAGAGGATAGTCAGTCCCCAAGGGAGGATTGTAGAAAATTTGAATCCAGTGTCTATTGCCCAGACCTTTGACATGCCTGACATGTCTCATGTGGTGGCTTTTGATATGGATATGGAAAGGAAATTCTATGAAGAAGATACCATCAAATCCCAACAGGTTATAAATTCTTGGTTGGAGAATCCCAAGTCTCACTATTCTAAGCTGCCCAACAGCTATTCAAAGCAAAGTTCAAGAAGGAATATTATGATGCTATCACCCTTCTTAGTAGAGTGGTAGGATTGAAGAGTGTTGGTGTGTTTGAGGGCTGGATGTTCCAGATCATTGCAAGGATGGAGCAGAATACTAATTATCATTGGGCAGGTGTCATAAGTGCTATGATTCATAAGCAACTATGTAATGTCCTACAAACCAAGACCTTCACAATGACTTCCTACTTGGTCTATGCACTTGCAAGATTCCATCCATATAAGGGGCTAAGTACCAGAGGCATCTTCAGGCAGGATGTGATCTATGAAGTCTATCCACAGATGCATTTGGGTAACTTGAGCTATAGAAGGGTGAATGATGCATTCACCATGTACATCACTAGGTTACTCCAAGGTGCAGAGCATGTGAGGATTTTTTATCAGGCCAAGGAGCTAATCAAGAGATATGGGGCTTGGTTCATATAGTTTCCCACCTTCTCGTACATAAGGATAGATGGCTTCCAGAGAGCTCCATATCAACTTCCAAGGTACCCAACATACCATATCATACTCTTGGAAGTCACGAGGAAAATTTGTGACTTTGATGCCATTGTGAAGAAGGAAAAACATAAGATTGGATTTGGTGGGGACTTCCCTTTGAGGGTAGGAACTAGTGAGGCATGTCCTTCTATTCATTCGGCCAGTGCTTCTAAGGAAGAGATGAGTACTCTTGGGTTATCCTTCCATTCCAAGAGGCCCAGGTTTGATAGAACTAGCGAAGCACAAAAGAAATCCAGTAGAGAGTAAAGCCACAAGGATGATTTGGAAGACTATTGGGCTAACTGTAATGATGAGTATGAGGTAAGAAAGAAGAATTTTTCCCAGCTACCAATAGATTCAGTCTGATTACATAATGTGAAGGTAGTTCCAGATCAGGTTGAAGATTATGGAGATTTGATTCAAGGCCATGCTTATGAGGCAGTAAAAGAAAAACCAATTGGTGAAATAGATTGGTTGGAAGAAGAAAAATAGAGTTAGAGTAGTTAATGAATATGGTCATTAAGTATACAAAGTTGTGGCTAAAGCATAAGATATGGGAATTGGAGAATGAAGGTGTGCAATTCACCTATGATCTAATGGGAGACTAAGAGTCTCATTTTATTTTTGAGGAATCAGCTGAGTAGGATCCCAAGGGTAAGGGAAAGGTGAGCTCTCCTTTTAAAATCAAGATTAAATATGTTCAAGTGGAGGAAGCTCAGGAAACAGAAAAACAAAGAAAACCTATTGCCAAGAAAAGGGGGTACACTTCAAAGGCTAAGAAGCCTAGAAAGGAGGAAGCTGAAAAGAAAGATCTTGAGGTTAGTGCTTTTGTTCCCAAGAGAAGAAGAATCATAAGACTATCACAAAAGGAAAAGGTAAGCTACAAGGCTGGAGAAGAAGTTAACCCGCCTATGGTAAATGTGGAGAGCTCGGGAGAAAGGACACAAGTATATACAAGGAGGTCAAGAAATCCTTCTCCTAAGGATAGTGTACCAAAAAGGGATCCTCCTCTGGTTACTCCTCATGTAGAACAACATGATGATATCCCTCCTCATGAAGCTCACGAGGAACTAGGTGAATCCAAGGAAGCTGAGAATCGCCTAGATATAGAAGGAGAAGAATTTCAAGAGGGAGAGCTCTTTGGTGTTGAGGCAAAAATGCAGAGGGTGTTGCAATCTCCCTTGGTTACATATGATGATTCACCTACTAGAAGTGAGGAGGATAGACCCCCTCCGATAGAATAAATGTTGGTTAGGACTCCATCACCTATGCATAGAGAAGAGCATAATGGAGAAAAAGAAGATAAGGCGGAGGGGATTCTTGAGAAGCAGGATTTGAATGAAGATGCACCTAGGGATCAGTTAGATGAGGTTGGGCAGAGTAAAATTTAGATAGAATCCACTGTTCCAGGTTGGCTAGATAAGTATTTAAAGAGAAAACAGGTCATTGTGGATGACACCCCTCCCAATTGGGATGAGCTATTGGCGAACATAGGAAAGGGTAAAGGAAAGAAGGACAAGGTCATTTCCAAGATTGAAAGAGATGAAACAAATAACCAGGTGATACACATTGCTACTCCAACCCCTGATAAGAATAGGGATTATGTAATTGGGAGTGATTATAATGTGCAAACCATCAACTTAGGGCCTACTTCCATGGAGCAGGATACTAAAGAATATGAAGGCTCTAGTGCAGTAATCTTGGGTACGTTGAGGAAAGAAGTGCAGACTAAGCAAGAATTGAAGAAGGAGAATGAGAAATTAAAGAAGTACTTGCAGGACTTGATGAATCCCTTGCAATCTATTAGCTTTTCATCTTTTGTTGTGAGTTTCCTGCCACAAGAAACCATAACTGAGCTGGAAAGAATGAAGGCCACTACTCTTGCCACAACGAACTGGTTATAGGGGGTGAAAATTAAGGGGGATAATGCTATCAAAGACATCCTTTCAACCGGAGGAGATGCAATGAGGTCAATGAATTGGTTGAAAGATTTATTAGCTCAAGATAAGGAAGATACAGATCTCCTACTACAAAAGACCAAGACCATTATGGATTATACTAAGGATAAGTTGGTAAGTGATGGAATTCTCCCTTCCTCTAGAGTTGTAGAACCTTGGGAATGGTTTGAAGCTCTGAAAATAAGGAAAAAGGTTCTAAAGAAGATATATAAGCAGGGGAGGCAAATTGAAGATAACCTAACTAATATCTATGATAGATGCATTTCTTTCTTTGAGGTGATGACAGGGAGAAAGAATTTTGCATCGAAGCATTTGAACTTAGAACAGTTGAGAAAATGGTGGCGAGATGTATATGCTCCAGTCAATGAAGATCTAGTTACTAAACATCAGTTGGATGATGCGGCCACTTATATTGCAGTTATTGAGAAATATCAATCCAGTAAGGTTGAGTGGGATAAGTCGGTGGAGCAGTCAAGGGAAAATATTAAATCCATCGAGAAGAGAAGTAAGGTTTTACCTCTGCCACCTATATCCGACTTGGACAAAGTACTTTTGATGGTGCATGATAGGCTAAAGCGAAATAAAGACAAAGGGGAAAGCAGTTAATGCAGGGCTACATCAGAATTTGTGCTTCCCTATTATTTTGCATGCATTGGTCTGAACTATATTGGAGATCCCAGGCTGACCTAGATGGAGTTCATGCATTTAATGCATATTCTATCTTATTTTGAATTCCTCTTGGCCGACTTGTGTTATGGCCATTTTTTATTATTATTGTAAATTCTAATTAGGCCGACATGCCTTGGGGGGCTTCTAGTAATATGGCATTATGTCTCATTTGTAAGAGCTAGATAGATAGTTTTGATACTGGAGTGAATTAAGCAATAGAGCAAGAGTTAGAAGTTAGTTCATTTTTGGGCAAGTGTTGTAACATAGAACATTGGAATTGTTGTTGTCATTGGGTGATTCAATGCAATTGAAGACATTGTGCTTTTTGTGAATTCTCTTGCATTGATTTACCTTGCATGGTTCTTGTTGTTCCATCCTTTGAGATTGCTTGAGAATTTCTAGATATATGCTAGATTTAGAATTAGACATGATTCAATGGTGTTTATGGTTTGATGCTCGAATTTTTTGTAGCAATCCCTAGTCCATACTTTTTGCAACTGGCTGACTGTTAGTTGCTTTGCAAAGTTAGCCTGGACCTTATATTCATGGTGCTTAGTTCAATTGTGAATTTTTATCCTTCTCAGTTGCAATAGGATTATTTGGATGAATGTTCATGATCAGAAAATATTTAATACTTTAGAAGATCTCACTATTTTTGTAGGATTGTAGATTCATCTGGGTCGAGCAGGAATTAGTTTATGAGGGATTGGTCCATTTCAATTATTTTATCATTTGCATTGTTAATATTAGGAGTAGTTTTAATCCTAGGAGTCTCTCTTAAACCCTTATCTTTTGTTATTTATTTTATCATTTTAGTTAAATTTAGGATTGAAGTATCATCATATTGCTAGATCTGATAAATTAAAGATTCAATATTTTCTTGTAGTAAGGTCCCTTTGTGATTACCAACATTTTCACATTTATCACTGAGTTGTTTATGCATTGTCAAGACCTGACATTAAAGACCTTGGGGTTATCTCTTGAGGCTTATTGATAGATATTTACCTTTCAAGAGAGATAGGATATTATATTTTGTATGAGTTGTTGTTGTGTAGAAAACATCATCAACATGTGCCAGTAGTGGAAAAAACAACCACATTCTATCGCTTCCTCATCTAACTAATTACACCATCAAATAAAGTAAACACATAAGCACTCATGGATTTTCTGCTATCAACATCACTTGACCAATCTGAATCCACATAACCATAAATATCAAGGGAAAATTCATCTTTAGTCATATTGCTATGATAATATAAGAAATAATCTAAGGTACCCTACAAATATTTGAAGACCTTTTTAACTGCATCCCAATGAACTCTACTAGGATTAGACATGTATCTGGAAAGAACTCCCACTACTTGGGCAATGTCTAGTCTTGAACAGACCATAGCATACATCAAAATTCCAACTACACTCTGGTAAGGCACTCTAGTCATATCTTCCATCCCTTATGGAGATGTTGGAAAATCTAAAATAGAAAACTTTGTTCCAACTCAAATAGGAACACACAATGTTCTACAATCCTACATATCAAACCTCTATAAAATTGAGTTGACATACTTACTTTGGCCAAGCCATAGATTTTTGTTCACTCTATCTCTTTTAATTTCAATCACAAGAATGTGTTTAGCTACACCAAGATCTTTCATTTCAAATTTAGCAACAAGTTGAGATTTCTATTCTAAAACCACACCTTTCCCTCTACCAATAAATAGAATATTATCAACATATAATGCAATAAACAGGAAACAATCACCATTAGTTTTATAATAAACACAATGATCTGATTTAGAACCCTCAAATCCCAAACTCAACACATATGTATCAAATTTATGGTACCACATCCTAGGACTCTTTTTAATCCATACAAAGATTCCTTCAAGTTGCAAACCAACATACTTTTACCTTTCACCACGTAGTTCTCTAATTGTGCCATATAAATATCCTCCTCCAAAACATCATGAAGGAAAGTAGTTTTCACATCCATTTTCTCAACCTCTAAATTATAAGTAGGAGCAATAGCAAGAAAAAATCTAATGGATTTCATTTTTGCAACAGGGGAGAATATCTCACCATAATCAACACCCTCAACTTGAGAGTAACCCTTCACAACCTGCCTTGCTTTGTACTTCTCAATACCTCCATCTGAACCAATATTTTTCTTGAACACCCATTTGCAACCAACAGGTTTTCATCCTTTAGGCAATGGTTGCAAGATCCCATGTATCATTCTTTTTCAAAGCTTTCATTTATTCATCCATAGAAATCTTCCAGGATTTTGCATCATTCATACCTAGTGCCTCTTCTATAGATCTTGGTTCATCTATGTTAGTATTCAAAGAAAAATTACATCTCCAATCATCAGGTGAATACCTTTCAGGTGGTTTTCTATGCCTTTTGGACCTACAAACAAGATGAGTTGGAGGTTCTTCCTCCTCTTGTAAAGATCCAAAGCTAGATGAGCTCTCCTCAACTTCTTATCTATCCTTGGGCCTCGATTCAAATTTCTTAGGTGTAGAAGGAAATTGAATCACATATCTTGTTTACTTTGTTATGGCTGCAATGTAACAAAAGAAGGCTTAGTTTCCCTAAAAATAGCACTTCTACTAAATATTACCTTTTGTGCAACAGGATCCCAAAGCTTGTATCCTTTCACACCATAACTATATCTAATGTAGATACATTTGACAACCTTGTTCTCCAATTTTTTTTGCTTCTCCTTTGGCACATGTGCATATGCCTCGCTACCAAAAACTCTCAGATGTCTTAATCAAGGCTTGTGACTCAACCATGCCTCTATAGGTGCATTGTCAATAAGAGCTAATGTAGGAGACGTATTAATCAAGTAACATGCAATGGCAAAAACTTCAACCCAAAACCTTTGTTCTAGGCTAGCACCACTCAACATACTCCTAGCCTTCCCCATCAGTGTCATGTCTATTCTTTCTGCAACTCCATTTTGTTATGGAGAATATGGAGTTGTATTTTGTCTATGAATACCACAATATTTACAGAATCTATCAAAATCACTAGAGAAAAACTCACTGCCATTATCAGTCCTCAAACATTTTATTTTATTTCTAGTCTGCAACTCAACCATTGCTTTAAATTATTTAAATCGACTAAAAAATTTAGATTTACTCTTTAAAAAATATACCTATCCCTCTACTATAATCATCAATAAATGAAACATAATAAGTATATTTACCAATTGAAGGAACATCTATAGGACCAAACACATCAGAATGAATAAGATCCAATACACCACAAGATTTATGAGAACTCAAGTAAAATTGAACGCAGTTTTGTTTTCTATAAATGTAATGTTCACATAAATCAAATTCAAGACTACAATCAGACAGACCTTCAACAAGGTTTTTATTTTTCAAGGTCCTTAGACCCTTTTCTCCAATGTGGCCTACTGCCATAACATAGTTTTCTCTATAGGTAACTTTTTCTTAGAAGAAAGAGCACCCTTGGGTACCCAAAAGCTATGACCATTTGTTGAAGGTGAAAACCTCACTTCTTCCATAAACTTGCTTTTCATATAAGTACTATTGCACTCAATAGTGCATGCATCAATCTTATACAATGTGCCATATCTGACACCTCTTGCAATCACCATAGCACCTCTAACCATCTTGCATCCTACATTAGAAAATACTACCTCTACAGACACATCTATTAGTTTGCTCACGAATAACAAATTATGTGCTAATCGAGGGATATGCAACACACCATTAATCTTTTTTATTCTACCATCAGGGAACCTGATTTTAACTTTACCATGGCCAACAATGTCTAAATGAGAATCATCACCCAAGTACACCTTACCACCATCAAATTCTTCATATTCAAAAAACAAATCTCTATTAAAGGTCATATGAAAATATGCACCTAAGTCAATTAACCATGCATCATTACCTACGCGAGTTGCCAAAGTTGCAATGAATGTGTCACCATCTTCCTTCTCAGACTCAAAATCATAATCAAATTTCTTCTTTTTCTTCTTCTTTTCTTCTTTGTAGTCCTTATGAACATGTCCAAGCTTACCGTAGTTCTAGAAAATAACTTTGGACTTTCCAGGAGATTTAGATCTACCCTTAGACTTGGATTTGTCACATTTCTCATTCTTCTTGACTTTTTCTTAAGGTCTTCCATGAACATTTAGGGCTTCCTTGGTAGTGATGGATACCTTCCTCCTCACCTCTTCAGAAAGAAAAGAAGCCACCACATCTTTAGTCTTCAAAATAATAGAAGTACTCCCAATAGCCATAACAAGAGAATCCCATGAATCATGCAAAGAACAAAGCAAGATCTGAAATTTCTCCTCCTCATCCATTTTGACACCAACTAATGCCAATTGAGCCACCATCATATTGATTACTTCCATGTGGTTTTTGATTTGTCCACCCTCTTCCATTTTCAAGGAATACTTCTTCTTCAAGAAAATATTGTCCACTAAATATTTGGCTTGATACATCTCACCAAGCTTATTCCATAGTTTCTATGCAGAGGTCTCTTCATGGACATTGATTAAAATAGATTCTGCCAAGCACATTCTGATTATACCCTTGGCTTTATAATCCATAACATCATATTGAGTAGCTTGAGTAGGATCTGTAGGCCTTGAAACATTCTCATCAATAACATCCCACAGATCTTGATCTATCAACAGATCCTCCATCTTTAGCTTCCACATCTCAAATTTATTTCTAGGAAATTTCTCCACCTCTATTCTCCTTGATGAACTTGCCATCTGAAAATTCCTGCAACAAGATCACAAAGTGTCTTCTACACAGGATCCCACTCAAATCTAGATTAGTTCAAGAAACCCAACAACCCAGAATTGAAACCAAAGGTGACCAGGCATTTGATACCATTTTTTAAGGAAGCTAAGGTAGTGGAAAAACTTCCTACAGTAATCTTGGGAGGAGAATAATGCAAAAAATTTATAAATCTTTAACAGTTACAAAAACTTAAATAGAAATAAATATAAATATCATGCATACCACAACATAGTGATTTACGTCGGGAAAACCCTTTCAAGAGAAAAACCCCACACTCCAAAATCCGCCCAATATATTATTCAGTAAATCACAAAGATTACAATATACTTGCAAAGCAAGCTTCTCATAGGAGTATCACTACCAGAGATCAAGAGACAACACAATCACTATCATACTCTCAAAAAACATCACCATCTTTCTACCACAACTATAATACAACACCCACATAAAACAGAGTTACATTATAGGGTAAGAAAGGCCAACAAAATATATTCCATTAGATCTAAAACCTAATAATGAATGGTCCATATTTACAATATATTATTATTTAATGCATGTCGACCATTTTAGGAGTTTCTTGAAAAAGTTAACATGCTCACATTTTGCTCTTTTCTACCATTGTATACACCTATCGGTGTAACTAGGAAATATATATAAATATATATACATCCTATCAACAATAAATTGTATATAATTGCAAGGTTGAGACACATTTTCCCAACATAAATCATAAAGCTAAATACTATACACACAAAAATAATACTTTTATTCCAATTCAATTTTCTTCAATACACATTACATATTTATAAGACTTGTATATCCTATATTATAGGAAACCAAATATAAAAACTCCTTTAGATAATTACATGAATAACAAATAAACAAACTCCTAAATATATGAGTTGTTAAAATACTCATAATACAAACAAACAATCACTATAATATAAGCCAAATCTCAATATTGAAAAAACTTACTTTGCTTAGCTTGATATGTCCCCATAATTTGATTTATGATAAGTTCAAAGTCACCATGTATGCAAATATTTTTTATATTCAAAGTGATCATGAAATGAAAGCCAAAAATAAGGGCTTTGTACTCGATGATGTTATTGGTACACTAAAATTCTAATTGAAAGGATAGAGGAACTGGCTTTCCATCATATGAGATTAAGACTACACCCACTCTAAAGTTAGTTTGACATCTAGATCCATCGAAGTACATTTCCCATATAGACTCATGATCAATTACAAAAAGGTCTTCATCCGGAAATAAATCTAGACTAGGGAAGGAGTGAGACGAGGGAGTATCTACCAATTGATCAGAAATAGCTTGACCCTTAATTGATTTTTGAGTTATAAAATTTATGTCGAACTTAGAAAGCAGCAATATCCATTTTTCTAACCTTTTAGTAAGATTAGTTATAGTGAAGAGGTACTTCAAAATATCACTCTTTACAATGACACGAGTTTTAGCATGAAGGAGATAATGTTTAACTTCTACGTTGCAAAGATGAGAGTGAGACCAAGGAAAAACTTAGTGGCGAATCTTCGCCAATATGAAATTTCTAGAAATCGGCCAAGTCAAAATTGGTGAATTCGTGCAAACCAACAGGGTGTCCAAATCACCTAGATTTTACAAATTATCAATCCAATGTATGTCCATTTGCCAACAATTTATTTTATGAGGCATATTTAAGCAAAAAAAATTCCATAACAAACTATGATTTTCAAATGGACCAACTAATATTTTCGCTTGGAATCCTAGAAGCATGTAATAAAACACCTACATATTCGCCAATACTATTAAAACAACATTGTATTAGGACCCATTTCACCAATTAAAATTTATAAAAAATTGCTTGTGAAGACCCATCTCGCCAATTAAAATTTATAAATAGTTGCTTATGAGGACCTATTTCGCCAATAACATTAAAAAATAATTACATTTGAGGACACATTTCACCTTGAAATACAACGTATCGTTGTATAAGCATGTGGGAATTCACCAAATTTTTAATATACCATTTAAAAATCCTGTGAAATTCACCAAATATGGATTGATATAAATACAATCAAAATTGTCATTTATTCTTACACATTTTGTTTAGTTTTGAGGTTCTACTTCTTGATTCGGAAGTCAACAAAAGTCAAAAACGTAGACTTAAAGGTGAGTGATCGTTTCTTCATAGTGTTATTAGTTATAATAATAAGTTTTCTTTATCTCTTTTTCATTCTTGCTTTAGTCTTAAAGATGATATTGAGTAGGCAATGGGATCTATATTCTCTGTCCTTAAACAAGAAGACATTTTTTCCAATTGGCAATTTTTATTTGAAGTGAGAGATCAATATGTCGAGCAAATCGAGCAGCAAAGATAAGGCTCGTGCTACTCCTCAGGGTGGTGAAAAGACTCCTGCCACTCCTCAAGGTGGTGAAGAGACTAGGAGGCCATCAAAACGCCCAAAACTTAGATGTGCCATGCAGTCTTACTTTGGAATTTCCAAAGCTTATGATCCATCAAGTCAAGATGGAGCTACATCATCAACTCTTCCACCAAATATTCGTATCATTCACAATACCTCACTGCACTGGAAGTTCAAGTTGAGATTGTCATTGAGTTAAATGAAAATGTATCAAATGAGGATTGCAATACTGTAGAAGATGTTCCAAGGGATACCCTGGGCCTAGTTATCCAGAATGAGATAATTGACTTGGATGAGGATGATTATGTTGGTAGCAAGAAAAGAAGAAGCAAATCAACAATGGGGCACGAGTGGGAAATGACAAGGAATTTTCAACTTGGTTGGTTGTCAAAGTACCCATTCATGGTACCAATGGGGATTGACAATGCAAACAATATTGAAAAGGAAACATTGGCCAAATGTACAATTTGTAGTTGGAATTTTGGAAGAGCCAAGACATTGCAGCTAAAGATTGACACTATAGAAAAGCATATTGGTAAAGTTTATGAAAAACAAATAATAGAAAAAAAGGAACAATCAGTCATATGATGGAAATAAAAGGAAGAACGTCTTCATGCTAGGTATGTCACAGATTATGAAGAGCATGAAAAAATAATGTCAAACATTGTTGCATGTAAAGGTACACTTGAGGCTCAATTTGGAAAAGCAATGGAAGTAGCAAATATGTCAAAAACTGTTCAGATGAGTGTTATTTTTCATATTTTTTCCTAAGGGAATCCTATGACAAACTACCCAAAATATTCTGGTTTATTATCTTTTTTGAATGTTCCTCACTATCCCTTCTCACATTTGTCAATAAACGCTGGATGGGAATGGGAAAACTATCTTGCTGCAGTTGAAAAGGAATATTTAAATGAGAAAGTAAAAGAGTTAAATTTCATTGCATTATCTTTAGATGAAGTTACTGTGTTAGACAATACTTCTTGAGTTTGTATGCATTTGTATACTATAGAATGACATGTTCACCAAGATCATCTTATCTGTGTTCATAAAATGAAGGATAGTTCAACATCATAAAATATATTTGAACTAGTCAAGAAATCTTTGAATGAAATTGCAAGTATGGATGAGTTGACAGTTGCCAAAAAGTTGGTGTGTCTAGGAGTTGATGGAGCTGCAGTGATGCAAGGTCAAAGGACTGGGTTTTGTACAAAGTTACAAACTACTTGTGCACCATACATATTTGGCATTCACTGCATGGCCCACAGAATGAATTTAGCATTCAAAATTGTAAGAAAGTTTCCTACAGTATCAAAAATTGAAAATCTAGTCTGTGAGATCCACACATACTTCTACCAAAGTCCCAAATGTTAAATATGTTGGTGATAATTTGAAGGAAATTGCAAAATATCTTTCCTTAGAGATACATGAAATATTCCCTCGACATGAAATACTTGAAGCCATGGGTATTGTGTATCCTCAATTTTGGGCAAACCAAGAGAACCCAAAATATTTTCATGATCAAGTAAAAATCTTGATCGAACAATTTTTGAAAAGTGTAACATACGATGATCAGAAAATAGAAGGAATTTTAAATGAAGCTAAGCTTAGAAAACAATCTAGGAGTTTTGCAACAGCTAAGAGGGAATAGTATAAATCCATGGGCAAGGAGAAGGCCTTTGAACTGAGATCAATAAAAAAGGTTTGGACAAACTTAGGTCAGAGTGAAATATTGCATGGTTTGATATCAAAATATTTCAAACTTGTTGATTTATGTCAAACAATGAAATTGGGGTTGGTGGAGGATGAGAGAGTTTTTAGCACATAGGGGTTTTTGAAATCAAAGTTAAGAAACAAATTAGACAAGAATTTGGAAAATTGCTTGACGTTGAAAGGGAACTCACAATCTGGAGGTCCACATGTGAAAGAAGAAGGACCGAGTTGTGCAACACTCCAATTCCAAACACTAGTACTGGTGGCAGTGGCAGTGACAGTGGGACTAGGACAGATGACATTGACAATGACACAAATCACACAATGAATGTTGAATTTGAGACACAGGCTGAAGAAAATGAAGAGCGGACTTGGAATCAAATTCAAGACAACTCTTTTACTTTATCTGATGATGAATGTCAATTTGAGGACCCTGACTCCATTTGGGAAATGGAAGAGAATTAGCAGCTTTTAGGTATTTATAATTATCAATTTCCATTTTTCATATTGTAATTGAAGATATTTGATATTGTATTCAATGAAATTGTGAATAATTGCACTTCATGATATTTTTTATTTTTGATCGGTAATAATATTTTTTGCTTTATTGATAAAAAAAATCATATTACATCATTTTCTAAACTTTTTTGAATAACCATCTATCCTCCAGATATTCAACTACTTTACCCCAATTTCTCAAAAATTATAGTTTATCTACAGTGACTTCAATGTCAGCCCTTAACAGCTACATCAAAATCAAAATTTCACTCAAAATTACATTTATCGCCTTTTTTTAATACCTACGAACTACCCTGTAAACCAAAAAACATCTTCCCTTCATTGCCCACAATTTTAGCAAACCCCAAAAAAAACCCAAAAACTAACTACAAATAGCCAAAAACTCACAATGCCTGACAGAGGATTAAATTACTGTAAAGCTCTAGATGAGCTAGTCGCCACAGATTCCATGGTGGTGCTATTAATCTTCCTCTTCCTTCGTGATCATTGCTCATTCTTCCCCAAATGCTCTGCTTCATCCTTTTCCTTCACGATTACCACCTCAACCTCTATTACTTCCACAATCAATTTCAGAGCTTCCCACCCACGTGCTACTCCCTCTCTCCATTTGGCTTTATGTTTTCCTTCTGGCCATTTCACAAAGGGTACACATTTCTCTGTTTCTTCTTCCTCGTCATTGGCAATTCCCTCACTGATATCCATTCCTACACTCGGAGTCACCCATTCCAACAGTGAGTCCATGTCCTCAAGATAATCCTCATGCACCAGTGTCTTCATCACCTTTTTCACAACTTCAATCAGCTCTACCAAATCTAAACCCCAAGCCATAATCAACAAATATATGTCCATGTTCATTTTGTATCTGTGCTTGAGGTCACCGAATCCTTTTCCCAGAATTAGTTGCATTTCCTACACTGATCGCTCATCACCGTACATGAAACAACCCATCAGTCTCTTCGTCGATGCTCCTCCATGAAAAGGTGAGAGTTATTTCCTCATTGTGAGTGTGAAACCATCCTCCATCACCGTTGCAACTATTGAGCCACCACCTCCTATTCACCATTTTCACACCAATTATTCACCACAAAACAGAAGCATTGAGAAAGTATTTCCTCCAGAGATTAATAACTTAATTCACATTCCTTTCCATAAATGCTAGGTGTACGATCGACGCTGCCACCCAACTCCACACACTTCTCTCATTCACTTTGATTATTAGAAGGCATTCAACTAATCCTTCATTTATTATATTATAATTGCACTTTATTTTATATTGCACTTCATGAATCATATTCCAAATTCCAAACTGTAGTTGATGATATTTTATGTTGTCTTCCAAGAAATTGTGATATTTTATATTTTATATTGTATTCCATGGTATTGAATTTGATATGTGATTTTGCATCATTTTTAAAGACCAACACTTATCACACTACTTATAAATTCCTATTGCATTTCCATTCACACAATATTTGATAAATAACTGAAAGGAATATTATTAATCCATTCCTTGAATAGAAACTAATAGTTCAACATCCATAACTTATAAGTTATAAGCTAACAGAAGCTAACAGTTCAACATAAATAACTTATAAAGGAATCCACACAACTTAAACAATAAAAGCTTAAACCAGAAAGAAAACAAATTCATGCTACTTTTAACCAAAAAGCAAAGAAAGGTGTAGCTTTTAACCAGAAAGCTTTGAAAGGCATGACAATATGAAATATCAAGCTATAAGCTAAAGCACAAATACTTGAATCACTTTAAAACTAATAAATTTATTTAACTGAACTCAACCATTGCCATAAGCATTCATTCAAAGATAAAAAATTGATAGCAATGCAATCTATTAAACATCCAAAACACCAACATAGATAACCATTGGCAAGATATGCAGAATAAACAGAATAAATCCATACACTACAACATAAAGATTATGTTTGCATGAACTTCACCATATGAGTTTCTATATTGAAAGATAATTGTCAAACAAACTTGAAAGCATAAAAGAGTTTTCTCTAATGAGGAAAATTAAAGTAGCTTTTCCCAAAAGATCCTAATTGCATTGGCCAAACCCATAATACAGATAATTGAACATCAACACATTACTCAAATTTGAATTTGAGCTTTTAAATTGATTATCACATGAAGGAATACATAGAGGCATTGGCAATGCAAAATCTTGCTCAAAGATAACTCTGCATAGAGCTGAGTTGGAACTTGGAAACTCATATTATCAAAAATAAAATCACTACATCACCTTTTCTAGCAACTTCCACTCTTCAAGTGGTGGAATTGTCATTTTTTCTAACTGATGTTTTTTGACTTGAAGATTTGTTAACAATTCATGATTCAAATTGGAACCTATCTTGGATTCTTCAATCAATTTTGCATTCAGGGTTAGCAATGGTTTGATGGAATCCAAATAGTTCGCCACATCTAGGTTCTAAGGAAACTGGTCCAAATCAATCTTCCTTGCATCCTCCATCTTCTTTCTAAAATCATTCTTTCCAACAAATCACTCATTTGTGTCAAAAGCCTCTGGTAAACCAAGCTCTGTGAAGTTCCTTACCTTTTCATCCCCCTTCTTCATCTTGTTTGCAGCCAAATGCAAATATTCCTTTGTTTCACGCATTCTCAAATAGTTTTCAATGACACATGACAACATCATTGATGTCGAGCAAGCTGATTAGTAATCCCTTTTGATTTCAAAACATTGTCACTGGCTTTGTAGACTGTTTGTTGAATTTGATTTGTTGATTTCTCTAATGCCATCACATTTTTGTTGTCCATTAAATATTTTTTGAGCTTATTATGATGTTTCTTGATAGCATCAATCAATTGAAACATGTCACACAAATGACCAATCCCCTGCATTATTTCATCCTAGATCTTTTGTTTCATATGCCTCATTGTTTCTCTACAAAATGCAGATAACTTATTTTGACAAGACTTAATTTCATTTTTTTCTTCCATCATCTCTACCTCAAATCTTTCATTTCTTTTTCTCTCCAATTTTTTTTCCCACTGTGCATTTCCATTTGCAATTCTTAGTCTTAATTTTTCTGAAGTGGATTTTTCCTCATCATATTTCTTGTTGCTCTCATCTAGCCTTTGCTTCAGTTCATTCACTGTAGTCTCATTCTGCTTATCCTCTTTTCTTGTTGATGTAGAGGTAGATTTTTTTATTCTTTTTTCTAATTCATTGCTCTTGTTATCTACTACTTTCCTCTTTGCTTTCTCATTTGCTAGGTATGCCTGTAACTTTTCAATTTGAGTCTACAACCTTTTTTTCTCTATATATTTCTTTAGCAATGATGTGTACACCAATTCATTGTTCTTCTTTGATACATTAATTTTGTCAGTATTTCTAAGTCCAGAAAAATCCAATTGAATATTGTTCAGCTGGAATTCAAATGGAGTCGTCTGATTTGTTGGTTTGTTTTAAACTATGGGAACAAGAATTGTGTACTCCATGATTTATTTACTTGTGTCAAATATGGGTAATACCATGGTTGTTGTAGGCTCTGAAGTTATAGCAGATGCACTCTCCATCAGTTGCTTCTTTTCTTTTTTATTCAATTCTGATTTCTTTTTAAACTCTTCAATGTAATCAAAACCTAGGGACGTAGGAACAATGGAATTCTTGAATGGTGAAGGAATAGGAGTACTTGTAGTTCCTAATTATGTCACAGCCAGACTAAATAGCATTGGGGGATTTCCTATAAATAAATCCTTTGTGGTGGACCCACTGGTAGTGTGACTTAGACCTATCAACATCCTTTGCCTCTTTTGTATTCCTTAATCACCTGGTGTTTTTGTGGTATATTTTTGTTTTCCTCTTGTGTGTAATTTGTTTTTGTAGCACATGTTGACCACTACTAGTACTACTACCCATACCATCGCCACCAAAGGAAATTCCAGTTTCACTAAGCCCTCCACCATGGGCATGTCCTAGTTGTGATTGTGTCTGGCCATGAGGATGAGGATTTGAAGCTCTAACAAATTGACCTGTATGCCCTAGGTCTACTTTTTCACCTCCAACCCCAAGGCCAAATTTTTCAACTAGTTTTCTATGCTCTACTTCTATTACCATCCAATGGCCTTGTCTTTGGGACCCCAAAGGACCACCTTCATAACCCATTTTTTCAACTATGGTTGCTCCTATAGTAAATGCTTCTTTTGTGGCCTCATTTAAACCAAGTTTGAAATTGACATGGCTTTCTTCTTCCCCATCATCATTATATTCATTGTCACTTTCTTTATCTTCTCATTCATTTGTATGCTCTATATTCCACAATTTTCTAAACTCGCGATCTTCATTATCTCCATACTCTACAAGAGCTCTTAGATCACCTATCTCCTTCCTCATAGACCAAAAGGCAGTAATTTTTTATCGTGACTAATTTTTTTCTGTAACTTCCTTCTCTAGAGAATATTGCATTTTGACTCTACTAGATGGTTTATGACTTATTCCATAAAAAAAATTATACCTCCTAATTGTCTTTCGATGCAATGCCATAACTTCTGCTAACAATTGTTCAAAAGAAATACCATTCTCAGCAGCACTTTTCTCCATTGCTATTTTGACCTCATCACAAGAATCCTTGTTTCTCAAGTTTTCAACCAAGCATTTACTTTGATGTTGAATTCTACTTCCAACATTCTTATTGAGCACAATGATTGATTTAATTGTGTCACATGGATCATACTTCCAATGACAAATAGCATCAAAATCAGAAAAAATCAAAAGATCATGTGCCACACTAAATGCTTTTCTCTCAAACGTGATCCCTCCACATGAAAAAGGTAAAGAAGGAAATAAGGTCTTCTTCCCTTGATTGTTAAAGTGTAGTTCATTAGTACTCTACATCTTCCTTACATATTCCAAAGCAAAAACCCTTTTTTTCACATGTATTGGAAGTTTGTGTGGTTGTACTTCTGATCCACAAAATCTTAGCACAGTATATTCTTCCATTAAGTACCAATCAGCCAATTGTATTTCTTTTCATAGTTGAATGCAGTTTCTACATGACATATAAATCTAGGCATTGGAGTATTTGTAATTGCTTGATGCAATGGAGCAAAAAATTGGTCTACAAAATGACTATAGCTCTTTCGAGAATCATGCATCCTTATCACAGTGGTCCATTCATATACTAGAGCCATTTTCTTTTCCTCAACATTACTATAGGGTTTAATCTGAAGCTTGTTGGTCTGAAACATTCCTCTAAATTTGAATAGAAAAAGATAGCACAAGTAGCTTGTGAACCTAAATGTCTTGGTGGAACCTCCTTTAATCATTAAAAATTGTTTATGCATGGATTCTACAATGTCCCCAATAAAATTATATTTGACATGTGAAACATGATAATGGATATTATATACCATTTCAAGGAGGCTTGCACTCATTTCCAAATTTCCATCCAATCTGAGGAAAAATGCTAGCATGGAAATAGTATCCTGAGCCCATGGTTTAAAAATATCCAAATCATAAGGAGGCTTATGATCACCTTTCAATTTGTTTCTATCCTGAACTATTCTATTGAAGAAGGAATTTTTCTCCTTTTCATCCACTGCTTCATAATCACTAGCAAGCTTTTCTAGGTCAATGTGGACATTTCCAAATTCTTCAGTTGTAAACCCCAAGGCCAACACTTTTCCAAGTTATTTTACATTAATGGATAACAATTCTTTGTTTTTATCTTTATTAACAATTGCTCTTTTGTTATCATCATAATTTAGGGCACAGACCATGATGAATTATGGGCAAGGGAAAACCTCATGTAACATCATGCGCCCTAATCCACTTACCCACAGTGCACTAATACTATTAACTTGCATTTTCTTTGAAGCCTTATTCTAAGATGAAAATCTAAGTTTTGGGGTACACCTACCATAGGTTTCAGGATCATAAATATCATGGTATTCATCAGTGAAACCTGGGGTTTTAAGAAATTTTGCATAATGTATTTTTTTATCCGACATTGCTCTAGAGGTACTGGTGGTAGACATGCTAATACAATCAACAATGTGAAATTTGTGAATTCTCTACTAGTCCTTAATTTTTCTTAATTCTTAAGCCTCGTAACCCTAAACCTAAACTTCAAAGTTTGACAAAATAAGATTTTAAGAAACATCAAACGATGAAACATAGCCGCAGGAATTCTTTAACTTACCCGGATTTTGAATTTCGATTCTTGAAGTTGAAACTAGGTTATTGGAATGGTTTTGTTGGAAGTCGAACTATGGAACCTAGAACAGGGTGGTGTACTGCAATGAGCAAACTAAAGACTGAAATCTCCCTATGTGTTAACCCTCTAACTTCAAAATAAAATCACTTAGCAATAGGAAGTGTTGTTTTTTTTAATATTAAAGTGAATGACACCAAAACATCTACGTGTTACTTCCAGACTACACAGTACACAATTAGTACATGGCTCCAGGCTGACAACATTTAAAACAAGCCATTTATGATTTACTCCTGCATTGACAACAAATTCTAAACTGTTGATCTTTGTTAATCTAACGGTTATAGGGTGATTTTGGAGGTTTAAGTTTGCAAGCCTAGCGCTTTATGCATTTCATTATAGAATGCAACTACAACCATACATCAAATGTTCATCGAATGGTTGAGTAATTTATGATATAAATAATAAACATGTGTTTTAAATTTGCTTTAAACTTTAATGCACTAGGATTGACATCAAGGCCAAGGAATTGGAAACTTAACATTGCAAAGGCCTTAATAAAATGAATTACAATGTCACATTAATAGTGCAACCATTAATAACACTTAACTTGCAAAGGAATTAATAAAATGAATTAAAATGTCACATTAATAGCACGACCATTTATTTTATTACAACTAAATTACAATTTGAAATTATTACATAGTACAAATACAAATGTAAGCGCAAGCGCCAAGCTTTTGTTGGACTGCTAGTGAAAACTTAAATGTGATACATGTTTCTCTGAAAATAAATGGCACTTGTAGGGTCAACCATGAGCTCTAAAAATAAACGCATGGGACTTGTCAGGTCAACCATGGGCTCTGAAAATAAATGCATGGGGAAAGGGGGGCCAATCCAACTAGGGAAATGGGAGTTGTGAAGATACAAAATGTACTTAGCCCCTTTCAGAACTAGACTCATGCAGAAGATGAGGGGTTGTAAAATTGCTCCCATGCAAAAGATGATCATTGAAAATAAATGCATGGGGCTTGCCTGGTAGGCCATGGTGTCTAAAAATAAATGCAAGGGGATTTCCTGGGCAACCATGCAGAAGATGAGGGGTAGTAAAATTTCTCCCATCTTCTACTTGCAGCTTCCATGCACTAGGATAGCACTTATCTCCATCAGAGCTCCTCATCTTGGTTCAAAACCTGTCTGAGAAGTCAGGTGAACGAAATCAACTTATTTCCAATTCCACCCATTCTGAACTTGAAGGAAATTGGTCTTTTACTATGTAACTACATAACTGGAGGTAGGAGAATTTAGAGTATCCCCAATAATATTGCATCATCTTCTTCCTGAATCCTTATTAAGTTATTAACCCTACAAAATGAAAACCCTTATGAAAATTCAATGAATGATTTTAGTTGTGCTCACTATCCTTATTTATGGGCCAAAAGTGCCACTGCCATCTTGGTCCCTTGTACACCTCACAGGTGTCACGTGTGAGGTTGGGTATAGTGACTACTACTAGTCATAATTACAATTTCCACAAACCAAAAATCCAACTTAATCAGTTCTTGTATCTTAAGCCTAACATTTACAATTTAAATGTTTAATTTGATTGACGTCTAGACTCTGACAACCTGGCTACTTGCAAACTGTACCTCAAGCTGACCAGCTATCAATTGTCAAATTCGCTAGTCCCGCGCAAGCTGTCAATTGTCAAAATTACTGGATTATTGACATCATCATCTACGATTCTATAGTACATCATGCAGTTTTCAATATAAAGCTATCCAATCAATCACTTTGGCTATTCATATGGCATTAATCTATTCCACTGCCTGTAGTACCGTAGCCAAATTGAGAGTTTCAATAGAATAAATGAAAGTTAGAGTACTTCAATGCATTGAAAAGAGAGAATTAAATCTCATTTTACCTTAATCATTATCAATGTCCACTAATAAGTCACAATAAATTTCGCTCACTTATGATCAAAACTATATGTTGATAATTACTATTAGTTTTAAAAGCCACATTTAACATTTTTATATTGATCAAAGAAAAAGGGATTTACAAGAATGGAGCCATGAAAAGCATTTTAATTTAAGTAGCTATTGCTTAAGACTGAATTACATAGTACATAACCATTGTGGCCAAAAATCCACTAACCGTGACAAAAAACTAGTCACAAAGTACATATTACAAGAACTATTATGTTGTACAATAAAATATAGACACATCACACGTCACACAATTCATTACTAAATTTTTTGTAACATTAGTTGAGGCCATCAACCAGTTATTTGAGTAGAATGTGAATTGAATTTAACAAACTAACAATAGAGAAGAAAAGTGAATCACCCAAAACCTTCCTCCAAAACTCCAGACTCTTTAATGATTCAATTTTTGTATCACATAGCAGACCTCATCTCATATTAACCAGGGCAAGATCCTGCACTGTAGAATCATGCAATTCCACTTTCCTAAAGATTCCACCAACATGCACTAACCCACTTTCAAATTTGTAATGCTCCAGTGCCAACTCCAACAAAGAAATAGAGTAAATGAAAGGTTGCAAATAACATATTGCCAATGTCTTCACCAAATCTTTATCAAGCAAAATTTCCATGTAATTGGACAAGAAAGCCGAAGCTACCTCAAAATATAGAGCACGAGGGTTGTTCTAAATCCATTCCCTACCCACTATTATTCGTATAGCATCCTCAACCTACACACAAGGAATTGTAAAAACCATACCCAAATTTCTTATGTCATATGCATTGTCCCTTCTTTTCTCCCAAAAACATTTGGGTAGCATGACACGCCATGAAGACTCCATAATATCTCAGTTAAATTGAGAATAGAGAATAAATAAATCAAAGCCAAATATATTATAAATGATATGAAGAACATCAAGTTGGTGAAGTATGTATAGAAGTTAGCACGAACACAATGAGTATGACATCACACTTATCATTTTTAAATTCACCACTATCATTGATGTGGAAATTAATATTTATTTCAACACTTGAATCCTTAAAAACAAGTGCTTAAAATGTATGCCCGCGACAGATGACAAGATGGCTGCATAGTACACATGCAAATAAAGTTATTTTTAAAATGGAGACATCACTAGGTTGACGAGACTCAACCCTCGGGATTAAAGAGTTAAGATTTAAGGATTTTTCATAAAATATTTTGGTCTAACTTAGGCAATATTAAATGGTAAACAAGAGCACAATGACCGATAGACCTAAATAACTAATAAAATCTCAACCATTGATTTCTAAAAATCTAACAGTTCTAGTGTTATTCCAGAGGTTTCAATTCACAAGTCTAGTGCTTCAAGGATTTACTTCCAGAATGCAACTATAGCCATCCATTGAAAATTCATCGAGCGGTCCATCTTTTAAAACAAACTTTATGCATGTGCATGATTTAAAATGGGGACATCACTAGGTTGACGAGACTCGACCCTCAGGATTAAAGACTTAATATTTAAAGCTTTGTCATAAAATATTTTAGTCTAACTTAGGAAATATTAAATGGTAAACAAGAGCACGATGACCGACAGACCTAAATAATTAATAAAATCTCAACCATTGGTTTCTAAAAATCTAACGATTCTAGTGTTATTTCGGAGGTTTCAATTCACAAGTCTAGTACTTCAAGGATTTACTTTCAGAATGCAACTATAGTCATCCATCAAAAATTCATCGAACGGTCCTTTTAAAACAAACTTTATGCACGTGCATAATTTAAAATGGGGACATCACTAGGTTGATGAGACTCGACCCTCGGGATTAAAGAGTAAAGATTTAAGGATTTGTCAAAAAAAATTTGGTCTGAATTAGGAAATATTAAATGGTAAACAAGAGCACAATGACCAAAAAACCTAATTAATTAATAAAATCTCAACCATTGATTTCTAAAAATCTAACGGTTCTAGTGTTATTCCAGAGGTTTCAATTCAAAAATCTAGTGCTTCAAAGATTTACTTCCAGAATGCAACTATAGTCGTCCATCAAAAATCCATTGAACGGTCGTGGTTATATTGATTTTCCAATTATTTTTCTTATGCATTTGAAAATAGGTTTAATTTGCCAGTGGATATATTTTTTTGGTTTGAAAAAAAGTTTTAATTGCCAACAAAATTGTTTTTTCTATTTTGAAAATAGGTTTTCTAGGTTTGAAAATTGATTTTAATCACAAATGAAAATATTTTATCAGTTTAAAAAAAAATTCAATTTGCTAGGATTTTCCACAGAATTCTACCGATTAGAAAAGATTCGCCAATTGAGATTTTTTTCTTGAGAAATGAAAAAATTTGCCACTAAAATTAATATTTTTATCGGGAAGTATACAAGATTCGCCAGGATTTTACACCTTCACCGAGGGGGGGGTTTCTTAAAGTTTTCCCTGAGTGAAACATTGTCTCTCCATGGAAGAGTATCGAGTTTCATAATCAACAAGAAAATGACTAATATAATAGATTGCTCTTTTTTTACCTTCATCATCATATTGAGCCAACAAAGCTGCCAAGGCATAAGGTGATGCAGCGAGATAAAGTAGAAAGGGCATATCCTACATAGTTGGCATTAAGATAGGAGGATTGACCAAATAACTTTTGATTGATTCAAAATCCCTTTTACACTCATCATCCCATAGGAAGCAAACATCGTTCTTCAAAAAAATTGTGAAGGGAAGGGTATGATCAGCCAATTGAGATATAAACTTGTGAATTTCCTGAATCTTCCCCTACAAGCTATGTAGTTGAGAGATATTTCTAGGTGGAGGCATGTTAACAATTGCATCAATATTATTTGTGTCAACCTCAATTTCATGATGAGAGACTATAAATCCTGAAAAAATTTGTGTTCCTACATTGAAGACGCACTTAAGAGGATTTAGCCTCATCTTATAGAGTCGAAACCTTTCAAAAATAAGATGGAGATTCTCTACATGATCTAGATGAGTTATGGAATTTTCCAAGATATCATCAACGCAGTCTTCTAAGATTTTTTGAATAAAATAATGAAATATTACAATAATTTCCTATTGGTAAGTCACACCTACATTCCTTAACCCAAACAACATGACCACATAGTAGAAGGTCCCCCAAGGGGTAGTGAAGAATATCTTATATTGATCTTTTGGGTTAATACGAATCTGATTATAGCCTGAGAATTCATCCATGAAGGACAAAAATGCATGGCCTATATTTGAATCTACAATCATGTCAATATTAGGAAATGAAAAATCATCATTCAAAGAAGCCTTATTGAGATCATGAACATCAATACAAACACAAATACAGCCATCAAGCTTACTAACAACAACGATATTCAATATCCAAGGTGAGTAGTCGATTGAATGGATAAATCCTACTTTCAAAAGCTTCTCTATCTTAGTATTAACCAATAATGCAACCTTAGGATTCATTTTCTAGATCTTTTTCTTAACAGGATCAACATCGGGACATAGGACAATATTGTGAACCACTATAGATTCATCAATACTAGGCATGTCCTCATATTTCTAGACAAAAATATTAGGATAAGAATATAACAGATCAAAGTGTTACTTAGCTTCTTCTAAAGAAAAGTAGTTTCCAATTTTAATCACCTTTTCAGAAGATTTGGAATTCATAGAAACTTCAATAGTATCTCCCTTTAGAAGGGAATTACAATCTTCAAGATGAGGTATGGGAATATCATCATCCACATTAGATAAAGGATCCTCCTCATCCACACTCAAAATGGATTATCCAAAGTATGCTTGTTTATGCAAGCAATACAAGAATCACCGTTTATGGTGAAAAGAAGGAAAATAAGAGTAGACACCTAAGAATTCTTCAAGTGCTTCCTTTGAGGAGAAAATATCTAGAGGAACTTTGTTAGGTTCCATTTTATCCTCAATCAGTTCAAGGTGAACTAGATTAAGAGGCTCAATCGAGATCATATTAACACTCCACCATGGTTTTTGCATGGATTGTTTAAGAGAGCATCCCAGTCCCAAGTTACACTTGCGAGGCCTAACTTGGATAGGGACCTAAATTCCTTGCCCAATATGCCCAAGACTTTTCACCTATAACCATACTTAGAAACCCACATGTATCTAGAGCCATAACATGTTTGTAAGGCCTGGGAAGAAGGCAGATCCACATAGAGGCCATCATTCCACCAATGGATGTCAAAAATTTCCACAAGGTCACAACCATTCTTCTTACTAGGGCTACAAACATTAGCCTCCTTAGTAGAAGCATGATTATATTCCTCAATGAGAGGACAATTGTGTTCCTTAATAGGATAGAAATTATCCTTCTTAATGAGAGGATGATCAGATTTCTTTTCAAAGGTTTATGAAACTATCAGAAGGTCAAGGTGGATATGATCCACCTTGTATTCTCCAATGAAGAAGTCAGATAATTCAAAAGATCCCCAATCATCACCAAGACAAGCATTCAACTCAAAAGAAGAGGTAGAAGGGGAAGAGTTAGGATCCATCGATTCAAGTTGTTCCTCTTTAGGGACACTCACCTCAGGGGTAGCTTCTAAAGCTAACACCACCAAAGAGTATGTCAAAACATCAAAGGATAAGGATGGAATGCAATTATTAAGAGTGGAAACAACTAAGGTTTGATCAGCAACACCTAACTCACAAAGGTGGGCAGCCTCAAGTTCTACCTTGATTATAATCACTTGATTATTAGTAAAAAACTTAATGCAATGATGCAAGGTAGAAGTCACAGTTCCCATAGCATGAATCCAAGATCTTCCCAAAATAATATTGTAAGGTAAAGGGCCAGACATTACATAAACTAAGGTTGGTAAGGTAACAAGTCCTAGCCACAAAGGAAATATTATTGTTCCCACGGCTTGACGACCAGTGTTATTGAATCCACAAATATACAAAGAAGCAGCTAGAGAAGAAGAATCAATCTTAATCTTAGGTAATAGATCTAAGCAACATACATTGAAATCCAAGCTATTTCAACAAGAGCATGTCTAATACAAATATTATTAACATTCATTATAATCATTAATGGATTCTCTTGTGTTTATACATCCAAGGACGGAAGTTCTTGTGGATAGAATATAATATTCAATGAATCCACACAAATATGAGCCATCAACGCATTAACATATTTTTTCCTAGTAGAAGCGAACAAGAGGATCTTTGGCAAGGCTTCCTCAAGCATACCTTGATAAATCAAAGCAATATGAAGAAAACCCCATAGTGAGATCTTATCCGGAGTAATGTGGAGTTGGTTGATAAGATCATAATCACCAGGTGCTTTAGTCGTAGGTTTAGGTGTTGAAGGAAGACTTGGTTGAGAAGGTGGTAAAGAATTAGGAACCAATGTAGGTTGAGTATGATCAAAAGATGGTTGATTCAAATTTTTATAATTTCTTCTAGTATTAAATGTGTTCCCAACAAAATTACAAGAAGAAGAATCTATACATCTTAAGAACCTTTTATACAAATCTATCGAGTCATTAGAGTATGGGACCCCACGGATAGAGTGAATTTTCTTAGGAGAAGGGCTAACTAGAGTCAAATAAATGATGGGTCTCTTAGGCTTCAAAGGAGCCAGAGAGACTACCACAACATTCATTGACTTCTCAGCTTGCAAAGAGGGAGTAGATGATGCCTCTAAGAAACCATCCAGGGCAGCATCTAACATATCAAAATCTACCTTAGAAAAAGCATTATCTTAAATATTAAAATATTGCAGAAAAAGATCCAACATGGTTCATGTCGAGATCACCAAAAATGTAGAGTAGGGGAGTCTACTACTCACGCTCATCCCTTGATTTCCAAGAGAGTCTCAGGAAACAGACTACCCTAAACTACCTTGATTTAGCTAAAGGAAGGGAAAGAGAGATGAATAAACTACAAAGAAAGAATTGAGCATAGAATATCAGAAATTGTAATTAATAGATAGCTTTAAGAATAGAGAGAGATCATTGAGGTTCATATCACAAAAGGAGAAGCTCTTGGCCAAAGGATGGCAACACGAGATTGGGATGCCAGCGCGGTGTGCTAAGGTCCTAGAGGTGTGCAAGTGTCTTGTACAACAGAGCACTAAACATCCAAACATAAATGCTAAGGTTCTGCTAACTATCTCAGATCTGAGGTAAACTTAATCTATTGAATTGACAAAAAATGAGGAATGATGATAAATGAAAAGGAAGGTAGAGGACTAACTTACAAAGAGTTATATTCATTGAAACCTTCATTCAAGCCCTACACAAGCAAACTGCACACAAGGTGAATGAGGAAAAATGTCGAGGCAATTTTGAGGCTTGCCATAGTACAACCCCTATTTTGGTGTTGTCACCTCCATTGACCACTAGAAAGATAGATAGAAATGGATACACATTAAAGTAGACAAAAAGTGATAAAAGAAAAAGGAGGAGAACCCATATCACAAAGAAAAGATACAATAAATAATCTATTTGCAAATAGACAAGAAGCAAGAGAGCATTATCAATAGTCTGTGGCCCCCTATTGGCTTGATAAAAACATAGTTGAGTGCTTGAAAAAGAGCTTTGGTTGTTGGAGGTACCTTAGTCTAGCAGAGCTTCATTATAGAAACAAGATTGAGAGAGTAGAAAAGCAAGAAGAGAAGCCTCAAATGAGAGAGAGAGAGAGAGAGATCGAATGTAAGAATGAATTTGAGAATAGCATGAAAGAATAATTTTTGTGTAGCTACATGGGAAAGAAGAGTCATTACTCTCAAAATTTGACCACAAAGACACATGTCATGAGTCAAATATTCCAAGATTCCCTATTTGAACTCAAAAAACATAGGGATGCTAGTGTACCACGCGAACATCCACGTGCCACACAAGCATCCAGGTCATCGTTTTGTGAGAAATGAGGTGGTGGACTATTATCTCTTCATCGTTGACCCCTATGAAGTTGAAATTGCAAAATTTTGACTCATAAGACCTTCTTGTCATAAATGCAGCTAGGTGCAATAAATGCAAGGTTCAAATGTGAAATTTCCATGGGGTGTAATTTTATGACATTACACCAATATGTGCTTACACATGTTTGAGAACACCTTGATCTTACACATCCTTTCCTCTTGTGAAACTTTTCACAAGGCTAAGCCTCCATCATCTCATTTAATCTTGACCCTACATTTAGTCAATGCATCTGAGCCACTCATTTCATCCATCAAAAGTCTATAAATTGAGGTATTTGCTCTGATTTTGTATAAATCCACATTCATCATACCCTTATGCTGAAAAAATCATGAGAAATCACATCTAAGTCTTCAATATATCAACATACCACATTCAATAATTTTGAGGTTTGCATGTATTTGATTTGATTTAGGTTATATTTAATGTGTATTTCATTTATATCATTTGCATGAAATACATTTTAGTGAACCTGATGTGAATCCTTACTTTTAATGCTTTTCCTTGTGAGTTTTGGTGAGTTTAATCTTGTAGGTGAAGGTTTTTCTAAGTGGGTCTTACAAATAAACTTTTTATAGGAGTCCTAAATCGCAAAAATAACTTCATGGTGCGCTCAGGAAGGTCAAAAGATGAATTTTGATATAAAATTTGCTATATTTTTCTTACTGTAATTTTTTTTTAATTTTAAGGCCCCTAGGACCCACTATACGACAAATTTTAAGGTATACACAATGAGTATTATTGCATAACAGTGATATAAAAATGATATATACCAAAAAAAATTGCATCATTTTGAGAGGTATACACAAGGGTTTGCAACATTTTTACCATACAAATACATACACACAAAATCTAGGTTTTTTATATCAAAGTATATATGGTGAGTATATTGCATATTGTTATTAAATAAATCGATGTTTTATTATGCATACTCTTTGTGTATACATCGAAATGCAATTTAATAAATATATACATAGATAGATTAATTTTGTCATGCCATTTTGTGAGTATATACTCACACCGGCCTATGGCTTGTTTACTCACATAGATCGCATAAGCTTTTAAAAGAATCTCATGTGCCTTAGGGGAGAGGGGCCCATAGTGGAGCACCCTAACTTCATGTTTCTCAAAATCTTATGTGAAAATTTCAAATCACTCCCAATTTTGTACAACAATTTATTTGGCAACTCACATGCTTCTATATTTCGTTTTAGTGTCATATCATCAAATATGATGCCACATCAAATGTTTTTTTGTTGAGGTATCCAAAAAGGGCCAAAAAGAAGTGAGACCAATAGTGGTGCACTAAGTCATGTTTTATTGGTGCACTGATGTGGCATCACATGATTTTTCACTTTGTGTATTTTATGGATAAAAAGTGTTTTGCAATTGGATATTAAGTTGTTCCACTATGGCGCCCACTAAGGACTACTTCTATCCCCACTATTGGACCCCGCTCCACTATGGGCCCCTCTCCTCTATTTTAGTGCTTAAAATTTCAGTGCTTTATGTCAACTTAAAAAATTTAGTGCTTAACTTTAAGTTTTAAACTTTTATGAATATCTTTTATATTTTTTTGTAAATTTATTCAAAAAAAAAAAAATATTTTTGAGAGGCATTTAGCCCCTGATCATATGGGTGACTAGGGTCTCCACTAAAAAAGGACTTAGCAGCATCTCACCATCCTCTAGTCACATAGGGGATGATTTTTGGCACGTGGGGGCTTAAACCTAGCCCCTCTACTTCTATACACATCATAAAGGAGTAGTTTCACAAAAATGGGCATAACTTTTGCCTCATATATCAAATTTTCAAAATTTAAAAGGAATAGGAAATCTAGTTTGGAGATCTTCACTGTGGTGCAAGTGAATTTTTCATAATTTGTTTCAGAAATCAAGTGCACTCAGTCAAATTCAATCTTTGCAAACTTCAAATTCTCATAATGTCTTTATACGAAATCATTTTTTCAATAATTTTTTTTATTTTTAACAAAAAATCATAAGCAATCCATTTTTGTAGTCTATTTTTACTTGATACAAGTCTATTTGGTGTGTTTACTCATAATTGAAATTGGACTTAAAATTTACCTCTCACATTTGGATTTGGTTTAAAATAAACAAGTTTCTTTTAATCCCCAAGACTCACATATGTTCTCCCCTTGCACCTTTGTGTGATCTTGAGGATAAAAAATAAGTGATCTTTTTTTCTTTTTCAGGTTTCCTACCTAGGGATTTCATCACCCTATGGAATAACCTCAACTCCCATGTTTTGGCAGAGTATAAAGAGCGGGGGGTGAATCAAAGTACATGCCTATTAGAAGTAGAATATTATCAATTTGGGCTAAGCTTATAAGAAATTTGTACCTTGGAGAATTGAAGGCAGAGAGTGGGTTATCCTTTCCTCTTGGTTGTTTGGTAGTATTCTCTTTCTTCTATGGATTAGGCCTCACATACCCTTGTGGTATATAGAGGATACCCCTAGTTGAGCTTGTGAAGCCTAGTTGAGGCCATTCAGCCATATTTTCGTGTGGTGCATTTTGCCTACAAGGATTGATAATCCCACTTGAATTAGGCTTGTTCATGTGTCTTTTGTGCTTGAATGTTTAGATTACCTTCCCAACTTGAAGCCAAAATGGGACTCTTATCCAAATTGAGCCCTAGGGATTTATATCTTTGAATTATTCTTTTATTTGTTTGCATTATTAATCATAAAATCCAAAAAAATTGAAAACTCAAAAAATTGAAAAAATCAAAAATATCAAAAACCCAAAAATATCAAAACACTTCAAAAATAAAATAATTCTAGGTACCCTCCAAGTCAAGCTATCCACATCATATCCAAGTCAAACCAATCATCCCATCCTATTCATCCTAATCATTCCATCCTAATAATCCCCTTCCATCATTATCATCCCTTCTCATTCTAATCATCTATTGTCATCCTACTTATTCTCATTCTTATCCTAATCATTCCTTGTCACCCTAATCATCCCATCCTAGTCATCCATAATCCCTATCATTATCATCCCTAATAATATCACACTAATCATTCTTATCATCCTCATCACTTCCTCTAAGTAATCATCCATTACATCCTAATCATCCCTCCTAATCATCCCTTCTAGTCATCACCATCCATTTCCATCATAATCATCCATCTTCATCCTATTTATTCCTTTTCATCCTAATCATCTCTTTTAATCCTAATCACACATATTCTTCCTAATCATTCTTTTTCATCCCAATAATTTCATCTTAATCATTCCTTATCATTCTAATCATCCCCTGATCTTTCTAATAATCCATCATGTCCCAATCATCCCCAATCATGTAATCCACCCCATCTCAATTGTTTTAATAATCTCAATATATATACATTACATCCCTAATCCATCATTTAGGATCTTAATCTTAATTAATTTGTCTAATCCAATTGAGCCTAATCATTATACTAATAATCCTCGAATAATCTACATCAAATCCATCATTCTTAATCTAATTTCATCATTAATCTTGTTCCCAATATCCTCTATCCATCATCATTCTTAATCCACACCCTCCATTATCATCCTTCATACAAATCCTTCATCATCATCTTAATCCAATCCTATTATCCAAAAAATCCCATTCTAATCAAGTCCTAATCTAATCCACCTACCCCTCATCCAAATCTAATCATCCATTATCCATCCATCTATCTCAACCATACATCCAATCCCCAATCATTAATCAAAAACCGTCATTTAAATATCAAATTTTGGTTAAGGGATTAATCTCCTTCATACCTCATATCTTTTCATCATCATCAAAATCCTTCACCCAAGGATCCTATCCTTAATCCACTATCATCCATTTCAAATCCAATATCCCAATCAAAAATTAAGATCTTAAGTTGATTTCATCTTTAATCCAAACTTTCTTAAGAACGTTGGTCTATCTTTAGTTACCAAATCCAATCAATTCCTACTTAATAACTTTTCCTATCTTAAGTAGAAATAAAATATAATCAACTCTTAGCTAAGAACGTTAGTCTATCTTAATTATAGAGAATCATAATTAATCAAATAAAATCATATTAAGTCCTTAAAATTTGATCCCCAAATCTAATCCCATCCTCCTTCTTCATCCCTAGACCCTATTCTTCTAATCCCCAATCAACTTTTAATCCATCATCTTAATTTCCACCCTCATCCAAAATCAATCACAAAATTTCCTCTTCCAATCAATCCCCACCATTTCTAGCCATATAATCTACCCTTATCCAACCTAATATTTTATAATCCACCCTCATACATTCCAACCCAATCCAACATCATGAACCCATATCCTAACCCAGCAAACCCAAAAATCACAATCAAGATCAACCCCAATTATATTGATGGCGATGAAGATAGCCTTGTTGACCAACTTCAATATGATCCATGTGATGATAATGTGACTCTTTTGGACCAATATGGGATCTCCCTATCCACCACATCCTCATATATCCAAAACTTCACCCACCCATTCTACAGTCACCAAGATTTCACCAATTTTGCACTCACCTATCACTTCAATAATGACAAAGAAGCCATGCTTAGATACCTCCTTATATTGGTGAAAAAATTCCATCATCCCTAACTCCACCAAATTCTAATCCATCTCCTATTACCCATGCTACACCTTCCTTTGACAAGGGAAACCAAACCCCCATCCAAAGTTCCCCTCAAGTCCCATCCACGTCATTCTCATCCACCATTAGTGATTTTATCCTCACTTACCACTTCAATAATGACAAAGATGTCATTCTTGGGTACTTCTTTATTTTCCATCATCCACACCTCCACTAAATCCTAATTTGTCTCATATTTATCATCTTATCCCTCCCTTTGACAAGGGAACCCAAACCACCATCCAAATTTCATCTCAAATCCCATAAACATCCTTACAATTCACATCACCCCAATCCTATAAAATCACTCCATCCCATTCCTTCCATGATTCCCCCCAAGGACTATTTGTAAAGGAGCCTAATCACCCAAGCATCAATAAAGTTGTGCAATATTTCCATGTCATACATTCACCTTAATCTTCCATCCCTCCACCAACCCAAATTGAAGAATCTATCCAACCTTCTTCCCCTATCACACCATCCACACAAATTGAAACATTCCAAGAACTTGATCTAAAGCATGCCCATATGTACCCTAGCTTAAATTAAGATCATGTCCTTGACCAAAAAATCTTAGATCAAACATCAGCATCCACCCCATCCAAAAAAAATTGTGCCCATGATAATCCTATGTTTGATCATCATATCTTTGATAATCCAATATTTTACCATGATATTATTTTTATTGAGGACATCCAAGATGTTCCTCCTTCATCATATGATCCCCTTCCATCTCATGATCCATCTCCAAATCAAGAACAACATATCCCTTCCATCCCATCCAATGATCTCCCTTTCCATCTCAAGAGCAAGATATCCCTTCATCCCTCTCTCATGGACCCCTCTCTCCCACTTCATCTAATGACATCCTTCCATACCAAGATCAAGGTACCTCTTCCATTCTATTGCATGATCCCTCTCTAAATCTAAATCAAAGTACACCTTCCACCCCATCTAATGATCCTCTCCCCTCTCATGATCAAGACACCCCTCCCACTCCATGTCATGATCCCCTTCCATCTCATAACCAATCGCACACTATACCATCCACTCCATCCCATGATCCTACCCCATGTAAAGATCAAAGCATCCCTTTATCTCCATATGATCCTAATCCTCCACAAGATCCTATCACCCCTATCCAAGCTACCAATGAACTCCATACTTATCAAATGGGTTTCTCCACTTTCATGGACAAGTTGATTTACTCTAAGAGCCTATCATTCCTTCCATGTCATATCCCCCTAAAAATGGTCTCACATCTTGCTTCCAAAACAAAAAGCATCCCATTGGAAAAAAGTATTTTTCAAAATATGCATTATCAAGGAAAAGGGTTAGGCCTCCACGATCAAGGAATATTACAACCCATTCAAATCTAAGAAAATCCTAACTTTCATGGCCTTGGATATCAAGCTCAATTTTTTGGTACATATTCTACCCATACAAAATCCCAAATTCCTCCATATAAATCTAAATATCTGCATTCCCCATCCAAAAATCCATCTTGGGCCCTTATGTTCCAAAGAACAAGCCTTCATCCCTTCCATCGATTTTGGGTCCCTATGTCCCAAAACCACTTCCTTCATCCTTTCCATCTGGATCTTGGGTCCTTATATCCCTCCACCCATTAATCCCCATCACTCCTCTTCCAAAATCCCTTTATCTTCTTTATCCATCACTTTATACCCATAATCAAGATTAGCAAAGGCACACATCCTTGAAATTATTCCAACATCTTACCTACATTCAACCATCCATAAGACCTCCATATCATTCCTCTCAATCCATAGATACCATTTATATTGGAATCAATTTGGATGCCAAACATCAAATTTATAAAGCTAAAAATCCACATACATACAAGGATCATCATTACCCCTCCAAAAGATATACCTAAACAAAGAAAAATTTGATCCAAAAGCAACACAAAAATTCCAAAAAGCCACAAATTCCTATCAACAAAAAATCAAAAACCATGTGGATTCCCAAATTACTCATAGAAGAAATGCATTCCAAAGAAAAATCAAAATTGGCATCTAAACTTGTTTATCCAAAAGCTTCATCCAATCCTAACTCCACCCCATCTAATAATATTTAATCTTTAAAATCCATTTTGGGCCCTTATGTCCCAAAATATGCATCCAATCCTCCATCTAAATTTCCAAATTTAAAATCCACTTCTCTTCCACAACTCCACCACCCTTCAAGGTGTGTGCCAATGTTGATCTTTCCAACATTTTCATCCACTCATCCACAAGTCTTCCATCAACCCATACATTATCCAACACCTATTTTCAATCCTTCCACCCCTCTCATCCAAGCCTTTCCATAAATCTACATCCCTCTTCATCTACCCATCCATTCCATCCCCCTTACAATCATTCTATTGGCATCTATGAACATGATTCATCTTTCCATGGTCCACTATTTCAAATTTTCAAGGGATACCATCCATGGAACTAGACACTTGAGTCCTTCCTCCATCTCCCTATCATACATACACTATATTATAAATCCAAATCCACCAATCCTTATCCTTCTTCATCCTCATTATTCCAACAAAATCCCAAAAATTGAAAAAAAACTAAAAAAAAAAAGTAAAGAGAAATAATTTTTCCAATGATGAAAATCACTTTTTGTGGTGCCTTGGGTAAGTACCATGATGAAAATCTAGAAAATAAATTTCATGTGTAATCCCCCATCCTCTTACACTCTACACTTGGGGGAAAGCTTCATCCATACCACATCTTATCCACATCCTCTACTATCTCTCATCCACTTATCCATCATCCTATCTAAACCCATCCTCCCTTTTCGCTCCTGTGAACGTGACAAGGCTAAGGATCTTCATAATCACTATGTATCCAATCCTATCCATATTATCCATCCCATATCCATAATTCTATCCAAATTCATCCTCCCTTACCATCTTTGATCTTGATGAAGAGCCTAGGGGTAAAATATCCATGCATTCATATCTTATCCATTTGATCTTGATCATCTTATTCATATCCTTCATCCCATATCCCTCATCCCACCTCCATCCATTTTATTTCCATTCATCCTCTCTTGTCACACTTGAACTTGATAGAGAGCTATGGGAAAAATATCTATGCATACTTTAGATAATGAACACCTTATTTCCTCTATCTTTTCATATCCTTTATGCACTATCCTTCCATCTCATACATCACTTATCATCTTCTATCCTTCATTGCACTACCTCTAGTGTGGGGCATCTTGTTCCTTTACAACATAGTCCTTGGAGCTCCATCCTACTATCCCCTATCCACCATCCTCTTATCTCCCATCATTATCCATCATCCAAATCCCTCACTCCTATCCATGGAATTCCTCCATCGTTTCATCCTTTACCATGCCTTGGTTTTCCCTTGTCATTATTTCATATATCCTAACCATCATATCCTCCTAATAATCTTATTGTACTATCCTATCCAATCCATTTATCCTCTATCACCCGTCCAAACAATTCCTCTATCCTCCCATCCTTTTCCCAAGGCTTCGTTCTCCCTTGTCATTGGATCCCATCTATTCCTCTATCCTAATCATTTTATCCTCCATCAAAACCTTTTCTTAACCAATCCATTTATCTAACATCTATCCTTACAATCCAACCATCCCCATCCAATCCACCTAATGCAATCAATCCTAATCTATGCATTCCAATCTTGCAATCTAGCTCATCATCCATAAGCAATCCATGATCTTAATCCAAATCAGCTGAAATCAATTGATTCACTATCCAAATATCATCATAGGGATGTATCCTTCCCAATTCATGTATTGTTCTTATTGTTAACAACATAATCCTTGGGGTACAAATTATTCTTATCATTAACTTTTTTATCCTTATCATCATCAATCAATCCATCCATCAATCATTTTTTTCAACTTGAATTGGAGCATAGTCCTCATTTTATTTTGGTTTGATGTGCATGATTGCTTATCTCATGTACATGTTTTATCATTGTTTTCATTCATCATGGTCTTTGCACTCTATTGCCACAGTGGCATCATGGTCTTCCATATCATGGTGTTATAAGGCATATGTTTGCACTTGACCTTTTTGATCATGTACTTGGCACATTGCCATCTTGGTTCTTTATACATTGCTACATAATATCAAGTACAATATCAAATCTAGGTTGATCATATCATTGTAGCATGATGATCATCTATCCTCCCTCTTCATCAATCATCTTCCTCCATCCTTGTCTAGTTCCTCCTTTCATCTTTCATCCTCTAGTCCTCTCATCCATTTCGAGAGCACACCCGTGTTCTCCTATCCCTTTCCTACCCACTATGTTTTATTTTTCTTTGAAATGATGTTACATCTCTTAGTTGCAACATCATCTCAAAGAGGGGAAAAATCTACACACCTAAAATGTGTCCTAACCCAGCCACACTTAACTTTACCTATCTTAATATTTAATTAATTAAATATTTATTATTTATTTATTTTATTTACCCATCACCTTTATCCCAAATTGTCCTAGCCAATTAATTAAATAAATATTCATTATTTATTTAATTAGTTTATCCATCACCTTTAATTAAATAAATTTTATATTAATTTAATTAATTCTATCCTTATCCCAAAATCTTCCAACTAAATTAATTCTCATTATCTTTTCCTCCATTATTTAATTCCACCTCACCATTAATATTTGTCCACTCAATCTTAGCCCCTGAATCCATCTACATGGATCAAGATCTAAACTTGTCACCATGTGACAAGTGTCTTAACCTACCTATCCTACCCCTTGCTCACACATGTGTAAGCATATCTCTCACACATGTGAAACCACCCTACCTCTTACACATGTCACTTTCCCAAGCCAGCCTACCTCTTACACATGTCATAGACATCTCTCTTTCATGTTCTTTCCAATGTGTGCTCACACATGTGTGAGAACACCTTGATCTTACACATCCTTTCCTCTTGTGATACTTGTCACAAGGCTAAGTCTTCATCATCTCATTCAATCATGACCCTCCATTTAGTCCATGCATCTAAGCCATTGATTTCACCCATCAAAAGTCTATAAATTGAGACATTTTCTCTCATTTTGTATAAAGACACATTCATCATACCCTTATGCTATAAAAATCATGAACAACCACATCGAAGTCTTCAATCTATCAACATACTACATTCAATCATTTTGAGGTTTGCATGTATTTTGTTTGATTTGGACTATATTTAATGCATATTTCATTTATATCATTTGGATGCAATACATATAGAATGGATGATCACAAAACACAAACATTTGATAACATAATGTAATTGAACATTGTCAAAATTGAAGGTTTCCCAAAATACACCTTTTATACAATATTATATACATTATCCTTATAATACTTTACAAATTACTTCTAAAAATATTAAAATACACCTTTTACAAATTACTTCTAAAAATATTAAAATTCACAAAAAAGGAAAATTCTTTAAATATTTTTAAATGCCCTTAACTTGAAAAAAATCCACTACATATATCTCCCTTCCACGGATTAATTTTTATAGGAAAAATTAAATATCTTAAGCTCTTTACATACACATTTTTTTTGTTTAATGTAAATCACTTCAATTCCTTTCTTTTTAATTAATCCTCTTTTTAAAACAGAAAAGAATCAACTAGATGGGAGTAGGGCACATTTTTCATTTTTTTGATGTCTCATTAACATATTAATTAGTTGATAGGCTATTTATTGTGGGCACAACCCACTGATTTTGTCTCACACCTGAAAAAAATTCATCGAAAAAGAATTTTAGCGATTGAAAAATGGAAATCGTGTGGCGATAAGATTAGTGGAGGTTTCTAATCCTTATCTATGCAACAAATCACTGAAAATCTTAGCAAAACCATGACCAACATTATGTTGTTGTTGTATCCTTATCTCTGAATCAAATCGAACTTGAGATCTACTTTCATTTACTATGAATAGATTAAAGCAACAACTGAAGGGAGATAGGTTGAAATTCTTTTTCAGATGGTCGTGGAAGCCATTGTTGTGTTGAGGCAAACCATCGGTTTGAGGCGACTGGCCATCTACAAGTTCATACAAGACAAGTACGAGCTGCCTGATGATTCAAGGAAATTTTATACCAGTAGCTGAGAAGCTTGGAAAAGAAGGGAAAGTTTGTTCAAAGGAGTAGATCCTTCAAGTTGGTGGGAAATAATTTCGAAGAGGGGGGCAGCTCAAGAAAGCTGCTCTCAATGGGAAGGAGAGGAGGAAAATTATGGTCATTACAACAACAAAAATGAAAGATACACAAGTTAACGATTTGATTCCTGTTGCAAAGGAGGAAACAAAGAATAAAGTTGCTCCGAAAGAGGAGAGAAATGAAATAGTTGGGGTTGAAGCACCATTAGTGGGACAATAATGTTGCCCTTACCCTCAAGAAGTAAATACCAACTTCCCTTACATTATGCTGTGGTACCTGGGTTCATAATTTTTTCCTGCAAACTCCACCCATTTTTTCTCATCGACACCGTTTACAACATGACACAATTTGTGCATAATCTTTAGGTAAATCACTTGCCATAGTTTCAATGAATTTCGCGGGAAAATCTGAGTTATAGGGGTCAACAAATCTGAATGAGCTGGCAGACAATGAGCCATGGTTGTCGGCATCAAGACTGGTTGTAAAACCAGATATGCTGTTTGGAAAGCGAGGGAAGAGTGGTTTGGTAAGTGGTGTTATAACCTTGTTTAGTTTTGAATGTGTTTTCCTTCTTAACTTTCCTTTAGCAATTTTTATTAAGAGAAGACGACCCGCTGAAGTTTACTGAAGCAATTAGCATCTATTAAAGACAACCTACAAAAGTTATGTATTGAACAGCCAATATTTTGCAAAGTGCCAAAGATAGTAAAGCTGTGACGCTGTGAGAGAAAGAGCTCATGTACATTTTTTATGTTTATCTTATTTTCCAGATCAGTGTCTGTTGCCTTTGTGTAGTTTTGTCTAGGTCAATCTGTCTCTGTTTTGGAACATCATTTTAAATTTTGGTATGTATTATGCTAACAGGTTGCCTTAAATTTGGATTTAGCACAAGCTGCAGCATTTGTCAAAGAACGCCTAGGAAAGGAGGTTGTTAAGCTATTTTGCCAGAGCAACTTGTCTATTTGTCTAACTGGTTATCGCTGTAGACCCTCTCTTTTATTTGTTTGAGTTTTTCACTACAAAATGGTACTTCCTTTGCAGGTTGAGATGGGTGGTGCAAGGTCCCCAATCACAACTTTTATATTAGAGCCTTTCATTCCTCACGAGGAGGAGTATTATCTTTCAATTGTTTCAGAACGCCTTGGTTGCACAATAAGTTTTTCTGCATGCGGAGGCATTGAGATTGAAGAAAATTGGGATAAGGTATGTTGATATCAAGCAACCTTCAGAATTTTTTCAGGCAACATGTCATTGCCTTTCCAATTTCATGACTGCAATCTATCAGTGAGATGTTTTGCCGCAGGCAACACTCGAAGTAAATAATAGTATGTTTAGTTTATGGTTGGTCTGACTGACTGAGGTTCAGATAAATGCTACTTCTCTTTAGTATGATTTAACAACTTCTTGTTAAAAAGAATTCATTTTTTCACAATCTGTTATATACAACATTATAAATTTATTTATATTAAGAATCTCAAACTGTTTAAACCATGTTGGATTGAATTGAACATGCAGGTCAAGACAGTATTTGTTCCAACAGAAAAGTCTTTAACATCAGAGCTTTGTGCTCCTTTAATTGCAACGCTCCCCTTGGAGGTATTATTTTAGCCAATTTCTGTACTTCTGTTGGTTGCATGTACTAAAATTTATTGCACTCTGTTTGAATCATATGATAGAACTTGTACACAATATAGTATATACAACTGTATTTGAAACACATGTTACAGACATTTCAGATGTGTACAAAATCTTCTCAAGTACCAAACTTTTATGGGGCTTTATCTTAAGTAGGTGGTGCCTTATGTGAGGTTATCAATTCCTCTATTCCTTGACACTGTCTCAAGACTCTTAACATTGCGGCTCATCTTTTTTTCCCGAAACAGGCAGGACATGCTCTGATAAAGAGCAGGAAGCTTAGTCCCTTGTTTTCTTGTCAAGCAGCTCACCCAAGCTATAGTTCTCAGAAGCCATTCTTTAAAGTTGCTTGAAACTCATTGTCCAGGATTGGTATCTATCACACAGCAGATTAATTCTCCTCCACCAAAGGGCCTCACATGAAATTGCAGCTCTTATTTCATTAATTTGACAATTACTCTCCTGATTTTCAAGCTGATTAGATGCATTGTATTTTCCATTCTCCTTGTTACAGACTTCCTGTGCATTTCTGCTGGGATTGTTATATGATGGGTTTGGAATACACATTTCTCCAGGCATTGCAGCCTATCTGAGCTTCAGCAATGCATGAATTCATGCACACTCTCCACTGTAGCTCTAATCATTAATTAGACAGGACTTTTCCAACTCTCATTGAGAGTAGATGCATCATATTTATCATTCCTATTACCAACTTTGTTATGGGGTGATCCCACAATAGTGGTTTACAATTTTTAGCCAAAGCGGACACTTAAATTATTATTTTTAACTAAATCTTCACATTCGGGCACCTATAGCGGCTAAACCGCGAGGAATTTGAAGATGATGCAAACTAGAGTCTCGTCACATTTTATCTGTAAATTCTAAAAATATTTTTTCAAAATTTTGGAATCCGGATTACACTTCTTTTCCATCTCCCACGAAAATTCATTTTTTCATAAAACAACATTTAAAAAAAGTAGCGCACATAAGTATAGCAGCATAACTTTTTTCAATAAAGGATAAAATTCTAATTCTTTCAAATTTAGATTTTTAATTCCAATATCTAGTGCTTCCACTTGGTTAGATAACTTTTTATTGAATATTTTTTCTTTAATCAAGTTTCGAAGTCAAACCAATTACAATTCAGACATAGCGTGACCGTATAACGCGTAACTTTTTTTCTACATATCGAAATTCATTTTATTTTTTTGTGTTGGATCAAGGACTTCAATATCACGGTGCACTCATATTTTTTCAAAAAAAAAAAAAAAAATTGATAATCTGCTATTTTTCCGCGATGCAAAGACCTTAATTTTTCGATGAAAAACCTATGTTTAATAAAACTAAAAAAGCAAATACATAATAAAATTAAAACATATTAAAATTATATTCATTGGATAGCTCATTCTGAGGACTCCCTGATTCCAGTTGGGTTTTTGAAGAATCCTCCATTTTCATCCTCAACCCAAGCTTCGAAGCATTAAAAAATAGGTTTTTTTGTGAACAATTTCAAAAATCAAGGAAAAGGGGGGTTGAAGCGAACCGGGGTTCATTCGAACCCCTTTCAATATGCATTTTCTTTTGTTGTTTTGGTGGGGAAATGTGGGCCCGAGTGCCGCGGGTTCACTTTCGAACACTAGTTTGAGTGAACGCTTTTGGTTGGTCGAACTTGTAAGGTTCATTCGAACCCCTAAAACCATTTTTTGCCATGGGGTCATTTTTTCTCAGTTTTCCTTCATCAAATTGTAAACCACTATTGTGGCTTCACCCTATGCATTTTCATTGGGAGTGTTATGTGATGGGTATGGAATATCTATTTCTTTAGGCATTTGAAGGTTTTCTTAGCTTTCATTGATGATTACTCATAGTTCCAACATTCCCCACTCTCAGAAGATCAAGAGACAGGTACTAGACTTTCAAAGCATAGCAAAAAGTAACATCTAGAATTTACTAACCAAACAAAAAACATAACAAAAATCCTACCAAGATTAAGCATGATGACGAAAAAATCACCAAAACCTTAATGCCTAAGATTCTAAAGGGAAAAGATTTGAGGTCCCATTTTTCATATCAAATATAATGATCATATGACATAGAGTCCCCCTTAAACTCTAGCTTCTTTACACCATTCTTTACTGCAACTTGTAGGCCATGAATTAGAGATTTTTCTTGTAATGTGAGTCGTTGCATACCTTTGCCTATCAATTGAACATTAGAGCCAAGCTAGAGATATACAGACTAACACACCTGCCCCATCAATGCAAGCAAAAATTTTCAACCCCCTTATGAAATTCAAGTCATATGAGACAATCACTAAATGTTATCACGATTTCAATATTATGTATTAGGTGGTGTTTTTGTAGTGGATCAAATTATATAATAATTAATTGACATTTCTGCATACTTTCAAGTCAATCTTCATTGAGTCATGTTATTATGTTCAAATCAAGATGATATGTGCTCAACCAGATAATGAAAGAAACTTTTACAACTAAGTTTAGATTCAAAGCGTATGCATATACAATCATTGCACTAATGCGTAAGCATAGCGCTTGAAATTTAAACTACAACATGCAACTCAAAGATATTGAGAAAAAAATGTTTTCAATTGAACTTGTATGTGTTGAGTGCAAACTTTTTCTTTGAAAATTCTTATTAGAATGCTATTCAAAATCATATAAAATATTTTATAAAATACAATCGACATAACTATTACACCTTTCGATGAAAGTGCTAATCTATAAATTATAAGAATCAACCAAATAGATGCTTGACAAATTTGATACCACCTCCACCTCTACCATATTAGGAATGCCCAAAAATAGTTTTCAATACTGAAAAGAAGTGGGGTTGGATGGGCCACATTCATGCAGAAATAAAAGAGAACGCGTCTTACTTTTATAACAGAAATGTTGTAGGCGAAGGTGTACATGCACTCCGTTCTCTGCGGATTGAATCTGCGCCTTACACGTTTACATTTGTACTTTGAAGCTACCAAACGTAATATAATAAGGACCGTTGAAGGACCGTTGCAATTTAAATCTGACCCGCCGTTTTGTCTGTGATTAAAGATTATAATCTTTTTGCTTTTGACTAAAAAGCTTTCCTCTATTTTGGATTTGGAACCGACATTTTCTAGTGGCGAGATTTTAGTGGAACACATGTTATTTGGTGGGTTTTTGGCATGTGGTTGCTTAAAACATAAGTAAAGCAATCTTATAAGCAAGAAAGTGGGGGAGGAAATGTTATTTCTATAATTAGATTGTTGTATTTTGAATTTTAATTAATTAATAAATATGGTTAAAGATACATTTTGATGTCCAAATATATATAATATATTTGGATGGGATGGTTTCTTTTCTTTCTTTCTAAAGAAATTTGAAATGAAAGGAAAGATTTTAATATCATTAGATTAAGATTGTCTTATCATCGTCTAATAATTTAATATTAGTAAAAACACCATCTATTTCATAGTACTTATAATATATAGCAATCTATGAAATTAAAAATAACTATAAAAGTGTCTCAAATTAATTTATCCATCATATATAATTATTTTTTATTAATCTTGTAAAAGCTTTTGTATTTTTAATAAAGATTTTTGCCATAGATTTCAATTTTAAAAGTTAGTTATTTTCTTTTGAGAAATAATTGCCCACAAATCCTTCCTATCTTAGGATTCATAATAGTTGTTTTAACTCTTTTAAGTTTGATAACTTATTTTCTTTGAAAAGGTTGCCCCTTTCACATTAGATGAATCATTTCATATAGTATTTAGTTGTAATTTATTGTGTTTCACTGGGCTAAATTAATAAAAATGTATGCCAATTAGATTCAATACTATAAACAAGTTTGGGATTGTGAGGTAACATTACTATTACTTACATGAATATTTTAAGAGATTTAATTAATTATAATGAATAAAATCTAATATAGGATGACAGATATATTAAAATGAAGGATTGAAATCAAATAATAAAATAATGATACTTAATTTTAAGTTTGATGAAGATTGTGTTGTATTAAATATTGTTAATTAATTCATTAATATGTTATAAAATCAAAGCTTATTAGATGAATGTCTCAAGATTAAGAAAGTTATTATATTTTTGTTTTCGTTCAATTTCACAATTATAGAATTTACCTCCACAAGTGTACATCTTAACCTTGTGCATGGATCTAAACCTAGTTCTCAAATCTAAACATTAGCAATATGAATGTTAGGAATCTTTTCACCTAAATGTATGTAAGTTGTATCTAAAGGGTATGATATCGATAAACACATTTTAAAAAATTTCTAAATAAGGATTATTCTCCTTTGGCCAAACCCCTATCATAAAGTCAATAGTATAAAATATTGATTAAAGATAATAAGTAGTCGTGCAATATTCTTAGAGTGTTGATACAGTACATTGATGTCATGCTCTTGTGATATACAACATGGCAACATAGATTTTCTAATGATTTATAAATGTGTGCCATATATTCATAATTAACTAGGGTATATCCTTCTAGATACAAATATAGCATGCAATATTAAATATTTTATTCTCTAGTCAACTCATAATAACTAGTTATAAAGCATGAAGGAAACCATCATTTCACAAATTGTGAAACTGGCCTAATGTAATTTTAATTTCCATATTTGACCCATTATAGTAAATAGATCAAATAAGGAGCAAGATTGGTCCTTGGGACTATGTAAACATGAATCAAGTTATGTTCATATTATTTATCAAGTTTCACATAATAATACACCATATACACATTAGTCATGTTGCATTGGAGACAACCTTGTTAAAATGGGCCCAAAACCAAACGGAAAAGTGTAAGGTATGTATTTTTCACCATTACATTTTTCCCTCACTTTGATTTGCATGTCAATGTGAAACAAGCAATCAACATGTGAAGGTAGTTTATTTAGGAACTCATAAAAAGGACATGGATATGGTTGTTGACTGTGTACTCTCATTATAATGAGATCTAAGTTGTGTCAGAACTTGCAAACAAAAAATAAGTTTTCCCATCAAGTAACATATTTCAAGCATTTAAAAATGGGCATAAAGACAAATACTAAAACTATCCATGAACAAGACATTAAAAAAATATATTTGATTCCATTTGTTAAAAAAATAATGACTTTGTCTGAAAATAAAATAATAAAACGATCTTGCCTACATATAGAATAATATGACTCTTCCTAAATACAAAAGGATAACTATCTAGAAAATAAAGTATACGTCATTTGTATAAGCCAATCATTGCACGCATACTCATCAAAGAGTGTCAATGATATATTTAATAACTCGCCTCTAATTGGTTGCATACAAAGGATGCAACAAGTTAGTGGAGAGGAGAAGAAGATACGACAATGTTAAACTCTATAATCATATGTGTTGAACACTCAAAATACTGAGAGGGGGGCATGAATCGGTATTCTCTGAAACCACTTAACCATTTAAACATTCATTTCAAGCATCACAATTAATTTGCAAGCATGAAAGCAACCATCAAAACCACATAACACATGAACACTAGATTTTTATGTGGAAAACCCAAAGAGGGAAAAACCATGATGAGGATTAGCTCACAATATATTGTAACCAATTATAAGATATTATAAAAAGGCTTACTACCAGGTGGACTCACTGTGCTAATGGACTCACTACCCATATAATGAAAGAAAGATAGAAGAAAAGAGGTAGCTCATTGCCAAGAATTGAAATGCTGCAAATGCATCTACAATATGCAAGAAAACAATTTCACTAAAGCTTAAAACACTAAATCAACACACTTCATATTACTTTGCTCTAACACTCTACTCTGCTTTGCATTCACGTTCTCTGTTTGGGAATTTGCGCACACCTTAGACATGCTTTTCAACACCAAAAATTATCTTCTACTTATACCCATTACATTCACAATAACCTACAACATCAATTAGGTTGAACAAACTAGATGTACCATTCAAAATAGTAACTTTTTAGTTGAAGATCAAACATACATACTTCACCCCTTAATTCAAAACTTGTAACACATCAAATAATTTAGCATGGATCTATAATTTCCCCCATATAATGGATCAATACTTATTTAAAATCTACATATCCTCAAAGTAGGTCAGCACTGTTGGTGACCTAACATCAAAATTCACCAACTGATCATCCTCAAATTGACACGCGAACCTCCAAACAACATGCCACTTGGAATACACACCCTTTTGACACCTATAAACACTCCCACAAATCTACAATACCAGATATTCTTCCGCAATGAGATGCAGACTAATCAAAACATACACTCCACATTGGAAACACTATCACCGGAAGACTTGATATTCTTTTGTAGTGAGATGCACTAATCAAAACATACACTCCACACTGGAAACACTATCACTGGAAGACTTGATACTCTGTTGCTCATAACTTTTGCACTAGAGGGAAAAACAATATGAAATTTTAGATTTAGAATCTCCTTAAATCTAAAAACAATGTATTAGAACCGCAAAGCAAGATTCTTTAGGATAAATCAATGTGGAGCCAAAAATTGATGCACTATACACAAAAAATTATATTCTGACACTTAGCCAAATAACTAACATATTCTATACTGAAGAAAAAACAACTGCATATCTATACTGGATTTCCATCATCTCAAACCCATATATACATTGAACCAACTGCACATCAATCTTCACATCACATCATAATGTTGACATCAATGACAACACTATATCTGCACACTGTGTACATCTCATGCTCATGTTGCCAACAAGCATATCAATGAAAAACTCCTTAAACTTCCAAAAATCTCCCCCTTTGTCATTGATGGCAATGTATGCAAATTATTCTCAAGTCTTCTCCCCCTTTGACATCAAGGGAAAAGGGAATCTGTACATATACAACTGTTATCCCCTTTTTTAAACGATTTTACATTAGCAACCAACTCTTCATCGGATTACACATATACTCCCCCTAAATGATATATACATGTATACATGAGAGTAACAAACTCCAAAAAGAAATCTGAACAAAACCGGATAAAAAATTTGCACTAAAAAACTATCTTCTAACTTTCCCATATGTACAATGAAGTTTGAAATGCATAGAAAAGAAAGGAAACTTAACCGAAAGAAGATGGAACATTTGTATATGACACCTGCAATTTTGCAAGGTGTTCATGCCAAACCTTCTTGTCATCTTCCTAGTGATTCTTTACTGACCCAAGCATGCAATTTGTGGCCTCAAACTCCATGAGGAGTTCTTCATCTTCATCTGAAGTTTTAGGTACCATATTTAACTTCATTGTCTTCTTTGCATCAATCAAAGCACTGGAAATAGTTGTGAACTTTGCATTCACCATGTCTCTAAGTTGTCCAAACTACACTATGATCTTTTCTCTTTGCTCTTGCAATTGGAAAAATTATTCATGCAGATTTTTAATAGCTGCTCTGATGGATCCATCTACATCATTAACTGAGTCATAGGAACTAGATGCCTTATCAACCTAGGACTCAATAGAGTCCATCTGAATCTTAATATTTTTTCTTGAATTGGGCCTCTTCATGCAAAATTAAAATAATACCTTAGCCTCATCTTGACATAATTTTGCATTTCCTTAAGATTGTTCTGAAACTTATTATGTGTAGTAGCACATCTCTCTATTATTTATCAACCTCTTTCCATTCATCTTCTTACTTACTTCCTTCAATTCTTTCCTCAAGTCCACTCGAATATTCTTTAAAAGAAACAATCAAAAGCTTCAAATTTTGTACATTGAATAATGAGTTATTAGTACTTACATCGCGCACACTCTCCTACAACACTTTCACTACTTCATCTATTAACTATGTGCTCTTTTGACATTTCTTCAAAATTTATTTCCTATTAGTGGCATGGAATGCATCACCCAACTGTAATTTGTGCAAGGGAGATATTTTATCTATGTCTACTTGTCCTTGCTACATTAGTATTTGTAGTATCTAGGAAGAAACAACAGGTTGGAATTGGAGTTGCATGCTTAACAAGTCCTTTAGGGAATCTCTAGAAGTTCCAGAGGACTCTCCAACCATCTTATTATCAGTATCTTTCCCTTCTAAGGCTTTTTCCTTGTCACCAATTCAATCCACTACTTTTTCATCCTTATTTTTAATGTTTGTAGTACCAGATTGACATTCATTCTTCTTCTCACTAGTAATAGATGATTCATTGTTAACCAGAGGAGGCACATGTTCTATGTTTTGTGCCTCACTAGTCTTCGAGTTGCCTTGTACAACCTCTTTTGCTTTCTTTTTTGTATCCGATGGAGGGGAAATGTTACCTATTTTATTATCCTCCTTTGTCAATCCTTCAATATTCTCTTCTACAATAGTATTTTCTCTTACAAAAGTGTCTGCAATGTTTTCTTCCACATCCAGAAGGGTATCATTCTACACTTCTTCTGCTCTATGCTCATTTTGAGAACCACCATGTTGTGCAACTTATGCTTCATTCAATTCTAGAATACGCATATGATCATGCACTTCCTCTTCTTTGTTCAGGATCATACCTAATTCCTTTTCCAAGTTGGAAATCTTCTCAACGATTTCATTCTTTAACCTCTCAAAGTTATTTTTGTCCCTGCTCATCACTATAGTGACCCTTTATTTGGTCCTAAATTCTTTTTTATACACTTGATCTAATCTTTCTTTATTCTCATCCAAGAGAGTGGCACTAACTTTCTCTAGGGAAAATGATTTCAAATTTTTATCTTTGTTCATTGCCTCTTCTCTTCTAGCATACAATGTATTCCTTAGATCTTCAGGAAATTGGCCTTCAATATCTTTACATTGACCTTAAAATTAATTATATATTTAACAATAGCCTCATCAATTGTAGATTTAATCATGTCATCTATAGATGTATATAAGGAAGTAGTTTCCTCTAATATCTCATGTTCTACAATTCCATTAAACAATGCGTCTAATTTCATGGGGCTATGAGTGGATGGGTAGAATTATATTTCTTCTTCTTCTTTGCTTTTAGGAGACCTTTTTATCCTTTATCTTTCTTCTCCCTTACATAGATTATAAATTGATTTTTTTCTTTCTCAACTTCTACTTCACTATCTATGTCCACAATGTCAACCTTCACTTTCTTTGCACTTGATTTTTCTTGTGTTGCATCAAATTTCCTCTTCTTGACCAAAGGTTGTTCTTCTACCTCTTCCTCTTCTTCATCTACACTCAAATTCTTCTCCCTTATGGCCTTGGCCTTCACTCTTCTCTATTGTTTGGAACCTTGTTGCTTTGCTAGAGGAGTCTTTTCCTTTACTGGTGCACTTTGTTATTTTGTTAGAGCACTGATTGGATCCTTTCTCTTAGTTCCACTGAAAGAGGGAAAATTTAAAAAGGACTTAGGGGAAATCAAAGAGGGGGTAGATGTTCTACCAAATATTTTTGTACTGTATGTACCTCCCAAAGGGCCAGACATGCTCTTGGCCTTCTCTACTTGGTCCTTTTTTAGGCCCATTTCCTCCACAAACTATGTAGTCATCTTCTCAACATATTTCTTTATCTATTTCTCCCTTTGTTTCATGTGAACCTTCATATATTTCCCCTAATATGTTCTATATCTTTCCTTGAAGTGGTATCTTTGGGTTTTATCATCATGAAGTCTACTGAACTTGTTATTACTTCCTTTGTTATTTCATATCCCATCTCTGAGATTCAAACAATCCTAGGCTCAACAACACATATGATGTAGCTATCCTTTGTCACCAAGAATTTGATTTCATTCTTACACTTATCTACCATGCTCCAAGGAGTCCTCTCTCTAGCTTGCATGTTATTTTGAAAGGTCTTAAACAATCCCCATAAAGTAGTCTCTTGTGCATTTGAATCACCCAACCTCATTAGGTGGTCCCTAATCTAATGTGCCACAGGTTTGTCCTTCAACCAAACTATGTTCTTTGTTTCAGGAACCTCATTTAAAAAGTAAAATGATAAGCAAATAATCAATGTACCAAATTTGAAGAGGTACTTGGAGTCTTTTTTCTTTTGTAGGTTTTCTATCAATTGAACTCTCAATAGTTCACACAAATCATAATCTTCACTGTCTCATGTGTAATGTTGATGACGGTTGTAGAAACAAAGTTCTCTCTATTTGTGAAATATATATTATACCCTATTATCATTTTTGCATATTTCACCACAAGTTCTCTGATGTCTTTAAATGTCAAGGCTCTCTTGTCATACCTAACACCTATCAATTTTATCACTATTTCACTCTTTACTGATTTGAGCATCGGAACTAGTTTGGTTGAGAATAAACTAGTAGCAACCCTAATTGCCTCCTTGTTGATTAAATGTGGAATTTCTTTCCATATGAACCTATCATGATTTTTTCTCAGGGTGTATTTGACCCACTCATCCAATAGAAAAATATGGGGAAATTGTTCCACACATAAGGCTTCTTCTCTGCAAAACTTTCGAATTTAGTTTTTAGTTAAAATTTGTCTCTTGTTAATTAATTAAACCATACTTCGCTCAACTTAGAGTTATTATACTCATCCAATTTTTCATGAATGGATATCATGACATCTTCAGTATGAAGCACACCATATGGAATGTGTGAAAATGCTTCATCTGGATCATCCACCAAGGGTTTATTGGGATATCATTTGAATTTAGGATGGGGACGATCCACAAAATCTACAACTTGTGGTGTATACATTTTCCAACACTTCAAAACACTTCTAAAAACTTAGGGAAAGATAGAAACTATAAATACCTTTTAAACGTTGTTGATTAGGGTTTCATGCATAAGAACTTTTGAAATTCTTTTCTTCACTCCTTCATAGCTCTTCTCTCTTTAAGTAATTGTTTGAAAATGACTTAGAAAAATGTTGAATCACTTATAAACCCCTTTTGAAATAACCTAATTTACATTGAATGCACTAAATTAGAGTAGGTGCAAAAAGTTGATAACCCTAATTGTAATGCACGGTACCTTTGGTTGCTCCACAAATTTCTACAATTTGATATTTTCCACCAATTTTTTCACTAATAAGTCAATCATATCGACCTACACCACATATCCACATGCTGAAGGTATCAACACCATATCTTTGGTAGGGGCTTTATGGTTTTCTTTGAAAAATCCCCTTGAGCCAAAACTCCTAACTTAGTTTTTGAAGGAAAAATTTGCACCAGAAGTTGGCACTTGGACTCAGTATTGACTTCACTCTCTTCCTTATTTCTCCAGATCTTATCCATATCTTTCTTCATCTCTACTAGATCATCCTTTTTCACCGGATCATTATTATTTATCAAATCAACCTTTGCATTCTTACTTCTACAAAACTTAGTAATGTGTCCTAACTTGTTGCATTTGTGGCATTTAACATTTTGAACAAGCTTACTTCCAACCATTCTGGATCTGCATTAATTAGATTTGTTCCCAAATCCATTGTAGGTATAACAGTAGTCATTTGAAGATTGAAACATCATACTATTGTTATAACCATTCATCATATTTTAATTTCTCCATTCACTAGCCTTATGATCAAATATTTTGCATATAAAGCACTAACCAAGAAATAATTTTACATTATGATTCATTCTACTTCTACATTCCATAGCCTTATATCCAACTTTGTTACAAAAATAACAAAATCCATTAAAATATGGGTGCTTTGTGCATTTGGTTTTTTGATTGGTGGTCTTTTGAAGTCTTTCTGCTGATTCTGAAATTGCTTTCCATTTCTCTTCTTGTCCTAATCTTCTTTTTAGTCTTGTTTGGAGTTTGATTTGTCTTTGAACTTTCTCCTTTTTCAAACACTAATCCACCTTTGTCTTTAGAATTCTTCTAATTTCCAATCATTTCATCAAGCATTGTAGTACTCTTCTTGAATTTGACTTTATGAATCTTTTTTTTCTCCAGATTTGATCTCAAGGTTACAACTTCTTGTTCAAGTTTAGAGCATTCTTTAGCTTTTTCTTTCAACTTTTCATTTAGGTAGTCTTCAACTCTTTTGCTTTCTTCAATCTATAATTTTAGGTTAGAAATGATCTCATTGGATTTCTTGATTTATTTGATCCTATTTGTAGCTTTCTTGAGTTTCCCTCTTAGTATCTTAATGCATTCATCTATATCACTAAGATCCTTTTTCAAATCTATGTTTTTATATTATGCTTTATTCAAATCATCCTACGAAAATTTGAATTCTCTTTCCATATCAACAATGGAGTCTTCTTCAGTAAATCCTACCATAGGTATTTCTTCTAGAGGAGTAGCATATCTCCTTGTACCCATGTGTTCAATTCCAAGATCTACCTCATGGATCAAACCAATACAAACCTTTCTCTGAGACCAATTGTTGAACACTTGAAATATTGAGAGGGAGGGTGAATAAATATTCTCTGAAACCACTTAACCATTTAAACATGTGTTTCAAGCATCATAATTAATTTGCAATAAGAAAGGAAAGCATGAAAACAACCATCAAAACCACATAACACATGAACACCATATTTTTACGTGGAAAACCCAAAGAGGGAAAAAACACAATGAGGATTAGCTCACAATATATTATAACCAATTATAAGACATTATAGAAAGGCTCACTACCATGTGGACTCACTATCCTAGTGGACTCACTATCCACAAAATGAAAGAAAGAAGAAAAGGGGTGGCTCACTGCCAAGATTTGAACTATTACGGATGCATCTACAATATGCAGGAAATACAATTCCACTGAAGCTCAAAACACTGAATGAACACACTTCATATTAATCTTCTCTAACACTCTGCTCTGCTCTACATTCACATCACATTCACATTCTTTTCTTAGGAATTCACACACACCTTATTCATGCTCTTCAATGCCAAAGATAATCTTCTACTTATACCCATTACTTTCACAATAACCTACAACATCTATTAGGTCAACCTAATTAGATGTGCCATTCAAAATAATAACTTGTCAGCTCAAGATCAAACATACACACTTCACGCCTTAATTCAAAACTTGTAACTCATGACATAAGTCAGCATGGACCTATAATTTCTCCCACATAATGGATCAATACTTATTTAAACTTTTCACATCCTCAAACAAAGTAGGTTGACACCGCTGGTGACCTAACATCAAAATTCAACAACTGGTCATATTCAAATTGACACACAAACCTCCAACATGCCACTTGGAATACACACCCTTCTGACACCTTTAAACACTCATACAAATCCACAAGACCATATATTCTTCCATGGTTAGATGTGGACCAATAAAAACATACACTCTACACTAGAAACACTATCATTGGTAGACCTGATACTCTATTACTCATAAATTCTACACCAGAGGGAAAAATAATATGAAATTTTGGACTTAGACTCTCCTAACATCCAAAAAAATTATCTTATAACTACAGATCAAGATGCTTCAAGATGAATCAATGCAAACCCAAAAATTGATGCACTGTACACAAAAATTGTGTTCTAACACTTAACCAAATAACTAACAAACATGTTTTGTACTAGAGAAAAATAACTGCATCTCTATATTGGATTGGGATCATCTCAAACCCATATACACATCGGACTAACTGTACATCAATCTTCACATCACATCACAATGTTGACATCAATGACAACACTGTATCCACACACTACACATCTCATGTTCATGCTTCCAACAAGCATATCAATGAAAAACTCCTTAAACTTCCAACAATAATTACATAAATATGTCATCGTGTACTAAAATGTAATAACCATACCAAGGCATGATCATGAAATCCTGTTGAGATGAAGAGCAAGTTGTCCCTAATGAAGGAAAATCATGGAAATACAAGTAAAAATAAAATATTTCATGAAATACATGTATATGGGGAGAATAGGTTCCCCAATGTTGCCTCAAAATTAAGGATAACACATCAATATCCATGAATAAATGGATTGTGTAAGCACAATAAATAAAGTCACATTTCAGATGAACTTGTGAGTGTAAAAATATAAACATGTCCATAAAGATGTGAATATGTAAGCTCACAAAAAACAAATCACATTTGATGTGAACATGTGAGTGTAAATAGATAAGCAAGTCCATAGATATAAGAACATATAAGCATATTATGTATGTAGCAATGTGACCACCTAGAAATAAAGATATAAGAGTGATGACACCTAGATAAAGGTCAAGTAAGAGAAATATATAAGGGCTAAGGGGATTTGTGATCATATGAAACTACCATCTATAATATTATAAACTACTATAAATAGAAAACCATATCAAAGATAAGAATCTATGTAATAGAAGGATCTATCATCTATAGTAGTGTGAATAGGAGGCCATCTCCCATTGGAATATGTAAACAATAGAACCTTAAGGTTTATACCCTATAATAAAAAATGAACCAATAACCCAAATAAAAAATAATTGTAATGAAAACCTTCAATAAATAAACCCTTCTAAATCCATTGTACAACAAATAAATAAAATAAAAACCTTTAGTAACTTAGCCTAGTTGTAGATTCATAACATTGACTAAATATTGTAGTATGTTACCATCAATAGTGGAAAGACCAGTGCTATAAAAATCCTAACTAATTGGGCCAAATTTTACCTCTTAATTCCTATTTTACAATTAAAATCTTAGGATCAACACGAAGATCCATATCACCAATCTTAAAATACCACTAAATAATTCCCTTATTAGAATTTTTCTTTAACTATTTTTAACATCCGAAAAAAAAATTGATGCATGCACTCTCGTCTCATAAAGTTTCTTTAAGTTCAAGTGTAATGTATTTTCCTAAATATTTACCATCAATAATGTACAAAAGGGATACTTGCTTGAGCATGAAATTTCTAGTTCAAGAGGGATAGTGACCTTGGTGTCATAGACTAATAAATAACGAGTGTACCCCACAAGAGTGAAAATTATAGTATGATAGGCCTATAATGTTATTACAAGTTGTGTGTGTCAATTGGTCTCATGTTTATCCATTAATTTTCTTAATTTATTCAATTTCTTTATTTGTAGCCTTTGCTTGACCTTTACATTAGGGATATAAAGAGAAGAGAATCATTATTACATATAAAACTTGTTAAAAATTCTTTCACTTTATTATTCTTAAAATATCTATCAATGTCTATAACAATTGTTGATTTGAGCTAAGCTAGGAATTCATGGTAGAATACCTAATGAGGGACTAGTTGTATGTAGCTAGTCATTAGAATAACAAATAATTACAAATTAGCAATATCAAATAAAAATAAAATATTTTTTATTAAAAAGTTAAGAGCTCATAGTAAATGCTATAGAGAAGATGCATGTTATCCATCTTTGCTCATTGATTTGAATTCAACCCATATACACATTTTTCAAAAGAAACTAAAAAATATAGCAAACTATTAAACAATGGCTCCAATAAGAAACTAAAGATTTGTCACATATATCCTTCTTAGAAGTTGAAATGAACATTTGAATGAGGTAAAATTAGTTATAAAATTAGAAAAAATATATAGGTGATTATTTAATTTTGGTACCCCAATTTGGTGAGATCATAACTCTTAGTCTATTAATAAAGATACAACTTATTGAGTGCATTGGAAAGAATCATAATAGATCTAATTTACTTTTTTTGTAAGCTCCCCTCCTACACCATTTAAGGGCCAAATTCTCTTCAAAAGCCTCCAAAAATACATATTACAAAGATAAATAAAATATTTAAAAAATAAATTTTTATGTTTCATATATTTTTCCAAATGGTTCTAGATATCAATCATATCAATAGATTAAAGGAAATTTGAATATTAAATTCTAGCTTATATAATAATATGCATGCACCGAAATTATAGTAGACTTAATAGGGATGGCCTCAACTCACATTCTAAAATAATTTATAGCTATTTCTATCTAAAGAAGCTAGGGAAATCCTGCAAACCAAATCTATCTCCTATATAGAAAATAACTAAAGAGAATTAAACAAATGAATTTATAGGTAGGTGTGTGTTCTGGAGTAGTTTGTATTTGAGATTTAGGGTATTTTTGGAAAAAAAATCCTTTTATATTACTCTAATAATATTTCATGTGTAATTACTCTTGAATCAAGAGTTTGGTGCTCACATATCCACCACATATTATCAAGAGTATTAGAATTTTTATTATTGAATCTAAGCATCTAAGTAACAAAACATTATATCTATGTTGATAAAGTACACTTACAATAATTAAATATTTGACAATAGATTTATGATACAAGAATTTAAACAACAATTAGGAAGATATGTACCCAAACAAAAATCAATTTAAATATTATGAACCCACTCCTCACCCATCAAAGAAAAACAAACAATATAAATTACTTTCCTTAATAGGTAGATATCACCAATTGATGAATAAGCAATTTGAAAGTGGAATCACACTAGCAACAACATTGGCACAACTATCATTCTTTTATAGAATAGTATATATAGTAAATGATCAAAATAACCCAATAATTAAATAATTTTAGCCTATGATACCATGTTAAGCAAGAACCCTTTGTTTGATAATCATCTATAATATTTCTAACCACTAATTGGAAATCATTATATATATATTTTTACATTTAAAGAAATAGTTGCTAGAAGTCTTATGCAAGTTTCATAATATCATTAGTACATGGGATATTAATCCAAAATGATATGGAATGAAATATCCTAATGGTGAAATGAAAATCACTCTCACCCCAAAATTGGTCGTTTATGAAGAGCCATCAAAGAATATGATGCAAGGTGAAGACGAATCAATATTTAAGAAATACTTGAATTAAAAAAGGATCCAATTTAATAATGAAAAATTTGACCTATACTTAAAATGACCTAAAATTTATAAGGAAAATCTATCTTGAACTTTCAAAAACTTTTGTCTTCTAATTTGATCACTAGAAATGCCTACATTCTCTTAAAATTAACATAAAAAAAAAGAGTTCCATGGTTAAGCCCCTTTTTGATATTCTAATATAATCCACAAGAATACAATGTGGAAACAAAATTCATTAGATCTATGCTAGGGAAATGACAATAGTAAAAAGAAAAGAAAAATATTGGAGGGTGTAAATAGTAATAAGAAGATGACAAAGAGGGAAGAGATTCAATGTAAAAAGATGGAAAATGGAAATCACAAAGATGTCACGGGATATTATAAAGGACTAGACGAGGAAGGTATATGGGAACAAGTTGTATAAAGATATGGAAGGGTAAAAATATGGATGTAAATCTCCAATATGACCTATAGAAGAAGGAAAATGGACATGAGAACAAGGGAGAGAGAAATGAAACCATAAAAATAAAATGGAAAATATCCAAAGGACTTCAAAGAACCAAAAAAATATTGTAGTGTTCCAACCTTACACTCAAGACATTAACAAATAAAAATTAGATTAACAAAATTTTCATGTATAAGAAATGGCATTTACATGTCATATTGCACACTAACATGCACAGGAAGTGTTGTTGAAAACACAATAACATAAAAATATGGCATGACCATTTTTTAAGCAAGGTGGAACAAATGGAATATTTCACTAGATATCTAACAAAATCACCATGATGATCATGCACAAGGATAGAAATAACTTTGTAACAATGAGCTAATATAATTCCATGATATCATTCTCTCATGAACACATGGATTAGGATGAGGGTGAAAAATACCTCAAATCCATTTGATGAAAATTTAAATGACACCTAACACAAGGGGGAAACCTACCCAAGACGCTATTAGAATAGGAGATACAAGCCATCAACCAATTAAAAAACAAGTGATCAATTTCACATAAAGGAAAGACTCTCAATATAAAACATGGAATAACTTCTATATTTAGACAAAAAAATCCTAATGCGATTTCAATGCACTAGAGGGACTACAACGTATCTCTCTAGTGTTTTGAAATGGTGCTACTGCCCAAGATTAGCTTTGTCATCCTTCCATAGTATCCAAACAAAAACAAATCAAGCCATTAACTATTTAGTAGGGTTTTTACCTCATGTAATTCATTTGAACGGGCGACAAAAGAAGATGGTTAACTGGTTGATGCAATGGGAAGTTGTGACAAGATGAGCTATTAAGGTAGAATTTTTAGGAATAAAGGCATTGAGGTTCTTGGTGTTATTTTTCTAGCCTATATCAAATAATACTTTTCCCTAATGGATATGTCATACACATTTGATAGAGTGGCCCCTCTCATTGATTGTATCATAATGTAGTGACATCACTATTAATAGCTCTCAAATAATATAAGAAGGCATGATTTAGGGAACATTTAACCAGGGCAAGGATCCTATCCCATATTTTTTGAAATCTTAAATTAAATTCTCTTATAAATTCTTGAGGGGATCTTTTGATTATAGTCAACTATTCTACCAAAGACAAGTGATCACTCTTGTCTTTAAATTTTTCACAAGTATTCTCACTCAACTCATCCCAGTTATGTATAGAATTAGGCTAAAACCCTCTATACCATTGTAATACATTGCCTTTAAAGGACATAGCTAAGAGGCTAACATATATTAGAAATATCATATATTTGTTCTACTAGGAGTGGTTGTTATTTCACTAGTGAAATCTATGGTATACTATTTAGGGTAGCTATTGGCATGTCATCTATTTAAACTAGGATAATAGAACTTCCACCATTGAATGTAACAAATAATAGTTATTTTGGGGCAACTATGTTGGGAACATGAAATAGTGTTCTATTTAACTAAATTTTAGGTTTCCTTAGCTGAGCGATCCTACTAAATGGAGGTGTAGATTGGGCTCTAGGAGATGATATTATTGAATTTTTGGCTCTTCTTACTAGAGATAAAGAATGTGTAGTTATTTTTCTTGAAGAAAAATATTATAATTCAAAAACTTGGAAGTTACCTCCTAAAGAAGCTCTAGTTTAAATTCCTGGCATGAAAGTTGTAGGATTGATCTAGAACTAGAGTATGTAAAGTGTGCATAGTCACCAAGTGCTTGGAAATTTTCCTCTAAGGGTTGCAATTGTTAAGACCAACACCAATATTCTTTTAGTAAATGACATGAATCTCATCAAATAGGTCCCACTGAGAAATTCCCAAAAAAAAATTTGTTACTTAAATGCATGCACCCCATTGAAATTAGCTTAGCATTTTAGTGAAACAATGGGAATGATCTCAAGGTGTGGGACCTTGCGAATGATATCACGCCTCTAGAGAAGGTTGGATTATTTTCCAAGCCTAGGTACAAAGTGTTGGTCCAACTCAACATTGAATCAAACTAAAACCCTAGCCCTACTTTACTGATTTTCATAAAGATAAAAGGGAGAAGAAGTACAGAAAGGGAAAATTTGATGCACCAATATTTAGAAGAAAATAATCAATAGAAGTTTTCCAAAGTTTTATATAGATATCTTGTTTATAGAATCCTACAACATGAATGAAGGTGAGGAGTTAACAAACACTAAGAGGGAAATAAAACCCTTAGCCCCTACAACCAAGTTTTACATGACCTAGATATGTAGAAAATAGTAAAATTCATCCAAGCATGAAGATAATAGATTATACATCATTCCAAAGAGGGAAAATATGTGAGAATGAGAAATATTTATTGAATTTGAGGCTTGAAGCCAATTTATAGTTGTAAAAAATGCAAAATGCATATATTCTACTAGATAAATTGAGGAAAAACCCTTACAAAGGAGCACAAAGTTCTTTTTATCCTTCATAAGAGGTGTAGGGGAGAGAGAGTGTGATAGTTAGGGGATAAAACCCTATTCATGACCTTGCTAATGATATGCAAATGTATGTTTTTATAAAATATTGAGCTAGAGACATGATTGAATATTCTTGACACCACAACAATGCTTCAACATTCAAGATCCATGAATATGAGTATAAAAACACCCATAAAATCCACAAAAAAATGATAACCAAGGATTACTCTTTGATAAAAAAAAGGAGTATGAAATAAATAAATGAGGTGTAGGCAATTATTTCCTCTCCTCAATGTATGAAATATGTGATAAACTATTACAAGGACTCCATGAACTGAGACCTGGTAGTTATAGGAGTTGTTGAGAATTAATGGAATTTTTTCGATCAAAGTAAGAGACCCCATCAAATGGTGGGAGTCAAGTGGAACCAAGAACTTGGAACTGAGAAATTCATAATCCAAGCTCTAGTTGGGTCCTAGGTTCCAAATGGGGCCTAGAACATTCACTTGGAAGAATGCAATGGTGGGCATCGAGCCTATTAATGATCACCTATTATTTTTGCTAAGGAAGGTTGCAATTGGAACCTAGGAAGAGAACCTATTGATGATCAATCATATTTGACTCATATGCCCAACATGATCACTCATGCATCATTAAGTTTCTTATGGACTTTAAGTATTTTATTTCAACTCGGTGGTGGGGGTGTTACCTCTTGATCCCAATTTGATTATTTTTGCCCCTCGACCCCCACTTGGTTTATAGAAATTAAGAGATGAAAATTATTGAGATCAATAATTGAAAAATGAGTTAATTATGAGGTGTGAAAAATTATTAAAAAAAAACATGTGATGTGTGATAAGTAAGTGTATTAAAATTGGAGATATATTGATTTATTTATTTATGGTATAATTAAATAATACCATATGATATGTATTAAGTTAGTGCATTAAAATTGGAGATATGTTGAATTGTTGATTGTACTTAATTTTTAATGTAATTTCTAGAGATGGTTTCTTTTCAAATTGTATTTATTTGTTAGTGTGACATATGTGCATATGAATCCATGTGATAAATATAAATGCTATATTATTGGCATAAATATTCTCTATGGGAGACTAGAAAGTATGTGATCCTTACATGTTGTGTGACTTATAATATTCTTTATATGCATATTGCTTTATGTATCATTTATGTTATGGAAAATATAGACTCATAAATTATGACTCTGATGATGGAATTCCTTGTTTGGTTATAATATTAGAGAGGGAATATCTTAATATATATTCTTATTTTGCATAGTGTTATATATGGTTCTAGTTACTCAAGATTTTAGGAGAGAGTGTCGTAGGGGCACAACAAGGGAAATTCTTATGGTTTACACTATTTTTAGTTACAGATTGAAGAGGGAATGTTTTGGTAATAAATTTTCTATATTAAATGCCAAATTTTGTATCTTTGGCCAAAGCATTGTGGTCTTGACCCATTATAGTTAGATGGGTTACCTTATGTGGTGTTGTTCCATTATAGAGCTCTAAACAATTTGCACATATCAGTTTGCTTTTAAATGTTTTCTTCATAATTGATATATATCTTGTATTATAATTATGGTTACAAAGAACTAGTTTTTGATATTTCTACTATGCTTTGGATGATTGTATATATATTGTTGACCATTCTTGTTTCCTTATAGTGTTGATGATATGCACATGAGATTTCTAAGTTTTAAATAGATGTAATCAAAGTAATTTATTTGATTCTAAAAAATATGTGAAATCTAAATATGACTTCTCTATTGATTTAATAATTTTACACATATAATTTCTTATTATATTATGCACTATGTTGGTAATTTTTGCATGTGTACAAGAAAAAATATATTAAAAACTTGTGGTTAATTTTTAGTTATTAGTGACTTATTAGGTTGGGATCTTACATGTCTTCCATTTACGTAATGTGGAAGATGAGTTCACATCAACTCACCTACAAGTAACATGTGTTTTATACCCTTTAGAGAATATAAATGGTCAACTTGAAACATTTTAAAATACATATTTTCCATTACTCGATAATGGAGAAATGGAGATTTTATGTCCAATGTTTCATTTTACCATTGTGATGGTTGATACGCTGCCTTCTAAGTTAGAAACCATAACAAATTTTGAATCAAATAATTTTCTAAAACCAATGGTTTGAGGTCACTTTTCAATCCTAAAAATAGAAATATGTCAAACCTTTTTAGGATTGGAAAACATGTCAAGCCTTGTCAAGAAAATAGTATATAGTTTACTTCTAAAAAAAATTGATACATGGTGTTTGTGTTTGAAATTATGGCTAAATACATTGTTTAATTCTAGGTTTATTGCATTCCTATTTAAAATTGTATTTGTATTGTTATGTGCAATGATTAACCATATTTCATGTTCCAAGACCATTTATTATGGCTGTGATAGGTGGCCATGAGATTGAACCCCAACACATTGGTATTGGAAAACACTCCTTAGTAAATGGTATTTTTGACAAAGATACTACTGGAAAAATGATAGAGAGAAAATTATAAATATCTTCCTTTGGAAAAATATATAGATATATTAATAAAATGGGATGAGATTCATTATTTTCCCTCTCACTTTGTACACTAGGTAAGCCTCAAACTCTCTCATGCTAATAATATTGACAAATATGCTAATAATATTGACAAATATTGTTTGTTGTTTGATTCTCTCATTCCACACAATCATTTTGATGCTATATTATCTGCATATAAACCTTCATTTCCTCTATTATTTATCTTCTTTTCATTCCTTTTACAACTATTTTCCCTCTTATTCCCACTAATATCTCTAGTTATTCTACTACCTCCAATTTTCTTCCTTAAAATTTTTGTTTATAAAGCAAATAAAAAAATAAAAAATAAAAATCAAAGTGGAAATGATTTAAGAAAAAAAATAGTTTTTAAAAGATGTTAAGATTATATAATGAGATTTTGATTGTTTTGAAAGGCTTCAAAAGTATATAAAGGAAATAAAACCAAATAAAATAGGAAGATGAGGTATATGAAGGTATAATTTAAATTATTATTTGACAAGGAAAAAGAAAACTAGTATCAATGTCATTCATTCATTTAGTCTAAGAACAATATAGTTGAAAAAAAAGTCAAATTATTGATTTTTTTTGTTAACCTATATAATCCAACATATTTTTTAGCACAAATAAGGTAGAGGGGCATAGAAAAATCATCTTTTCAATATCATCTAGATCTAATATTTGATCATATTATTAATCACTAAAATTATGTAAAAAGGGTGATTTGGGTTTTCCTCCTGTGCGGTGAACCCATTTCATGGATGGATGGAGAGAGGGGAGGACATGGGTGGAGGGGAAAGGGTGGCTATGGGGGAGGAGGGTGATGGGTTGGAGCGGAGTTGTAGAGAGAGAGAGTGAATGGTTTTGCAATTTTATTCACATGCTATATCAAATTCATGAGTGGATGATTGAAAAATTGGTTTTAATATTAAAAAAAAAAAAAAAATTAGAAAAATAAATGTTTATACTTAATCTAAAACAAATGAATATAAGATATTTGTCTTAAAAGGTAAATTTCTTCTTAAGTGTGGTTTTCATTGTCTATTAGAAGTTTTTTTTATTGCCTTTCATTTCTATCTATTATTGCCCATGTCATTATAAGAGAATTGAACTCTTATAAGGGTTCCTTGAGTATTAAAGATAACTTGACATAACAAAAATAATTTTCCCAAAATATACCTATGCAACAAAGAGAATTTTAGAAAAATATCTAGGTAACAGGTCAAAGCAAATATACAAGTATAGTTTATTAAAATATAGTAAAATGTATAAATGGAAAAGTAAAGTTTTGCATTTTGATTGAAAAATAAATGGTCAAGTAATGTAATTACACAATTCATAGAGAAAAGACACACACACCAATTAATAACACATATTAGAATCAACATCCAACAACCAAGATTACTTTATAAAATCTCCAAGATTGTTTCAATGGTGGTCCTTTCAATATTGTTCATTCAAGCCATAGATGTACTTCTCTAAGTGCTTTTGAATATCTAGATAAATGATAAAAGTAAATATGAAAGTATAGTTTGTTAAAATATAGTGAAAAGTGTAAATGAAAAAGTAAAGTTTGCATTTTGATTGAAAAATAAATGGTCAAGTGATGTTACACAAATTTAAAGAGAAAATACACTTAAACCAATTAATGGCACATATTAGAATCAACATCCAATAGCCAATATCACTTTATAAAATCTCCAAGCAAGACTGTTTCAATGGTAGTCCTTTCAATCTTGTCCATTCAAGGACAACCATAGATGTACTTCTATAAGTGTTTTTGAGTATCTAGATAAATGGTAAAAGTAAATATAAAAGAATGGTTTGTTAAAATACAATGAAAAGTCTAAATGGAAAAGTAAAATTTGTATTTTGATTGAAAAAATAAACAGTCAAGTGACACACACACCAATTAATGACATGTATTAGAATCAACATCCAATAGCCAAGATTACTTTATAAAATTTTCAAGCAAGATTGTTTCAATAGTGGTTCTTTCAACTTTATTCATCCAAGCACAACCATAGATGTACTTATCTAAGTGTTATCGAGTACCTATAAATATAATCATGAGAAGATATAATTAGGGGATGTAAATATAATCTCAAAATGATCCTCTGACATAAAGCAACAAACAAGATCCACAAATATTAAAAGATTTAAATTTACACCGCATAGAATCAACAAGCCTGTCTATTACACCTATAATCATATATCTTATAATTCAATTGTAAAATTTAAATTGAAGTTGAAGAATCTTGTCAATAAATAACGTATAACAACTCTTTTAAAATTATCTATAAAAACAAAAATATCCATATCTATATAATTCAATTGTTTCCATCAATTAATAAAACAAAACAAAAAATAATTCCATTCAAACCTTTAAAGAATCTTATATATCTAGTATTTTCCTATAACTCTAGGACAAAAATGATAACATGCATGTGTGGATGGCCATGATTCTTTTATAAGTTAAATCAATTGTTGTAGCATCCAATAAAATTATTGCATCCTCAACGTTCTATTTGTTTCATTCCCGAAAGCTTGTGGAAAGTAGTTCTTTTAGCATCATTTCAAAGCAATGGAAAATGGATTCATTCTCCAAAAAGAACAACACTGTGATGGAAATTGTTTCATTCCCTGAAAATAACAAGACAGTGATGGAAATGGATTCATTCTCTGCAAAAAAAAGACAACAATGTATTCTACACATGCCAGAATAATAAAAAGATTTAATCTAAATTTCCTCAGCTTATAGGATAAAAAGAAAAAACAATAATTTGAGAATCACCCAAATGTTTTTTCCTACGTTTGGGTTCCTTCCTAAGTAATTTATGCATGGAAACAAATATAAAACAGACCCAGAATAGACAGCTGAAAACTCAGCTGGTGGAGCAGATGTTTATGACAAAGAACAGCTTAGCAGATTGATCTTCACAGGCAACAATAGCTGATGGTTCTCATGAACAAGCTGCAAATTCTAACCTTATATGTAGAAAATACAAGTGATCTGTAGTGGCTGTCTTAGATTTTCTGTCACTTTGAAGGTTTTACTTGTGATCATGCTTTGCATTTTTCTATCTTGAAGGCTCTGGTGTCTTAGATTCTGTAATTTTATCTCTTCTATGGCTGTTTTGTTTTGACAGTTGTGTTGTTGTGGTATTTGTGTTCTAGATAGTCAATTTGCAGGTCCTATTGCTACATTTTTTATACTTGTAATTTGCTTTGATCTATAAAGAAAAAGAAAAAATTATAAAACAGAAGTTACTGTGTTTATTAGTTTTAAATTCATATTTAGAATGCAACTTATAGCTTGGCTGTAGGTAGATGTGTTGTAAATTGCAAAACTTAATGAAAGGTTTTGGATTCAAATCACAAGTATTTTAATAAAAATTATATTATTTCTGTAATCATTTAGTATTGATATTATGTTAATTTAGTTTTAACTATTAATATTTGCAGAAGATTAAAGTTGGTTTATATGATTAAAAGAGATATACGGTATAGAGGGGAAAAAAGTGTAGAGTACATTTCAAAAAATACAAAATAAAAAGTCAAATATAATAATGGAAAACATGAATTAAAGATGAGATGTAACGGTTTTAGATAGCATTTGTAACATTGAAGGCTGTAAAAATGTATGAGGGCATGAAAATGTGGAGGTCACTTGGTATGTGATGCCTCCTAGATCTACAATATGAATTTGAGAAATTTGGCCAAGAGGTATCTTCCTATTGATGGGAGAGGTTTGGAAATAGGAAGTAATCAATCTACTATGAGCTCCTCTAGTAGACATGCCTCTAAATGTCATTAAGGAAGGCCAAAATTTTCTCATAAGAAAAGCAAAAACACCTATGGTCCTTATAAGCCATGAGTGCTGAGAAAGAACCAAATGAATCTTTGAAGAGACAAAAAAAAAAATCCTTTGATCTCATAATAAGGAGAGCATTTGATGACAAAATGTTCATTTGTCACTTGTTCTAAGGACAATATCCAAAAAATATGATCTTCAAGAAGAATTTGGTGGTTTGTCTCAATGCGAAGGTAGTGGGAATGAGCTCCATATTATGCAAGAGGAACCCTTAGATTGCAAGGTAGTTGGACTTTAGTATATCCCTAGGAAGAGATGCATTTGTCATTAAACTCAACATGTAGATTTGAGTAGCAAAATCATTTTAAAGAGAGTGGCTCTTTAGGTGCAATCTATGTGGACTAGAGGTATACATTATAAATATCAATAGAAATACTGTAAAAGGCCACCCAAAATAATAATAATTTAATTAAAAAATATTTTGAGTTAAATGACATGCACATAAATTCCATAACTTTTTTTTTATTTTCTTTTTTAAAACATATATCAATAAACATATAGATTCTCATTTCATATTAAATATTCCAACATTACATCATTTCATAGATCACCATGATTCAAGTATGCAATTAAGATACAATCTAGATTAAAAATATTGTCCTAGCAATCTAGACCAATATACATCAATATAATAAAAAAAAAATAATAATTACAGATGGGTTTATCATCGGTAACTAATCATCAGTCATCTCATCCAAGTAAAAGAAATAAGGTTATCCATCTATTGGAGGGAAAGCATCATTTGAGAACTTTACCTTCAACCATAAACTAGGTAGTCCTCACTCATCTTTCCATTTGAAGCAACCCATCCCTTCAACGTGGGTGATAGATAGGGATGTTTGTAGGAGAACCAAGTGTAAATATAAAAATGTACACACTCATCGCATGTTTTCAATCATGCAGTCCCTAGATAACCTCCACCTAACATAGTTTCTAACTGACATGGACCCTATGGTAAAGTGAATTGATGATATATATAGAGCTAGAACATCAATTTGGTCAAAGCATTCAATTATTAATCATATAAATGTAGGTCATAACACTACTAGATCTCTTGTTTGACTCTTATGATTAATGAACTAATGAAAAACATGGTGTAGACCAAAATATAAATCTAGCTTCAGATACTAAACTCCCAGCAATCCCTACCCTAAGTGTTTCCTACTAGTTTTCTACTATATTAGATAGATGATCATAAGTATTGATCAACACATATAAACTATCAAGTTTCAATCTCTTTGTATACCCTACCCTAGGATGGTCCCATTTTTCTTAAATATATAATATGATCATTAATACAAATGTATATATTAGTCATACTTCTCCAATCTCTCATATGATACTCTCCCTCGACACATTGAAGGCAAGGAATTCTATCCTACATCCACCTTAGTTTAAAAATAGAATCAACAAGCCTGTCTATTTCACCTATAGTCATATATCTTATAATTCAATTGTCAAATTTAAATCGAAGTTGAAGAATATTATCAATAAATAATATATAACAACTCTTTTAAAATTACCCATAAAAAACAAAAATATCCATATCTATATAATTCAATTGTTTCCATCAATTAATTAATTAATTTTTTATTTTATTTTTAAATCCCATAAAATAAATGTCAAACCTTTAAAGAATCTTATATATCTAAAATTTTCCTATAAGGCACTTGTGGATGGCTATAATTCTTTTATAAGTTAAATCAACTGTTTTAGCATCCGATAAAACTATTCACTTGCTTCCACAACGTTCTATTTGTTTCATTCCCGAAAGCTTGTGGAAAGTAATTCTTTTAACATCATTTCATAGCAACGGAAAATGGATTCATTCTCCAAAAAGAACAACACTGTGATGGAGATTGTTTCATTCCCTGAAAATAACAAGACAATGATGGAATGGATTCGTTCTCTGCAAAAAAAAAACAATACTTTATTCTACACATGCCAGAATAATATTTTTTTCTAATCAAAATTTCCTCAGATTAGAGGATAAAAAGAAAAAACAATAATTTGAGAATCACCCAAATCTTTTTTCCTATGTTTGGGTTCCTCTCTAGTAATTTTTGGAAGCAAATAAATCTAAAACAGATCCAGAATGGATCATGAGTATAAAAGTATCTTGAACAATGGCTACTGCTGGACAGATTGATCTTCAGAGGCAACAATGGCTGACGGCTCTTATATGAAGAAAATGCAAGTGATCTGCAGTGGCTGTCTTAGCTTTGCTGTCACTTTGAAGGTTTTACTTGTGATCATGCTTTGCATTTTCCTATCCTGAAGGCTCTGGTGTCTTAGATTATGTAATTTTGTCTCTTCTATAGCTGTAGTATTTGTGTTCTAGATAGTCAATTTGCAGCTCTTATTGCTACATTTTGTAAACTTGTAATCTGCTTTGATCTATAAAGAAAAAAAATATCTAAAACAGAAGTTACTGTGTATATTAGTTTTAAATTCATATTTAAAATGCAACTTATAGCTTGGATGTTGGTAGATGTGTTGTAAATTCCAAAACTTAATGAACGGTTTTGGATTCAAATCAAAAGTATTTTAAAAATAATTATATTGTTTTTGTAATCATTTAATTTTGAGATTATGTTAATTTAGTTTTAAGTATTAATATTTGCAGAAGATTAAAATTGGTTTATATAATTAAAAGAGATATAAGGTATAGAGGAAAAAATGTGTAGAGTATATTTCAAAAAATACAAAATAAAAAGTGACAAATATAATAATGGAAAGTATGAATCATAGATGAGACATGAAGGTTTTAGATAGCATTTGTGGAAGGCTGTAAAAATGTGTGGGTATGAAGATGTGGAGGCCAATAGGTTTGTGATGCTTCCCAAATCTATAATATGAACTTGGAAAAGTTAGCCAAGAAGTCTCTTCCTATTGAAGGGAGAGGTTTGGAAATAGGGAGTAATCAATCTAGTATGAGCCCTTCTAGTAGGAATGCCTCTAAAACACCTATGGTCCTTATAAGCCATTAGGTCCTAGAAAGAACCAAGTGAATCTTTGAAGAGAGAAAAAATGCCCTTTGGTCTCATAATAAGGAGAGCATTTGATGATAAAATGTTCCTTTGTCTCTTGTGTTAAGGACCATATCCAAAAAATATGATGTTCAAGAAGAATATGGCGATTTGTCTCAATGTGAAGGTAGTGGGAACAAGCTCTATATTGTGCAAGAGGGACCCTTAGATTGTGAGGTAGTTGGAGTTTAGTATCCCTAGGAAGAGATGCATCCATCACTGAACTAGAGATGTAGATTCGAGTACCAATAGAATTTTAAAGAGTGACTCTTTAGGTGCAATCTATGTGGACTAGATGTATGCATTGTAAATCTCAATAGAAATAATGCAACAAGCCACCTAAAATAATAATAATTTAATTAAAAAATCATTCAAATTCAATAGCATTCACATAAATGCCTTGACTTTTCTTTTGACTTCACTCAATCTATCTTTTTAAACTGCCCCCACAATCAGTTGAGTTAAATCCTAATCATTGATCAAATCTCCACCATCTATCAAATCTTTCAAAAATCTATACATTCCTCATTCCATTCATTCATCAATCACAAATCTCTCAAAAAAATAACACTTATCAATTTTATTACTAAAAATTATTAATGGTATGCTATTGAGTTAAACATTCTTATTATTTAGAAAATAATTTTAATATGCTCAATTTGAGGTTTGCAGTTAAGTTTGAAAATAGGATTTTTAGTTTCTCTTTTAATTATTATTTTAATATTTCATTTTTTTTTCAATTGCATACACAAACGTACATCAATCACTATCATCAAGGCCTATCATTCACACCAACCATGAAGGCTACTGTCAACTAGAGATCCATACAAGTATAATATATTTCATAATTTCTTAAACACTTCACCTAATATTTATTGTTATTCAATAAGAATAAATAATTCCAATTAGCATAGTTCTACAAATATCAAGAATGACTGCATTCTCCACAATCTACTCTCTTATACAATACATTAGAGGTTCATAATATAAATGATAGAGAGGAACATTACATGATACATGATAAGTAATGAAAACATTCTAGTATATCCATCACAATTACAATAATAAATCCAAAGTGAAATAATTATCAATATTAACATTAAGCTAAAATGAGCTTAACTTCAACAATAAGACAAAATGAGCTTAACTTCAACAATAAGACAAAATGAGCTTAACTTCAACAATAAATCAAGCATGACCAAAATGTTACAAGACAAATAGATGTCAAAACTTTGTCACTAGACTATACATAAATAAGGTAATAAATCAATGCTAACCTTTTTAGGAATTTAAAGAATTCATCAATAATCAAAAGAAGAATCAAATTTTAAAAATTAAACTTTACATGCACTACATGACTAATTCTAACCACAAGTAAGGGAGTAGAAAGTTACACTCCACCTAGATTTTTCAAACTCCAAAGTCTTGTTGGTATGCTAGTATCTTTGTCTTAACCTATGTAGATCATCATTACCACATGGATTTATACTGTAAGAGTTGAATATTAGCTCAATACCCAAGACCACCTACAAAAACAATGAAAACCTTCTACAAGAGAGTATGCAAGAATATGAGCTTGCTTGATATTAAGACTTATCAAAATGATGATGAGGTATGAAGTATATTACATATGTGTACATTGACCTTCCTTATATAGGCAAGGTGAGGAATAGGATTGAACATGATTGTGACATCTATCTTAATCCTATGACATGTGACAACAAACTAACTACCTAAGAATCATGCAATAAAACTAGATAAGATAAGTTCTAAAAAATCCAACTAAGACTTCTAGAAAGAATCTTATATCCTAAGTAAACTTAACATGTGAATAGGTCCCCTAATTACCTAGTGAGATAAATTACTAGGTACAAGACAATAATTCACACCAACATATACTTCAATAATGGGATCTGAGATGTGCCAAAATTGCATAAAGATGATGACTTGAGGAAAGAATCTCTTAGGATTGTTTGCATTTTTCTATGGGGGATTTTTCTATCTCCTTTTTCAACAATATGATCAAAGGATTTTTGACATTTTTTATCATTCAAAATTCTTGTTATTCTTCTTTTTTAAGAGTTCCTCTATTAGACTGAAATTGTAACATGATTTTTAATGAACTTGCAATGATAATTGATATACCCTTGAAATGTTTTAGTCTCTATCTATCTTGTTCTTTGGGAATCCAAGTTCAATATTATGGAAATTTTAATAGGATCAACCATCATTGCCTCTATGTAAATTATATGCCATAATAAATTACCAAATGGAGTGGAAAATATTCACTTGGTCAAATTTAGCACAATACATACTTAGGCTACAAAACCTTTCAAAAATTAACCCATTTCCTAGGCATGATCCTTCTATTGGGTTTTGTGAAGCCCAAATTAGCAAGTTTCTCTCACAATTCAAAACAATTTCTTTCTTTGTAATGACCTCTATTGGCATGTGTTCGCCAATTTAGAAGTTGACTGTTTCAAATGGATTTTTCCAATTATTGGAGAGGAGACTGATTTATAAATATAGCTGCTAGTTGAATATGTAATTCAATTTGAGAATTTGAGAATTAATAAGAGATAATCCCTGAATGTGGACGTAGCCATTTATTAATGGTGAACCACGATAAATCTTGTGTTCTTGTTCTGTAATATTTTAATCTTTTAATTTCTACAATTTATTTTCATTTAATTTTACAATTATAATCAACAACTGGTGTCAGAGCTCGGTGGAGAAATTTGGTGCAAAAAATTGGTGAAGAATTTTTGGAGCCATGGAAGATGCAAACAAATGGAAGATTGAAAAATTTGCATGTCAAAATTTTAGTCTGTGGAAGTTGCAAATGGAGTTTTTGTTCATCAAGAGAGATCTTTCGAATTCATTGGCTAGAAAAGACAAAGGGAAAGGTTCTTTATCTTATGAAGATTGGGAGAAGTTGGACAAAAAGGCAAGAGCTACAATTTTCCTTTCGCTGTCCAGTAATTTTTTATTTAATGTCTCTGTTGAGAAGACAACACAGGAGTTGTGGGACAAACTCTCTTCAATGTATGAGATGGCATCGGCTTCCAATAAGGTATTCATTATGAAAAAGTTGTATAATTTAAAAATGCGAGGGATTATGTCAAATCATTTAAATGAATTTAATACATTAGTCACCCAATTGATTTATGTGGGCATTAATTTGGATGATGAGATCAAAGCTATTTTATTATTGTGTTATTTACCAAATAGTTGGGAAGGTGTGGTGATGGAAGTGAGCACTTCGGTGGCTACCAAAAGCAAATTGAAATTTGATGATGTTGCAGCCACTCTTCTAAGCAAAGATATGTGGAGAAAAAATCAAGAACCCTCGTCCAATGAGGCATTAACTATTGCAAGTACTAGTAATAGAGGTAGAAGTAAAGAAAGAGGAAAAAATAATAATAGATCAAAATCTGCACATAGATCACAGTTAAGAGGAAGGACTAGTGCCTGTTGGTTTTGTGGCAAGTCGGGCCACACAAAGAAAAATTGTTGGAATTATAAGAAGGCACAGGATAAAGTCAGTAATAATGAAACAAACACTGTAGCTGAAAAAGATGATGGTGTTTTGGTCTTGGCTACTGGAGACACGACTGCAGACTCTTGGGTACTTGATTCCAGGGCTTCTTTCCATGCTACTTCATGCTGGCAAGCTTTTACAAATTTCAAAGAAGGTGCATTCGGTAAGGTTTTTCTTGGTGATAATAAGGAATGCGAAATAGTTGGTAAGGGTGATATAATTTTGAATTTGAAAAATGGGAATCAATGGCTTTTAAAGGATCTAAGACATGTTCCTTTGTTGAAAAGAAATTTAATTTATGTAAGTCAGCTTATTGCTTCTGGGTGTAATGTTAAATTTTTGAGCTAGACAATTGGAGAGTAACCAAGGGAGTTTTAGTGCTTGAAAATGGAAAGAAGTTGGGTAATCTTTACATTTTAAAATGTCATGGTGAAGTGGGAGCTGCCTTGATAGTGATGGACAAAAATTCTAAAATTTGGCATAAGAGGCTCGGGCACATGGGCAAGAAAGGGTTTGGAGTAATGCTTCAACAAGATCAACTTCCCAGCTTAAAATGGTGGATTTGAAGCTCTACGAGCATTGCCTTTATGGAAAACAAAGTTGGGCCAGCTTCTTGAGGACATGCCATGATCAGAAAACCACTCCTTTGGAACTTGTGCATTCAAACATTTTCAATCCCACTGAGGTAACCTCTTTCAAAGCTACAAATTCCTTTGTTTCTTTCCTTTATGATTACACTCAAAAAGTTTGGATTTACATGTTAAATAAAAAATCAATTTTTTTTTCAAAATTTAAAATTTTTAAGGCTCTTGTTGAAAACCAGATAGGGAATAAAATTAAATGTCTTAAAACTATTAATGGGGGAGATTTTTTCTCCTCAGAGTTTGACAATTTTTGTGCAAACAACAACATTTGTAGAATAAAGGTGGTCCCATTCCCCCCTCAAGAAAATGGTGTAGCTAAGAGGTTGAATTGAACGATTCTAGAGAGAGCTCGTTATATGCTCTCCAATGTCGACTTAGGAAAAGATTTTTGGGCAGAGGCGTGTAACACCACGGTATATTTAATCAACTATGCTTCGTCATCTCGTTTGGATTTTGATATTCTAGAGGAGAGATGGCTTGGAAAAAAAATTCTATATCACCATTTGCGAGTGTTTGGCTTGAGATATTTGTGCATATTATGAAGGAGCAGCAAACAAAGCTTGATTTCAAATCAAAGAGGTGTATTTTTCTAGGCTATGGAGAAGATCAATTTCGTTTCAAGCTATGGGATCCCATCGCCAAAAATATTGTTCGCAGTCGGGTTGTTGTCTTCAATGAGAAAAAAATCCCAGGTTTGCAGCCTCAGGACACATCTTCTAATGAATATTTTGATGTTGATTTATTTGATAATGGTCATTTCAAGTAAACTTTTGTTACATTCTCCCAGCCTTAGTAATTTATTCAAATAGTATCACCCCTACTTGTTCGCAGCTATCGAATTTAAGTTCTTTGCCTTCAACTTTTGGTTCCCCTATTTATAATATAAAGTAGCCTATGGCACATGGTGTGTTTCTTGTACAAACTCCTATGCTGCCTTCAATTGTTACTGTGCCCTTTTTACCAGTTTCACAGCATCATACAACAAATGTGTTTCCTTTAAATAGTGGTAATGAGCCTTTACTAGATCAAACATTGCCTTCCACTCTATTGGCACAACCTCCAACAAATAAAGTGCAGGCTTTAACTAGTACGCAACCCCTAAATAATAAAGCGTTGCCTTCACATTCTCAAGTGATTCCTTCTCAAATTCATGCACAAAATCCTTTACATACTTCGCTGCCCTGTTAACCACTTAATTCACATCCTTTGATAATTAATTTAGTGCCACCCCCATTTCATACTACACAACCACTATTTGATTATGTGTAGCCTTTTAATGTTGAATCTTTGCCTTCATTAAGCATTCCACAGCCTTCTTCACTTGGTGCGTAGCAAGGCACTTTATTGCCACAAGCATTTTCCATACAGAGGGACAATGTTGGTTGATCTTTGCAGGAATAGGGGAGTGTAAGAAAACAGAGTGTTGAAGGTGATTTCCAGAATAATGAAGAAAATGTGGAGAAACAAGTTAATTTGTAGTCAGAATTAGGTCCTCAATTAAGGAGATCAACCCAGAAGAGAAAACCACCAACAAAATTTGATGATTATGAGTTATTATTATCTGATAATTATGATTATGAATTGTTGCTTTATGGTGAGGTAGAGCTTGCAACATTTAAAAAATCTTGCAAAAATGCAAATTTAGTCAAATGGATGGAGGCAATGAATGAAGAAATGGAGTCTTTGCATGCAAATGACACGTGGGATTTGGTTCCTCTTCCACCAAATCAGAAACCACTAAAGAATAAATGGGTATATCATGTGAAAGAGGAAGATATAGGTCATAAACGTTACAATCCCAAATTGGTTGTGAAAGGTTTTGCTAAAGAAAAAGGTATTGATTTCAATGAGATATTTTCACCAGTTGTGAGAATGAACACCATTTGAGTAGTGTTAGGCTTGGTAGTTGTTTGGGATCTTGAACTTGAGCATTTAGATGTCAAAGCAGCTTTTCTTCATGGAGATATTGAAGAGGAATTATGCATGGAGCAGCCTGAAGGTTTTTCAAAGTCAGGTCAAGAACATTTATATTGCAGATTGAAGCAGAGGTTGCATGGTCTCAAGCAAACCCCGAGGTAGTGGTATTTAAAATTTGATAGCTTCATGACTCAGATTTCATTCATTGTGAATTAGACCTGTGTGTTTATTACAAGAAGCTTCCAAATGGTGAGTTTGTTATTCTATTACTTTATGTTGATATATGTTGGTTGTTGGCAATAGTGTGAGGATAGTTCGTGAGTTGAAACAACATTTATTTCAAATATTTTCCATGAAGGATTTAGGGGCAGCAAAGAGGATTCCTGAGATGAATATAATCCAAGATAGAAATAAGAGAGAACTTAGATTATCTCAAGAAAAATATATTCTTAAAATCTTAGATAGATTTAATATGAAGAATGCCAAATCCATTAGTATTCCTTTGGTTGATTATTTTCAGTTATCCTCAGCTATGTGTCCTAAAACAAAAGAGTAAAAAGAACACATGAAGATTGTTCCATATTCATCAACAGTTGACAGTTTAATGTATGCCATGACTTGTACTCATTCGAATATTGCTCATGTAGTGGGAGTTGTGAGCAGATTTATGAGTAATCCAGGTAAACCACATTGGCAAGCAGTACAATGGATATTCATGTATTTGAAAGGTACTTCTAATTGTGTTTTATTTTTTGGTGGTAAGGACATTCACCTACGAGGTTATGTAGATTCAGATATGGCTGGAGATTTGGATAAAAAATGTTCTACTACTAGTTATGTGTTCACTTTTGTCAAGGAAGCAATCAGTTGGGTTTCTCGGTTGCAACAGGTAGTTGCACTTTCTTCTACGGAGGCAAAATATATTGCTCTCTATGAAGGAGCAAAGGAAATGATATGGTTGCAGCGGTTGTTAGGTGATTTATGGTTTAAGCAATCAGTTTTTACTCTCTTTTGTGATAGCAATAGTGTTATTCACTTGTCCAAGAATTCAACCTTTCACAGTTAGACAAAGCATATAGAGCGGTGATATCATTTCATTCGCCATTGTATTGAAGAGGGTAAGTTGTAGGTGGAGAAAATTGACATGAAGTTGAATCCAATTGACATGTTGACCAAGGTAGTACCTAGGGAGAAGTTCGAATTCTATAGAGCTTCTCTCAGACTTGTTCGGCTCTGACAATAAATTTGCAATTGAGGGATATCTATGAGAAGCAATTTGGTCTTCAAGTGGGAGATTGTTGGGTTTTGTGAAGCCCAAATTAGCAAGTTTCTCTCACAATTCGAAACAATTTCTTTCTTTGTAATAATCTCTATTGGCATGTGTTCGCCAATTTAGAATTTGTTTGTTTCGAATGGATTTTTCCAATTATTGAAGTGGAGACTAATTTATAAATGCAGTTGCTAGCTAAATATGTAATTCAATTTGAGAACTTGAGAATTAATAAGAGATAATCCCCGAGTGTGGACATAGCCATTTATTAATGGTGAACCACAATAAATCTTGTGTTCTTGTTCTGTGATATTTTAATCTTTTAATCTCTACAATTTCTTTTCATTTGATTATGCAATTATAATCAACACCTTCAACAACTTTTATAGTATCTAGTCATTGAAATATGCCTCTAAAATTTAATGGATAAAATATTTGAATACATTTACCACAATTTGACTAAATATTGCTCATGCATCCTTCAAATTGAATGGAATTATCATATACATGAATAATCCCACTTAATATAAAAATAGTCTTAGATTGATCTTCCTCCTTTATCTTTACCTAATGGTCACCAAAAAACTAATTAGTGAATGATTATTACTTCTCTATCTTGACCACAATTTCTAGTTCCTCTTCTATGAAAGGAGTTGGAAATGGGTATTTCCAATTGTATATAGGCCTTTTACTTCTTTTTCATTCACCGCGATATCATCCTTGGTGAATATTTCTTCTCTATATACCCCTTCCATTTCTTTGTTGAATGGAATATTATTCCATTCTATTGTAGTATCAATTTCTTTTTCTTAGCATCAAAATACCATTATTAACCACGAACCATCTAGAATAATATTAAATGTGTTATTTAGGATCCTTTGAGCATGTTTATGACCACAAATTCTACTCTTATTTTTATCACCATAAAATTCACTTCTACATCTCTACATTTACCCAAGGGAGATTCAAGAGTTCCCTCCTCAAGAACTATATCATAGGGCATCTCATATAGTTTTGGCTCTCCAAGCACCTCCCAAACTTTCTTTGGCATAATATTAATATTTGTACCCAAATTTAATAATGCATTTCCTTCCAACCTTCCATTAATTTTCACATCTAATAGTATTGGCTATTTTTTCCATTTGCTTTTTATTTTTACCCCATTCTTGACTTGAGGTCTTCTCCTTTTCTCTACATTCTATTTATTCCAATATTTAGATTTTTTTCTAACTTTCTCCAACAAATTTTCATCTACCAAGATGGTCAAATCTTTTAATCTTTGTATTTTTCTCCTAAGAAACGAGCCTTCTTGTCCTCTTGTTTTTGCATCCTCTTAATCAATTATCTTGACTTCCTTACTACCAATCCATGTTCCCTCTTATTTGGGTAACTCTTTTTTTCCTCTTTAATTTCCTTAAATTATTCTTGTACTTGCCTCTTTTTGTTAGTGTCAACCATCCCCCAAGTGATTGCTACTATTATATTTTTCTTTTTCTTTAACTCTTTAATGGCCTTCTTCCTAATTTTTTCCTTTTTTTCATTATATTCTTTCTCTAACCTTTCTTCTTCCATCATTTAAGATTATCTAGTCTCTTATGTATTCTCCACATTTTTTTCTTGCACTATCTAGTATTTTATCCTTCTCCTATAGGTATCTTAATTAATGTGTTTGCATTACATGATACATATGGGCCTAACAATTCCTCTCTTTGTTCTTGGCCTTGATTCATTCTAATAAAAATGTACAATTTTAGGACAAGTGAAAGCATCATGTGTACTATCACCACAAAACCTACATATGTTCTTCTCCTTTCTACTTCTCCACTCATTGGTTTAATATTCTAGTTTTCCATAGTTATAGCATGTCAATCTTTGACTCCATCATCCTCACCAGTAATTTTTTAGTAGTGAATATTCACCAAGTGGCTAATAATTGAAATTGGGGATTCAAATTTTGGTTAATAGTACAAGTTGTAAGGTGACCTGAATTGCCACATTTTTATAAAATTTTATTTTAGTCTTGGTTAAATCACTTGAATATTTTTTTTATTAAACTTCTAAGCTCAAAATTTTTTCACAATATTCAATACCTAACTGGATGAGATTCACCTAAATTTGATAAGTTATAGTAGAAAATGAGATGAATTCACCAATTAACTTTAAGAAATCCATTGAGCTTCAATTTCCATTAAGGTTGAAGTTGTATATGGGTCATTGAATATTTATAATCTAACAATAGGTTAAATTTTGTGGCCCAAAATGTACCTATAGAGCTCTAATGCCCATGGGGCTCAAAATTGCATTTAGGATTGTTAGATTATAAATAAAATTAATGATGGTGAAAAATAATTTAGGGTGAATTCAAAATATTCAATGTTTGATTCAAAGTATTAAAGAATTATATATGCAAGCACTACACCTTAAACTATTCAATCACTGCCACCCATAGGCCTTTACTTTTCCATTAGAATTTATTTTTTTATAAAGGAAGGATTCGCTATGATAATTAATACATTTTCCTATTTTTGTCAATATTTGTCAAGATTTTCTCCAAATTTCTAGTGATTTAAAAAATTCACCAATAAAATTATTATTTTTTCAAAAAAAAGGAAAGGTTTGCCAATAAAAATTAATATTTTTCTAAAAAATGAAAGATTTTCCAAGATTTTATATCTTTTTTCAAGGGGTTTCTAAAATTTATCATTGTTCCTCACCCACATTTATTGTTATTGCAGTAACCTCTCCTACCACCTCCTTATGAATAATCATGGTAGTTCATGTAGAGGGCTCATATTCAATTTGAGGTGTCACATGGCATATGTTATTGGTTAAATTCTTGAATTGGATCTCTATTATGGTATCCGGTAGCCATGATCTTAGGTATGGAGGGTACTTTTTGTCAATACTTGTGATCTATCTTCCTCAATCAATGAAAGATTCATCCCTAATTTTATCTTTATAATATAGTTTATGATCTTAATTTAAAGGAAACATTAGACAATCATCCATCATGTGCTTGTCTCTTAGCATGTTCCACAATGTACAATTACTATTCTTCTAGGTGTCTTCTCTAATTTCACTTAGTGTGACAACCCTTTTCACATGTTTTCTCCATCATCAAACATTAATTTCGTAGATATCATTCCTTACTACAATGGGCACACCAAGTCTTATTCCTTTTAGAAATAGGAGATACATCTCTCATCTCTCCTTTTTCCAATATTTCCTATTTAAGTTTTGATTTCACTAGCTCGATGCATAGTTTTTCCATTTTATTTTCATTTGATTTTTCTTTCTCTCATCTCCATGATTGGGCCTCTATCCTAATATTAATTTTCATTACCTCTTTATACCCCACGAACTCTTTTCCATCTAATGTTGCTATAATGCAGGAGTTAGTCTAGATAGACAAACCATTTAATTTTTTTATTTTTAGACTGTACTTTTAAAACTTTGGTCCTAATATTTCACTAACTCATTTTTCCCTACACCATATCTTAAATTTTACTTGCACTCTCTATTAGGCCATTTGGGGAATAAACTTTTATCAAGAATAAATATTTTAACTTGAGCATCACATGTTTATTCATGGTTAGGATACGTGTTTATATACCACTTCAATGAATCATTCGTAAGTGTCCCCAAGAAATCAAATAAATTGATCTAATCATTGTTAATCCTTCACCTTTTCTAGTGACGTTCCAAGATCAACAAATGCTTGTTAGCATCATTAGTTTCTTTTACAAAAATAGGGATGTTGACCCTATTTGCAACCATGTTCATAGGAGGTGGAAAAAATTTGGTTTAGCTTTTTTGGTTTAAGGTTTATCCATTCTCCTAGTTTGTTCTTTGCTCTTAGCTCTACTTTCCTCTTTCTCTAAAGCTTCCTCTATCTAATTTCACGTATTAGACACTTCACTAAGTTCAAGTAGAAAAGAAAAGCAATGTATTGTAGATATATCAAGGTTTGTGCTTGCAGACAACATCAACATGATTAACTTCAAAAAATAAAACCAAAAACAATTGTTAATTAGATATTGCATTATATTTAATTTACATCAATAAGAATTTCTCAACTTTCCAACCATATCTTTTAAATGAATTTTTACAATAAATGAATCTATTAAAATGTTCAAACCACCCATTTATATTACCAAAAAAAATTTACCTTTAATAAGATTTTAAGTACAAATTCCCTGAATATCTTAATGAGGGGGGCCATCCCCAATAGGTAGCTCCACAAATTGCATATTCAACATCAATCATTCAACCATCCATGAGACATGAAATGAAAAAGTCCTATTGTAAGTAGGTGGTAGGTTTTTTTGCAGTGTACGTTGAAAGAACGTTACGACTTAAATATACTAGCCGTTTTGTCGGTGATTAGATTATAAAGCCAAATTACGTTGAAATTAATTGTGAACTTTAACGCTAAATTAATTCCGGTTAGTTTGGTTTGGAACCGACATTATAAGGTGGCCAGATTTTAGTGGAACACGTGTTATATTTGGCGGATCGTTATTGTGTGGTGGCCTAAAAGTCAAAGCAATAAAGTCAAAGGGGAGGATACCTTGTATCCATCAATTAGCGTAATTAATCGTAGTAGTTCTTTTTCTTGTCCGCAAAGGAACTTGAAATGGAATAAAAGATTTTAATGATCTTAATTAAGATCAAGGTTAAGATTATCTAAATACTGTGTAATAATTTAATATATCGAAAAATATTGTTTATAAGGATTGTCTAATTAGTTTTATAAACAAACTCATTTTTTATGATGGTTTTTATAAAAAATGAGTTTTACTATAAATTTGATTTAAAATTATGTTATTTTGTTTAGTCTTATTTTCTCAAATATGATAGTAAGGTTGTTAATATGTAGATTATATTTATAATCCTTTTGTTACAAAATAGGCTTGTTTTCATTTCCCACAACTCTTTAACCATTGCCTATATGTTGGTTTTGCATCTAAGATTATGTGAGCTAGTCGTTAATTGGGTCATCGAACAATTTTTCCTTCCACTTCATTTTTTCTCCTATATTGACTTTTTCATCATGGTCTCTTATAAGGTTAAACTCTTTCATATAATATGCTTTCTTTTGTCCAATTTATTTTGTCCACTTCACTATTTTGATTTTTTTCATATAATTGTTTATCTCCTCATTAGTGTTTATATGCTATTACATATTTATGTTCTTGTTACTTATCCACTACTTGTTTTATTTCATTGGTGTGTTCTTTTTGGTTAGTTTTTCCTATATCACCTTTCTAGGCCAACAATAGTTATCCATATTATGCCTCTTTTAGATCACTAATATTCAAGTCATCATCAATGCCTCCAATGAGAAAGTACACATGTGTTAACTAAGAAAATATCACACAAAACTAAAGTGTTGATTTTGAAGCTACTTATAATTAAATATTTATCAATACAACTTTAATACAAGATTATTAATATTTAAACTATAATAATCATTCGATAAAAAGTCTCAATGCCCAATATAATATACATAAAGGGAAACCAATTGTCTAGTGTAAGATATTTTCTTTTGAAATTTTATGGCCTACAAATCCTTACCTCTTGAGATTCAAAACCATTGTTTGAACTCTTTTAAGTTTGATAGCTTATTTTCTTTGGTCAAGTTGCTCCTTCTCAATTACATGAATTTTTTCATAGTTTTTAGTTGTAACTTATTGTTTCTTGCTAGTTTAAGTTAATAAAAAATGTATGATAGTTAGATTCAACACTATGAACACATTTAGCATTGTAAGATAACATAACCAACTACTTAAATATTTTTAGAGTAAATTTAGTAATTATTATGAATAAAAATCTAAGATGGGATTTAATGAGTTGAGATTGAAAAATTTACTAGAATAAAGGCTTGGAAATTAAATAGTAAAATAATGGTACTTAGCTTTAGGTTTGATGGAGATCTTGTTGTCTTAAATGTTCCCAAATAATTTATCAATATTTGAGAAAGTCAAGGATTATCAAATGAATGTCACTGATTAAGAAAGTTGTTATTTAAAATTTGTTTCAGATCACTTTTGCAACTATGGAATTGACCTCCACAAGTGGAGGTCTTATCCTTGAGCATGGATCTAAACTTGGTTCTTAGATTTGAACTTTGACAATATGAATATCAAGAACCTTTTCGCATCAATGTATATAAATTGTAGCTAAGGGAGTGTGGTGTCAAAAATAGAATTTAGATCTTGCTAGGTGAGGATTGTTCTCCTTTGGTCAAATTCCTACCACCAAGTCAATGGAAAGACAACATGTATTCATTCAATATGCTTATAGTGTTAGTGCAATGTTGATGGCGTGCTCTTTTGATATCTATATGTGTGCTAAATATTCATAATGAACTAAGATTTATCCTTTTCAAAGTCCTAGCATATAATTTAAAATATTTTATATTTTAATTGACTCATAAAGGCTAGTTTTAAAGGAGGAGAAAAATCCCAATTTTAAATTTAAATTTAAAATATTATGATTCATTTTCGTAATTTGTGGAACATGTGTCAATTTCATAATTTTTATATTTGACCTGTGATAATAAATGGATAAAATGATGAGCAATATCAATCCCTAGGAATGTGTGAAGATGGAATCAAGTTATGATTCAACCTAAATGTGTGGTAGATATTCATAATGAACTAGGGTTTATCCTTTTCAATATCCTAGCATATAATTTGAAATATTTTATGTTTTGATTGACTCATAATGGCTAGTTGTAAAGGATGGGGAAAGCCTAATTTTGATCTTAATTTTAAAATCTTATGGTTCATTTTCACAATTTGTGGAACCTATATCAATTTCACAATTTTTAGATTTGACCTATGATAATAAATGAATAGAATAAGGAGTAATATCAATCCCTAGGAATGTGCAAAGATGGATTCAAGTTATGATATAAATATTTACCAAATTTCATAGAAGAATGTACACCACTTTACACATTATTCATTGCACTAGACACACCCATGTTTAAATAGGCCCAAAACAAAAAGGAAAAGTGTGTAAGGTATGTATTTTTCACCTTTACATTTTTCCCTCACCTTGACTTGCATGTGAACTATTATGAAGATTCATTCCAAAATTAAAAAAAAAAATCAACATGAAAATAAATTGTTTAAACATAGATTATAAAAAGGATATGGATATGATTGTTGAATATGTGTACTCTCCTCATAATGAGAGCTCCATCTTGAAACTTTCAAAAGTAAAAGAATTTTTTTCTATAACATCTTTCAAGGATTAAATATAGGCATAAAATAAACTAATAAAACTATCTACAAATAAAAAACTAAAAGAAAAATAGTTGATTTCACTACTTATAGAAATAATGACTATATTTGAAGAGAAAAAAGGATCCTAAGTGTAGATCTAGAATTATAGGACTCTTCCTAAATACAAAAATATATTTTTTTGGAAGCAAAAAATTCATCATAGCCATGAGACAATCATTACAATTGTGGCTATCAAAGAGTTTCAATGATACAATATATGCCCCTCTCTAATTGGTTGCATACAAAGGATGCAAGGATTTAGAGGAGAGGAGAAGAATATACAACCATGTTAAACTCAATAATCATTAAAGACAAATATGTTATCATGTGATAAACATGTAATAATAATAGTAAGAGGTAATCATGAAACCATGTGAGATAAATAATAAATCCCCCCCAATGAAGGAAAATCATGGACGGTGATCCCACAATACTAGTTTACAACTTTTGGAAAAATTGGGCACTGAACTATTTTTTCTAACTAAATCTTGACTTTTGGGCACCTGTAGCATCTAAACCGTGAGGAATTTGAAGATGATGCAAACTAGTGATTTGTGACATTATTTCTATAGATTCTAAATATATTTTTTTCAAAGAATTTGGAATTAGATTGCACTTCTTTTTCCATCTCCTTCAAAAACTAGTTTTTTTAGTAAACACCATTTTTAAGGAGTGATACTCACCGTATAACACAACTTTTTTTCCTTGAAGGATAATGTGATCCTAAATGTTTTATCTATCCTAGAGATGCAAGAGCAACTATAATGCAATGAGAGAAAAACACAAAGGGACACCTCAAGATTAGCCTAAGAAATTGATAACACAAAGAAAGAAGATAAAATAGATATTGTAGATGGTTATACCTTCTTTGTTGTTGAAATTCCTTGGTTGGACCTTGTGAATATAAACTTGTATGCTCCTTGGATGGCTATAGATATGACTAAATGCAAGATTGAAAATATGATGGGATACAAATGTAAATGGCTAAAATGGCTTGACTAAATGAGTGAAAATACTTGTGAATTGAGTAAACAAAATAACAGCATAAAGATGCTAAAATGACTAAGTGTTGAAAGTGCCTTAAAACAGGGGTATTTATAGAGGAATTTGAATTCTCTGGAGATTTCAGTGGTTGAGATTTGGCCACCAAGGCCAAGATGAAGGGATATGGTAAGTTGAGGACTCACAAGCCCTCACATCTTGACATGTGGAGGGTGAAGTGGCTTAAGATAAGATGATGTGTAAGTGAGGTGGAAGGAAGGTACATGATGTGGAGGGAGGACAAGTACCTTAGGGGATAAGAATATTTCTTCAAAAAGGAACTTCTTGTCCCCAAGTGAAAATGAAAGTGACATTTGAGGAATTTTGGAATTCCTCAAAAATCTCCATGGGAAATGAGAAAGTGGTTGGAGAAATAAATATGAATTAAAAATTCACATGCTTGGGAGAATCTAGTGGATAATAGAGGGTCTCCAAAAAAGTGGGAGTTTGTCACATGTGGATGAGGTGACAAGTCAAATGTTCTAGAAGTTGCAAGGGGATAAGGTAAGCCTTGGAAGGATAAAATGTGAATTAAAAATTCATATGGGGAAGAGAGTGACCTAGGATAAATAAATATGAATTAAAAATTCACATGGGAAAGAGGGTCAATGCTAAGAAAGGCAAATGGAATGTTTGACTAAAAGGGATGTTAAATATGGCTAATGACTTTGATTAAGGTTGTGTAAATACATGATTAGGATAATTAATGAGAGATTAGAAGCAAGTGGCAAATGTAGGAGGATGTGACATTAATCCTTGATTAAGAGGATGCACATCCTAATAATGAATTAATTAAATTAATTTACATTAGAAAGGGTTATATGGAGGGTGTGACAAGGAGAGAAAAAAAAGAATTTTAAATTGATTTTATTCAAAAAGGTTAAATGACTAAATTAAATAAATTAATGTATTTATTTAATTTAGAGAGGAAAGAGGTGTAAGGCAAAGCATTTAATTTTTAAATTAAATAATTTAAGGACTTTAGGCAGAAAGTGTAATATTAATTAAATAAATTAATATTGACGGAATGGATGGATAACAAGGTGAATTTGATCGTATGGGGGCAATTAAATTTAGATGTCTACATTTTGCCTCTCTTCAAAATATTGTTAGAGTAACAATGTTTCGAAGAAAAATAAAATGCAGGTGATGAAGGAAGTGATAGGACTTAATTCCCCAGCATGAAGAGGTTGAATGAGCTACCCAAATAAAGGGAATTGGAGGGAGATGCCCCAATGACTGTGCCAAAGGAGAGGAGGAACAATGGTAGGGTATGCCCCTTGAGAGGGTGGTTGGGGAAGAAAAAGGGGACCCTAAACAACTTCTCGATAGGAAGAAATAGAAGGAACCATTGGATAGAGCTCAAAAAATAGAGCAACTTTGGTTTTTGAATGGAGTCGATCGGAAGCACGGTTTGCAAATGGCGGCCCCAGGAAGTTAGGGAATTAGTTGGAGGTGAAAAAAGTTAAATAAAAGGTAAAAATACCTTCTATTTTAAAAGACTAAAAAAGGGGGGAGGGGGTTAAAAGGTAATTTTAGAAATTATCTTAGCTCACTTTCACTATAACAATTGAGGAAGAGGAGAGAAAAGGAAGAAGAAAAAGACCAACGATGCCGCAAGATTATGAATCTGATATCATTCACCGGGCGAACGAGGTGTGGAGGTTCCACACCCACTATGTAGTGCCTTGCCAGGTTAGTAACAAAACCCCTCTTGTGTATTTTAAGCATTTGTAGCACATTTTTGAATGTTTTCAGAAAATGTAAAAAATGGGTTTTGTTGTCGAGATAGACAGGAAAAATGGGTAGGAACTAGAATTTTAGGTTTGCAATGGGTTAGGGATATGATAGAGTGAGGCACAACTCTGGGAGGGGTGAATCCGCCCCACTGTGGAGTGGCACAAACCCTAGTTGGGACAGGCCACCCCATAGTGGGGTGTTTCTGCCCCGTCTTAGGGCAGGTCCGCCCCACGCTGGGGTGCTTTCGCCCCCCGCGGGGGAACATGTTCCCCTGCTCGAGATGCATTCACCCCGTGCAGGGGTGCATTTGCCTCGGCTCAGGGTAGAGGCACCCCACCTCAGGGCACAACCACCCTAGCTAGGGATAGAGGCACCCTGCAGGTTGAGGCGCATTCGCCCATGGTCAGGGCAAAGGCACCCCACCCCGGGGCGCAGCTGCCCTGGCTCAGGGTAGAGGCACCTTGTAGGTCAGGGCATATCCACCCCTTCCCAGGGCACATCTGCCCCGTCCTGGGCGAAGCTGCCTCGATCCTGGGTGGGTCCATCTTGGCCTAGGATAGGTTCGCCCCCAAGGAAGGCGGATCCATCCTGGTGCAGGGCGAAGTCACCTCGACTAGGGCAGAACTGCCCAAACTCGAGGTAGGTCTGATGATGCAGGGAGGGAAGAGCTAGGAAAATGCAGACGAGATAGAGGGAAAAAAGATAGTGTTTCAAGGCCGAGAAGGAAACTGATGGCCTAGTTAATATGGATGCAAAGCTTCAAGCGATTATGGACACATGAGCGATGGTTGGAGGCACTACAGTGATTATGGTGGCCATGACTGGAGTAGATCATGTAGCCTTGGAGCATGCAAGGTTATTGCACTTTTTACAGTTCCAGTGATGAGAGTGCATCAAGCGATGCTGATAGGACTAATAGAGAGATGGAGTTCAGTGACATTGACCTTCCTTCTTCGGACAGGGGAGATGACAGTGACGCTGGAGGATGTATGGTGCATCCTAAGGCTACCCATAGTGGGTTGATTAGTGAGCGATGTGGTATCAACAGGGGCAGAGTTAGATCACACCATTTCAGTGTTATTTGGAGATGAGGATATGCCCATTCAAAATGGACAATTAGACTTGGACAGATGTTTGTCAGTGAGGGTACCACCCCTACCATTATTTATGTGTGGGCTGGTTAGTGGGATATTGTTGTCAAACCATAGGAGGCGATTTTGCAGTCTACGATAAATGGAGGTGACTTGACATATTATCAAGTGGCACGAGGGAAAGTTCTCGTGGGGCACCTGTGTATTAGCATAGTTATATAGAGACATGCATGTGATCTGCTACTGGAGGTTAGTGAGTTTGACACACACGACCCTACTACAGGTGTGGGCGTGGGAGCACATTATGGTCACGAGACCCCTAGTAGTTAGGGGAGGAGAGGAGGATGATAGGGAGCCTATGGCTTGGGGGTATGGGGAGGCAAGGGGTTGGGTTTTCCTATATGAGATGCAGGGGGATATGGATGGGTGGAGAAGAGTGATGGATGGCTTGTAGGAGAGGGACATATTATGGCGTCTATATATGTATCAACGGTTCAGGGGATGGAGGAGGAGGAGGAGAGACACCGGGGCTATTTTATGAGATGGTGTGTCTTGATTGGGAGCCAGTTACTGTTAGAATCCAAGATCACCTGCATGCAAATGAATACCTGTCACATGCAAAAGACATGAAGAACCAAAAATGATGTTCTATAAACCTCACAATAAAAATGCATTAAGAGAATCTATTATTACAATGTGATCAATCCTTATGAAGGAGATCAAGAAACCCTAAATGAAACCCTAGTGCACACTTAATAATTAATAATTAATTATTAATGTGCCTAAGTTTAGCTTAAGTAATAAAGAGGAATATGACTTAATTAATTAATCAATGTGATGTAATTAATTAAGCATAATAACTTATTACTCTAACACCCCTTAAGATGAACTTAGGAAGTAGCTAAAACACTAGAATAAGATGCGAAAGCAAAGATGGGTCCCGGCTAACGAGGCCCATCACCCATTTACAAATGCAATAAGAAGTAAGAGAAAGAAAAACCCAAGGGACAAAACCCCCTTACAATGAGATAACATGCTGCAAAGAAGCACTGGAAGAACTCTGTAGAGTAACACTGGAACTTGATATAGGCAAGCAAGGAAATATTCTTCTGTATACTACTGAAACCAGATGAGAGTCACGGATTGACTCAAGGAATCATGATAAAGCAACAGAAAACCCGATGCCACGGAACACTCGAAAACTCCAAATGGGAACAACTCTGGAATCTATGAAGTAGCAAGCAATTATTGAATGATGTATTACTGAAAATGAAGTGCAAAGATGCAAGATGCACTCTCCCAATTGCCAAAACATCTAAGTAATCGCCAAATAACCCATCGGGCCAAATCTGGACTAATTGATAAACCTGGGATAGATACAGAAAAATTGCATGGACAACAACGTAGAGCTCCTCAATACCTTTCCGACGCTTCAAACGAGGTGAAAAATAGAGATCGTGGCAAAAAGTTATGAGCTCGAAAGCATAAAAATTACATCTGACTTCAAACAGAAATAAATGCAGAAAAACAGTAAAATACTGAAAAATAAACAACACTACTGGAAAGTGCTCAGAACCAGCTTTCCGGCGATATCTCATTTGCCCGATTTCGATACCGTATGCCCAAGTTATGGCCAAAAGAAAAAAACTACTTCTTTAGGGCAAACTGGGGTTAGGAGGGGGCATATGAGGGCCGGCCGTACGCTGACGTCATGCTGACGTCAGCATTTCACGAGCATAAATTTGACGGCTGTCTGGCCGTCAAGGCAAAAAATCGGCCCCCCATGCAGAAAAATTTGTCGGCCGGTATATTCTTCAAACTGCCAGAATATTCTCCTGGAATAATAAAGGGAATATTCCCATAGGAAGTGTCGCCGCCGGTGTTTGGAGGCCTGCCGGATTTTGAAAAACTGGTGATTGGAAGCTGTCGGTGATTTTGCCCGCAGGTGCTATGTGGAAGCCGCCGGTGAATGAACACCGGTGAAAGGAGGTACCGCCGACGGGTGTTGAAGCTGCCGCCGACGACGAGAAGAGGCTATTGGACGGCCCAAGTGGCCGCCGATCTGCAACCGGCCAGGGAACATGGGCCCGCAGGGCCTGCAAGTTGCAGGTACCCTGCGGGTACCATCATAAATGCTCCCCTTTAAAACAAAAATCCGCCCCCCTTTAAATTTTTAAAAAAACTTTTTAATTTTTTTTAATTTTCTGAGAAAATTAAAAATCAGAAAATAACATTTTTACCAGATCTGTAAAAATATTTCTTGATCCGCGTGCAGACGGACGTATGGGTCGTACATACAAAAAAAATTTGCCTTCCGAATCAACTACACCAAAATGGACGATTTGACAGGCGTTTCTAGGGTTTTGGGATGCTGCGAACGCGATGGCGACGTCCGTTTGAGCCCATTGTGTCCCAAAAAAATGGCTACCCCCAGATCTTGCAGAAAAGATGCCTATGGAAACCCTTGCACCCGAAACTCACAAAGAGGCCATATCTTCAGATCACGAACAAGCAGCTGCAAGTCTAGAGCTCTGATACCATGTTAGAATCCAAGATCACCTGCATGCAAATGAATACCTATCACATGCAAAAGACATGAAGAACCAAAAACGATGTTTTGTAAACCTCACAGTAAAAATGCATTAAGAGAATCTATTATTACAATGTGATCAATCCTTATGAAGGAGATCAAGAAACCCTAAAAAGGGAAACCCTAAATGAAACCCTAGTGTGCACACTTAATAATTAATAATTAATTATTAATGTGCCTAAGTTTAGCTTAAGTAATAAAGAGGAATAAGTGACTTAATTAATTAATCAATGTGATGTAATTAATTAAGCATAATAACTTATTACTCTAACAGTTACGCATAGTGGAGGTGCATTGACCAGACAAAGTGTTGAGGTAGTTTGGGTTAGTAAAGGATATTCCAAAGGTTCCCGTCATGTTTCATCGACTCACTAGAGAGAGACCATGGGGAAATTATTTTATGCTGAGGGATGCCAAAGTGACGTGGGCAGTGACAGTGTAGGTGCCCTACCCAGGGAGGGCTATTGGGGTGGAGGACATAGGAGTGGCAATGCTGTATGCCTGGTGGTTCCACAACCACCAATGGGAGAGGATTGCACCAATGGTTCCTATTGTACAAGCTTTGGGATTTAGATCGAAGGATGAGCGCCGATTGGCGAGGGAGGGTGGAAACAAGAGGAGACAAGCGCAGAGGGGAGGGGAGGTGAGGGCAACAAGATAGCAAGAGGATGCAGAGGGTGTTGGTCAGTAGGGCAGAGGAGAGGATGAGACTGGTGCAGTAGGACAACCAGAGATGAGGAGGAGGAGACAGTAGAGGAGGGCTAGGGCAATGATAGATGTGGGGGAGGAGATGGATGTAGTAGGACCTGATAGTGGGAGAGATGTAGTACAACATGAGGATGGGATAGGTCCAAAGCTAGATGTAGTATGGAAAGATGATGGGAGTGAGCCAAAGGTGGAGATGGTACGTGTGGTGGAGGGAGGAGTTGTTCAGTAGACAAGCATAGGAGGTAGAGTACAGCGGATGAGAATGCAGGTGAGGGCTGAGTAGGAGGAGGCAAGAGGGGGTGGACAGCAGGATGGAGCATAGGGGAGACTGAGGCCAGGGGACAACCAAAGAGGATAGTGAGGAGGAGACAACGGGGGAGGGTCCATAATGTGGCAGAGCAAGGGGCTTTCTTGCTAGAGATAGGGGGATTGAAGATGAGGAGGAGTTGGAGGGGGAGGAGAGGGCCATACGAGAGTCAAGGAGACTGATGAGGGTGGCGAGGAGAGGACAACAAAGGAGGATTTGGGTGAGCAGGATCGAGCGGGTGCAGGATGAGGTAGAGGTTGATGTAATAGATGTAGATGGGCCAGGTGTGGAGGTGTTGGAGGTAGAGTCGTTGGCAATGGTTCATTATGTGGCATTAGAGGATCCTACTGTTTAGCTAAGAGGCACTGAGGAGAGGATTCAGATGACAGATCAAAGGTTGAGGATAGTTGAGGCAAAGGAGATCAGACTCAGGGCCAAGCTAGCGAGGGTACAAGAAACAAGTCAGAGAGATTATGGATTTATTGTTGACCTATTCACATAGGTAGTGGCGGTGGAGAGGAAGAGAGATGGACTATGGGCTGACATATAGGGGGTACAGGATGAGTTGGCTACTATGAGTTGGGATCGTGATAGATTACAAGCAGAGGTTGTTATAGTATAGGCTAGGGGGAGCTAGCAGATCAGGGGCCAATAGACACTAGGCAGGAGCTAGAGGAGATGAGGGGTCAGATACGCATGACACAGGCAGAGAGAGATGTAGCACTGGCATGGGTGGAGGCCATGGAGGTGGAGAGGGATGTAACCCAGGCACAAGTGCAAGTGTTGCAGAGTGAGAGGGAGGTGGCTGAGGCACAAATACAGTCTCTTCAGAGGAGGAGAGAGGAGGTGGTTTTAGAGGTATTGTCACTACAGAGAGAGTAAGATGCATCATATTTGAGATTACAGGAGCTACAGAGGGACATGGATGCAATGGTGGCTCAGTCAAAGGTCGCACAAAGGGAGAGGGATGTTGCAGAGATACAGATGGAGATGCTGCAGGGAGAGTGGGATGCAGCAGTGGCTCAGTTATAGTCAGTACATGTTGGTAATGTGATAGGGGCAGACATATAGGGGTTACTAAGGGAGAGGGATGTAGCAGTGGCTAGGGAAGTGGCTACTAAGGAGATGAGAGATTGGTTTTAGGCAGAGATGGCACAATTATGGCTATCCCAGGAGGCCTGGGAGTAGGAGAGGAGAGTGATCACTAGAGATCGGGATAGGTATCATCCAGAGTGAAACTCTACTTGGGTCTAGGTTGCTGAGCGAGAGGAGAATGTGAGGGAGGCAAGATTTTGGATGGTCACATATTATCATGCAGTTCCAGATCTGGCATAGCATATATTCTAGTACGTTCAATAGACACCATAGATGCCAATGCCATCCCAAATGCTGGGGACGTAGACCCGAGGTTTTAGTGAGTCATAGGGGGTTTCACCAAGTAGGAGGTCAATACTTGATTCTCCTTAGAGATCATATGTGGGTAGTTCATTCAACAAATGATAGGCTACTGAGTTTTTGACAAGTGCAGGGTGGATGGATAGTTCAGAGTGATAGTGGTTATTTTCAGAGCCTTGTATTGATATTTCATCTTATGATTTTGTATATGATTGGCATGCATTTTGATGTCATTGATAGACATTATTTTGTGATGGAATTTGGGATTTTTATATATTTATATGGTATACATATCGGCCCTTATTGACACCATGTTCATGCGTTGGATGGATCATTTGATATATGCATTTTTTTTTTTATCTATGATGGCTTATGTGGATTTTTATGTATGGATGCTTATTTGATTTGTTGACATGTACGTATATGTTTATAATGGCTTATGTGGATGCTTATGTATTATGAATCTAACAGTTTGTGATGTAGGTGGCGATGTATGTATGAATAGTAGAATGAACCTAATATGTGTGGAGCTAAAAATAATAATGCACCTATGATAGATTTAATGTTGTAATGAATTAATAATAAGAATAGTAAATTATGAAAGGTAATAACACATGATCATAAGTGTCAATAAGGACTTACATGATAAAAAAAGGGGGGGAGATGTATGCACAGTGAAAGTGGAAAACGGGTGTAATTTGGCACCTGTCAATAACCCTTAGTATCTTGAGAAGAATGGGAGATAGGGGGTAAAGTATTTGTACAACCAAAATCATAGGGTGAATGCAATGCAATAGTAATGATCATGAAATGCAATCCTAATATGATTTTCCATCTTCGGAGTACTAATTTTTGCTATAGCATGAAACACCAAGTGCCAGGGTATAGGCAACCAAGGCAAGTTAGCATCTAATGCATGAAACAAACACACAAACAACAAGGCTATCCCAACACCCCAAAGTGGTGAAGACTTTGGTCAGGCCAGGCATTGGGATAACCACAAGCACAAAGGGATGTCCCAACATAACACAAGATCACATGGGTCTTGGTGGATACTACGTGGGGCAACCTAGCAGACAACAACAATAAAAGATCAAGATATGCCCCTATCTGAATTAGCCAAAACACACCATAATATGATAGATTATGGTGGCCTTAACTAACTGTAATAGAGAGCTCAAATGATAAACAAAAAACCAAAAGTATTAAAAGATTGCAATCAAATTTCAAACGTCCTTTGCCATAGGATCGAGAGGATGGATGGGGTTGATGAGGTCTATTAGGAAGGATGCATCTTGTTGAGACCAAAGATGATGGATACTAAACTAAGAGATTGTTATGACATAGGATGCTCAAAATATTTTGAATCTCCTGCCATAGGTGGTTCTCATTTGTGAATAACTAGCTAGATAAGGGAATAGCTTGATGATTCAGCACAAGGCACCAGACATGAGACTAACACGCCCTACAGACCTAGGGGCTCGGGGGTTGATCATAGATTATCCTTGTCTACATTCAAGTAAAAAACCCTCGTACTTCTTGAAAATATTGTGGATAAAGTGGAAAGAAGACAATGGCGACCAATGATGAATAACACAAGACATGACACACAAATTCCCTAGGTGAGGATCAAATGATCAACATTGCCTTCATGAAAGAACAGGGGCAACGTAGTTCAGAAAAGACAAATGATAAGCGACCATGGATAAAAGTGAAAAGGTACCAATGAATCCAAATGATGGAGGACCACAACAAGATGGTCCAGAATGCCCTGGGGACGGATCAAATGATCAACCTTTCCTACATGAAATCACAAGGGCAACGTAGTTCAACAAGGACCAAGAGGACCAACAAGACAAGACAAAAACTAGGTGAGACCGACACGATGGATGTTTCTAGATAATGACACAAATTATTAGATAGAAAAACTGACAACAGAAGTTCAGACTAGGATAAAAAACTCAGGATGACTGATAGCATATAATCATTAAATTCCCAATCAAAAGATACCAACCGGCCAAGGATGGAATGGGAGAGGATGTTAGGATAGGATGGATGGAGTCATAAAGTAATTAGGACGCAAAGTAGATAATGATTAAGCCCTCTACGGATGATTCCTATTACCAGGATTTCACCACCTGTACCTATTCAAGGTGCCACCATAGGTGGTTTTCAGCATAGGACAAATTTATTTCTTTTACTATTTTTGGACTTTTTTTATTTTTTTGATTTTTTTGTATTTTTGCATGTAGGGTTACCAAGTGGACTTAGGTGTAGAACCTCTTCAGATGCATGATATTGATAGGCTCTTCAAGGTGATCTTCTTCAAGGGTAGTAATTTTGTATGCCCTAGATCCATATTTAGTGGTTATGATATAAGGACCCAACCAGTTTGCTTCAAATTTTCCTTTCTTATCACGGTCCTACTAAGTACATTGGTTCTCTTTAAGGAAAATATCACCAATCTGGAACTGTCGAGGATGAAATTTTGGTAAGCTTCCAAATGATCATAGGCTTTGATTCATCTTTCATCAAGTAACTCTAGTTGTGCAAGTCGTACAACATGAGCATCCTCCTCGCTAATAAGGTTCTTCAAAGAAATCATTAGTGATGGGAGCTCAACTTCGATTGGCAAGATGGCTTTGGCACCATACACTAGAGAATAGGGGGTGGTGCCTATAGGGGTGCGAATGGAGGTGTGATACACCCAGAGAGCGGGATGAATATGGAGGTGCCAATCTCGACTAGTGTTATTGACAAAATTTTTGAGGATGCGGATGAGGGTCTTGTTGGTTGCTTTTTCTTGACCATTACCCTGGGGTAATAAGGTGTTGACCAATGATGTTGAATATGAAAGGTGTCACAGAGGTGTTTCATCACCTATTTTTTAAAAGTTTTTCCATTATCAAAGAGGATGGTGCATGGAATACCATATCTATAAAGAATATGGTAAAGAATGAATTTTGAAATTTGAGTATCGGTGATTTGTGAGAGTGGCATTGCTTCCACCCACTTGGTGAAGTACTCAATGGGAGTAATTATGAATGTATGATTGTCAGAAGATGATGGGTAAATCTTGCCAATCAAGTCAAAACCCCACTGAGAGAAGGGCCACAATGCGAGAAGAGGCTGAAGGTCTTGTGACAGAGCATGAATCAAATCTGCAAGTTGCTGGCAGGGAAGGAATTTCTTCACAAATTCACAAGCATCATGCTCTAATGTAGGCCAATAATATCCATCTCAGAGAATCCTTTTGGCCAAGGCCATACCATTTGAATGGGCCCCACAAACACCACTATGTACCTCTGTTAGTGCAATATGGACTTCAATCTCATCCAGACACCTCAGGAGGGTTCCATCATACCCGTGATGATAAAGCATATCACCAATGATAATGTATCAGGCTGAACATTGAATAAAGAATTTTCATTAGTTTTGTGTGAGGTTTGGGGGTAGAATATTATCATGTAGATGAGTATATATGTCTTGATACCATGGGGAAGCGGGACCTACAATGTCACACACCATGTTAGTCTCAGAGATATCATATGTTCGGATTAAAATTTGTTCCACAAGGAACTCGTATTCTATTCGATCTTTAGGCATGTCAATCAGGGAGCCAATAGTAGCCATAGCATCAGCTGCTTTGTTTTGTATCCTAGGAATTTGGTCAAATTGTATGAAGGTGAAATAGTTATTGAAGTCATCCACCATGCATTTTTAGGGCAACAACTTGTCATATTTTGTTAAGCATTCATCATTAACTTGCTTAATGACCAACAATGAATCACCAAAGACTCTCAAGTGAGTTATGTGCCACTGCTTTGCAATTCAGAGACCTGTGAGGAGGGCTTCACACTTAGCTATGTTGTCGGTACACAGGAATGCTATCCTAAATTATTTTGGGATGTAGTCACCTTGAGGGGTAACAAACAAAATTCCTATGGTCGATCCATTATGAGTATATGAGCCATCAAAATACAATGTCCAAGTAGGTGCTTCTATAACTGTGAAAACTTCATCTAGAAATTCAATGACTAGAGGGTAAGCATCCACTAGGGGTGCCTTGACCAACTGATCAACTATGACTTGTCCCTTTATGGCTTTGTGATCCACGTACTCTATGTCAAACTCACTTAGGAGCATGACCCACTTAGCCATACGACCAGTTAAAGTGGTTCTAGAGAATAGATACTTTAGTGGATCAAATTTTGCTATTAATTTGACCGGATGGCTGAGCATGTAATGTCAAAGTTTTTGTGTACTGAAGACCACTATAAGGCAGGCTTTCTCCATGGGTGAATAATTTAATTCATAGCCAACCAATGTTTGGATGATATAGTAGATTGCTCTTTCTTTTGAGGACTCATCATGTTGTGCCAATAATGCCCCTAGTGCAACTGAAGTGGCAGAGATGTAAAGCAGGAGGGGTTTCCATGGAATGGGTGGCATCAAGATCAGTGGATGAGCCAAGTATTCCTTGATCTTATCAAAACCTATCTGACACTGTTAGTTCCATCTAAAGGTGGAGTCTTTTTTTAGAAGATGGGTGAATGACTAACACTTATCTCCAAGCTAGGTTATGAACCGACGGATGGATTGCAGCTTTCCTTGAAGACTTCTTAATTGTTTCAGATTGCACAAGGGTGGCATATCCAAAATTGCTTTCACCTTGGTGGGATCAACCTCAATGCCTCTTCTGGAGACTATTAAACCCAACAATTTCCTTGATGTGACACCAAAGACACACTTTTTTGGATTTAATCTTAACTTGTACTGTTCTAACCACTCAAAGATTTTTTTCAGGATGGCAGGGTGCACTGCTCTGGTTTAGGATTTTCCTAGCAAATTTTCAACATAATCTTCCATGATAATATGGATGAGGTCATGGAACATGACAATCATTTCCCTCTAATATGTTTCCCCCATATTCTTAAGACTAAAGGGCATAACATTGTAGCAAAAAGTACCCCAAGGTGTTGTAAAAGTGGTCTTGTGTTGGTCTTCAGGTGCAATTCAGATCTGATTGTAACCAAAGAAACCATTCATAAGGGATAACATCTCATGTCCTACAGTAAGGTCAAACAACATGTCAATATTGGGCAGCGGGAAGTCGTCTTTTGGATAGGATTTGTTAAGATCCTGAAAGTCTGTGCAAATTTGAATGTCTCCATTTGGTTTGGAAACATGCACTATGTTGGAGATCCAATCAGAGTAGTCAATGGGTCTGATAAAACCGACGTCTAGTAATTTCTCCAATTCCTTCTTGACTAATAATGCTACCTGTGGATGCATTTTTTGGAGCTTCTATTTGACAGGCTTAGCATCTAGGTGAACATCCAGATGATGAACTACTAAAGTAGGGTCTAAGCCTGGCATGTCTGAGTATGACCAAGAAAATTTAATGATACCATCTTGGAGTAGCTGAACAATGATTGAATATTCTTGCTTTGATAGATATTTGGCTACATAGGTGATCTTAGGGTTTTCTGCAATACCCAGATTCACTTCTTTAGTTTCTTCAATTAGGATGAATGACCATGTGGATAACTAAGTTCCCACAAGGGGAAGATGAATGTCTCCATCCTCTAGCACCTCTTTGAGGTTTTCACTATCGGATGCATTGTTTATTTTTACTTTTTCCAAGTCAGGAAGTGCCTCAGGGAGGTTTTCACTAGATGACCATTTTTTATTTTTCTTGTTTTTATTCTTCCGACTGGAGCGTTCATCCTCCCCCAATCCCATGAGGTTGACATATGTATCTAGGGAGACATTGGCAAGTGTGCTATCACGTACGTCCCAATCAATGAGTTCAGGATGACGAAGAGAAAGGCTGATGGTAAAGACGGATAAACAGTCAAATGTGGATGGCAGGTCTATGTGATCAACATCATCTTACACACACATGATGGATTCTTCCTCAGGGATGTATTCCAAGGGACCATTGTCCATGGTAAAAATATTGGAGGTATTAGATGATGTTGTGGGGCCTTTATTTTTGTCATATCTGAGCCCTATATTCTGTAGAAGCTTTGGTACATCAATTGGTTGCAACCATCCCTGTTCTTCCTTACCTAGGCCAGCGCCTTGGTAGTTATGCTTTTCTGCGAACTTCGCTAACCAGGGGTATACTTCCTAAAAGTATTCCTTTAGAGGAGGATCTAGTTGGGGTTCTTCATGGTATACCCACTGACTGATATCCTCTTTTGGTGCATCTGTCTTTAAACTAGGAGATCAAAAAGTGGTAGTGGGAATGTTTTTAGCACTAAAGGTGATGGTCTTGTCTTCATTTGGTGCAGACTATGAAGGTTGTTCATACGTGTGCGGTGATAGTGGCATGGTTGCCACATTTAGAGCTGTATGCATTTCATATTCAATGGATTGGTTGTCGTAGTGGAAGATGGATTGGAGGATGATGACTGAGATGCCCCCATTTCAACCCCAGGACAACAATGCAAATGAGGAAATGATGCTTCTAGAGCGCGACAGTATTCAAATGGTTGTGGGTTGTTATAAATGGTGATCTCTTGTCCATTAACTAAGAACTTTAGGCATTGATGGTATGTGGAGGGGATGAATTGCATAGCGTGGAGCCATGGGAGGCCGAGGAGGAGATTATATGGTAAGTCCAGATCAAGGACATGACAGGTAGTGTATTGAACTATAGGTCCAACCTAGATAGGAAGACTGATAATCCCTTCAGAATTTTATTCCTCATTATCATAAGCCTTGATCATGATGATTTGATTACTCAAATCTGCTTGAGTATACCCTACTTTTTTTATTAACTTCAGAGTGCATAGATTGAGGGCGGAACCATTATCTATAGGACCCTTTTTATTTTATGACGGACAACCAAAACTTTGATGTGTAAGGGACAGTTATGATTGGAATCAATATTTGGCATGTCATTTTGGCTGAAGTGTAGCTAGTAAGATAAATCCAAGCGTCCTACTAAAGCTTGTAACCGTGTTGGATCGATTTCATTAGGTACATGAGTTTCTTGTAAAGCTCTGTTGAGTATTTCCTGATGTACGGGAGAGGACTTAAGTAGATCCAAGATTGAGATCTGAGTAGGGGTCTTTCCTAAGTGATCAAGAATGTTGTACTAAGAGTTTATAGGATTTTGCTGGGCTAGTGTGGAGGCTACAGGGACAGTACTGTGAGATCGTCACATGGAAACAACACATTGGGGATCTTTAGCTTTAACATGTATCATGGACACATGGGGTTCTACCTGCTTAATGTAATGGACAATGCCATCATAATTGAGGGGTACATTCTTATAGCTTATGTTATTGGTGTTTCTATCTTGGGGATTGTTGTTGGAGGTGCTTGTGCCTTGATTATGGTTAGGGAAGGCATTTTGATATATTTGCAATTGAGCATTGGATGATGAAGCTTGACTAGTGTCAACTTTGATATCTCCTCGATCGATAGGATCTTGGACATAGTTTTTGATACCTTGACATTTATTCAGAGTGTTCCCTTTAATCTTATGGAATTCACAATATTCATTCTCCCTAAACCAGGCTGGTTTGGGCTTGGATTCATCAAGTGATTTGGTAACATGATATGTGATCAGATAGTTGACTTGTAACAACTTATTGAAGATGACACTCAAGGGTTCTCCTAATTGAGTATACTGGCATTTTCCATTCCCTTGACTATTTTGGTTTGACTATTGAGGAGGATGAGATGCCCCCTGTGGCACGGATATGGCATTAGGTATAGATGGTTGTTACCTCTGGGATGTATTGGCCACCTGAACATGTTTAGCGTCAATGACACCATCATTCACTGTGCTTTTGTTCTTGTTCCAAAAGTGTGACTTATCGCTGGATGGCCTTTCTTTGTCATGGTTGTGTATCTTGATGTGCCCTTTGGTAATAAGGGTGCATTCAAGGATGGGTCCTTTTTCCACTATTTTAGCGAAAGTGGTAACATAGTGCAACTTGAAATTATGAGCCATGTCGAGATGTGAGTTCTCCACAAAGAGGGTGACCATGTCTTTCTCTTTGAGAGGGGTTTTCATTTGGCTTGCTAGTGCACACCACCTTTGAAGGTACCTAGCAAAGTTTTCACCTTCACATTGCTTCTCTTTGAGTAGATCCAAGGTATCAATGTCCTCCAAATTGAAGGAGAAGTAAGAAACAATTTTTTTCTGAAAGATCCACAAAGGATTTTATGGACCCTCATTCTAGACTCATGAACCATTCTAGGGAATTGCTTGTCAGGCTCCATGGAAACAAACGCAAGAGGTAGTTGTCATTGTGCATAACTTCCTGACACTGGAAGTAAAACTCTTGCAAGTGGTCCTTAGGATCTTTATTTCCCTTGTATCTATCAAACTTTGGTATCTCGAAGTGTTTCAAGAAGGGAATTAATGAGATGGATGGGTCAAATGGATAGGAAAATATATCTTGAAATTTAAAGGATTTCTTACTAGTCCTGACTTGGAGATCTTTCAAAACAGCTTTGATTTCCAATAGATCTGCACTGAGTAGTGGCATAAGAGCCGAGGAAGATGGGTTGGATGGATATGGGTGGTAGGACAATGAAGGATCCTATTGAGATAGTGTCTAAAGGTTGACGTATGGATTTTGATAGTGAGATGACGATATCCTTTGCTGATATGCCGAGGGAGTTTGTTGGTACTGGGGTTTTTGTTGCATGGTATAGTATGGATTTGTTTGACAAGAATGTGCAGCAGAATGTTAAGGAGCTTGAATGTGGTGTTGCAGATTGGTCTGCTGGTACTAGAGGTACTGTTGCGACTATTGGGAGGCTACATAGGGTGTTTGTTGTTGGAAATGTTGTTGGTTATGATAGTAATAGTGTTGGGGAGGTTGTTGATGTGATGTCAGTTGTTGTGTGGGTCGAGATGGGATGTTGTGTTGTGGTTAAAATTGCAGACGTAAAATGGATGTGAGGAATGGGGATATGGTTTGGATGAGAGCTCAAGATGGATTGCCTTGCGATTGGTGTGGTGGTTATTGTGAAGAAATTAAAGGATTATGTAGGGGTTGTTGCTAATGAGGTGGATGAGATAATGTAGAGGCGTTCTACAAAGGGGGTTATTGGGTACTAATATGAACATTTGGTTGGGATGTACCTTATGGAGGTAATTGAGGTGGTATGTTTGATTGAGGAGGTTGTTGAGATGTGTACAAAGGAGGTGGTAGATTTTTGGCCCCAGGAGGTGACGGTAATGTGGTAAAAAGGTTGCCCCTAGTGTTGACTGGAGGTTGACTTGAAAGGGGTGGTGTTGTCAACATTAATGGAGGTTGTGGAGTTTTTTGCGGCATACCATAAGCGAAAGGGTCATTAGGGTCAGCTGTTTGGGAAGCACATATGATTAAAATTGGAGCATGTGGAGGATTGTTGACATGGTAGAGGATGACATTTCCAAATTCAGGTTGATACCAACCCTCTACTGGAGGCATATTGGGGATGTATGAATCACCGGGTGCATTGGGTGTGGAATTGCCATATTTGGATAGGTCAACACCTGATGGGGATTTGACACCTTTCTCAATTATGTGGCCCAAGATCTATTCACCATGTTGTTTGATGAGACAATCTATCATTCATGCATTGGTGGGATTACTAAAATGTTCCTCAAGTGTGAGTTCGGGTTGATTGACCATGCTCTCTTCACCAGGCGGTGAGTTGTTTTGTTCCTCGGTGTTGGATTGTGATGAAGTACCATTAGGGGGATCTTGGGGAGCATTTACAACATTGTGAGGATATTGAGGAGCATTTTCCACATTGTTAGGATCTTGAGAGGTAATCAGTTGGGAACCTTGACCTTGTTGTGCCATTTGTTTCTTAGTTTGTGACTGAGTTTGAACGGGCATAAAAAGAAAAGACTAGTGTAAATATGGGGGTAATGGCTAGATGATTGTGTGATCGGATAAAGATTGGATTAGATGATTGGATGAATTCAATTAGAGGACTAGATTGGTTTCATTAGATAGATTAGATGACTGAATGAAGCTGGTTGGATAGTTGTGATTGATTGGATGGGTTTGATTGAATGGATGTGATTGGATTGATTAGATAATTGGATAAGTATGATTGGTTTGATTGGATGATTAGATGATTGGGTAGAATAGATTGAGTGATTGGATAAATTCGATTGGATTAAGATTAAATGATGGAAGATGTAAGGGATCCTAAACCTAGTCAGAAAATCACCCTTAGTGACCTAGAGCGTTGATTGATCAAGTGGATGATTACGGCACTAAATCCTCCTCAAGATATAAATGGATTGATTTGGACTGAGGATGATAACTTACGACACCAAATTAACCTCAAGATGGAAGTGAATTGATTTGGGTCAAAGTTGATGATTGATATGAAGGATAACAATCAAATTCAAGTGCTAAGGTCAATTTGGATAACAACTTTTAACACAAGGTTTAGGTGGTTTGATGATGAGTGGTGTTTATATGATATGGATTAGCTGATACAAAGGGTAAGATTTTTGTGAAATAAGTTCACTAGGTGATGATATGGGCTTCCCAAATTAGTTACTAGAAAATTCAGAATGAGTGGGCAGATTGAGAGAATAAATGTATGGAGGCTTGGGATGACTAATAGAAGTTTGGAATGATCAAACAGAGGTTTAAGATGACTAAATAGAGGTTTTTTGGAGGCTAAACGGAGGTTTGGAATGATTAAACAGAGGTTTAGAATGACAAAACGGAGATTTAGAATGACAAAACAGAGATTTAGAATGATTAAACAGAGGTTTGGAATGATTAAACAGAGGTTTGGAGGCTAAACAGAGCTAAATGGGGTGAATTTGACTATTCAAGAGGGAAAATTCACCCCACTGCAGCAAACAGGAGGGAAAATTTTCCCCACTGTAGTAAATAGAAGGGACAATTCACCCCACTACAGCAAATAGGAGGGAAAATTTTCCCCACTGTAGTAAATAGAAGGGAAAATTCGCCCCACTGTAGTAAACAAAAGGGAAAATTTGCTTGACTGCAATGAACAGGGACTTTGGTTAAATGGAAATGATTATGGCAAGGATTTAAAATGACAACAATAAGGCCAATTTGTCAAAAAATTTACTTGTTTCTCACAAGAAAACACTTTCAAACAAGCACAATCCTACAATTAGTGTTAAGGGTATGGCCAATAAAGGTCTTAATCTAGGATGCACAAGATGTCTAGGGAGTCCTCAATATACTCTCGGTACATGAGGCACAATCGTGAACACTAGCCCATCACAAGCGTGAGTCAGGAACCCCAGCAAGATACTGAAGGGCTCAGACCAACTCTTCACGTCTATCTAGGTATCACCATAGCTTCGATGCTCTACCAATTATGATGCAATTGGATTGAGGTACAACTTTCGCTCTCCCCCCTTTATATACCCTATAGATATGCATGGTTGGGATCATCCTTTGGGGTGATGAAATCCATAAGTAGGTCCTACTAGAAAGAAGACACTAATCATTTCCAACTACTCCCCAGGCTCACACGAAGTACAAGGGGAAAGTGAAAACAAACAAATGCCCCCTTTGGGTAACACAAAAAGACAGACACAAAGAACAACAAATATTACTTCCCCTAATTAAACTATGTTCCTAGATTAATGAAAAACAACAAGTATAGCTTTGGAAATCTGTGCAAACAGAAGGCCCTGCAAGAAAACATTAATTGTTTTATCCTTCTTTCTTCACCAATTACATAAGAATATGTTGCAAAATGTTAGCAAAAACACCAATATCGTTGCAACAAACAATGTTAGGGGGTTAGAATAAAAAAATAGCAAAAAATTGGATCAAAAACTAAGCTAAAACAACCATTTTACCTCCCAAAATGTGTTGTTTTGGGGCGTATCCGCCCCACTGCAATAACCAAGAGGGAAAATTTTCCCCACTACAACAAAATGTCAGAACCAGTTTTTAGATTAAGGCAAATCCGCCCCGCTACAATAAAATGTCAAAAAAAATTCTTAGATTAGGGTGTATCCGCCCCTTTGCAGCAAACTAGTTAGAAACAAAATATAGATAAGGGTGTATCTGCCCCTCTATAGCAAACTTATATGAAACATAATATAGATTAGGGCATATTTGCCCCTTTGTAGTAAAATTGTTAGAAACATAATATAGATTAGGGCATATTCGCCCCTCTATAACAAACTAATTGGAAACAAAATGTGGGTTAGGGCGTATCCGCCCCTCTGTAGCAAACTAATTAGAAATAGAATATGGGTTAGGGTGTATCCACCCCTCTACAACAAACTAGTTAGAAATAGAATATGGGTTAGGTCGTATCCCCCCTTCTATAGTAAAATGTTAGAAACAATATTAAACTGGGGTGTAGTCACCCTTATGCAGTCAAAGGGAGGGCACAGTTGCACTCTGTAGTGAACCAAAGGGCATAGTCACCCCTCTGCAGTGAACCATAGGATGCAGTTACACCTCTATAGTGAACCAGAGGGCGCAATCACCCCTCTGTAGTGTACAGGAGGGCATAGTCACCCCTTTCCAGTGACCAAGAGGGCATAGTCCCCCCTTTGCGACCTATACCTGCAAACAATCTCAACAACAAATGTAAAATAGAGGAACTTGTTTGTGGGTCTGGTGCAGGAGCACCCAGGGCCTTCAAGGAGCACGTCAAGAACCAAGAGAGTGAAAGGGTCAAGAGGACCTTCCAATCATGTCAAAGCATCAATTATGATGTATTGGAGCCTATAATGGCATTTGGGTTGAATGAGTGTAATGAGAATGTTCAAAGTTTCAAGGTTCCTGATAAGGAATTTGGATTAAAAATGCAATGTAAGGGAAAATTAGGTTCTAGGGGTTTTGATTAATGATATTATGCTTAAATAGGTCAAATAAACTTGGATAGTGAATATCCAATGGTTTTTAGGTGATAGATTTTAATAAATCTCTAGTTTGTAATTTCAAATTTTTAAATTTTAGTTTAGGCGGGAAAAGGAGTTTTAGGTGTTTTAGAGGTAATTATGCATTGTAATCAATTCCAATCAGTTGGATCAGTTGGGGGATGGTTCTATAACCCCAAAATGGTCATTTTTACGGAGGTTGGGCGTTTGGAGAAGTGACTGTACGGACTGCTACAGAAAATAGTGAAAAAACATAGTTTTCTTGCATTTTCTTGAGTCTTTTTGATGATCTATTGATTCCTTTTGAATTTATAATCAATTGGATGGTTCAAGAACCTGTATTTACTTTCAATTAACCTCTTGAATGATCTGATACACGTTTATAATCAGTTCTTTGCATTATATTGCTGACTGTCCTAAAAAAAGTGCAGATTTTTCACTAATTTTGGTGATTTTCATGGATGATTGATCCATTTCAAGGTAGAATGCTGCTGTGACCTGTGAAATGGATCATTCCTAACATGTATCATACATATTTAACCAACTAATGTGCAGGAAGGAAGAATATCAAGGTGTACACCAAGTTGTCAAAGGGAAAAGTGCTTGAAGATGGAGGCTAGGGTGTAGCAGCAGAAGATCTGCCTTAATGAGGGGCATGTTTTTGAGTTTGGATCAACTAAATATGTTGTCCTAATGGTGTAGAGTCAATGAGAAAGTTCTGGAAGTGATTGGAGGGTTAGTTTTCAAGAAGCCCTAGTTTTTGAGGCAAGCTGAGGAGGGGTTTGTGCTGGAGCATGATAGAGGTGTCATAGAGGGCTAAAAACTTGGATTCCTTGGTTTTGAGTCATTTTAGGAGACTTCTGAAAGTTTCATGGTCAGGGGACAAATTTAAAGAGGGGTTGCTTTGTAAAATAGGGCTAATTAGGCCTAATTTTAAGGAAACAGCAGGGTTTGAAGTGAGGTTGTCTGAAACAATTGATGCCAAGGAGTTGACATGATGTTTTTCATCACAATCCACATCTGAAACCATCATTAGATTGGAGGTTCATTTGCAAAATTTGAGGAAGAAGTCAAAAATCCATTGCCAAAGGCCTAATAGGCTAGATGGCTATGTGAGCAGCAAAAGAGAGTTTTGTATAAAATGGAGGGTTAGGGCTTGAAACCCATTTGAATCAAGTTTGTTCAAGTCTTTTGAGATCATTTCAATGATTAGGAATCACAAGGGAGGCAGATAGGTCTTAAGTGCAAGGTGAAGGCCTTATTTCTAAGTTGGTGTCTAGTTGAGAGATTGAAGAACAAAACTTTGTTAATCTTAAATCTTTGTGTATCTTTTGAGATCCCTGACCCTCTGCATCAGAGTGGTATCGGAGCAGTGAGTAGATCCTTTAGGGGTTGGAGAAATAGCAATGGCACCAAAGAATCAATTAGCAAGAGAGTTGGAAGAGTTGAAGGAGATCTTGGAGAGGGAGAGAAGAGAAAGAAGGGAACAAGAAGCAGCAAGAGCAAGAGAGGAAAGGCTATGGAGAAGAGAAAGAGACACTATGCAAGCAAGGATCAATAACCTTGAGAGGAGTAGGAGGAGAGAAGACCAAGAAGACCAAGAAAACAATGAAGAGGATGAAGAGCATGTGAGGGTAAATCAGGAATAGCAAGCTGATGATACAGAGGACCCTGAAGAAAGGAGGTTAGTGAGGTTATTGAAGGTAGTACAGGGTCATGGAGGGAAGAGTCACATAGAATTACCTATCTATCAAGGGAAGATGGATAGTGAAGAGGTATTGGGATGGCTTGATGCCATGGAAAACTACTTTGAATTTGAGGAGATGGATGAAGAGAGGAAAGTCAAGTTTGCTAAAACCAAGTTGAGAGGCACAACATTGACATGGTGGACAAGTTTCCAGAATGATAGGATGGCTAGAGGATTGGCAAAGGTCTCTACATGGGCAAGGATGAAGAGTTTGGTCAAGGAGCAATTCCTACCATCTGATTATACCATTCATGTGAAAAGGATGAGGCAGAATTTAAAGCAAAAGGACTTGGATGTTATGTCCTATACTGAGCAATTTCACAAGCTTAGTATTAGAGGAGGTTATGAGGAAGAAGATGAGAAGATAGCCAGGTACATCAATGGCTTAAGGTACAATCTGCAAGATGAGATTGGTTTGCAATTGCCAAGAACATTGGGAGAATGTTTTCAGTTGGCCATTAGAGCAGAAGAAAAGGTGAAAAGGAAGCAAGAAAGATCAAACAGTGGTGGAAGAGGAGGTAGTTCAAACAAGGCAAGAGGTAATAGAGAGCAAGGACAAGGCAATAATGATAAAAGCAGCAATGACAAGGGTAAAGAGATATTTTCTGATCAAAGAGGTGGGTACACTCCAAGAGGAGGAGGCAGATTTGGACAAGGTAGAGGACCATTCACAGGCAGATGTTTTAATTGCAATGAACCAGGGCATCCTTCCTTCAAGTGTCCTAAGTGGGAACAAGCTGATAAAGGCAGAGAAAGGAGAGCTACCTTGGTGCAAGAAGAAGAAGATAAGAAGGAGGAACCAAAAACATTTATGGTAGACCCTGTGACTGATGGTGAGTTTCTCATGATCAAGCAAGGAGAAAGGCTTCATCAAGAACCCAAGGTAACCATTTTCAAAACAAATTGTCTCAATCATGGTAAGATATGCAGATTACTCATAGATTCAGGGTCACATAGCAATTTAGTTTCAGTTGATATGGTAACCAAGCTAGGGATTGAAACTTTTGATCATCCTACTCCCTACAAGGCCACTTGGGTAACTCAAGGACAGCATGTAGAGATTGGTAAGAGAGCTTTTGTTGATTTCTCAATTGGTTCATATCATGATAGGGTGCTTTGTGATGTCATTCCAATGACTTGTGGTCATATTATCTTGGGGAGGCCATGGCAGTATGTTAGAAGGACATTGCATGATGGTTTTCTTAACACCTATTTGGTTCACAAAGGAGATGTTAAATATCAATTGGTTCCTTTGCCTTTGGAGCAGTCAAATGAAAGTTTTATGATCTGTTTTGAGAAGCATTTGCAGGTAAATGAGCAGGGTAAAACAGGGGAAGACATTGGTAGGTTGAAAAAAGACAAGTTGCAGCAGGGTTGTGAAGAAGACAGTCCTAAAAATCAGAATTTGTGGGATTTGGACAGTATCAAGGTTGGAGGCATTGAATGCCCTATAATTGAGCATGATAGTGATGGTATCTTTTCACAAGGAAATCAGGGGAATAGAGGCAGAAACAGGGCACAAAATCAGACTGAGTTCAAGCAGCAAAAAGGATAAAGAAAACAGATTTTTGGCTCTCACATGATGATTGTCAAGAATGAAGATTGGCAGAAGAGAAATACAATGACTTTGGGGGACTACATACCTGCTCATTGGAAGATGAAAACACATGAGAGCAAAAGGTCTTTTGGTGGCAACACATGGGACACTTCTTGGGGCAAGAGTTCTTTCTTTCCCGGGGAGAATGGTGCAGGAGCACCTAGGGCCTTCAAGGAGCACATCAAGAACCAAGAGAGTGCAAGGGTCAAGAGGACCTTCCAATCATGTCAAAGCATCAATTATGATGTATTGGAGCCTATAATGGGATTTGGTTTGAATAAGTGTAATGAGAATGTTCAAAGTTTCAAGGTTCCTGATAAGGAATTTGGATTAAAAATGCAATGTAAGGGAAAATTAGGTTCTAGGGGTTTTGATTAATGATATTATGCTTAAATAGGTCAAATAAACTTGGATAGTGAATATCCAATGGTTTTTAGGTGATAGATTTTAATAAATCTCTAGTTTGTAATTTCAAATTTTTAAATTTTAGTTTAGGCGGGAAAAGGAGTTTTAGGTGTTTTAGAGGTAATTATGCATTGTAATCAATTCCAATCAGTTGGATCAGTTGGGGGATGGTTCTATAACCCAAAAATGGTCATTTGTACGGAGGTTGGGCATTTGGAGAAGTGATTGTACGGACTGCTACAGAAAATAGTGAAAAAACATAGTTTTCTTGCATTTTCTTGAGTCTTTTTGATGATCTATTGATTCCTTTTGAATTTATAATCAATTGGATGGTTCAAGAACCTGTATTTAATTTCAATTAACCTCTTGAATGATCTGATACACGTTTATAATCAGTTCTTTGCATTATATTGCTGACTGTCCTAAAAAAAGTGCAGATTTTTCACTAATTTTGGTGATTTTCATGGATGATTGATCCATTTCAAGGTAGAATGCTGCTGTGACCTTTCAAATGGATCATTAATAACATGTATCATACATATTTAACCAACTAATGTGCAGGAAGGAATAATATCAAGGTGTACACCAAGTTGTCAAAGGGAAAAGTGCTTGAAGATGGAGGCTAGGGTGTAGCAGCAGAAGATCTGCCTTAATGAGGGGCATATTTTTGAGTTTGGATCAACTAAATATGTTTTCCTAATGGTGTAGAGTCAATGAGAAAGTTCTGAAAGTGATTGGAGGGTTAGTTTTCAAGAAACCCTAGTTTTTGAGGCAAGCTGAGGAGGGGTTTGTGCTGGAGCATGATAGAGGTGTCATAGAGGGCTAAAAACTTGGATTCCTTGGTTTTGAGTCATTTTAGGAGACTAATGAAAGTTTTATGGTCAGGGGACAAATTTAAAGAGGGGTTGCTTTGTAAAATAGGGCTAATTAGGCCTAATTTTAAGGAAACAACAGGGTTTGAAGTGAGGTTGTCTGAAACAATTGATTCCAAGGAGTTGATATGATGTTTTTCATCACAATCCACATCTGAAACCATCATTAGATTGGAGGTTCATTTGCAAAATTTGAGGAAGAAGTCAAAAATCCATTACCAAAGGCCTAATAGGCTAGATGGCTATGTGAGCAGCAAAAGAGAGTTTTGTATAAAATGGAGGGTTAGGGCTTGAAACCCATTTGAATCAAGTTTGTTCAAGTCTTTTGAGATCATTTCAATGATTAGGAATCACAAGGGAGGCAGATAGGTCTTAAGTGCAAGGTGAAGGCCTTATTTCTAAGTTGGTGTCTAGTTGAGAGATTGAAGAACAAAACTTTGTTAATCTTAAATCTTTGTGTATCTTTTGAGATCCCTGACCCTCTGCATCAGGGTCCCACCGGGTGTGCCAGAAATGTGATCCTAAATGTTTTATCTATCCTAGAGATGCAAGAACAACTATAATGCAATGAGAGAAAAACACAAAGGGACACCTTAAGATTAGCCTAAGAAATTGATAACACAAAGAAAGAAGATAAAATAGATATTGTAAATGGCTATACCTTCTTTGCTATTGAAATTCTTTGGTTGGCCCTTGTGAATGTAAACTTGTATGCTCCTTGGATGGCTATAGATATGACTAAATGCAAGATTGACAATATGATGGGATACAAATGCAAATGGCTAAAATGGCTTAGCTAAATGAGTGAAAATACTTGTGAATTGAGTGCTCAAAATGATAGCATAAGGATGCTAAAATGACTAAGTGTTGAAAATGTCTTAGAAGAGGGGTATTTATAGAGAAATTTGAATTCTCTATAGAATTCAATGGTTGAGATTTAGCCACCAAGGAAAAGATGAAGGGATATGGTGAGTTGAGGACTCACAAGCCCTCACATCTTGACATGTGGAGGGTGAAGTGGCTTAGGATAATATGATGTGTAAGTGAGGTGGAAGGAAGGTACATGATGTGGAGGGAGGACAAGTACCTTGGGGGATGAGAAAATTTCCTCAAAAAGGAACTTCTTGTCCCCAATTGAGAATGAAAGTGACATTTGAGATGGAATTCCTCAAAATTCTCCATGGGAAATGAGAAAGGGTTGCAAAAATAAATGTGAATTAAAAATTCACATGCTTGGGAGAATCTAGTGGATAAGAGAGGGTCTCCAAAAAGGTGGGAGTTTGTCGCATGTGGATGAGGTGACAAGTCAAATGTTCTAGAAGTTGCATGGGGATAAGGTAAGCCTTGGAAGGATAAAATGTGAAATAAAAATTCACATGGGGAAGAGAGGGACCTAGGATAAATAAATGTGAATTAAAAATTCACATGGGAAAGAGGGTCAATCCTAAGAAAGGCAAATGGAAAGGTTGACTAAAAAGGGATACTAAATGTGGCTAATGACTTTGATTAAGGTTGTGCAAATACATGATTAGGATAATTAATGAGAGATTAGAAACAAGTGGAAAATGTAGGATGTGACATTAATCCTTGATTAAGAGGATGTGCATGCTAATAATGAATTAATTAAATTAATCCAGATTAGAAAGGGTTATGGAGGATGTGACAAGGAGAGAGAAAAAGGAAGAATTTTAAATTAATTTTGTTCAAAAAGGTTAAATGGCTAAATTAAATAAATTAATGTATTTATTTAATTTAGAGAGGAAATAGGTGTAAGGTAAAGCATTTAATTGTTAAATTAAATATTTTAAGGACTTTAGGCAAAAAGTGTTCTATTAATTAAATAAATTAATATTGATGGAATGGATGAATAAAAAGATGAATTTGATCGTATAGGGGCAATTAAATTTAGATGTCTATAGATAAAATTCTATTTTTTTTAATTTAGATTTGTAACTACGATATCTAGTGCTTCCAATTGGTTTTATAGTGTTTTATTGCATATTTTTTCCTTAATCAAGTTTCAAAGTCAAACTAATTACAATTCAAAAAAAGGCAGACTATATAACACAAGTTTTTTTGTATGTATCAAAATTATTATTTTTTTTGCTGGATCAAGGACTTCAATATCTATTGCACTCGTATTTTTGAAAAAAAAATTGATAATCTTCTATTTTTCCACATGTGCCAAACATAGAGCTTGATTTTCGATGAAAAACCTACATTCACAAGAAATAAAAAATAAATATAATAATAAAATTAAATTTAATTAAAATTACACTTTTTGGGAAGCTTATAATAAAGACAACATACTTACAAAAAATAAATTTTAAACGAATCCATTTGATCCCCCAAAAGGTAAATCAAAAGTGGTTTTTTATCAGCATTTTGATAGGTGTAAAGGAGACTTTGTTATAGGTATGGTTTAAAACCAACGGGGTTCTATCCAAGGGGGTTTGATCTAAGGTAGTTTTATCAAACCCTCTTCAATCGGAATGCTTTAAATGGAACCTTTTAAGGCTTAAATCATTATATTTTCTAAAAATATGTGATTTCAGCAAAAATCAAAATCTCCCAAAAATTGTAAACCAGCTTTGTGGGATCACCTTGAAAATATAAATAAACTCAAAATATATTAGGAAATACATGTGTAAGAGGGACATTATGTGCCCCCAATGTTTCCCTCATAATTAGGAAAAAAAATCAATATCCATGTGTAAATAGATTATGTAAGGATAAGAAATAAAGTCACATTTGGTGTGAACTTGTAGGTGAAAATATAAATTTTCCCATACATTTGTGAACATTCAAGCATATGAAATAAAATCACATTTTATGTGAAGTGTAAATAGATAAGCATATACATAAACATGTGAACATATAAGCACATGATGTATATAGCAATATGGCCACCTAGAGAGATAGACATAACAATAAAGTACAAGGGTTAAGGTTATTTGTGACCATGTGAAGCTACTTTCTATAATACTATAAAGTACTATAAATGGAAACCAAACATAAATACAAGAATCTATCATTTGTAATCACATATTAGGGAAAATAAGAGATCATCTCCCATTTGAATATATAAGAAATATAACCTCAAGATTTGTACCCTATAAATAAAATTTAACCAATAATCCACTTCCATTGAAAAAAACAACTATAGCTTGAACCTTCAATAATTGAACCATTTTAAACCTATTACAACAAATAGGCAAGATTGAAACCATTAGTAATTGAACCTTGTTATGAATTCGTAAAATTATCTAAATATTTTAGTATCTTTCAATCAATCATAGTAAAACCAAGTTCTATGAAAATTCCCAACTAATTAGATCAAATTTTACCTCTTAATTATTATTTTACATAAATTTGAATTCTTAGAGAACAAGATGACCAATCTCACATTTCATTAAATAATTCCCTTATTATATTTTTTCTTCTAGCTATTTCAAGCACACCCAAATATTTTCTAATGCATGCACCCTCCTCTCATAAAGTGTCCTATGTTCCTATAATATATTTTCCCTAAATGTTTTACCATCAATAATTTCACAAAGGGATATAAGGATGGAATTTTTAGCTTAAGAGACATAATCACCTTAGTGGAATAGACCAATAAATAAAAAGTGTATTCCACAAGAGTCAAAAATGCAAGTATGATAGGCCCATAATGTGGGGAGAGGTTGTTCTTACCAAATATGGTTGTATGTATAGCCATTGTCTAAGTTCTCAAGATTTATTCAGTTTTTTGGTTTTATTCTTTGCTTGACATATACATTATAGATATAAAGAGAAGAGAATCATTATTGAATCTAAAATTTATTTTTAAAAAATATAAAACTCTATTTTGCTTAAAATATCTATCATTATATATAACAATGGTTAATTTAAATTAAGTTGGGGGATTTAGAGCACAACACCTAATGAGTGATTAGTAGTGTGGTAGCTAGTAATTGACACAAAAAATTATTATAAATTAACTAGTATTGAATTAAAAAATAATTCAAAATTAAGATCTCATTCAATTTTTCTAACTTTATGGAGAAGACACATGCATGTCACCACTACTCATTGATTCAAATTCAATCCATATATGCATTGACCAAAAGAAACTAAAAAACTTAGTAAACTACTAAATTATGGTTCCCATTAGAAATTGAAGTCACCACACCCATGCACTCTTTGGAAGTTGAAATGAACATCCAAATGAAAAAAATAGCTATAAAATTAAAATTAAAACTAGGTAATTTTTTAATTTTGGCACCCCAATTTGACAAGGTAAGGTGAAGATCAAACTTATTGGATGCATTGGAAAGAAATCCAAGAAATCTAGTTTTATTTTCTTGGAAGGTCCCCTCCTAAACCATTTAATGTCTAATTTTTCTCCAAAGGCCTTCCAAAATATATATATAGAGAGATGTAGAAAATACTAAAAAAATAGATTTTTGATATTTCACATATTTATTCAAATTCTCCTAGATCTTGGTCAAATTAATGGTTGAAGGAAATATGAATCTAAAATGATATTTTTCATAATAAATTTGTATATATAAAAATTTATAATAGAATTAAGAAAGATAGCCTCAACCCACTTTATAAAATAATATACAAAAATAATAATTTAAAGATGTTTCTATCTAAAGAAGTTAGGGCAATATTACCCACCAAATCTACCCCCATATGAAAAATAACTTAGTGTAAGTATGTGAGTGGAGCTATGATTAATTTTGTGTTTTAAATTATTATGTGTTTGATATGAAGTACATATTTGAAGAAAACATATGAATTCTTTTATATCTTAGTCCAATAATATCCCATCTGTAATCATTTATGAAACAAGAGTTTGGTGCTCACATGTCCACCAAATATTCCCCCATGGAATTCTTTGAATATTATTAAATGTTTCATTAACATCTAATAATTTGAGTAACAAACCACTATATCCATGTTGATAAATTACACTTATATATAATTAAATATTTAGCAAGAGATTTATAACGCAATTTTTTTTACAAAAATTAGGTAGATATGCCCATGAATCCAAGATAATTTAAATATCATAAAACCACTCCTCTCCTATCAAAGTAATACAAACCCTGCAGATTATTATGCTTAATAGCTATCTATCATGATATATGAATAAGAAATGTCAAATATTTTCATCAAAATTGAGGAGTGATGTCACACTAGCCATAATATTTTCACATATTTCATTCTTCCATTAAATAAAATCCATCGTAAAATGATCAAAGGAACCAAATAATTGTAATACTAGCTTATGATATCATGTCAAGCAAGAACCATTATTTTGATAATCACCGATAATATTTCTAGCCACTAACTATTAGTGAAATAGTTTTTTGAAGTCATGCAAGTAGTGCTTCATATTCAACAATATTATTAGAGTGTGGGAAATTGAGCCTAAGTGACAATAGAATTAAATATACTAACTTGGTGGATTCAAAAGTACTCCAACCCGAGTAAATAAGTCATTTATCAAGACCTACCAAAGAACATGTTACAAGGGTAAGAAGAATCTATATATAAGATATGATCATCAAGAAAGGATGTATTAAAGGGCATATGAACATTACATGGTTCGATTGCTAACTAATATACTCTATTTGATCTTTGATGATTTTTTGATAAATAAAATTGAGATAAAATTACACAAGTAACAAAACCGATCAAGAAATTCTACTTGGAAGATTAGGTTTTCATAACATAGATTTCAAATGATCGGATTTAATAATGACTTTTTTCTTTTAATTCAACATGTAATTGCTTAATTTTTGTGAAGAGGACACCATCTATAAATAATAATAAAATCTTGGGTGTATTTTATGTCTCATAGTCTAACAATGTATGACTAAAATAATACACATGTTCTTTTCATTTTTCATCATTTTGAACTAGTAATGTACCAATAGCCACCTCCATGACAAAAATGTATAACTAAGTCTCATCACACCTAACAAGAATAACTATGGGAGCATTAATTAAATATAAATTCATATACTAAAATATATACTGGCAATCATCATTCCACTTCAATATATTAAAAGCTAAATTATGATTAGCTAAATTGAAATATAATATTTAAAAACTTGTATCTTACCCTAAATACTATGAAGCTACATAATATTATGAGGTAGATGCATATTGACTATAGTACCCATATTGTTAACATCAACCTCAATACACCTCACCAACATAATGAATTCTAATAATATTTTTTTGTCCACACTAAATACACATTTCTTAGGGTTAATCCAAACTTGATACTATCTCAATCGATAAAAAATAATCAATTCTTGAAGATAAATAGTTTTTTTTTTTTGTTAATAACATCTACACAACCTTCTAAAATACTATACATTAAGTCATAGAAGATAAGTTTCATATTCTTTTTATGGGTAGCACTAACATTTTTCAGTCCAAAATGAATAACCAAATAACAAAAATTACCACATGGTGTAGTAAAATCAATCACATAGTAACATCAAGGGATTTGATAAGAATCTAATTATGCAACCTAAAAATCTATATAAATGAAATCATCTCATACAATAATAGAGATAACAATCATAATAATATTAGGCAATAGAAAATCATCTTTGGGAAAGCATTATTTAGAGCCTCAAAATTTGTACAAATATAAATCATCTAATCAATTTTATTATATGGTACTATATTAGAAATCCATGGAGAATAACAATAGGTTTGATGGATATGGATTTTTAAAATCTTTCTCTCACATTTGATGAATAAAGTTGTTTTTGAATTCATCTTTCTAATCTTTTATTTAGTTGGTTTGGTATTTAGATATAGAATAATATTATGCATAATGATATCATTAGAGATGCTCAATATATCTTGGTAGTTTCATGCAAATAAATCATTATAATTATGAAGCAATGTGAAAATGTTAATATTTTTAAAATTAGATAATCATTCAACAATTTTGGCACTACATCTATTTTATCCATCTCAACAACAAATGTGTCACCTACAACAAGAGTCCTTTGATCTTCAATAAAGGACTTAGTAGGTGAGAAATCGAGTAACTTAAGAGAATCACCTATGGAAGGAGAGGTTTCTAAAAAATGAGTAAGCATCAAGAGAATATAGGAAACATCTATCATGATGAAACTTTAGGAAATCCTCATAAACATCCAAGATCTTTGATATTTATCATTTGAAAAGTGATCATATGTGGTTTAGAATGAATCAAAGAATGATCAATTAACTCAAGATGCAATGATTGTAAAGAACCATGAATAATTGTACATGCTAATTGAGATTTCATTTTTGTTTGTGTTTGATATTGTCATTCATAATATTTAATGTAACTCAAACATTTAGTGGCATGTGTTTTATTCTGGGGTAAGAGGCTCTAAAGTATCTTGCTTTTTAAAATCTATTTAGTTATCTCAATAGCCAAGTTTATGTAAATAGAAAAACCTTTACCATATTTATCATGCAACGATGAGAAGGGATTGCTAACAAATGAACTAAAATTAAATCCATCCATAGAAACCTTGTAATTATTAGGAACATTTTCTTGAGAAGTGTTGAATGTAATGAAGAAGGTCGAATCATGTGAATTTTACATGTTCCTCAACACTTGATGGTGTGAAATCAAGTGAACACCAATCATCCACAAGGTAAAAGTTAGGTGTAGATAAACAAGGGCCACCATTTATTAAAAATAATTGTGTAATAAGTCTAAATGTTGAAACTAAAGTATGTTAGATTGGACTAACTAACCAAACTAATAAGGATTATCAACTAGTACCACACATATCTTATTTTTATGGATAAAAATTCAAATCCCTATTGAGTGTGAAAGGAATTTCCCCCATGACATGAGTCCATGAATTCCCCAAATAATATTATGTTATTAATGACCTAACATCACAATAAGGCTTATATGGTAGCCACTTGAGATAGGGCCAAGCTAGGAAGTAAAATGTACAAATGATGATGACCAAGAAAAATGTAAATGGTAGATTTAGTTATGTGTTAACCACCCATGATAATAGCTATGTTGTTGCCACCCCAAATAAGGCTCAACTAGGCTAAAAATAAAAATGATAAAATAAAAGTACAATGATGTCATCAATGATTATGTGGTGACCATCCATTTAGATAAAAGGTTAGACAAGGCCCTAGTTTTAAATAAGGTTCAACTACCATCATGGTGAAAAGAAACAAATGGGAGCTAAAGATAAAAAATATATATTATCTCCCTTAAATTGATTTGCAATTTAAAGCCATAAGGATAAAGAGTTAGTCAATTTAAACTAGTGTGGTGAGAGAGAGAGAGAGAAGATTGTGAAGGATTTTATGATATGGAAAAGATGAAACCAAGAGAAGTGGAATGTTTAGATCACATGCCCCCAAATTATATGATAAGAGAAAGGATTGTTAAAGGAACTATAAGTGGGCCATGCCCTTAGGTGATTAAGGGAAAAATATGATAAGGTGAATAAAAGGAGGGAACATCTAGGTCATTCCCCCAAGAGATGAGAGGAAAAAGAACACAAGGGGAACATATGGGTCATGCCTCTAAGTGTAGATGATAGAAACACGAAAAAATTGGAAGGATTGAGGGGGGAGGAGAGGTTAGCATCTAGGATGGAAAATGTATGTTTTGAAGGGTTAGGTTGAGGTGGTGTTGAGGGTTAGAAATTGAACAAGAATGTTTGAAGGAAATTGAGAGGAGAAGGGTTGTAAAGAGATGTGTAAAGAAACTGAGTGAGAGGGAGGTAAACCCACTATGAACACCCTAAGTTGTAAAGACACATAACAAGGAAATACAACAAGAGAATATTGTGTAAGATTATTTTTGAGAGGGAGGAGGTGTGATATTGAGTATAAGATAGTTGGGTTCACCAAAATGTAGATAAGAAATAGATGCTCAACTAATTTAATCATTTATCTACATCGAATCACAATGTATTTTTTTGTTTACCCATAATCTAAGCTTTGTTACGATAATAGAGTTACAAATCATTTTAGATCATAAATAATTAGAAAATCACTAGAGTTAAAATTGCACAAGGCTTTGGCAAGTTAGAAAGAATAGAAAGAACGTAGGGAGAGAGAAGTCGTGTTTATTTCAATGTTTAGAGTAGATGAAGAGATTGCAAAAGGTTGAGAAGTCAATAGGAGGATGCTCTAAACAACCAAAATCTAGCTTTAAAAGCCTTTATTTTTGTCATAGATGGTAGTGTCCTTCACTAAGACAATATAATGTCCTAATAGGTGTGGAAATGCCCTATGTTTGTAGATTTGTCTTCCAACATATGTAAGTGTCTTGAAAAGTATAGATAAGTCCTTCATTACGATCATGTTTTAAGATGTGAAATATTATCTTCTATAAATTTTGTAGCAAAGAAAAAACAAGGTACTTGAATCAAATCCTAAAATTGATTTAATAATTTGGTTTGAACAAACTTTAGAAATTTGTTTAGGATGTTGAGGAAAGTTGTGGATGCTTCTTACTAAAAGTCGAATTGCTAGTACCTATACAACCTAACATATTGGCTTTGTGCCCTGCCATCCAAAAGTCGGGTTTATATTAATCATTTTTACTTTGAAGGAGCGTTACGACTAACCGCTAAATTTCGACCGACAAGTTTTGCTTGTATGAATTCAAAATATGTAATCTTATCCATTTCGTAAATTAACCGCCAATACAAGCTTTCCGTTTTCAGCCCACCGTCTTAATTTCCACTGTGATATCTGGGGTCGCAATTTATCGTGGCGAGATATAAGTGGAACACGTGTCATGTTTAGCGCGTAAGTAATGTTCTTAGGACATAAGTCTGCATAAGAGAGGGGCCATAAAGTTAGAGGAAGCTTCTTACAAAATTCCAGGTAGGTGGTTCGGACGTTGGGTCTTGAAGGGTCATACGTCAGGTTTGAAGAATTTTAATATTTGAAAATATGATTCTTTTATTTGTTTATTGCAAAGTCTAGCATTATTTGATAGTTAGAGTTAGCCTAGTGGTAAATTATTCTTTTCATGTAACAAACTCTACCTTGCATTAGGTAAACAGATACCTTGTAATAGAAAATAGATATAAACTTACACAAAAATGGGGAAGGCATGACTAGTCTTTTAATAAAAGAACAAAGGTGGTCTTAGAATTCTATTAGTTGTTCATATATACAATGAAGGTCTTAGAAGCCCTATTATGACACTCACAAAAGAAAAGACATTCTTAAGTCAAGAAAGCAAAGTTAGAAGAAAACTCTATGTGAATGTCAAATAGTATTAAGAGGATCTTACAACACAAAAACCAAGTAGGTTAAGATAACAAAGAGGTTAAAATGGTTAGGACGCAAAAAAATTGTAGCAATTCTACCAAAATCAACTTGCAATACTTAAACAACATAAGATGTGAACACATAGCAAGAATAATTAAAACCCCTGGTAGTCAAACAAGAAAGCCACCTAGAGATAGCATTTCAACAAAGAGTGGAATCAAAGAAACAACAAGGCAAGAAACACTATGAAACCAACATAGAAGTGGATGTTGATAATTGGGACAACCATGATTTGTATAGCCCCATATCAATGCCTCTAATGCAATGTTAAGAGTTGTATGTAAAGGATTTAATGAAATTGAAGGGGAGATTAAATAATCTTGAGGTGAAAGAACAAATGAAAGATATCAAATTTCAAGAGATCATAGAAGCTAGCACAAGAAAATAAGTTTCTTAAAGATCAAATTTAAACAAATTGCATAACACCATGGAAATAAGGTAGCAAGAGATTTTGGCATCAAAGTTGCACATTCAACCAAGACAAGGGTGGAAGCATAGCCCAAGCAGTTCAAGAAAGAGATAGTCCACACATCAAATAGATTCAATTAGAAATAACAAACATGAAGGTAAAAGAAACTAAATTAATGGAGAAATTGGAAGAGGCCAAGTCATGGGCACAAGTGGTAGAAGAGTCAATAAAGACACGAAGACAGTTCATGAAGAAGAAAATTAGGTTACAAATATGGGGGGGAAGAGACCAACGGTAGAGGGGTAAATATACTAATTAAATGAATGAAAGAGCATGAGGAAGGAGAAAATACTAGCTTACTAGTAAGAGACTTCTTATTAGATAAATTCCAATGGGTAGGGAACTTCCTCCAAGTAAACAAAACTGGAAGAATGGCAATGGGGGAAAGGAATAGAAATATAAGGGCAACCTTTAAAAATGTAGAAGACATGAGTAAAATATTGAAAAACAAAAGGTTCCTCAAAGGAACCTAGTTTTATATAGACAAGGATCTAACCCAACATAGTTATAATGAAGAAGGAATGGGAGACCATTGTAACAACAATAAATGAGAGAATGCATGTTTATATGGGGGAAAGCCTAATTTAATGACAACACAACTCATAATAAATAGGAAGGCAAGTCCCCTTAATCTCATCTTACAATGGTAAAATAAAATTATAGAGGCTATCCTTAGCGGAGGGGATCCTAGTTTAGGGCCATAGCAAAGAGAAAGGGCATCATTTTCCTCATTGAAATGAGCATGAGGGCTACAAAGTGCCACAATTTGAAGGTTACAAAAATGTCCTGGTTTGGAATAAGTTAATGGAAAGTGGCAAGGGATATGGGGAAGTGCCAATCTTGGTAAGGGAAGCATGGCAAGGAATCATAAAAGTGGAAAAAAAGGACCCAAATAGCCAATACAAATGGATAAGGATAACAAGTAAGGAATCTACAATTTATCTTGTAGCATGTTACTTTGCCCCTTATGGCTCTAAAACATACAAGAACTTAGAAAGGGAGGATACATATGAAGCATTAAAAGGGACATAACATAGTATTGTGTCATTGGTGAGGTCATTTTAATAGGGGAATTCAATGCAATAAAAACATGACTAAGTTATATACCTCAGTAGGGAAGAGGAGTTGAATAAAAATTTGTTATGGTTAGAGGAAAAAGAGAATCAAAAGCGGGAAAGGGTCTCTCAAGAAAAAAAAGAAGAGGAACTTCACAATTTGAGGCTAAATTTTTGGGGATATTTAGCCTTCATGATTTCATCAAATATAATGGCATAAGGACATGGTCAAGCTCTAGGAACATCACATGTCAAACTCACAATGAGCAAAGAATAGGGGACCATCATTTATTCCCAAAGTATTATGCCAAGGTTAATGGAGGTTGAGATAAGAATTTATCCTTTAGAAATGAAATATAATCATAACCCTATATACATCAAGTTTGGTATGCAAAAAGAAGACTAGTAGAAGACTAGTCTCCAGCTATGTAAAAAGGAATACTCTTGAGGCAAAATCTTTTATGATCAATGATAATCAAAGAAATTTTTAAAGAAATTCTTAAAAATAGCTACATGAAATAAAAGATACTAGTAGCTCTAGAAAAAAAAATAGAATAATAAGTAAAGACAACCTAATTGCAATAATCTATAAAGCTCTCATAGCAAGCAGAGGAACTACGGCCAAAAGAGATATCAAAAATAGTTTTCTGAAAAATCCATGGAATGGTGAAGAGTACAAGGTAGCAAAAATAATTATGAAACTATCAAGAAAGGAAAAAGTGTATGAAAATTTAATAAGGCATAAATAATAATAATAATAATAATAATAATAATAATACACAAAAAAATAAGGAGGAAGGAGCTAAATTTTCTAAAGAACCTTGACAGGTATTATGGAAATAAAAAGAATAAAACAAATGTTGGAAATAATATCATAGATGTGCAATGGCTAGATTATACAAAAATATATTATGGAAGAGACCAAAATAAAGACCCTCCACTAATTAACACTAGGGCCAAACTCTTCTCCAAAAAGAATAAAGGAAGGAATTAAAAAAGTTGGTGGTTGGAAAAGCTCGAGACATAGATGGATTATAGGCTAAATTATTAAAATGGGGATTGGAAGCTCTAGTGCCACACACCAAAAGGATATTTAATGAGGTCATTCAATATGGTTCCCCAAAAAATTGTACAACTAGCGTTGTCATCCCTCTCCTCAAAAGTGGGGATGTCAACAACCTAGCATACTATCATACTATATTGATTAATCCCCTTTCTAGAAAACTCTTTGGAATTATGGTGGAGTGTTAAATTAGCCTTTGGACAGAAAAGGAGGGTAAGAGGGAAAATGATAGGCAGTTTTCAAGCCAAGGCACTCTATAATTGACCACTACATCACTCTCAAACATTTGATTGAAAAAGTTTGGGGAAAATAGGGGAAGAGGTTTCATGTTATTTTATCAATTTCAAAAGGCATTTACAATGGAGCTTAGAAGTAAACTTTGGGGAAAAATTAAAGAGTTGGGAATATAAAAAAATATAGGGTAGTAGTCCACAATATTTGTGATCGAGTTCAAACTAAAATTAGGATAAAAGATGGTTTATTAAAATATTTTTGGAGTAATATCATATTCAAATATGGATGCCTATTGTGCCTCACTTTATTTAGGCTATACAAAGACAAGTTAGAGGAGTGGATAGAAAATTTAGGAGTTCGGGTTGTTCACATAGCCAAATATGGTAAAGTTGATTATATGATGACCTTATCTTAATGAAAAAAATGACAAGAAACTGCAAGAGCTCTAGAACTATTATATTAGGACATGGGAATGCACATGAACATTGGTAAGACCAAGGTCACATTCTTTACCTTGAGAAGAAAAAAGAAGTAAATAAAATTTGAATTCAAAGGAAACCCCTTGCAAGTGGTAAATGAATACAAATACTTGGGCCATGGTTTTTATAGCAACCTTAGTTGGGATATTGTAGGAAAAAAATAATATAAGGGGTATGTAAAGCTCTATGTATGCTTCAAAAATAATGTAAATTAGTTGTTGTGGGGTCAAAAAATACAGAATTCTTTATTTGTCCTATATGTTAAACTTGTGGTGTTGTATGGATGTGAAGTTTTGGTACAAATATAAAGGTTACAAAGACAAAATAATTACAATTAGTTTCAAAGAAAAACTACAATTTCATTCAAGAAGTCTTATTCAAGGATGGAGCCTTTCCAATAGAAGTGGCATGGATTTGAATTTTAAGATATTTTAAGAGAATAGATAAAATGGAAGGACACTAATACATTAGGAAAAATGGTTTTGTACACCTTACACAAGAAAATAATTATTTTAATTATATAAAATAAATATTTATTTGTGATGAATCTTTGGCGACGTGTTTAGCCACATTAAATATTTATTTGGATCCACTTGTAAAGATGTATAGGACATTGATTACATATTTTATGTGTGGGTTGCACATTAGAAAAATATTTAATATTTCAAAAACTTATTACTAAAAAGTAAATCTTGGGGTTAATGGTTTTATGCTCTCATAGTTTTTCTAATACCACAGTTGTATTTGTGTGTCTTAAATCTATAAAATCAAACACATGTTTAGTGGTTGGGTTAGTTGTCATTTGTATTGAGCTCTCTTATAGGGTGCATATGTGAATCATGACATAAGATGTGTGGTTGCATGGTTACCCATTGTGCTTAGACACATGGAAGATGCACTGGAGGAGCTTGATGTTTTAGAAGTATTCGTGGAGACTTTGTAAGTGCATTGTAATGTTTTAGTGTTGAATAATACATTGAGCATGGATACTTCTAGAGGTTGTTTTTTTCCCTCTTGAGGGTTTTCCTAAAGTATATCTTATGTAACACTGTGGTATGTCTTTGATCTTTGCATTATGGCTATTTTGTAAGCTTGTATGCATGTTTTCTCTCATAAGGTTATGTAGTAAATAGTTTTATCAACCTAGTAATTTTATTAACAAGTGTTAACAAATACATAGTTGTGGTTGAGAGGTGAGAAATCCCTATTTTTGTTCAACCCTTGTTTTGAGTAGGTTTAATGTAAAATTGAACCCATGGAAATGTTGGAGAGATTTTAGAATTTCCAAAGTATAATGTGTATCATTCAAGCTATGAGAGTTGTCGATTTAGGGTATGGGCATTGTAGATTTTTGTTAATTGTTGGAGATCTAGGGTTTGAAAAATATTTGATAAAAAAGGATTTTTCTAGGTGTTTTCCATGAAGGTTTAATGAAGAAAGGTACAACAATGACATCCTAGAACATAATGGACCTCACCTTTGGTTTCAAGAAACCTAAGACATGAAATTTGGTATGTTTTTACCACCATGGCCTAAGATAGATAAAATATCCCCTTATGCAATCGTACAATATGCAAATTGTAATTATTTTTTAAATTTTAAAATAAAATTGAATATTAAAACCTTACAATAACAAAAAAAAATATTTTAGGGCTAGTATGGGTCCATAGACCCCTATACCATGGATACCTTGTGACAAAGGTAGGTTGCATGGGGTTGTCAACCTCGATCAACCTTGGTTGGTGGTTGTCAAGTTGGTGGGCCTTATCCCCTAGTCCCCAATCATGGTCAGTTAAGGCTTAGCCCCTATAGGCCTCAACACAAGGGCTTAAAAATATTTAAAAAATAAATAAAATTAAGTTTTCTTTCAAATATATCACTAGACCTTTTCCCTCACGGTGCCCATGCATTACTACCATGCAACCCACCACCAACGTGCCACCCAAGCATAGTGATGACATTATCATTCATATAGAATATATGGATAGGGCCCATTTTGGCCCCCTTCTAGCTCTTGAAGAGAATTTTTCTTCCACGATCCATAAGTTTCTCCCACGATATCATATTTTTTTCCTTCTTATAAGCATAAAAAATATCTCTCTAAGCACTATGTAGTGGTACATTTTTTTTATCATATTTTTCTATTTGTGTTAGAATTTTATTCCTAAATCTAGCATTGCTTCAAAATGGTTAAAAAGTCATATTATAATTACCATATGAAATTATATTTTAGATTTCATACAAATGATGGAGAGAATTTGTAGTGTATTATATAGTCAATCAAGTAATTTTTTATTTGGATCAATAAAGAGATGTTTTTACTTATTTGAGCACTTATATGAGCCTAAAATTTGAGGTGTGATCGTGTGAGAATCCAAATAAATTTATGCATAAAAAACTTGAGGAGTGCATGTTTTTATGAGAACACTATGATAGTACAAGAGGTTATCATATTTGGTGCTTCCTAATACAAGTTTATAGGTGTTCTTAGAGTGTGGAATTTGGTGGAAATAGCAACACAATTTTTATTTTTGTTTGAGGACATGGTTGATACACATGTGAGACTAGAAGTCCCAATTCAATGAGAGTTGAGTACAAGTACAATTATGGTGTCATGGATATTCATGAATGTATGAGCATTGATGTATGTGGTTGATAGGAAATTGGGTTATGATATTTTATTGATTCATGATTATAGGTGGTGATATGGCTCATTTTTAGGAGGCTTGTTTATCTCTTGGATGCTTGTTTGGTTCCTTGACTATGGTTACTTGTTTGTTGATTTATATGAAAAATTGGACCTAAGGTTGACTTGGCGTTTGAGTCTTGAGATCTATAGGTTATCTTCTTGCTTGTCTTATTTTGTAAGTTACTAATATGATGGTTAGTTTATATGTTTCTTTGGTTTTGGATCTTTTTTTATTTATAATTTTATGGGATTTCCGCCCATTATTTGTAGTGATGACTCAAATTTGGATTTTCTTTATCCATAGGTCTTTTAGTGTTGATGCAGATTCAATTAGTTGGCCTTGCATGTGGTCATTTATGCATTGGTATGTTGCATTGAGATGAGAGAATGGATTATTAGAGGGTATTGAAAATTTGGTTATTGGGGTTAGTAGCATGGTTTTTATAACAATTTCATGTATACATTGGTTACATGGTTTAGTATAGGAGTTTTTTATAGTGGTTTATCTTCTTGACTTGGAAATATTAGTTCTACTTTATTCTCTAGGGCTGCTAGTATTGTAATTGAGTGTTTGTGGACTAGGTGTGATCTTCATTTAGGAAATGTTTATCACAATGCTATGGATAACTTGGTATCATAGTTTAATGGGATATTTAAAGTAGTGATGTGGATTCATCATTTGGTGATGATAGATCTTCTATAGTGGTTTTGGGTGTCATGGAAATACTCTTGGATCATGATTTTTGTATATAGTGAGAGTACTTTGAAAGTTTTATTTCTATTAAAAGAATATGTTTATGTTCATGTGATTGGAGATGTTGACATCTTGGATATCCATGGAGGAATCTTGGAGTTTGGTTGAGGTGTCAATTTTATGGTGTCTATTTTGATAAGCTATCCTTGGTTGAGAGGGTGGTTTAGTGTTGTGCCATGGAGAGCTCTTGATCATGTGTTAGAGTATTTACATGATATAGTTGCTTATGGGAGCAAGACACATCCATTGGAGCATGTGATTTCCCTGGAGGATATGTTAGATCATGATGTCATGATGTGCTCCTATATTTTATAAATGTGTAATGGGGTCTTTGTAGTTCTCTTAATATTGATTACATTCATCTTTTATTTGGGAGATTCATGATAGTGTGGTGTTGTATTTCATTTTTGGTATAGATTGATCAATTGTATGTGCTCCTAGATACTTTGAGATTGAGGTGAGACTAGAGTTCTCTTAGTAAAATGAGGAGCCTTCATCTAGATATGGATGTGATTTTATGATGGACCTTAGAGGAGAATGTTCTTAGAGAGGGCCATTCTAGCTTGGTTTATCTTGGAGGAACAATCTCATCCCCTACTCTTTGTTTTCAATCATCTAATAGGTATTTCTCACTTTGTTTTAAGGTGCATTATGTGAACATATGATTTTTCTTCTCATGGATGTGGATATTGAGCTATGATTTTAAGTTCTTGAGGGCTCATTTGAGGAGTGTTTGGCATGTCTTATGGCTTTGATTTATGATGTCATTTATGATGAGTTTAGGAGATGTTATTACTTGTTGATTTCCTAGTTTTGGGAATGGATATAAGTGTGATTTTATTTGGCTAGAGAGGCTTACATCCATGTTGGTTATATAAGATACATATGTTGTATTTTATCTATGAGATTGAATGGTTGGGTTTTGTTAAGTATTTTTAGTTAGATTTGTGAAGGAGGTCTAACTTGGAAAAACTTAGCACTTTGAGATGTTAGCACAAGGAAATTTTATGTGATGATTTCAAAGTTTTCTCTCTTTTTTATATGGCTACTTCCTAGAGATTCATGTTCAAATGGTTTAGTGTGGTGGACTTTGGAGAGTTATGGTGACTTGTTGTGAGGGAATATCTAATGGTTTTTGTTTCATGTGTGGACCATTATGATTTTTATTTGTTACTAAATGGTTTTTATTATTATCCATACCTTGGTATGAGTGTTGATTGGTAGACTTGGTATGCCTTAAGCTTGTAGTACCCCTCCATTTATGCTTATGTTTTTTGCTGTTATGTTTTCACACTGTTAGACTATGATACTTTGTTTGGATATTTTGATTGTTGGTTTTGAGTGACAGTGGATTTATTCTGTGACATGATGATACATTGTATGGTGATTACTGTTCTTTGATATGCTTTGAGATAGCGTAGATGTTTATTTTCAGTTGATTATTGCTATGTACATGTTTATGATGGACTAACTACTTTTAATTCGTCAGTCTGATGTGACGTGTATTGGTGTGGAGAATGGAATCACATCACTCGCTTGTGAGTGCCTTGTGATATCCGTCATTTTCTCTGCACGGTGTGTCTGTTCAATGATTTATATATATATGCATGTTATTTGCTTGGTTGCAGGATTGCAGGTACATGACACCGACTCCACCTGGGTACTCAGATCTGAGCGTGTCAAGACTCAACGGAAATGTTGATTGGGAGGTAGTAGTTAGGTTCATCCTAGTCTAGTCTTTAACCCGGTCACTGTACACAGTCAGTTTTAATTTTTAGTCATAGATTGTCTTGTCTCTTCTTGATTGGATTAAATTGCTTTGATAGGAAAAACTGGTCAATTTTAATAATAGTTTATTATGTCTTATTTACTGTTATTTAAATTGATTTTTAATGTTGAAGAAATTAGTTGCTGGTTATTTAATTAATTAATTAGCTTGTTTGGTTAAATGGTTTCATCATAAAGATTAAATTTATTTAATTAAATTAATTAATTAATTAAATTAAATTGTTTAAATGTGAATAGATTTTATTTGAAATTAAAATGTTTTGTGGAAGTGGTGTTTTAAATTATTAAACAAAATTTGTAAATTGAAATTTCAAAAAAATAAAATAAGATAAATGCATGCAATTTGAAATTTGATTTTTAAATTTAAATAAAATAATTAAATGCATGCAATCTTGGAAGCCAAGATTGCTGAGAAGTTGTTGGGAGGATATTTTGTGCTTCTCGACAAGTGTGCCAGTTAACTTTATTGTTATTGTTGAGGTTGTTGACGGATATTATCTGGGGATTTGGAAATTACAGAGGCTATTCAATTTCTTCATGGGGAAAATATCTCAGCTTTTTGCAAACACTTTATGTATTGTGTTAATTTGGTAATACTGTATATTTGTGGAAGATCCCTTTGCTTGGAGGATCCTTGTGGTTAGTTAAAGATTTCTTTGGATTTGGTGCTTTGAAGAAGATTTGGAGGATTGTGTTCTACAAGCAGAAGATTCTCTCAATTAACCAAGATCATGAATTCACAGTATTTCCCTGGTATTTTATGTTATTTGTTTTGGAAAAGAATTTTCTTTAATTTTTAAAACCCTTGTTCTTCTCGGTAATTTGTTTACCGGAAATCTTTCTGTGAAAATTTGTTGTTATTTATGTGAAATTCAAGAAAACAGGGTTAAAGAAAACAATAGAAGAGTTTTAAAAAAATATATGTTATGTAGAATTGAAAAAAAATTGTACTTCTCTGATATTGGTGAAAAGAAGTCTTTAAGAAATTTTACTAGAAAAGTTGTGATTGAAATTTGGAATTTATGAGAAGAATATTCTGTGTAATGTTAATTTTTACAATTATCTGTGAAAATTATGTAGATATGAAATCTCTTTTTCCAGTAATTTATCTTTTTTGTAGTTTGTATATATATATATATATGTGTGTGTGTGTGTGTGTGTGTGTGTGTGTGTGTGTGTGTGTATAAAATTTAATTATACATATACATATATATATAAAAATTTATATGTATTTAAATTTATTATAAATGATAATGTTTGAGCTGAAATTTCATTGAAGAAATTTTCTGTACGCGAGTTATTTTAAAAAAAAATCGACGGAATGAAATTCGCGTCTTATTTGTGAAAATATATAAAAAAAATTTATAGGGTTTTGGTCGGAGGCTTACCCCCATGGCCGACCCCCCCCACAGGGAGCCAACTGTGAGGGCAGCGCTCGGCGCTGCTTTCACAGGCAGTGTCGGCGCCGCCGACACAGCCGAGCCCTCCCATGGAGGGTTTCGACTGTGAGGGAGCCGACCCAGCCCTTTGTAATTTGGGCGAATATAGTACTGTGTGTATTGTTTTATATTAATTAAAAATTTTACTATTTACTTTTCCTTTTAAATAAATGTTAATATATATATTACATTATATATAGATATATATATTTATATAATTAACTATATATATATATGTAATGTAAATTATATATATAACATATTATATATTTAAATATGTAAAGGTGTTTTATATGCAAAATTTGATTAAAATATTAGTGAGGAAAAATTTAAATTAGGCAAATAAGAAATAGGAATATATTTGTATTTAAATAATTATTCAAATAATGATTTGAATTAGTGCATTTATTTAAACAAATAGAAAACTGTGGTTAAGTATAAGAAAATTTAGAAACAGATATTTTCTTTATTTTATTGATTGACTGGATTTAGTAAATCCAAACAATAGATTTCTATTGAATTTTAATTTGCTTTAAATCTTGTTTAGTTGTGATTTGGGAAAATTGGGAATGTTGTAATTATTCAAGTCTTCCAGACCAATTGTAAAAGTGGGGATTGCGATTGTTAAGTTGAATTCATATGTTGGTTAAAGATGTGTACATGGTTTTTGTATGGTATTTAGATACCTGATATTTGTAAACATAGACCTTAATGTTCATAATGAATAGTGTCAAAATGTATCTTGTATGTTTGTACACTTTGTAAATCTTAGCCAAGAAAATTAGTATACCTATGTTATGTTTAGGGGAGTGGCTTTTTGTAAGGGCCGACACACAAAGTGGTGTCAAGGTAACTTACAAAGAGTTAGTAAGTCAGTGATAACTAAATAAAACAGTAGTTAGATTAAAAATCTTAACAAGATGATTATGCCTCGCTTATGACTCTTAAGCTACTTTAGTCTTGAGTATAAGATGAGAAGGCCTGGAATGGCAAATCAGTGTCTTGTTTCTTCAAGAGACATACGATTCCGCAATAATTTGCATTGGGGTCGGGTTTCGTAAGAGGTTACTAGGGTAACCCATGTTGGGGGCCGGAACCTAGGAAGAAACACTAGGGTAACCTTTGCAATGTTGTGATGACACTCCACCTAAAGTAACAGTCCGTCTTGTGTATATAGCACATTCAATTGTAAAAAAATCTGGAAGCAATGTAACCATCAATTAGTGTGTACTAGTGTCTAGGGTTAGTAGATTAGGTCTAGGTAACCATATTACCATCTCCTAGCACGGGGGGTGGACCTATGGGTACCACATGGTTGGGTGGAACATGCACCTTACTCCATTGGGTCCCCATTTTGTGATCATGGCATCGAGAGCTTCATGGGTGGAGAGCTCGCACTTGGAAACTTATATGTACATCTTCATTGTAAATTGTAAATCTTGTATTTGAAAACATCCCTCAATTGTATATGAGGTGAACACTTGTAAAATGTAATTATTATTGAACTACCTCATCAGATGGATGAGTATTGTATTATTTTATCAAATGCAATGTAAGAAACATGTATGTACTTTATGTTATCTTGAATGGAGTTTCAAATGAAATGCAATGTTTATCTTTAATGTTTATGTTATTTAATTAATATGTGCAATGTGAAATACTAAAGTTGTCTATGGAAACTCGAAGTAATGAAACATCGCATAGCTTAATGAATGTATGCAACTAATTAACTTAATAATTATACTTAAAAATAAATAAAAAATTATTTCACTATTATACACAATTGCAACATTCCTTAGGTTATTATGACGGGGCATTACAAAGCTATTTTTAGATTCTACATTACACAATGAAGGAGTTCATGGATATGTATGTTCTTCATTGGCATGTTTTACAAAAGGATCTTGTGATTATGGTTTATGAGTTGTATGTATTGTTAGCATGAGTTATATTGATGGTTTTGGATAGAGGTATGGATGATTGTATGCATTAACATTTGTTGTGTTTGTTATTTCCAGTCAGTGGATTAGTTCCTTAGTTAAAAAATTGGGGCTTTTTTCATCACTTAAATTTGATGGTTATGTTCTTTGAATTAGTGCATCTTCATTCAATTGGATACCTTTAGAGGTATGGATGATTGTATGCATTAACATTTGTTGTGTTTGTTATTTCCAGTCATGTGGATTAGTTCCTTAGTTAAAAAATTGGGGCTTTTTTCATCACTTAAATTTGATGGTTATGTTCTTTGAATTAGTGCATCTTCATTCAATTAGTGCAATCTTCACCCTATCTTGTTATTTTTATTTCATATGTGGAATTTTGGAGAATGATATGATTTCTTGCTTGAGATGGTAGTCAATTTGGATGTTATTGTAGGTATCTTGATGGAGCATGAAATTATGTTGGATATTCATACAGATACTGAAATAAAGAAAAATAGGGTGGGATTGTTGATCAAAAATGAATTTATGAATGATATACCTATCTTCCTAGTTTCATTCAATATGAGGGTTATGATGTATAAATGAGTAACATAAATAAAACCTAATTGATATAGCAATCAAAAGGAAAGTTTTAAGAGGGTCAAATGTTGTGTACCTGTTACAAAAATTGCTTTTTCAGAAATCACTGAGGACTCATCTTCCCTATGGCAAATGGATCCTAGCTAGGGCTCTGGAAAAATGGTTTCTAGGTTATGTTCTTCAATGTCTACACTCCCAAATTTTAGTCAGGCACTATTGGAAACCTGGAAATAAATCCTATAGCTCAGTTTATGTGATTTTGCAACTTTCTTAACAACTTCGACAACTTTGCCAATTTTTGCAATTTTTCTCTCCAAATGATCTTCAACCTAAAACTTGCAATCACACATCAAAGAGGAGAAAAATATTGTTGTATTAGGGAATAGGGGTTTTCCTTGGTCAAACCCCATTTTGGTAATTAAACCTTGAAATGAAATAATGCATGAAAGGAATGATGAATGAACAAAATGCAATGTCACAACTCATCACACCTTAATTAGAACCTTGGATTGTAGATATGCAAACTAGCATGAAGTGGCCTCAAGGAATGTAGATCTTAATCATTAACTGTGATGTGAAACAATGCCTTTGAATATGCTTGATAGATCTTGAATGCTACATCAACACATTAGCTCAACAACATGCATGATGCACTAAATCTTTGACATGATGAATGAATCTTGATTGCTGCAATATTCCTTCAATGATCTGACATTGAATGCCTTAGAAATGCTCTTGAATGCTCTTGATCTCATAAAATTTCTATTAGGATGCTTGCATAAAAATTCTTAGATCTTAATTTATTTATTTTTCTCGGTAAATAACTAATAAGGGGCAACACCCTAGGTTACTTTCAAAAAGAGATTACATAGATTTCATGCTTATTCCAATACTCCACATTTTGAGCGGGAGAAGTAGTGTTTGTTGCATTTCCCTTCATTCTTCTTCTTTTTCCCCTACACCTTCATACAACTCTCCTTTGATATGTCACTTTCCTAACCTTCTTCAGCACCTCTAGGTGCTTGGTCATTCCCTGAAGACATTATTTTTGCATTACCATTGGCTCAATCCCCAAGGGGAGAATCTACTAAGGCCACTAGATTTTGGGCCCAGTCTCCTTTCAATATGATTGCATTGGGAGTTTTACCCTTTGATGAAGCCTCACTATCCTTAGTGCAATTCACCACTGCAAAGGGAGAAATCACTATCATTGGAGTGCATGATGGAGCCAACCCTATGCCATCATTAGTTTTTGGTGGCTCATCTAATGCCTCGACATCTTGGTCATCATTTTCCATCAAGTAGTGATGGGGAGCAACATCTTTCCACTATGAAGCCTGATTCACATGCCTGTGATTTAAGCAGTGTGCAACATCGAAAGGGTGAGCCTTCATAATTGAGCAATTGACACCAATTTGTACCTACATATTTCAGGAGGACATTTTCAATAAGGTATTTGGTTATGTTTATCTCCACTAAAATGTGAGAATAATTAGTGTGCAAGAAATTTGAGGAGCCCTCATCCACCTCTAGAAACTTCCCCAGTGAACTGACAATGGCCTCAAAACAGGAATCACACCAAAACTGAAGAGGGAGAGTTAACAACCTTATCCAGATAGGAACTAAGTCAAAGGATTTTGTAATAGGTTTGAAGGAGGGGTGTCAGGGTTTTAGCATCAATAGGTGTTGTGCCTTTCAGCTCCACAGATAATCACAAAAAGTTGTATTCTGATCCTTCACATATTCAAAGACCACCATAAAGAATCCCCTTGCATTGGGGTAGATCTCTATATCCCCCTCCAAACTAAGTTTCCAATTCTCTGCAATTCAATCATGCAACTTTTCAAGGAATGACCAAAACCCCCCGAATCTACCTACCAGCCCCTTCTTTGCAAAATAAATTACATTTTCCCATAATTCATCGGCAATGCCCCCTTGAAGGAAACCATTGGGGAGGAATATGCACATCAAAGAACCCTAGGAATCTATCTCTCACCATGATCAACCACCCCTATCTTTGAGCTCACCCCCCATCCATTGATCAACCCCCAAATCTATTGTGGAGATGAATGTTGTACAGTCCTAATTCACTTCAAAGAAATGGAAGACTGACACCCAGCTTCATGCCCTAAATTGATCTCATATTTTTCATCCACTACATGAAATATTCCATCGCTCATCAAGCCTATGGAGAAAGCTGAAGCCCTTCCATCACCCTTCGCAAACACCCTTGAGTTCGATAGTGTAGAAGATTTCAACAATGACGCCATTTTTCTCATATTGACTTGCCCACATTTTATTGCATCTACAAAAGAGATTTTTGAAGCAAATATGTCTCCTAGGGGTAGAACCTTGGAGGCTCATGGAGATCATGGAGATATACTAGTTGTGCGAGGGTCATTCACGCACACAACTCACACACCATTGTTGGTAGTTGAAATTTATCTAGCCAGGTTATGCATAGTTATGCCCCCAATATAGCCATCACCCAAGGACCCCAAAGAAAAGGAGAAACCATCAGTCTACATGCTTCAATCGGTGCCAAAATCCTTCTCGCCAACAACCAAAGCCCTAGAATTTGACAATTTTGACAGCAATGCCATTTTTTTTATTTAGTTAATACTTAGATCTTAGTTATGAAACATAGTGAAATAGCCTTATATTTATACATATCTTAACATTAAATCCCGAAATTAAAATATCACAAGCCGACATCAGATATTAGGATTTGAAATCATTAAAATATCACCAAAAACCTATCCCAAGGGGGGGTCCTAAGTCTAAGTGAGGACCCATTCGCCACATCCTAGCTCACTCAACTAGGACACACTTTAGGAAATATGAAATGTTATGTAAAAATAGGGTCCTAGGACCTAGTGAGGACCCATTCGCCAAGTGGATAATGGGTCCTAGGTCACTAACCTAGGACACACACCTTCTAAAATTAAGTGTTGCATAATATCATTTATGAATTTCAGTTATCCCTTGAAATTTGCAATTAATTTAGGATTGGATTTGAATTAAAGGGGCCAATTAAGGCATAATTAACCTCAATCAATTAATAAATCCCTAGACTAGTGTGAAAGTGTAAAGATACACTTTACAACACCCTAAATAAGGCACCATTAAGTTCATTTATTCTAAAAGAGCCCTAAACTTAATGTGAAAGTGTAAAACACATTGCAACACTAAAATCAAGGCAACATTAGGTTCATTTTAATATTAATTATTCATTCCCAAACTAAGGAAAAAGGGATTTTTTTTTTGTGTACTATAGAAACATGGTTGAATATCATGCTTTATTTCATTGATTGAGACTTATAAAATGTATACAAAAAGTGGGAGGATTTTAGGAAAAGGAGTATTATATACCTTGTATAAGAAAAAAAAAATTCATTATGTAAAATAATTTTATTTTTTTGGGTTCATTATTAGATATGTGTTTAGCCACATCAAATATTTATTTGGGTTCACATATTGGTTAGATATTTTATGTGGGTTGCACATTGGAAAAGTATTTCCAATTGGAAGAAATTACTACTAGAAAAAGTAAATGTTAGGTTCAATGATTTTGTGCTCTCATTATTTTTCCAATACCATTGTTGTATTTGTATGAGATTGAATCTATAAAATCAAGCACATGCCACTAGTAGAATTTGGAAAATAAATGACTAGGTGACTAAAACTATTAGTCACAACAACTAAAAATGACTAAATTCTACTATTTTTTTGCAACTCAACTATAAATGAGTAAATAAATGACTAATTTGGTTGTTGACTAAAAATTATTTAGTGACACAAATAAAAATGACTAAATAGTTAGTCATTTATTTAGTCACAACCCATTTGAATAAATCATTTAAGGAATCAACAATATAGCCCACCAAAATACTCTAAAACTTTAATAAACATACCCTAAAACTTTCATCGAAATCTTATTTTTAGGTGTACCCTGCCATAATGGAGTTTTCATTTTAATAAACATACTCTACAACCTTCATCAAAACATTAATTTAGGCATATCCCACCAAAATGGAGAAGTATTTCAATAAAGAATGGTAGAGAATGGTAAGGATATGTGCCTAATGGGAGGCATAGGATTCATTGTTGTTTATCTCATTCCTACTCTGCTCAACAAGGGTTACACTGTTTGCTCTACTGTTTGTAATCCATGTATTTAATTGACATATATTTGCATAATCTCAAATTACTTCAAATGCTTTTGAAGTATCAATGTATCCTATATAGGTTTTAGAATGATTTATTTTAATTTATAAAAATAAATAAATGATGTACTTGCCTATGATAAGATAATGTGGAGATCTCCTAAATCTGCCCCAACACACTGTCCTCTTTGGAATTGTATTCATTACTCTAGTTGCTAGGGTTTTGCATGTGACATCTTTAATATCTTCATGACAGTGGCTTTTAAATAGATCTCAATCTTTTCTTTAATCCTTATAATGGTAACCCTTGAGCTCCATAATCCACCTTCAATCTCTTATAAGAATGGTGTCTTAAGCTAGACTACATAGTATGCATATAAAGCAAGCCCTTCATACCTACCATTGTTCCAAACCACCACTCACTACCTTGCTTAAAATGTTGCCTCCATAAGCACAATAACATGTTTTAAAATCATGGTTTCCACTGATTGACCATTAAGGTCACTACTTTCATCAAGATACAATGAGATTTTTGTCCTCAAACTCAAGGTATTATGCAAGATAACATTGTGAATTGTTTGTTGTGTATGATTTGATTTTCTTGCACATTTACTGCTTTGCTAACTTCCTTTAAGACTGGATATTGCACCCTCAGCTGCAATCTCAAACATCTCACTCATTGTCACTTGAAGATATTTCATGAGAATCCTTCTATAAAATCAAACTATGCCCTATAGACTACCTACTTACTAGAGGGGACTCATTGTTTCATGGTATTGTGGTTCTTAAGATCCTTCAACCTTATTGTCACTAATTCACAGTCCACAAGGTATTATTCATTATTCTCCCATCTTTGCTGAGTCTCAAAACATTGTTGAAACATGCAATCCACTACCTCCATTATACAATCGCTAAGAAGAAACATTGAACCTGTGATTACCACTGTTACTTCATTTGGATAGTCATTCCCTAATTTCATTTTCCTTGTCTAACACTACCAAAAGCATTTGAAAAACCCTTAAGGTTAGCAAGGGGGTAAGGAAACTCATTATTAAAAACTCCACTTTACTATGCAAGGTTTGAGCTTTATTATCTTGTCACTGCTCGGCCTCTTTTTGACTATCACACCTCAAGTGACTATCATTCTTCTTACCATAGATTGCATTTACAAATGTCACTAAGCTACATAGTGTGCTTGTTATTGGCTACATTATTTAGATTGCAAGATTTTGTTATTGGCTATAATGTCTCAATCTTTCTAGTATTGCAACCTCACTAATCTACTAGAGTTATGGTTTATGTTTCTATGGAGGCCTAGGGTTTGTACCCTATTCATGCTCTTACCAATGCTTCTGTAAACAACCTTAAATCTTGGGTCAAAAAATTAGCTATCCTGACAGGGTTGTGGTATGATCTTGGATTGTATCCTAGAGTGCGTGGGAAGCTTGTGTTTGATCATTAAGGTATGTAAACCTGATCAAGGAAATGTATCCTATATAGCATGTGTCTTTCTTTAATACTTTCCATAATGGTTATTAGTAGATCACATTATTATAGTTTGTGGTAACCCAAGATTGCATTCAAGTATGTAACAAACTTGGTTTGTAGTTTAAGCTATACACTTTAAGTAACATTCATAAGGTTTAGAAAATCTTGATCACTCTCTAGAATAGCCCATTAAACATACATTGTGCTTGAATGCACTGCATAATTGATATAACACAACCACTTTGCATATCAACCAAAGTTATAGGCTCTTTATTGCAACAAGAGGTAATCACTCTTGGATCATGCTATCATTACATCATAACCTATTAAACTTGAGTCAACCTAAATGCACCCAATGATGATTGAAACGTAATTGTGATGAAAATGATTTGTACAGAAATTGTGCTCATATGAGTGCCTCCATTTCTATCACAATATAGCCACATTAAACTTGGGTCACACATGAATGCATCGTGTATTTGTTATAGGCACTTATAGCACAATTGTGCCACATGACCAATAGAGTTATGGATCACATAATTATAGTCACAAGAATTTGTTCCTCGATTATGCTCTTATGGTGATTCCATTACCATTATAGCAAAACCCTTTGGACCTTATTGCTCAAATCCTTACATTGCTTATTTTCTCTTTGGATGGGTGGCTTCATGAATTTTTGTGATTTATACAACTTTTGTTTTGATAGTAAATGACATCAGATTCTTTCTGAAGGTGAAACGATTTATTAATTATGGTTTTATGATGATTTTGAGTTTTCTTTAGAGGGGGTTAATATGTGACATTTTTATGTGTAAGAAGAATAGATTGTGATGCAATGTTTAGGTATGGACAGTTTAGGAAAAAATGGATTGCTATTGGTGTCATAACCAGGTTGGAGAGTATTTTCAGCCAGTCTAAAACACTTCCAGTATTTTCATTGGGAAGCAGAACCTAAGTGTAGAAATTTTTGAATATCTGACAGAGGAAGTTACTTTATTCTAAAGATAAAATCATAAATCTGCTGGTCCAATTGGACATCTGACTTGACTTCTTTAATATCCGAGAAAGAAAGTTTATACATTCTAAAGATAAAATCATAAATCTGTTGGACCAATTTCAGATCCAATTTGAGGTAGTGAAGCTCTAACAGAGGAAGTTCCTACATTTTACAGATAAAATCATAAATTTTATCAGTCCAATTTGAGGTCGTGAAGCTCCGACAAAGAAAGTTCCTACATTCTAAAGATAAAATCATAAATCTTCTTGGTCCAATTTGAGGTCCAATTGTAAGGATTTGTCTTTTTAATTATACTTTTTGACATTTGGCTTGATACAAATTGTTACTTTAGAATTATGGTATTGTTTTTCTTCTAATGTTTTCAACCCTCATTTAAGGGAAGAGCTGTGAAGATGGTTCCTTCAGATGGAGACTACACTTTTCTGCTATAGGCTTCATCTAAAAACACCATAAGCTCAGGTACAACTGAGTTTAAAGTGAATTGAACTTAGTATTTTATGCTGATATAGATATGTTCTAGCCTGTAGTTAATTTTCGTAGCATAGCATATAGGCTAAATGGTTGTTCATAAACCATTGTTTTAATTTCTAAATTGCTATACCTTATTCTAGGAGCAAATCATAGGGGGATTCTATACATAAGACACCATTGTTTCAAATTAAAAATTGTTGGCTCTTTCACAATTGTTTGCTTCATTTATTTAAGATAGCATGTTGTATAGAAGATGCTCTCAAAATCATAGTAAAATCCTTTATTTCAGGATGACTATTTAGAATCTTTCCCATCATAACAATGAACAAAATCATCAGTCATTAACCTAAACTTTGTAAGAGTTTCATCAAATTCTACTTTTCCACTCTCTTTTCCATTCTGAATTTTATTCCCAATTTCATCCATGAAGAACTTCCTTAGCCTATAGATCCTAATGTTAGCCATAACTTTACCAGGTGTTGAGGATAGCTTCTAGTTTTTACCCAGGCAACAATTGACAAAATTCGGCCTTACCAGATCAACATCTAGTAAGGCTAAATTTTGTCGATTGTTGCTTGGGTAAAAACTTGAAGCTATCCTTGACACCTGGTAAAGTTATGGCTAACATCAAGATCTACAGGTTGAGGAAGTTCTTCATGGATGAAATTGGGAATAAAATTCAGAATGGAAAAGAGAGTGAAAAAGTAGATTTGATGAAACTCTTGGAAAGTTTAGGTTAATGATTGATGCTTTTGTTCATTGTTATAATGAGAAAGATTCTAAACAGTCATCTTGGAATAAAGGATTCTACTATTATTTTGAGAGTATCTTCTATACAATAGGTTATCTTAGATCAAATAAATGAAGCAAACAATTGTGAAAGAGACAAAAATTTTGAATTTGAAACAATGGTGTCTCATGTATAAAATCCCCCTTTGATTTGCTCCTAGAATAAGGTATAGCAATTTAGAATTTGAAACAATGGTAGATGAACAACTATTTAGCCTATTTGTTATGCTACAACAATTAACTATATGTTAGAAAATATCCATATCAACATAAAATAGCAAGTGCAATCAACTCAAACTCTATTGTGGTAATTGCTTTCTAAGGAATTTTGCACTCCATGAAGATTCTTTGTGCACATCAGTATGTCGGTTATTATCTCGATCTCCCTTGTGATCAAAAGAATAGTGAAGTTCATTGCATAACTCATGACCATTTTGTAGTGCTATGATCCAATGCTATTTTACTTCTTACTCATTGTATTCTCAATCACCATATGCAAATGACTTGGAGGACAGATTTGTGTCACCATTTGACAGTAATTTTTTTTTTTGAGACTGTTTGTTATGATTCAATCACTATTTGATAGTGTTCTTCCTTTCTCAATCATATAGGACAAAGGACAATTCACAATTTGCAACTCTCTAACAATGGTAAATAGATACAGTAAAGATATTTAAAATTTTAAAAGTGGATTTTTTAAAAAAAAATTAAAGCCTATTTATTAGTTTTATAACTTAAAATTATTTAAGCTATTTGAATAGCTAAACTTCATATTATAAATCTTTAAATTACAATAGAATCAGGTACTTAAAATTATTACAAAGAAGTTGAATGAAAATTAGTAAATTACTACTAATTTAGCTTTTAATTTTAAGTGTTTATAGGGTTATTTCTTCCAACATTTGTTAGGCCTATTTTGGATTATATGGAAACAACAAAGGCAGTTCCACATCTAGGTCTAAATGAGGTGATGACCCATCCTTCTTGTTGCCCAATTTTCACCTACGGGTTCAATTAGGCAGGATAAATCATGCGATAGATGTTCGAGAGGGCCAAATGGAGGATTCATGCAAGGGCAGAATCATGCATTTGATGCTAAGTCGTAGAGAGGTCTATCAAAGGGGTCTCCCCGAATGAAGATCTGAGTTTTCCAGAAGGTAAGGTCTCAGCGTAGGATGGTCATCTCAAGGAAATGTCTGGCCAATAGGCCAAGGTCTCGGTGACAGTATGGGGCTTAGCCAAGAGGTCTCACCAATGAGCAATGTCTCACAGAAGGGAAGCAACATCGCCGAAAGGAGGTGAGCTCGGCAGGAAATCTCATCGATAACGAAAAGTCATGCTGACATGCATTGTGCCTTCGGTGTAATGCAAGAAGCTCGACAGGAAGTCCTGTCAACACATGAGAGTCACCCCGACGGGATCCCAGTTTTCCAAAAGGAAGGTCAAGTCGCCAAGAGAAATTGATATCGACATAAGGTCTTGCCAAATGTAGGATGTCTCCCTGACATATATGACATCGACATAACTACCAGTCATTGGAGCAATGTCTTGCCGACATGGTGTGGTCTCAGCAACAGAAGGGTGCCTTTGGTATAACATTTGGCCCCCACTATGAAGTCTTCTCGACTTGCCAGTGTCTCACTGAAAGGAATGTAGAGCTCGGTAGAGTGGAGTGCGTTCAGGGTGACACCAATAAACTCTCACTGATAGAAGATGGGGAAAACTTGCCGAAGTAGTTTTTCTTTCGACATGAGGTCTTGCCTAGAGTATGTTGCCTTGCTGACAATGAGAAGGGTTCGTTGTGACATATTGCCTTCATCCAAAAAGTCTTGCTAACTCATGGTCTCGACAAAAGAAAGTAGATTCACCATGATGTCTCGGCGAAAGCATCAACTTTTGTCGACAAAAGGGTGCCTTTGGTATAGCATTTGGCCCTTGCTATGAAGTCTTCCTGATGCACCAGTGTCTCATCGAATGAAATCTTTGAGCTCAAGAGAATGAGGGAGCTCACCATGACGTCTCGTCAACACAAGGATGTCTCCCCAAAGCAAAGTGAGCTCGTTGAAGGTTTGTGCTTTCTCTAAGATGTTTGGCCGACAAGGTGGACTCTTGTCGAAAGAGTTTGGAGCTCGGGGGAAAAAAGGTGTCATCGTTGTGATGTCCCAGCGACCGATCGGAGTCTCCCCGAAATGAAGCTTGATAAGAACTCTCATCGACATGATATCTCAGCAAAAGAGTTGTGTCTTGCCGATGGTTTCAGGGATATTAGTATGACTTTTGAAGCTCGATAAGAACTCTCATTGACAGTTCCATGTTATGCTGATAGCTGCAGAGGGGCATAATCGCATCGGTGAGACACTTCCAGTGTCTTGCCGAGATGCGATTCTGACTTAACAAGCTTTTGACTGTAGGGGAATCCATGTGGAATGTGCCCAGCCAACCGGAGAGAGCTATGGGTGAATCGTTGGCAGCTTGACCGGTGCCAAGAAGATCAACAAAATGTGAATCGACGTGGATCTATTCTAAGCTCAGGAGCATTCAAAGTAGCTCGACAGAGGAGGTTCGAGAGGGACACAAGGACCAGAAGTTAATGCTGCTAAAGATATGAAGGCTTCTCCAAGGGCGATCTTTCACACCGACATGGACAGTGAGGTTACGCTTGAATGCAGAATTAACTACATGAAAAGATCTAAGGGAAAAAATTTCAGATCCAAATGTTTTTTGTAAGCCCTAGGGGTCGACAAAATTTTGTATATAAGGCATTTTTGCCTCTTTGTAGGGAGTTCTCCTGATGCTTTTATGAAGTCTGTGACTTCTATAGTCCTCTCTTGGATTAGCAAAATTATGTAACTCATTTTGGAGCAGGATATATAAAATCTACCTTGGTTACCATTGATGGTTCATTTTTTCCTTCTAATTCTTGTGAAGTATTGTGCATTTTTTAAATGATTCATTGAGCTACTTAGTGAAATATTTCTTTTCCTTATAGCTTTTTTTTCATGTTAGCATGCCTTTCTTTGTAAAAAGTAGTATCATGTAGGTTACAAACTGTGTTTACTCAATTTTGCACATGCGCTTTTAATTTGTGAGAATCTGCTTTTCCTTCTTGAAAGTATGTGCATGTCAAACCTGTTTGTATGCATATTATATAGAATCTAGTTGTGTAGTCCCATGTCCATCACCAGTATTCAAGTGTAACCTAAGTATCCCATTGCTCTTCTCAGTTCGGTGTATCACCATAGCATTAATTTTATTTTTATGTATTCTCCTTCTCCCTTTTCCTTACAAGATCAGTAGTCTAGGTGACACCAAAGGAAGCCAGCCTTCTCTGGAGGTAGACCTCTGTCTATAAGTGACCCACAGCTTTGGAGGTCTTCCCATGTTGCACTGGATTGTTGAGTTTATATTCAGCAGGGTGCAAATCCATGTGATAACACTTCTATGACGAAGTTTATAGGATACACCCAAGAATAGATCTAAAAATATTATATTTTTAAACCTTTAGATCTTTAAGATTTTTGTAGATTTGATTTGATTTTTGTAAACTGGATAGATCTAAAAAACTGTTGCTTGAAAATGATGTAAATGAAAATGTTATTTGTTCAGAATAATCTAAGAGTAGTATTTTTCACTTGCACAATTTTTTTTTGTCTACCTTAATATAACCATTAAAATGATCATTTTGTTAATCATAATATTTCATTGTATATTTTTATTTTGTTAGATTGTATTGGATAGTTAATGGTTAAGTTTTTTTTTTAAATTAATTCAGCATAATATACTTTCCATGTACTTCTTTTCATCACTTGTAAATTTAAATTTTTGTTATTTTTTGTGATCATAAAAAATAAAGATGATTTTAGTCTCTGTGAAACATTTTCATGCATGTTTGAGATCTCTACAAGATGATGAAAAATGCCCTAGGATTTGTTAGGGTTTTGAGTATCCTTATTGCTTTGATGGTAATGTTGTCACTTGAGAAACTGCCATGATGCTCTTGACTGTAAATTACTTTGTTCTCCTTACCTTCTCACTATAGGTTTGATTCTTCAACTCTACCAACTTCCCTTCCATCTCAGTGTCTTTTCATGCTCTTACATCTATTCTCTTATGAATTTATTCTTATGAATCTAAAAGCTATCACTAGGTCTATTATGACTGTTAGGTCTTTGAGGGTATATGATTTTCTACTATGAACTCTTGGATTGTCATAATTTTGATGACAATTCTCAAAGGATGTTTTCTCACTAACTTAACTCTCTGTATATTCTCCATTATGCATTGAAAATTAATGTTTTCTAGTTAACTATTTATTGGTGTAACTATTGCCATATTTCTTGGGACTGTCATCCATATAGGATAGTTTCCTTATAGATCTGAATGTAATTTAAAAGGTTCCCATAAATATTGACAAGTTTCATAAGACTATTGTGTCAAGGTAGTACATGGTCGTGACAAGTTTCATAAGACTGTTGTGACAAGTTTCATAATACTGCCATACCACAAGAGCCAAGAAGACACAATGCAATGTAGCAGTAACATCCCACATTACCATGAAGGCCAACCAATAAATGTGTTGTATGGTAGTATTCAAATAATTCTCATGCATCCCCACAAGAGCCAAGAAGACACGGTGTGGTGTAGCAGTAACATCTCACATTACTATGAAGGCTGAGCAATAATGGTGCGATGTAGTGGTAACATCTCACATTACTACAAAGGCCAAGCAATAAAGGTGTGGTGTAGTGGTAATATCCCACATTACCGTGAAGGCTAAGCAATGATGGTGTGGTGTAGCGGTAACATCCTGTATCACCACAAGGATCATGTCAAAACAATGTGGTATCGTGGTTAAACTATAAAAAGAAATATCACATTTTTTTGAGGCATTTTTTTGAAACAATTTTCTTGCCTTGTGTATATTGCTTCCACATTTTCATGCATGTATAGCAGGGCACTTATAACTACAACATATGACAAAAGAAATCCCTACTATTATGCTTTGATGGATGTCCCTTCATTATTACTGGATATCTGATGTAGTGCACATTATTATAGTGTAAGCCTATTTTTCAAATTGTTTCATTTAGAATCACCAATATTCTCCACAATAACATTGTCCCTATTTAAAATGATGGAAATGGTTCACATCTCGCAGAAAAATTTATCTTGCAACAATCTTGGAGATGAATTTAGATGCAGTGTGAAAATTAGAACATACTCGAAGGTTCTTAACAACTCTAATAGTTGTACCAGGGGCCATGTTTAACAAACTAAATGCAATTGGTAACTTTTCACTATGGTGGTAGATAAATTATTCTTTTTTCTTCTATTCCATAACATTGAGTAAAAGTATTATATCTGGAAATACCCTACTGCCTTCATTTTCCAAGCCAATTTCTCCAATTTTGCATAGATCTAGACTATGTTTGTGGATGTGATTTTCCTCCTACACAAAAATTCATGTACCATTTTATGCCCTTCAATCCAACTACATGCATGCATATTTTTAATTCATCTATATTTGATCAATCTCCTTACTATTTGAACCTCACAACACCTACTTTCTTCTGCATAGATGTTTTAGAGAACATAAGTTGCAACATTTTTAGGATCCAACTAAAAAAGCAGTGTTATTGGAATACTTAGCCTATATTCATATATATATGATCCATAGGAACAAAAGGTTTAACTGGTATCTTAGTAATAATGTTAAGGTGCCCTCAAGATAGCTAACATGGGCACAAAGGTCAACCATGCACACCTAATGATCAACTATATATGTAATGCAATAAGGGTCATTGACGTGTGAAGTATGTGCAACCCTCATCCACTAAACCTACATACATGCATCTAGAACATAGGCAAAGCTTACAATGTCGGTGATCCAAAGTGCTTCATTAATTCAAATATTTTGAGAGCTTCCTTGCAAAATCCATTTTGTGCACATTCTACAATCATATCATTTCATTCCATGAGATGACATCTCGTTGAGTCATTTTGTCAAACAATTCACTTTGTACTACATTTTGGTGTCAAATCTTTGGTAATTATGGTTAGTTTCATTACATTCAAATTTTGAATTTTTGGAAATTATATATAGTAAATAGATTGATGGTTGTTTGGATAGTGAAATTAGCTCTCTTAGAAATTAACTAAAATATCTAGAAAGATTATTTTAATTAAAGAGGATTTTGTGGTTATTTTTGTAACAATGATTTTACAGTGCAACTAGCTTGCTATTTTCATTCAAGATACAAATCATCAAAGTAAAGCACATACCAAGAAGATGGTACTCTACTTCTAACCCTCAACCTCACTTTAGTCTACTTACATGGGGACATTAAGGAAGTTGGTAAAAAAGTAATATATATCATTTTTTGTTTGTGAAGGAGAATCATGTGAGATTCAATATGGTAGTGGATCAATATCCGATTTCTTAAGTAAAGATGATGTCACAGTTGGGAAAATTGTTGTGAAACATTGGGTTAGTAATTTTTGGATGTTAAGGCTTCCCAGTTGGATATCAAAGATCTTTTCTCATCAACTTAATTTGGAATTTATGTATAAATGGATTCTTCCATGGTACAGGTCTTTACTTAGACAACACATGAACCAAGGTTGACATTTTTGTTGTCTAATTAAGTCTGATGGCATTCTTGGGCTTGGTTTCTGGGAAATTTTTGTTGATAATGTTGTTCCAGTCTGGTTAGTGTTGATATCCTTCATTCTATAATGTCAAGTTCATTCTATAATCTGAGCATATCACCTTTCTTAAACTTTGAACAAGGTTCTAAAATCAAGGGTTAAATATGCATATTTCAGGCCTATGTTGAACACTTTGTTTAAGGCATTTGCTAACAAGGCTACAAATTTTTAATTGATTTATCTTTCTAATGTGTTTGGACTTTTGTAAACTTGCAATATATAATGCACTTTTATTCTTTTTGAATTGAAACTAATAGTAATTTTTTTGGTTGTATTCAAGCACAACTTCATTCATGGCAAAAAAGGAAATACCCTATTGCTAATATCAGATGGTGTTGGGAATAGGATGCCATTTAATTGCAATCCTAAACATATTTCATGTATCTCCTAAGTCCTTGGAAAGTGTTCCCTAACACTAGGACTAGAAAGAGATTAAATTTAAATGAAATGAACATGTAAATGGTCATTTATAATTAATTCTAAATGATGGGTACATATGGGGATGCCCAAGAAGAGCTCCTACAAATTAGGAGCACATGGGACACCCACATGGAGGTGGAATTCACCTTGAGTTAAGTTAACTGTTTGGAGAAAGATAACACTTAAGTAATGCATGTAAAGATCCTAGAAGTTAGGGATTAATGTTTACATGCATGAAGTTCAGTTTAGTTATGGTTCAGTTATCTTTAGTTGCATGTAGTTAGTTTTAGTTGAATACTAGTTTACTTCAGTTGACTTGGAATTCATGACTAATGACTTGAGTTGCATGACAAATAATAGGTGATACATTCAGTTAAGTGGGGATGATCAATCATGCATCTTGTTTGCATGAATTGATAGAGAGATATGTTTCAGTTAATAGAGATTGACTTAAACCCACCTTGGCTTCCCAAGTTGGCATCTTAGAGTTAACACTTTTGCATGATAAGATATTTTATAAGGCTAAGTTAAGTGGGCCCATTCTTGGGCACCAACCTTGAGGAGAAGCTTACAAGATATCTTTGTAATCAACGTTTAGTTAGGACTTCAGTTTTAGACACCCAAATTGATGAAGGACTTGGTTTGGCATTTTTTTTTCATGGAAGAACTCTACTTGCAAAGAATAGGCATAGGTTTTGTGAAATAAGCTTTGTTCTTTGTAATTGAAAACTCTTTGGAGTTTTCAAGGCTCATAATTTTCTATTTATTGCAGCAAGTTGAAGAGAGTTTGATCAAATTATATTGCAAGTTGTGAAGAAGAATTGTTGAAGGTAAAAGAAGCATCTCAAGCAAGGATTGATAAAGAATTATTTTAATCTTGTTCTAAGGTTAAATAATGCAAGCACTATTGATTCGGGTGGTGGAGTTTTTTCCCAAAAGGGTTTCTCCGTAGTATATGTTGTGTCACCTCTATCTTTTGGTCTGATTCTTCTACAATCTTCTATCTACATCTACAAATGGTAAAATGAATCTAAACGGATAATCATCTACAAAGAGTTTGTAAAAAAGAACACTTATTTAGATCTACAGTATAATAGTTTTACAAGTTTTAAAGCTACATAATCACCTCCATTTTCAACATTTGGTATCAGAGCTAACAGTTGGGGTAGGCTTTGGGACGCCTTTCTCTTAAAATTTTGAAGGTTTTTTGGTTGTAGTGGGAGCTTTTACTATTGTGTTATTGCCGATTTTGGAAAATAAGTTTGTTATAATGAGTTTTAATTCTCATTTAGATATTGAAAGATTCAATGGATCTAATTATGAGATGTGGAAATTAAAAATGAAGGATCTCCTTGAAGAGAGAGATGAATGGTTAGCTATTGGTAATGAGACAAAGTCACCTACAATGATGTCAGATGAGGATTGGGCTAAGCTTGATAAGAAGGCAAGAGCGACCATAAGATTATGTCTTGTTGATGTTGTTTTCTTGAATGTTTTAGAAGAAATTACTGCATATAAGTTGTGGAAGAGAATAGGTGATATCTATCAAACCAAAATTCTTACTAATAAGTTGTATCTGAAAAGACAATTGTATTCTTTAAAGATGAAAGATGGTGATTCTATTGCAAATCATTTGAATGCTTTTAACTTTATTCTAAGTCAATTAGCATCTATAGATGTAAAGCTAAGAGATGAAGATAAATGCATTTTGTTACTTTGTTGTTTACTAGAATCTTGGGAAAATCTAATTGTTGCTATCAGTAGTAGTGGTGCAAATTCAAAGATGGACAATATAATTCCTACTCTCCTATCAGAGGAGATGAGGAGGAAGTCTAAAATGGAAATCCAAGATGCCTTGTTTGTAAAAGTTAGGATTGATAAAAAGGAACCTAAGGGAGACAAGGAAAGGGTAAGTCTAAAGGGCAGAGTAAGGTAAAGTGTTGGAACTATGGGAAACCAGGACATGTGAAGAAGGATTGTAAGAACAAGAAAAAGAGTTATGATTCTTCTACAAAGGAATCCTCAGATGACAGTAATCATGCATTGATCATTTCATGTAAAAATGTTAGTCATGAGTCTTTGCTTGATGTTAAAGAGTGATCTTCATGAAGAGGATGGTAGTCGTGATGCCATGTGTAGCTCATACCATGGTTTAGTGGGAGTTGTTGGCAGTGATGTGGATGCATCATTGGTAAGGTTATCTTCATGTGATTGGGGATATATTTTTTCTTGGTTTAGAATGATTTCTATTATGCCATGGTTTACTCTTGCTACACATTTAGAGTTTTCCATGGTACTTGATCTCTTGAGACTAGGGTGTTTATGTATGTTATGATGCATGTGATCTCCTTGGAGGAGATGGTTAGATCATGTTGTCATGTTTATGTTCCTGATTCATGATTGGAGCTTTGAAATTTATCTTGTGTAGTTCTCTTATGTATTGGGTATATTAATCATTTGCTTGATTATTTCATGATAGTGTTATGTTGCATTTCGAGTTTGGTATGGATTGGTTGGTTACAGGTCCTCATGGATACTTGGAGAAATAGGTGAGGTTTGAGTTCTCTAATGGTAAGAGATATACATTGGAATGGTTACTTGTAAGAAAAGATTTTTCAACAGTAAAGACTAAGAATCCTACACCTTGGTTGGACGTGAGTTCAACACACTCAGTGGTTTCACATGCCTCCAAAGAGGAAATTTGGTTATAGAGACTTGGGAAAGGTATTGGATTTCATTGCAAGTAAGTTAAACTTCAATGTGATAGTTAGACTGCTATTCGTTTAGCCAAAAATCCTATGTATCATGCTCGTACTAAGCATGTTGATGTTCAGTATCACTTTGTGTGAGAAATGGCTGAGAGTGGGAAGGTATTATTTGAGAAAGTTGACACTTTGATTAATGTTGTAGATTATCTTATGAAACAAGTTCCTACAGATAACTTCTCTTGGTTTTGAGTATTAATCATTTACTTGGAGCTTCATGATTATGCAGGTTGCATTTGAAGTTGGCATGGATTGATTAGTTGGTGCAGGAAGGCCATTTCCCTTGAGTCTTGTACTTGATTTATAATAATGATTCCTTGTTTAGAATAATTGCAATGTATAATGTCAAGTGGGAGAATGTTGGGAATAGGATGTCATTTAATTGCAATCCTAAACATATTTCATGTATCTCCTAAGTCCCTGGAAAGTGTTCCCCAACACTAGGATTAGAAAGAGATTAAATTCAAAATAAATGAACACGCAAATTGACATTTGTAATTAATTCTAAATGATGGGAACATGTGGGGACACCCAAGAAGAGCTACTACAAAATAGGAGCACATGGGGCACCCACATGGAATGTGGAACTCACCTTGAGTTAAGTTAACTGTTTGGAGAAAGATAACACTTCAGTAATGCATGTAAAGATCCTAGAAGTTAGGGATTAATGTTTACATGCATGAAGTTCAGTTCAATTCAGTTCAGTATTAGTTCAGTTTAGTTTAGTTTAGTTTAGTTCAGTTATCTTTAGTTACATGTAGTTAGTTTTAGTTGAATGATGGTTGACTTTAGTTTACTTGGAATTCATGACTAATGACTTGAGTTGCATGACAGATAATAGGTGATACATTTAGTTAAGTGGGGATGATCAATCATGCATCCTATTTGCATGAATTGATGGAGAGATATGTTTCAATTAATAGAGATTGACTTAAACCCACCTTGGGCGCCCAAGTTGGCATCTTGGAGTTAACACTTTTGCATGATAAGATATTTTATAAGGCTGAGTTAAGTGGGCCCATTCTTGGGTGCCAACTTTGAGGAGAAGCTTACAAGATATCTTCATAATCAATTTTGAGTTAGGACTTCAATTTTGGACGCCCAAATTGATGATGGACTTGGTTTGACATTGTTTTTCACGGAAGAACTCTACTTGCAAAGAATAGGGGTAGGTTTTGTGAGATAAGCTTTTTGCTTTGTAATTGACAACTCTTTGGAGTTTTCAAGGCTCATAATTGTATATTTATTGTAGCAAGTTGAAGAGAGTTTGATCAGATTTTATTGCAGGTTGTAAAGAAGAATTGTTGAAGACAAAAGAAGAATCTCAAGGATTGATAAAGAATTATTGTAATCTTGTTCTAAGGTTAAATAATACAAGCACTATTGATTCTGGTGCTAGAGTTTTTTCCCAAAAGGGTTTCTCCACGGTATATGTTGTGTCACTTCTATCTTTTGGTCTTATTCTTCTACAATCTTCTATCTACTTCTACAAATGGTAAAATGAATCTAAACATATAATCATCCACAAAGAATTTTTAAAAAAGAATACTTATTTAGATCTATAGTATAATAGTTTTACAAATTTTAAAGCTATATAATTACCTCCATTTTCAATAGATGGCATGTTGCATATAGAGGAGGAAAGATTCTAGCTAGGTTATTGTTGACTACATTGAAGGAGAGAGATTCATGTATATGGGACATGATCAACACTCTCCTTCTTAGATTCTACACATTACAACTTGCTCCAAGAATATTTCCCACATTTTAGAATTTGTAAGAGATGAAAGGGGCATGTTCTCGCATTGAAGGGGTTCAAGCATGCATTTCCATCATAGTAGAAGTGTTTTGGAGAGGTTTCTTTCTTGCAGTCTTTTCTATGCAATATTGTAACTTAGAGTTTTAGTCTTGTGACTGAAAATAACAATTGTAATACTCTATTTCTAAGTTGGAATTAGAACACCTTTCTTTCATCAATAAAGTTCACCGATTTTTCCTTTTTAATGGTTGTCTTATTATGTGCAATTGATGATTGATGTGTATTTCTATGTTTTATGCTTAAATCCTCAAATATTAGTCAATTAAAATGACTAACTATACTACTAATTGACATCAATTAATAATTAAATTGACTAAATATACTACCAACTGATAGAAATAAGTGAACAGTGAATAAAAATGACTAAATAAGTGACTAGTTAACAATCAATGACTAAATATATCAGTGAATAAAAAATGACTAAATAAGTGACCAGATTACAATAATTAATGACTAAATCAACAACTAAATAAGTGGCTAGTTAAATATATTAGTGAATAAAAATGACTAAATAAGTGACCAAATTACAACAATCAATGACTAAATCAATGACTAAATATATCGGTGGAAAAAAAGTGACTAAATAAGTGACCAAATCACAACAATGAATGACTAACTCAATGACTAAATATACTACCATTTATCGATCAATCAAAACAACCAATAAATGACTAAAACTAGTTTAGTTATCAATCTGGTCATGTTATATATAACTGCCAATAAACTACTTGTGGTCACGTGACCAATTGTAGTATTTTATAAGCAGTTTTTAGTAGCTCTTTTAGTAGTTTGTTGTTGTTTATGTTCTAGTGTGCTTAGGAGTTGGGTTGGTTGTCACTTGTATTGAGCTCTCTTGTAGAGTGCATATGTGAAGGATGACATGGGATGTGTGGTTGCATGGTTATCCACTATAAATGGACACATGGAGGATGTATTAGAGGAGATAAATTTTTCATAAGTATTCAATAGACTCTATGAGTGTATTGTTCAATGTTTTGTTGCTAAATAATACATTGAGTGTGGTTTCTTTTAGAGGCTAGATTTTTCCCTCTTGAGGGTTTTCCTAGGGTATGCCATGTGTAATCTTGTGGTATGTATTTGATCTGTGTATTATTTTTATTTTGTAAGATTGTATGCATTCTTTTATCTCATAGGGTTATGTGGGGAATGGTTTGATGAACCTTTTAGTTTTTCTTAACATGCTAGCCCAAAATAGTAGTGAATAAAAAATTAAATAGAAAGAATATTGCATGGATGAAGAAAAATACCAAGAGGATGAGTAAATTAGGAATTAACATGCAAGAGTAGGGCCGAGGGTTTAGAGTAGGGTTTATGTTCTAAGATTTAGAGTTTGGTCTAGGGTTTTGGGGTACTAAGAATCCATTTTCATTAAAAGCAAGGAAAAAACTCAAAAAAAACCAAAGAATGCTTCTACTAGAGAGTTTCCTAACTCAAAACCCTATCAATTAGATCTCATGGAGGGAGAATGTGGAAGTGAGAATTGTTCAATGTGTTAAATGCATATACTCATTTTTATTTCCTCTTCCAAGCATTTTTTTCCATTGAAACAAAAAGAAATAAAGTCAGTCGATAAAAATAATAATGCTTTCTATAAGGGATGTTTGTTAGTTATGGAAATTTGAAATAAAACATATTTTTTTAAATAAATATACATTCATTTTTTAAACATCCCCATAATTTTTCCACTAAAATTGGACCCAACTTCTTGCATTTTCCCATGAAGTTAAAGAGTGCATGTGTATTTGTCTTATGTTGATTTGTGCTAATCTATTGGAAATAATAATTGAATAGATGTACATGGAGCATTATTCTTGAATGACTCTTCTCTAGTGTTGGATTATGGAGTCTTTTCCTACTACCTCTTGAATTATGTGTGGGGACTTCAATATGGTTGAGGTAGAATCTAATAAATATAGCCACTTTCCTATGCATTCGATAGTTGGCGAGTAAGAAGCTTGGTACTATATATAAAAAATTATGTCACTTTGATATTATTGTTGGTCATTATCACCTTGATTGTCTATGGCATACATGGAATGGTTTATGAGTAGGTACCAAAATAATTTTTAGATCGCTTGACAAACCCATGTTATCTAAACAACCTAATTTTCACTTTGCTACTTATTTTCAATTACCAATGGAACCCTTTCTATATGTTGTTCTCTCTAACTACTTTTTGATTCAAGTTTGTATAGAATGACAAAGAATGGGGCTCAAGGCACCAAACATATAGTTGTATTCAAGAATGTATGTTTAATCATCAACCCATGATATTGTCTCACATTCTTTGCATATGTAATCTTGAGCCTAAACCTATCCATGGTATTGGTTGGATCTAATTATGAAAAATACATTTAAATACACAAGATGCTAGTTAGTACATGTTGTTCCATTGTCATCCATTTGAGGCTACCACATTTAAACTTTGTTAGGTCATTGCTAAGATGGATGCACTACCATTTTCTCCTCTATAATTATGCAAATTGTCAAACTCTTCTAACAAAAGAAATTTGTTACTAATCATACAAGTCGAGGAACAATTGAAGGCTCACCTATATTGGATCAAAATTAGGGATATATTTTCCAATGAATTCTTTAAAGACTATGAGACTGACAATTTTAATAGAATATTATGAATATTAAATAAGGTTAAGAAATTCTTACCAAAGTTCTTTTGATTCTTTAGGCTTTTATCTATCATTACCAACATCTCTTTTGAGAATAATTATCTTCCTCAAAAGCTAAACAAGAACTTCTATGATGTGTGAGTGTGGTCCCCAATTGCCTCTCCATTTGGTAGTGGACCTTTTGTGACCAACATATCACTTTAGTAGACATTTTTCAAGTGACTTTCTCTAAGGCTAATAATAAAGTCCTTAACTATGACAATTTCCATTGTGAGCTTTATAAACTTATGGGATACTATTGTCCACAAATTTTATCATGTCTTCCAAAAACCCTTTTTCTCAACTTCCTTAGGGCTGGCCTAAGGAAATATTAAATTTGTGCCTAAGTAACTGGTGATCTTGAAAAAATCTACAAGTGGTAGCCAATTACTCTTTTGAATACTTATGAAATTATAGCCAAGGTGCTTGCATTTGACATCCATCATTTTCTTCCACTTATTATCCACCCACAATAGACTAGTTTTATCAAAACATGATATATCCTTGATAATATCATTGTTGTTTGGGAAGACATGTAATGGGCCAAGCATTCACAATAACATGACATTTTCATCAAAAATGTTTTTTCCAAAGCTTACAACCACATTGAATGGCTATTTATTCTATCCATGTTCCAAGATATTGGCTTTGCTCCCAATTTTCTCTAGCATATCCAAATTCAACTTGCAAATGCATCAAAATATCTCACCATTAATGGCCACCAATCCTTATCTTTTATACTTTTTTTCTCCATTCGTCAAGGATATTCTATGTCTTTAGCTCTTTATATAATTGTAGTTGAAGGATTTGATTATTTACTTTCCAATGCAATCTCATAGTAGAGGGTCAAATATATTTATCTTCCCCATTCTCCTCTCCAACTTGTTAATGACTATTTTACTAATGATACCTTCCTCATTCTCTTGGAGAAGCCAAATTATGTGAGCTAAGAAATGTAGTATTTGAATACAGTTTACCTTACATCTAGCTCTAGAATTTGGTAGAAAAATACATGCTATTATTTCTAATACTTGTTGCCCAAATCTACCTAGCTTGATTCCTATGGTTGGAAATTGATCATTAACAAGTATTTTTTAGGTTTATTGGCATTTTGTTTGACTTTTATTTCTCTTCAAGCAAGTTGTGCTCACTTGCATTGAGAAGAAATTACACTTTTGGATTGTTAAACCAACTTCCCTTGCTATGAAATTTTAATTTTTCTCCAAAGTGCTTACTACAATTCATGTGTACTACTCTTCTTATTAGGCTCCCTCTAAAGCCTCTTATCATAAATTAGAGAGTTTTCTTGAATTTTTCTTTTGGGTTCTTTGGATGAAGGAAAATTCTTTCATAAAGTTGCTTACAAATTGTATTTCCTTCCCTATGACTTTGGTAATATTGGCTTAATTGATACCTACATACAAGTTCTAAATTTGTGTGCTAAGTGGATAATCTAGGCCCTAGAAGGAAATAAAGCCTAAAAAATCCTCCTTAGGCATTATATTGTGTCTAGGGTCCCTCATGGATTAAAATAATAGCATGACTTTGGTTTTCACCCCATCCTCATCATGATGAAATCTATGTAAACTCAAGGTAATTTTATTGCTAAAAAACACAAGGTGTGCTTATGAAGCCATAAAGTTGTGGATTTCTCGAATGGGAACTGTTACTTGATTTTTGCTTCCAACTAAATCAAGCAACTTATTATTGTGTTTGCATTTAAAAATTAAAAGATATATCATTTTTTGCTAAATTTCATTAATGTGCATAAAAGAGATTGTCAAAATAGATTGCATTATTCTAGTTTTACAATTGCATACAAATAAGAAAGAGAACCAACATGTATTGCAAATGTAATCTTTATTGATGATCATAAGTGTATAATGTCCCTCACAAGTTGAGGGACTGACTAGTCTAATGCTTATAAAGAAAAGACTATAAGCTTATAGATAAACAAAAAAGAAGTGCACATAAAATGAAAAGGGACTTGTCATTGCCTGATGGAATGACGAATCATGTTGGCCTTGTCCTGCATCATCTCGGTCTTCCTCGCTTGTCTTGCTTCCATTTGATGCTCTCCTCATTGTTCCTAGGTTTCCTGCATTTGAATAAAGAGTGTTGTTAGAGCAATGAAAGGTCACTGATCAAAATATGTGCAAAATATCCATAAATGTGTAATCTAATGTCAATAAGTATTAAAATAGACAACATACCATAAGTGTAGGAAAACAAGAAAAGAGTAATCAAACACACCTATGATATGCTTTGTTTATCTAACTGGTTTGTTCCTTGTGGAGATTTAGGAAAGTATTTGTTACTATTTTGATTTAGCTAATTACAACATGTAGAGTAAAATGTGGCTCCCATGAGGGTTGAGCCCAGCATGCTACCCTCTTATGTTTTAGGAGGGATAGGAAATTGAGCAACTTGATCAAATCAATGATAAACATATTATTGATGCATTAAATCAATATGGAATCACACCAATTGATCAACATTCATTATCAGATTCAAAAGATGCAACAAATAATGTGAACTATCAAGAGAGTTACCCTTCATCTTTTCACAGTGAATCAATCAATAGGATGCCATCATGTCAAAAAGGGTAGTATTTTGCTTGATGTCTTTCAATCTTCTTAAGTGGATCCAAGGTCCATTTTATTAAAGAAGTAAATGATTTTTTTCATGCATCAAGTTCAATTATGCATCCATTAATATAATGGAGGAGATATCAAGTCATGTCTGAAACCATCGTGAGCTATACAGAGCAGCAAGAAGGAACAAAGATAATCATGCATTGTTGCATTTCATCTCACTTCAATCCTATTGAATGAGCACACATCACTTAGGATTGTGATTTTTCATGTGACCACCATAAATTCCAGTAGGATTAAAGCAAGAGATAATAGTGAGTACTAGTACTCATTAAGCAATCATGATTCAAGAGGTGAAACACTTTTTTGAAGCCAAGGTCATAATGCCAAGTGAACATGAAAGTAACTTTTAAGAGTTGACAAGAGGCAGTCCTAAGGGAATAATCAGGACAACAACAACACATGCCACATCTCATGAAAGGACATCAACAATGAATGTATGTTGCAAGGCAACAAGGGTTCACAGGTTAGAATACAATACCCCTATAGTGCACACTTTGTCTCAAACAATCAATACACAATGCCTCATGATGATGTAACATTCACAATGATCTAAATACATGAAGAGCATGAGCATTAAGGTATCACAATAAACATAAAAGCAATCCTTAGATGACAGTGATGTAAAAAAGTTTCTAGAGGCCTGTCCATCATTATTAGTTGAGAATGATGAGAAAAGCTAAATGGGACTGTCATAACCATGAAAAGAAAAGAGATATTGCAAGTGAGTATCAACAAGAACAATGTTATGTGTGATAAAGGAGTAGGTCATAAACCACATTCATAAAGACCACCAAATTCATGACTTCAAGCAAAGGTTTGAAAAGGATAGTACAAATTGTCAAGGGACAGATGTCATAGGGGGCAGTGAAAGTGATGAAAGGGTAGGAAACAATGTGGAAGATAGGACAGTCAAGCAACCTAACACTAGGACAATCACTATACAAAGTGGCAATTAAGTCAAAGGCAAGGAAAAAACAATAATGACAAAATGGAGGCTCTTAATTGGGATATGATCAACATGGAAAGAAACCTTTTGAATTGGATACCATGACAATGCTAAATTTTTTGTGGAGTGAACTTTTGTGACAAGAAGAAGATGACTGAGATAAAGGATAGTGCCTTGTTAAGGACAAGAAATTGGGAAACATTGATCACAGTCAAAGGATAGGTTTCAGAAGACAAGGCATGATTAACATAGACAAACCCATCATAGTTTTGTTGGAATATTATAGTATTTTCTTCAAGCCAAAAATAAGGATAGTTAAAGGGAAACTGACAATTCTAAAGAGGAGGCAGCCTTATGAAATATGCAAAAGATAATATAAAGGGAAGATCTCAGACATTGAATGTTGAAGTGCAATGCATGGATAGCACTAAAGAAAGTGAACAAAGTTCAAATGACAGCTAGTGACAAGGTATGGTGTTGAGAGAGTGACCAAGAGATGCCAATAGAGGTTGAGATATAAGAGAAAGGAGTTCATTTTATGCCAATAAAATGAATATATAATGTCAAGCCCGTGGCCTGGAGTGAAAGGTTTGCAAAACCCTTAAGCATATTCTAAGTTTTGTTTGCCAAATGGAAGGAGGTTCATCTTGTACTCAAAATTGAAATACGTAGATGCATAATGAGGTTCTTTTCATAATGTACCAAAAGATGTCAGGTTCCAGTTGTTCATTCATGTTGGCGACCCGGTAAAAGCCATTTTTTTCTTCACATTGACAGGAACCCATTTGGGGTTTTGCAATAAAATTGCAAATACAAAAATGGTGAAAGAGAAATTTCATGGAGATGTTCAAATATACAAAAAATGTAAAAAACCCAATGCATCCTTTCATGGTAGCCTAAAAATCAGGTTTTTTCTTCTCAAAATGCAAAAATGCCCATCTAGGTTTGTTATAAAATTGCAAATTCAAAGATATTGAGAGGAATATCATGGAGTTTTGTTTTTAGAAAAGTATCAAATGTATATAAAAAACCAATGCATTATTTCATGGCCACGGCCTAAAAATTTGATTTTCTTCACAAAATGACAAACCCGCTTGGGGTTTTGAATTAAATTCAAATGCAAAGATTATTAAAAGGTTTTTCTTCCATTAAGACCTACATAAGGTGTCTTTTTTTGAAAAGATACAAGTTCTACATTCAAAAATCTCAATGAAAACTAGAGGCCAAGCTCACAAGCCAAGTGCATAAAGAAATACAGAGGAAATCCAGACTTTTGCATCATTCTTTTGCATAGAGAAGATCTCATGTTTGAGCTTTTATTCATTGAAATAAAGAGGAAAATCAAGATATGAGACTGATTGAAGCTTACTTGAGCTAAAAATTGCTCTTTTTTTTCATTAGAATGCAATTTTCTTTCACTTTTAAAGCTTTAGGAAATCACATCAATGGCAGTTGAGAACAAAAGAAGAACCCACGGAAAAAAATGAAGCAACAAATTACATTAGAAAACACTTACACCCATAGCCTTCAAGGCATTAAATGACTTCCAAAATGAATGAAAAGCCAATTTTTGTGGGAGAAATGCATTTACCTCATCTTCCTAGTGGATTCCATGAAAAAACTAGTCAGAAATTGGCCAGAAAAGCCATTCTACAATGCACCCATCAAAACCCCATAGCGACAAAAGAACTCTCTAGAAAGCTTGATGGCAAATGAATGTGTTTTTTGCTTTTTTCCATTGATGTGTCTAGGGTTGGAAACACTATGGAGGTCGGCCAAGGTGTTTTTACCTTGTATTTTAAAAAATGCGAACACACTTTAATGTGTGCCATGGTCAAAAGGGGTTGTATGCTTAGGCATGTTTGCCTTATGATACATTTACAAAGACAGGCAATTTTGCCTTGTGTTACATTTTGGAGACCAACCCTATGCCTTGGTGCTTTTTCACTATCTTTTGAAAAATGCAATTCCTTCCAAAGACTTTGGAGTTGCTTTATGACCCCTCACATAGGTTGAACCATTGGTCATCTTTTTGCATATATTTGAAAATATGAAATACTACCAAGTGATGATTGTAAGTCATTTTGTCAAGTATGACTTTCAAATGTAGAAATAGGGGTGATTAGTGAGTTGGCTTAAATGCTTTTAAAAGCATTTGGAGTGATTACTGATTTATTATCATGTTTTACATTTATTCAGATTGTAAAGCATTATTTAAGTGATTTACAAATCACTTTATTTAATGATATTTATAATGCAAATGTTGATGTGTTTCAATGAGGTGGTGGGCCTCTTATTTTGCATTATTTTTGAAATGTAAAATAGTTTGATTGAGTGATATTATTATAAATCACTTAATCAAATGATTATCTTAAATACAAAATAGAGTGTTGTGCTTTTGCAAAAGCACTAAAAGTGTGAGCCAAAGCTCTTGGAAACACAATGATGACTGACTGACATGAGAAAGGTGTGGGAGGTTGTCTTTGACTATCTTTGGGGGGAATGGGCTTTTTGGAGGCATTTTTTCCACATTTTTAGTGTGACTATGGTCTTGGCTTAACCTTGCTTCATGTGGAGGATAGTTTGGAGTGATTTAAGAAGGTTATTTTTGGCCTATTCTGTTGCATCTTACCAGAACCTTCTAGATAGACTTGTGTGAAGGAATTGTTTGAATTTTTGCTTAAGTAACTTCAGTCTTTGTTGTTGAAGTTAGTTCTTTCTTTCCAACAGAGTGATAGCTTGACTTGTGGAGTTATCTTTTCAGCAGGACCAGTATTGTAACTCAGAAATAGACTTATATACCAGTAAGTACTTTGAATCAATGACATTTATTATTTTCCTTCGCATTTCATGTTTTATTGTGTGCAGTTAGTGGTTGATCAAATTGCTTGTGAAATTTAGCTTTCTTTGTAGTTTTGTCTCATTGTTTAGTACCTATTTAGTAGAAAAGTATATTGTTGTACATTATAAGTTGTGTTAGTGAATGCAAATGTTGTTAGTTGTGAAATATTTTCCTTCTAAGAGTTCTACTAAAAACCTCCTTATAAATTACTTATGCAAGAATGCATGCAAAAAATGAGTTGTGTAAACTAGGTTTTGTCATTGTTTTGAATGTGTGCAAGCTGTTTGCAGGTCTTAGTTTTTTTCATGTATCACCCTTTGTAGTTTCAGTTAAGTTTCATTTTCATGCATCTTTTTATTCTTTCCTTAGAAATCATTAGTTTAGGTGACATCAAAAGGGGAGCCAACCCATAATTTGGAGGTCTATTTTTCATAATTGGATACCCACAGCCTAAAAGTAGTCCCATGTTAGTCCAAATTTGTTGAGTTCTTTCACAACTTGGCAGAGGGGTGCAAATTTGGATCTCTAATAGGGACAATTTTTGGTTTAGGATTTCTATCAACTAACAATCTCTTTGGTGGTCTCTTGTGACTACTTACCAAGATAGATCCCTTGCCAATGTTCCTAGAGTTCATGCTTTAAGGTTGCACAAATGTGGAGTTTGCATTAGTTCAAGCCTTTTTTTCCAAAGCCACCAAGACCTAGAGCTAAATTGTGGTAAAAATTCAAAGCCAAACAAAAGCTTTCCAACCAAGATTTGGATTCCTACTGACATTAATGTGGAATCAATTCCTTTTAACATGATTCATTAGGTTAGAATTTTTTGCACTAAACCTTGGTGGAAGGATTAGAAATGATATCTAAATAATCCTTTTAGGAATTGAAATCCTTTAAGGGGCATTCTTGGCCTTCTCATTTTACCAAGGTTCCAAAACTCAATGCTAGGTGGAACCTCTAGTACACTATTCCTTTATGGCAATGTAGTTTTGAAATAGTTTGGTCCACTCTTGTGGAGCCCAAGCTAGCACATTTTGTTTATTTTCTCCTTTATTAGTATCTCTCCATTAGATATTGTCTTATCCATTTGGGTGTTTTTAATCTACTCTAACCTTTTTGTGGGCACAAGGAAACTTTCAAGCATCTACTTAGGTTTTTCCCATGGACCCAAGTTGCATGAATTTAAATTCATGATTTTTCAAGCCTTTCCAACTAGAACCTATTTTTAACACATGTTTCTTCTTGGTGATTGGCCCAAAATTCCAATGAAATATAGTTAGATTTGGGATGCTTTCAAAGTGGAGATTCTATTTACTATATGGAAATGTAGAAATTCTATAGGCTTTTTAGGATTTATTGTGGACACTCATCTTTTTGTTTATACTAAAGTAATTTCATGGTCTAATGTTATGTTATAAATATAGGTCCAATCATTTAAAGTGGCTTTAGAAGTTTCCCAATTGCAAACACTCATAGAGTACTAGGCTAATGCCCCATTGTATGGTTGCTCATGTGTTACCTTCTCCTAGCAACTAAGATGGCTCTCTACCACATGGGTATTACCTTAGCCATAGCCCTTATGATTCATAGGGCTCTCCCTATCGTTGATGTCATGGTTGGTCTCCTTTGCCATGTGGTCATTCCTTTTTCCCCTAGTGTGATCATTCTAGCTAACCTGATAGTAAGAAGTTTCCCCCATTAGACTTTGTTATTTATTTTGTGTTTCCATATTCTTCTCAAGAAAAAGACAAAGATAAAGATGATACCATTATGGTTTGGAATCCCATTTTAGACTACCAAGGTCTCCTAGGTGGTTGGGACCTTCCCCCTAATAAAGATCTCCCTCCATGTCTTACTCATATAGCTTAGCAGTGTGATCGCTTTGTCTTTGCATTTTAGCATAGACATTTAGGGTGCGATGTCTTTTCACCTACTTTTTATGTGAATAATGTATTATATTTTTATTTTATTAATTACAATAAGAGGTAACAAAAAAGACATGTTTGATTTCATGAACATAAAAGAAAAACTATTTAAAACCATTTTTCTAAAATATAATCAACTAAATTAACCGCCAACACAGCCTTTCCGTTTTCAACTAACCGTCGTAACTTCCGCCTTGATATCTGGAGGCAACATTTTATTGTGGCGACAAATAAGTGGAATTAGCGTACAAGTATTGTTTTCTGACATAAGTAATTGAAAATGACAGCGGCGATAAAATTGGCGGAAGTTTCTTCAACTAAACTTAAAGTCTTTAGTGAACGGAATTTACCTACTTTTCAACACTTAAAAAGCTATTAAAATTTTCTGCCATGTGTTGAACAGGGACAGGGAAATGTAATCCGCGTTTTATGATTGAATCTGCAGCTTACACGTTTACGCTTATAGTTTGAATAAGAACCGTTGAAAGAGCGTTACGACTTAAACATGTCCTGTCGGTGATTAAAGATTATAAACGCCTTCTAATTTTTCGCTTTAGACAACTTTCCCTTATTTGGGGTTTGGAACCGACATTTTAAGTGTCGAGATTTTAGTGGAGCACATGCTATGTTCTAATCGAAGTAGCCTAGTTGTTTTCCTCCTCTCCCAAGGAAATGAAATAAAAAGATTCTAATAACGTTCACTACACTAAGACCAAGACCAAGATTGCCTACCTAATAGTTTAATATAGTTTAGTTTCTTAATCAGGTTAATTAAAAAGATATGATCTTTAACATAACTATGTAAAACAGATTAATATATACGATATAAGTATTTTGAAAAAGATATCTCTCAATATCTTTTATATATATTTTCTTCTAAATAGATATATTAATATTATTTATAGAGAGATTATTTTATTATGTTGAGCGTCATTTCTCACTTACATCACAAGTTTTGATAGTGTGTACATAAAATAAACTAGCAATTGCACCTTAGTGTGCAACAGGTACGTCGAAGAAGTGTGCAAGGTCAATTAAGATAAATTTTGGTTTATTTTTTGCATATGTTTATGTAGTACATAAGGTCAATTGGTAGGTCATTTAGCAAATGATGTTTCTGCAACAAAGGTCTCAATAGAGAAGTGATAGTTTCAAATAAACTATGCATCCACTTACAAGGATTCAAACATGATTCAAGTAAAACCTCTGAATCAAGAAGATAATTAGACTCCATTACCAATAGGCCAATGTTATGATTGCAATAAGGAGAGAGGAACAAAGAGGGAGAGATGGGGGGGAAGAGCAAGAGAGAGATGGGTAAGGAGATAGAGATAGAAAGGAAGATAGAGATAGAGATGGAGATGGAGATGGAGAAGCAGAAGGAGAGGGATATGGAGAGGAGAGGGAGAGATAAATAGAGAGAGGATAGAGAGATAAATAGAGATGGAAGAGATCAATATATAGAGAGGGATAGAGAGGGAGAAAGATGGATGGATAGAGAGAGGGATACATGCCTAGAGATAAAGGGGGAGAGAGTAAAATAGAGGTAGGGATGAAGATAGAGAAAGAGAGGAAGAGGGGGGGAAATAGATAGAGAGATATAAGTAGAGGGAAAGATAAATACATATAGAGATAGGGAGAGGGAGAGGGGGAGAGGGGGTGGGAGAGAGAGAGAGAGGGAGGGAGACGGAGACGGAGACGGAGACGGAGACGGAGACGAAGAGGGAGAGATAGAGAGATATAGATGGTGATACTCAAAAGTGATAAGGAGATAGAGAGGGGAGGAGAGGGAGAGGAGGAATAAAAAGAGATAGAAAAATAGAGAGAATTAGAGATAAGGTAAATAGAGAGGGAGAGAGGGAGAGAAATGGGGGAGATAAAGAAAGGGAGAAGTAGGGGAGGATAAAAAGATATATGGGGGAGAGAGAGAGATGTGGGAAGAGAAAGAGAGATAGAGATATATGGAAGAGAAAAGAGATAGATGAAATATGGGAAGAGAGAAAGGAGAGAGGGAGTAGAAATAGAGATAGATGGGAAAGGGAGGGTGAGAGAGGGAGAGATGGGGAGAGATAGAGAGAGGGAGGGGAGAGAAAGGAATAAAGATAGGTACATGAGGAGAGATAGAGAAGAGGGGAGGGAGAGAGATAGGTTGAAGAGAGGGAGAGAAAGAAGAGGGGGAAGAGAGGGAGAGTAGTATGTAGAGATGGAGAGAGAGAAGAAGATGAGGGATCTAGATAGCTCAATATATATAGAGGGATAGGGAGAGACATAGAAAGGGGATGATAAATAGAAGTAGAGGGGGATAGTGAACAAGATAGAGAGATAGTGATAGAGCTAGAGAAATATATGGATATAAAGAGATAAAGAGAGGAGTGAGAGGGAGATAAAGAGAGAAATGGAGAGAGATATAGAGTAGGAGATATGGAGGGAGAAATGGAGTGAATAAGAGAGAGAGGGGGGGGAGAGGGAGAGATAACTCAATAGATAGAGGATAGATAGACTACATATAATGTGAAATTTGAGCTCGAAACAAGTTTGAAGCTTGTAAACCACTATTGAGCCATTGGAAAATAAGTTTTAGCTAGCATTTAATGGTAAACTAGCTACAGTTTAATGGTAAATTCTTCTAAAATATCAGGTAAAAGCCTTCAAAATCTCACTTATCACATAAAAGCTAGATAAATATTGATCCGACAACTAGATGGGAACATTCTATTTCCATTTGTAATATTTTTTGTCAATTTGATGGTAACTTTATTTTTTAATTTGCAAATTGGTTTATGTTTTAAATCTATATGCAAATATTTCATAATCAGATAATACTTAATTTTTTAAAAGAAAAAATCTAAATTTGTCTAAACTTATTTCATTCCATTATTTAGCACTTATTGTTAATTGTTTACTCTAGCCACATGCAACTAGAATTTGTGGCACATTCATGCGCAAACACATACTCTCTAGCATATTAACATACATATAGTTTTCTATCAGCATAATCCTTGAACCTCCTTTAGGTGCAAGTGTTAGTATGTATAGCTCTCTCTATATAGAATTGTCTCCCCCTCTATATCTCTTCCTTTTTCCTAATCTCTCCAAAGATCAATTAAACTATTAGATTTTTTATATATTAATTTAATTTGTTCTATATAAAAATATATTAATTATAATAATTTCATATTTATATTTAATAATTTTTATTATATAATATAATATATAATAATATAACCTATATATACTATTATATATAATAATAAATATAATTATATTATATCTAATTTAATCTATATTATATAAAATATATTAATTTTTGGTATTATATAAAAGTATAATAATTAGTAATTATTAATTATAATAATTTTTTATATGTATTTAGTAGTTTTGTTAAAGAATATAATATATTATAACAATAAGATGTATAATTATATTATTTATATTTTATTTTTTATTATATAAAATATACATTATATATTAATTATGCAAATATATACTTAACTATGTAGGGTAAATGACGTAGTAATGTTAAAACCTAAATGTGCTCATTATTAGGATCTTGGTTGTAATTTTGATTTTAATAAACATACTCTAAAACCCTTGTTGAAACCTTATTTTCAAGCCGCAACTCACCAAATTGGAGAAGTGAAAGGTCAATATAGTGAGGAAGAGTTTGGAGGAGCGAAAATCAATAGTGGCAAGAAAGCAACAAAAAAAATGGTAAAAAATAGCTGAAAAAATGGAGAAAAATGATGAACGACTAAGATTCATTTAATCATCTCACATTGATACAGACACAATTTTAGACCCTTGATAGACAGAATGAGCTTGACAAGCTCATTGAGGGAACGCCTTCGGCATAAAAACAACAAATAAAATAAATGTAATGCCTCTTGTTTTTTCAAAGATTTTTAGAATATAAGATAAAGATAAAATTTCATTTCTTTTGTGAAAATTTTAAAAATTATTTTAGATTTTAAAAGCAAGTTGAAATTTAGAGTTTATTTAAGATAAAGATAATTGAATATTTTTAATTAATTGTAAGATTTTAGAGAATAGGAGAATATTTTTATATTTGGGTAATTCAATTTTAAAATTCTATTATTTAGATTATTTAATTGTTTATTGATAATGTTAATTAATTCTCAATGTACATTTTATTATAATAGTAAATAAAAATGCAATAAAAATATGTGTCTCCATAATGATATCTTTCAACATCTTTTATACAATTTTTTCTAAAGATAGGTATGCTAGTAGATCTATAGATCTATATTTACTTACACAATGTATGTGAGTAATACTAGACTAATAATCTTGTTTATGAGACACACGCATCAACTATTAATTATATTGGTAGATCTAGGATCAAATTAATCCTTCCCTCAATAGAAATTTGAAACATGATTTTTAGTGGTGTGTCATGAGGGAATTCTATTCCTTCAAGGAAATTATGTGAATTCAAGATTGTAATGGCACTTTAATCAAATTAACCTCAAACAAGCTTTCCCTGGGAATGAATAATGAGGTGGAGGTGAAGGAAAAATATCCACTATTTAGCTTACAAATGTTCAAGTCATGCCCTCCAAATAAGGTGATCATAAAGGGTGATCCATTAGTAATTACTTAGTGTCTAAAGAAGAGGTATTTGTCAAATTGGAGAATTCATAATATTTTGAATGAAGCATTAACCTCATAGACTCCCTAAAGGAATAACCCATCTGTCGTTACCTTAGGAAGCACAAAGATGATATCTTCTATTGAACTAGGGTATTGATCAATCAAAAACCATAATAATAGGTGATAATTTGACAAGGTGGCTTGAATTGGGACTCGTGCAACAATATGAGAGTGAGGCAAGCCTTAAACTTAATATTAAATTCTAAGAGTATAAAATATTGGTGAACTTAATATTAAAGTCTAAGATTATAAAATATTGGTGATGGGGTTGTTGGGCCATAATTTCATAACATGCTACCAAGTTTCATCTTAATTCCAAGCTCATTCTTCTTCATCAACTATATAGTCAATATGTGGTGTTTTCATTTCTATTCATCAATATGCTCACTCTCTCTCAATTTCTTCCAAGGATTGTTTCATCTTATGCATTTTAGAAAACATAGCCACACTAATTTTCTCCAAGGCATCTCTATAAAAAAGAAAAAATCATTTTCTAGTCCAAACCATCCTTCAACACTTGGTTTTCTAAATGGTCATCTTGGAATTCTTGATTTCTTTATTTCATCTATGGTTTTCTTCAACCATTTTAATTTAATGAGGATCTTATACTTATCCCTCTTGATTTATTTCTCCTCTTAATATTTCTTGATGTTGTATTCCTCAGAATTTCATTGATTCAACTACTTACAAAACGCTCGTGAGTAGGAAATAGGTAGGTTCTCCATTTGACAAACATGACCATAAAAATAGGGGAATTTTTAAATTCTCTTATCTTTCTCCCTACAATCTTGATGATGGATCATGGAGTGTGATCTAAAAGTTTAAATAAAAAAATTTACAGTTTAATCCCAAAAAACTATTTATACTATTATGTGTTGAAAATGGAGGTAATTATGTAGCTTAAAACTTGTAAAACTATGAGATCATAGATCTAATTAAGTGTTCTTTGTTACAAATTCCTTGTATATGATTATCTATTTAGATCAATTTTACCAATTATAGAAAGAGACAAGAGATTTTATAAGAATGAGACAAGAAGATAGAAGTGACACAACATATACATGGAGAAACCCTTTCGAGAAAAAACTCCACCACCAGAATCAATAGTGCTTATATTATTTAACCTTGGAATAAGATTACAATAATACTGTATCAATCCTTGATTGATATGCTTCATTTTCCTTCAACAATCCTTCTTCACAACCTACAATAAACTCTCATGAAACTCTCTTCAACTTGCTGCAATTAATAGACAATTATGAGCATTGTAAACTCCAAAGAGTTGATCAAAACAAGAACACAAAGCTCCTAAAAAATATCTATGCCTAGATTGTGCAAGTAGAGTTCCATCTTGTAACATGAAGTCAAAACCAAAGTCTCCTCAATTTAGGTACCCCAAACTGAACACTTAACTTATCATTGGTCAAGAAAATATTTTCCAAGCTTCTCCTCAAAGTTGGTGTCCAATAATTGGCCCGCTTAACTCAGCCTTGTAAATATATTCTCATGCAAAAGGTGTTAACTCCAAGATGCCAACTTGGCTGCCCAAGATGGTTCCAAGTCAATCTTTGTTAACTAAAACATATCTTTCCATCAATTCATGCAAAAATTATGCACGATTGATCATCCCCACTTAACTAATTGTGTCCACCTATTATATGTCATGCAACTCAAGTCAACTAAATTCAACTAGCATTCAACTGAAACTAACTACATGCAATTGAACCATAGCTTAACTGAGCTGATACTGAACTAAACTAAACTGAACTGAAATCCACTCATGTAAATATTAATCCCTAATTTGTAGGATCTCTACATGCATTACTAAAGTGTTATTAATCCTCCAAATAGTTAACTTAAGCAAGGTGGGTTCCACCTTCTATGTGGGTGCCCCATGTGCTCCTATTTTGTAGGATCTCTTCTTGGGCATCCCCACATGTTCCTATCATTAGGAATAATTACAACTATCAATTTACATGTTCATTTCATTTGAATTTAATCTCTTTCTAATCCTAGTGTTGGGGAACACTTTCCAAGGATTTAGGAGATACATGAAATATGTTTAGGATTGCAATTAAATGGCATCCTATTCCCAACATTCTCCACTTGACATTATACATTGCAATTATTCTAAACAAGGAATCATTATTATCAAATCAAGTATAGGACTCAAGGACAATGGCCTTCCTGCCCAAGAGAACTTATTTGTAGAACTGGTTTCGTAAGATAATTTACATCATTGATCAAAATGTCAACTTTCTCAATCAATACCTTCCCACTCCCAACCATTTCTCGCACAAAGTGATACTGAACATCAACATGCTTAGTACGAGCATGATACATAGGATTTTTGGCTAAACAAATAGCACTCTGACTATCACATTCAAGCCTAACTTGCTTGCAATTAAAACCAATACGTGACCCAAGTCTCTGTAACCAAACTTCCTCTTTAGAGGCATGTGTGGCAGCCATGTACTCTACTTCTCTGGTGGACAAAGAAACCGTGGGCTACCTCTTACTTATCCAACTAACCACAGCTCCAAAAAAAGTGTACATATAACCACTTTTCGACCTTTGACTCTGTCTAGATCTCCTGCCCAATTTGAATCAACAAAATCTTGTATGTCCAATGATCTATACATAATATCAATGTCATTAGAACCATGATAAACCAACCAATAATCAAAATTACCTCATAAACACCCTCCTAACATAAGTCCAATGTTCTTTACCAGGGTTAGACATAAACCTACTTAGAACTCCCACTACTTGGGCTATATCTAGTCTCGTATAGACCATTGCATAAATCAAACTACCAAGTACACTAGCATATGGAATTTCAGAAATTTCCTCATAATCAAAATAGATTTAGGACTCATGTCTAAACTTAACTTCATGCCAACTCGTAAAGGAAATATTAATTGGTTTACTATCCTGCATGTTAAACTATTTCAAAATAGTATCAACATAGTTGCTTTGACTTAAGCAAAATTTTGTTACCTCTATCTCTGCTGATCTCCATACCAAGGATATATTTTGGCAGCCCTAGATATTTCATCTCAAATGTGCTAGAGAGTTGTGCTTTCAATTCTTTGATCATTACCTTGTTGTTACCAATAAACAACATGTCATCAACATACAAGATAATAATTAAAATATAATCACAATACATTTTATGTAAACACAATGATCTTCCTCACTTCTAACGTAACCAATTTTCAATGCAAAAGCATCAAACTTTTGGTACCACATTCTTAGTGATTGTTTCAATCCATATAAATATCTCTTTAACCTGCAAACTAATTATTCTTTTCCTTTTATAATAAAACCATCAAGTTGCCTCATATAAATCTCCTCATCAAGATCCCCATGCAAAAAAGCAATTTTCACATCCATTTTCTCCATCTCAAAATCAAAAGCAACAGTAATAGATGAAAAGAATATAATAGAAGTTAATTTAGCATCAGGAGAGAAGATTTCATTAAAGTCAACTCCCTCTCTCTTGGAGTAGCCCTTGGCTACTAATCTAGCCTTGTCCCCTTCGAGATTACCATCTGCTCCAATTTTATTTTTAAAGATCCATTTACAACCAATGGCCTTTCATCCCTTGGGAAAACTCTCAAGATCCCATGTGTCACAAGTATCCAAGGATTCCTTTTCCTCATGCATATCTTGTGACCAAAGCTTGTTCTCACCTGAAGACAAAGCTTCCCTGTAAGATCTAGGTTCATCATTAGTACTCATCAAAGAAAATATACAACATAAATCAGGTGGGCTATACCTATCAACAGGATTCCGTTGTCTTGTGGATCTTCTCAAAGGGGATTCTTCTTGTTCCTCAATATGCTCATCATAAGCATCTATCTCAAAAGAACTCTATGAACTCTCCTCATCCAATCCATCCAATTGTTCTTCAACATGTGCATCTTCATGCTTCTTAGTATTTATCTCAAAATGCATTGTTCGAGAAGTATCCTTCTCCTTTGGTTGTTCTTCTCTTGAATAAGCTCTAAATTCCCTAAAAATCACATCACTAGATAAAGTAATTTTTTGGGTTAGAGGATTCCAAAGCTTGTAATCTTTTTATTTTCACCATAACCTATGAATACACATTTTTGTGCTTTTGGATCCAACTTAGACCACTTTTCTTTAGGCACATGAACAAAAGCCTCACAACCAAATATCCTTAAATGTTCAACACTAGGTTTCCTACCTAACCACATTTCATAAGGGGTTTTATCTTCAATAGATGAACTAGGGGATCTATTGATTAAATAAAAACTACTTACAACCTTGGCCCAAAGGCACCAATCTAGCTTAGCACTACTTAACATACTCCTAGCTCTTTCTATGAAGGTTTGGTTCGTCGCTGCCTGCTCCATTTCTTTGAGGTGTATATGGAGTAGTTTTATGTCTCACAATTCATGCATGCTTACAATAATCGTCAAATTCCTTAGAACAATATTCACCACCATTATCTAATCTCAACACTTTTATCTTATGATCTGATTGTTTCTCAACTAAAGCCTTGAATTCTTTAAACTTATTAAACACATCAGATTTGTTATGCATAAAATAGATCCAAGTGTATCTTGAGACATCATCAATAAATGTGGCATAATATCTAGATTTTCCAATAAAGTCAATATCCATAGGACACATAACATTTGAATGAATAATCTCTAATATCTTTTAGCTTTATTTGTTCCACTAGGAAATGAAGATCTAGGTTGCTTTCCAAACACACAATGCTCAAAAAAATCATTTTTGCCAATATTATAATTAGGAATACTATCAACCAATTTCTTATTAAGAATAGTCTAAGACCTTTTTCATCAATGTGGCCCAATCTATGGTGCCACATCATACATGTATTTTCAGCTTCAGTTACATTGGCATATTTATTCAAATTGGAGGTATTAAGCTTAAAGAAAGTCCCAATCTAAAATCCTTTAGCAACCACCATAATCCCTTTCACCAATCTACAACCACCTTTTCCAAATGTCACATGCATTCTGAAATCATTGAACTTAGATACAGAAAGTAGATTTCTAGAAAGTTCTAGAATATGTAAAACATCATTAAGGTTCTTAACCCTACCATCACTAAAACATAACTTTACCTCTCCTTTTCCCACAACCTTTGTTGTGCTATTATCTCCAAAGAAAAAATTCCATCCATCATATGCAGTATACTTAGTGAACCACTCCTTCTCAGGAGTCATATGATAGGAGCAACCTGAATCAATAATCCAAGAGTTATCACTAACAGTATTAGATGAAATGACCAATGCATCATTACTGTCATTCGAGGATTTCTCTGTAGAAGCATCAAAATTCTTTTTCTTGCTCTTACAATCCTTCTTTACATGTCTAGGTTTCCCACAATTCCAACACTTTACCTTACTCTTACCAGGGGTTTTAGACTATCATTTGGACTTACCCTTTCCTTTCTTGTCTCCCTTAGGTTCCCTTTCCTTAGGCCTACCTCTTACAAACAAGGCATCTTGGGATCCCATTTTAGACTTCCTCATCATCTCCTTTGATAGGAGAGTAGGAATTATATTGTCCATCTTAGGATGCGCCACTGCCACTGATAGGAACAAGTGCGTTTTCCCAAGACTACGGTAGAGAACAAAAGTAACAAATGCATTTATATTCATCTTCTAGCTTTACATCTACATTATGCTAGCTGACTTAGAATCAAATTAAAATCATTTAAATGATGTCCAAAAAAATCACCATCATTCATCTTTAAAGAATACAACTATCTTTTTAGATACAAATTATTAGTAAGACTTTTGGTTTGATAGATATCACCTATCCTCTTCCACGGTTTATATGTGGTAGTTTCATCTGAAACATTCAAGAGGACAATATCAACAAGACATAATCTTATGGTCCCTCTTGCCTTCTCATCAAGCTTATCCCAATCCTCATCTAACATCATTGTAGGTGAATTTCTCTCATTACAAACAAATAATCACTGATCTCTCTCTTCAAGGAGATCCTCCATTTTTAATTTTCACATCTCATAACTAGATCCATTGAATCTTTTCAATAACTAAAGCGAGAAGTAGAACTCATTATAACACACTTCTTTTACAAATCAGCAATAACACAATAGTAAAGCTCCCACTATGGCCAAAAACCTTCAAGCTTTTTGTAGAAAGGCATCCCAAACTCTACCCAAATGTTAGCTTTGATACCAAATGTTGAAAATGGAGGTAATTATGTAGCTTAAAACTTGTAAAACTATGAGATTGTAGATCTAATTAAGTGTTCTTTGTTACAAGTTCTTTGCATATGATTAGCTGTTTAGATCAGTACACCCAATTGTAAAGAAACAGGTACACAGAAGAATGAGACAAGAAGGATAGAAGTGACACAACATATACATGGTCAACCCTTTTGCGGAAAACCTCCTCCACCATAATCAATAGATACTATGTCTTCTAGAACAAGATTACAATATCATCAATCCTTCATTGATATGCTTCCTTTGCCAGAGCATGTCCTTCTTCACAACTTGCAATAAACTCTCATGAAACTCTCTTCAACTTGCTGCAATTAATAGACAATTATGAGCATTGTAAACTCCAAAGGGTTGATCAAAACAATAACACAAATCTCCTCACAAATATCTATGCCTAGATTGTGCAAGTATAGTTCCATCTTGTAACATGAAGTCAAAACCAAAGTCTCTTCAATTTAGGTGCCCCAAACTGAACACTTAATTGATAGTTGGTCAAGAAAATATTTTCCAAGTTTCTCCTCAAAGTTGGTCCCCAAGAATGGGCCCACTTAACTCAGCCTTGTAAATATCTTCTCATGCAAAAGGTGTTAATTCCAAGATGCCAACTTGGGCTCCCAAGGTGGGTCCAATTCAATTTTTGTTAGCTGAAACATATATCTCCATCAATTCATAGAAACATTATGCATGATTGATCATCCCCACTTAACTAAATGTGTCCACCTATTATCTGTCATGCAACTGAAGTCATTAGTCATGCAACTCAATTCAACTGAAGTCAACTAGCATTCAACTGAAACTAACTACATGCAACTAAAGATAACTAAACCATAACTAAACTGAACTGAACTGAACTCCACTCATGTAAATATCAATCCTAATTTTTAGGATCTTTACATGCATTATTGAAGTGTTATTAATCCTCCAAATAGTTAACTTAAGCAAGGTGGGTTCCACCTTCCATGTGGGTGCCCCATGTACTCCTATTTTGTAGGAGTTCTTCTTGGGAATCCCCACATGTTCCTATCATTTAGAAATAATTACAAATGTTAATTTACATGTTCATTTCATTTAAATTGAATATCTTTCTAATCCTAGTGTTGTTAAGAATTACATGCAGAAAATATCAATTAAATGCAAATAAAGATTATATAGAGGAATGAAAAACACAAAAATAACAATAGTGAGAGACAATATTTAAAGTGGTTCACCCAATCTCGGGCTACATCCACCAATAGAGATTCCAATATTATTATCCAGTAAATAGAACCGATTACAACTAGTAATCCTTACAGCTCAATACCACTGCAATGCTACAATATAATATCAATGAAAACCCTAACCGTTAGCCTTTAATCAAGACTTCAGGGGAAACTGTGCTAATAAAAGTGGGGAAAATTTAACCTCTGAGTCTGATTAGGCTCCATATACCAACAATCTCCCACTTGGAGACTGATCATAACACCATTGACCCTGTAGCTCCTATTGGAAAGAAGCACCTTGGATCCTATTGTTCTGATTTTATTATTTTCAGTCTTGAATACCAACCAAAGTTGAAGAGGAGCTCAACTTCTCCCTTGGAACTGCCTTTGTAAAAATATCTGTTGGATTGTCATATGTATGTATCTTTTTTAGCCTTAACTGTCCATCATCCAACACCAATCGAATGAAGTGATACCTCAAATGTATGTGTTTGGTCTTTGAATGCAAGGAAAAATTCTTTGCAAGATGTATGACACTCTGGCTGTCCATAAACAAATAATTGTTGGCCTGTTATTTTCCCAATTCTTCCATGAAAGATTACAGCCATATCATCTCCTTGCTTGTCTTTCTTGCAGCTACATACTCTACCTCTTTGGTGGATAAAGCAACCACCTTTTACAACCTTGAGATCCAACTTACTATTGTTCCACCTATAGTAAAGAAATAACCTATAGTACTATGCTTAGTATCAATAACCCCTACCAAATCTAAGTCCACATAACCTGCTAAATTAGTATTAAAGACCCCAAAACATAAATGTTTATTGGATGTACCTCTCAAATACCTAAGAACCCATTTTACTGCATTCCAATGCTTCAATCCAAGATTACTCATAGACCTGCTTACAACTCCAACAACATGTGCAATATCTGGTCTTGTGCATACCATGGCATACATTAAACTTTTTATAGTTGAAGCATATGGTACCTTGGACATTTTTTCTTCTTCCTCTTGTGTCTTTGGACACATCTCCTTAGTCAATTTCAAATGACTAGCCAAAGGTGTGCTGATAGCTTTTGCATTCTCAATGTGGAATCCCTGCAACACCTTTTTAATGTAACCAACTTGAGATAGAGTCAATTTTCTATTCTTCCTATCTCTACAAATTCTCATACCAAGGATTTTTTTTGTTTCCCCCAAATCTTTCATAGTAAATGATTTTTCTAACTTCTATTTTAACTCACTTATGTGATCCATGTTAGACCCCGCTACAAGCATGTCATCAACATATAAACATAAAATAATGCAACTGTCATTATCCAACCTCTTAAAATAAACACAATGGTCAGAATTACACCTGTTGTAGCCTTTCTCAGCCATAAAACTATCCAATTTCAAATACCATTGCCAAGGTGCTTGTTTCAAGCCATATAAACTCTTCTTCAATCTACACACCAGTTTCTCCTTGCCTTTGACCTAAAATCCTTGGGGTTGTTCCATATATATCTCCTCCTCCAAATCACCATGGAGAGAGGAGGTTTTCACATCTAGTTGTTCTAAATGTAAATCTTCAACAACCACAATACTTAAAATAGTATGAATAGAAGTCATCTTAACAACCAAAGAAAAAATATCAACAAAATCAATGCACTTTTTCTATGCAAATCCTTCTACAACTAACTTGGCTTTAAATCTATTCTTACCTCCATCTTCCTCTTTCAGCCTACAAACCCATTCATTTGGAAAATCCTTTTTACCTGCAAGCAACTTGCATAATTCTCAAGTCTATTTTTTCAACAAGAAGTCCATTTCTTCTTCCATTGCATGCTCCCACTAAAACTTTGTTTCCACCTGCATAGCTTCATCATACCCTTCAAGTTCACCAACATCTATTAACAAAATAGAATATAAAGAGGGAGAAAACCTTTTAGGAGGTCTACTTAGCCGTGTTGACCATCTAACATTCACTGGAGTTTGTGGTATTTATTGTTGTTGTTGTAGAGCATGAGTAACCATTGGGACATTACTATTTGGAGTATCATCCAGCACCACAAAATCCTTTTCTTTCTTCTCATGCTACTACAACTAATCTTTGTACAACACCTTCTCATTGAATGTAACATCCCTACTTCTCACAATTTTTATATTTTTAACATCCCAAAGCCTATAAAAAAATTCATCAATGCCATACCAACAAAGATAAACTTTTTTTATTTTGCATCCAACTTGGTTCTATTTTTAGAATTTATATGTGCAAATGCTTCACATCCGAAGGTTTTGAGAAAAGAATAAATCACCTTCTTACTTGTCCATGCTTCCTCAGGAATACCACAACCCAAATGAACTGAAGGACCTCTATTAATTAAATATACAACGGTATTGACAACCTCTACCCACATGTTTAAAGGCATCCCAACATGCAATCTCATGCTCCTTACACGCTCCATTATTGTCCTATTCAAGTGCTCAGACACTACATGTTCTTGTGGAGTCCCTAGAACCGTTTTTCCCTACGAATTCCATTAAAGGAACAATAATCCTCAAATTATTTTTTGCAATACTCATTACCATTATCAAATCTAAGACATTTTGATCTTTTACCTATCTCATTCTCAACCAAGCTTCTCCATTTCTTAAATGTTTCAATTACATCATATTTTTGTTTAAGAAAATAAGTCCAAACCTTCCCAATTGCATAATCTATGAATGTAAAATAATACCGAGAGCCACTAAGAGAAGATACTTGAGCCAGTCCCCATACATCCGTATTCACAAGCTCCAACTTTTCATCTTTCTTTTGCTTCCCATCCTTGAGAAAACTAACTCTCTTTTGTTTTCCATACACACAACTTTTCCATCAGAAACCATATTACAGCCGTTTCAGTACGGTGAAATTCACCCAGGAGCCAGTAACTTCACCACCGCCACTACTTCCATGCCAGTATATTGCATGTCTCAAACCTGCAACTATTTCATTCTTTGCGTTTACGCTTATTCTTGTTTCCTTCATTTTCTCTGCAGCACAACAAAATTTGAAGGAAAATGCTGGCTCCTAAAAATGTAGATTCTTGGCACTGCACATACCAAGACTTTGGGGCTTGATTTTGTTGGTATGCTTCATGCAACCTTCATTCCGCCTAAGTGCACTGGCGGTGGAATTTCTCGCCAGGCCGCCCGGATGTTTTTTCGCAGCAGAGCATTGTGAACTCAAATGCAGCAAATATTCGGAGATTCTTCCGCTTTTCCAAGGAACTGCATAAAGGTTGGTCTCTCCTGATAAAACAACCCAAAGATTCATAAGACATAATCAAAACTGCTTTATGGACCAGCATGAAACCAGACCGCGAATCTAAAACAAGATCGCCAGGCGTACTCCGGGAAAGAATCAGGCATCTCCGTCAGGTTCGTCACCACATTTTTCCTCTTCGAATTCCTTCCCTTTATCTCAGCACTGTGCCAAAGGTTAAATATCATCCCGCTAAACTTCGACCGCCCTTTCCGCGAACACTTTCCCAGCTGATCAGCCATGCATCTCTGGGTCGGGACAGCGCATTCACCGCTGGGTGCATAAATGAGCGCCAGAGCTGGCTCGCTTCGCCGGCTTTCCATACTTCTGCATTCAAAACACTGCTTGTTGTGGATGTTCCACCTGAGCTTTTCCTACAAATTTCCTCACTCAAAATAACACCAACAACATCATCAAATTTCAATGTATTTGAAACATAAACAGAATTGCTAATAGACATTACCAAGTTGTTCCAGCTTTTAGGAAAATAACACAAAATAAAAAGAGCCCTAACTTCTTCATCAAAGTTTACATTTATAGAAGTTAATTGATTGGTAACCATATTAAACACATTTAAATGATCAACAACTGACCCACCTTCTACCATTTTCATATTAAATAAATGCTTCATAAGAAATACCTTATTCGAAGCAGAAGGATTTTCATATAACTTCGTCAAGGTTCCCATCAACTCTTGAGTTGTCTTTATTGTTGTAATATTGAGTGCCACCGATTGTGCCAGGCAAAAATGAATGGTTCCCAGTGCCTTTATGTCTAGAAGATTCCATTCCTCATCACTCATTGTTGTTAGTTTCTTGGATATTCCTTTTGACGACCTCCATAAATCCTTCTATAGAAATAATCCTCCATCTGCATCTTCCATAACTGATAGTTCTACCCATTGAATTTATCTACCTTCAATTTACCCTTGTCCACCATTTCTCTCACTTAACCATGAGACTTCCACTCAACCGTGAGACTTTCCTACAAATAATAATCAAACACAACCTACTCTAATACCACTCTCATAGGAATTGCATGTAGAAAAAATAATAATTAAATGCAAATAAAGATTAAACAAAGGAATGAAAAACACATAAATAATAACAAATGAGAGACAATATTTAACGTGGTTCACCCAAACTTGGGCTACATCCACCAACAAAGAGTCCAATATTATTATCTAGTAAATAGAACCGATTACAACCAATAATCCTTATAGCTCAATACCACTGCAAATGCTATAATACAATATCAATGGAAACCCTAACCCTTAGCCTTTTATCAAGACTTATGTCGATTATAAAATAGGGCTTTTATGTCGTCCAATAGAAATAATTAACTCCCAACACCTTTATAAAATAATAAAAATTGTGAGAGGTTTTGGGGGCACTTACCCTCAACCTTGCCTTATATCGTGACAGGGAGCATGCCAAGGGTGCTGCCCTTGGACCCCGCAAGGGGCATTACCCCTTGAGCCCATCTTGAGGGGAAATCGCATTGATAAAAGTGGGGAACATTTAACCTCCGAGTCTGATTAGGCTCCATATACCAACAAGTATTGGGGAACACTTTCCAAGGACTTAGGAGATGCATGAAATATGTTTAGGATTGCAATTAAATGGAATCTTATTCCCAACATTATGGACTATGAAAATTAGATGTCTTTAATAAGGGTATTAGGACTAGGTGTACAATTGTTGTATGTGACTACAACATAAAAGAGCTTGTAGACTTGCAAAATATCACAAATCAAGGGCAAGCAAACCATTAAAATTCTCTTTGATCACAACATGGATTCACTAAATGAATTGTAAATGCTAAAAAAAAATAGATAACCATTATTCCTTAGCAAAAATCATAGATGATAACTTTTAGGCTTGGGATTGAGCATAGTCACTAGGTGAAAATGGGAAGGATTAAAAAAGAATAAGGTTAAGATTACACCAATATCTTAACCAGAATGGGATGGGGTCCCACTAGGCATGTTAAAAATCATTAAGAGTTCTAAAGTTCTTGTTTATAACCAACACATTGTGCATGTCTAACAATAATAAAAAGACTTGCGGGTTGTCTCCTTGTAATATTTTCAATGAGCTCCCACTTTTCACTTGAAAGAGGAAAAAGGAAAATGGAGAAGAATATGAAAATAAAACCTAATCTATGAAGGCCATAAGCCAAGAGAATGGAGTATTTCCATGACACTAGGGCTTATACACATGAATCAATCACATTGATTGAGACTACCTAAATTAAAATGGAAGGAAGGGATAGGGGAGAACACATCTAGATAAAGTAGACAAGCACGAAAAAAATAGTATCTTAGTCACCAAAGTGAATATAATCAACAATAATAAAAGAAGCAATGAAAAATCACATTTATATTAGCTATAATGAGGTTCAAGAGAAAAAGAGATATAATTGTACCTTAAGGCTAAGAACTACAAAAATGGTAGGGATTTACCTAGAAATATCTACCAATATTTTTTAGCTCATAAAATATCATTATATTTATATCAAGACTTTTCCAAACCCACAATGATATTTTTCAAGCCCAAAATAAGAGTTTGAACTTGCAAGCTGATTAAGGAGATGATGATATCTCTATGAATTTAGCACATTCAAATACTTTTATGGTGGTTAAAGTCTAATGTGTAGGCCATGTGTACATGTTAAACTAAATTTATTGGCCTTGAATGCCTTGGAGAGTAGTTGAGAGATCTTGAGTAGAGTGCAAGGTTACTTATTTTAATGAATTATATCATTATGTGCTATGGAGGTTGTCCTTGGGTAGGTGAACTATATAAGTAATGAATGAATTCATTGCAAATAATGTGACTGATCGTGAATACTAAATAGATTTGTGAGGCAAAACTTTGATTGTGGTAGAATAACAAAAAATTATTGTAGAGGAGCCACAAACTTTAGAAGTGGATAGTATAAGTTTTTCACAAAGAAGAAACATCAAGAGCATGTATTACACTTAGTGGACCATTGGATGAATTACATTATGATAGATCAAATGGTACATGCTAAGTTATGGTAAGAGACTTCTCTATTTTCTTTTAAAGTTCCATAGTTTGATCCACCACTTTTATGAATGTATTTTCAATTAAATCTTGGTTGTAGATTGAAGTGGCAATGTGCAAACTTTAAATCTCCTTAGGGTCATGATAGATGTACTATGGATCTTGGAAAATTGGATTGAATTTTATAAAGTCTCTCTGTAAATGTGTTTTAATCATAATGAGTAAAATATATTAAAACTTTCCAACTCATCTTACATAACCAATGAGGGAATTTTGGATTTGAAACATTAAATTTTGCTTCTAAAGACTCATGAGTCAATAATAAAGCTTTATCAAATGATGTGGATTGGTCCTCATCACAAATTTATTTTACTTTATTATATCACGACTTCATAATAAGGAAATAAAATAATATTTCTCCAAACCTTTGGCGGTAAGCCTCAATGATGACTTGGACTTCATGAACCAATGGCGAGAGGTTTAGATGTTTGAACTTGTACTTTCTTTATAATCTGGACTAATATTTGTTTATTTGATAAAATAAATGGTGTGGGATTAACCTTGGACCTAAAGCCATGTCCTTAGTACTTCTTAGGAAAATATTTAATTCCTAAATATTGAGATAGAAACTTTTGACTATTGGTATAACAATGTTTAGGCCTCAAATTGATGATCTTTATAGAATGTGAGTGTTGGGAGGAATGAAGAAGAATGACTATCTTTATAGTTTTGTGTTGTCATTGATGTCACCATGTTACTCAGGTTGTGATTGCAAGTCTAAGTTAGTGCTTGATCTGGTATTTTGGTCTCGTATCTTAACTGGTATACAAGCTACACCCTCTAGTATTTTAGTCTGTAATCCTCTACAATTGATAGTTGTTGCTTGTAGTTTTGGGAAAAAAATTGGATGTTTAAATCATGTATGTTTAGAATCTCTCGTGCTCCAGTGCTTGTAAGGCATATCGACATTATTCTGTTGATTACTTTTTTCAATTAAGTCCATTTCTGGTCAACTTCATGAATAAGTTGTGATTCGAGTTTTTTTATGAAAATATATGTATGACCTATTGTAGGTCTATGCCAACATGATAATGCATTCTACATGTTTTGATTTATTGGTTAGAAAAAACTTGCAAATACATGAAGCTGACAGTTGGTTTTTTTGGTAATCAAGGAAATACATCTAATTAGGCCAACCTAATTGATGCTTGTAGATGGATCGAGTATATATGTTGAATTTTTTTTTAATATTGTGAGATCAATGAGGTAGTTGTGAATGCAAAGGAGAAGAAGTGTGAATATGATGAAGTGTGTCAAGTCAGTTTACTGAGCATCACCAAAATTGTATCAACACTTATTAGGTGCACTCTCATTAGTTCATTTTGGTTGAGAAGTCAATATTTGTTTTGTAATATTTTTGTAGGCGTGAGCCTGGTGGGGTAAGTGTTTTTGGCCCAGATAGTGAGTCCCATTTAGGTTGAGCCCTGGAAGTGGTTTTATATTCAATTTTGAACTACTTTATTGTGAGTTACAATCCCTGCCTGTGGTTTTTCTCCTCATTGGGTTTCACATAAAAACTGTGTTCTTTTGTGTTGATTTTTCTTTCTCATATTTGCATTTCTATGTCTATACCGAATAACAAAAGAGTGTGGTCATGGAAATTGATAAGCGAATTTTTGAATTTTAAATTTGGTGACAACCGACCCACTTCTCTCGCTTGTCTTGCACCTTTTAAAATTTTGTATCAAAGCTATGGTTCCTTGGTGTAGAGCTTAACCACTTAAGGAAGATCCTAAAGGTTGATCAAATGGATGATAAAGAAGAACTCCAGACTGTGCTTGAGGATCTTGAAAAAGTTGAAAATGAAAACAAAGATCTAAAAGATAATCTTGATGATGCAAATGAATGTGTCCAAAAGTTGAAAGAACAATCAAAAAAATCAAGGAAAGACATAGAGAAGTAAGTGATCAACAGAAACAAGAGATCATTGGACTGAAAGTGCTTGTATAAGAAAAGAGGAGAATTGAAGAATGTCTAAATACAATGGTGCAAAACAAATCTAATGAATGCTCTAAACTTGAACATGAGGTAATAAACTTGAGAGTAGAACTAGAGAAGGAAAAACTCTATGAATTTTTTTTTAGATCTAGCTCCAATAAGCTTGAAGAACTGCTATGCGGACAAAACCAAGTAAAGACAAAGGTGGTTTGGGAAATGAAACAAGTGAAAGTTCAAAGGACAATCAAAGGACTCAAGAAAAAGGGAAGTAGAAAAGAAATTCAAGAAATTTTTCAAAGAGACCACCTGTGAGATAGCCTAATGCACAAAGGTATTCATCTTTCAATGGTATTTTCTTTTTCTGTAATAAATATGGTCACAAGGCAACAAAATGTAGGAACAGTATGAATTAGTTTCCTAGTTCTTTCTCTGGACAATGTTTTTCATGCAAGAAGATTGGACATAAAGATACTGAATGCAAATCATGCAAATTTCAAGTAAGAATGATCAGTCAGGTGATGATGAATAGGTTTAATGGAGGCAAAATGAATCAATCTTTTAATGGATACTACTATACCTACAACATATTTGGACACAAAGCAAATCAATGTAGATCGTGAAGTAATGGAGGTCAAACTAATCAGAAAAGTGTTGTCTACTATAATTGTAACAAACCTGGACATATCTCAAATTTTTGCAAAAGTGAGAAGGGAAAGCAATCTACTCTAGTAGAGAAGAATGGAACGATAAAGAAGATCAACAAAGAAGAGATGAAGCAAGAGATGAATAAGATATGGAAGAAGAAAGAAGAAGAACCTAAAACTACTAATGTGTATATTCCCTCATCCGGTATGAACAATTCCTCTGGGAACTAGATCGAGCATGGTCTTAGGGGGAGCATTATCAAAAAATTGTAAAAATCCCCTAGATAAAAGGTGTGTCAGAGTTTGGCACAAGGATGTATTGTGAAGAATGAATAAACATAAGTTTTGGAAAATAAATTAGAAGAAAACATGTTGGCATGCTAATTTGTGGATCAAATTAGGGTTTTCTATGTTGATAAGAATGGTTTTAGCAACTTTTTGATGCCTACCGCATTAAATGTGAATTAGGGAAAATGGAGTATGTATAAGGTAAAAATTGGTAAGTCTTTTTTATCACTTGATCACTTGAACAGTTTGAAAGGCATCTTGAAGTGATATCAAAGTGATTTGAAGCATTTCTAAAGTAATTTGAAGGAATTATTATAGATTCTTAAGAATTATTTCTCAATTTGCAAAGTGGAAGAAGGGAAAAAGAAGAAGTTTCAACTGAACAATAATGAATTCAAGAAAGAAAAGCGCAACAATGGATAAAGGATTAGGTGGAAACATTCCATTGAAGTTGAAAAGAGTTGAATTTGATCATAGAAAGATAAAGGAAATGGAACTAGGGCTGAAGGAAAATGAGTTGCAAAGCTTAAAAACCCTAGGTATGGATTTATGGGCAGAATTTCCTTGGTTTGTTGATAGAGATTTCATCTTATTCTTGTTGAGTCGATTCAAGAATGACAGTATTGTGTTGGACAAACCCTACTTGATCATGAAGGAAGTGATCAAAGCGATTACTAGTTTGTGTAGTATTGGGGATCTCCTTGGGAAGAAAACAGTGAAATATAAAGATGTGGAGGAACTTACTAGTATTAATAAAGACCCTAGAGTTCTATTGATAAACACTCTTGCAGAATCCACCATAAGGTATATTGCGTACGACATTTCTTATAAAATATATTTCAAAAATCATGAAGGTTCGACTTTGACTATTGTTGTATATCAAGTGCTCACATGATGGTTAAAGAAAATAGATAGTTTGATCTATGTAGCCTATTACTTGAAAACCTAATTGAGAATTCCTGAATGTCATTAGTTGAGGGTTATCCTTTTTGGTTTGGATCTTTGCTTGTGTTCTTGACTTTTTACTTTTTGAACTCACTACTAAGAAGAGAAAATGTTGTGTGGGAATTTGGTATTCCTGTTGGAAAACAAGTTTACAGATACTTGGAATTGTTGGCAGACAATGTAAGTGTGTGCAGAACATATTTCACATCCTTAAAGTTAAATATGTGCTCTAGTATGTCAATACCTAGTCAGTTTGAAGTGGGTTCATTAGTCAATTTGAAGTGGGTTCATCCTCCGATAAGAAAGAGTTCGAAGTTATTATTGGTGAGCCCCCTCCAGAACCTAAAAAGAGAAAAAATATTGTAACAAATGTCTCAAAAGAAAAGAATAATGAAGAAGAATTTTTGTTTGGATTTGACTCCTTTGACCCAAAGGATATACGGATGCTACTAGACAAGGGTGAAATGAAGAAGATATGGTTAAAACCTTCTAGTTGGTTAAGGAAGTTGCTGATGTCTGATTGGATCATCTCTCTGGAATTCTCTCTAATGTAGATAATTGTGAACAACTATGTTTGTATTTTGATCATAGATCCTCCTTTACATAGTTATCTTTGTTGGAAGGTATAAGTGAAAGAATGAATTTGGCTATGATTGCATGGAAAATGATTCTTTTGATAATAAGAGAGGTACAAGAAAAGCTTTCATGTAAAAAGTATCATTCTCGTTTGAATGTTTGAAATGGAAGTTGGAATTTATGTGTATATACAAGTTCATCATATACATATGTTTACATCCTACCTTTTGGTCACCCTTTTCTATTGATGTCAAAGGGGGAGAGAGTCATGTGAGCAAGGAGGGAGTTATGCTAAGGTGATAGGAGAGAATGTTGTGTTTTGAAAATTTTGGCACATGTTGCCATCAATGACAAAGGGGGAGATTGTTGGAAGAATGGCTATCTTTATAGTTTTGTGTTGTAATTGATGTCACCATGTTACTCGAGTTGTGATTGCAAGTCTAAGTCGGTGCTTGATCTAGTGTTTTGGTCCAGTCTCTAAACCGGTATACAAGCTACACCCTCTGGTATTTTAGTCTACAATCCTCAACGGTGTATAGTTGTTGCTTGCATTTTTGGGAAACACTTTTTGGATGTTGAAAGCATGTATGTTCATAATCTCTTGTGCTCCAATGCTCATAAGGCATATCAACATTATTTTGTTGATTAATTTTTGAAATCAAGTCTATTTCTAGTCAACTTCATGAATAAGTTGTGATTCAAGTTTTGTTATGCGGATATATGTGTGACCTATCGTAGGTCTATGCCAACACGATAATGCATCCTACACATTTTGATTTATTGTTTAGAAAGAATTTGCAAATACTTGAAGCCGACAGTTGGTATTTTTGGTAAACAGGGAAATGCATCTAATTATGCTAACTTAATTGATGCTTGCAGATGGATCGAGTAGATATGTTGAACAATTTTTTAAGATTGTCAGATTGATGAGGCAATTGTGAACGCAAAGGAGAAGTGTGAATATAATGAAGTGTGTTAAATCAGTTTACTAAGCATCACCATAACTATATCAACACTTATTAGGTGCACTCTCATCAGTTCATTTTGGTTGTGAAGCCAATTTTTGTAGGCAGTGGGCCTCCTTGTTAGCAGTGAGCCTTATATATTCAGTTTTGGAACTACTTTATATTGTGAGTTAATCCTCACTGTGGTTTTTCCCTCATTGGGTTTTCCATGTAAAATCTAGTGTTCTTTGTGTTTATTTTGCTTTCTATTATTTGCATTTGATGTTCATACTTAATAACAGAACGGTGTGCTTGTGAAATTGATAAGTGTTAAAGTTTTGAATTTAAATTTGGTGATAACTAATTTACCCCCCCTCTCAATTGTCCTGCGCCTTTTAACAATGAGAGAATGCCATGCGACACTACTAAGATCATAATGTGAGACCCATTGAACATAAAGAAGTAGACTAGGCAACTGACACAAACTACTTGAAGATGATCCAATGACTCATGAAGGTTCATAAGTAAATTTATCATTGACATTTGGGAACCCCCATGAACTAACCAAATTTCCATGTTAACATACATCAACCAATAGTGGGAGCCTTAGGAACCATGAGCATAAAAACAACTCGAACCTCCTATAGAATTTTAGATATAAGAAATCAAATGGCTAATAAAGCTTGAGACCTTAATACACAAAGTACTTCACCTCTTGCAACCTAGAACAAGGCCACCATGAATAAGAACTTAGAGCCCAAATATGGCAAGGGAGACTAATCTTTAATGAAGTTCAAGCAAGGAATCAAAGCACATGAGAATGGAATAAGACCATGAAAATATCTCTGAAATTATATGTTAATATAGAGGGCTAGGATAGACAAAGGGAAAAATGGAGCTTAGCAGGGTACCTAAAATGGAGCCGTAGTTGAAATATCTTAGATCAATTATTAATATTAGAGCACAAGGACATTAGGGGAAGCTAATAAAAAGAGGGATGAAATGCTGCAAGTAGAAAAGTTTTAAAATGTAATACAAGATATATTACACTATATTAACTTATCTATATTTTTTTAATTATTAGTAAAAATGGGATTTCAAAAAGGGGCCCATCCCTTTCACAAAAGAATAGCCAAAAAATTGCAACAACACAAAAAGATTGTACATAGAAAAAATGGCCATAAAAAAACTAAACTACAACTAAGAACTAGTAGAAAAATAATCAAACAATAGAGAACACCCACACACAATAACACAAACAAAACAAGAGAGAATCAACCACTACTACGTCCCATTTCTTCCTTATGAGTTCTAGATGTTCAACACAATCCACATGCTCAGAGTTCAAAGAAATCAACCCCTTTATTTTCTTACCACAATTTTGAAGCTAGGGCCAAACTAATTAAAATAAGCCAGGCTTTCATGTTTTCCCTTAAAGATATTTAAACTCTGCATAGTTTTTAATTATGACGATACTAATACCAACCATAGTTTCCAAGTTGCTTTTAATATAATGGAGCTCTAACTCCACTGACTTAATCCTTTCTTCCAACTTTTCATAATTGAAGATTTAATGTTAGCTTTGTTAATTCTCAAAAAAAACCATTTCATAATTGAATGGTGGACTGAATCCATCTTCTTTTCACTTCCAAAGTTTTTAAATTTCAAAAATTATTAGTAAATATAATTTAATAGATTGAATAATTGTTAAGAAAAAAACATATCTTTTAACTTGCTCATTAAATGTATAAGTACAAATGCTATCATCCAACCTAACATAGTGGTTTTGTAACATGATTAAGCAAAACGGTAATAGAGTTTTCCCTATTACCTATATTTGATCATTTTTAGTTTTCAACTTTCCATTGAAGGATCATTGCACTTCTGACTAAATTCTAACCAGCTGTTTTTATTTGTTGAAAAATCCATTTTGTATTAACCAACTAAATTAACCACCAACACAAGCTTTCCACCGTCCTAACTTCTACCTTGATATCTAGAGGCCACATTTTATTGTGGCAAGATATAAGTGGAACAGGTGTCATATTTAGCATGTAAGTATTGTTTCATATAATGTGTTGGTGTCTCCAAAGGCATACTAGTGTCCTTAATTATGTGAATGCATCTTCTTTACTTGTTGATACCAAGTACTTGCACATGTGGCATCTATCCTTTTTATTTTTGTAGTCAATGTTGAAAGGGAAAAAGGGTGTCTATGGAAACTTTATTTTAGTTTTTTATTCTATCTATTTAATTCTATAGTGGAGCGGGTTTCAATAGTGGGGATAGAAGTAGTCCTCAGTGGGTTCCATAGTGGCATCTAAACTCGTTATCCAAGCCCCAGGAATGCACCGGGGTGGACATGGCCATGCATCATGTAGCATCCACAGTACGGGGCGGCTATTGATTGATGTGACTGCAAAAAACTCACCTCACCCTCATAAAAATGCTAAAATGCAGAGGTGTAGCGCTGACTATTTGGATGCTGTGTCAGGTGGGTCCCTCCTAATTTCACCGTTTTCCCAATTTCCTTAACCTTACTCTTTTCTCAGTTTTCGTTCTATAGCTATTAACCGCGCAGTTTCATCAAGTATTAAATAAATTGCATAAAAACTGGTAGAGTTGTTGAGCTGTAACTATCACGGTTTTCAAGTGTATGCAGAATGGCTTGGCGCGGTTTCAGATGCACAATGTTTTTGTGTAATTGAAATGTATTTAAGATTTCTATCTTAATTTCATGCTGCAAGAAAAAGGGTTTCATGAAGTAGGCTATTTCTTTAGCCAATATTTATGCCGGAAAACTCTATGAAGGCGGAAAGTATTATGATTTTTAAAAATTTATATATTATTAAATTAAATAAATAATGGTTATGCTGTATTTATTTTTGGTTTCTCATTTAATAAATAAAATAACTTTTAATTAGTTAAATAAATAAATAAATTTTGTATTTATTAATATGTTTTTGTGTATTATTAAAAATTGATATTTTTATACATATATAAGTAATTTTTACATAAAGATTATTTTTTGAAAATAAGGTTAGATTAATAAAATTTTTTTTTTTGATCGGTAAAAAGAGTTTATTATATTGAATTTAAAAGGAGAGTACAACAAATAATCTTGGATTACATTAGAGAGAAAGAACCCCGAAAGCCACCACACCAGAACAACTAACACCATAGATTATCAAAAACAACCAAAGACTCTACCCCGAGACTAAAAGCACAACTACAATTTTGCACCACGACCAGGTCTTCCCTTGGTCTGAGATCGCAGGACCATAGCAAAGCTTTTCCTTTTCAAATTCCTGTCTTTCCTCCCTTTGACGACTTGCCAGCCATCCTCCACCTTCGCAGCTTCCTTCTGCCATTCCAATCCCTTTGCTACACAACCGACCTGCACCATTTCTAACTCCTCCCTCTTCCCATCCTCAACTGCTTCAGAAAGCATCCATGCTTCGTCCTCCATTAATTGCTCATTCTGCCTTCCCTCCCCCCCACAGCTTACCCCATTGTCCTTCAACTTCGCCAGGCCTGATTTCTCCCTACATTCTGGCGTTTTGGCTCCCTGTTGAGATTCCGCTGCTTTCCCTTCAAGGCCGTTTTCCATAGCAGCATCTTGCTCTCTAAGAGACTCTATAGAGCTGGTCTCCCTCAGTGGCTCTAAGTCCCTTACATTCTGTTGTAAATCAGATTTACCCGCTGCCTCAAACGTAACCTTAGCTTGCTGATCTAAATTTTCCTCCTGCTTTTCAACTGCATAATGGCTACGTGAGGCTTCCTGCCACCAAGTAGCTGGTTTAGTCCATCTGGGTTTTGCACATTGTGCTGCAATATGACCAGTTTGGAAGCATCTCCTGCATCGAAAAGGAACCCCTTCATAGTCCAGAGGTTGTGCCCAACAACCTTTAGAAGTTTTAATTGAGACCTCTTCAGGAAGAAGGTTTGAAACATTCATCTCCACCAAAATTCGAGCATAGGTGGAGTGCAAAAGATTAGAAGATCTTTCATCAACCATCAGAAAATCCCCTAAAGAATTTCCAATGGCTTCCAAGCAAGACTCAAACCACAAATGTAGAGGCAGGTTTGGGAGTCTTACCCACAAAGGGACTTTATCAAAAGTCTCAGAGGCAGGGTTAAAATCTGGATGCCAGGGTTTCAAGGACAGAGCATACTTCTCCTCCCAACTCCAGAAGTATTCACACAAAACTTTATTTCTATCACCCACAGACTCAAACACCACAGTGAAAAAACCCTTTGCAGCTGGGTAGATCTGGATGCAACCTTCCACAATGGGGGCCCAATGCTCAGATATCCATTTGTGTAAATCACAGAGCCGAGGCCAAAAACCTTTGAAACGTCCTATTAGCCCCAGATGAGAGAAGACTTCAATATTGTGCATGACCTCCGCCTCAAGCTCTTCCTGCAAAACAACTGTCGGTTTCTCTGCCTCGGCAGCAGCATTTGTGATTCCAGTTGACTGAAGATTCTCCTCCCCCGCCCGGCTTCCACCTGCTATCGGCCTGAAACATGGGTCTGCTGAACTCTCATCTGGCATATCCTAACCGCGATTCACGCTAGCCAGAACAAAAGAAGTTTTCGCGTTCCCCTTTGCGAGACCCCTTGCGCGAGTCTTTTAATATTTCACCGTGGCCGAGGAGCTCACAACCCACATAAGCGATCTCCACAACCTTTGTTTAGAAGATCACCGCATTGAGGAGCCCACAGTATTGCCTTTCTTTGCCCGATTCGTAGGGAGAAACCCTAACCTCCACTTTCGCGTAGCATTCGGTAGTTGAGCTCCATCAATTCCTTTTTGATTTTGAGTTTTAAAAATGTTAGCCCTATTAAGATTTGGGCCTTAGTTGTTGGCACCTCTGGGGCAGAAGCCCACCGAGTTCACGAAGACCTCCTTAATGGGAGGTAAAATGTAAAAACTCATTATTGGCGGTAAGAGGTGACCAGGTGAGGTTTGAACCTTGGTTGTTGGCTCTGAGGGCAAGAAGCCCCACCATTTCACCCAGGGTCACCCCGATAAATGATATATTTATAATTTAGTATAAATTAATAATTAAAAATTATGTTTAATTTTGTAGATTAATGTATTTTGATATTAATGTGGAATTATGAGTAAATATAATGGATAAAGATATTTAATTTTATGATTAGAGAATGATGGATTATGTAAAGTTTGATAGGTATTTGTGAGTTATCTTAAAAAAAAAAACATTATGTAAATTTATTAACAAAGTTTGCTATGAAATGGTGTTATAACTAAGCTTATAATGAAATGTGGTAGTTAAATTTAAATCCATTGAAAATTGTGGCATTTGAATTGCATTGAATAATTGTAATGCTGGATTTTTAAGTATATAGTGGAATTATCAAATAGGGGGGGAACTTTTTGGATTGTTGAGAGAACTTTTAGGGCAATGCAAAAACAAAAACTTGAATGAAACATTAAGAAATAAAAAAAATAGGTGTGACAAAAGAGGGTCATGATTTGAATCCACTATTAAACCTTCTCAACTTGCAATTCCTCAACTAAGCACATAAATGAAAAACCAACTTATCATTATTAGTTACAACTAGCAAGTGGGCAAATTTTTGCTCACAAAATGAAAGTTTTTACTTTTAATCCTAAAAGGAATAGGTTTATGAAGACTTGACATGTGTTAAGGGAACCTATAGTTCAATATTAATAAAAAATTACTTGTATAACTAAAGTTATTTATTTCATCAATATTGAGATTATATCAAGTAGAATCTAAGTTTTCAAAAAGCTAAATGAAAACAAATCATCCATTTTAACTCTTATTTCAATTTTTTTTATATATAAATATTATTTTTATTATCTATCTAGACTTTTAAATAGATAAACACATAAACAAGTAAAGAGATAAGAAAAGACATAAACACTATTTATTTTAACATTTACTTAAAAATTATTTTATTTTATACATTACTATTTCTAATTGAAGAAATATTTTATTTTTTAAAATTTAAAAAACAAAAACAAAATAACTACAATGACAACAAGAGGTGAAGTGCAATGATGTGAGCATGTTAACAAAGCATAAAAGATAACTTTTATATCTATACAAAATAAAATGATTCTTAAATAATTCTAATATGAAATTAAAAATCTCTTAAAGTAAATAAACTATAAAATAGTTTAATTAAATTAAATTAAATTAAATTAAACTAGCATATATATCTTTCTAAAAATATATGTCAAATGGACCCTTAACTTCATCTTTTTCCCAATTTCCTTTTAACCCTTTTCTTAGTTAGTTTTGGTTCCAAGTGTACAAAAAATTGTGTAAGATAAATGTATTTTTTTGTCAATTTTAAATAACAAAAAAATTAAAAACATCCAACCTATAGTGAGCAACATTCTATGCAAATCAAGAAAGGAGGGGTTGAAGGGACAAGTTTGAGTTATTTAATAATTTGACATGTAAATGGCTATTAAATTTAAGTTAAAGGTATTTTATTAAAATACTCATATCATTACAACTCATTTATTTTCATTGCTATAATTATGTCTCTTAACATTATTAATAATGAAACACTTATGTTTGGTGCATTAAAAGGAATACCAAATTTAAATGCATCATTCTTGGGTGCTTGTATATAGTCTTTGATCTTTTACATAGGTTGGCCTAGGTGAACATGTCCACTTGCAATATAATGACAATCCTTCCTTGAGTATTTATGAATGCTACATGTCTTTGATCTCTTACACACATTTTTGGAGTTGGTGAAAATGTTATATTTTGATATGATGATAATATTTTCAAGGTATTTGTAAATATTATGAGTCTCCAAATATTAGAAAAGAGCAAAGAAAAAATATCATTAGGTAAGTTATAGAGTAGAAATAAACACTAAACAAGGTCAAATCCATGCACATAGAATAAATCCATGAGTATAAAGTATACCCAAACCCATAAATGCATAATTGGTGACATCATAGAGATTTATCACACAATTCAAGACTCATAAAAATACATTTTAGTAACAATCAAGAATATATTCTTTATCAAATGACATTCATTCATCAATCATATACCAAGTAGATCTTTACCACTATATTCACTTTCTTAACTTAATAATAATCAACAAAATTACACACAATCTTTAATTATTAGTTTGTACTAAATTACACTAAATTATAAGCATATTGTTTGACTTATTTAGACTAAATTTATTTTTATCAAACCACATTCATTATTTAATAATAAAATTAAATATCTCTTTTCACTACAATTACTCATAATTTAACATTTAATACCAAAATCCATTAATCCACAAAATTTAACACGACTTTTAATTATTAATTTATATCATTTTATTAATCTATACCAAATTTAACATGCATATACTAGATATATATATATACATCTATTTAACGAACACTTATTGTAATTGAATTATTTTATTTATGTGTGCAAGTGTTTTTACCTACTCTAAGATGCAAAACTAAATAAAATGCAACAAGGAAAAACACAAAACAGACACTCAAGATTAGGCCTAGTTGAATTGAAACAAAGCGCAAGAAAATAGAACTTTTTACCTTGTTCAAATTGATGGTTTGGTTGGCCCTTGCTGATGTTCGATTGTGTGCTCCTTCTTGGACAAAATGGCTCAAATATTAGCTCTAAATGATGGTGAAGTGATGAGGAATACAATGGAGGATGTGGGTATGTGAATAGATGCAAGATTGTGGCTCAAAATGCTGCAACAATGGTGGATGCTTGAATCCATGCTAAGGGATGGCTTGAATGCTTGCAAGAGTGTGATTGCTAAAGTGGACATGATCCAAAATGGAGACATTTCCACCATTTTTTGGGGAAGTGCGTCTAAAACAATGGAGGGCCAGGATTAAGCCATGGTGGAGGAGATCAAGGGCTAGAGTGAGTTGAGAACTCACAAGCTGTCACAAACTGACATGTGGTGAATGATGTGGAAGGGAAGGGGTGAGGTGGAGATGACTTGGAGGTACTTTTATGTACCTTGGGAATGGACAAGATCCCCTTATAAAGGAGGTCCTTGTCCACATGTGCCTTGAGAGGACATAATCCTCATGGGGATGGGAGAAGGAATTTAAAATTCCTTAAAATGCATAGGATGAATAAATGTGAATTAAAAATTCACATAGGGTAGGAGATGCCTTCTCCAAATAAATAAAACATTTAATGTAGGTTGACTAAGGACATGTCATAAATGGCATGAAGATTAGGTTAGCTTAATTAGGTGATTAAGGTTATGCAAATGTGGGATTAGGCAGACTAATGAAGGGTTAGAGGCAAGTGGGAGATTATGGAGGATGTGACCCTAATGATGATTAGGGGTGTGTACATCCTAATCATAGATTAATTAGATTAAGGAAGATTAAGGAAGATTATGGATGATGTGACATGCGAAGATAGAAGAAAATGAATTAAATAAATTAAATAAATTTATTCATTTGGGCATGACTAAATTAAATAAATTGGGGTATTTATTTAATTTAGAGATGAAGGGGTAAGGTATTTGATTGATTAATTAAATACCTTAGGGGACATTAGGCTGAAGGGAAATGTTAATAAAATAATGAATTATTTAATTAATATGGCTAAGGGATACCGGAGAAAGGAATGCAAGGGTGAATTTGACCATATGAGAGTGGTCAAATTTAGCTATCTACAATTTACTTTAAGAGTTATTCAAATTTAATTTAGAATTATTTAAGGATTGTTTTATTTTATTTATCTTATTTTAAATTTATTTATTATATTTCATTTTACAATTATTTCATAATTATTTTATTTATATTGTCTATTTTATTTTTATTTGAATAATCATTTGTATTTACATAACAATAATTTAATTTTATTTACTCAATTTTTGGATTAAGAACTATTTTACTTTTGGATGTAAATTTTAATTTTATGTTTAAAAAAACATCATTCATTATTTCAATGATTCTATTTTATTTTCATAATTATTTTAATATAATATATTTGAAAAACTGATTTTAAAGATAAAAAGTTTGTTAACATCTTCATCCCTTCATATAATTATTTATTTTAATAATAATTTAAATTATTACATACATATAAACATATTCATAATAAAAAAAATTATTAATAAATTATATTTAATTAAAAACAAAAATAAAAAAAATAAATACTATCTATTTTATTTAATAAATCATATATTATACTTAATATTATTAAAGAGTTTTCCAACATAAATAAATAATTTTAGTTATACAAGTATTTTCTTATTAATATTGAACTATAGGTTCCCTTAACACATGTCACCTATTCCTTTTAGAATTAAATGTAAAAACTTTCATTTTGTGAACAAAAATTTGCCCACTTGCTAGTTGTAACTAATAATGATAAGTTGGTTTTTCATTTATGTGCTTAGTTGAGGAATTGCAAGTTGAGAAGGTTTAATAGTGGATTCAAATTGTGCCCTCTTTTGTCACACCTATTTTTTTTTATTTCTTGATGTTTCATTCAAGTTTTAGTTTTTGCATTGCCCTAAAAGTTCCCTCAACAATCCGAAAAGTTCCCCCCCTATTTGATAATTCCACTCTAAAGTTAAAAATCTAGCATTACAATTATTCAATGCATTTCAAATGCCACAATTTTTAATGGATTTAAATATTTGTTAATAAATTTTCATAACAATTCTTTTTAAGATAACTCACAAATACCTATTGAATAATCCATCATTCTCTAATCATAAAATTAAATATTTTTATCCATTATATTTACTCATAATTTCACATTAATACCAAAATAGATTAATCTACAAAATTAAACATAATTTGTAATTATTAATTTATACTAAATTATAAATATATCATTTTATTAATTTAACCTTATTTTCAAAAAATAATCTTCATGTAAAAATTACTTATAGATGTATAAAAATATCAATTTTTAATAATACACAAAAACATATTAATAAATACAAAATTTATTAATAAATTTTATTTATTTATTTAACTAACTAAAAGTTATTTTATTTATTAAATGAGAAACCAAAAATAAATACAACATAACCATTATTTATTTAATTTAATAATATATAAATTTTAAAAAATCATAAATTATACTTAATGCCCTCCACCTTCATAGAGTTTTCCGGCATAAATATTGGCTAAAGAAATACTTCATGAAACCCTTTTTCTTGCAGCATGAAATTAAGATAGAAGTCTTTAATACATTTCAATTACACAAAAACATTGTGCATCTGAAACCGCGCCAAGCCATTCTGCATACACTTGAAAACCGCGATAGTTAGAGGTCAACAACTCTACCATTTTTTATGCAATTTATTGAATACTTGATGAAACTGCACGGTTAATAGGAGCTACAGAACGGAAACTAAGAAAAGAGTAAGGTTAAGGAAATTGGGAAAACAGTGAAATTAGGAGGGACCCACCTGACACAGCACCCAAATTGGCAGCGCTACATCTCTGCATTTTAGCATTTTTAAGAAGGTGAGGTGATTTTAGCATTTTTATGAAGGTGAGGTGAGTTTTTTGCAGTCACATCAATCAATAGCCGCCCCGTACTTGTATGCTACATGATGCATGGCCATGTCCACCCCGGTGCATTCTGGGGTTGGATAAACGATGCCATCTTAATATTCAATTGCAAAACACTTTTTATCCATAAAGTATACAAATTGACAAATCATGTGATGCCACATCGACACAACAATAAAACATGACTTAGTGCACCACAATGGGTCTCACTCTTTTTTTTAGCCTTTTTGGATACCTCAACAAAAAGCATGTTGATTTAGCATCATATTTGATGATACGACCCTAAAATTATTATTTTTAAACAAATGAGTTGCCAAATAAAATTGAGACCGATTTGAAATTTCCATCTAGAATTTTGAGAAACATGAAGTTAGGGGTTTCCACTATCGACCCCTCTCCCCTATGTATGATGTCAATTTATAAATTGAATGCATTTATATTATTAATAATTAAGAATAGATAATTTATTCATACTATTGAAAATAATGGGTTGTTTTTAGATAGAATTAATATATAGAAGCAATAGGGAATGTTTACTTAAATGAATTTGAACTTTGACGTTATTGTAATGTCAATTTTGTGACAAGGAATGCATACACCAAAGCTTTATATTTTAGTATATCCAACACCAAGGGCTCTTACATTGATCATGTTTCTCAATATTGGTTTATTACTTAAACCCCCTACTAAGAATGAATGGATCAAGGTAAAAAATAATGAATTCTCACAAGAGAAGATACCCCACTAGATGACTATGAGATCCTCTAAAAATTTGAGGACGATTCACTTGTGCATTACGGTATTTATGCTATGTCTTTAGTGGGGTAATTCATGGTGAGGTAAAGAATTATTATTAAGATTCAAATGACTCATTTGGTTATTTGAGTTTGGAACTTAATGCCTTTTTTTGGGCTTGGGTCCATCACCCAAGTTATTATTAGCAAAAACATATGTGAAATTTAAGTGGGAACTAATTTATAAAATATATAATTGTTATCATTAATTATGGTTGTTGGTGCATGGATATCTAATAAAGAATATGTATTTTTTTAATACTCTTTAATTTTTATTTTTATTTAATTAAAATATTATAGTTGTGGATTTCATTAATCATTCAAAATTTTATAATTTTATGTGGTACGTAAATTATAATAATATTTAATAAAAGCATATTTTTTTCTATTAAATCAATGTTAAAATTAACCTAAGAGGCTTGTTTAACCTTTTCTATATTCTAAACTTATTGAAAAGAATAAATGAAAGGTGCTTTCATTAAATAGAGAATCTAAAATTAGTGTTCTAAAAGTAGGAAAATTATGGTTTTTTTAATAATAAACCGAGTCAAGGCCCATAAGCCATAAAATAAAAAAGAGTTTAAACCCTAGATGTTGGTGGCTTGAATCCACTAGATTTATTGTCATAAAAAGCTATTCACATACCAACAATAGATTGATCAATGAGGAATTAAATAATCTGAAAATAATGAATTATCTTCTATTATATTCATATTTACAAATAGACCAACCCACCCATATAACCAAACCTTTAATTGATCTACATAGTTGAAGAGAAATTTAAATTGCAAACAAAAAGAGAATTGGGGTCAATGAAAATTACATAGAACTCAAGTATTCATAATTAACTTCCTTACACTTAACACATGAATATATGTTACCAATCAAAATGACCTCTACAACATTGTCTGAGTCCTCATCATCATAGTAGTTTAAAAAGGATGGGATAAGATCTATTGGAAGATTAATCTTCATCACTTTGGCTATCCCTTGATTGTCATTTGTAAAAAAAAATGTCATTACTTTGAAGCATGAAGATGATATAGAAAAATGTCATTACTTTGAAGTATCAAGATGATATAGAAAATAATCAAATAATATTTTTCCCTAATGGAGATGTCATACACATTCGATAGAGTGGTCCCTCTCATTGATTGTATCATAATGTAGTGAATCACTATTAATAGCTCTCAAATAATATAACAATGCATGATTTAGGGAACATTTAACTAGTGCAAGAATCCCATCCTTGATTTTTTGAAATCTTAAATTAAACTCTCCCATAAATTCATAAGGGGATATTCTAAAATTATAGTCAACTATTCTACCAAGGAGAAGTGATCACTCTTGTCTTTAAATTATTCAAAAATATTCTCACTCAACTCATCCTAGTTATGTATATAATTGGGATAAAACCCTCTATACCGTTGTAATGCCTTTTCTTTCTAGGACATAGCTAAGAGGCTAACATAACATATATTAGAAATATCATTTATTTGCTCTATAGGAGTGGTTGTTATTTCACTAGTGAAATATATGGTATATTATTTAGGGTGGCTATTAGCATGTCATCTATTTAAACTAGGACAATGGAGTTGCCACCATTGAATGTAACAAATAATAGTTATTTTGGGGTAGCTCTATTGGGAATATGAAATAGTGTTCTATTTAACTAAATATTACATGTCCTTAGCTGAGGGATCCTACTAAATGGAGGTGTAGATTGGGCTCTAGGAGATTATATTCTTGAATTTTTGTCTTTTCTTACTAAAGATAAAAAAATGTATAGTTTTTCTTGAAGAAAAATATTATAATTCAAAAATTTGGAAGTTATCTCTTGAAGAAGCTCTAGTTTAAATTTTGGGCATGAAAGTTGTAGGATTGATCTAGAACCAGAGTATGTAAAGTGTGCACATTCACCAAGTTCCTAAAAAATTTCTGCTAATTGTTGTAATTGTTAAGACCAACACCAATATTCTTGTAGTAAATAGCATGACTCTCATCAAAAAGGTCCAACTAAGAAATTCCAAAAAAAAAAATGTTACTTAAATTTATGCACCCCATTGAAATTAGTTTAGCATTTTAGTGAAAAAAATGGGAATGATCTCAAGGTGTGGGACCTTGTGAATGATATCAAGCCTCTAGAGAAGGTTGGATTCTTTTCCAAGCCTAGGTATATAGTTTAGGTCCATCTCAACATTGAATCAAACTAAAACCCTAGCCCTACTTTACTAATTTTCATAAATATAAAAGGAGAATAAGAAGTGTAGAAAGGGAAAATTTGATGCACCAATATTTACAAGCAAAGAATCAATATATTTTTTCCAAAGTTTTAAATAGATATCTTGTTTATAGAATCCTACAACATGAATGAAGGTGAGGATTTAACAAACACTAAGAGGGAAATAAAACCCTTAGCCCCTTTAACCAAGTTTTACACAACCTAGATATGTAGAAAATAGTAAAAATTCATCCAAGAATGAATATAATATAATATACATCATTCCAAATTTTGATGGCGCTCTCAGGTGTAGGTTGTGGGTGCGCTAGGGCATCCGTGCCTTAACCTATTCATCTCTGAAGCTTTTGGCAGCTGTGTGGGAGGGGCGTCTGTGTGGTGCAGGTACGGGCTAGGGGTGGCTCATTTTTTGCTCCCTTTCTTCTATGCGCAGGTGTTGACTCGGGAGTGCTTCGGTGCGAGCATTTGGGGCTTGGTGCAAGCGTTGGGCTGTCCAAAGATAGCGATCTCCTTCTCCTAAGGGTTTCTCTTTTGATTGATTTGTTGGCTGGGAGGAGCTCTTGTTGTTTGTTGGTGTTGGGAGGGGTTTACTATTGTTATTTTCTTTTGCACACAATCTTGTGGTGGTTGTGAGGTAGGCTGGTTTTGGTTTGGGGCTTCTTGGTTGGAGTTTTTAGTGTAGGGTTTGCATGGAAAGAAATCCACCTATTGGTGAGGTGAGGGGGGGTGCTTCTATGATGGAGGTTGGTGATGGGGCTTCGACTGGAGAGGGTTTGACAAAATCTAGTACCTTTAAATTTCATAAGATAAATGGATGCCTGGAGAGGGCTCATGTACGTCCTATGTTGGTGATTCAATAGGAGGCAGTAGCTAAAGACCTAAATTACTACAGTAAGCATGTTTTGATTTGTAATTTTATGGGGATGAGGGTTTCTCTTTCTTTCCTGGACACTTGGATCCACAAGACATGGTCTCCAGAGGGCGACTTTGATCTTCTATTGGTTGTGAATAATTTCTTTCTGGTTGATTTCTTGTGCATTTAAGATTGAAATAGGGCATTTGAAGGGGTGCCTTATTTTTATAACCAAGTAGGTCTTTTCATAAAACCATGGCATGAAGGCTTTAATTCGGTGGAAGAGTTGCCTTCTAGGGTCCCAGTTTGGGTTCACCTTCCTTGACTGTTGCTTGAATGTTGGCGAACTGATATATTACAATCGATTTATTTACTGTCGAGTAAGCCTATTGGTCCTTCTCAACATACTTTGGATAAGAGAATATTTTCTTATGTGAGGCTTTGTGTCGAGATTGATCTGAGTCAACCTCTACCTGATTCTATTGATTTCACTGTTAGCTCTAATTCTTGGACTCAACCATTGGATTATGAAAAGTTGCCTTTTCGGTGCCAGTTATGTCATGAATACAGACATCTATAGCGGAGGTTTCCTTGAGCTTTTGGTGTAGGAGGTGCAAGTAATGTAGGTAACCAATATAATCTGAGGGTGGAAAAGGGTAAGGATCCCATGCAAGGAATGGCAATGGAAAAAGATGGTTTTATTCTAGTTAAACCTCACAATCATGGTCAGGGTCAAAAGAGACCTTTTAAGGATGGGCAGGAAGGGGAGACTTTCAATAGATTTGAGGCTTTGGATGAGTTAGTTCAAGAGGAAGGATTTTCAGCTAGCATGTAGGTGGAGGATGGCTCTAGTTCTAAGGAGTTGTTTGAGGCACATCCTTCAGTAATCACTAGATTGGATTAGCTTGGTGGCCAGGATCCTAAGAGGGTGTCTAGTCTATCTCCTTCCACTCCAGCTCTAAGTGTGGGGAGTGGGATGATTGTTGATTTTGGTGGCTCCTCTGGTGTTGTTAGGGTTTGCTCGAAAGTTTGGGGTACCCCAGAATTAGGTAAGATTAAGTCTTCTTACTCTATTCTGGGTGTACAACAAAAATCATTTAAGAAAGGGATTCCTAAAAAACCAATTAAGGTTGGTCGCAAAAAGGACCAAGAAAAGGTGAAGCTAGCTAGAGAGACATTAGTTGAGGCTGGTTCAGTGAGGACTATTGATGCTCACTTCTCCCAACCCCAATGATGATAGTTCTTTCTTGGAATGTGAGGGGTATGAATAGCATCCCTTGACAAAAGGCTATTCGAGGTTTGATCCACATTCATTCTCTGGATGTGATTTTCTTGCAAGAAACTAAGTTATTAGTGGATAGTATGTTATGTGTGGCTCCTAAGATTTGGGGTCATGGCCAATGTTAATGTGTGGGTGCTTTTGGTAATTATGGTGCAGTGGCTTGTTTTGGGATCCTCGGAAGGTTAGTCCAATTTGGTGGATCTCCTGCAAGAGTTTGATTTCTTGTGTTGCTTCTCATTTAGAGTTAGGGGAGAAAGTTTTTTTCTCTAATATATATGCTCCGATTGATTTCCAAGGTAAAGCTCAGCTGTGGGATCATGTTAGATATGTGAGGTCTTTGGATCCTTACCTGCGTTAGGGATTTTAATGTTGTCATAGAGAAGAGAGGAGGTAGTGCTCATTTGGAGCCTTCCTTTAGGCTCTTGCAGGATAATATGGCTCTTTTGAGGTTAGTTGATGTCAAGCCAACTAATGGAGTCTTCACATGGAATAATAGGAGAATTGGAGATGTTATTTCTGAAAGACTTGATAGATTTTTGGTGTCTAGTTTTTGGATGGGGGATAGGTGGATGATTAGCTATAAAATATTAGATCATCGAGGCTTTGACCATTGGCCAATTAAGCTTGCAGTTGATGTGCCTCAATGATGTGCTAGACAAACTTTCAAGTTCCAAATCATGTGGCTCCAGGATGAGTCTCTTCATGATATGATTTTTGGCTTATGGCACTATATGTACTCATTCTCAAAGAGGTTACAGTACGTCAAATACAAGTTGAAAAGATGGAATAGGCAACATTTTGGTAATTTGTTTCATGAGAAACAGAAGGCTCGGGATAACCTGGACTTAATCACCAGGAAGATTCGTGATCAAGGCCTAACAGAAGAGTTGAGTTTGTTAGAGATTGCTGCAACAAAAGAGGTAGAGGAATGGGAGTTAAGAGAAGAAATTTTTTGGAAACAAAAGTCTCGTATTGAATGGCTTCAGGTTGGTGATAGGAATACTTCTTTTTTTCACAACTCAATTAAAGATCAAAGGCAAGGTAATGTTATTTCTTCTCTTGTGTTGTCAGATGGGGAAATTTTGTCCTCTTCTACTTCTATCTTTGCAGAATGTATTCAGTATTTCTCTTCATTATTTTCTAAGAATTTGCCTCCAGCTGAGGAGGCTGAAACAAGGATTTTGAACTATATCTCGTAGCTAGTGTCTAATAAAATGAATGAATCGTTGCTTTCTCCTATTACCTTGTTGGAGCTTGAGAATGTTGTGTTCCAAATGAAGAAAGGTAAAGCACCAAGGCCTGATGCATTCCTTGTTGAAATTCTTTCAGGAGTTTTGGGAGGTAGTTAAGTTGGACCTCTTAGAGGTTTTTAAGGAATCATTCATGAATAAACAAATGTTGAAGTCTCTAAATGCAACTTTTTTAGCTCTCATTCCAAAGAAGGAGGGGGCTAATTTTTTGGATCTTTTTCAACCTATTGCATTATGTAATGTTGTTTATAAGATTATTACTAAGTTGATTGCTGAAAGGCTGAAACCTTGGCTTGGTGGGCTAATCTCTGAGGAGTAGGGGGGTTTTGTTGCTAGCAGATAGATCATGGATGGTGTTGTGATTGCAGCTAAGACCATCCATTCTATGGAATCCTCAAAAGAAAAATCTATGTTTATCAAGCTAGACATGGAAAAATCGTATGATCGCATTAAATGGTGCTTTTTGTTTAAGATTCTTGGAGCTTTTGGCTTTGCTAGTGATTGCATTGAATGGGTCAGGAGTTGTGTTACTTCTTCCTCCTTCTTGGTGCTTATCAATGGTGATCCCACTAAGTTGTTTGGTGCTTCTAGAGGCCTCAAACAAGGAGATCCTTTGTCGCCCTACTTATTCATCCTACTTGCAGAAGGATTAGGAAGGCTTATTTGTGCTCAAGTAGCTAGTGGCTTGATTCAGGGTTGGAATTGGGGAAATGATCTTTCCCCTTAGTCTCATCTTCAGTTTGTTGATGATACTACCTTGATGGGTAGGGAAAAGGTTGAGGAGGATTTGAAATGGAGTAGTGTTTTGGACAGCTACTTGGTGACCTCTGGGTAGCACATTAATGAGGGGAAGTCTTTCATCTACTTCTTCCATACTCCTAAGGTTATCCAAAGGAGATTAGTAGGTATTCTTCATTTCCAAATAGGTTCGCTTCCTTTTCTCTATCTTGGAATCCCTCTTTCCATTCATTCTCTCCCTAAAAGTTTTTGGCAAGAGACTCTTGACAAGTTTCGAAGATTGGTTAGCCATTGGACTTGCAAGTGGCTTTCTTCAGCTAGAAGAGTGACTCTTCTAAAGTCTATGATCCAAGCTCTCCCTCTTTATAGGTGCTTTGTTCTTTCTACTCCATCAAGTTTTATTAAATATTTTGAGAGACTATCTTGTCAGTTTCTATGGTTTGGCAACCTTCTTCATAGAAAGTGGAGCTTGGTGAAATGGGATGTTGTCTGTAGGCCAAAGTAGGAGGGGGGTCTTGGTCTACGACGGATTGATTTTAATGGGCAGGCCTTGGCTACTAAGCTGTATTGGTGTTGGTGCTCTCAACAACATATGTGGTGGGCTAAAATTCATACCCTCAAATATTTGGGTGCAGTGGAAAGCATGGAGGTTGTAAGATTCAGTATGGAGAGGAAAGGTTCTATGATCTGGAGTACCCTCAAATGGGGTTCCAAGCTTGTTAAATAGGGAATTTTTTGGATTTGTAATAGGGGTCGGGAAGCTCTCTTCTAGCATGACTCTTGGGTGGCCATCCCCCTATTTTGTCATCTCATCCCCACCTTCAAGACTTGTGCCAGATTTTTTAGGAGGCGGGCTAGTGTCATGTGGTTGACTTCAAATCTCAACAATCTTTGAGTTAGATTATTGTGTCCAAGTGGAAGGACCCTTGGGATTGGCCTCCTAGGGGGTTTTGGAGGATCATCAAGTTCTTGCTAAGATTCTTTTGGATTGCGCCTGCAACTCTCTTCTTGGGAGAGATGTGCTTACTTGGGGTCCTGATTTGCGAGGTAAAATTCTGGTTGCCTCTGGTTATCAGGTTTTGGATAAATAGGTTTTTGGGAGCTCTGAGGTTCCCTATTGGAAGCATGTTTGGAATAAATTTTCTTGTCCTAAGTGTAATTTTTCTCTTGGATCGTTGTCCAAGGTAAGTGTCTTACTTGGGACAATCTTTGGAAGTGGGGGTTCCAGGGCCCTTCAATGTGTGTTTTGTGTGTGGTTAGTATGAAGAATGCCTATTGCATCTCTTTTTTTAGTGTTCCTTTGCTAAAGATATCTGGAATCACTGGTGGAATCTCTAGAGCTTACCATGTTGCCATGTCTCTGCCTTGGATGATTTTTGGAGGAGATAGGGATCATCTCCTGCCAAAACCTCTTTTCTTAAAATTGCTAGGAGCACTGGCCCTAGTTTGATTGTTGGCATGTTTGGTTGGAGCGCAACAGATGAATTTTCTTGGATAAAAAATTGATCTTTGAGCAACTTTGGAGGTGGATTCTTGGGGCTCTGCAGGAGACTTTGTCTACAAAGTGTGATTTATCTGTGGCCGTTGATCCTGGGGATTTGGGTGTTGTTAATTCCCTGGGTCTTGTTGTTGGGGATAGGATAAATTTGGGCATTGTGCATCGTAGGCGTGGGCATGAGAGGGTGGCTCGTGATGGCTTTTGGTTTCCGCCTACTCTAGGGGAGCTAAAAATCAATACGGATGGGTCATCTAGGGGTAATCCTGGGCATGTTGGAGTTGGTGGTATTGGTAGAGACAGCCTGGGTGTGGTGGTGTTTTTCTTTTCTATGTATCATGGTTTGCATACCAATAATCTTATGGAGGCTAGTGTTATTCTTATGGTGATTGAGCGTGTGGTTGGCCTTGGGTGGTGGCAGATTGTTTGTGAGTCTGATTCTCAAGTGGTTATTGATATGTTGCATAAGCAACAGTTGGAGGATGTGAATTGGTAGCTAGCTATGGTTGTCAAGCAGATTATTTCTATGTGCTCTACTATGGAGTCCATTGTTTTTTTCCATATTCCATGGGAGTGGAATAGGGTGGTTGATGGACTGGCTAGATGGGCGACGAAGAGGACTTATTCTTGGTATGTGGATGGTTGGGGAAATCTTCCTAATGACATGGCCCCTGTTCTTGAGGAGTGGGTGGCTGAGGATATGAGGTGCTTCTTGGGTGTGAATTAATCCATGTTTTGTTGGACCCCTTGTGGGTTTTTTCTTTGGACTTTGTATTGTTGTTCTGATTCAATAAATTTTTTACCCTCTTTTTATTAAAAAAATATTATACATCATTCCAAAGAGAGAAAATATGTGAGAATGAGAAATATTTATTGAATTTGAGGCTTAAAGCCAATTTACAGTTGCAAAAAATGCAAAATGCATATATTCTACTAGATAAATTGAGGAAAAACCCCATACAAAGGAGCACAAAGTTCATTTTATCCTTCATAAGAGGTGTAGGGGAGAGAGAGTGTGTCTTGTAGGGAATATATTCCTATTCGTGACCTTCAGAATGATATGTAAACATGTTTCTATAAAATATTGAGCTAGGTACATGATAAAATATTCTTGACATGACAACAATGCTTCAACATTCAAGATCCATGTATATGAGTACAAAAACACCCATAAAATCCACAAAAAAATAATAACCAGGGATTACTCTTTGATAAAAAAGGGGTATGAAATAAATAGATGAGGTGTAGGAAATGATTTCCTCTCTTCAATGTATGAAATATGTGATAAAAATATTGCAAGGCCTCCATGAATCGAGACCTGGTAGTTATAGGAGTTGTTGAGCATTAATGGGATTTTTTGATCAAAGTAAGAGACCCCATCAGATGGTGGGAGTCAGGCGGAACAAAGAACTTGGAATTGAGAAGTTCATAATCCAAGCTCTAGTTGGGTCCCAAGTTCCAAACGAAACCTAGAAATTTCACTTCGAAGATTGTAATGGTGGGCATCAAGCCTATTAATGATCACCTATTATTTTTGCTAAGGTTGCAATTCGAACCTGGGAAGAGAACCTATTGACAATTAATCATAATTAACTCATATGTCCACCATGATCACTCATGCATCAATAAGTTTCTTATGGACTTTAAGTATTTTATTTCACCTTGGTGCTGGGGGTGTTACCTCTTTATCCCAAATTAATTAGTTTTTCCCCTATACCCCCACTCGGTTTTTAGAAATTAAGGGATGAAAATTATTGAGATCAATAGATAAAAAATGAGTTAATTATGAGGTGTGAAAAACTATTAAACCAAACCATGTAATGTGTGATAAGTTAGTGTATTAAAAATGGAGATATACTGATTTATTTATTTATGGTATGATTAATAAGATTAATAATACTATATGATGTGATATAAGTTAGTGCATTAAAATTGGAGATATGTTGAATTATTGATTGTACTTTATTTTTAATGTAATTTCTAGAGATGTGTTCTTTGTAAATTGTATTTATTTGCTAGTGTGACATATGTGCATATGAATCCATGTGATAAATATAAATACTATATTATTAGAAAAAATATTCTCTATGGGAGACTAGAAAGTATGTGATCCTTACATATTGTGTGACTTGTAAAATCCTTTATATGCATATTGCTTTATGTATCTATATAGGAGCTAATTTTCACCCCTTAAGAAAATTCCCCTTTCACATACCCTCACCATAGAAAATCAAATACAAAGGCAGAATTCCACTTCACCCATTCAGAATGCACCCACTTGGCATTTGTCCTATGTGTTGGTGAGAGAATATTTGTTGGGGATGCAAGTGTAGCGTGTGGATGTTTGCACGGTGTGCTGCCATCCCTAATGAATTCCCATGTATGAAGTTGGAAAAGGTGTTACACTCCTCATTGGGGATAAATTGTAACATCCTTCTATCGACCAACCGACCTAAAAATAGAAGATTATTCTCATCCCACCTTCAAAAGCATTCATCATTCATTCATTCCATCCTCTATGCAATTCCATCTCATTTAAATCATTTTCACAACTCCATTGAGCATTATAGTATTTTTTTACTTCATTCACTCCACCTCTGTGTGTGTGGTACTACTTCAGAAGTTGTGGGATTGGAGTCTTATGAGACCTCCCTTCATCACCATTGCGGTTGTCGTGACTTTTCCAAGTCCACCTTGCATTCTCCCTTCATTGGCTAGTGAGCCTTTGGGTGGAGGTGGTAACATCTCACTCTTTTTCCTTTGTGGTTTGATAGAATAGCATATTGTCTTTTGTAGTGTTTAGTTCTTTCATTTCTACTTTCTTTATCACATATTCTACTCCTTTGCTTTTCTGGCTATCCATGGAGGTGGAAACACCAAAGCGGGGGTTTGATTGAGGTAGACCCCTATATAGCCCCAAAAATTTTCCCCTCTTGATTGTGTGTAGGTGAACATGCGCGTGGAGCTAGCTAGAAAATCAATGCTTTTGTGACATCATATTTATCACCCTAGCTTTTATTTACTTGCTTTAACATCTATGTCTTTAATTTTTGTACTTCATCATTTTGTTCACTTCGTTAATATCAACTAGCTAGACTGTTAAGTAGGCTTTTGGTTGTTTTCCCACTATATTTCACACTTTATTGTCGTACAGATGCTAGCATGCTAGAGTGACATCAGCACGCCGTGCTATTGTCCCAGACCCACACTACCATCCTTAGACAAAGAACTATCTGAGGTATAGTTCAGACTCCATAAATCGGCTCATTTAGTCCTAATTGGATTTCTGAGTTTGCAAAGTGAAAAAAGTACTACTTAGTGCTCCTCAATCTCAATCCTCATCCTGAAACATCCCTTTAGAGTGAGGTAAGTTAGGACAGTCCTCCCCTCTTGGCTTTCCATGACCTAGAGCCTTGGCGTGGTTGGTCCCCCTCTCTTACATTTTTGGTGAACTCAACCTGAACCGTTTTGGTTCTATTTAGCACTGTTGAAGGGTCCTTTCCTCATGTCTTAGGAGTGTTGTAGGTGTGAGTGTTGTGAGGCGTTTCGCTTTACAACCCAACCTGCAACCCCTAGTAGGCATAGTTGGAAGGTTTTGTAAGTGTTATAGAACAAAGCCTTAACTAGGTCATTGTCTTATTTCAAACCTTTGGGGGGGCTTTCTGAGAGTATTGTTTAGTGTACATGATGGATTCCTTCTTTCATTTGCATATCCCCTCTGCGCAAGCTATGAGTAGTAGTCTAGGTATAACCTTCACCTCGTAGGACCTACTGATGGGTTTTAATAGAGAACCATCTCCTCTTTATATTCCTGTGCGAATCAAAAGAAACATTGTAGCAGGTGTTCTTGTTGACCTAACGTATTAGGTGAATATTATAACCGAGGAGATTATGTTAATTAACTTCCTGCACAAATATGGGTATGACGCACCTATGAGCACTATCCATATGCATAACATACTTTTTGTACCTCCCCTTGGTAGCATCACCTTGTTGGTCCTTGTTGGACCTAAATTTTTCAACCTAATTTTTGACATAATCTCAAGGTTCGAACTCTTCAAAGTGAAGCTAGGTATCCCCTAGTTATTAGCTATTAATGTAGTTCCCTCAGTTGTGCATAAATTTTTGAAGTTTATTCATTCGGGTTCAATGCATGTGATCCATCACACCGGTTATAAACCACTGATTGCGTGTGATAGCTATTCCTTAGACCACTTCTAGCCTACAAGCATTGGTCTACTTCTGCCTAGGAAGGACCTCTTGCACTGAACTTATGAGAAATACAAGAAAGGGAACTTAACACCTAGAGTGAGATACCATCCATCACCTTATGTTGTTTTGTAGAGGACTTGTTTAAAAGATGACAGTGATGCCACATTAGCATGTAGAATGGAAGAAGGGAAACACTCTTGGGGTTCCTCTTCCTCCCCTTCCATTGTTCAACCTACTACTTCCTCTAGCACTAATGTGCGTCATCAGATTATGCTCCATCTTTGTGAGAGAACCTTGTGGTGCCCATTTGACAAAAGCCCAAGCAGCCTACATTCGAACTTCTTGTTCTACCCATGGAGCCTAGGCCCATTCAATATGGTAAAAGAAAGGTTCCCCACTAGGAATCATCTATGTCTCAACTACTATGGCCTCCCACCACTCCTACTCCTAAAGCAATGCATTGGAAGAGGCATGTCATTGAGGCGCTAGAGCTTACTCCTCCCATTGTTTCTCAACCTCTTCCTCCTACTCCCATTCAAAAGTTTGTCTCTCTACCAAAGATGGCTATGATGGAAACTCCTATGGCTGAGCAGGAACCTTTAGTCCCATCTCAGCACCTAGCCTCTAGCTCAAAGAGTAGCAGAAAATGCCTTGTGCATGAGTGCAAGTGTCGACAAAAGGATCTAGTAGCTGACTAGGCCACATTATAGAGAAAGGTAGAAGAGTCAACCACCCCTATTTCAAGGCCTCCTGATGCGTCCTCCTCTCTCCTCCCTTTTGCTTCCATTCAATCAAATTTAGTTCTACTGTCAGCTCCCACTATGAGTGTAGGTGCGCTTGATCCTTAAAAGGTGTAAATTTTTATCACTCCTTCGATCAAGCAACCTCTTTTGATGTCCCTCCCAGACATCCCACCATTCTCAAAACTTGTGGACATGTTGAATACTTCAATGGTGTATGCCATAGTTTTATCCTCCTCTTTTGTGCCTCTCGCCTCATTTGTGGGGAGTTCACATCCTCCAATGAATGAAGCAAAAAGTGGAAGTTGGCCCTTCCATAATTGGGGGTCGTAAGATGAGCCCACCTTATTCAAAGGGTGGTCCTGCACTAGCTTATTATGTCCTAGTGATGGAGCTAGCTCTGGTGTCCCCTGAGTTTGTCACTGCTCCTAAGTCACTCGGTGAGCCAAGCAACAAATCTCAGGCATTTTTTTTGGACTCAAGCAACATTGAGAGTGGAGGTGAACCAATGTTGTGCAATTTTTGAATTTATTAAATTGATCTCTCAAGTGTATATAACATTCAATCAAAAGAAAGATGCATGAACATGAAACAATAAGCCACAACACCATAACATAAGGATTTTTATGTGGAAACCCTGTTAGGGGAAAAACCACGATGGAGGTCAATCCACAATTTGAGTACTCAAATATAAGTGTTTTACAAAATAGGAATGAACTTGCATTCAGGCACACTGCCTAGAGCTCATTGCCTTAAAAAAATTGGATTATATCAAAAGGTTGAACTGAGTATATAGCATATACAAATGCCTGGTTACAGTTCTGGTTAGGCTCATAGATTAGATTCTGGACCTTCTGTCTGATTCTGCACTTTGCTCTGCTCTATCTTAATTCGCTTCACAAAATCCTCTTTTGCATAAGTGAAAATCAGTCAACTTCTCTTCTGATATTCACACACACATCAAAACATATTGAACACTCATATATATATATATATAAATGAATTAACCAATCTCATATAT